>OZ018409.1:45910527-47245527 GCA_963969595.1 Neckera pumila | reverse complement strand
GTCCTTCACCCTTGGTGACGACTCCCTCACTCCCGGTGACGACTCACTCTCACTCCCTCACTCCCGGTAATCTCACACCCTCACTCCCCGATGATCAAAATCTCCCTCCCTCCCTCCCGGTTCCACTCCCTCCCCATTTTTTTTATCACTAAGGTTAGCCCCTCCCGATGATCAAAATCTCCCTCCCTCCCTCCCGGTTCCACTCCCTCCCCATTTTTTTTATCACTAAGGTTAGCCCCTCCCGATGATCAAAATCTCCCTCCCTCCCTCCCGGTTCCACTCCCTCCCCATTTTTTTTATCACTAAGGTTAGCCCCTCCCGATGATCAAAATCTCCCTCCCTCCCTCCCGGTTCCACTCCCTCCCCATTTTTTTTATCACTAAGGTTAGCCCCTCCCGATGATCAAAATCTCCCTCCCTCCCTCCCGGTTCCACTCCCTCCCCATTTTTTTTATCATTAAGGTTAACCCCTTCCGATGATCAAAAAGCCGTAAGCCGTATATTCTAAAACTCTATACCCCAAACCTAAACCCTTTCTAGTTTATTTCTTTTCTATTGATTTGTGTTGGCTTTTGGTGCCTTTGGGTATTTGGTTTTTTTCTTTTTTTAATTAATCCCATGTGTTTCTTGGCTCGTTTTTTTTTTTCATATCATTAAAGTATCTTTGCAGGGGTAGTAAACCAAAAAGAATTGCAGAATATGTGGATGCAATTTTTCTGTTGGTTTAGGGACAATTTTTTTTTCTTGGAAGACTAGTAGGACCTTACATCAAATCCTGCCCTCAGATTCCTGGCTTACCTTAAATATGTACTTTGGATTCTTTTCTAGGATTTCATTTGTTTGCTAGTAGTGATAAAAAGTAAAGAGAAATTGCACTATTTGTGAAAATAGAATTGCAAAATTTGCGAAAGAAGAATTGCAAAATTTGTGAATTTAGTTTTCGTATTTGTTGAGGAATATTTTTTTTTTTGTGGATCCTTCTTTTGGATTCCTGGCTTACCTTAAATTTGTACCTTGGATTCTTTTCTAGGATTTCATTTGTTTGCTAGTACGATTTTTTGGATTTAACTTGTTAAATCCAAAAAATCGTACTAGCAAACAAATGAAATCCCAGAAAAGAATCCAAGGTACGAATTCAAGGCAAGCAAGGAATCCAAGAGATTAAAAAACCAACAACAGAAAACATTTTCTAAATTTAAAAAAAATGGATGCAGCACCGGGACTTCCCGGGAGGTCACCCATCCCAGTACTATTCCGGCCCAAAGGCGCTTAACTTCAGAGTTCTGATGGGATCTGGTGTAGTAGCCTTGGTATGACCGCATCACGGCAAGTATCGGAGGCGAAAGTATTTAGCCAAGACCGACCGAAATTTTTTTTTTCTAAGTG
Source organism: Neckera pumila (assembly GCA_963969595.1). Classification (NCBI taxonomy): domain Eukaryota; kingdom Viridiplantae; phylum Streptophyta; class Bryopsida; order Hypnales; family Neckeraceae; genus Neckera; species Neckera pumila. Next base: position 47,244,142 of record OZ018409.1, on the reverse strand, counting down.
CCGGGTTTCACCTCCTCAGGCAGCCGTAAGCTCTATACCCTTAAACTCTATGTCCCAACCCTAAACCCTAATCCCTTTCTAGTTTATTTCTTTTCTATTGATTTGTATTGGCTTTAGGTGCCTTTTGCTATTTGGTTTCTATATTTGATTTTTTGGATTTAACATGAAGGCGATGACATGGATCCGGTTGGAGTTTCATTGGAGCAACCCATTGAGATGGAGTTGGATTGGAAGTTAGTCCTATCCAATGACGAGGAAACTAATGTCGTGACAACTCCGCTGGTCTGGCGCCCAATCTAGAATCAGGCAAGTGTCCGCAACACCCCCACAAAGATGACAGGAGCGACGCAAGGCGGCAGTATGAAGAAGCCGCAAAGAAGTAGTTATGTAGGAACACGTAATGTCAATATTTAGAAATTCGATCTAGTTTAGGATCAATTCCGTAAATATTTTCAAAAATTTGTAGTAGTGAAGCCGCAAACAGGAACATTTAGTAGAAACTAGGTAGTCAGGAAGTTCTGGCTTACAAAAACTTGTAGAATAGGTAAGAAACGGACTTTAACCGGAATCTGGAAACCGGAATGGGATCCGGATTCAGGCAACTTACAAGCTAGGGGTCCGGGCTATGAAAACTAGGGATCTGTTTGCAAATGGCGGCGCATTAAATGGCCGAACCAACGGGTGTCGGTCACTGGCCGGGTACTTAAGCAGATGGGCCTTTTGTTTTTCTCCCTCTTTCTTCCGCTTGAGGAGGTGTGTGTGCTTGCAGGTTTTGGAGCACGTTTCTTTTAGAAGAGTGAAAGAGTTGTGAGTTAGGCCAGATAGGAAGAGAAGGAAAGGAGGGTGCCGATTGCACCGGATTGTAGGTCAAGAAGATGGCGGGATCATCGACGCAGGGGCAGAAGACTATTTCTTCTGTCAAGCTCCTGTATCCAGTCATTCCGTCGGACTCCGCTGGGCACTTAGAGTTAGAGGAAGATCTCTTCAAACTAGGGTGCATCGGGTTCATCCGGCAACCTTGGACAGTTAGGAGTGAGGATTTTCTTCGTGAGTTGGTTATGGGGACGCCAAACCAGTTCGAGCCGACGCCAAGGGGTCGGTTGGCCTCTTGGACAGAAGGGATGTGGGCGGAAACTTACGGGTTGAAGCAGTCCGGATCCGGAAATGCAACCCGGACAAATAAGTTTTATGAAGACAAGTTCAAGAAACCGCCGCACCATAAGGAGGGTTTCACCGTTAGTGACTGTATCGATGAGCGCCATAGGCAATTACTGAATTTCCTGATTCCCATCGTCTATCCGGAAAAGCCAACCAGGGTTACGGTTACGGTGGCAAATACAATTTTCGGAGCACTCCAAGGCCGGGTCGTGAACTGGACGACCATAATCCACTAGAAGATCAAGAAAATGGCGATGGCTATTGACAAGGCCAAGTAGAGTCCGCTCAGTACTTACTTGTTCCATATGTATCATCATTTCGATTTCATAACCCCGCAGGAACAAGTTGCCTATAAGACCGGAATGCAGATCCTGAAGTATGGATTCACAGAAGAGTTGAAGCCGACGGGAGAAGCAGCACTAGAAGAAGAAGAGGAAGAGGAGGATCCGGAATCCGAAGCCACTGGAGAAGAAGAAGCTACAGAAGACCACCCATCCGGACGCACGAAGAACGAGTCTGGACGTGCCGGAACCGAATCCGTCCCTCACCCAGCCAACACCGGAATCTTTCAATGTGTCCGACTTCTATGAGGTCGGAATCCGATGGATGGTGCAGTGCCGAAAGATGCACGCCGAGATGGCAGAGGTCATCAGGGGCGTCGCCAAGGAGTTAAATGTTGAGACAGATCAGATCTTCAACGAACTCCGGAAGAGACCCAATCCGACACTACTCCAAGAGAAGGACAAGCAGATCGAGATGCTTAAGGCGAAGCGAGATCACTACAAGAACAAGTTCTACTAGACGGAGGGGCAGTCAATCTCAGCCCGGAAGAAGGAGACGGATGCCCTGAAGCTAGTCAGGGATTTGAAGGTGTTGGTAGAAGAACCGGAACATCAAATCATCCGGTCCGCGCTTTACACAAAGAAACTCGAAAACAACGGCATTGTTACCGGATCTAGAGTGCTACAAATCCTGGTCGATTACGAGGCCAAGATGAAGATCGTTTTGGACAATATAAGGCAGCTGCTGGGACACTTGGATGTGGCCAAGGACGACTTTGGGCTACTTCCGAATATCTTCATGGAGTCCCCGGGCAGGCATGGAGCCGGAACTTCCGGAATACAAGAGGATGCAGGCTTGAAGTCCTTGTTTAAAATGCCTAGGATGCCTCCCTCGAGTCATTTCCCGAAGTGGGGCACAGTAAATACTTTTGCCCCTTCCTCACAGTCTCCATCGGGATCCGGAAAGGCTGGGCAAAGGTTGCCAATCCAGAGAGATCTGTTAGAAGGTTTGGGGACGATCAATCTGGCAAGAGAGCACCTGGAGAGATTCCTTCATATGTCGAAACAGTCACCAGCACGAGGTACGCAATTGATTGACTTAGAAGATCCGGCTCCAGAGACGAAATCGGAATCCAAGCCGGAAACCCGGCTGAACAAGAGGACGGAAATAGTGGAGGCCAAAATCTCGGATCCGGATGAAGAACTCGAGATGGTGGAACCTGAGAGGCAGCTGAAGCTCCGGAAGTCTGAGAAGCGAAAACCGGAAAGCAAGAAGCCGATGAAGCAACAGATTGAAGATTCCGAATCTGAAGAGTTTGAGTCGGGCTCAGAATCTGAGGAAGATACGGAGGAGGACGAGATGTCTCCTGCGACCCATCAAAATCCGCCTCAAGCAACCAAAATGACGCTAGCAAAGGGTCCTGGTAAGCCAATAGCCAAGCAGGGAGCCGAGAGTTCAAAGAAATCTCGGGTGGCCAAGTAGTTAGAAGGGGACTACTTGTGGTGGTGGATTAGAATTTGGATAGTTTTATCCCGGAATCGGATTCCAAGCAAGGGCCCGCTTTCTGAAAATGTAGGGATAAGGACTTCCCGGTTTATTCGGGATTTCCTTGGTGTGTGTGTGTGGTTGCCCCGGTTTGTGGGGAGCCCTTTTTCGCTTTTAGGGTGTTGACTTTGGTTTTATTTTGGGTTTTTAAAGGGCGGGCAAGTTAGTTGCCCTTCATTCCCTCCTAGTTGATATTCAATTGTATTTCATTCCCTTTTCCAAAATTTGAGCCCTCGGGTATGCAATTTGGCTTTATCAGTGTATCCAGATTGTCTTGACCTGTGGTCTGGGTGTTGGAAGGAAAGGACGGATGAGGAGGAATCCGGATTTAGTAGAATACGGTCTGAGTCGAGAGTGTGCTATTGTAATGTTGTTGGATCGTTGACTTAGGAGCTGCGCACAGTGTCTTTAAACTACCAGAAGAGTAGTCCGGATCACAGAGTAGCAAGGAAGCGAGTCCGGTTGTCAAGCCGTGCGGAGGTAAGCGCCCGCCCAAGGAAGCCCCCACCTGTCCAGAAGATCTGCCAACCTGAGGATTCATCTAACTTCTAGAAAGATCACACCCCCATAACTTATTCCGGATTCTGAGATCTATCGTTGTAGTAAAGGAGAGTGAAGTATTCATGAGTCACCTGCTGTCCGGAGTTTCCATCCGGAAGTTGTGAGCATCTGGATCGTTTGTCTTGCTGCAACGTTTCAAATACTTGGGTGTTGTTATTTGTGTTTGTTAGAATTGTAGGAGAACAAGAGTGGTGAAGTCCCTACCCCCCTTAAAAGATCAACTAGTGGACCCTCTGAAGGTAAAACAGAGGTATTGAAAACCGGATTGGAAGAAGAGACATAAACCGGATTCCGGATAGTTTATGGTCCGAATTGTGAAAGGATCCGGAAAATGTTGAGTAGGTAAGAAAAAAGAAAGATAGAAAAGTCGAATAGCTAGAATATGCTACATATAATCCGGAAATTCCCTGGGACGATATTTTGTATTATCTTGGCACATTTTTTGTGTTAAGGATACTTACTCCTAAATTGCACGTACGACATTTGCCACTCTCAAAAGCAAGCGGCGAACCCTCTGGTGGTGAAACAGAGGTAAAACTAAACCGGATGAGAATAAGGGTGAATAGGAGTTGATCAGACCGGATCAAATAATTGGACGGATCACGAAAGGAGAAGAGGGTCTAATTGTAGTTTTCGGTGTTGTTGTGTTTTTGATTGTGTTGTTAGGACCAGAAGAAGAAATATGGATACTGACTGAGCTTAGAGACTAAAGAAGGCCAAATACTTCACAGAATCTTGCGGGTTTGATCTTTAGAGTCACTTTATTATGCTTTAAAGTGGTTTTGGGGAGTATAATTGGGAATTTGCTTGCCCTGTGTTGCAACAAATATCATGAAGGTTTTTTGGTTTCCAATATAAAGGACAAATTCAATCAAATTTGATTGTATGCATTTTATTGTAAATGGAGCACAACATTCTAAAATGTAATTGTATAATGCAACAATTTTGTCTTCAAAGTTGTCTAAGTTCTGTGAATTTTGAAAATGAAAAGAATGCTTACATTGTATGTGCCGTTTCTACATTTTTTTAATGACAATTGCAATTGAAGAGGTTTTAAAACCAGATCTTCCTAAACATAAAATCCCTTTGCAGAAGTTAACTTGCACTCACCACCCAAAAAATCGTCCATTGTAACCGCTTGTCTACCGACAGTCCCGTTTGACCGACGGCACGTCCGAGATAAAACGCATCTGACTGGCCGTTGGATAGACTGACTGATGGTGTGATTGATTGACTCCCGCCAACCGACCGGCCAACGCCCAGCGGCCACCAACCGCCGGACGTCGTCCGGTGCGTTCGGACGTCTGGACGTCCGGATGTCCGGATGTCCAGATTTTGGACGTGATTTTGCTCCGAACGTTGAAATGTGACAACCCTAAATATGGGGTGCCTATATTTATCTTTAAATGACGGGTCCTAAGGTCTTGATATGATTGGCTTTTTTCATTTTAATGAATGTGGCCTTACAGAAAATAGTATGACTTTAGAGTTGTTCTAAAAAATTAGTTATAAATAGAAAAAGATTAAACAAGCTGGTTGGAACTTGTTTGACTTTAGAAGCCATTTAGCAAAATTTAAAGAAATTAGATTATTTAGTAATTGACTTTGCAAAACACCTTAAAAAGGAAAGAGAAAATTCTAAAGGTAAAGAAAAAATTGAAAAAGGAGGAACGAGAAGGAACACAATGGGGGATACTGCAGAATTTTCAAGCCTTCATTTTAATTCAAAAACATATCACACTTAAAAATTAAATTAAAATTGCAAAAGTATGCTTGGTTGAATAATAACCATAAATTTGGATGAAAAGTTAGAAATTCATCTAAAAGAAATTTTAGAATCTATATTAGAAGGAGAAGACAAATCAAAAAATAAACATGAATTTTGAATTACCAAATAGGAAAAAATCATGGATGAAGTTTTTAACGTTGAATAGAGGTTAAAATCATTTATTAATTATTTTTCACCACAAAGTCAAAAGTAGAAGTTTTTGTGTTAGCTAAACCATGGATGGCATAAAAGCCTACATAAGACAACATTTTTATAAAGCACTAGGGAATGATTTGCATTAGATATAAGGTTAGATTTATTTTACAGTTTAATTCTTTGCAAATGTTGATTGAAATCTCTTATGTACCAAACTCCATGCAAAAAATAAGACCTACAATAAATACCTTTTTCAACAATAGTTTCATTAGGCTACAACATTTAGCATAGATGTTCTTGTTTTTTGAGTATGCTGCAAACAATAATGTAAACATTAGCAACCTATCTAGGTTGTTTCTAACAAAATTAGTCAATAGGACAAGGGAAAGTTCATATCTTTCTATCAATAATTTGGTTACTAGGCAAGGAGGTTTCAAAACATGAAACAAAGTAACCCTAAAATAATGACTACCCATGCAAATTGTATGATGAGCTTGTCTTATTGCTTACTTTCCACAAATGAAAAATTACTGTTAACAAAACACATAGAAATCAAATTTATAAGTGATGAATAATTTGAACAAACATTGTTAGACAATACTCCATGCTTAGATCAACAATTACTACTCAATGTGCATAGAATACTCCTAGGTTCAAAAGTGATTCTTCAACAACATCCACTAAACATGAATACCAGCTAATGTAAAAACTAATGAAGGTAGCAACTACTCAAGAAAAATGCATGATATTTTCAAAAGGATATATTAGAATTACAAGTTTCATTGGTAGTCTACTTCCATTAATTTTACAAAATGGGCTCCCCAATAGAGGATGCTAATATCACTCACCATTTGCCTGCCTCAATTGGTAAACTACCACTATTGGAGACAATTCCAAGTGTAGGACTTTAAATCGTGCCATCTTTTGTGGGCCTACCCGATCTGGCTTGTCAGGGTTCCGAGTTTGGGCAATAAGATCCAGCCAACCATGCAGGGGGGTGGGAGCCCAGAGTAGATGCATAACCGTGATTTGCAAGACAACAATTACGCATGACAAGAATTTCAAAAAACTGCAGGACGACTACCACTACTCATGTCCTGCTCATGGTGGCGGTTTTAGAGGTTAGGGCAGCGATTTAGGGTTTCAGATTCTTCTTTTAACTATGAACATATTTACATATCTTGCATTGTTTGGTGTACCTCCTACCCATTGTATGTATATAATGAATTGCCTTCCCAATTCATACCACAAATCATACATGAATGGCTTTTAAAGCAAAGTGAAACAGATGTGGTGGCATGCCATATCAACATGGGCCTATTTCAAATGAATGGTTTTAAAAATGTTTTCAAGAGAAAGACAAAGTCCAAAAAAAAATTTCAAAGTTTTACAAAAACAACATTTTATAGCACAATTGGACATCATTTTTAAAGTTCTTGTAGAACTTATAAAGAAATTGATAACACTAAAACAAATAAAGTGTCCATTCATTGTCCTATGGGTCTTGCACAAAATGACACTTTACTTGTTTTAGTGTTATTAATTTTCTTATAAGTTCTATAAGAATAATAAAAATATTGTTCCAATTGTGCTATAGTATATTGTTTTTGTAAAACTTTGAACTTTTTTTGAACTATCCTTCTCTTGAAAACATTTTAAAAATCATTCATTTGAAATAGGCCCATGTTGATATGGCATGCCACCACATCTATTTCACTTTGCTTTAAAAGCCATTCGTGTATGATTTATGGTATGAATTGGGAAGGCAATTCATTATATGTACACGGTGGACAGGAGGTACACCAAACAATGTGGGATATGTAAATATGTTCATAGTTAAAAGAAGAACTTAAAACCCTAAACAACCACCTTAACTTCTAACACCGCCACCATGAGTAGGACATGAGTAGTGGTAGTTGTCTTGCAGTTTTCTGAAATTCTTATCATGCATAATCAATGTCCTACAAATCACGGTTTTGCATCTATGCCGAACCCCAACCCACCACACACCCACACGCTTGGTTGGGTTCCATTGCCAAACTTGGGACCCTGATGAGCTAGGTCGGGCAGGTCCACAAAGGATGGCACGATTTAACGTCTAAAGGCCCAAGTGTCCGTTCAACGGACAAGTGGGATTTCGGGCAGGTACCTACGGGCTGAAATTTTGTCTTGATTTTTTGAAACTTTTTTAGAAGACAGAAAAACTGATAAGCTTTGTGGGAGTATAATTTTTTTTTCAATCGGTGCTTGGGAAAAAAAGTTATGCCCAAATAAGCTCAAAACAGGGGAGAGCAGGCAGCAAAAAAAATTTTGCAAAAAATAATTTTTTTTTTTTTTTAATTTTTTTTCCCATAGATTATATTTTTGTCTATCTGGAAAGTTTTGATTCATTTCATTTAATTTTTTATGAGAAAGTTATGGACATTCTTGTTTTTCGGGCAGTTAAAGCATCTTTTTGAAAAAAATAACTTGTAGGACTCATTTTTTAATGCAATTTTTCAATTTTTTCTTTTTGGCATGGTTTAGTTTACTTGCTAGAACAATCTCACCATTGGGATTAGTGCATTTTAATTCCATCTAAAATATATGAAATTTTAGATTTTCCTTCTATCTCGTACTTAATTCTACTTAACAATTTTTTTAATAATGAAAATTAAGTTTTTTTTAATTTTTTTTTTTTCCTAGACTCTCAACTCAATTCTCCACTATAAAGATTTAAAGCTCAAAACGCTATAGTGCAAAAATTTTAAGTTAAAAATGTTAAAAGTCAAAAAATCTGGTCTCGCAATGTACTGAAAATCTTGTTTTTTCTACTTTAAATGCAGATATCTTGCAATTTGTGCGGTCAAAAACTTTGAAATTTTTTCTACACATTCTCATACTAGTTAGCTATAAGATCCGATGGTTAGGAGTGCAAAAAAATTTTTTTTAATTTTTTTTCACTCTTTGCTAAAAAAATGGCAGTTTTGGGTGTTTTTTGGCAGAAAAAAGGCCTTGGGCTTTTAAGGGTTAACATCCTGCATCGCAAGTAACTAAGGGAGCTGACCCATTGTCGACCATTTAAGAAATTATGCGTATCTGCAAGGCGGGCTTCTTCAAGGTAGGAATTTTCCTATGTGTAGAAATTGAATTAAGAAGGTTCCCATAATTTTAGATTTTTATTTCTCAAAACATAATTACTATGGATTTTTTTGCTGAAGATTCTATTCAACCTATACTCGTTATATAGACCTCCCTATTTCCGACCAAGGGCTTGGTTGCAAATCCACCAAGGGTTGGTAGCAATATTGATCATCTTGTAGCCAATCATAATGCGCCACCACTGCAGCGGGAACCATGTTGTAATTAATGACCGTGATTCTCCTGCTGATCGGAAAGAGAACAGTCTAGCAGAAATGGGGTGGTGATCGGGAATGGGTCAGCTCCCTTATCCAAGCTTTGTTGACAAGAAGCAAGCAGCCAGAATCGGCAACAGCATCAAATCCTAAACCCTAAGAAAACAGAATTGGATTGGACGAACACCGTAAGTAAGAACAACAGGTGAAAGTCACGTATTTTGTCTTGATGCTTTGGCGGAACTTCTCTTTTGCAAGAAGACATCCTGTAGAGCTGAAAACTTTCACAGCTGCTGAGTAGCAAAATCCTGTCCCTGCCCCGCAAAGGCACTAACAAGCAAAGTCCTGTCAAAGAAGCGTTCAATGCCGAGCAGGGATCAGTTGGTCCGCCCAGGCCCGTGCACATGAAGGGCTGCTCTGCTTCTTCTTCTTGCCTTGAATCCCCTGCTCCTTGTTTGCTGCGTCCATTAGTTTTCTGGGATTCTCGTCGCAAGGAATCGCTGGTACTACACACACTCTCTGAACATTTGTTGCAAAGGGCGAGTACGCTTTCATTTGGGGATGATTCTTGGGGATGCTTAATTTGGACTAGGGTTCGGGATCTGGACAGATTCTTGGGATCCAGATTGCTTTCCGTTTTGAAATTGTGAATCGAATGCACGCTTGGAGCTTGGAGCTTCTTGTGGCCAAACCTAGAATATTTACGCAGGGTTGGTGATGATAGCGCGAGGAGCTTTGCGGTTTGCGCGGATCATGTGCACTTTCCTCTGTTTGTAGTTAGTTGCTCATCCAATTTGGTCCCGAATTCTCGCCACTGGGTTGCAGGGGGGGAGAGATTTCTCTGTTGCAAGGACGAGCGAAAGCTCAAATCAAGCTGGCACTAGCTGTAACTGTCCGTGCTGCGTGCAGTGGCCCCTCGTTCACCGTAGTAGTTGTAGAAGCTGTAGGTATAGTAGTACTGCAGATTTTTGTGTGGTCTCTGTTGCTCCTTTTGAGGATTTGATTCGTACTGTGGGGGCTTGTAAATTGGGCAAGCGTCTGGGGCAATGATCTTGGGTGGGATCCTATTTGTAGCTGGTTGTAGCTAAAATTTTAAGTGCGTGAGGGTAGAGAGGTTGCTTTGGGGATAAGGCGTGTTGGAATCTTAGAATATTTGTGCCTTCGAAGCTTATAGACTATGTGGAGTAGCAAAGTGTTAGAAGAAGACGGGCGTCTCGTATCTTAGATAGGGGAAAAAGTAGAAGGGGGGTTCCATTTGGTGCTTCAATCTGTCTGGGTATGTTGCTCTCGTAGGATTGCGCTAGAGTAGCAATTCAAACTCAGGTGAATCTTTCCTCTTCACACTTTGGTTTCTAGCAAATTCATGGCAGAAATAATTGATGTTACAGGGTCAGAAACGACTTCGCCATCACCTTTGCTTGCGTTACATTTGAATAATGTGCTGGAAACGACCAAATCGGTGCCATATGTGCTGATTCCAGTCATATTCAGCCAATACGAGATATCGTCATATGTCAGAATAAGGGTGTGACAAGTCAATTGACTGACTGGGGTTGTATGCTAGTCAATGGGTGGATCTTGAATTCTTGCCTCAGCAATTGATTGATCCTGTGGACGGAGCTGCTCCTCGTGAAGCTGCAGTGGAGGTTTGCCGTCCTTGGGCAGCTTGTCTTGCTTCATTTGGCCGTCGGAAGTGTAAGGTATGCAGTTTTGGTTTGTGGACTAATTTATTGTGTGTTAGGGATTTAAGGATTCGGAGTTCGTAGCAGATTTAGGGTTTAGGATGGACCTGTGAAGAGAAACACATCAAATTGAGAAGAAAATTAAGGGAGTAAAAGTCAATGAGTGGTCTCTGTAATGCAGGCAGATAGTGATGGGATTGCCAGCTCAATTGGTGTTGCGGGATTTAGATTGTAGACAACAATTGCAGTTTGGGAGAGAACAGAGAAGCTTTTTGTTGGTGCGTGGACCAGCTGGTGCTCAGGTGTGTAAATTTAGCGCTTGGATGACTTGTGACATGGATTACTGTCGTCATGTTGGCAACAAATGTGTCGAAATGTGGGTTCTCCTTTACAGCAATGTTCGATATAGACTTAGTCATATTTTTCCCAACGTAACCGGATATGAACATGGTTCACCGAACCCTAAGCCCCGGTATTGATAGGGAGAGTGTGTTTTAAATGGTACGAAGTTGCTCATTGACAGAGTGTTGAGATTTGTGTGCCCAGGATGTCTGTGCAATCACAGGCTTCAGGTCTCCATGGCCACTCTACCCTTCTTTATCCTTGCCCTTGTCCTCTCCCATACGAAGGAGTGGACCAAATAAGTGTTCATCATTTTCATCAGTTTGGAAGAGATCACCTTCGAATTCCAATGTTTCAGGTATGTATCTCATGCCCATTTTCACCGAAAGAGTTTGCCCCTCTTGATGAGGATGTGACTGACATGGACGAAGCATGTCGCGGTGGATTCAGGTGAGCCACAGTCGGTTGAAGAAGTTTGGGAAGAGTATTTTGCGGATCCTACGCAGTGGTGGGACAATAGAGGCGATAAGGTTTGACTATTCGATAAACGAAATTGGATACAATGCTCGGGTCAACAAGTGACGGGGATATTTCTTGCTTGTACAAGGCCATAGGCACTTAGTAAAGCACCAAGTGCGAAATCGCGTTGTTTGTTGTCCAAGAGTGCACTGAAGACTGCTCAGATCATTGCAGTATCAACAACAAATATTCCTTGAATGTTGATTGTTGGATGCAAAATGAACATGAGACAGATTTTGAGGATCTGATCATGGGTTGTGGTGCCTACAGAGGAATCCAAGATCACCTGACTTTAGACATAAGGTGGCAAGGAAAGCGCTTTGGATAGATGGTTGGTCAACTCCACCATGGGTGAAGGCAGTGCTCAAGTTGGTAACTGAAGGCAAATTGCAGCCTCTTGATGATTATCGCAACGAAGATCCTCAAGACACAACACAAGGAAACAGGTAACTTTAGGAACTGCGTTGGCTCCCTTTCTAGTGATGAGAGTAGGTACATCTAGAAATATGTGATTTTGAGTGCTTTTGAGGATTTTTGTTCATGCAATATGCTTTGTTCTTTCTTTGGGGTTATTGGAAGCACTTAAAGTGGGATGATTTTCAAAGAATTGCTATGTATGTGAGAGATATCAAGAAATAAATTGGATGGATGCAATTTTGTTCACATTAAGATACGTGAGTACAGGGCATTGATGATTTTGCACCCTTTCCACTTTGCGTTTCAGTGTTCTTCTCTCTAAGTTTTTCCTAATGAAGACTGTATTGATGAATCAGGATATCGGAGGGTCACAATGGAAAAAGAAGCATTGTGACTGGTACTGCAAGAGAGTGGAGGCATATTCTACAGGTTGGTGGCGGTGGTGTGCCCATGGAAAGTGCAGGAACCACGATTAAAGCAATTGGTAATTTGAAGAATCGACTAGAACAAGGCTTGGCCATCAACTCGGATATGTATCTTGAAGTTTTGAGACGGTGCTTGAAGGAGAAAAACTTTCGAGCAAATTTGGCGAAGCAGGTTCACGACTACATCAACCAGAGTGGAATGGAGCAGGATACATATGTGGCAAACAACCTAGTGAGCTTGTATATCAAGTGTGGAGACTTGGAGGCTGCACGCGGAGTGTTTGATAAACTTGTGAAGAAGAACGTGTTCAGTTGGAACATCCTGATTGGAGGTTATGCAAAGCACAAGCATGCCGAAAAAGCAATGGAACTTTTCAATCAAATGTGCCAAGAAGGGGTCCAGCCAGATACATTTACTTTCTCGAGCGTCCTGAAGGCTTACGCCAATCCATCAGCTTTGCAGTGGGGCAAAGAAGTTCATGCGTGTGTAAGACATGCTGGGCTTGAATCAGATGTGCGTGTTGGCGGTTCGCTTCTTCACATGTATGCAAAGTGTGGCAGTATCGATGATGCCCGAGTAGTTTTTGGACGAATGGAGAAGCACGACGTGATCTCATGGAACGTGATGATTGGAGGACTTGCGCAACATGGCTGTGGGCACGAAGCATATAAATTGTTTCTTCAAATGCAACTGGAAGGCTTTAAGCCAAACGCAATCACTTATATGAGTATCCTGAATGCATGTGCAAGCGCAGGGGCTTTGGAGTGGGTGAAGGAGGTTCACAGGCATGCCTGTGAAGCCGGATTCGAGTCCGATGTTCGTGTGGGCAGTGCGCTGGTGCACATGTATGCAAAGTGTGACAGTTTGGATGATGCGCGCCTGGCTTTTGACAAGATGGAGGATCGGGACGTGATTACTTGGAACGTGATGATTGGTGGACTTGCAGAGCATGGCTGTGGGCACGAAGCATATCGACTTCTTCTCCAAATGAAACGGGAAGGCATTAATCCGAATGCAGTCACTTTTGCTAGCATTCTGAATGCATGTGCAAGCGCAGGGGCTTTGGAGTGGGTGAAGGAGGTTCACAGGTATGCCCGTGAAGCCGGATTCGAGTCCGATGTTCGTGTGGGCAACGCACTGGTGCACATGTATGCAAAGTGTGGCAGTATCAATGATGCGCGCCTGACTTTTGACAAGATGGAGGAACGGGACGTGATTACTTGGAGCGTGATGATTGGTGGACTTGCAGAGCATGGCTGTGGGCGCGAAGCATATAAATTGTTTCTTCAAATGCAACTGGAAGGCTCTAAGCCAAACGCAATCACTTATATGAGTATCCTGAATGCATGTGCAAGCGCAGGGGCTTTGGAGTGGGTGAAGGAGGTTCACAGGCATGCTCGTGAAGCCGGATTCGAGTCCGATGTTCGTGTGGGCAGTGCGCTGGTGCACATGTATGCAAAGTGTGGCAGTTTGGATGATGCGCGCCTGGCTTTTGACAAGATGGAGGAACGGGACGTGATTACTCGGAGCGTGATGATTGGTGGACTTGCAGAGCATGGCTGTGGGCATGAAGCCCTGGAAGTCTTTAGATCTATGATTGCAGACGGTGTGAAGCCTGATGAGATCTCATTCGTTGCAGTGTTGTCAGCTTGTAGTCATTCAGGCCTTGTGGATGAGGGCCGTAGACTTTTCTTGGCTATGACACAAGACTATGGCATCGAACCTACTGTGGAGCATTGTAACTGCATGGTGGATGTCCTTGGTCGAGCAGGACACTTGGACGAAGCAAAGCTCTTGATTGACAACATGCCGGTGGAACCAAATGCTGCAACTTGGGGAGCCTTGCTTGGTGCTTGTAGAACGTACGGTAATGTGGATTTGGGCAAACTTGCCGCTAGTGAGTGGCTCAAGTTGGAACCGAAGAATGCTTCTGCATACGTGCTTCTCTCGAATATCTATGCTGCAGCTGGCAAGTGGGAGGAGGTGCTGTGGGTGCGCACTATGATGCAGGAGAGAGGTATACGCAAGGAGCCAGGGCGTAGCTGGATTGAAGTTGATAACAAGGTCCATGACTTCGTCGTAGGGGATACTTCTCACCCAGAAGCAAAGGAGATCTATGCTGAGCTGAGGAGATTGAGTGAGACAATTAAGGCCAAAGGCTACATTCCTGATACCCGGCTAGTGTTGCGGAACATTGATGAGGAGGAGAAAGAACTTGCTATTTGCTCCCACAGTGAGAAGTTGGCTATTGCTTATGGACTCATGCGGATATCCCCTGGACAACCAATTCGGGTGTTCAAGAACCTTCGAGTGTGTTCAGATTGCCATACAGCAACCAAGTTTATCTCAAAGGCCATTGACCGAGATATTGTTGTGAGGGATGCTAATCGCTTTCACCACTTCCAAAATGGTGTGTGTTCTTGTGGTGATTATTGGTGACTCAGTTGGCAATCTTGACCAATTGGTGGCTATCATGTTTTTTGAATCTCTTGACTATGATTTTTGCATTTAATTGTAATTTGAAAATTTTCATTGTCATTTGTCATCATTTACGAATATAGTTATCATGTTGATCATTGATTGTAAACAATTGCATTGGTAGGAAATGACTTGAGGGAGGTATTCATAGAGGTTGTTATTTGTGTATTTTCTTCACCTCTGCTTTTTTTGAAGAATACCAAGTTTAAGGATGCAAACTGATCGTTGGACCACCACACAATAATTATCCTTCCATCAAAATCAAAAGATTATATTTTGTGGCTTCAAACCAATGTATCTCAAATAAGTATTTTATGTTCTTCAATTTGCTCATGCAAGCAATTAATATTTCTCAATAGCATGTTCACTCTTTGAGTGCAACTATTGCGCTTCTAATTAGATAATTTGATTTTTGGTCCTTACCTGGGTGTGAATTTTTTAAGTTATTGTTGTAGCCAAATGATTATACACACTAAAAAACCCATGTTTTAAATAACAAGTCCTAACTTTTTAAATAGATTTGAGGTGATGTCAATGTTGATAATCTTATGTTTTTTTGTCAACATATACATCCAAAGTAACATCAATGTTGACATAAAATATAGGATTGTCAATATTGGCATTACCTATAATCCATCTAAATAAATTGTGATCACTAAAAATACAAGTTTTTAATAATAATTGTCTATAAGATGTATATTCTTGTTCTAAGTTTAGAAAAAATAAATAGTTTCCAACCTCAGATTTAATTTTATTGTAGTTCAGGTTAGTTTAAAGATTGTTGTTTTTTTAGCTTGGATTGTCTTTGCTGCTGTAGGTGCCCCATTTACACTCAATTTTTTAAGCGTCTTGTTGAGAGATTTTTTATGTGTTTAAGGCTCTTCAATTTTGGCAAGTAATCTATTTTTAGAAATTAAGTGACAAATAAGTTTGATACTCAATTGATTTCTATCCTATCAATTTTTGTCCCTATAACTCAATTTTCGATTAAACTTTTGAAATTTTCTCATATTAAGATAGAAAAACGTGATTAGCTTTGTGGAAATATAATTTTTATTACAATTGGTGCTTGGGAGTAAAAGTTATACCACAAAAAGCCTAAAATTAAAATTTGGTCGACTATAAAAAAAAATTACAAAAAAGTAAAATATATATTTTTTTAATTCTAAAAGATTAAATTTTTTTCTAAATGTAAAGCTTTGATTCATCTCATTAGGATATATTATACAAAAATTATGGACAATCTTAGTATTCAGGCAATTAGAGTGTATTCTTGGAAAAAAACCTTATAGGTAAAGATTCATTTTTTAATGCAGTTTTCACAAATTTTTTAAGAGAAATTGTTGAATAAGATTAAGTTTGCTTGCTAGAACAATCTCACCATTAAGAGTATTGTGTTTCCATCCCATTTTAGAGTTATTAATGATTTAGTTCTTTTTCAAACTTGAACCTATTTCTACTTCACAATTTTTAAAGAAAGAAAATCAAGTATTTTCTTTAGTGAAATTTTTTTCAAGACCTTCAATTCAATTTTTTAACTCAAGATTTTCTTAATTCAAAGTTTGTAGTTTAAAATTTTTCTACAAATGTGAGTTAAAGTCATCTAGATTTTCAGAGTTTAGACTTTTTTTTTCATCAGACTTTGAATATTTATAACTTGAAATCCATATGGTCAAACTTTATAAATTTTTTATCACATGATCTTAGACAAGTTAAGTACAAGATCTTGTAGTTAGATTCTCAAGAAATGTTTTCAATTAATTATTTTTGGGCAAACACAACAAACTTGGCAATTTGGAGTGGTTTAAGGTCAGAGGGTTGGTGGAATGGTCTCGACAAAATAGCTGAAATCGAGAGTCGCAGACAAATCTCATAGCGCTTTTTAAAATCGCTCAAGTGATTCGACAAGATGAAATAGTCATGAAGGGCGGATATGCAACTATTCGTAGAATCCAATTGAAGGATTCCTAGAATATTACCTTTTGGGAAGTTTGCAGCAAAGCTTTCCAACCAACACCGCACACAACCTCGACTTGCAAAGTTGGAACATCAAAACAATTTAGTGGTAGTAAGAATTCCACATTTTGGAGTTATACGGTCTAATTAATGCTGTCCATGCGACAAACAATGAAGGATACTTGTATTGGTGGAACGGTGGAACTTTGCGGCGTATGCTATACCTAAATAAGGATTATCCAGACGACATTCACATTTGGTTGGTGCATCCCAACACAAGAAACAAACAACATGAAGAAGGACAACACCTCGTTTAATTCAGGAAGCACACAAAGCTCGCCTGGTCATTGTTGCACATCATGAATGTTGTGCATTTAGCTAAATATTGATACAATGATATTTCTTCGAACAACATCATGTTTTACTTTCCTCAAGATGGTCAAAGGTCTACATTGGAAATTGCAATTGGAATATGGCAAATGTTGACAATGAAGAAGTGAAATCCTTGTACACGTTCACATTTGAGATTGACAGGTAAAAGGCTTTGAAGGACAGGTGGTGAGTGAATCCAAGCATTGCTTCACTACAAAAAGAAGGGGTGTTTTCATTATGATTTTAAGTCAAATAAGCATAGTGAAATTCCTTGTGTTTTTAGTAAAAATTGCTAAAATTGTTGTGTCTAGGATATACATTGTTATATTTTTCTTTAAATCTGCTACAAGTCCTTTCAGAATGAAATTCAAATACAAAAATATCTCCGCATACAGCACTCTTTTTACATTTACTTCAGTGTTCTACGGATGTCGTTTTAACTTCATCATCTTTACTCACACTTGGCAGGTTGTGGCAACGCGCAATGCTCGCAAACCGTAATTTCATAACTATGAGGTGCTAACATTTAGCTTCATCTGATTTCATGTGGTGGTGCAATTTGGCAAATTTTGCAATTGAGTCCTCATACTTTAGTATTAGCTCTGCAACAAATTGCTCTTTGCTACCTATCCAAAATCTTGGCATTCCAAGAACCACAATTGTCTCAAATCATCATTTTTGCACATGCACATGAAGGCATTTATCATTTGGAGCGGTTCATATTTCAATAACGTTTTATTTTGCTTCTTGTAATTAATTTTGCAATTCACTCTAAATAGCTTATCATGCCTACTACAATTTTTTTTGACCATCTCGCCTTTTCTCTTTGAAGGTGCTCTGTATACGTCTACGCAAGTACTAAAGGTTCTTGCATGACATCAAAAAATACAACTAATTACATAAAAACTTAGTAATTAGAGTACTTCTTCCTTTTATGTATAGCTAACATGCCTTACCATTTGCTATGTTTGTAATATAGAATGGTCACTAGCTAAAAGCAGAACTACACTTAACATGCCTTACCATTTGCTACGTTTGTAGATGACTATCTGACTATAATATACTCTGCCCTTTCGCATGTTTGATAGTCTTCTACTTCACTTTCTCCGCCCATCATGCTTGGAGAGACACTTTTGAGGCTCCTCCCTCCATTCAAGGAGGTTATTGAAATGACATTCCTGCATTCCATCTGCAATTGTCAAGTTCAATCCAACCCCTCGTGCATGATAACATTGAAATTGTAGTGTTCAAGGTTGGCAGTCCAAAATTATGGATACCATTGTGTGATGAATTGAAGTTCCAATTGCATGAAAACATCCTTCAATAAGCCAAATTGCTTGCATTTGTACTCAGTATCTGTACAAAAGAATTTAGAATTATTCTTTATTGGCGGTTGCAGTTCACTACATCATCAAGTTTCAGATACCAATGACTTCCCAGTCGTGCTACGGCAACAAAGAACTAAGTTCATATGATTTGCAAAGAACTTTCTCACCCTTGTGTTCAAACAGAGTGCTACACATGCAAAGAATTCATTTCTCATATTTTTTTTTTTGAAACACATGGACCAATTCCATTGCACGGAAAGAGTACAGAGAACCAAAGGCAAACCCCGGCAAGCATTTTTACACTTTTCCGACAACTAATACACAATAGACCAAACACCCCAGCACAAACCGCCTAGTGTCGAAACCTAAAAATCTATTTTTACTAATTTAAAATATAAATGAAGGAATAATATTCTTCTTAGCAGTAAATTTGTTTGATTTTAAGATAGTTATAGACCGCCTAATGTTTAGAACCGGAAACCGGAAGTAGACTGATCAGGAATCGATGTAAAGGCTAATCAAATGTACCGGAAACAAGGAACCAGAGTTCGAATTTGCCTAGACCGGATCAGGAAAGGGGTAACAGGAACCGGCATCCAACGGTGACCTACTTAACCCTAGGGAACTACGAGAACGTTCTAATTATTAGTGAACGAAAATCCTAAACGGGCAGGTTTAACAGGCAAAGTCTAGATTAGGGGAATCATTAGGAGCATCTGGGATTGGCTCTCTTAAACCCCATCCGTCCAGAGACTGGTCACTTACATTTTTCTGCCCTGACTAAAAGTTGTAGCAACGTGCACCATTACTGATTTCCGGTCTGTGCATCAGTATTGGGTTTTGAGTTGACGGACTGCGGAAGAGAGTGCTTGAGGAACATTAAGCGCAAGAGAGAGGTCTACTAGCATCCTAGCTTAGCGTTAGTGCTTGCACAACTGAAAGAAAGAGTGAGAATTGTGAGGACCACTCTTTTTCCGATTTCCGAGAGTAGACCGGTCGCATCCTAACGAAAGGAGAGATGGCTGCAAGTCAGAACGGGGGAGCCACCATCTCGCTCTAGTATTTGACGCCAAGGAGGAGCTGGAGCTGGCGGAGCTAAAGGAAGACCTGGAGCAGATGGGGTGCGCTGAGTTCCTGATCCGACTATGGAATTTCAGAAGCGAAGCAGTAGTGGCGGAATTGAGGCTTGGAGCGCCAACTTGCGCCACAACCACAATCCGTGTAAAGCCCAAGCGATGGACGGCGGACATGTGGAGGAAGGTCTATCTATTCAACCAGGAAGGCGAAAGAAGTGCATCCTGGAAACACCAGTATACGGTGGGTAAGTTCCGAAACCCAATTAGTAAGAAAGACGGGTTCTCAGTCACCGATTGTATCAGTCAGAGAGAGAAGCGGTTGTTACAGTATGTCTTGGCCATTCTCAATCCGGAAAGGTCAAGCCGAGTTTCTCTGACATTGGCCAACACAATATTTGGCGCATTGTCTGGATACCGGAAAGTAGATTGGGGAGTGGTCATCCAGGACCAAGTACTGAAAATGGTGAATAATGTTGGGAAGGCCAAGCCTTCCGCCATCTGTCCATTCCTGATTCATTTGTATCATTCTGAGGGGGTGATGACAAAAGATGAAGAGGTAGAGTATGAGGCCACTGCTGCCCTGGTAGAGTTTGAAGTTCCGGACTTAGATTCTGAGACCGGAAATGAGGAAGAATCCTCAGATGAGGGAGACGATGAGGATGAGCAGAGCGAGTCTGAGGACGATGAGGATGATGGTGAGAATGATGATAAGAGTGAGAAAACCAGAGGAAAGGGTCAAGTAGAGGAAGAGCAGACCAAGGATACTGATCCGGTCTGGAGAGACGAGCCGCTAGAAAGAATCACCCAAGAATTGAGCGACTTCAAGAATTGGTACGAGAAAGAGCGAGGGGTGATGCAGAACATCTGCACCACAGTGGGCGCCATCCACCCAGCTCAAGCCTTAATCCGGATAATACGGCTTACCCAAGAGAAGGAGAAGAATGAAAACAAGGAAGAATTGGCAAAGCTTTCCAGCCAAGTGGCCACTCTTAAACAGGAGTTGCACCAGAAAACAGAAGAGGTGGAGAAGGAGAAAACGTTCTCCACGCAGACGCGAGACACCATCTCCCGGATCCGGGAATTCATCACCCATCCGGATGAAGTTGTCAACAAGGCTAACTTGTTTGACCAATAAGTAATAGTGGAAGGACGACAGTTGCATCAGAAGCTCAAACTGGCTATGGTGACTTATCACAAGAAGATGGAGTCCACACTGGAGCAGCTGCAAGAAGTGATGCGGGAGGTAAACCCTCAAAGTGATCCTGCACCGAGACCGGAACCGGATCACGAACTAGTTCAGCAGCCAACAGTAGAGGACAAGGGTAAAGGTGAGACTTCTCACCAGCAACCAGATCTACCTGTACCAGAGGAGCACCAGGAAGCCAAGACAAGTCAGATGCAGGAAACGGAGGTGGAGATCACCAAAGTCACCGACCCGGATCCGGAGAATGATGAATTGGAGGTCATGTAGGTGACGAGACCGGATCCAGCAAAGGCACAGGGACCGGAACCGGCAACCAGACCAAGAGGGTCCATTCCCGGGGAGAGTACTAAGGTGAAGCAGATGAGTGCCCTCTCACCCTCCAAGTCTTCTCCGAAGACTCTCGGAAAGAAGGTGCAGTTTGAAGATGCAGGGAAGATGATGGCCCTGATGCAGTCTGTGGTGAAGACAGAGACTGGAGCCGGTCGCGGCACTTCATTCAGCTCACCGAGTAAGGGCCTAATCAGAAAATCGGCTGGAGGAGATGCGACACCTCATAGCAAGGTAGCAAGGCCTGCTCCAGTCCCGCAGAAGAGAAAGGCTCCTAAACCACAGTCAGCCAAGAGGAAATCCACCAAGGTTCAAGAAGAGGAGGAAGAAGAAGAGGATTACGACTATGATCAAGAGGAATCCAGTTCCGACCAGGATTCTGAACCTTATTCGGATCCCGATTAGGCCTTGGCAGAGACCCAAGCGACAAAGGCAAAGGCGGCCAGAGAGAAGGCAAAAGTCCGGTCCAAACAAACTGCCAGGCCGCAAACCGGAAAGAAGCCCTTGACCCGGAAGGGACCAGCTAATGCGGGGTTTTCTCCAGTGAAGAAGAGTAGGAAGTAGGTGAAGGTTCTGACAGTGACTGTAGGGCTGCATGCCTAATTTTGACAAGTAGTTGTGTAGGTATATTTTTAGTTTAGAAGGAGTTAGGACTCAAGTTGATTCCGGATTTTTAGGATTTAAGATCCACTTTTAGTGGGAACTTTTGACTGTAGCTTAAGTTACCTAAATTAGATATGAAGTTAGGAATGAAACGTATCATTCCATTAGCTGTATTTAGCCTTTTGCACTTTTTGAGTTTGAGGTGTAGTTTAGTATTTAAAGGCAGATTTTAGGTTTGATCAGGATAGCATTTTCTGTACTTTGTATTCCCAATTTTCTGCAAACGCCGTTGGAGTTTTTCCAATTTACAATTGTGAGCTGTACCTTTTAGCACTTGTCCGTGTTATTGTAAGAGCAGTGAGATCGTGCAGATTTGGATAAGGAGGAAGTGAAACCCGGATACAGGAAGTATTCAGTCCCTGGAGAGATTGCGTGTTAGACAGGATACAATAGGATTTCCTTGCGAGGATTAGAGCTCGCTTTTGTCAAGAAGCTGCTTTTGTCAAGAAGTATTATAGCTCTCCCATTTTTTCCTGACGCCCCTTCTCTACCTAGGCCGTGGATTGTCCTGTAGTCTGTCATTGTAGTAATTGTTAGAAGAATCCAGACTTTCCTGCGTGACCTGCTAGCCTGCGTAGCCCATCCGGTCTAGTTGTGAGGACGGTCTCTTTCTCGTTGTTCTTGTCAAAGTTTTCTTTTTAAGTTTATATCGTGGACCTTCTGACACGCTAAAACTCGGAGGGTAGGAATTAAGCTTCCTTCCTGAAGCCCAAAGTTGCAGATCCCTCTTGGTCCAGAGGTTAAACTCGAATTTATTACATCTAGTTACATACTCTAGACCGGATATATAATCAGGAAAGGAGTTTCTGGTTCCGGATTACTGGAGCTGGATACGGTCTAGACTAATATTTGGGATTTGTTTTGGAATACCAATTCATTGCATTCCGGCCACTTAGTAGAATTACACCGAGATCTCTGCGGAACGATACACGAGTCACTTTAGGGTCCATTAAGGCCTTAGAGAAGGATTTTGTATTTTCTGTGCTACGACACTTAGCTACTTGGAACAAATGATCCAATGACAAGAGGATTAAGCCTCCACCTAAGCTCCAAGTTAGATCTACTATCAAAAAAATTTGTCTGCAACCAAATGGGGTCAAGTTTGCAAAGGAAGGAAGCAGTTTTGTTCGGGTAGAGTTGGCAAAGTTTTCCAGTTCGGATCCATGCCACCCACACATGATCAACAAAAGCTTCCCAGAACACTTGCTCCAATTTTTCATTTCTTATATTATTGTTACCCCAATTTAGAGAGCGGTTTTAGATTGTTAAAGTCTGCAATAATCTCACCTCCATGTCATTGAACTTTTTCCTCCCTCCACTTTATAGATTCCTACTCTTATATGCACTACTGAGGACGACTTCTTTTTACACACCACATGGGACGCCTCTTGATGCAGCTCAGCTTCTCCTCCCTCCACTTCATAGATTTCTACTTTTATATGCACTATTGAAGACGACTTATTTTTACACACCACATGGAACGCCTCTCAATGCAGCTCATCTTCTCCTCTTCTTATAATCGTTCCTAAATACACTTGTGGAGAAAAATGTCTTTCCGCACTGCCTAGCTTCATGTTCTCCTTCATACCATCAAAATTTGCAAACTTTCAAAGAAGGCCATCAGTTAGTCTAGAAAATAATCAAATGTCAATTAAACAGAAACTGTAGAATTAGCAACAAGTGCAACGTCGCCTTCTTGGTTTAGTCTTTGGCTTTCCAAACGGCTTTCATGAGGTTCTTTGGTACGCAAAAGCATCAGTCACAAACTAACTTACATTGTTACTTGTACAAGAATTTAAAAAGAAATTACAAGCAACTTTCTTTGCTTTCTTAAATCATTCACTATTGCACGTTCAAATTGTGCATCACTTTTCTAACTTCCTTACTTGCAATTCTGAAATATGTTGCGACATAGCTTAGATGTCTTTACTGCAGTGAACATTGGAAACTATTGAAGGTAATGACCTCCTTTTGATGGATGCAATGCATGTAAGTAGTTGCCTTAGAAGTAGTTGCCTTAGAAGTAGTTTGTGGTTCTAAAGAAAGTAATTCAATTGTTCCTGTTCAAATGGGAAAAGCTTTATGATTTTTTGGAAGTCGTAGACGTATAACCGGCACCGGCAGAATAATTTTATGTGAGTTTTGAATGCAAAGTAATGAAATTAGTAAACCTAGGTGCTAACGGTGGATTGTTCATGCAGATGAATTTAGTTGGGGTGCATTGTAGGGCTACAGTAGGTGACAATCTAAAGGAAGAGCATTCCCTCTTTGCACGTCCCCCACAGTCATTCCAAGGGTGCATGTAAGAAAAAGACCCCCTATTTGGGACCTAATTAAGTTATCCTTTATATCCCTCCTAGCTAATTTGAGGCCTTCCATTGCAACTATGAATAGAGAATTTGCAAAACACTTCATGCACGGCAAATACCAAATTTCAGTGTTTTCTTATATTATATAGAAGTGGAAGAGGCCAATGAACCCCTAAATGCCCAAGGCCTTTTTCGAACTTTTAGAAATTAATTTTGCTTTAAATTGAATTAAAAAAAACACATTTTGATTAGTTATATTATTTTTTTTTGAATTGTAACCATACAAAGTCAAATTAGATCCCGAGTACGCAACTCTTGTATTATATGCGGGGGTCATCGGCATTAAAAAGGCTTAGAGGACGGCTTTTGTAAAAATTATATCAAATTAAAAAGGCCAAAAAGTTGGGTGAAGACTAAATTAAAAAAAAACTAAATGTAGAAAATGCTGGATTCTATACATATTAGGAAAAAAATTCACAATATATATAAAGAATTGGAACACTTATGCCTAGTTTTTAAAAATCCTTACAAAAAGTTTCCTCCGATTAAAACTAAAATTTTATTAAAAAGCCCCAAAAGTTGGGTAGCTTGTCCTATGATACATGTACTAAAAAAATTCATATAATTAGGATTTTAATGCTATTATTGTCCTCAAAAATATTCATTTCATTTATATAATTACATTTTTGAATTCCTTGTTAAAAGGGCTACAAGAATTTTCTACATTAAAACAAATTATGTCCTTTGAGATTGGACTATAATGCATTATAAGTGATTATAATTAGGGCCATATAATATGGGAGTTGCGTACCCAGGAATTAGATATGGTAGAGATCACGTAAAGAAAAAAAAATTAACTTATATCACTTATAGATTGAAATTTGAAAGATTACAATATTTGATCATGAAGGTCTTAATACCGCAAAAATAAATTGAAGTCTTTCAATCCTCTTTTTACGTGTTGAATTTAAAGAATTGGTCACCAAAAAACTATGAAGTCAAAAGACATAAACATACATAATACCAATCAATTAGCGTCTTTTCAAAATCTCTCATGTAATTTTTTAAATGAATTTCTAATGTGAATTTTTCTTCAAGATATAGTGTATTTGAGAATCATTTCCAAGAGCTCTCAACATTAAGAAAAGTCAAGATTGCAATGGACACCCTTGCACAAAATCTTGAATAGAAAATCATAATCAATCATTTTTTAAATCAGATTTTTGATGCTAAGAATAGACTTCAAAAAATTCAAAAATTCAAACACAGAAAATGGAAACTTGGTTAGGTTTTAATTGACTTCAAAATACTGTCAACACCAGAATTTGATGCCTTAGGTATTTAGAGGTTAAGCTTGGAAAATGTCAATGTCATATATATCTATTACATAAATGTAGAATTTGTATTTTCTTATCATTTGGCCTTATTACTAGAGAGTGCTTTTCATGTTAGCATTCTATTTGAATTCACATGTGCCTTTTTATTGACGCCCATTCTTTCTTCACTTCAAATCATTCATTACACAATACATTAATTAAAAATATGCATTGTATAAAGAAGTCATCCATATCCTTTAACCTCTAAAGGTCAAAATTGTGTTTTTTTGGCAACATAGCAATTTGGGGGAGCTCAATACAAATAGAGTTTTTATTTTTTTTGTGAAAGTTTTTATACAACATGTGCCCAAGGAGTAGCTTTAAGGCCCAATAATTTTCATAACTTTTGATAACATCATGCAAAAGTAATTGCATGATTTGTAATATTTAAATGTTTGATGGGCAGTCCAAAAATTTCTTAAAAAATCACTTTTTTCAAAAAGAAAAATTTTAAATTGGTTTTCCAGATTTATATATATGTGGAAAGCTTTGAATCATTCCATTTTGATTTACGAGATGAAATTTATGAGGTGTTCTTGTTTGCGGGTAGTTATAGATTTCCTACTCAAAAATAAACTTTGGAGTTTTTTATTTAACTTAATTTTTAATATTTAAAGTATGTATATATATATATATATATACACACACACACGTTGTAGATTTTTTACTACTACATTACTACTGTTGGTATTGAAAATTTTCAATTTTATAATTAAATTTTTAACAAATTAGTGTTTTGAATCACTTTGTACTTCTCTCTACTTACTATTTTTTTCTATATGCTGTGTAATTCCAAATGATCTAAAAATTTTCAAGTATGTAGCCAACTTGCCTTGAAGAATGAAGTCAAAGAGTTTCCACCATTTTGGACATTTTTTCATACAAATGTGACCTAGTGAAGTGCAACTACTTGTATTTTCAAAAGGCCAGAAAAATGATTTTTGTCACACTTCAAACGTTAATATCTTGCAATCTACAAAGTAGAAAATTCGAAATTTTGTCCACATCTTTTTAAACTAGTTAACTACAAGATCTTATAGTTACACGTGTCCAAAAATCCTTTTCATCTAAAATCTGGTGTTTGAACTAGAAATGGTAGTTTCGAAGCATTTTTGGTGAAAACATAGTCTCTGATCTTTAGAGGTTAGTATGAGCAATGTTGAAGAATTCATACAGTATAATTCATCAATGAACTTATCATTAAAATTCAAAAATTCATTAGAACAACAGAACTTCAAAACTTTATAGTTTCCAGTAAAAAATGTTGCCATTGTCAATGAAGTACATGTCAACAGCGAAGGCAATGCCACTTACATTTTTAAATATAGTCATTCTTTTGTAGTAGTAAAATACATGGGTAAATGCCATCAATAAGGCCTTATTCGTCAAATTGAGACAAAATGCTTATTTCAAGATTTTGAAATTAGAGGTGTGAAGCTCCATTTAATTACTACTTGTTGAACCCAAAGGTAAATAGAGTCAACCTCCTATAAATGATAGAAATTATTGAACATGTTGCAATACATGACTTAGAAATTGAGAGGGCAATTACATCAAGTGATAGATCACTGAAGAACATTTGTTTCCATGATAAGCCACGAAGTGAATTGCACATATACAAGCAAGTAAATAGAAGTTCTTTAAGTTCAATTTACTCAGGAGTTTTCGTACACAAGGAAAATGCAAGTCTTTCTCACAAGGCACCAAAGGTAAACAAAATATAATCCACTTGTTCTTAAAATCTACATGGTAAAAGGCTTGCTAGACGTGAACCTCTCAACTTTCCTTTATTTCTTTTTTTATATTTTATTTAACATTCTATTAATAGTGAATGAAGCTTTCAAGATAATAGATTAAAAATTTATATTGCATATCTAGACATCACTATTGCTTGTACACTGATTCTTTGTTGCCTTCAACACTTTTAGCTTTGCAAGCCCCTTTAAGATATCCTCTCATTGAGAAGGGTAGAGAGACCCTCTTCTAACATGGATTGAGCTAGGGAAGCCTGCGCTAAGAGCATTCCTCTCTTTGCTTTCACTGGCATATACTTGGACTGTTTGGTGGAAGCTCCATACTAGAAATAGATCTTGAGACTTCACAACGTGCCCGTGGTAGCTTTGTATTGACATTGCTTATATACGGAAGTCTATTTCCAATTGATTTGGAGTCGAGAGAGCGTCGGCTGTCTCTAATAATTCTCTGATGGTAAAGAAAGTCGGCTGAGGGTGACCGTCTATCCCCTATAGACAGTAAAGGCCGAGGACAATTATCCTCAACACAAGGTAGAAGAGCCGCAGACATTGGCCCAATGTGGTCACTTTTTGTGTAATTGTCAGAGGCAGAAGTTGCTTTAATTCCTTGCATCTGGAAAGCCGAATGCGTGGAGATAAGATCCTCGCGTTGAGGATCTTCTGTAGCCTTATCGATGGGATCCTTGAGTTAAGGATCATTTGTAGCCTTGTCAATGCACTACAAGAGAAGGGCACCCTATATGACAAAAAATTGACAAATTTTGGTCTGAATCAACAAACTAACCTATAGACCTTTCTAATTCTGTTGTTTCAAGCATTTGTAGACTTTCTGCTTTAAAAGCCTGCTGCAGCTTTGCCATTTGGCACATTATTAGGGCAAGGCTGGGCAGGTGCATACACGTGAGGCAAGGAGGGGGTTAGGGTTTGAAGCTCTAAATTTGCGTATACTCTGCCCAAACCTTCACACACATCTCTCCGCTTACCGATTTTTGCCCACGCCATTGCTGGCCTTGTTGCTTGCTAGCGGGGCATGTCATGGATCCTGGCTTTATCAAGCTAGTTGAAGTTGATGAGGTAATCGTTTCTCCTCTGTTCTTCTCAAGACGTTTTGCACTCGCGTCAAGCCTTTGTCTATCTGGAGCCTCCGCTTTTTTGCCATATTTTCTTTGGTGCGATAGTGCAAGATTGAGTGCATTCAATCACAATCGGGTGGAGAGCTTGGATCAATGCATTGGTAATTGGTTCTATGCGGAGTGCGGTGCGCTCAACAGTGCCGTTGGATAGGATTTCGGGTGGATTTTGTTTGTGTGTTTGCCCTAAAATTGTATTTGAAAGAGGAATAACTACGATTGCTTGCAATTGGTAGAGGTCTTGAATTGCAGTCTACTACTAGACGGCTGGTTCAAAATAGCTAAGGAGCATTTGGTTACTTGTTTGTGCCTCGAGAAGCTTGCTTCATGTTTTGTTGATTGATGCCCTAAGTGAAGTTTGCTCATGGCTGCTTTCAAGAATAAATATGTAGCATTTCTTGTAGATAAATAATGGTTAAGATAAAATGAAATCATCTTTGAAGTTTAACGTGGTCTTCTTTCCCCTTCCAAATAGGTCAGGAAAACTCTGCTGATGAAATTGGCATTGAGGTGGTAACAATGGAAGTTCCTTTGCTAGAATCAGGTGAGAGAGGCATTGATTTTGCTGAATTTTTGTTGCTTCATCTTCTTGTTCTGATAAATGATCACGGCAATGTTAGGGGATAGATGAACAAATTTAGGAGCTCAAAATTAGGAGATCACCTTGTTGGGTTGTATTCAAGTTTCCCACTAGGAAGAAATACGTATATGCCGGTTATCAGTATCTATCAGTATCTGTCTAGGTCATGTCGTACTCTGAGGAATACTCTTCTCGACTTCACTTGTCCGATAAAATTTATGGTTTAGACTTTGCATTATCTGGATTGGTGTATTTGATCAAGCAAGCTATGATACATTTGGAAGCAAGGCCTTACAAACAAGATTGAACTTGCAATTTTGTAACTTTCATCAACAAAAAAAAGCTTTTGATTCTTGTACTTGGAAAACAGCAAGCAAAACCTTTGGAGAAGGCAATTCAGAGTATATTTGAATGGCTAAGGCCAAAGCTGAGTGCTGAATCCATGAGTATGTATCATTTAACTGGTTTGCTAATTCAAATATCAGATATGTTGGCTATCCTAGGTGACAAGCATGATTGACAAGTTGAAGCACTGCACAATAATAGGAGGAAAAACAACACGTTGGTTTTGATCCTACCGCACTCTATGAAGCAATGTTGCCAAGCAGGTAGACATTTGCATCAATTGAGCTAGTTAAGTTTTCTGTGAAGGAGATCGGAATTTTCTTTGCATTGTTGTGAACCATGACCGAGACTTGACTGTGATTCAAGCTGCTCAAAAAGTGTTGGTAGCAAATGGCAAATAGTTATAAATTGTTTTTCCTCTATTTTTAAAGTCTTCTATCATGTCTCATTCCTAACTTAATGTTGTCCGTAAATAATATATGTAAACAGAGACCGTACTAGATGTTTTAATTTGCTTATAATTTCATTGTTGCTTGTGATGTAGTTCAGAATTAGAGATGGTTTGGATTTCCCAAAGCTCAGACCTTATGAGCAATGTGTTGCATATTGGATGGTGTAGTGCAAAATAGATTTTGTCGTGATTGACAAGAGTCTTGATGATTTGGGCAGTGCACCATCAAGCGGGGTGAAAAGTACAAGAGTTATTGAACATCCAGACGTCTTTTTTCATGTATTGCCAGACATGGCCCGCAATGTATTCTCAGGTCTATACCAAGTGCACCTGCCTTTGTCTTCCTTGCCGAAAATTGAACTTCTTCTATGCGGTCCTCATCATTTCAGTGTGTAATAACATTTTGTAGGTGTTATTATATCCCACATAGTCGTGTTCTCAGTAGCGTGTTGAAGATGACGTCCTTTTGAATGTCCAGCCTATTGAAACTGATGTCCAAAAAGACGTTCGAGGGACGCTTCAGGTCCACTGTCTAATGTCATCTCATTACTCATGTATTGCATGTTCTCACATCTGTAAAGCGTCTGCAAGCGTTTTGTTATTGTGGGCAAAGGTTTCCAAGACAGATGTATTGAGACATGACCTTCACGCACGCACCCCCATTTCCTCATGTTGTTTTTGCAATAGAGGATATGAAACACATTCAGGCGGGGAAAACTCAGGTGGTGACACGGAGGGTGCAACAGAAGCACTGCAAATCGAGAGGAAGCGGAAATCCAAGAAAAAAGGTGGAATGAAGAAACCAATTGAATTGGACGTGAATGGGGAGCCGCATGGACTCATGAGGGACGCTTTGACAAAGGACGTCGTCAAGTATGCAAAGTCCCTAGACCCTACTTCGGGGTGGGAGGGACAAACGCTTGATCTACGGAAAGAACTCTTTGACCGCCTTTACTCAGGTTCGTCTAAAACATCTTTTTTTTTCAATACAGGGTTTCATATTAGGTACAAGCTCTGAGTTCTTCGACGACGACGTTGCCTGCAATGCCTCTGCTGTCGTCTATGACGTCGTAGTGGATGTCCAAAGTGACATCAGTCATGATGTTATTGAAACGTAATAATCCGCAGGACGTTATATGGAAGAGGACAGGATTGTTTGTGGGGCATGATGTCTTCTTCTAAACTGTAACCGTGCTGTGTCATTTTTTTTCCTCTTGAATGGAATGCAAATATTGTTTTTCAGTTGCATCTTGTTACACAGTAAATGATTGCCCCCCATTTCGCATATTGAGAGACTTATGGTCACTCCAAATGCATAAGTGAGCGGTTTCTTGCTCCCATCATAACGAAGTCACTCATCACACTACGCCATAAGTTGTGCAAAATGATTGACAATGACAAACCGAAGCGTGAGGATTACAATGCCACGTATTGGAAGGGGCTACAAGCTTATCGGGCTACCGAAGAGGCATAAGCAAAGTCAGCGCACATGCGTGCAATCTCAAAGAGTAAGGGAACTTCCTCGATGCAGGTGAAGGCTGTTGAGAGGCAAGTTGTTTCCCGTTTGGTGAGTGCCCTCTAAGACTCCGTTGATGCTGCCACTGTGGTCTCGCACATCCCCTCAACTTCTAGTCATTTTGTCGCACTTGCTCCTGATGTCATGGAAGACATTGTTTGTGAAGTGTTATACGTCAAATGACATCTTTGAAGACGTGACATGTTCATTCAGACGTCTTTGACGACATGGGAGTTTGAACATAATCGGCAGTGCACAAAGGCAGATTGCTTTCTCCATGTTCTTCTTTCTTTGAATGTGTTAGCGTACAATGAATATGTACCCTGTTAAAATTCTGTTTAGCTCCCATGGTTGGGTGTGTCATTCTATCTCAATATGCCTCCCTATCACTAACTCAAATGTGGCAATGTAGACCATGAAAGAAGGTCAACCTCCACTCGATGTAGAGGTTGACGCAGAAGTGGCTAAGGAGTTGAAGAGAATCAGCGAGGACAGGAAGAAAGCCCGCTTTGATTACGGGTTGGAGCTTCAAGACATGCGTACACGCATCACGGAGGTTGAAGGCTCCATGGCTCGCCTTGAGTTGTCGCAGAAAGAAATGAAGGACATGCTCAAGGAGGCCCTTCGTGGAAAAGAAAGTAAAGATCCTCTTTCATTAGAGGATGAAATGGAGCCATCTCCCTTGAGAGGAGTTGTAGGAGCACCACAGCTCATTTCGGAAGGGGCAGCAGCATTGGCGACTATGCCACTTGACTTACTCATGCCATTGGTGGAGTCTGCCGCCCCTATAGTGGACACTGCTGTAGCTGTCTCTGACGACACTGTTGCTGACTCAGTACATGTATCGGGAGACGTTTCAGGAGACGTTGCAAGGGGAGTCGAAGATGTAGTCCACGACGATGTTGCGGGTGAGGTCACCACGGAAGTAGTACAACACAAGGCTTCCAAGTCAGCAGATGCAGTGGCAGGATGCGAAGAAGAAGTTGAAGACGAAGAGGACGACGCCTATAAATTGCCCACGGTGAGTCCACTTGAGCCCGCGGTAGAAGGTCCTGCATCTGAAGGCCGGAGTGTAAACCCGCAGCAGGTAATACCTGTTTTGAACCTACCTCATCATGTCATTGTATTCACCTGCCCGTGATTGAACTTGCAATGTCCATGATGCTAATTTTTTGTTCTCAAAGATGTTGTAGAAGACATAAAAACATAACTGCAACATCATGCGTTGTCGTGTTGCAAATGCAGACATTATGTAGATTATGTATATATATATGATTTAGATAGATTTTAATATTTGTTGCACTATAAAGAAGTTGACATCATTTGAGGTGGCTTCATCTCATTCGATATTCTTCTTTGTGTTTTATTTAGATTTATACTATGTCGAACTAAAGGTTTTTTTTTCTGAGTCTCAAGAAATTGGGGTTCTAGTTTTTTTTTTACCTCTACTAGATATATGTAGATTTTAGTTCTTTATTCTGTAGATAGAGTGGATAGAGTGAAGTTAGAGATAAGATAAGATGGAGATTGAGTGGAAAAGTAAAAGATAAAGAGATAGAGTGAAGTTAGAGTGAAGTTAAGGTGATTTTTTTTCATCTTCTCTCTCGTTGTGAGTTTAGGGGGGGGATCCGAATGTTTGGAGGTTGTTGTGTTATGTTTTGAGAAGGGGGTTTTTCAATGAAAAATTGGAGGAGTTGTGTATTATGATGTTGTGATTGGAAGAGGTCTTTTCTTGCTTGAATTGAAGTTGTGAGTGGAGATTTGTGCTAGTTTGAGTGGAGGAAGGTCTGCTGCCTCCCAATTGAAGGGGATGAGACTTTGACCAACCATAGAAGACGGAAATTTTTTTATTTTGCAATGAAATTTTGAGAAGTTGTAGAGAATTCTGTTAGCTTTTCAAATAGCTATTATTTGTTGTATTTGGAGCATTTATGAGTGAGTTGTGAGTGTTGAAGTGAAGGAGGGTCTGCTGCCCTCACTTTTAGAGACCGAAACTTTGGGCAATCATAGATATTGGGGAGAGTATTTGAATGAATTGAAATTTGGTGAAAGTATAGAAAATTGTATTAGCTTTACAAAGAGCTATCACTCATTCTATTTGGAGTTGTAGAGCATTGGTGGTGTTCATTCAAGTTTAGCTTTGAAATTGAAGTTAGAGTGAAGATTTGAAGTTGGAGTTGGAGGAGAATTTGTGTGTTGTGGCTTGTGGCTTGTCTTTTATTGTAAACTTTTGTTGTTGCGTGCAGCTTGGGTTAAACCAATGCTTAGCCTCGTTTGTGTTTGTGGAGACAGTGGGATTTAATCACCCGCATGGTCAAATCTGTTTGTTCTCACGGTGAAAGCTAAAGCCTAGTTAGAGCTGGTCACCAGGAGTTTGAAGTTTAGGAGCCCATCATCTGGACGGCATCTCGTGTTATGCCGTCCCGTTTTACCCGTCCGAGGCCCGTGGTTCTTATTACCTACTTGACCGAATCTTGACCCATTTAGAGCCAATTCAGGATAGGCCAACGGGGAGGAGTTTGAAGGCCGAAGAACGAAGAGAAGATTGAAGACTAGAAGACTTGAAGATTATTTGAAGTCAATGACTAACTAGTTCCAGTTGCAGCCAGATACTTTGCGTATTCCCAAAGCGTGCTCCTCTCAACACAACAGCGTCATGTTGATGTACATGTCACTGTTAACCAGATTAGGCGCGCTTTGTTTTCATGGGAGTTCATCAGAGCATTGTGTGAGTTTCTTGTTTGCAGGACTCTGAAGCACCAGTTGATTCAATTAGCAGACCTTGCCGTGCAACGAAGACAACTTCCCAAACATCCGAGAAGGTCGTGAAGCCACTGCCAAAGACAAACGCACCAAAAACAGCACCAAAGGCAGCCAATGTGACTAAAGCTGCAAGTTCTAGCTCCAAGGTGAGTAGGAAAACATGGGACACCATTGACTTGTTAGACCTTTGTTTGTTCATGTGGTATTTGTGCAAGTTTCTATAAACAAAGGGGTCCTTCAATTCTGTAGCCCTCTTTTACATCTCATGTAAAACTTTTACTCATACTATCGATGGCGGTGGAGCGGTGCAGGCGTCTAGTGGGAGGAAATCACCAACTCCGAAGAAGTGAATTTCATCCGGACTCATGTTGCCTATCATGTCTCTAAAGACGTTATGTTGTTGGGTGCGACATCATGAAGAGCAGACCAAGTTCTTTGTTGTATCTATGGAAGCGTGTTCCTGTATCATCAGTGACAGGAAGGAACTGTGGCAGTGAGAAGATCAAATGGAGGGAGGGATGGAGCTGTTACCATGTCATCTATAGTACTACTTCCCACAAAGATGACTATGCTAGCAATTGAGGCGAGTTTTGAAGGGAAGTCATTCGCAAGACTTAATGCTATTCTATTGTACTTTTGGTAGCACAATAGGCTCTCCATTTCCTCTACTATAGCATATTACATATACCATCTCATGTTATGGTAGTTGCAAGGAGAAGTGTCTCTGTTGATTGGCAAGCATTCAACTTGGTTAATTGTTAACAATGCACATTCATTTACAACACGTTTTTATGTAATTGAAGTGAATATTATTACTAAGGCTATTTTTCATGTTCACTTCCTAACATTCAGACATATTGTGTTGTTGTATGTACTTGCATTCCTCTTGGTCTTGCACTCATTGGTGGAACACAGGCACACTTTATGGATAGGTGATTGTATGAGCTCTGTGCTTCTGTTATTACACTACATGCTTTGTACACATGTCAATCACAACACGGGCTAAAACAATTTCCTTCCTTGCATTTGCTATCCTTCATGTCGCATTGAATGTCGTGGGCAACATTCATGAATTTCGCAAACCTGGAAGCTGCGTTCCAGAACATGTTGTCTTCCATGTCTGTTTCTATGTCTTTGGCAACAACAATGCATTTTCCAAAGCATAAAAATGCGTCCAATAACATGTCACCACGGACATCTTCCAAAACGTGACAATGTCGCTCAAAACAGATACCATGTCGTTAATGAAAAACCTCTACCTGTCCTCCAAACGCTATCGGTGACGTCGTTCGAAACATGTCTCCGTTGTTGACGACGTCACAGAAAACATAACTGAAGATCAGAACCCTCGGCATGGAGCCACGTGGCATCTGATGTGGAAGAGCCACGTCAGATTTTTAATCTGCCACGTCAGATTTTGGAAGGGGTCCACGTCACTGCCTCGGGTAGAAAGGGGTAGGCCCGAAAATAATCAAAAAAGGTAGAATCTGCCCAAAAAAGAGGTGAGTTGGCACCTCGGACCCCTCCACATGGCACACTTACAGAAGTTTAGAGCCCCTGATTTTCGGTGACGTCACGCAAAATTTTCCATGTTGTCAATGATGTCAAGAGAAATTTGGCATGTCACTCGCGTCAAAAAACAAAACGCATTTTGGCCTACATCACTGGTGACGCATTTTTGTGTTTCTTTTGACGTCAAAAAAATTGTAGTTTTCTTATAGTGAAACCTCTTCATTGACTTTGGACTTCAATTTCAGGGGCTCATGTGCAACGGTGGAGATGCGGAGACATTCTAGACTCCCAAGTTCTTCCTCCCTCGTTTCATTGTCAAAACCAGGAGGAGACTATAGATCCTCTTTTGAGGGTGGAGACACAAAAGTCATCACCGGCACGTCCACATATAAAGGCCGCAAGTAATTCACCAAATACGGTGAATTAGAATGCAAGAAATCGTTCATATCCATGAACGTTGTATCCCATGCTTTTGCTCCATGCTTCAAAGTGAGATGCTTTTGAACGAGGCCACAATAGTGAGTCTCAAACAGCTGCAAACAACACGCAAAGGGAACAAGACTCAGATGATGACATAGGAGTAAAAAAGTTATCCTCGTGTCAAAGATAATGTCAATTGACTTATAATGTAACCTTGGCAACAGCACATATTCTACTATTGTAAAACACAAGAAAGAGTTTACCTTCAAGTCCAAAATAAAAGTGAAAAGCAAAAAAACAAAGGGAAACACTAACCAAAGGGAGACACTAAAAACAAAGTGAAAAGCAATGAAGGGTCCATTAATTATCCTTGACTCAAGGATAAACGTACCTTGGCTACTATAACAAACTTTACGCCCGCGTTGATGCCGAGGACGTTTTCTTTTGACACCTCAAAACATTGCAAAATTTCTAAGTAGAACTCCATTTGGAGCTCAGTTGCGTAAATCTAGAATTTGGCTTTGGTGTTGAACTTGGGGTGTTGGTAGTACAAGACATTGGCAGCGTGATACTCTGCTTCCATTTTGGCACACACAATACTTGCATGGTAGTCTTTTTTCTTGAAGGGAAATAGAAGACGCACGTCAGGGGCGCATTTGAGACGACTAGAAACGTTGTCCAGGCGCTCTGGCCGACAAGGAACGTACAACAATTGCAGACAGTCATACTCGGGAAAGACCGTCTCGATAAATTTGACAACGTCTCTAAAGTCTTCTTCCACTT
Organism: Neckera pumila; assembly: GCA_963969595.1. NCBI lineage: Eukaryota > Viridiplantae > Streptophyta > Bryopsida > Hypnales > Neckeraceae > Neckera > Neckera pumila. The sequence goes on along the minus strand of OZ018409.1, from coordinate 47,207,608 downwards.
CCACAATCCACATCCAAATGCTTGTGTTTGTCGCCTCTAGGTCCGTAAGCTTTGTAGCCAAAAACTCTAGAAAGGAAATGAACTTAAAGTGTTTGCGGGCACAATTGGCCTCTACATGCCACAAACGTCAAGAACAACAAGGTTGAGGGGCTGATTGACGTAGTTGTATGTTTCTAACGTTACCAGCACTTGATCCTTGAAGTCCAACCCCCGGAACTGGTACCCTCTAGAGTTTTCCTTTAGTCAGCATTTCATCTTCATGAATCTTTGGAACAACTCTGCTTCGAGGGCAAACTTATCTCCTATTTCTTTAGCGGGCTTCTTCTTTGAGTCATTTGACAAGCGTTTGCTCCAGAATGCTGGCTATGGATGTGAAAGGAAAAAGTCCCACATTGCACTTGAGAATGATGTCTCTTGTTCCATAACCTCTAGACCTCCACGTTAGTACTAGTGGAGACGTCCCGCAGCTAAAGACTGGGTATTACAATAAAAAAACTCCTTGTAAATGACTTGCTTCTTCTTTTTGCACTCAATCCAGTCCTTCGCGTCTTGACTGTCGGGCACTAGATATTTTGTTTTGCCGATGGTCACCCTTGGGTACTTTAAATGTCGACCAAGAGTTTGTTTCAACAAATGAAGGACAAAAACCTCCAGACACCGGTCCATAAAGTGACCCAAATGCTTGAAGATATCTCTCTTCAAGGAGAAATACTTCCAACTAAAGTCTTCCGCATCTTTGAAGGGTTCACAAATCCATGGGTCAATGAGCTTGCCCTCGTGGTACTTGATCAAAAATTCCTTCAAGTATTTCCAGATAGTGTCCGGAAGGATGATGACCTTGAGCTCGAACTTCAAGTTGGTGTAGGATTTTATTTTTGAGCCCTCGTTATCCGGATTTATATTCTAGAATCATTTCACAACAGCAATGGCAAAATTCTAGAAAGTAAAATTTATTCAGTATGGAACAAGTAAGAAATTTATCTTTGACATAAAGATAAAATAGTGCTGATTGACTTGACAACATATCCCATTACAAACTTGCAGAGGATGTAAAATATACATAAATCATGATCAATGATTTAAACTAGCTATTATCTTCGACTCAAAGATAAATAGAATGGATAATGATTATACCTCAAACTGCACATTACTATGCATGGAAACATTTTGCCTAAGCATTGGATCACTTGCCTTGCTTGTTGGGCACTGCTTATTGATCTAGACGTTTTGGAAGCTTAGGATTTAACTCCTCCACATTGGTTGCGCGTGGTCTAGATGATTTGTCAAATTATAGAACTATGAAATGTTCACTAATTTCAATGACTCCAAGGTCCACACGATGTACGCCTTTCATGTTCTCAGTTCAACTCTCCGGGCTTCACTGCACTTCTCTCTTTGCAAGTCTAGGGATGCTTGGATGCTGTGTTGTTAGTTGATAATCATAAACTACCCATTTTTTATTTCTTCCCATGTTTCCGGAAGAACCTTTAACAAGTTCTTATTCAAATTAACAGGAGTAAGGCACAGTCACTGTTGCTCTTGAATGTGCCCAATCACAAGGAGTTTGTGCTTGACAAACTCTAAGATTTTGTCCTCCATACCCAAAATGATGTAGTCGTCACGAGCAAGAATGCACTCCTTGATGTTCACAACTTGAGGTTCTTTATTAAACAAATAACACCTGCCATAATCAATCCAAAAGTTCTTTTGAATTAGAGCAAACTTGCCCGCATCATCCAATGGGACAGCAAGGGTAGCAGGTTCAGAGGGCTGGACAACATTTGTTAAAGCCGACCCTACACTGACGGCGGAATTAGCTAGGGCATCCGCCTTTGATTTCCTACGCTTAGAACCTGATGCTTTAGCGGCCTCTGCTCTAGCGGATGGACTCTTTGCACGCTTCCTCAACTTTGTCTTCACAATTCCTTGCAACTCCTGAGACATGATCTATTTCGCCATTGGATTCAAAGTAAAGATTAGGAAAGCCAAAAAGTTTAGCGCAATAATGTCAAAAGAGCACATGGTGGTCAAATGGATTCGAAGGATTGGAAATCCAAAGACAAGTAACTGGTCCATATTTTTGGTGATATTCAAAAAGGCCCTCTTCACTTAACATCTTCTGTAGTTCCTGGTCTAAAACATCTGATCCAATAGGGCCATATGATTTTGCCCAACATTGAAGTACATCAAAGTGACAATGAGTGGATGGAGCCTTTTTAAGGCTTGAGTCAAGTGGATGAACAAAGGGTTTGCGTTCTGAGTGGACAGAGAAAACCCCTTGGAAAGACAAAGGAGGAGAAGATATGATGAAGGTTGGATAGAGATAAAAAAGGTGGTAGGAGAATATGATTGATTGCAATGAAATAAATTTGATGATATATATATATATATATATTGAAGAAGGGTTTAGGGCACTGGATTCTTTGGTAGTAAAGCATGGGAACTAAGAGAAGGATTCAAAAATGGAAGAATGAAGAACTTCTATAGAATAATAAATCTTCTTTCAAGTCACTAAAGATATTCCAAATAATAGAAAGTCTAGTGAATCTTGTAGGTCTTCTCTCTATCATCTACCAGGCTACCTATAGTTAACCGTTTTTGTTTTTTTTCTTTATAGTGAAATTCGGTTTCATTTGTTATTAAAATTAAAAATCTAATATTTAATACATATACAAGAGGTGGATTATTAGAAAGGTAGAAGCATCTAGAAGTGACACTTGTTTTAAATTGGTAGATTTTGAGGGTTTAGGTTTAAAAAATAAAAAAATGTGTGTTTGCTAAGAAATAAATTAGGAAACCAATAATAAAAATCATATTTTTCCAAGCTTATATAAATATAATATGAATTTTAAAAGAAAACTTACTATACAGATGTATCCTTTGTGAACATTAGACAAATACTACAGTTGGCCCCAGAACATCCAAAAGCAACACACTCTAACCTTGAAATTCACATGGGTGATTGGACATTTTTAAAGAATAACTAGCAGTTGGGACTTGTTGTGCTAGTAAGCATTCACCATACTAATTTTTAGTAAAAAATATACATATTAGAATAAAATACAAAGTAATAATTTCAATAAGTCTTCAAAATTTTTTTATAAATTGAGCAGTGTTCTATATAATTGAGTATGAACAAATCCATATATCCATATTATTAATAGATTTTACCACTTAATGTAATTACATAGAATTAAACTAGTTTCCATATAATTGCAATCAAAACCAAAGAATTGAAATTGAAATTTGTGAATTTTAAAGACTTTGCAAACACATGAATTTTTGCTTTAAATTCAAAAGTGCTTCAAGCTAAAAAAAATTTCAAATCATTTGGTAATAGGAATAGAAGCTATGAAAATTTAAAGCTTATCAAATCTTGAAATGGTGGAAGTGCACTGAAGTGTCAGACCAACTAAAACAATTCAACTACAATTTCTATAATATCACTCTATTGATCTTCTAGAATATCATCAGTGGCCATTGTACCTTTGTAATACCACATTATATGTAAATGTGATATTAAAGAGGTCGCTAATAGGCATCATACCTTTGTAATATCACACTGTGTAAAAATGTGATATAATTATAGTGGTCATTGTGATTTAATAATATGCTAGCTTTTCAGAACCTCATGTGTCTACTTTTAAACCCCACATTTTAGCTTTGAGTGAACCTGCCTTTAGATTTATATCATTTTTTAGATGTAATTGTATCAACTACTAGATATTGCTACTTCAAATATGAATTGTACAAAAAACACACAGCTCAATGTAGTAGTCACTATTAAAAAAGCACTAGAATGAATTGAGGTACATATATCTTCATGATAAGATAATCCCTTTGGAAGTCAAAGAACCCTTCTTAAAAACATTACCTACTACCCCTTAACCCAAGGATAGTGGTATATTGGGAATGGCAAAAGTGGTGCTATTTATGACCTCTTTTTTTCTCTCTCTCCATTCTACCCTTAGTAATTAGGTCTTTTTTTAAAGAAGCTTTCATTGAAAAGCACACATGAAAACCTCCCAAAGTTGTGATAAATTGATGCCGGTTTGTATAAACTACAGTCATACTACCACATACTAATAAATGATATACTTGTACAAACTGTGGCTTTAAAGAATGCAAAGGGCTTCAATACATGATATCGCCACTAAGTACTTGAGTGGAGTACACTCATGATATTACATAGAGTCTAATATCCCAATTTGCACTCAATTCAAAGTCACCTTGCTTGCCAATGGAGGACGGAGGAACAACCAGCAGAAACATGACTAGAAGTGCACCATGTGCTGCTGAGGCTACTACCCTTGGTCCGATGTACTGTTTCCTCCAATCAATAGAAATTATCCATGTTTTTCAAAAAAACAAAAAAAGCGTACCTGCGACTGTGGAAAGACCTCAAGGAACCTTTTCAAAGTCCAGCAATCCACTCATACTGCAATCTTTCATGATTACACTCTGCAGCCAAGCGTCTAAGCACAATTACTGCAACTTAGATTATAGTGCATGCAGCATCTATGTTTAGTGCAATGGCATCAGCACAACTTCACAGAGCTCCCTTGGACAACTCCAGGGAACAGATTTTCACACACTAGAGAATTATCTTACTTGCATGAAACAATCCTTGACTTGTTTTAAAGATCATGCTTAGTTTGATTTTATTTTTTGCTTGAAATTGGTGACAGGAATAACATCTATGATTGCTTTGAAGACACCTCATGCACGTAAACTAACACACTTTTTGTTTGTTGGCTTGTAGTAGGGAGGTAGGTGAGGAGCATTTCCTCCAATATCTCTTGCAAAATACTTCAAGGCAACCTTATTTTGGGCTCCCTTCAAACTCTCTTGTTTATAACATTGTATTCTCTTCCATGTTTTGGAAGTAGCTTGGATGTATTTGTAAATGTATATGCCATATTCAATTACTTCTGGACTTTAGGAGGAATTCTGGACTTTGTGAAGGAATTGTCAATTGGGGAGTCTTTTGATCATATATAAAAAGAGGCTTGAAAGGATAATTTTAGAACTCAATCAATTGAAGAGTTCTTGATGCAGGCTTCTTAGTCCGAGCCATTGGGCTCTAGAGTGGCTCCAATATCTTAGAAAGGAGAATTTTACAACTAAATGAATGGTAGAGTTCTTAATGTAGGCGTTTTTAGTCCCAGCCTGTGGGCTTCAAAGTGATTGAAGAAGTCAATAAATAATTGGGGTCGATGAGTGACATACAAATTTTGGATTAGACTTTGATGCAATGTTTGAGATCTCTCAAACTTACGCAATATTTCCTATAGAATTATCTTGCACCGAAAAATAACAATGCAAAATAATGAAATTACAGAGTGTGACATTCAAATGGATTCATTCATTTGGTAAGGTTGGTGTAATTTTGACAATCAAATATTGGTTGAACAGTCTCAGTCACCATCTTTTCACCACTTTATTGAATTTGGATCCAACACAATTGTTGCCATTCAAACCAAAATAATGAAGGCCCTCTAACTACAACTTTTTTGAGACCCAAGTCCAATCAAATTGCAGTCCTATAACATGCGGAGGTTGCCACTCTATAGGATGTACACCATCCCTCACATGCAACGGAGATTGAAGTAAATGCAGATGTTCCCAACTGAAAGGATCTACAACAAGCATTAAAGGCCTTATTTGTTATATTTGGACAAATGGTAGTCTCAATTTTATCCTTGAGTTGAAGATAAACAGTCATAACTATTCAATTTTGAGACTATTTGGAAATTTGAGACTTTAAAATATTACTATGTATAAAAACCTTTCATTGCCAAAAGGTTGCAGTCTCAACTTATCCTCGACTCGAGGATAAATCCATACAATTGTTTTAGGGCAAAAGTCTCAAAATCTGTTGATTGTCCAATTGTAATGAATAAGGCCATATTACAACAATATCATCCAAGACTACCTTCCGCTTTTGAGGATTATTTGAGAGTGTCCTCAGTATACTATGACGATCTAGATACGGTTTGTTCATTCACGGATTCTCAGATCCGGCAATAAAAACAAACCTTGCCAAAATCTCCTCCGAGGTAGATGCATACTACGCTAGACCAATATGGACTGTCATAGTCCTTAATTCAGTAGGATGTTTTGGAATTCCTATAATTTCAAATAGAGACAAGTCATGCAATATGACAAAGGACACATTTTCATATTGTATACTTGATTATCTATGCATTGCAAAAGAAATCTTGTCCAAAAAATTTATATTCTATTTGTAAAGGACTTTCATATGGACTTTTTGTATACTGTCACAGTCCACAGCATTCACCATAAAGACTCATTGATCAATAAAGAATTCAAATATTTTGCAAAAGAAGGAATTATATTTAAGTAAGGTTATATATGAAAAAATGCTTAGGTTTAAAATACGTATAATTGGACACCTAAATTTGTAGATATGGACTATTAAATGTCCAGAATTGCCACTAAATTTTGGAGGTTAATTTAACACACTTGAAGTTGGAATTATGATATGTTGTCTTCACTAATCGTTCACACTAAGAGGTTATCTAAGATGGTATTTCTTTGAAATTTCTATTTCTATCTTTTTTATGTACGTGCAGTGACAAGCAACCTGTACTGGGTAGGGCAGATTTGTACTGTACTGCAACGAGCCAATACACGTGTCCGGTGAGGATTGCTTGTACACAGATGATGAGGATTGCTTATATACGGACGGTGTTGATTCAACTGTGGATTAGGGTTGCAATCCGTCACTCTTGTTGAGCCTTTAAATGTGTCTCAATTTTTGTTGAGGAAGGCTAGTTATGGTGTGTAGGGCAAAGCGTTAGCTTTTGCCCAACTAGTTTTACTTGTATATTGGGATTGAAGTTGCTTCTTAGATGATTGGGATCAACATCAATGCAAAATCAGATTATCAGCAATTGTTATTGACTTAGTGGTTATGCATTCAACATTCAAAGTTGAAGGTCTCAGAATTAGGGTTTAGGGTCCAATAGGGAGAGCAACGTGCAAATTGTTTATCTCCTTCTTGGTAAACAAGTTTGTGGCGGGTGTATCACTTCTTGCTTACGGATTTAGGCTTTACGCTCTAGGAATTAAAATCTGCCACATTGAATGGAACAGGGTTAGGGTTTAGGTTCTGCTATGCTCGCAAAGTCTATGCACATTTCTCTTCTTTGCTTCTATGAACATATTTGGTTGGAGTGGCTTCCACGAGGCTATGTTTTTTTGCACCTAACTAGGGTTTGGGCATAGGTCGGTTAGCTTTTGATTACATGTCTATAGGGTTCCGTGTCACAAAAAACTGGAGCTTGAGGGTTGTGGTACTTAGGGGCACAAGAATTGTCAATACTTGCAAGGTAAGTGGTTTGCCAAAGCTTGTACATAATTTCTTTTAGATTTTCACTTCTGTATTGAAAAAGTTAGTTTAGGTTTTTAGCCTTGAAAAAGAGATTGCTTGCATTTAGCTAGTTTTGCTTCGATGAAGCTATGGGTATATTGCATCTAGAGAAGATGTGATTGCACTTAGATAGAGGATGAACCTGCTCCTAATTAGCAATTTTATGCGTATGAGGCTTTTTTGTTGATCTTGTGTATGCTATTTGGTGATGCAAGGAGGGGAAACCTGGATGGGGTCAGCAAAGACATGAGAAGAGAGAAGTGGCTGTAAAAGGTTGCCTCCACAAGATTGAGCATTGCAGCAAGTCCAAAAATCTCTGCAGCAAAAACGTAGCTATGCCAAAGAAATAGATCAACTGGCATTTCAAAATGCAAGAAAAGCCAAGTCACGTATTTGGCAGGGTGAAGCAAATCCTCTTCATGAAAGTAATAGCAAAAGAGAGTGTAAGTTAGGTGACCATTTTGAATTTAATCATACTAGTGGTGGACTTGACATTATGGTAGACAAAGAAGAACATAGGGTTGCACTTATTATTGCCAATTTTATTAGTGAGAAATTGGCTAGTTGTCCAAGGCCAAAACTTAGGAAATCTGTTCTAGGGAGAGTCCTAGATTACAAGAAAGTATTGCATGATCTTCCTGATCATGTTTTACATTCAAAGGTTGCGGCGGTATATGGGGAGGTCGTGGATGGTGTTTCAGCTCGCCTAAATCTTGTAAAAAGAGGGAATAGCTGGCAACAAAGCATGCAATTTTAGATGCTACAGTGAATTCTGTAGAAGTACAAAATGTCAAACTCTGGAATTTCAGATTAGTTTAGGAATAGATTAGTGAGGTTTTTTGAAATTTTCAAATACTGAAGTAGTAACCCCAAACAGTTAGCCAAATCAGGAAACTGCAAAAATTCCGACCTAGCAAAAAACTGTAAAATGGATAAGGAACGGATCTTAATGGGATCCGTAATCCAGAAGGTGATTCGGATTCAGGAAACCTACAACCTAGGTTCCTGTCTAGAAACTAGGGTTCTGTTCGCGAAAGGCGGCGCATTTATGGGCCGTCCCAACGGGTGTCGGTCTGTGGCCGGCTACTTAAGCCCGTCCTTCTCCATTTCTTCTCTCTCTTTCTTCCGCTCGAGGAGGTGTGTGTTCTTGCAAGTTTGGAGCGCGCGTTAGTTGAGTGAAAAAGTAGTGAGTTAGGATCAGATAGAGAGAGAAGGCGAGGAGGTTGCCGATTGCACCGGATTAGTAGGATTCTGTCGGCGTGGATGGAGGAACCTCGGAGACCGGTAGTTACAGCCAAGTTACTCAATCCGATTGTACTTGCGGATCCAAAGGTGCGGATGCTTTTGGAGGGCAATCCAGACAGCATGGGATGCGCGGGGTTGCTGCGGAAGCCGTGGAATCTGAAGGACGAGGCAATGATCCACAAAGTTGTAACTGGAGCTCCGAATCAGTTTGAGTTGACGGAGCGAGGGAAGTCGGCAAAGTGGACCAAGGAGATGTGGACGGAAGCCTACTCATTCCGGAAGGTGGGTTTTGGTTATGCCTCAAGGACTGACGGTTACGTTCAAGGGAAATTCCGTAATCCACCCAGTTCAAAGGAAGGTTTTGCGATCCATGATTGCATTGACCTGAGGCAGAGGCAAGTGTTGGAGTTCCTGGTTCCGATCCTGTATCCGGAGAAGCCAACTTGGCTCACTAGCACGTTGGGCAATCTGATTTTCGGAGCAATGGAGGACCAACCGGTGCACTGAGGAAGGATAATTTGGTCCGTGGTGCAGAAACTGGCGGACGGCGTGCAGAAGGCTAAGACCAGCCCGATTAGCACCTACCTCTTCCACCTTTACTACCACAACAGGATTGTGAGCGAGCAGAATATCAAGGACTACAAGGTCACCGAGGAGATGCTGAAGTACGGCCTGCCTTTGGATTCGGAGAAGCAAGCCAAGGAAGTAGTTCCGGAAGTGGCACCGCCAAGGACAGAGAGGTCGGAAAGTTCGCGACAAAAGTCGACCGACCCGAACTCAAGAGGGAAGCAACAAGTTCCAGAAACGGAGGAACCGGGCCGGACCTTCACAGATCTACGGGGGAACGAGTTGTTTGATTCCGGAGTAGAGTGGTTCTAGGAGGCCCGGAAACGGTATGAGGACTTGACTGACTTTGTATGCTTGGTATCGGATGAATTGAAGGTGGAGCCGGACAAGATTTTGGATGAGATTAGAATTTAGAAGGCGTCCGGATCCGACCCTGCTCAGTAGGAAGGAGGAGCAGATCCGGAAACTGGAAGAGGAGAAGATCCAACTCAAGACCAGTTTGGGTGTTGCGGTGGAGGCCCTGAAGTTCACATCCAAGAGAGAGTTGAATGCGATGCATATAATGAGGACACTGACGGAGTTGGTGGGACAGCCCGCGGATCAAATCACACGCGCCCGGCTCTCTAACAATAAGTTAGTTCAAGAGGGCGTAGTGACCGGAAGCATGATCCTCAAGATCCTGGTGGATTATGAGATCAAGATGGAGAACGTGTTGGCAGAGATGAGGAAGTTGTTGGGGTTTCTCGATCTGGTAGTCATGGACTTCACCCGATTTGCGGAAGTTCTGAGTGCGCAGTTGTGGAGGACTCCGGCCAAACTGAGCCCTGTCGGAAGGACTGTCATATCTGAGCAAGGTCTTCAAGCCTTGCTGAAGGACGTTACGGCTCAAGCTGCAAGTCAGGCGGGGCCGTCACGAAGAAGGGAAAGGTTAACGGCAGAGGTTGCCAAGAAGGGTCCGGATGCTCCAGTTGTTCCGGATGCTCTGGTGCAGACGGTCCTTATCACGTTCCCCACGCGCACGGCAAGGGCACTAGAGGGGACCGTAGGGCCCAAAGTCCTGGCTTCTCAAGTTTGGACGGATTTGATGGACCGGATGCCTGTGATTGAGAATCCGGCTAGGACTCATCCAGAAGATTTCTCCCACATGGAGGAAGCATCCGAAGAAGAGGAGGAAGGCGATGAAGAGGATCCGGTTGGAGCTTCATTGGGGCAACCCATAGAGATGGAGTCGGATAGGGAGTTCATCCTATCCAATGAAGAGGAGACTGAAGACACAGCAACTTTGCTGATCCAACGCGCGATCCAGACCCAGGCAAGTGTCCGGAACACCTCCACAAAGACAACAGGAGTGACACAAGGCCGCAGCAGTACGAAGAAGCCACGGAAAAAGTAGTTAGTTAGGATGTTTTGTTTTTTAAATAGGTTTTGAACTCTAGTTCCGGAACGGGATTTCCGCGCTTGGGACCCTGGTTCCAGATTTATTTTTAGAATGAGCCGGCAATAGATTTTCCGGGTGTCTCTGATGGTTCTTTGATTGGCTGTCCGGATTACCGGGGTGCTTTTCGGCTTTTAGGTGTTGACTTTTTGTGGATTTTTAAGGGTTGGCAAGCTTGTTGTGCGGTCATTCCCTCCTAGCAAATTTTCATTTGTATTCCATTCCTTTCTATTAATCTAAGTGTTGAGTGAGCGTTCGGATTTTCATCTTTGTGTTCAAATGTTGGTCTGAATGCTTGTAACTATACTAGAGTGTGAGGGCAGACGGGTGAAGAGGAATCCGGATCTTGGGTAGTCGGTTCCATTTGAAAGGTACATTTGAGACAGTGTTAGATTCTTGACTGAGTGGAAGTATATAGTGCCTTTAAACTACTATAACGGTGATTCGGTTGATTGAATAGCGGAAGCAAGTCCAGCTGTCAACCTGTGCGGAGGTAAGCGCCCGCCTAGAGGAAGTCGCCACTCTCCCGGAAGGTTTGCCAACCTCGGAATGGTCTAGCACTTAACAAACAACCCCCGGTAGGTTCCGGAACCTTGTAATCTATCGTTGTAGTAAGGAGTGGATTGAGTCCTGAGTGACCTGCTTTCCGGATCGGGTGTCTAGGAAGTTGTGAGGATCCGGATCTTCTTTCCTTGTAGCAACTCCTTTAAATATTTGGGTGTTTGTTTGTATTTGTCAAGTTTAGTGAGTGTGAGAACCAGAGTGGTGAAGTCCCTACCCCTCGAAAGATCAAAGCGGACCCTCTGAGGGTGAAATAGAGGTGAAAGAAACCATCTTGCTTTGGAAGTGGAAACTGGATTCCGGGTAGAACCGGATTTGGGTTGAATTCTGGATAGTAGAAAGATCCGAAATTGAATGAATAGGTGATTGGATTGAGGAGAAAAGAGAATCCGGAAAACTTGAAATGTGTAGCATCATCTTGAAATTCCCTGGAACGATAACTTGTGTCATTTTAGCACAACATTGTGGCTAAAGATACTTACCCCTACATTGCGTGTACAACAATCTAGTCATGGCCCAATGGTGCAGCCACCTATGCGAGTACTTGGATATCCGGACAGACAAGTGGTGATTTGTTATTGTTGCGGAGAACCAGGACACTCTTCCAGTAGTTGTCCTAACAAGGGACAAAGGCAAGGTGCACCACAGATTTTGCCATGCCTAAATTGCGGAGAATATGGACATACCGAGCAAGACTGTTTAAAATTAATGCAACCGCGGCCGGTTTACAAACAAGTGCAAATTCTTCCAAGGGAGCAGACTGCACTAAACTACGGTCCCTCAGTCGGAACGGAGAATCCAGAAAAGTGACGGTGTGAGGTGGAGCTGCTAGTGGGAGCGAAGAGCATGGTCAACCGAGTATCCACCCGCAGTTCACCAGGAACCAATCCGGATGGTCCGCTGAGAGAAGCAAAAGGAAGTCAAAGAAGAAACCAGAATTGAGTAGCAATTCGGATCTGCTCTATCAAGAGTAGAGACTGCAATCGGAGGTAGATCATTTGGAGGAGAGAGTAGACCATAACCGGATTCCGATAGATATCAGTGCAGAGATCTGAACAAAAATCTCTGGACTGGATGTTGTGCAGAACCAGAAGGCAATTGCTTTTAGTGACATCCTAGTGATCATCAATCCGCATGTAAGTATCCATGAGTATAACATCATCCAAGATATTAAAGATCAGAAGGCAAATGTGACTATTGGACAACTTGTGCATGACGATGTGATGTACCAGAAGCTAATCCGAGACGCCTGGACACAATAACGGAAGAAGATGGTGAAGCTACCCGCGGTGGCAATTAACTTTTCTCAACCGGAAGATGCCGAAGCTTCAGAGGTCACTGTGGAGATAGAAGAATGTACAATTCCCAAGGTTTCCATCGATGACGGATTGGGAGTTAACCTGATGCTGGAAGACACAGCATTTGACTTGGGATTCATAACATTCCAAGCCACGGAACAAGTTCTCCGGATGGCGGACCAGTCTCGGGTACATCCGGTTGGTAGACTTTCACAAGTGCCAACCCGGATTGGAGAAAAGGACTATCTGTTGAACTACGTCATCATCCGTGTTCATAAAGGTAGACCCTTTCCGATGTTACTTGGAAGACCTTGGTTATGTTCCGCCCAGGTTCTTGTGGATTGGGGAGCCAAGGAGCTGGTGGTAGGGAAACCTTCCACCCGGATTCCTTGGGCCATGGAGAAACATTTGGGAGAGACCAGCGACTCGGATGGCTACACGACAAACTGGTCAGATTTGGAAGACTCCGCCGCGAGCTATTATGTAGATCCATTCGAACACCAATCCGAGGCAAATCATGGATTCTCCAATGCTGTGTTAGAGCATGTGTTGCAGCACAGGGTAAGCAAATTCCCAGTTATACTACCAAAAACCGCTTTAAAGTATAACAAAGTGACTCTAAAGATCAAACCCGCGAGATTCTGTGAAGTAGATAGCCTTATTTGGTCTCCAAGCTAAGTCAATACCAATATTTCCTCTTTCGGTTCTAATACCACAACCGAAAACACAACAACACCGAGAACTACAATCAGACCTTCTTCTCCTTCTCCAGTCCGATCAACTTTCCGATCCGGTCTGATCAGCTCACATCCGCTCTTACTCCCATCTGGTTTAGTTTTACCTCCGTTTCACCATCAGAGGGTTTGCCCCTTGATTTTGAAAGTGGCAGGCCCACCGCTCCTTCCGTGACTTATAGTGGCTGAAGACCCACTTCTCTATTTTCCCATTCCCTACACTAATCCAGATCCGGTTTGATCCTTTACAGCAATCCAGAGAACTCTCCGGATCACCGGTCACACAAGGACCCTTCGTATGATCCTTCCATACTACAATGACCTTAGCGCCACGTTCCGTCTGTACAAAGCCAGGCGGTTGCAAGTAAACCTGTCCGTTCCGACATCAACTAAAGTCCTTCCGTTTGTCCATGAAGACAGTGAGATCTCTCAGGAGATCGAACACTCAATTGGATTTCCCACCCAGGAGTTCTAGCACGACTAAGGAATCCCTCCCTATCTGCCTAGCCTAACAATGGCTGTCTCGCCCAAAATCCTAAACCCTAGAAATGCTGAGGAACTGAAATCCACTCCCAACGCTTTTGCAACCCGCTCATTTGCACATAAGATCAAAACAAAAACGCCAAAGGGAGAAATCACACCCGCACCAACGTGCGCCTTCCTAACTCCTCACCACACAACCCTGCCACACACGGGAGAGACACGCAACGAGAGGCCAAGAGAAGATGTACACAAAATTTAAGTGAAAAGACACCCAGCTCCCATGCAGAGGCTGACTTATATATAACTTGATTACGAAGCAAAAAGTCCCCCGGAAATCCGTGCTGGGCATCCGGGTCCAATCCTAACCGGCCAGACCGGATCACATCCAATCCGGTCCTAACTATCTTACAAAACTGTACATTCCTAACTACCTACCTACCTACCTACTTACTCTCTAACTCCCCCACCCAGCGTAGGACTCTTGGGTTCCTTGGGCAGTTGAATGAAGACGTCGGCAAGGTTCCGGCTCCGCTCCCCGGCAGCTGGATCCGGAAGATCTGACCCTGGCGATGAATCCAGATGAATCGGTTGCCCAGACCCAGGTCTCCGGTTACTCTTTCTCGACTCGGGTGTCTGATCCTTGGGCTCCCTCGGATTTGACCCTCCCGCTGCAAACAAATCCGGTAGCGAGAGGTCCAAAAGTTGTATCTCCCGGGAGTACATGGACCTGTTCAGCTTCCTGTTGCTGATGTCCATCCGGTTGGCCGCCTCCCTCGTTGCCACTAAGGACGTTTTCACCCGATTGGTGAAGTCGGTTAGGATCCGAACTATTCGGGAACCGAATACCTTCTTCTCCTCATGCACCCCTTTGTCAAATAGTGCCGCCTTGACTGCAGTGGATCCGGACTCTCCGAGAGTGTCCTTCACCGACTCATCCACCTTCCGGGTTGCCTCCACCATCTCCTGGACTGCAGCTTTGTCTTCTCTGAGGGCTACTATGTCAACCCTTAGGGTATTGACTTCCTCCTGAAGCCGACGGATCTCTGCCTCCTGCTTCCGGTTCTCATCCGGATCGGCTAGATACTGGCCCACCTTACCTGGCAAATCACTATCCACCGGTGCACCCATCATATCTCCAATACTGGTGAGAGCTCTCCTCTTGACCTCTCAGTCTGCTCGTATCCCATACAGGATTATCGTCAACTGGTTGAACGGATCGGTCGGGTTTTTGGGATCCGGCATCTCCACATCCGGTCCTTGGTCTGGAGTGGATCGGGTGGTTGGAGGGGTTCCTCTCTTGCAAGGAGGCGTTGTCTTCATCCGCTTCCTCGGCTGGGATGGCTCCTCCTCTTCTTCTTCTTCTGTTTCGGGTTCGAACCCGCTTTGCTCTTCCTGTTCGTCATCCGAACCCAACTCCCCGTACTTCAGGATCAACTCCTGAAGGCTCCATGTCTTCTCCTCCGTATGCGTGAGGAGTTTGTCGTAGCACAGGGCAAGCAATTTCCCAGTTATACTACCAAAAACCACTTTAAAGTATAACAAAGTGACTCTAAAGATCGAACCCGCGAGATTCTGTGAAGTAGATAGCCTTATTTGGTCTCTAAGCTAAGTCAGTACCTATATTTCTTCTTCCGGTTTAAACACACAACCGGAAACACAACAACACCCAGAACTACAATCAGACCCTTTCTTACTTCTCCGATCCGGTCCACATTCCGATTGGGTCTAATCAACTCTCATCCGCTCGTACTACTACCCGGTTTAGTTTTACCTCTGTTTCACCATCAGAGGGATCGCCCCTTGTTTTTGAGAGTGGCAGGCCCGCCGCTCCTTCCGTGAATTATAGTGGCTGAAGACCCACTTCTTCTTTCTTCAATTCTCTACACTAACCCGGACCCGGTTTGATCCTTCACAGCAACCCAGAAAACTCTCCGGATCACTGGTCACACAAAGACCCCCCCGTACGGCCCTTCCATACTACAACGACCTTAGTACCCCGTTCTGTCTGTGCGAAGCCAGGCGGCTGCAAGTGAACCCATCCGTTCCAACCTCTACTAAAGTTCTTCCGTTTGCCCAATGAGGCGGCGAGATCTCTCAGGAGATCGGACACTCAACCAGATTTCACACCCAGGAGTTCTAGCACGACTAAGGAATCTCTCCCTATTCGCCTAGCCTAACAACAGCTGTCTAGCCCGGAATTCTAAACTCTAGGGCTCCTGAGGAACTGGAATCCACTCCCAACGCTTTTGCAACCCGCTCACCTGCACATAAGACCAAAACAAACACGCCAAAGGGAGAAATCACACCCACACTAGCACGCGCCTTCCTAACTCCTCGCCACACGACCCTGCCGCATACGGGAGAGACACACAACAAGACGCCAAGAGAAGACGTACGCAAAAATGAGGTGAAAAACTCTCCCAGCTCCCAAGCGGGGGTTGACTTATATACAACTTGATTACAAAGCAAAAAGGGACCTCAAAATCCGCGCTGAAAATCCGGATCCGATCCTAACAAGCCAGACCGGATAGTCATCCGATCCGGTCCTAACTATCTTACAAATATTTTACATTCCTACTAACTTCCTATCCTACTCTCCAATTCCCCCGCCCAGCGTAGGACTCCTAGGTTCCTCGGGCAATTGATTGAAGACATCCGCCAAGTTCCGACTCCGTTCACCGACAGCTGGATTCGGAAGATCTGACCCGGGCGACGAATCTATCTGAATTGGCTGCCCCGTTCCAGGTCTCCTGTGACTCTTCCGTGACTCGGGTGTATGATCCTTGCGCTCACCCGGATTCAATCCTCCTGCTGGAAACAAATCCGGCATCGAAATGTCCGAGAAGTGGATTTCCTGGGAGAATAAGGACCCGTTCAGCTTCTGACTGCTGATGTCCATCCGGTCGGCCACCTCTCGTGCTGCCACTAAGGATGCTTCCACCCGATCGGTGAAGTCGCTGAGGATCCGAACTATCCGGGAACCGGATACCTTCTTCTCCTCGTGCATCCCTTGGTCAAATAAGGCCGCCTTGACTGCGGTGGATCCGAACTCTCCAAGAGTGCCCTTCACCGACTCAGCCACCTTCCGGGTTGCCTCCGCCATCTCTCGGACTGCTGCCTTGTCTTCCCTGAGGGTGACCATGTCCGCCCTCAGAGTATCAACTTCCTCCTGAAGTTGACAGATCTCCGTCTCCTGTTTCCGGTTCTCTTCCGGATTGGCTAGGAATTGCCCCACCTTATCCGGCAAATCGCTATCGACTAGTGCACCCACTAGTTCCGAGATAGTGGTCAAAGTCCTCCGCTTGACTTCCCAGTCCGCCCGTATTCCGGCCAGGACAACCAATAACTGGTTGAATGGATCGGTCGGATCCTCGAGATCCAACATCTCAACATCCGGTCCCTGTTTTGGTGTGGACCCGGGATTCAAGGGGGGTCTTCTCTTATGAGGAGGCGTTGTGTCCTGACGCTTCCTCTGTCGAGACGGCTCTTCCTCTTCTTCTTCTTCCGTCTCGGGTTCGGATCCGGTTTGTTCCTCTACCTCGTCATCCGAACCCGACTCTCCATACTTCAGGATCGACTCCTGAATACCCCACGTCTTCTCCTCAATCAGAGTGAGAAGTTGGTTCCTCTGGTAGAGGTGGAAAAGGTAGGGACTCAAAGGAGTGGCCCTACTCTTTCCAATCCTCGTCACCAACTGGGACACCAGATTGGAAAAGATCCGAGCCCAGTTCACCTTCCGTTCCCCGCTCAGGGAACCAAAAATGGTGTTGCCAATGGTCATCGTCACCCTCGTTGGCTTCTCCAGGTGGATGATCGGAACCAGGAACTAAAGGAGGTTACGATGCCAGTCATTCTTACAGTCTGCGACCGCGTACCTGTCCTTGTTACTTGGCTCCCCATGAAACTTGTCATGGATGAACTCGTCCTTCCGCCCGGCCATACCGGAACCTCCCATCCGGAAGTTGTAAACTTCCCTCCATCGTTCTTCTTCCCATTCGGTCGGGCGGCCCCGGAGAGTGTTGTCGAACTCGTTCGACACCTTGCACTTGATCTCCCTCACCATCCGCTCCTCATGAAACACCCACGGTTTATCCATCAGGACGAGGCACCCCATGGCGTTGAGATCCTCCATCAGCTCAGTCCGGGCCGGTTCTTCCATAGGAATGACCGGAACTATCTTCCGGAGCTTGACGTCGGAGGAGGAACTGGGAGCGCCCGGTCTGGTCTTACGCAGCTGAGGCATGGACACTAGTGGCCACTGGACCCTTACCGATCGCTACCTCACTCTCTCCTAGCCGCACGTCTCGTTCCTCACTTCCTCTCGTCCAATCTCAACCGGAAAACACCACAAAACTTGCAACCCACATGCTTTCTACCTTTCCTACACTCTCGGACATGCCCGACCGGAAGCGCACACACATACAACGGCTCTGGTGCAGACGGAGGCGTAAAAGTGCTCAAGATCAGCTCCAGAGTTCGAGGGAAGTAAAGGAGTGAAAATGAGGACGACCAACCTTTATATAGTCCCAGGACCCCTGGCAGGTCATCATGACCTTTTCCGGTCTGGTCCTTTATCAATCCGGTCCAACCCTAATCCGATCTGAGGTGAGATCCGGATGTGATTCCGCTCCTGAATACTAACATTCTGACCGGATCAGATACAGTTTTCTCCTTATTGGATTAGCGTTGTTTATCTCCAATTTCCTTCTACTCCTCTAATCGGATACGGATCTTAATTACCCGTTTTCGTTCCAATATTTAGATAAGCAAAGGAAAACTAGAAATTTTGGTTGCGACAGCATGAACCGGGAGAAATCCAAGAGACAGTGTTGGAAGATCAATCCTTAGGGGAGTTGAGTGTTCCGCTCACAGCTGAGTGGATTGCTTAGCAGATTAGGAGCAAAAATCTTTCGACGAGTGAAGGTGAGATAAGAGAATCTGGTTGGGAAAATTTAGCTTCCTTTCCGGAGGAAGGGTACTCAAAAAAAGTCAAACCGGTTGTCTCACCCACTGATTTTGAAAAGGAGAGTATTGGACCCAACAAGAGTTTCTATGTTAATAAACTCTTGAAGGATACAGAGAGATCCAGTTCTATTCAACTTCTAAAGGAGTACCTTGACGTTTATGCTTGGGAGCCATTCAACCAGAAGAAAATTTCCTCTCATCTAGGAGAGCATTGCATCAACTTGATGGAAGGATCCATTCCGGTCCGACAGCAACAATATCGGCTGAATCCCAAGTATTCGTTGATGGTCAAGGACGAAATCGATTGATTGTTGGAGGCGGGATTCATCTATCTGGTCCACAACTCTGAATGGGTTTCTCCCATTGTGGTTGTTCCAAAGAAGATTAGAGCAGATGGGAAAGTCAAAATCTGAGTTTGCCAAGATTTTTGAAAATTGAACGTAGCCCCAAAAAAGGACTATTTCCCTCTTCCGTTCACTGACATTATTTTGGACCACGTTGCTGGACATGAGTGCTACAGCTTCTTAGATGGATTTTTTGGTTATAACTAAGTATTCATTCGGTGGTGCGATCAGCTAAAGACAACATTCACGACGGAATGGGGAACTTACGCCTTCAACCGGATTCCGTTTGGTCTGTGTAATACACCCGGAATATTTCAGCAACTCATGGTGGACATCTTCAAAGATTTCCTTTGGCATTTCATTGAGGTATTCATAGAAGACTTTGCGGTTTTAACAACTGGGAAAGTCATCTTGAGTGTTTGAGGAAGACATTCCAAAAATGCCGAGAGATCAGTTTGAAACTACATCCGGGAAGATGTTTTTTTGGAATGAGATAGGGAATTCTACTCAGTTATGTGGAAAGCCGAACCGGATTACAGGCGGACTTGGAGAAGGTGAAAGTAATGCTCTTCTTGTTACCTCTAACCAACGTAAATGAAGTCCGTAGATTTCTTGGATGTGCGGGCTACTACAGACGGTTCATCAATGGATATGCCAAGAGGGCTATTCCACTCACAAAACTTCTTAAGAAAGATACGGAATTTGTTTGGACCAAAAGGAGACAGCAAGCCTTTGAAGATCTGAAGATCCAGTTGGCTAAAGCTCCGATCTTGTCAGTTTCAGATTGGACCAAGGAGTTCCATGTTACTATCAATGCATCCGATTGGTGTTTGGGGTCCATTATATGGCAATGCGACGCAGAGAAGTGGGAGAACCCAATTTACTATGCGAGTAGAATAGAATTACATAACCATAGAACAAGAGGCGCTAGCAGTGGTGTATTCCTGTAAGAAGTTCCGACATTATTTACTGGGGTACAAGGTAATTTTTCACATGGATCATGATTCTTTGAAATACCTTGTGAACAAACCGAATTTGTCAGGCTGGATTGCTAGATGGATTTTGCTCTTATAAGAGTTTGACTATGAAGTTATAGTCAAGCCCAGAAAGGCAAATGTTAATGCGGATTACCTCTCAAGGCAGAGAGGACAGAAATCTGTTGCAGATATCTCTGCCAAGTTTCCGGATGAATTCTCGAATCCGGTGGCAGATTCGATAGGGATAGAAAATTTAGATTCTCTTTTGGTCAAGGTCTTTTACCTCAACACTGAGTCTATTTCTGATTATCAAGACATCATAGATTACTTAGTGAAGTTTACATATCCGGAACAGATGAGTCACGAAGAAAAAGAAATTTTCCAAAGGAAAGTGGCTCCTTATACTTTGATTAGAGGAGTTCTTTTTAAGTTAGGAACGGATGACGTTCTCAGGCGATGTCTAGAACCTCCGGAATGGAAGAAAGTAATCCAAGCTCTTCATTTTGGAAGTTCAGGAGGGCATTTTGCCTTTGTAGGTACAATAAACCGGATCCAATCAACCGGATACCGGTGGCCGTATTTACACCGAGATGTGAGGAATTTTGTTCGAAGTTGTGATTAGTGTCAGCGGACAGGAGCACCATCCTTCCGAAACCACTGGCCACTGACTCCTATGATTCCTCTAGCATCATTTGAGAAATGGAGGATAGACTTTATTGGACCCATTTTTCTAGTTAGTGGACGGAAGAAGAGGTATATTATCCTAGCCACAAATTATGCGACCAAATGGGTGGAGGCCAAAGCAACAAGGAAGAACAATGCAAAGACTTCAGCAAATTTTTTGTTTGAGGAAATCCTCATGTAGTTTGGTCACCCACTGGAGCTAGTCAGCAATTGAGGAACCCATTTCCTCAATGATGTCATTGTTGACCTAACCAACAAGTATCTTATCAAGCATCGGAAGACGACTCTTTACAATCCTAAAGCGAATGGATTAATGGAGCGGGCAAACAAAATCATTGGTAAGATCTTGAACAAGATTGTTTCCGCTCACAAGACGGATTGGGACCAGAAACTACCTTCAGCAGTCCATGCGTACAACACCACAAAGAAAACCACAACCGGAAAGACACCGTACTTTTTGATCTTTGGTTAGGAGGCAATCCATAGAGTGGAGTTGGACGTAGAAACTTTTGAGTCATGGCAGCTCAAAGTGCGGAGTCAAAAAAGGATACACTTCCCCGACTCCTCGCCATTGAAGAACTAGAGGAGATCCAAAATGCAGCCTTGGAGAGAACCCTAGGAGTGCAAAATAGGCGCAAGGAAGACTACGACCTGAAACTTCTAGCAGATCGCGGAACCCGAGAAGGAGGACTAGTTCTCCTCTATGACAACCGTCACAAGGATTTTCCAAGTAAATTGCATACTCGATGGATGGGACCTTTCCGAGTCAACCAAGTTTTCTAGAACGGATCCCTGCAATGACAAAATCTACGAGGTCAGTGGTTTGACACTTGTATAAAGGGATCAAGGGTAAAGAAGTATACCGCTGCTACTTCTTCAGACAACTTCAAATAATGTTCGCGAGACGCTCACAAATGAGGAAGGGGTAATGTCGCAACCAGAATTTTTGGTTTTCCCGTGCTTACCTAAAAGTTGGAACGGAAATGAGTAATTAGGATTTGGATCCTGCTAGGAGGCAGAAGAAGATTGAAGATAGACAAAGCTAATGCAGTAAGGGATAAACTGGATCTAATTGGGTCAGAATATTAGTACTCAGGAGCGGAATCACAACCGGAATTTATCTCGGATCAGATTAGGGTTGAACTAGATTGCTATGGATCGGACCGGAAAAGGTCATGATGACCAGCCAGGGGTCCTAGAACTATATAAAGGCTGGTCTTCCTCAGTTTCGCTCCTTTACTTTCCTCAAATTTTGGAACTGACCTTGAGCGCTTTAATACCTCTGTCTGTGCCAGAGCCGTTGTATGCATGAAGATTAAAGTACGAGTGCGTTAGAATGCGTTAGAGTGCATAAAAGGTTGAGATTGTATGGGTTGCAAGTTATGTGTTGTCTTTTGGTTGAGATTGGGCGAGAGAAAGTCAGGAACAAGACGTGTGGCTAGGAGAGAATGAGGTAGCAACCAAGAAGGATTTAGCTAGCCAAGTCCGTATCCACGCCTCAGCTTTGTGAGAGTAGATCGAGAGCGCCCAGTTCCTCCTCAAAGATTAAGCTCTGGAAAGTAGTTTCGGTCATCCCCTCTGAGAAACCGGCAAAAACCGAACTCATGGTCGACCTCAACGCGATGGGCTGTTTGGGATTGATGGACAAACCCTAGGAGTTTAAAAAAGAGCGGATGGTGAGAGAGCTTAAGGGCAAACTGTCAAATCAATTCGACAATATTGTTCGAGGACATCCAACCAAGTGGGAAAAAGAGAGGTGGAGAAAGGTCTACAACTTCCGATTGGGGGGTGTAGGCATGGCAGGACGAAGGGCTGAGTTGAGTGAGTTCATCCATGATAAGTTTCATAGAGAGCCAAGCAACAAGGACAAATACGCGGTCGCGGATTGCATAGACGGCTGACACCTCCGCCTTTTCCAGTTCTTGATTTCAATCATCCACTCGGAGAAGCCAACAAGGATGACAGTGACTATCGGCAACACTATTTTCGGGGCCTTGAGCGGAGAACGGAATGTAAATTAGGCTGGGATCTTTTACAATCTGGTATTCTAGCTTGTTACTAGAGTTGGAAAGAGTAGGGCCACTCCTTTGAGTCCCTACCTCTTTCACCTCTACCAGCGCAACCAACTCCTCACCGACATGGAGGAGAAGATGTGAAATATTTAGGAATCCATCCTGAAATATGGGGAGTCGGGTTCGGATGACAAACCGGAGGAATTATCCGGATCCAAACCAAAGACGGAAGAAGAAGATGAGGAGGAGCACCTCAGGACGAGGAAGCGGATGAAGACACCTCCTCGTCATAAGAGATGAACCCCTCCTATCAACCGGTCTACTCCAGAACAGGGATCGGAAGTGGAGATACTAGATCTCAAAGACTTGACTGATCCGTTCAATCAAGTAACCGGCATCCTTTGCAGAATACAAGCGGATTGAGAGGTCAAGAGAAGGACCCTCTCTAGTATCAAAGATCTAGTGGGTGCGCCGATAGACAGTACGCTACCGGCTAAGATAGCACTACACATTACCAATCCAAACAAGTATAAGAAGCAAGAGGTAGAGATTCATTAGCTTCAGGAGGAAGTCGACACGTTGAGGGCAGAGATGGTCGCCTTCAAAGAAGATAAGACCGCCGTCCGGGAGATGGCGAATGCCGGATGCAACCCGGAAGGTGGCGGAGACAGTGAAGGCCACTCTCGAAGCTTCCGAATCCGCCGCAATCGAGACAGAGTTGTTTGACAAGGGAGTACACGAGGAGAAGAAAGTATCTGGTTCCCGGATAGTTTGGGTCCTGACCTATTTTACCGATTGGGTGGAAATGGCAATGATGGTGGCATGAACACGAGTGGCAGCTGATCGGATGAACGTTAATAGCCAGAAGCTGAATGGATCCATGTACTCTAGAGAAATCCATCTTTTGGATCTCTTGCTGTCGAAATCGTTTGCGGCAGAAGGATCAAATCCGAGGGAGCCTAAGGATTGGACTCCCAAATCAAAGAAGAGTCAACGAAAGACTAAACTTGCACCTAGACAAACAATTCATTTGGATTCATCGCTAGAATCGGATCTTCCAAATCCTGCAATCGGAGAGCGGAGCAAGAATTTGGAGGATGTCTTCAACCAGTTACCCGTGGAATCTAGAAGTCCTACACTAGGTGAGGGAGTTGCAAAGTAGGTAGGAATTAATTCTATGTAAAATAGTTTGGAGCGGATCGGATGTTGATCCGGTCAAGCCGGTTAGGATTGGACCTGGAAGTTCCGCGCGGATTTCTAGGGCCCATTTTGCCTTTGTAAATCAGTTGTATATAAAGCCAATCCTTGTTTGAGAGATGGGAGTCTTTTCGCCCAACTTTGCTTGTGCTTTCTATTGGCTTCTTGTTGTGTGTCTCTCCCGTGTGTGGCAGGACTCTATGGTGAGGAGTTAGGAAGGCGCAAGTGGTTTTTAGGAGTGATTTCTCCCCTTGGTGTTCTTGTTTTTATCTTATGTGCAAGTGAGTGGACAAAAGAAAGAGTTGGGAGTAGATTTTAGTTCCTCAGCATTTCTAAGGTTTAGATTTCCGGGCAAGAAAATCGTTGTTAGGCTAGGTGGATAAGAAGGGATTCCTTAGTCACACTAGAACTCCTAGATGGAAAATCTGGTTGTGTCCGATCTCCTAAGAAATCTCGCTACTCTAGTTGATAAACGGAAGAGCTTTAGTTAACATTGGAACGAACAGATACACTTGTTGTCGCAGCACAGGGCAAGCAAATTCCTAGTTATACTACCAAAAACCACTTTAAAGTATAACAAAGTGACTCTAAAAATCAAACCCGCGAGATTTTGTGAAGTATGTAGCCTTATTTGATCTCTAAGCTCAGTCAATACCTATATTTCCTCTTCCAGTCCTAACACCATAACCGGAAACACAACAACACCAAAAATTACAATCAGACCTTCTTCTCCTTTCCCGATCCAGCCAACTTTCCGAACCGGTCTGATCATCTCACATCCACACTTACTCCCATCCAATTTAATTTTACCTTTGTTTCACCATCAAAGGGTTCGCCGCTTGCTTTTGAGAGCGGCAGGCCCACCACTCCTTCCGTGACTTATATTGGTTAAAGACCCACTTCTCTATTCTCCAATTTCCTACACTAATCCAGATCCGGTTTGATCCTTCACAGCAATCCAGAGAACTCTCCGGATTTCCAGTCACACAAAGACCCCCCGTACAATCCTTTCATACTACAACGACCTTAGCACCAAGTTCCGTCTGTACGAAGTCAGGCGATTGCAAGTGAACCCGTTCATTCTAACATTAACTAAAGTTCTTCCGTTTGCCAACTAGGGCAGCGAGATCTCTAAGGAGATCGGACACTCAACCGGATTTCCCACTCAAGAATTCTAGCGCGACTAAGGAATCCCTCCCTATCCGCCTAGCCTAATAACGGCTGTCTCGTCCGGAATCCTAAACCCTAGAAATGCTGAGGAACTGAAATCTACTCCCAAATCTTTCACAACCTGCTCACTTGCACATAAGATCAAAAACAAAAACACCAAAGGGAGAAATCACACCCAAACCAGTATGTGCCTTCCTAACTCCTCACCATACAACCCTGCCACACACGGTAGAGACACGCAACAAGAAGCCAAGAGAAAACATACACAAATTTTGGGCAAAAAGACTTGCAGCTCTCAAGCAAGGGTTGACTTATATACAACTTGATCACAAAGGCAAAAAGGCCCCCAAAAATTTGCGCTGGACATCCGAGTCCAATCCTAACTGGCCAAACCGCATCAACATCCAATCCGTTCCTAACTATCTTAAAAAAATTATATTCCTACCTACGTACCTACTATCCAACTCCCCCACCCAGCATAGGACTCTTGGGTTCCACGAGAAGTTGGTTGAAAACTTCAGTCAAGTTCCTACTCCGCTCCCCGGCAGTAGGATCTGGAAGATCTGATCCTAGCGATGAATCCAAATGAATTGGTTGCCCAGGCCCAGGCCTTCAGTGACTCTTTCTTGACTCGAGCATCTGATCCTTGGGCTCCCTCAGATTCAATCCTTCGGCTGCAAACAAATCCGATAGCGAGAGGTCCAAAAGTTGGATCTCCCGAGAGTACATGGACCCGTTCAGCTTCTGGTTGCTAATGTCCATCCGATTGGCTGCCTCCCTGGCCGCCACCATTGACACCTTCATTCAATCGGTGAAATTGGTCAGGATCCAAACTATCCAGGAACCGGATACCTTTTTTTCCTCATGCACCCCTTCATCAAATAATTTCGCCTTGACCGCGACAGATCCAGACTCTCCGAGG
This sequence comes from Neckera pumila, assembly GCA_963969595.1. Classification (NCBI taxonomy): domain Eukaryota; kingdom Viridiplantae; phylum Streptophyta; class Bryopsida; order Hypnales; family Neckeraceae; genus Neckera; species Neckera pumila. The sequence goes on along the minus strand of OZ018409.1, from coordinate 47,181,618 downwards.
GTGGCCTTTACAAACTTGGCCACCTTCCGGAATGCTTTTGCCATTTCTTGAACTGCGGCTTTGTCCTCTCTGAAGGCTATCATCTCAGCCTTCAGAGTGTCGACTTCCTCCTGAAGCTGACAAATCTCTGCCTCCTGCTTCCGGTGCTCATCCGGATTAGATAGATACTGTGCCACCTTACCCGGTAGCTTGCTATCTCCTGATGCACCCACCAGCTCTTCGACACTAGCGAGGGTTCTCCTCTTGACCTCCCAATCTACTCATATCCCGTGTCGTACGCGCAATCTAGGCGTAAGTATCCTTAACACAAAAATGTGCCAAGATAACACGAAATATCGTCCTATGGAATTTCCGGATTATATGTAGCATATTCTAGCTATCCGGCTTTTCTTTCTTTCTTTCTTCTTACCTACTCAACATTTTCCGGATCCTTTCACAATCCGGACCGTAAACTATCTGGAATCCGGTTTATGTCTCTTCTTCCAATCCGGTTTTCAATACCTCTGTTTTACCTTCAGAAGATCCACTAGTTGATCTTTTGAGGGGGTAGGGACTTCACCACTCTTGTTCTTCTACAATTCTAACAAACACAAATAACAACACCCGAGTATTCGAAATGTTGCAGCAAGACAAAAGATCCGGTTCCTTACAACTTCTGGATGGCAACTCCGGACAGCAGGTCACTTAGGAATACTTCACTTTCCCTTACTACAACGACAGATCTCAGAATCCGGAATAAGTATGGGGTGTGTGATCTTTCTAGAAGTTAGATGAATCCTCAGGTTGGCAGATCTTCTGGACAAGTGGGGGCTTCCTTGGGCGGACGCTTACCTCCACACGGCTTGACAACCGGACTCGCTTCCCCACTACTCTGTGATCTGGACTACTCTTCTGGTAGTTTAAAGACACTGTGCGCAGCTCCTAAGTCAACGATCCAACAACATTACAATAGCACACTCTCGACTCAGACCGTATTCTACTAAATCCGGATTCCTCTTCATCCGTCCTTTCCTTCCAACACCCAGACCACAGGTCAACACAATCCGAATACATTGATAAAGCCAAACTACATACCCGAGGGCTCAAATTTTGGAAAAGGGAATGAAATACAACTGAATATCAACTAGGAGGGAATGAAGGGCAACTAACTTGCCCGCCCTTTAAAAACCCAAAATAAAACCAAAGTCAACACCCTAAAAGCGAAAAAGGGCTCTCCACAAACTGGGGCAACCACACAAACACACCAAGGAAATCCCGAATAAATCGGGAAGTCCTTATCCCTACGTTTTCAGAAAGCGGGCCCTTGCTTGGAATCCGATTCCGAGATAAAACTATCCAAATTCTAATCCACCACCACAAGTAGTCCCCTTCTAACTACTTGGCCACCCAAGATTTCTTTGAACTCCCGGCTCTCTGCTTGGCTGTTGACTTACCGGAACCCTTCGCTGGCGTCATTTTGGCGGCTCGAGGCGGATTCTAACAGGTCGCAGGAGACGTCTTGTCCTCCTCCGTATCTTCCTCAGATTCTGAGCCCGACTCAAACTCTCCAGACTCAGAGTCTTCAATCTGTTGCTTCATCGGCTTCTTGCTTTCTGGTTTCCGCTTCTTAGACTTCCGGAGCTTCAGCTGCCTCTCAGGTTCCACCATCTCGAGTTCTTCATCCGGATCCGAGATTTTGGCCTCCACTATTTCCGTCCTCTTATTCAGCCGGGTTTCCGGCCTGGATTCCGGTTTCGTCTCTGAAGCCGAATCTCCTAAGTCAATCAATTGCGTACCCCGTGCTCGTGACTATTCCGACATATGAAGGAATCTCTCTAGGTGCTCTCTTGCCGGATTGATCGTTCTCAAACCTACTAACAGATCTCTCCGGATCGGCAACCTCTGCCCAGCCTTTCCGGATCCCGGCGGAGACTGTGAGGAAGGGGCAAAAGTATTTACCGTGCCCCACCTCGGAAAATGACTCGAGGGAGACATCCTAGGCATTTTAAACAAGGACTTTAAGCCTGGATCTTCTTGTGTCCCGGAAGTTCCGGCTCCATGCTTGCCCGGGGACTCCATGAAGATATCCGGAAGTAGCCCAAAGTCGTCCTTGGCCACATCCAAGTGTCCCAGCAGCTGCCTTATATTGTCCAAAACGATCTTCATCTTGGCCTCGTAATCGACCAGATTTGTAGCACTCTAGATCCGGTAACAATGCCGTTGTTTTCGAGTTTCTTTGTGTAAAGCGCGGACCGGATGATTTGATGTTCCGGTTCTTCTACCAACACCTTCAAATCCCTGACTAGCTTCAGGGCATCCGTCTCCTTCTTCCGGGCTGAGATTGACTGCCCCTCCGTCCAGTAGAACTTGTTCTTGTAGTGATCTCGCTCCGCCTTAAGCATCTCGATCTGCTTGTCCTTCTCTTGGAGTAGTGCCGGATCAGGTCTCTTCTGGAGTTTGTTGAAGATCTGATCCGTCTCAACATTTAACTCCTTGGCGACGCCCATGATGACCTTTGCCATCTCGGCATGCATCTTCCGACACTGCACCATCCATCGGGTTCCGACCTCATAGAAGTTGGACACATCGGAAGATTCCGGTGCTAGTTGGGTCAGGGACGGATTCGATTCCAATACGTCCAAACTCGTTCTTCGTGCGTCCGGATGGGTGGTCTTCTATCGCTTCTTCTTCTCCAGCGGCTTCGGTTCCGGATCCTCCTCTTCCTCTTCTTCTTCTAGTGCCGCTTTTCCTGTCGGCTTCAACTCTTCTGTGAATCCGTACTTCAGGATCTGCATTCCGGTCTCATAGGCAACTTATTCCTGCGGGGTTATGAAATCAAAATGATGATACATGTGGAACAAGTAAGTATTGAGCGAACGCTGCTTGGCCTTGTTGATAGCCACCGCCATCTTCTTGATCTTCTGGTGGATTATGGTTGCCCAGTTCACAACCCGGCCTTCGAGTGCTCCGAATATCGTATTCTCCACCGTAACAGTAACCTTGGTTGGCTTTTCTGAATAGACGATGGGAATCAGAAAATTCAGTAATTGCCTATGGCGCTCATCGATACAGTCACTAACGGTGAAACCCTCTTCATGGTGCGGCGGTTTCTTGAACTTGTCTTCATAAAACTTATCCGTCTGGGTCGCATTTCTGGATCCGAACTACTTCAATCCGTAAGTTTCCGCCCACATCCCTTTCGTCCAAGAGGCCAACCGACCCCTTGGCATCGGCTCGAACTGGTTTGGCGTCCCCATAATCAACTCACAAAGAAAATCTTCACTCCTAACTGTCCAGGGTTGCCGGATGAACCCGATGCACCCTAGTTTGAAGAGATCTTCCTCTAACTCTAAGTGCACAGCAGAGTCCGACGGAATGACTGGGTACAGGAGCTTGACAGAAGGAATACTCTTCTGCCCCTGCGCCGATGATCTTGCCATCTTCTTGACCTACAATCCGGTGCAATCGGCACCCTCCTTTCCTTCTCTCCCTATCTGGCCTAACTCACCAGTCTTTCACTCTTTTAAAAGAAGCGTGCTCCAAAACTTGCAAGCACACACACCTCCTCGAGCAAAAGAAAGAGGGAGAAAAACAAAAGGCCCATCTACTTAAGTACCCGGCCAGTGACCAACACCCGTTGGTTCGGCCATTTAATGCGCCGCCATTTGCAAACGGATCCCTAGTTTTCATAGGCTGGACCTCTAGTTCGTAGATTGCCTAAATCCGGATCCCATTCCGGTTTCCGGATTCCGACCAAAGTCCGTTTCTTACCTATTCTACAAATTTTTGTAAGTCAGAACTTCCTGACTACCTAGTTTCTACTAAATGTTCCGGTTTGCGGCTTTACTACTACAAATTTTTGAAAATATTGACGGAATTGATCCTAAACTAGATCGGATTTCTAAATATTGACATTGCGTGTTCCCACATCCCGCACAGAATCACAGTCAGTTGATTGAACGAGTTGTTTGGGTCTTCGGGATCCAACATCTCCACTTTTGGTCCCTGTTCTGGAGTCGACCGGTTGGTAGGAGGGGTTCTTCTCTTATGAGGAGGCGTCATCTTCATCCGCTTCCTCATCCGGAGGTGCTCCTCTTCATCTTCCTCTTCTGTCTTGGGTTCGGATCCGGTTGGGTCTTCCGGCTCGTCATTCAAACCCAACTCCTCATACTTCATGCTAGATTCCTGAATGTTCTATGTTTTTTCCTCCGTATCCGCAAGGAGTTGGTTGCAATGGTAGAGGTGGAAGAGATAGGGACTCAAAGGAGTAGCCCTACTCTTTCCAACCCTTGTCACAAGCTGAGACACCAGATCGCAAAAGATCCGGGCCCGTTCACCTTCCGTTCCCCGCTCAGGGAACCAAAAATCATATTGCCGATGGTCATCATCACCCTCGTCGGCTTCTCCAAGTGAATGATTGGAACCAAGAACTGGAGAAAACGGAGGTGCCAGTTGCTCTTGCAATTTGCGACTGCCTATCCGTCCTTGCAGCTTGGCTCTCCATGAAACTTGTCATGGATGAACTTAGCTCTCCGTCCAGCCATGCCAGAACCTCCAATCCGGAAGTTGTAGACTTCCCTCCACCTCTCTTCTTCCCACTTGGTCAGGTGGCCCCGGATAGTGTTGTTGAACTGATTCGACATCTTGCACTTCAGCTCTCTCACCATTCGTTCTTCTCAAAACTTCCAAGGTTTATCCATCAACACTAGACAGCCCATCGTGCTGAGATCGTCCATGAGCTCGGTCCTCGCCGGTTCCGCGGTAGGAATGACTGGAACCACTTTCCGGAGCTTGATGTCGGAGGAGGAACTGGGCGCTCTCGGTCTGCTCTTATGCAGCTGAAGCATGGACACGGACGGCTAACTGGACCCTTCCCGGTCGCTACTTCACTCTCTCCTAGCTGCACATCCCGTTCCTCACTTCTTCTTGTCCAATCTCACCCAGAAGACAACACAAAACCTGCAACCCACACAATCTCGACCTCTCCTGCACTCTGACGTATCCGGCCTGAGGTTCACACACACACAACGATTCTGGCGCAAAGGGAGGCGTAAAAGCGCTCAAGGTCAGCTCCAGAACTGGAGGGAAGTAAAGGAGTGAAAATGGGGAAGACCAGCCTTTATATAGTCCCAGGACCCCTGGCTGGTCATCATGACCTTTTCCGGTCCGGTCCATATCAATCCAGTTCAACCCTAATCCGATCTGAGGTAACATCCGGATGTGATTCCGCTCTTGAGTACTAACATTTTGACCGGATCAGATCCAGTTTTCTCCTTATTGGATTAGCATTGTCTATCTTCAATTTTCTTCTGCCCCCTAACAGGATCCAGATCCTAATTACCCGTTTCCGTTCCAACTTTTAGATAAGCAAAGGAAAACCAAAAAATCTGATTGCAACACTTGTAACCTAACTAACTTTGTACTGATGGAACTTGGCGTCAAGGTCGTTGTAGTATGAGAGGGTTGTACAGGAGGTCTTTGTGTGACTGATGATCCGGAGAGTGCTCTGGATTGCTTTGAGAGACCAAATCGGATCCAGATTAGCATAGGAGATTGGAGAATAGAAAAGTGGGTCTTCAACTACTATAAGTCATAGAAAGAGTGGCGAGCCTGCCACTCTCAAAAGCAAGCGGTGAACCCTCTGATGGTGAAACAGAGGTAAAACTAAACCGGGTGAGAGTAAGAGTGAATATGAGTTAATCAGACCGGATTGAATAGTTGGACAAATCGGAAAGGAAGAGAAAAGGTTTGATTGTAGTTTTTGTTGTTGTTGTGTTTCTAGTTATAGTGTTAGGATTGGAAAGGGAAATATGGATATTGACTAAGCTTAGATACTTAATAAAGTTAGATACTTCACAGAATCTCACGGGTTCAATCTTTAGACTCACTTTGTTATGCTTTAGAGTGGTTTTTGGAAGTATAGTTGGGAAATTGCTTGCCCTGTGCTACGACAATCAGCCTTAGATATTATTGCATTGTGTGCAAGAAAAAGACACGCTTTTATTGCAACACTTGTGGTGGAGCTCATATGTGCATGGACAAGTGCTTCCTCAAACTACACACTCAGAGAAGGTGGTCACTGTAAGTAACTTGCCCTGCTCAAGTCGGAATGGAGTGAAGGGAAGTAAGTCAAGACGATTTGGCGTAGTAACAGTGGCACATTTTCGGGAGTGTTTGGCTGTATTTGTGGCAGGGTATGCACTGATTCAATGCAGGTGGAGGGGGTCCGATTCATATTGTGGAAGATTCAGGTCGAGGGAGCAAGACATGCGTTGATTCAATATGTGAGAGGGCTGTTTGGCGACCTTTGTCTTGCTCCATGTGCTGTGGCAGGGTCATCTCTTTAGTCCTTTCAATTTGTATCAGCTTTCAGTGGCAGGTGGCTCTCTTGTTCTTTAGGGCTCATGATAAGCACATCCATTGTGACTTATTAGAATATATATTGTTAGCTGTTTCTAATAGGCAGAGTAGTTAGCATCATACCTTTTTGTTTGGGAGGCCTGTCTCCTAATTTTCCGTCCTTATTTTGGCAACACAAACTATAGCCCTCAGAAATGTGTTTGTTTTTTTGGCAATTGGACCCACTTACAGTAAACTCTAACATTTTTGTGTTCCAAATTTTTTTTGTCTTCCTTCAACCGGCACCGGCCGAGGTCTATCAATGTGACCTCCTTGTTCAGCTAAAATGGCAATTGGCGCAGTAAGGTGGGTAACCTAGCGTGACAGCATATGCGGCGACGTACCTTAGAGATAGTGTTTGACGTGTGTGTCCGGGTCATACACAGCTCCTGGTCACTTTGGGCTTACACCTCCTTGTCTTTGAACTTTGTCATTAGAGTAGAAAAAATTGCAGGTGCCAAAAAATATGGCAAATTTGAAGAGCATCAATCCACCCCTGCCCCATTTAGGAGGCTAAATTTCCACACAATCGGCCTCCTCTAAAAATTACTACAAATTTCCAAAGTTGTGGACCCACCCACTTTTGCCGAAGTCAAACGTTGTTTGACCATTATAAGATCCAAATGGGGACGGTGAAATTTGCCGAAACTTCGGCAGAAGCTGAGATCATTAACTACCTCCCACTTCATACGGTTAGCTTCCGTGGATGTGCTCCATGTTATTTCGGGCACTTCATACGGTTAGTTTCCGTGGATGTGCTCCATGTTATTCCGGGAAGTCACTGAGTGGCAACAGCATCAGTTCGGGCTCGTTTCCTAATCCTCGGGCTGGGGTTAAACATCTGCAGCAGTACTAAAAGTAATCTGAACAATACTGTATAGAGCCTCATTTTCCCCCCTAAGTACGGAGTACAGTACATAGCTTCTTAGCGTCAATGCCATCGCACATAGCCTCCATCGAAAATGCAGGGCTTCCGAATTCCGATTCCAACGGAAGACCTAGCAAACCGACCATAAGAAGGATACCACGAAGAAAACAGAGAAGCCCGCGGGTGGTGCAAACGGAAGAAGACTGAAATTCTAATCTCTCGTTGTGAATTCTCGTTCGATTAAGATCTAAGGTTTGAAGTGACCGGTTTCAGGATATCCGAGGCTGTCCTTCGCCGGGATTCTCGGATGAACAGGGGTCCATGGTTTTGCTGCAGGCCAGACACCATTTTGAGGGGCGAAGAGGATTCCTGGGACCGTGGATTTTAGAACTTTCAGTTCTGCTGTTGTCGCTCAAGGCCTCAAGGGAACCCTGGATTCTAGAAATCGAACTTTCCGCCTTCATGTACAACAGCTATCTTGCCCGAGTACTCCTAGACAAGATCATCAAAACCCTAAAACAGCGTTGCATGGTGCGATTGCACTACTCAACCTCAACTGTTGGGTCTTAGTGTTGGTTGGTGAGGTTGACGCACGTGGTGTCTCGCCATGGCGTCTTGCTGCACCAGACTTACCTGTCCTCTCGTTGAGTCTCCACTGCCAGGTAAACCGAACTTTCAGAACATAATTCCTCATTGCAGCGTGTGATCCTTTCTCTGCAGCAAAGTTCAATTTTGAAGCTGTTTGCATATGTTGAGAGTTGTGGACGTTGTGGATTCTCTTCCTGCTTGGAGGTTTACTCGATTGGGGGGATAAGGTCAGATATTGGGGTTGTTCATGTGAGATGTTGTGGTTTAGGTTTCTTGCTTTTCATGAGTTGCAATTTTCAGTAGAAGTTTTTTTCTGTACAAGTGTCAATATCCGTTGCAGCTTTCTTGCTGGCTTTAGAAGAGTATGTACGGGATTAGAGAATCGTAGAGATTGATACTTTCACCTTTGAGGTTTCTCCTGACTACGTTCCAGTCCAGTTTTCTAAAAGCTGAAGTCATTTGAAGTTGTGGATTTTGATGTCAAGCGCTGCCGCAGTTGTTCCTTCCTCCGTGCTTGGTGGCCTGAGAGTTCAGGGTTGAGCAGTGTGAAGAATCCAACAGACACAGACGCAAGGGAGCAGAAGGCCGTAATTTGTTTGACTGAAGCTAAGTATTAAGGCCCCATACGTCGGTTGTGGTTGATGCAGGGAACTAGTGAGTGTTTTTTCTCTCAGAACCCTGGGGGCTGAGCAATTTGGAGGGGGTTCCGGAAGCAGGAGGAGATCGTTTTCAGTGAACGAGGAGCGGGAGATCTCAAGACAGGGATTCATATGTGGAACATTTATGTGTGGACTGAATTGAGCTTCTAGTCAATAAATTGGAAGCGGCAGACCTTGGAATTATTGGTTCTAAAGGCCGAGAAGGAGGTATAAAATTAGACAAGCAATTGGACAGACTTGAAGATATTGGCAGTCATACATGATACTTTGTGTCTCTGCTGAAGTGAGTTTTGAAGCTTGTTGTGTTCATAGGACGTTGCTGATGTTAAGGTTGGGGTTGCTGACGAAACTAGAATTTCTCTTCCTGCCTGGAGGTTTAGCAAATTTGAGGAAGAGAAGAAACTCAGTTGAAGGGTACTTGTATGTTATTTTTCAACTTTTTCTCAAGGTTTCAGACATGGACTGGATATGCAGAAGGAGCTCTTTTCAACTGATCGAGGATGTACACTTGAAAGGGGGCCAAAGACTTCAGGAGATTCAGTCCTATAATTTTTCTAGATGAGAAGTTGGATTTCTATCTGTGGTGTTACTCTGTTGTTAAAGCGGAACCGTTAGAAGTTTGTGGACACAGAGCCACAAAATGTCCGCATCAATGCACCTTTTGTCGCATCATAGGCAGCAGACGAGAAGCTATTTGGTGCTTGGAGCTTGTGCACGGGTGAGTGAGCGTTGACTTCCGGGCATACACCTGTTCTACGGAAGTAGTTGGATGACTTGTGACTTGTCTGAACTGAATTACCGTGGTCTTGTTAGCAACACATGTATCCGATACATTTAGTTTCGTTGACAGCAGTATATTCGGTCAATACGGTGGTACGCTTCCCCCAAACTGACAGGACGTGAACTTGGTTTGTTGGACGTTAAACATTAAATCTTAGAACTGATGAGTACCTTATGCTGAAATTGATACCACTTAAATGTGTTTTTTGACAGACTGGCGGGGATTTGTGCGACCACGATGCCTGTGTGATCACACTCTTGAAGTCTCCCTGGCATATACACCCATGTTTTTTATGTCTCTCAGTCTCCCATGAAGGAAGGAGCAGCGGACTCATTAGGTGTTCATCGTCATCAGTTTGGAGAAGACCTTCTGTGATTACCAATTTTCGAAGGAGAATCACTTTGCCCGCGAGTGCGAAAGCGTCAAAGCAAGCAGTTCAAGGTAGTGGTGGGAGTACGACCGCTAGTGAAGCAATTGATCTTTTGAAGAACCGACTACAACAGGGCATTGCAATAGATTCGTACTCCTGTGTTGAAATTCTGAAGCGGTGTTTGAAGCAGAAAGACCTTCCGGCAGTAAAGCAGGTTCATGAGTGCACCATTGAGAGTGGCATACAGCAGAATATATATGTAGCAAACAGCCTATTGAGTGGATACATCAGATGTGGGAGACTGGAGGATGCATGCGGACTGTTTGATAAACTTGTGAAGAAGGATGTTGTTAGTTGGAACGTCATGATTGGAGGTCATGCTCAGCACAGTTGTGTGAAAGACGCCATGGAAGTTTTCCATCGCATGCGAAAGGAAGGTATGCAACCTAATGCAGTTACTTACTTGAGCATCCTGAAAGCCTGTGCGAGCCCATCAGCCTTGAAGTGGGTCGAGGAAGTTCATGCATGTATCAGAGAGAGTGGGTTGGAATCAGATGTTCGTGTGGGGACTTCGCTCCTTAAAATGTATGCACAGTGTGGGAACATAGAGGAGGCAAGGAACACTTTCGAGAAGTTGGCGAGTCGCAATGTGATTACGTGGACTGTGATGATTGGAGCTTATGCCGACAGTGGTGATGGTGAGGAAGCATATCGACTTCTTCTCCAAATGAAACGGGAAGGTCTCAAACCAGACGCATTTACATATGCAAGTATCCTGAATGCATGCGCAAGCGCGGGGGCTTTGGAGTGGGTCAGGGAGGTTCATAGTCATGCCCGTGAAGCCAGATTTGAGTCAGATTTGCGTGTGGGCAACGCGCTGGTGCACATGTATGCAAAGTGTGGCAGTATCGAGGATGCGCGACTGGCTTTTGACAAGATGGAGGAAAGGAACGTGATTACTTGGACCGTGATGATTGGAGGACTTGCGCAACATGGCTGTGGGTCTGAAGCATATGAACTGTTTCTCCAAATGAAACGGGAAGGTCTCAAACCAGACGCCTTTACATATGCGAGTATCCTGAATGCATGCGTAAGCGCGGGGGCTTTGGAGTGGGTCAGGGAGGTTCATGACGATGCCCGTGAAGCGGGACTTGAGTCAGGTCTGCGTGTGGGCAACGCGCTGGTCCACATGTATGCAAAGTGTGGCAGTATCGATGATGCGCGACTGACTTTTGACAAGATGGAGGAACGGGATGTGATTACTTGGACCGTGATGATTGATGGACTTGCAGAGCATGGATGTGGGCATGAAGCCCTGGAAGTCTTTAAAACTATGATTGCACAGGGGGTGAAACCCGATGAGATCTCATTCGTTGCAGTGTTGTCAGCTTGTAGTCATTCAGGCCTTGTTGATGAGAGCCGTAGACTTTTCTTGGCTATGACACAAGATTATGGCATCGAACCTAGTGTGGTGCTTTGTAACTGCATGGTGGATGTTCTTGCGCGAGCAGGACACTTGGACGAAGCCAAGGTTTTGATTGATAATATGCCAGTTGAATCGGATGCAGCAACTTGGGGAGCTTTGCTCGGTGCTTGTAGATCTTATGATAATGTGGAGTTGGGTGAACTTGCGGCTAAGGAGCTCTTGAAGTTGGAACCGAAGGGTGCTTCTGCATACGTGCTTCTATCGAATATCTATGCTGCAGCTGGCAAGTGGGAGGAGGTGCTGTGGGTGCGCACTATGATGCAGGAGAGAGGTATACGCAAGGAGCCAGGGCGTAGCTGGATTGAAGTTGATAACAAGGTCCATGACTTCGTCGTTGGAGATACTTCTCACTCAGAAGCGAAGGAGATCTATGCTGAGCTGAGGAGGTTGAGTGAGACAATTAAAGCCGAAGGCTACATTCCTGATACCCGGCTAGTGTTGCGGAACATTGATGAGGAGGAGAAAGAACTTGCTATTTGCTCCCATAGCGAGAAGTTGGCTATTGCTTACGGGCTCATGCGGACACCCCTTGGACAACCAATTCGGGTGTTCAAGAACCTTCGAGTGTGTGTAGATTGCCATATAGCAACCAAGTTTATCTCAAAGGCGACTAAACGAGATATTGTTGTGAGGGATGCCAATCGCTTTCACCACTTTCAAGATGGCGTGTGTTCTTGTGGTGATTATTGGTGACTAGGTTTGCAATCTTGACCAATTGTTGGCTATCTTGATTATAGGTGACCATAATTTTCGTATGCAATTGTAATTTGAAAATTTTTATTGTAATTTGTCATCATCTAGGAATATAGTTATCATGTTGATCATTGATTGAAGACAATTGCATTGGTTGGAAATGGCTTGAGGGAGGTATTCATAGAGGTTGTTGTCTCTACATTTTCTTTAGAGATGGTTTTTGTGAAGAAGTTGAAATGAAAGGATGGCAAATTTTAGTTAGAATTGGTTGAAAAGCACCCCCGTCCATCTAATATGCATCTTTTTGTTGGCAACTTCAAAATGTATTGAGAAGACTATTTACAAAAAATATAAAAATGATTGTTTTGAAGTTCTTCGTTCAAGATGGCTATGCGAGGAGTTATATTTTCTTAGTAGCTAGGTCACTCTTGTTGCTATTTGCAGTTGGTTTGCTCATAAATAGGTAACTCAATTTTTGGTCTTGGATGTAAGTTTAATAAAGTCAAAGTTTGTTTACATGGTATTGTCTTTTCCTTCATTTCTTGCTCTGTGTGTTGTTTAGTTGGGTTTGTCTTAGTTGCTATAAGTGTTTCATTTGCTCTCTAGTTTTGGAGCCGCTTGTTTGAGAGATTTGGTGTGAGTTTTAGGCTTTTCAATGGTAGTAGGGGATCCATTTTTAGGCTTGGTTGTTACTAAAGTGATTTTTTCTATTAGTGTGGGATACTAATTTACAAAAGACATACTAGTTGTAATATATATACTATGGCATGGAATATTGAATGTGCTCTACTAATTTCCACAAATAAAATTAGTACTTGGCAAATCTATATAACCTCTCTATAATCCATAGATATTGGACAGTGTTTATAAAATTTGTAATTTCTTTAGAATTGTAGTTATAGAAAATAAATTGAGGTGATGAACAAATCTATAATCTTTTGTAATTTTATTGTGATGCTAATATTGCACACTTACTAATGGGATGAATCTATGGTGTTAAATTTAGAGCTAATATTACATTAAAACGTTTGTAATGATTGTTGTTGGAAAAAAATGGGCTTTTAAATGAAGTTATATGTATTTGCAACTTTACATGTGGAAATTGTTCAATTACCTATGTACACAACATGACAAATTCTCAAGATAAATTAGGATTGTCTAATTACAAGATGTGTCAATAGAGAAGGTTGAGGGGTCATTAATTACCTTTGTATATTCTATTGCATATTTTTTACTCTTTCATTGTTAATTTTGTTGAATTGGCTTGTTCTAACACTCCCAAATTTTGACATTCATTTGCATAAAGATTTAGGACATATATTCCTGAATAGACTTTTTAATTTTTAAGTCATTAGCTGTGAAAAATGACAGTGGTGGAATTTGGTAAAATTAATGAGATTGATGTTTTCATAGTCATTTGTAAAAGTGTTGATCAAACTCCAAATCTGGACATTTGAGATTCAAAAATATCCAGCACTCTACATGACTCGATCATTGATTACCATCTTGAGCTTAGTCAACCAAACATGCAATGTACACATCGCAAAGTGTACTACTAGGCAAATCGTGTATAGTCAATTTGCAATCCACTCTATGTGTTCCACCGTTGAGGAATGTTGCCAAAATCACAATCTATCTATACAAAGTTTCACCTTCAAAGCAAAGTACTAGTTTAAAGGTCGCTTCAAGACCGTTTAAAGGTCGCTTCAAGGTTGCTTCAAGACCGTTTAAAGGTTGCTTCAAGGCCGTTTAAAGGTCGCTTCAAGACTCCCAGTCTACTATTAGAAGGCATGAGAATGCATTGCATTCAATGTTATTTGTATACAACTTTTAATAAAGGAGTATACCCATGTAACAAATCCTTTGAGAATGCACGTCAACTTTCAATAATGCACGTGTTTTTTGGCCTCTCCTGACTGATTTTTTGCCACAATTCCAATGGAACAAGTCTCGCCGTCTAATTCATCACCAAAAAATAGTTATGGCCGTTTAAAGGTCGCGGTTTACACTGGTGGCAGCAACTCCGGCGACTGATATCAGGAGCAATTCTTGCCTGATTCGCAAAATTTCAGAGAGCATGTGCACCAATTTTGCCTCTTCTTTCTAATGATATAAGATATGCCTTCTAATTCCATTGCTATCAAAATTGAGCAAGGGTCCAGATCACGGTTCTCAAGTTGTGCAGCAACTTTGGCAACAAAGTGTGGGTGCGATTCTTACCCGAATTAGGGTATTCCAGCCCTCATAGCCACTCTTTTTTCCTCCTCTTTCCAATTGTCTAAAGGGCGCTCTCTAATTCAAGGGTTGGCAAGACTTAGTGAGGTTAAAGGTCACGGTGGTCATTTTGGCCAACTACTTTGGCGATTTAGTCTTCTTTGGGCCTTTTGGGTAGGGCTAATCATGAAATAGGGGAGCCGTTCTTCACTGATTTTGCACCACAATTCCTACAAGGTTTAGGTCAGGGTCTAATTTGGCCTAAGTCAAAAGCTCAAATTTGGATAATTGGATCACTTCTTCTTCAATCTCATTTTTAACATTGTTCTTTCATTTGAAGGTTGCTGGTAGCTTCTTTGACCACAAATCCATTGGCAGGTGCTATTCCTTCTGATTTAGAGAAGAGAGGGGGCCATGTTCTCAGCAATTGTCTTAACATAGTGAAGGCTATTGCCCGCCCAGGAGAATGGGGTTGTCAATTGCCTTGTCGGTGACCACTTAGTCAGAAATTAGGTGCATCCAAACCTTGTGCAGCAAAGCGAGTAGGGTCTGGGCCTGGAACGAAGCGGCATGAGGTGTGCAGCTTCAATAATCAAGGCACGGAGCGCCAGTTAGGGTGAATATGAAGGGATAACCCAACTACTAGTTAGGACCTTTTGGTATTAGCAAAAAATACATGGAATAATCAAACAAGGGATCTCCTTCACGAGGGAGAATTTGGGCAATAGTTTGACAATTCAACACGCACCACATGCCTAGTAAGTTAGCCAACACCATGGCAATAGTCTCAATCCATGACAACAACAATAGCAATAATCATGGCAACAAAAAAGGGCAATAATCATAGCAACAGTCAGGGCAATAGTCATGAATTTATAACACAACTATAGTCATAAGAATAAGCAAGGCAACCAAGAATTTGGGCCATGGCAATAGTAATAGCAATAAGCTAGTTTAGGCATAGATCACAACAATAGTTATAGCACCCACTACTTATGGGCATGGCAATTGTTACAGCAACAAGACAGCTTCTAACGAGGCAAATCACAGCAATAGTCTAGGTCACCTCAACTATAGTCAAGGCAATCATCTTCTACTCACGGCTTAGCAATGTTGAGGGGTAGGCTATCATTTGAAAGGGCAACCCGCTTCATTTTGGAGTGGTTAGACCAATTCCATAAAGCACTTTAGAGGAACTGGCGTGGCCCGATCCAATTCCATCCGGGCAAGAGCACTGCATAATACGGACATTTTAAAGAACGCAATAGACACCTAAAATCCAACTTCTGATTGGGGCTTAGGAATCTTATACCAGTAGATAGGCCTTCAAAAATAAAAAAAAAGATAGGCTCAAGAATTTCAAGAATTAGTCCAAAACCATATAAGCTATTTGTCTTTTTTCCAAGGACTTACACTTATAGAACCTAGCTTCTAGGGACTGTGTTGTGGAACTCCATTAGGAGAGTAGGGGTACACCTACTATACCTTTACACTTTGGGGACTTTAGAAAGCTACACTAGGTGTAGGCACTGAGGGGATGCATTTTGGAGTTCTTAATACACCACCACACTTTTCCCCAAGGAACTACACTAGTGTGATTTAGCCTCCACATACTATGGAAATGGATTGTGGTGGCAGGATACACCACTACACATACTAGCCTATGAGCTACACCATTGTCACACTAGATTCAGGGTTCTGGGAATGCAATTTAGAATGCATACATACACTACCAAACTTTTTATCCAAATAAAAGTCTTACTTGTAACCCGGCCTCTACATACTACGGGAATGGATTGGGCCTACAAGGGCACACTATGACACCTTCTTTCCTTGAAAGAGCTACACCAATGTAATACGATTTCAAGCTTAGGAAAAATGCATTAGGGGGCAGGGATACGCCATGACACTTTCCTTGGTCAAAGACCTACACGACTGTAAAAATGTTCAGTTATTGCAAAAATGCATTGATTGCTGCCAACATACACTAACCATTACACTTTTCTCCCAAAGAACTACACATTCTAAGAGGAGTCAAACTTAATTTGACTCCATCAAAAAGAAAATGGATTTTAGGAAGACA
The DNA here is from genome assembly GCA_963969595.1 of Neckera pumila. Classification (NCBI taxonomy): domain Eukaryota; kingdom Viridiplantae; phylum Streptophyta; class Bryopsida; order Hypnales; family Neckeraceae; genus Neckera; species Neckera pumila. Next base: position 47,165,498 of record OZ018409.1, on the reverse strand, counting down.
AAAAGTTAAGCAAAGGTGAAGGGGGGATACCCCTGCTCCAAATAGTTCACTCCCTACTTCTAGCAAGAAGAAGAGATTTAATCCAGTTGAATGCTATCAAATCTACTCTAAATTCTATTCGCCTGCTCAGATCAATTTTGGCCCCTCTCGGACGTTTAACTACACCGCTCTACACAAATCAAGGTGTGCTTCCTATAGGGCTTTGTAGATACTGTCGCAACCAGAATTTTTGGTTTTCCTTTGCTTATCTAAATAATGGAACGGAAACGGGTAATTAAGATCCGTATCCGATTAGAGGGGTAGAAAGAAACTAGAGATAGGCAACTCTAATCCAGTAAGGAGAAAACTGTATCTGATCTGGTCAGAATGTTAGTATTCAGGAGCGGAATCACATCCGGATCTCACCTCAGATCGGATTAGGGTTGAACCGGATCGATATGGACCGGACCGGAAAAGGTCATGATGACCTGCCAGGGGTCCTAGGACTATATAAAGGCCGGTCGTCCTCATTTTCACTCCTTTACTTCCCTCAAGCCCTAGAGCTGACCTTGAGCGCTTTTACGCCTCCATCTGCGCCAAAGCTGTTGTATGTGTGTGTGCTTCCGGCCGGGCATGTCCGAGAGTGTAGGAAAAGTAGAAAGCGTGTGGGTTGCAGGTTTTGTGGTGTTTTTCGGTTGAGATCGGACGAGAGGAAGTGAGGAATGGGACGTGCGGCTAGGAGAGAGTGAGGTAGCGATCAATAAGGGTCCAGTGGCCATTTAGTGTCCATGCCTCAGCTGCGTAAGGCCAGATCGGGTGCACCCAGTTCCTCCTTCGACATCAAGCTCTAGAAGGTAGTTCCGGTCATTCCTACGGAGGAACCGGCCCGGTCCGAGCTCATGGAGGATCTCAACGCCATGGAGTGCCTTGTCTTTATGGATAAACCCTGGAGGTTTGGGGAGGAGCGGATGGTCAGAGAGATTAGGTGTAAGGCGTCGAACGACTTCAACAACACTCTCTGGGGCCGCCCGGCTAAATGGGAAGAAGAAAGGTGGAGGGAAGTTTACAACTTCCGGATGGGAGGTTCCGGGATGGCTAGACGGAAAGACGAGTTCATCCATGACAAGTTTCATGGAGAGCCGAGCAACAAGGACGGGTACACGGTTGCGGACTGTAAGAGCGACCGGCATCGTAACCTCCTCCAGTTCCTGGTTCCGATCGTCCACCCGGAGAAGCCGATGAGGGTGACGATGACCATCGGCAAAACCATTTTCGGTTCTCTGAGCGGGGAACAGAAAGTGAACTAGGCCTGGATCTTTTCCGTTCTGGTGTCCCAGCTAGTGACGAGGATCAGAAAGAGTAGGGCCACTCCTTTGAGTCCCTTTCTCTTCCACCTCTACCACCGCAACCAACTCCTCACGCATACGGAGGAGAAGACGTGGAGCCTTCAGGAGTCAATCCTGAAGTACGGGGAGTCGGGTTCGGATGACAAAATGGAAGAGCAAACCGGGTCCGAACCCGAGACAGAAGAGGAAAAAGAGGAGGAGCCATCCCGACCGAAGAAGCAGATGAAGACAACACCTCCTCGCAAGCGAGGAACCCCTCCAACCACCCGGTCCACTCCAGACAAGGGACCGGAGGTAGAGATGCCGGATCTCAAGGACCTGATCGACCCGTTCAACCAGTTGACAGTAATCCTGTGTGGGATACGAGCGGACTGGGAGGTCAAGAGGAGGGCTCTTACTAGTATCGGAGAGATGGTGGGTGCACCGGCGGATAGTGATTTGCTGGGTAAGGTGGGCTAATATCTAGCTGATCCGGATGAGAACTGGAAGCAGGAAGCAGAGATCTGTCGGCTTCAGGAGGAAGTCAACACCCTAAGGGCTGACATGGTAGCCCTCAGGGAAGACAAAGCTGCAGTCCGGGAGATGGTGGAGGCAACCCGGGAGGTGGCTGAGTCAGTGAAGGACACTCTTGGAGAGTCCGAATCCACCGCAGTCAAGGTGACACTATTTGACAAAGGGGTGCATGAGGAGAAGAAGGTATCCGGTTCTCGGATAGTTCGGATCCTGACCGACTTCACCGATTGGGTGGAAACGTCCTTAATGGCAGCAAGGGAGGTGGCCAACTAGATGGACGTCAGCAGTCGAAAGCTGAACGAGTCCATGTACTCCCGGGAGATCCACCTCTTGGACATATTGCTACCGGATTTGTTTGCAGCCGGAGGATCAAATCCAAGGGAGCCCAAGGATCAGACACCCGAGTCAAAGAAGAGTAACCGGAGACCTGGGCCTGGGCAACCAATTCATCTGGATTCATCGCCAGGGTCAGATCTTCCGGATCCAACTGCCGGGGAGCGGAGCCGGAACCTTGCCGACGTCTTCAACCAACTGCCCGAGGAACCCAAGAGTCCTACGCTGGGTGGGGGAGTTGGAGAGTAGGTAGGTAGGTAGTTAGGAATGTATAGTTTTGTAAGATAGTTAGGACCGGATCGGATGTTGATCCGATCTGGTCGGATAGGATCGGACCCGAATGTCCAACGCGGATCTCCGGAGGCCCTTTTGCTTTGTAATCAAGTTGTATATAAGTCAGCCCCTGCTTGGGAGCTGGGAGTCTTTTCACCTCATTTTCGTGTACGTCTTCTCTTGGCCTCTTGTTGCGTGTCTCTCCCATGTGTGGCAGGGTTGTGTGGTGAGGAGTTAGGAAGGCGCACGCTGGTGCGGGTGTGATTTCTCCCTTTGGTGTTCTTGTTTTGATCTTATATACAAGTGAGCGGGTTGCGAATGCGTTGGAAGTGGATTTCAGTTCCTTAGCAGCTCTAAGGTTAGGATTCCGGGCGAGACAGCCGTTCTTAGGCTAGGCGGATAGGGAGGGATTCTTTAGTCGCGCTAGAACTCCTGGGTGGGAAATCCGGTTGAGTGTCCGATCTCCTGAGAGATCTCACTGCCTTAGTTGGCAAACGGAAGGACTTTAGTTGATGTTGGAACGGATGGGTTTACTTGCAACCGCTTGGCTTCGTACAGATGGAACGTGGCACTAAGGTCGTTGTAGTATGGGAGGATTGTACGGGGGGTCCTTGTGTGACCGGTGATCCGGGGAAGTTCTTTGGATTGTTGTGAAGGATCAAATCGGATCCGGATTAGTGTAGGAAATTGGAGAAGGACAAAGTGGGTCTTCAGCCACTATAATTTACGGAAGGAGCGGCGGGCCTGCCACTCTCAAAAGCAAGGGGCAAACCCTTTGATGGTGAAACAAAGGTAAAACTAAACTGGATGTGAGTAAGAGCAGATGTGAGTTGATCAGACCGGATCGGAAAGTGGACCGGATTGGAGAAGGAGAAGAGGGTTTGATTGTAGTTCTTGGTGTTGTTGTGTTTCTAGCTGTGGTTTTAGAATTGGAAAAGGAAATATTGATACTGACTTAGCTTAGAGTCCAAATAAGGCTATCTACTTCACAAAATCTCGCGGGTTCGATCTTTAGAGTCACTTTGTTATACTTTAAAGTGGTTTTTGGTAGTATAACTGGGAATTTGCTTGCCCTGTGCTACGACAAATACAGATAAGAGGGCATTGCTCATGTCCAAATTCCTTGCTATTGTGCAATATCCAAATCAGCCATATTGCGGAACCATTGAGCAGGGTCCAAATGGTCTTGAGGTTCTGAAAATTCCTTAGAATTGTTGAACTAAGATGCATCAATAGTGAGGGCCCATGATTGATAAGGTACCTTTGATATGATGAAGTACTGATTGGGCATAATCCCACACCCAGCCATCTCTCCAATATCTTTTTTCCTACCCGGAAAGAAGTGTGAAGCAAATAGTAAGCATTGTTCATTCTTGGTGAGCTCAGATTGCCCATGGCACCAATACTAGCTGCATCTGTTGTTCACTAGACTCTCAGGAATCTCTAATCTATAGATTCTTCCAAGCGTCCATGAGCTCATCAAATCCCATTTCATTGCCAAAAAAAACCCAACAAGTCTGCCAGCTACAAGTTGCAATGCTGCAACTTCCTATGGACTGTGTCTTCTCCTTCATTGCAAACTAAGGGAAAACATGTGCATCTATAAATCCTAAAATGATAATTATGTTTAGAACTCATTCTACATATGAGAATCCTGAGTCCTAAACAAAAGTTCAAGCCATTTACATACATATGGGTTGTAAAAAGGGGGGGGGGGAATGTCTATATCCAATTCCAACCGCGCAAAGGCATTATTTTAGGATTTATGGGTATTTTCTAGAACAAAGGCATCCGCAATCCAAAATTTGACTGGGAACAACAAATCCTACACCAAGGGATAGGCCTTCAAAAATCAATGAAGATAGATTCAAGAATTTTAGAAATTAGTCAAGAACCATACAAGCTAGGTCTTTTCTCCAAGGACTAACATTTGGATAACCTAGCTTCTAGGGACTATGGTGTGGGACTGCATTGGAAGAGCAAGAATACACCTACTACACCATTACACTTTGGAGGCCAAAGAGCTACACTAGTGCAACACTGGGTTCAGGCAATGGGGTGAATGCATTCCATTGGTGTAACACTGGATTCAAGCAGTGGAGTGAATGCATTCCATGGGTATAATACTAGTTTCAGGCAATGGGGTGAATGCATTATAGGGGCAGGGCACCCCATGACACCTTCTTGGGCCAAGGAGCTACATACGTGTGGCATGGGTTTAGATACTGCAGAAATAGATTGTGGCTATAGGTTTAGGATCATCACACCTTGGCTTCTCTGAAATGAATGACACTAGTGTAACAAGGCCTCAATCTACATACTACAGGAATGCATTTTGGAGGGGGAGGAATAGTACACCATTACACGTTTTAGCCAAAGAACTACACTGCTATAACTTAGGTGCTAGGTACTACAGGTATGCACTGTGAAGGCAGGGGTACACCATCACACTTCTTTCCCATGAAGTTATATCCATGGGACAGAATTAGACTTGTTTATTCATTTGACCTGATCAAATTGAATTATCATACTTTGGTTTGTGTAAGCAAATTCTCCTAAAATGTAATCTGGCCTCTAGTTGTTCAATCTTCTCTTTTGCTAGCTTGGTCTCATTGAACTCAACCTTAAAGCTTTCCTTTTAGATTGCTTTTTATCGACTTGTAAACACTCACAAGGAGTTCCTTCCTATTTTTGTTTTTTAATGAAAGAGGCTTGCACCCCACCTTGTCCATTGTGGCATTCACAAACATGGATGCTAGGTACTAAGGCCATATTCATTAAAATGAGACAAAATGGTCAAATTTATACTTTTTTGTCCTTCACTTTGAAGATAAATTGTTGAAAGCAAAGCTAAATATAGGCAATCCTATGACTAATACATAAAAAATTTACAAATTAAAAATAGACTTTTTTTTTAGAATGCAAGAAGTACATGACATTTAGAAAGTCTTACAACAAAGAAAGACCAACATAAACAAGGACATGCCAAAATTAGAAACAAAATTTAATATAAGAGACCACAAAGTATGTGACATTTTCAAAATTGGGTAATTTTTCATTCAAAACCATCAATTTACTTGAGAACTGATGTACAAATTAAACAATATATGTTACTCTGTATATATTTCACTTCTGAAGAAATGAAATCCGGATCAATGTAATGGGCATATTTGTCTAAGAATGTACTACCTTAGTGCAAATTTGAATTTTAAATATTAGGAAGTTGGAACAACAATTTACCAACACCATAAAGCCTTCAACAATAACTTAACAAAACATAACTTCTATTTGATTTGAAATCAAAACCCTTGTAGCATCCAATAACAAGACTAAAGCCTTGAACTTGCTTCAAAACCATTAGAACTTGCATTTTGTTTCCTTTTCAAACCTTTGTAGCCTCTAACTTCAAAAATAAATCCTTGAACTACATTTGAATACATTGTAATACGTTAATGATGAGAATTCCAATTTCCAAACACTTGTAGCCCCTATTACCAAAAATAAACCTACTCAATGAGAACTCTACAAAATATGAGACGTGTTTGGTTTGTTTTTTGAACTCTGAACCCTTTAGTTTCTATTTGGAGAATTCGAAAATGCATCCTTCAATTTGAATTAAAAAAAATATGTACCTTGTCTTTTGTTATAAATCCAAAAACTTCTAGCATCTCCTTTCAATTTTTTTTTCTTAAAGCGTGCAAGTCAATTTTCATCTTCTGAAATTTTCTTTTTTGGGGGGTGGGTCCTAGTTCTCAAGTGCTTGATGAAGGCAAGAAGGAGAAGTCCGGGCCCAAGAAGGGAGCAACACGCTTCCATACATGCATCTACTTTTTGCCAGAGAAAATTAATTTTATTTTGCCTAAAAATTTTCCTTTCTGTGAAAAGTATGGACAAAATCAGCTAATTTTGATGAAAAAGTGCAAAATTATGATTGAATAAAGTTTTTGATCCAAAATATGGATGAATGTAAAAATATTATGCTTCTCAAAATTTCAAATGAGTGCCATCTTGATCCCATCCCAAAAATTCAAAAGGAAAGGTCTATGGCTACCTAGGTATGGTCACCATAGACAGGCGCGGTTGTCCTATGTACTCTAAATCGCCTGAATTACCTGCGGTCGCCCAACCGAGTCCGGACAATTGAAGCAGACGCGGTCTCCACATACCTGAGGTCGCCTGTTGTACCCGAGGTCGCCTAAACCCGGATGCGCGGTCACCTAGTACTCGTACGCGTGGTTGCCCTGTACCCACAAACGCCTCCTTCCTACCATCCGCAAGCGCCTCTGGGCAAGTTTGGGTACTTAAGTGTTCTCCACACTTGCAATCTCCAATCCTGGCTCTGCGTATTGTCTTTCATCTACCTTGAAGTAGCTGACTGCGTGCTCGTGGGCCGAGGCGAATTGAGAGGGGCAGGTTTTTGCCCTTTTTATCTACGATTTAGCCCAAACCCGCAACAATTGTTTTGAATGAGCTCCATGTCTAATCCAAGGGAAGGTAGTAGTACAAGGCAGGAATCTCCTTGAGATCCGAATGATGTAGAGAACTTTGAAGTGCCTATATCTATAGGTCGGGTGTCGTAGCACAGAAAGCACAAAATCCTTCTCTAAGGCCTTAGTGGACCCTAAAGTGACTCATATATCGTTCCGCAGAGATCTCGGTGTAATTCTCCTAATTGGCCGGAATGAAGTAAGTTGATATCCCAAAACAAATCCCAAGTACTAGTCTAGACCGGTTCCAATTCCAGTAATCCGGAACCAGAAACTCCTTTCCCAATTATATATCTATCCGGTCTAGAGTATTTAATTATGTAATAAATTCGAGTTTAACCTCTGGACCAAAAGGGATCTGCAACTTTGGGCTTCAGGAAGGATGCTTAACTCCTACCCTCCGAGTTTTAACGTGTCAGAAGATCCACGATATAAACTTGAAAAGAAAACTTTGACAAGAACAACGAGAAAGAGACCTCCCTCACAACTAGACTGGACGGACTACGCAGGCTAGCAGGTCACACAAGAAAGTCTGGATTCTCCTAACAATTACTACAACGATAGACCACAAGACAATCCACGGCCTAGGTAGAGAAGGGGCGTCAGGAAAACACATGAGAGTTATAATAATTCTTGACAAAAGCAGCTTCTTGACAAAAGCAGCTTCTTGACAAAAGCAGCTTCTTGACAAAAGCAAGTTCTAATCCTCGCAAGGAAATCCTGTGGTATCCTGTTTAACACGCAATCTCTCCAGGGACCGGATACTTCCTGTATCCGGGTATCACTTCCTCCTTATCCAACTCTGCATGATCTCACTGCTCTCACAATAATACGGACAAGTGCTAAAAGGTACAGCTCGCGGTTGTGAATTGAAAAACTTCAATGGCATTTGCAGAAAAAGTGGGAATACAAAGTATGAAAATGCTACCCGGATTAAACCTAAAATCCACCTTTAAATACTAAACTGCCCTTCAAACTCAAAAAGCACCTAAGGCCAAAAACCGCTAAAGGAATGACACGTTTCATTCCTAACTTCCTGTCAATTTTAGGCAACCTAAGTTACAGTCAAAAAGCTTCCACTAAATGTGGATCTTAGATTCTAAAAATCCGAACTCAACTTGAGTCCTAACTCCTTTTACACTAAAAATATTCCTATACAACTCCTTGTCAAAAATCTAGGCATGCAGCCCTACAATCACTGCCAGAACCTTCACCTACTTTCTAGTCTTCTTAACTGGAGAAAACCCCGCCTTTGCTGGTACCTTCCGGGTTAAGGGCTTCTTTCCGATCTACTGTCTCGCCATCTGTTTAGACCGGACTTTGGCCTTCTCTCTGGCCGCCTTCGCCTTCGTTGCTCGGGTCTCTGCTAGGGCCTGATCAGGATCCAAATACGGTTCAAAATCCTGATCGGACCCGGATTCCTCTTCGTCATCATCGGAATCCTCTTCGTCTTCTTCCTCTTCCTGAGCCTTGGTGAATTTCTTCTTAGCCGACGGTGGCTCAGGAACCTTTCTCTTCTGCAGGACTGGAGTAGGTCTGGCCACCTTGCTCTGAGGTGTTGCCTCTCCTCCAACCGGTTTCCTAATCAGACCACTACTGGGTGAACCGGATGAATTCCCGCGACCGGCTCCAGCCTCCGTCTTCACCACGGACTGCATCAGGGCCGTCATCTTCTCTGCCTCGCCAAACTGCACCTTCTTCCCCGGAGTCTTGGGAGAAGACTTGGAGGGTGAGAGAGTGCTGATATTCTTCATCTTGGTTCTCTCCTCTAGAGTAGACCCTCCTGGTCCGGTTGCCAGTTCCGGTCCCTGTGCCTTGGTTGGATCAGGTCTCGTCACCTTCGTAATCTCCAAATCATCATCCTCCGGGATTGGGTCGGTCACTTTGGTGCTCTCCACTTCGGTCTGCTGCTCCTGACTCGTCTTGGTTTCCTGGTGCTCCTCAGGTACAGGTAAGGTAGGTTGCTCGTGAGAAGTCTCATCTTTACCCGTGTCTTCTGCTGCTGACTGCTGAACTGGCTCTCAATCTAGTTCCGGTCTCGATGCAGGTTCACTATGAGGATTTACCTCACGCATCACTTCTTGCAGCTGCTCCAGGGTAGACTCCATCTTCTTGTGGTAAGTGATCATTGCCTGTAGGAGCTTCTGGTGCAGTTGTTTTCCCTCCATCATCATTGTTGGTCAAACAAGTTAGCCTTGTTGACCACTTCACCCGGATGGGTGATGAATTCCCGGATTCGGGAAAGGGTGTCCTTTGTCTACTTGGAGAACGTCCTCTCCCTCTCCACCTCCTCCGTTTTTTGGCGCAACTCTTGTTTAAGAGTGGCCAGTTGGCCGGAAAGCTTCACCAATTCCTCCTTACTTTTATTCTTCTCCTTCTCCTGGTTAAGCCGGATTACCCGGGTTAAGGCTTGTGCTGGGTAGTCAACGCCCACCGTGGTGCAGATGGTCTGCATTGCACCTTGTACCACCGCGTATCGTTTCCTGAAATCACTCAGATCTCAGGTGATCCTGTCCAACGGCTCTTCTCCCCAGATCGGATCGGTATCCATAGTCTGTTCTCTCTCTATCGGATCCTTTCCTCTCGTTTCCTCACCCTTGTCATTAGCCTCACTCTCATCCTCCTCATCCTCATCCTCATCCTCATCGTCCTCATCGGAGGACTCTTCCTCATTTCCGGTCTCCTGATCTAAGTCAGGGACCTCAAATTCTACTAGTGCTGCGGCGGCCTCATATTCTACCTCTTCCTCTTTTGTCATCACCTCCTCAGAATGATACAGGTGATAAAGGAATGGACAGATGGCGGAAGGCTTAGCCTTCCCGACATTATTGACCATTTTCAACACTTGGTCCTAAATGACCAAACCCCAATCTACTTTCCGGTCTCCTGACAGTGCACCAAATACAATGTTGGCTAGTGTCAGAGAGACCCGGCTTGGCCTTTCCGGGTTAAGAATGGCCAAGACGTATTGCAACAAACGCCTCTCTCTCTGATCGACGCAATCCGTAATCGCAAATCCATCCTTCTTGCTAATGGGGATCCGAAACTTACCCACCGTGAATTGGTGCTTCCAGGATGCACTGCCTTCGCCCTCCGATCGAACCTGTACACCTTCCTCCACATCTCCGCCGTCCACCTCTTGGGCTTTGCACGGATTGTGGTCTCGGCCTGAGTCGGTGCTCCAAAACTCAACTCCGCCACTATTGCTTCACTTCGGAAATCCCATGGTCTGATTAGGAAGCTGGCACATCCCATTTGCTCCAAGTCCTCTTTCAGCTCCGCCATCTCCTTGTCATCCTTGAGTAATCGCGGCGTTATGTAACGGAGCGAGATGGTCGCTCCCCGCTGTGACTTGCGGCCATATCTCCCCTCGTTCAGATGGAACCGGTCTACTGTTGGGTATTGGTAAGACTAGTGATCCTCACGGCTCACTCTCTCTCTCCTTTCAGCTGAAAGGTATTAACTCTAAGCTCAGACGCTGACAGCCTTCTCTCTCGCTCAATAACCTTCCAGCACTCTCGTTTGCAGTCTTGTCAACTCAAAACCCCAATACTATCGCTCAGACCGGAAATCAGTAATCGCGTACGTTGTACAATTCTCCGTCAAGGCAGGAAATCACAAGTGACCAACCTCTGGACAGATAGGATCTAAAAGAGCCAATCCCAGCAGCTCTTAGTAATTACCCTAATTAAGGCTTTGCCCGTTAATCCTGCCCGTTTAGGATTCCCGTTAACTAACGATTAAAACGTTCCTGTTGTTCCCTAGGGTTAAGTAGGTCACCGTTGGATGCCGGTTTCCTGTTATCCCTTTCCTGACCCGGTCTAAGCAAACTCGAATTCCGGTTCCTCGTTTCCGGTACATTCAGTTAGCCTTTACACTAATTCCTGATCAGTCCATTTCCGGTTTCCGGTTCTAAACATTAGACAATCTATAACTATCTAAAAATCAAAAAAATTTACTACTAAGAAGAATATTATTCCTTCATTTATATTTTAATATAATAAAACTAGATTTTCATGTTCCGACATCGGGCAATGAGGAGTTTTTGTTGAGAGAAGAAGAAGAAGAAGAAGAAGCAGTCAGCACATGATAGGGATCCAATGTATCCTCCTTCAGAGTATACAAAGTATGCATACAAAGTGTGTTTGCAATGGTATGAGGGAAAGAGTGTGGAATTCTTGGAATCCACATACTTGAAGGATCCAACGATGGACAACGTGAGGTTGATGGATGATTTGACGGTTTTAATACAAAGCAAGTGCAAAGGATCCCAAGCTTTTAATGATGTGTGTCGTACGCGCAATCTAGGCATAAGTATCTTTAGCCACAATGTTGTACTAAAAGGACACAAGTTATCGTCTCAGGGAATTCCAAGATGATGCTACACATTTCAAGTTTTCCGGATTCTCTTTTCTCCTCAATCCAATCACCTATTCACTTGTTTTCGGAATTTTTAACTATTCGGAATTCAATCCGAATCCGGTTCTATCCAGAATCTGGTTCTATCCGGAATCCGGTTTCCACTTCCAAATCAAGATGGTTTCTTTCACCTCTGTTTTACCCTCAAAGGATCCGCTTTGATCTTTCGAGGGGTAGGGACTTCACCACTCTAGTTCTCATACTCACTAAACTTGACAAACACAAACAAACACCCAAGTATTTAAAGGAATTGTAACAAGGAAAGAAGATCCGGATCCTCACAACTTCCTAGACACCCGATCCGGAAAGTAGGTCACTCAGGACTCGATCAACTCCTTACTACAACGACATATCATAGGGTTCCAGAACCTACCGGGGGTTGTTTGTTAAGTGCTAAACCATTCTGAGGTTGGCAGACCTTCCGGGAGAGTGGCGACTTCCTCTGGGCGGGCGCTTACCTCCGCACGAGTTGACAGCCAGACTTGCTTTCGCTATTCAATCAACCGGATCACCGTTACGGTAGTTTAAAGGCCCTGTGCACTTCCACTCAATCAAGAATCAAACACTGTCTCAAATGTACCTTTCAAATGGAATCGACTACCTATGATCCGGATTTGTCCTCACCCGTCTTCCCTCACACTCTAGTACAGTCACAAGCATTCAAACCAACACTTGAACACAAAGATGGAAATCCGAAAGCTCACTCAACACTTAGATTAAAGGAAAGGAATGGAATACAAATGAAAATTTGCTAGGAGGGAATGACAGCACAACAAGCTTGCCAGCCCTTAAAAATCCACAAAAAGTCAACACCTAAAAGCCAAAAAGAGCCCCGGAAATCCGGGCAGCCAATCTAAGAACCATCAAAGACACCCGGAAAATCTACTGCCAACTCATTCTAAAAATAAATCCAGAACCAAGGTCCCAAGCGCGGAAAACCCGTTTCGGAACTAGAGTTCAAAACCTAATCAAAAATCAAAACATCCTAACTTACTACTTCCACGGCTTCTTTGTACTGCTGCTGCCTTGTGTTGCTCCTGTCGTCTTCGTGGGAGTGTTCCGGACACTTGCCCGGGTCTGGATTGGGTGTCGGATCAGCGGAGTTGCCGTTTCTTTGGTTTCCTCGTCATCGAATTAGAGGAACTCCCTATCCAACTCCATCTCAATGGGTTGCCCCAATGAAGCTCCAACAGAATCCTCGTCATCGCCTTCCTCCTCTGCCTTGGATGCTCCCTCCATGTGGGTGAAACCTTCCGGATGTGTCCGAGCCGAATTCTGAATCACAGGCATTCGGTTCGTCAAATCCATCTGAATCGGAGAAGACATGACTTTGGGCCCTTTCCTCAGCTTGCTTCTCCGGATCTGGAGACAAGTCGTACTTCAGCATCTCCTTGGCGACCTTGTAGTCTTTGATTTCCTGCTCGCTCACAATCCCGTTGTGGTAGTAAAGGGTGGAAGAGGTAGGTGCTGATCGGGCTGGACTTGGCCTTCTGCACGTCGTCCGCCAATTTTTGCACCACTGCCTTCAATATTCTCTCCCAGTGTACTGGCCTGTCCTCCATCGCTCCAAAAATCGTGTTGCCCAACATGCCGGTAAGCCGGGTCGGCTTCTCCGGATACAGGATCGGAACCAGGAACTCCAACACCTGCCTCTACCTCAGGTCAATGCAATCATGGATCGCAAAACCTTCCTTTGAATTGGGTGGACTACGGAACTTCCCTTGAACGTAACCATCATTCCACAAGGCATAACCGGAACTCGCCTTCCGGAATGAGTAGGCTTCCGTCCACATCTCCTCGGTCCACTTTGCCGACTTCCCTCGCTCCGTCAACTCAAAATTGATTCGGAGCTCCAATCATGACTTTGTGGATCATTGCCTTGTCCTTCAGATTCCACGGCTTGTGCAACAGCCCCGCACATCCCATGCTGTCTGGATCGCCCTCCAAAAGCATCCACGCCTTCGGATCCGCAGGTACAACCGGATTGAGCAACTTGGCCGTAATTGCCGATCTCTAAGGTTCCTCCATCCACATTGACAGAATCCTACTAATCCGGTGCAATCGGCACCCTCCTCCCCTTCTCTCCCTATCCGATCTTAATTCACCACTCTTTCACTCAACTAACGCGCATTCCAAACCTACAAGAACACACGCCTCCTTGAGCGGAAGAAAGAGGGAGAAGAAATGGAGAAGAACGGGCTTAAGTAGCTAGCCAGCGACCGATACCTGTTGGGACGGCCCATAAAATGCACCCCCTTTCGCAAATGGAACCCTAGTTCCTAGGCCGGAACCTAGGTCGTAGGTTTCCTGAATCCGGATGACCTTCCGGATTACGGATCCCGTTAAGATCCGTTCCTTACCAATTTTACAGTTTTTGCTAGGCCGGAACTTTCCTACTTTCCTGATTCGACTAACTGTTCCGGATTGCTACTTTAGTATACAATATTTTTGAAAAATCTCACTAATCTACTCCTAAATTAATCAACCTCATATTCACTATTTTGGGAGTTTTCCAGTGAAATGGGAGTCTTTTGCCAATGACATGGGAATCTCTGGAGACATATAAGTGGGAAAGAAAGAAGTATTTCAACTAAACAACACCTAAAATGGAATGCAACGGGACCCAAAACAAGTTTGGAAATGAATAATCCACAAATGATGTGCAGAATTTGCAGTGTGCATTACTATTAATTTGAAAAAGTCATCAAATGTACACGTATTTGTCACATTTTCACTATCCAAATCCGAGACTTAAGCAAAGAAATTACAAATAACACCATTCGTAGGTCCACTGTAAACACTTGCACAAGCCGTAGTTGTTATTTAAGCGCTTCCAAGAGAATCAAGTGTTGTCCATGCAAGTGTTTAAAGTGGATCCGGAAATAATTAGTTTTTGTAATTTCCATACTCACAACCTAATCAAAATCAAGCATTCACTTTTGTACCATTACACTCTCGGCAGCAAAATATCACATCACATTGCTCATGTTAGGCACTACAAATAGATTGCTTGAGAAGATGAGGCCACGGTAACTGGAGAATGAAGTAGATGCTGAACTATTGACCTGATTCAGGGCACAAACATTATAGAAACAAGTCCTCCAGACGCCACTCTAGTACTCTCAGAAATTGCACCCCACGTGCTACCGTTTGGAGTGTCATTTATGAATGTGCTTAGAGCGACGCCTAGAGGTTTTGTTCCTATAGTACTTGTATCTTGATCCAGGTCAAAGTTCAGCATCCACTTCATTGTTTAGTTACCATGACCTCATCTTCCCAAGCTTCTAGTTGCATGACTATCACGAGCAATGAAGATATGATATTTTGACAACCCGGTTTGTAACATTTTCCCGGCTTGCAATGTACGGAAGAGCCCTGTGTAAGATATGCCATGCCGAATAGTTCTCCAAGAACTCTATACATGCCTACCTTCTATCTACATCTCTAGAAAATCTAGTATAATCCACTATGAACTATGCGTTGTGTCCTTTAGCTTTTCCAAGGCCTTCAAAATTTCGGGTCCACGACTGTATCCCCCTTGGCGATCATCCCATTTTGGCGCAAGTGTTTCCTCTGCTGTGCTAGTAATGACCTCCGCTCCCAGGAGTCCCAACTTCAAGCTGAGGATTGACTACAGGATGGCCCATCACGTCTTCTCTTCAAAGTCTTCCTTTGAGTCGATGCACGTTGTTGCGGAACGAACGGCGGAAGAACTGACTGGGGAACAATTTTTGGGTGTGGTTCTGGGACATCCAACTTCACTTCTGGTGCAGACATTGGATAATTGGCATCTCCATAGAGCTTCCTTTGCGTCCCTCTATCGGAGGCAGTTGGTGACCCTGATGAATGTCGATCTCCCCTGGAGCGCAAAGGAGATGGCGAGCACAAAGCAGGCAGGCGCGGTTTGTGCTCGGGAGGGCTGTCTACCACTCTATCCTTGATTGGCTTCACAGAGAAGTCCATGGTAGAATTGAGTGTCGGCGTCGAGCACAAGAAGTTCCCCGTACTAAAAATCACGTATTGCCCATAGTTGAGGATGGAGTCTGCCGAAGTTTGGCATGGCAGAGCAGCATCCGATCTTGGAGACGTTGATCTATCCCTCACCTGAAAAGATAAGGAACCGAGTTAGCAGACATTCATAGTGGTCCACATTTTAGGAGTCCTTGGTCTAGAAGAAGAAGGTTGGCTGGCCTTACATATTAGCACGACTCAAGCTGAAACGGAATTGACCGATAAGCACTGACAACTAAGCCAATGGTAGCTACATATCAACGCGACTCGAGCTGAATACGCAAGGGATTGAAAAGTTCTAACTATTAAGCCAGGAGATGGTACATATGAGCGCAACTCGAGCTAAACCGCAATGAAGTGAAAGCATCTGACTTATAAGCCAGCAGTTGCTACATATCAACGCAACCACAGCTGAACTGCATACCTCCATAAGCAGGTCTAACTAACATTAGCTGACCCGCGGACCACCTCCATGAGTTTGTTGTACTCACGATGGCCCCTTTCCTTGCTGAACATTGGCCTTCCAATTCTCCATTTCTTATCTTCTCGGAAGGACTTCAGCCCCACGTTGTGGTTGATGTGCAACTATTGGAACCAAAGAAGCAGGACCGTAAGGAGGTACGTGTCCTTGTCCCCATTTCCTTGGCTAGTTCAGGAGTCTGACAATATAATGTTTTCCGGCTTATTCGTGATGTGCTTGCGAGGGCTGTCGTCAACTATGACAATATTTTCAGGTGTAAACTTCCTTTGGAGCCACCGAAAAGCAAATCCAAGTCCTTAAGAAACAACTCTTTATTAGTTCCGGGCTCTTTATATGAGCTTAACCTACCGGCTCTATCCCTGCACTTAATGGTTCTGCAGGAGTCTTGTTCAAGGACCAGGAAAGGATATTCCCCTTCCCGAAACAAGTAAGCGCAAATGTCCTCCGTGGAGGACTTCTTCATTGAGCTCTACACTGAAACGATGGCTATTTTTTCCAGGGTTGTCAATATCGAACGTCCGGGACCAATTCACGTCCAAAATCCGAACATCTGGACGTCCGGGCGTCCGGATGCGGTGGGTAAAACCGTCGTAAAAAAAAATTACCTTAGGTAATTCGGACGCTGCGGTCGGCGGTCGGCGGTCGGTCTGACGACCGCGTCGGACGGCTGACGGCGGTTAGTCGGACGACCGCGTTGGACGGTTGACGGCTGTTAGTATGACGACCGCGTCGGTCGGTTGTCGGTGTCGGTCGGCGAGATCCGGGAGGTCAGGGAGGTCGGGGCGGTTGAGGAGATCAGGTTCAGGACGACAGTCACTTACTCACTATAACTCCTAAAACTCCAAGACCATTTTTCTGCCAAAAAGCACTCAAAATTGAGAGTCTACCAAAAAAAAATCAAATCAAAGAAACCTAATTTTTATTACTAAAATAATTGTTAAATAGAAGTAGGTACGAGATAGAAGGAAAATTTAACATATTAATATCTTTTATATGGAAATAAAGTGCACTAATCCCAATGGTGAGATTGTTCTAGCAAAAATACTAAACCATGTGGAACTATTTTTTCTGAAAAATTATAAAAATTGCATTCAGAAATGAATCCTACAAGTTATTTTTTTCAGGAAGATGCTCTAAGTGCCCCAAAAATTAGATTGTCCTTTAACTTTCTCATAACAAATCCAAATGGAATGAATCAAAGCTTTCCAGATAGACAAAAATATAATCTATGGGGAAAAAAATAAAAATAAAATAAATTTGCAAAATTTTTGTTGCTGCCACTTCTCCCCTCTTTTGAGGTTATTTGGGCTGTTGGGCATAACTTTTGATCACGGGCACCGATTGAAAAAAAAATTATATTCCCACAAAGCTTATCAGTTCTTCTATCTTCAAAAAAAGTTTCAAAAAATCAAGACAAAAATTCAGCCCGTAGGTACCTACCCGAACTCCAAATTGTCCCCCGACGGGACAATGGGACTTTAGAGGTTAACAGGGACAGGAATAATTTTAGAACAAACAGGGCAGATTAGCCATTAAAATTGCAAACACTTGGGGGTTTGTTTCATTATTGATATTGAAGAGGTCATGGATTCGAATCTTATTGTGTACCTTGTTATTTGTTTTCAATAATCAGCTCTTAAAAATGTATTCTACTTCAACTTGAGATGGGGTACTATAGAGGTTTATAAGTATTTATGAGAGCTTTTAGCTAGGCCTCAATGTTTTTCCATTCATTTTTTCAATTTCATCCACAAATGTCAAAGTCTTCTTAAGAACTTCTAAGAGTTCATTCATTGTTGAACAAAACTCCAACATTTCCATAGATTACATCAATTCTTTTTGAATTTTAAGTGTATGAATTCAATTTACACGTAATAAACTAGGACAACTATGAAGGTGAAATTGTTCACTACATATAATTCTTGCAATATATTATACCTCATTGAAGAAAGAAAACACATAATCAAACTTTATTGGATTGTACTCCAACAGTTTGAATACCAAACAATCCTAATGATGTTTTCTACATCACTAAGCAAAGTAGACAACTTGTACTACAATATAAAGTTCTACCAACCAATTACCATTATGTGGCAAATATGTGCTCTATGTATGATGAGCATCAAAACATCTAAGCGATTCAGGGCCTTTCAGTCTCTAAGGCTTGTAATCACTATCTCCTTTTACCTCAGCCCCACTACAATCTCCTCTACTTTTCCATTCCACGTCTTCGTCGGATGTGACTTCCATATTGTCTGATGAAGAATTCAAAGTTGTCACTCCTCCCTGTTGTACTTGCCCTGATGTGGATAATCTCCTTGGTTTGTCCTCCCTCTTTTCCCTTTTTACTTTGAATATGGCGTTCCTCCTATCTTTTTTAAGGGAAAGAATCGTCTTCATTTTTCCCTTTGAGGAAGGAAGACATGCATCAAGGGGAGTTCTACCTATACCTTGTCTCTTGATTGGGCTCGCTACAAAAGGCTCCATTTTCCTTTTACTTTTGGATTTTATGGAGTGTTGGGCATCCAATTTCACTGCTTCAGCCCCTCCTTGAATAGTTACCTTCATTGCATTCAAAGACAACGTTATAGGAGTTGACGATTTCGTCGAGCGACGTGGTGGTGCATGACCGGATTCCCGAATAAACATTTCTGCCAATGTCTCGTTCATTTCACTGTCAGTCGATGGTAAATCGATTTGAGTTGAATTGATACGAGGCTGCATTTCTTTTGAAATTCGCACAAGCCGTCTTCCTACACCTAAACTTCCTGAGCCATCCAAAGCTATACTAAAAGTTTCGCGTACTACACGAGAAATACCAATACATCGTGTTCCTTTGGAATCTTCGATGACTTGCTTCTTACCTTCATCATAATCCAAAGAAATTGGGCTCTTAGACCCCTGCATCAAACCTCCACCAACATTTCTTTGGACTTCGCGAGGTTTATCATTTTGATGACTTGGTTCCCCGCTCTTCTCATTTGTCAATACCACAATGGATTGAACACTTGCATTGCCCACATTCATTTGAACATTCAACTGACATCCTCCTTTGCCGTTGTGCTCTTCATCCTGTTGCACTTCCTCCATTGTCAGGGATGTATACTTCAAACTTTGAAGAACTTCATCCGCTTTTGGAGTGTCATCATTGACATTCCTTGTCCCATTTGCCTCCGGATCCTCTACGTAAGCCGCTTCTCCTTGCGGTACGAGGTTTCGACTACTCAAAAATCCGGTCCCTTCGCAAAATCTAGCTAGGGGAATGTTATCTTCGTTGTCCGCATTGATGTTCTCGTCCGATTCATCGAACTCATAAGCGTCTTGATGATTGACCCCAAAGTCTTCATTACTCCAATTAGGGCTCTGAAGCAGTCCGTTGTCATAGTCCTCGATGTCGTCATTCATGGCATACTCGTCACTGAATTGGGACCCATAATCCTCGTCAACTTCCTCGTCGTCCGAGATCAACCCCTCTGATTTTTCCGACTCCACGTTCTCATGGTACCACTTCTTCTCTGATTTTTCCGACTCCACGTTCTCATGGTACCACTTCTTCTCGTCATTTTCTTTCTCCACGTTCTCATGGTACCACTTCTTCTTGTCATTTTCTTTAAATGCCGCTAAGACTTTTGAATTGCTGTACACATATACCAAATCTGCTGCTCTTTGTGGCTTCAACTTGTTCCGCGATTTGTTGTGGACAAATGAATAGTTACTCCAATTTCGTTCGCATGAAGACGATGATACTAGTTGGGCCAATATCCTCTTTGCAATTGGAGCAATGAGCTTCCCACATGTACCCTCAAAATCCCACCAAGCATGTGCCGACAACATCTGTTCGCCCGGGTCTAACATGTTATGGAACGGAGGGGTTCTATGTCGAAAGGCTACAAATTCCCTCACGACCATTGCGTAATCTTCGGGTTTACAAATTTTCATTATAACTTGCTTGCATGCCTCCGTTGCATTTGTATCGTCTGCTAGTTCTTTATCGTGCAACAAGTACGGATTCAGAAGAGCTCCTGCATAGTGTAGATCTGTCTCCCCCATTTTTCGTCGGTTCACAAATGAAGCCTGCAGTCCTTCTGCTCGGTTTGCGGGCAAAGAAAATGGCTCTTTCTGTAAGTCCAAAACATGTTTCTCTAAACCCCTCATAAGATGCAACACCTTCCCCATGCAAGGTGTCTTCGCATCCAAGTCACCCACCACATCTCAAATATTGACACAACGATTCCAGAAATGTGAATCGAGAACAAATTTCTTTACATCTCGAGACTTAGATCGGGGCTGTATTTCCGATTGTCCTTTAGCTTCCGCACATATTCCACCCATTGCGGATCCACTACACTTTGTTGTAATGCTGCCTTGACCTTCAACACACGATCAATCATGATAAAGTTTGAGGCAAACCTTGTTTTGGCCGGCAACAACAAGCTATACTTCGTCTTGTGCTTTCGAAATATAGCAAGTGGCATCTGCCTACTCTTGAAGAATTTCACAATGGCATGGGCTTTCTTCAGATACTCATTGATCCATTTTTCCTTCCCCCAATCTTTCAACAACAAATTCAAGGCGTGCACGACACATCCTTGAGAAAAAATGTGTGGATACTTACTGGATACCAAATTCCATGCTGCTTGATTTACTGGAGCATTATCAGCACTAATTTGTACCACATTGGTGGGACCCACGTGCTCTATAAACTTCTCCAAGACAGATGCCAAATACTCTGCGTTTTTTTCTACCCCGCTTGTATCTACCGATCCAATGAATTCCGCCCCAGCAGAAGATACGAGCATGGCATTTATCAGTGGGCGGTTTGTAACTGAGCTCCATCCATCAATAGACAATGTTGCACCGAACTTCCTTATGTTATCTTCGGTTCTCCTCAGGAGCTTTGCTTGAAGGTCCGTCTTTGCTTCGTCAAGCAATTTGCATCGTAGATCACGATATGATGGTGGTGTGTACAGCCTATTCCACTCTACCGTGAGTTTCACTACTTCTTTGAAGGCTGGATTTCAGGCTACAGCAAATAGTATATTTGCTGCATCAAAAAAATTGGCCCACACTGCATTCAATTTGCGTTTGTGTGCTTCTTCAAAACCATCTATTAGCCTGCTCTGTTTATACGGCCTCTTGCTCGATGCCCTAGCAGTTCCACGTTCACCAGATGTTTCAGTAATTGGATTCCCTTCTGAACCGACACAAAGAATTTCTTACAGTACTGTGCACGAATCTTCCTGGGTAGAATGTGACTTGTCCCTGCCATTGGAGAGGTTGCTTCTGTTGTACGTGCAATCTAGGCGTAAATATCCTTAACACAAAAATGTGCCAAGATAACACGAAATATCGTCCCAGGGAATTTCCGGATTCTATGTAGTATGTTCTAGCTATCCGGCTTTTCTATCTTTCTTTTCTTCTCACTTACTTACTCTTGTTCCAACTTCCTTCACAATCCGGATCATAAACTATCCGGAATCTGGTTTAGGTCTCTGCTTCCAATCCGGTTTTCTATACCTCTGTTTTACCATCAGAGGGTCCACTATTGGTCTTGTAGAGGGGTAGGGACTCACCACTTGTTGTTCTCCTACAATTCTAACAAACACAAATCAAAACACCCAAATACTCAAAGGGTTGTAGCAAGACGAGAAGATCCGGATCCTCACAGCTCCCGGATGGTAAATCCGGAAAGCAGGTCACTCAGGAATACTTTACTCTCCCTAACTACAACGACAGATCTCAGAGTCAAGTATAAAGAGGTGTGATCTTTCTAGAGGTTGAATGAATTCTAAGGTTGGCAGATCTTCCGGACAGGTGGGAACTTCCTTGGGCGGGCGCTTACCTCCGCACGGCTTGACAACCGGACTCGCTTCCCCGCTACTCAGATCCGGACTACTCTAGTAGTAATTTAAAGACAAAATGCGCAGCTCCTAAGTCAACAATCCAACAACATTACAATAGTACACTCTCGACTTAGACTGTATTCTCCTAAATCCGGATTCCTCTTCACCCGTCCTTTCCTTCCAACACCCAGACCACAAGTCCACGCAATCCGGATACACTGATAAAGCCAAACTGCATACCCGAGGGCTTAGATTTCGAAAAGGGAATGAAATACAAATGAATATCAACTAGGAGAGAATGAGGGGCAACTAACTTGCCCACCCTTAAAAACCCAAATTGAAACCAAGTCAACACCCTAAAAACAACAAAGGGCAGCCCAAAACCAGGGCAACCTCACACACACACCAAGGAAATCCCGATTAACCGGGAAAGTCCTTATCTCTAAACTTCCGGAACCTGGGCCCACGCTAGGATTTCGGTTCCGGATCTAACTAACTAAATTCTAATCCACCTCCACAAGTAATCTCCTTTGAACTACTTGGTCATCCGAGACTTCTTTGAACTCCCTGCTCCCTGCTTGGTTGTCGATTTACCGGAACCCTTGGCTAGCGTCATCTTGGCAGCTCGAGGCGGATTCTGCCGGGTCGCAGGAGACGTCTCCTCTTCATCCGTATCCTCCTCAGAATCAGTAGCGGATTCAAACTCACCCGATTCAGAGTCTTCAATCTCTTGCTTCGCTGGCTTCTTACCTTCCGACTTCCGCTTCTCCAACTTCCGGAGTTTGAGTTGCTTCCCAGGTTCTACCATCTCCAGTTCTTCTTCCGAATCCGAGAATTTGACCTCCACTATTTCCGTCTTCGTGTTCTTCCGGGTTTCCGGCTTGAGTTCCGGTCTTGCCTCTGGAGCCGGATCTCCCAAATCGATCAACTGTGTCCCCCGTGCTGGTGATGGTTCCGCCATGTGGGGGAATTTCTCTGGATGCTCCCTTGCCGGATTTAACGTTCCCATACCTTCTAAGAGGTCCCTCCGGATTGGCAATCTCTGTCCTGTCTTTCCGGATCCCGCCGGAGACTGTGAGGAAGGACTAAAAGTACTCATCATTCCCCACTTCTAGAATTGACCCGAGGAAGGTACCTAGGGCAGCTTGAAGAGAGACTTCAAGCCTGGGTCTTCTTTTGTTCCGGAAGTTTCAGCTCCATACTTGACCGGCGACTCCATGAAGATATCCGGAAGTGGCCCGAACTCGTCCTTGGCCACATCCAGAGGTCTCAGCAGCTGCCTCATCTCATCCAAAATGGTCTTCATCTTGGCCTCGTAATCGACCAAGACTTGCAACACTCGAGATCCGGTGACAATGCCGTCGGTATCGAGTTTCTTCGAGAAGAGCGCGGACCGGATGATCAAATGTTCCGGTTGTTCTACCAACCCCTTCAAATCCCGGACGAGCTTCAGGGCATCCGTCTCCTTCTTCTGGGCTGAGATCGACTGTCCCTCCGTCCAGTGAAACTTGTTCTTGTAGTTATCCCATTCCGCCTTCAGCAGTGCGATCTCCTTGTCCTTTTTTTGGAGTAGTGCCGAATCAGGTCTCTTCCAGATTTTGTTGAAGATCTGATCCGTCTCAACGTTCAATTCGCTGGCGACGCCCGTGATCACCCCTGCCATCTCAGCGTGCATCTTCCGGCACTGTGCCATCCATCGGGCTCCGGCATTATAGAAGTCGGAGACATCGGTATACTCTGGCGATGGCTGGGTCAGGGCCGGATTCGATTCCGGCACGTCCATACTCGCTCTTCGTGAGTCCGGATTGGTCAACTTATGCCGCTTCTTCTTCTCCAGCGACTTTGGTTCCGGATGCTCCTCCTCTTCTTTTTCTTCTTCGGTCGCTTCTCTCGTCAACTTCAACTCCTCCGTGAATCCGTATTTCAGGATTTGCATTCTGGTTTCATAGGCAACTTGTTCCGGCGGGGTCATGTAATCATAATAATGATACAGATGGAACAAGTATGTATTGACTGGACTCTGCTTGGCCTTTTCGACCGCCATCACCATCTTCTTGACCTTCTAGTGAATTAGGCCTGCCCAATTCACGACCCGACCTTCCAGTGCTCCGAAAATCGTATTTGCGACTGTGACCGTAACTCTCGTGGGTTTTTCCGGATATACTATGGGAATCAAGAAATTCAGTAACCTCCTATGACGCTCATTGCTACAGTCACTCACGGAGAAACCCTCCTTGTGGTGCAGTGGCTTCTTGGCTTCCGGATCTGGACTGCGTCAACCTGTAAGTTTCTGCCCACATCCCTTCCGTCTAAGACGATAACCGCCCCCTTGGCGTCGGCTCGAACTGGTTCGGCGCCCCAAAAACTAACTCCCGAAGAAAGTCCTCGCTCCTCACCGTCCAGGGTTTCCGGATGAACCCTATACACCCTATCATGGACAGATCTTCCTCTAACTCTAAACGTTCACCGGGATCAGATGGAATGATCAGGTATAAGAGTTTGACAGACGGAACTATCTTCTGCCCCTGCGCTGACATTTCCGCCATTGAACTCTAATCCGGTGCAATCGGCACCCTCCTTTCCTTCTCTCCCTATCCGGCCTAACTCACCACTCTTTCACTCTTCTAAGAGAAAACGCGCTCCAAACCTGCAAGCACACACCTCCTCGAGCGGAAGAAAGAGGGAGAAGAATGAGAAGATAATCCGCTTAAGTACCCGGCTAGTGACCGACACCCGTTGGTTCGGTCATTTAATGCGCCGCCTTTTTCAAACGGATCCCTAGTTTCCGTAGGCTGGACCCCTAGTCCGTAGGTTTGCCGGAATCCGGATCTCCTTCCGGTTTCCGGATCCGGTAAAAGTCCGTCTCTTACTCCTTCTACAAGTTTTTGTGAGCCGGAACTTTCCGGCTACCTAGTTTCTACTAAAAATTCCGGTTCAAGGTTCCACTACTACAAAATTTCAAAAATATTTACGGAATTGATCCTAAACTAATCCGGATTTCTAAATAATGACATTGCGTGCTCCCACATGACCCCTTTTTCAAATGTGAGAGTCCCCGTGAACATCCTCTCAATCAGATTCTGAATCCGGTTCTAGTTTATACTTCTTGACGCGGGCCTTGTTAACCCGGGTGTCAAGTTCCACCCCTTGTAAATCTTCCAATTGTATGGACCCATTTGAGAACACAGTGGTTACCTTGTAAGGACCCATCCATCTGGTGTGAAGCTTACCCGAAAAAGATTTGAAACAGCTATCGTATAGTAATACTAGTCCGCCAACCTTGATTCCGTGTTCGGCCGGTAGCCTCCTATCGTGCTCTGTCTTGCGCATGGCTTGCATGTCCTTGATTCCATCCAGAGCAACTAGTCGTTCTTCTTCCAGATCCTCAATAGCCAAGAGACGAACGTCTGGATCTCTAGTCCGTATGGCATTCCGGGTGGCCATGATCCGGTGAGTCTCCATCTCCAGCTCTATTCCGTGTATTGCTTCTTGTCCAAAAACTAGAAAGAAAGGAGTCTTTCCGGTTGTTGTCTTCTCCGAGGTGTTGTAAGCATGTACAGCCGATGGAAGTTTCAGATCCCAATTGGTCTTATGTTCTGAAATCATTTTATTTAATGATTTCTCAATGATGCCATTAGCGCGTTCCGTCAATCCGTTCGCTCTAGGATTATAAAGAGTCTTCTTCCGGTGTTTGATCAGGTACCTTGTCGTGATATCCCGAATCACATCATTCAAGAAGTGCAGTCCTTTATCGCTGACCAACTCTAGTGGATGACCAAATCTCATCATCAGCTCCGTAAAGAGGAACGAGGCTGCCGTCTGCGCTGTATTATTCCGGGTGGCTTTTGCTTCCACCCACTTCGTTGCATAATCTGTTGCCAGAATTATATACCTCTTCCTCCCGGCGCTGATAGGTGCAATTGGTCCTATAAAATCCATTCCCCACTTTTCAAAAGGCGCTAGTGGAATGATTGGATTCAGTGGCCAATGATTCCGGAATGTGGGGGCTCCCATCCGTTGACAAGGATCGCAGCTTCCGACGTAAGCCTTCACATCCCGGATTAGATACGGCCACCAGTATCCGGCCCCTCTAATCCGGTTTACAGTAGTGATGGCTGCAAAATGTCCATCGGATGATCCGGAGTGCAATGCTCGCATTACCTTCTTCCGGTCCTCAGGTTCTAGACACCTCCTCAGTCGATTGTCTACTCCCATTTTGAACAAGGTGCCTTTAATCAAAGAGTAAGGCGCTACTTTCTGCTAGAAAGTACCCTTCTCTTCCCTACTCATGTCCTCCGGATATTGCTGTTCCGTCAGATAAGTAATGATATCTTGGAAAACGGAACTCTTCTCCCCATTCAAGTGAAAAACCGGCTCTTCTGAGATTTCCGGGAAACTCATCCAGAAACTCAGCGGAGATGTCTTCCACAGCTTCCGTCCCTCGATATCTCGATAGGAAGTCCGCGTTGCTGTTGGCCTTGCCTGGCTTCACCATTACTTCATAATTGAACTCTTGAAGCAACAGTACCCATCTTGCGATCCTCCCAAAGAGATCCGGTTTGTTCACCAGGTACTTTAGAGAGTCATGATCTGTATGGAACACAACTCGATACTCGAGAAGGTAGTGCCGGAACTTCTTGCATGAGTACACCACTGCCAATGCTTCCCTTTCAATTGTGGTATATTTTCTTTCGGCTTGACTCATTTGCCTACTTGAATAATATATCGGGCATTCCCTCAACTCCGGGTCATATTGCCATAAGATAGCTCCAAGGCACCACCCGGACGCATCCAAGGTGACATGAAATTCCTTGGTCCAATCTGGTGCTGAAAGTATGGGGGCTTTGACTAAAGCCACTTTCAGTCCTTCGAAGGCAGCTTGGCGATCTGAATCCCAGTGGAATTCCGTGTCCTTCTTCAGCAATTCCGTCAAGGGAATTGCTCTCCGGGCGTAGCCTTCTATGAATCTCCTATAATACCCCACACAGCCAAGAAACCCACAAATTTCTCGAACACAGACTGGGGCAACAAAGGCAAGCATGGCCTTGACCTTGTCCGTATCCACTTCCAGCCCTTTCCGGCTCACGACGTGGCCCAACAAGATTCCGGATATCATTCCGAAAAAGCACTTTCCGGGGTGTAGTTTGAGATTTGTTTCCCTACACCTCTGGAAAGTTTTCCTCGAGTACCCTAGGTGATTTTCCCGTGAACTAAACACGGCAAAGTCATCAATGAAAACTTCAAGGACATGCCTAAGGGAATCTCGGAAGATATCCATCATCAGCCGTTGAAACGTATCGGGAGCATTGCATAATCCAAATGGCATACGTGTGAAGGCAAACGTCCCCCATTCCGTGGTGAACGTTGTCTTCAGGTGATCCATCATCCGGATAAATACATGGTTGTATCCTGAGAACTCGTCTAGAAAACTGTAGCATTTGTTTCCGGAAACATGATCCAGGATAATATCGGTAAATGGAAGTGGGAAGTAATCCTTCCGGGTTGCAGCGTTCAGTTTCCGGAAATCTTGGCATACCCGGATCTTGATCTTTCCATCCGGACCGGCCTTCTTCAGAACCACCACGATGGGTGATACCCACTCCGAGTTATGGACCAGATAGATAAATCCTGCTTCCAATAGTCCGTCGATCTCCTTCTTCACCATAAGAGAGTACTTCGGGTTAAGTCGGTATTGGCGTTGTCGGATGAGCACAGCTCCTTCTACTAAGTCGATCCGGTGCTCTCCCAG
Organism: Neckera pumila; assembly: GCA_963969595.1. Lineage (NCBI taxonomy): Eukaryota > Viridiplantae > Streptophyta > Bryopsida > Hypnales > Neckeraceae > Neckera > Neckera pumila. The sequence goes on along the minus strand of OZ018409.1, from coordinate 47,138,064 downwards.
TTTAGCCGGAATACCGCTCAGATCCGAAGGTACCCAAGCGAAGACATCGAGATACTCCTCCAATAAAGCTCCGTATTCCTTCTTCTCTAAGGTAGTCATTGACTTACTCATGAAGAAAGATTTTCCGGAAGGTAACTCCACCTCCTCATAATCCGCCGAGCTGACCACCGTCTTGACGCGTTCCGATTCCGTTTCATCTGCTTCTGCACGGAACTCGCTCCAAGGGGTTTCCGGGGAAGAGTTACTCAACCCAATGGCCGGAATTCTTCCTTCCATTATTTGTTGTCGGATCCATTCTGAAGAAAGTGGTACGTCCATTTCTCCCATCGTTCGATCTTCGACAAGAATTTCCAGAACTATCGGAGTCTCATCCTCTATTCCGACTTTGATAACCAGATCTGGAAACTGGAAATCTTCTTCCGCCACACCAGTAAAATAACTCAGAATAGAGTCTGAGTCTTCCGGATCCGACCAATCCGTAGTGTATCCATCGGATTCACTTGTTTCTCCCAGATGATCTCTATGTTTCCACAGAATTCGGGTGGTCGGGGTTCCGACTGCAAATTCTTTCGTACCCCAATCCACCACTACTCTGGCTGCATAGAGCCAAGGTCTTCCCAGTAACATAGGGAAAGGTCTCCCTTTGGTCACCCGGATCACCACATAATTGAGGAGATATGTTTGCTTTCCAATCCGAGTTGGAACTCTGGATAATCTCCCCACAGGGTGTACTCGCGACTGATCCGCCATTCGCAGTACTTGATCCGTAGCTTGGAATGACGTATACCCCAAGTCGAAAGTCGTATCTTCCAGCATAAGGTTAACTCCGGAACCACCGTCGACCGGAACCTTGGGGACGATACATCCATCAACTTCCACCTCGACTTCTGGTGCTCTGAAATCTTCTATCTGGGAGAAGTTGACCGCAACAGAGGGTAGCTTCATCCTTTTCTTCCTTTTCTTTGTCCAGGCATCTTGGATCAACTTTTGATAATTGGCATTATCATGGAGGAGTTGTCTGATGGTGGCATTTGCTTTCCAATCCTTGATATCCTGAACAATGTCATACTCATCTACCTTGAGTTCCGGATTGATGACAAATGGAACTTCATCGAAGGTAACTACCCGTCGGGTAGGTTCCGGAATTCTTCCGGCATCACTCAAACTTAGTCGGACTTGTCTGCTGATGTCGACCGGAAGAGGGTCTTGATCTACCCCTTTTTCTAACTCTACTGTGGGGTGAAAAGTTCCCGTTCTAATGGAGTGATCAGAATCACTGGAATCTAGAACTGGATTTCTACTGATTCTGAGCCTAGTCTTTTTCATCCTACTTCTACTCTCCTCTGCCCGGTTCTTGGTGGAACTCCGGGTTGCTACTCTCTAAACATGCTGCTCTCTACTTTCCGGAAGTTCCACCCTTGGTTGTCAACTTTTGGAATTCTCAATTCCGGTTACCGACCCATAATTGAGTGCGGTTTGGTCTCGTGGTGGAGCTTCTACCTGTTTGTAGAGAGTTCTAGCTACCTGAGGTTTAGGACAATCAGGGAGGTCATGTCCATACTGACCACAGTTCTGACAAGGTAGTGGCAAGGGTGCACCTTGTCTCGATCTCCCATGAGGACAATTGTTTGCAAAATGATGAGGGCTACCACACAAGAAACAGCATCCGAGTGGAAACCTTGATGGAGGGAAATTACCTTGACTGGTTCCGGTTGTATACGGATTTGTCGGCGTCCGGATTATCTGTTGAGGTACTCTCCCTCTCCGGTATCCGGCCTAGATCTGAAACACCGGGTTGACTTGCTCCTCATATTTGTCCGTTTCCGGAAGAGTATAATATACTCCTTCCTCGTCCACAAAATGGACCTGCCTTGATGGTCCTTGGTTACATTCTATTGGAGCACGCAATGTCATTATTTAGAAATCTGGATTAGTTTAGGATCAATTCCGTAAATATTTTTGAAATTTTGTAGTAGTGGAACCTTGAACCGGAATTTTTAGTAGAAACTAGGTAGTCGGAAAGTTCCGGCTCACAAAAACTTGTAGAAGGAGTAAGGGACGGACTTTTACCGGATCCGGAAACCGGAAGGAGATCCGGATTCCGGCAAACCTACGAACTAGGGGTCCAGCCTACGGAAACTAGGGATCCGTTTGAAAAAGGCGGCGCATTAAATGACCGAACCAACGGGTATCGGTCACTGGCCGGGTACTTAAGCGGATTATCTTCTCATTCTTCTCCCTCTTTCTTCCGCTCGAGGAGGTGTGTGCTTGCAGGTTTGGAGCGTGTTTTCTCTTAGAAGAGTGAAAGAGTGGTGAGTAAGGCCGGATAGGGAGAGAAGGAAAGGAGGGTGCCGATTGCACCAGATTAGAGTTCAATGGCAGAAACATCAGCGCAGGGACAGAAGACAGTTCCGTTTGTCAAACTCTTATACCCGATCATTCCATCTGATCCCGGTGAATGTTTAGAGTTAGAGGAAGATCTGTCCACACTAGGGGGTATAGGGTTTATCCGGAAACCCTGGACGGTGAGGAGCGAGGACTTTCTTCGGGAGTTAGTTTTTGGGGCGCCGAACCAGTTCGAGCCGACGCCAAGGGGGCGGTTATCGTCCTGGACGGAAGGGATGTGGGCGGAAACTTACGGGTTGACGCAGTCCGGATCCGGAAGTGTAACTCGGACGGATAAGTTTCATGAAGGAAAGTTCAAGAAGCCACCGCACTACAAGGAGGGTTTCTCCATTAGTGACTGTAGCAATAAGCGTCATAGGAGGTTACTAAATTTCTTGATTCCCATAGTATATCCGGAAAAGCCAATGAGAGTTACGGTCATAGTCGCGAATACGATTTTCGGGGCGCTGGAAGGCCGAGTCGTGAATTGGGCAGGCCTAATTCACCAGAAGGTCAAGAAGATGGCGATGGCGGTCGAGAAGGCCAAGCAGAGTCCCGTCAGTACGTACTTGTTCCATTTGTATCATTATTATGATTACATGACCCCGCCGGAACAAGTTGCATATGAGATCGAAATGCAGATCCTGAAATACGGATTCACGGAGGAGTTGAAGCCGACGGGAGAAGCGACCGAAGAAGAAGAAGAAGAGGAGGAGCATCCGGAACCAAAGCCGCTGGAGAAAAAGAAGCGGCATAAGTCCACCCAAATTTGAAGCCACGGGCATTTACGATTCTAGGATTCAGAGTAGTAAAAAATGAATGAACTTCTCCACTCCATATGCAAGGAATGATAGACATTGACAAATCATAAACACAAAATTATCTTGCAACGTAAGCACGCAAAATATATACTTTCCAAAACTGTCTGAAGGTGCATCCAAAAGTACCATGAAGTCATAGCAAAATCAGAACATACTTGTATTGCATATATATTTGCATTTTATAAGCAACTCATAATATACCATGAGTACTATGAAATATTGGAACTCAATCCTCAATTCCTCATGTCATCCAAACGACACTCTCTAGTCCATATACTTCTATATAAAACAAAACAAAGTTCTACTACATCATTCCTCAGCATCTGCCACTACCCTCTCCTGAAACAGGAGACGTCCCTTCTTCAGCCAAGAGTCTCTTAGCAGCTTGGCGAGTTTGGCGTTGTTGACTTACTCGAACAAGGCGCCCTCCGGAATGCACTTCCTCGTCAACCTTGGAAAACATCCGTTTTGATTCCGGAGAGTGGTCATCCTCATCTTGAACCTTACATTTCTTCTTTCTCGCGGGAGTCAAATCTACTTCGCCGGCGCTGAGAGCTCTCAAAGCAGCATCCACTCGATCTACCATTGCATTCACTGCCACATCATCGTCTTTGAATTGCAAATTGTTTGATCAATCTCCTTCCAATAGGAATGCCCTCCATTGAATTATAATGTCGGACATCCTCCTATCGAATGCCCCTACCACATCCACTAATGCATGCTCTGTACTTGTTGGCGCATCTACTTGTACAAGAGCGCGAACTTTTGCAGCTTCTTCCAACTTTGACAAGAAGAGGGCCCTACCAATCAAAGTGTGGTTATGCGCGTCGTACTGCTCATTAAATTCTTTTGGACCCTCCACCTCCACCCAATTGCCATCTGGCCCTTTCTTCACTTCCTTTTCAGGAAATCGGAAGAATTTCTCGTGCTGTACGCTCCAATGCCCCCCCATGTTGCGACAAAATAATTCACGACCCTCTCCATCTTCAATAACTCGTGCTCGCAACTCCACCTCTCTGTTCATGGTCATCCACATGAGGTCATCTACTGCTTCCTGGGACTCCTTGTAAAATGCATGCTTTCGCTCATTTGCATCCTAGGTCAAAGGTTTTCCCCAATGCAAGTAATTAGAAAACTTGTATGGTCCTTGGTCCAATGGAAGGTTCCATCGATTGTATTCGTGGCCAGGGGGCATCACTTCCAAAATCCCAAGCATTTCATAGAACCTAGGACTCAAAGGAGAATGACACTCAGCACAAACTAAACGAATGAGTGATGCTCTAACCATGCATGTTACATGGAAAGTGTGGCGACACTGGCCCATGGTTAGAGCTCCTTCAGGGCCAAAGGGGCCTTGACAAACGCTACAGTGGCCCTCCAAGATGCCCGAGGCTGGATCACAAGCATGTACTACATCCCCAATATGTAATGTCGGTGTACCCCCTGGTTTGTTGATGGAATGCATCCTGGAACCTCTTTAAAGAGGTCTCAATGGCACTATAATCTTCATCCGACTTCATTGCCAATTTTTGAAGTCCTTGCATTGCTCGGGATACCACGGAGGGCCTATCTTGGAGAATCTATATCCATGCCAACCACTGAGACTGCAATCCGTTCCCGGGCATATAGTGACGCAAGTCCATTATCTGTTTCATTCGTTCCAACTCCGACTGAAGAAGGGCTTTTTCTCGAATTGTTTCATTGCATTTGTGCTTCAGCTCTTCAAACTCCTGAACTTCAGTTTGCATGGAAGCATCCACCAATGTCGGGGTAGGGTTATTGATGGAGGAACGTACTTGCACTTCCCATTTACGGGTGTCCTCCTTGTCATCCAAATGCACAATTTCAGTATCCTGCACTGCTTGGACTTTATCTATAGGAAGAGAGAGTTTATCTTCACTTTCTTGACTTGGCTCCACAGAAGGGGCGTTCACATTGTCTGTGATGGGTACCGTTTCATGCATCCGATTGAACCGAATGAGTTCTGCTTCTAATCTTTCATCCTCATCCACACGGACAAGCATTATAGAATTCCTGCGCTTTTCTGCCTCCACAAGCTTTTTTTCCATCTCCAATTGTCGGGCCAAGTCCTTGCACTTTGCCTTCAACTTCATGTTATCTGACTCCAAGAGAAGCAGCTCGCTGGCTTTGCCTACATTGTCGTCCAAAAGTGGTACCACGGACTTAGTGAAATCCAAGAAAGACAAGGCACCAGTCATCAATTCTGGAGAGATTTTGGAGAATTCTTGTGCCATCTCGATAATCCTTGGCGTAATTTGAGCTACAAGTCGAGCTGAAGACGTTAGTGAGAAAGCGGTTTCCACAACCGATGGCTGGACAGCTCCCCATAGATGCACCCCAGAGCTACTAGCCTTGTGGTCGGGGTCATTTTTCTTGAGCTCTTCTTGATGCTTCCTCCACCAATTGTCACACTCTAGCAGGAAGTCCACTTCCTTGGTAGTGGGCGTTAGACTGAGGTTCTCCAATGGGTGATCACCCGCAGCTGACAAATGTGGATGCTCGTTTTGAGTCTCTCTACCATCAATGATAAAGTTCATGGCATCGTCTTGGGATACTTTTCCGTTTCTTCGCGTCGGTTGTACTTCCATTTCTGGACTTATGATAGGACTTGTCGGCAAAGACGAAGGAGGAAGAGGTGTGTACATGAAGGGCTGTAGAGCATTGCTCTCTAGAAGACTATCAATTCTAGCATTGGCCCTTGCAACTTCTTTGTCACCAACCTCTGATCGTGGCAAAAAAGGTGTCCCATCTCCTATCGCAAGGCCACGCTTGTTTGGAGCAGTCTCTCGACCTAGCACAGTACTCAAAATCGGTTTGGAAGTCAAACACATTTAAGGAGTCATAAACACCTGTCTCTTTGCGCCTCCCGAAGAGACGTTGCTCACTTTCACCGGGGGAGTTGAGAAGACTTCTTCTGTTGTACCTCCCACGAGGACATTGCCAACTTCCGCAAGGGCACGCAATGAACCCAATTGCGCTGCATCACTTGTCCCCTCCCCCACCTTCGCTGTAGGCGTTCTAGTAATTTGTAATGCTTCCTTTGATTAAGCCCGGGAGTTGCGGGTACAATGGGGAATATCTTTCTGGCTTCTTCCTATTAGAAGTGGACACTGTGTTTTTGTAGGAAACGTACTCCAATCCACCTTGCGGCCCAGTATGAGTTCCGCATAAACCATAGATCCCAAGGTATAATTGATATATCCCTTACTCATCTTTTTGTCTCCAAAAAGCGCTTGCCAGACTTCCTTTGATTGATGAACAAAATGCTCGTTTTGGCAACTTCCTGGCTTGCACCCAAAAGCCTGTGTGTGGACCTCGTGAAAATCTCGAGGCCACAACTTGCCAATGTGGTACATTTTAACATATTGCTTGCAGATTCTAGAGGTCCAATATTCTGCTTCCTCTTGCTCCCATCCGCTTTCGGCTTTGATGTCAGGATTATCTAAAATCTCATAATGAAGCTCATGTTTGGCTCCCTTCTGTTTAATCCTTTTCGTATTTTCACCACCTGAAATCATCCCATCAGTAGCCGCATCACCTTCACCAGTCATGATTGGCAATTTGAAATTGCCTTCACCTTCAATTCAAGAAACACTCCCCAAGTGACCTCCAATTTATATGCACAAGTAAAACAGTCAAAAAGTTCCCGTATCAAAAGCTCAATGATTTCAACTCTCCACCATGTAGGAGCAACTGGCGCATAAAGCAACAGAGATCAACCAACTTGGCACCAAAGGGGAGTTGAAGTGAGGAGGTCCGAGGAGGCCGTCCGCTCTTATAGTCGACCGGCCCTAGACCTAAGCGGCGTCCGCCACCGGACCGGCCCCGAAGCTCGCGGACCTGCCCTGGACCGACGCCGCCCGCCTCAACGGCGGTTGCCGCAGCCGCAGTCCGATCCGAACTGCTGCCGACCGCGCGCCGCAGTCCGATCCGAATTGCTGCCGACCGCGCGCCGACCAACCCCGGCGATCGCTCCGATGTGACCGACCGCCCAAACCAGATAACACAATTGAAGAAGCCATCCAAACCGGACACGGTAGTTTTAGGGTACGCCGACCGCTTCGGCTGGCCGCTTCGGACGCCTGCCGGGGCTGACCGCCTCAGACAACCGCATACGCCGACCGGGACGACCGCTTGGGTTGACCAGAGAACAAGACCGATTGTGGGATTCTATAGTTTGCAATAAATCTTGATTTGTTTTTACATTGGATGCTTCCTTTAAGAAGCATCCAATGTAGAATTCATGTAGAACTTATGTGTAAGTGTAATTGATTTTCTTTTTTTACGCTTTAATCCTCTTCCCTAAATAGTATGTCCTAAATCCTAAACCCTAAATCCTACACTTTAAATCCTAATTTCAATGCACTGCAATGTGAAACAATTAAATGTTTCTTTAGTTTCTATTTCAGATCCAATGGAAGGACCAATTGTATTAACCCCTAGAGGACCAAGGTGATATTCCTATCAAAAAACACTAAAAAATGTCATCGTTATTGCAAAGAATAAAGAACCATGAAAACTTTTTTTTTTTTGCATATCCAACTATAAGATCTTTTCCTTAACTAGTATATGAATACGTGAAAGAAATTTCAAAAAATTTGACTATGTAGATTATAAGATATATGCATTTAGAGTGAAGAAAATAAGTTTTTTGGCACCTTGCTTAACTATATTTTTTTGCTTTGAATCTTTTTAGTTCAAATTTTTAATACTAATGATTTGGATTTTGTCTTTATTTACATTAAGTAGTTGAGTTCAGAATGTACCAAAAAAAGTTCGGAAAAAAACCACTTCATTTTCACTCATTACAAAATTGTTAAGTAGAGGTGAATTTAAGATGGAAGAAAAAACGAAATTGTTAAAAACTTTTAGATGGAATTGGATCACAATAATCTCAACGGTGAGATTGTTGTAGCAAGGAAATCTAAGATTGTCTAACAAATTCCTTGGGAAAATTCTGAAAATAACATCCAAAAGTGAAACATTCATTTTTTTTTGACCACAGATTCTTCTCTAAACCCAAAAACTAAGATTGTGAAGAACTTTCTCATTATTAGTCCAAATTGAATGAAACAAAACTTCACATGTAGACAAAAATGTAGTCTTTGAGAAACAAATTTGAGGATAAAATTAGTTTCACTTTCTCTTAATATTTTTGTTGCGGTCTGCCAAAACTTGTTTTTGCTTATTATGTCATAACTGTAACTTCCGGGCATCAATTCAACTAAAAATTAAATATCCTCAAATTTCTCGCAAAATCACACAAATTCCACAAATCACAAAAATTTCACTTCATATTGAGACCATAGGTATTTGCCCGACTTAGTTTGCCCCCAAGGGGACAAGCGGCCTTCTAGGGATTGAAAGGAGAATGAACACTCTACTTCGAACGTTATTTGAACTACCGAAACTCAATTGCATTCAAATTTCCTTTGTATAAGAGTGTTTGAGGTGTCCTACATATCTACCTGAAGTACAACTCAAGCACACTTTACTTCTCTCATTCCACTTCAATCATGATTCAAACTATAAATTATATTCAATTTGTTTGGAAATTTCACAAGTGCGCTTGAGGTGTGCTTGATGTGGTCTTTACATATAGGATGAAACGTTTATCTCACAAGTAAAGCGCACCATTGCTTTTCTCATTTAATTGGAATCAAAATTTCCCCCCAAATTGTATAGGAAAAATATATTTTACAAGTGATGAGCAAACAACTTTGCTTAATAAACCTCAAGCACACATAAAACACACATTGGAAAACCACATATAATAAAATCAAGTCACGAGTTTTTTGTTTTCAAATGAAATAGAAATACTAAAGACATGTAGATAGACTTGAAGCACACCTCAATCACAACGTTTTTAATTTGAATGCATTTTAAACAAAGAGAGAATTTTTCATATGAACTTAAAGTTCACATGCAGGGTACCTTATTTTCCACCCCTTCAATCATAAACTGAAATAAATATAATTCTTGTTCTTTATAAATTCAAGTACAACAGAAATTTTAAGAATGTGCTTAAAGGTTGCTTGTTTAGTTGAAGTAAACCTTAAGCATTGTTAAGCATGGTAGGAGCACACTTCAAGCACTTTATTACTTAAGCTTGTTTTCTAAACCAAAAAAATTTTCAAATTAAAATTTTTTTAATACAAAGAAATCTCAGTAGTAGGAATTTGTTTGAGGTGAACTTATGGTAGACCTCAAACGCATTTGAAGCCATTTCATTTATACTTTAAATTTTGAAAAATATTTTTTTTTCAGGAGTTTCTTCTTTCAAAACCAGTGAGAACAGTAGAAACTTACGGTAGGTATATTTCAAGTACAGGTCATGCCCATGTGAAGCATACTTCAAACATTTTTTAATAAAATTTAAAATCTTGAGAAGAGGATTCTATTATCTTCAGATTTATTTAATTTGAAATGAATGAAAATAGTAAAAATGTATACTAGATGTGCTTGAGGTGTACCTGAAGCATATTTCAAGCATTTGATGATTTGATATTGAATTATTCAATATCAGATTTAAATTTAAAATCATTTTTAGGATCCAAAGTATTTTGAATAGTAAAAATGTGCTTCAACCTTTAGGTGAGCTTGAAGTAGACCTGAAGCACACCTTCAGCTTTTTTATTTATTTTTGAAATTTGATCTTCTGGTCTAGCTTTCTTTCAAAGCAATGAAAATAAAAGAGACATGCTTTACATATGCTTGAGGTCTTCGCAAAGCGTACTTGAAGCAACTTGTGATTTTCTTTGGTATGTATTGTAAAAGATTTCAATTTGAAGTTGTCTTTATAATCCAACATAATTTAAACGGTACAAATGTGCTTGAGGGCTTCAGGCATGTTTGACGTTTGTCTGAAGCAGACCTCAAAAACTTTTTTTTTTTTCCCTTTTAGATTTGAATATTTTTTTGGCTTCTTTATAAAGCAATGAAACAAGATAAAGTATACTGCCCAATCGACCTTAGGTCTACACTCTACAGTCTACTTGAAGCACGCTTCAACCTTTTCATGATTTAGATTCGCATTTTTATCAGAGAAATTCAATTTTTAAAATAAAAATAAAAATTATTCAAGGTATCTTGACAAGATGGTATTTGCTTGAGATATGCTTGAGGTAGACCTCAAGCACACATCAATCACTTTTACTTACGCTTTAAATTTTGGAAATAAGCATTTCATTTTTAAATTTTTCATCATTTCAAAGCAATGCAAAAACAAGAGATGTTTTGTAGATGTGTGTGAGGTCTACTGTAAGCACACTTTAAGGACCTTATGATTTCATTTCGTATATGTAGTAGAAGATTTCAATTTTGAATTGCTTTTATTATCCAATCATAAGATAATAGTGGAAATGTACTTCAAGTGTGCTTCAAGGTTACTCCATGCAGAACTCAAGTATTGTTAATCCAAGTTAAATTTTTCATAGCTTCTTATTCCAAAGTAATTTCAGTAGAGGAAGTGCACTTCAGGTGTGCTTTATGTGTTATTGACGTGAACCTCAAGCATATCTCAAGCACACCGAAGCATTTCTAGTCCAATTTGAAATTTTTGAAAAACGTTTTTAATTTTTAGGTGATTATTTTTTAAAGGCAATTACATTAGTGGAAGTGTGCTTCAGGTGCGCTTGATGTTTACCTCAAGCACATGTGAAGCACAAAGTCATTTGAGATTGAATTTAGAACTTAAAAAACTTGTTTGAACTTTGAACTTTGAGTTCTTTTTTGTCCTCTAAGGTTTCATTAGTACAGCTGTGGTGCATTGTCGCTGGAGGTTTATTCTGCGGACCGATTTCCCAACCGACCGACCGATTCACCAATGGCCGTCCACACCGCTCGGACGAGCGGTCGAGAAGCCGACCGGAAAAGCCGACGGACCAAGAACCCGACCGAAAGCCTGACCGAAAACCGGACCGACTGAAAACCCGATCGAAAACCGGACCGACCGAAATCCAACCTCCAAACACGACCGAAAACGTGACCAAAAACCTGACCGACCGAAAACCAGACCGAAAGCTCGACCAAAAACCTGGCCGACCGAAAGCCCGACCGGACGACCCAAAACCAGACTGAAAACCCGACCAAAATCTTGACCGACCGAAAACTAGATCGAAAGCCCGACCGAAAACCTGGCCGACCAAAAGCCCGACCGGACGATCCAAAACCAGACTGAAAACCCGACCGAAACCTGACCGCCCGAAAACCCGACCGAAAATCGGACCGACTGAAAACCAGACCGAAACTGAAAACCGTACCGACCGAAAACCCGACCGAAAACTTGATCGACCGAATACCCGTCCGAAAACCGGACCCAGCGGAATTCCAATCAAAAACCTGTCCGACCGACCCAAAATCTGTCCAAAAACCGGCGCGACCGAAAACCCGACCGAAAACTGGACGACCGAAAACCTGACCGACCGAAAACTCGACCGAACGACCGAAAAGCAGTCCGAAAATCGGCCTGACCGAAAACTCGACCGAAAACTGGACCGACCGAAAACCCAACCGCTGTGCTAACGGACCGATTACCCGTCCAAAAACCTGACCAAACAATCGAACGACCGACTCCGTCGAAGCCGTCCGCCTTTTTCGTCTGTTCTTTCGTCGGTGGCCGTGCAATCAGCAGGCCGACGAATGTGATCCGCACGATCCTAGGGTCGGCCGGCGTGCCGTTCGATTTGGTCGTACGCGACCGCCTCGGCTTCTCCGCCAACCAAGTGCATAAATAGTGGGGCGGACGCTCAGTTCTTCACAGTTCCTTTCTTTTCGGAGTGGGCAGATCCAGCGCCTTCGGGTACCTGCGCGCCCCTTCCGGCTTGGTATGTGAGGGACTGGGCTGGGACACTGAGGTGCTTTCAGCAATTCAGTGCCAGTTACGTGTTGCATTTCAGAGATTGTTGTATCGCTTCACTTCATTCACTCGCTAAAATTCTGGAGCTCTTGGACCGCACGTTGCACAATTGAAATTGAAATTTACAATTCGTTGTTTTTAGTTTCAACAAGGTCATCATGTCACACGGAACACCAAGGGGCAAAGGCGGTAAGTCCAGGAGGGGAAAATTGCAGGACATGAATTGGCAGGATTGGGCTGACCCATTCTGTGTAGCTGAGCTTGGATGGGAAGATGAGCCCACAAAATTGTGGACCTGCACAATGTGCAAAAAGTACGTAAAAATGACACATGTCTCCAAACTCTGGTCACATGAGTGCACAAAGTATCAACATCCTCGTTGGGAGGACAAATCAGCACGTGTATGAGCAAGCACTTTGTGCAACGGTACAAGGAAGTCCAAGAAGCAGCAGGTTTACCAAACAACAAAACAAATATCATGTTGTATGGTGTTATGGCCATGATTTGGGCAGAGATTGTACTACACAAAAAAGTGGATAGGCGCACTGTTCCGGGTAAAGATGTGCAGAAATTGAATCGCAGCGCCCACATAATTGATTCGAACTGGACAGGTCCCAGCGATTGCATGTATGAGCATTCTAATCGAGGATATGGCCATCTTCCTACAATTGTGTTGCTGGATGCAGAGGATGAACTCGATGAAGAAGATGATGACGATGATGCTCCTGCACCCATAACATTTGGAGGAACACAGTTACGCCAAGAAGAACGAGATAACATACAATACAAACAAGAAATGCATGAGGCCATGCGAAGAAGCCTAGAAGATTGTGGTCAACAACCTGGGCACGATAGGTCATACGAACGTGACTGTGGTGTATATGGCCCACCACAAGGCGGAAGTCATTCTCAATATGGTAATGATCCACGAGGTGAATCTCGAGGCAGAGAAAGAAGCCATGGAATCGCGCAATATGGTGGTTCTAGCCAAGGAGGCTCACAATACTACGGTGGGACCACTGGAGGTGGATCATATGAGCATCAAGGAAGCTCTTATTATAGTCGTCCAAGCGAAGGTCAATCTGTCCACAGTGTTTCAGCTCCTCCGCCGACTTTTGGAGGTCCTGGCTACGACAGTCATGGACAAGCAGGTGCATCAAGTGGACATGGAGACATCTACGGTGGAGGTCCATATCTTGGGGTTTATGGGTCTGGTTCTACTGGGCCAAGTCAGAGAGATGACACCGATTCAGATTCCGAGGAAGAACAGTGTGTATTGTTGGAATGACTTTCTTTTAGAATACGATCATGTATGTTGTTAAATGTACATGGAACGTTTTTTCATGGCAAGCATAGTACAATGATCTCCGTGAAGTGCAATATTGTAATTTGCACTGTACATAGAATGGCCTTTTTTGAGAATATGTGAGACATTGGTAGGTATTCAAGGTTACCATTATTGAATACCATTTTTGGCGAAACTAGGTTTTTTTATTAATATAAATATTGTACCGGAGTACCGGAGTCACCGGATGGCTTTCTCCCATCATCTCATGTTAAAGTCAATACAGACTTGTAAATGAAAAGTATAGTCCAAATATATAAGGAAAATATTGAATTGCTTTTAAACCCTGAAGTCCCAAATCTATCATTTTATCCTAAAGCTATGAAAATTGCCACTTTAGTTGCATTTGTCTTAGGTCAGTTGGATGATGTATGTGAATGTTTACAAAGTTGGTTTGTATAAATAGGAAGGTACTAACATTTGAATTTGGAAAAATTGAATGTTTTTAACCCTTGAAGTTCCAAGGCCATTTTGTTGTCTACAACCACCCAAAGCTGCCATTTTTGCTGTGTTCACCCATGAACACGGAATTCTATTTTTTTTTAATCTAAGTGTAGGATCTTGTACTTCACTTGTCAAAAATGATGTGGTCAAAATTTCATGAAGTTTAACCATATAGGTTGGAGGTTATTAGCATTCAAACTTGAAAAAGAAATTTTTTTTGAATGCTGGCTTCCAATTTGTGCTGAATTTGATCTGCAATTGTATAATATTTTTGAAATACAAATTTTGAATTCAAGATTTTGTATGTTGGAGATGTGAGTTGGAAGTCTAGAATTTTGTTTTAAAAAGAATACTTTGTTTTCATTATTTTAAAAATTATTAAGTAGAAGTAGGTGAGTAGGTTGAAGACAAGAAAAAGAAATTCGTTAATAGATTTCACATAGGATTGAAATATAATGATTCCATTGTTGAGATTATTTAAGTCGGAAAACACAACATTTTGGAAAATAATATTTGAAAGTTTGTTGGAATTGTATTGAGAAAAGAATTTTACAAGTCATTTTCCTAAAAAGATGCTCAAATTCTCCGAAAAGCAAAGTTCTCCATAAATTTTTCATTATTAGTCCAAACAAAAGGAATGGAAGGTTCACATGTAGAGAAAAGTATAAAATTTTCCAAAAAGATTTTTTTTTTTTTTTTGGGACTTGAACTGATATAACTTTTGCTCCTAGGCACCAATTGAAATAAAAAAATCTATTATGACAAAGCTAATCAACTTTCCTATGAAATAGGTAAGTTTCAGAACGTTTCAATATAAATTGAGGTCAGAGGTAAATGCCCAAAATGTACTTTGTCTTGCTCGGAGACAATGGAACTTTTGGGGTTGAACATTGCATATGCATTTTGGGCTCCATGAAGTAGAGTCCCAAGGCCTTATTTTTGGCAAGAAATCTTAGACTTCCAATTTCTATAGGATAGAATATAACAAATAAAAAATTCTTTTATAGGCACATGACCACATGTAGGCATAGGATCTTACACCCAACTAGTATATGGATTTGTGGAGCATTTGACGTAATTTTGGACCACACATATTGCAAGATATTTGTGTTTAATCCCTAAAGTTTTTTGACTATGTTTTTACTACAACTACATTAAAACTACCAGTTCTAGTATAAGTACCAAATTCTAGAATTTTTTTAATTTTGAACACATATAACCATAGGATCTTGTAATGAATGGGTTTGAAAAGATGCGGCAAAAATTTCAGAATTTTCCACCATGTAGATTGTAAGATAATAGCGTTTCAATTGACAAAAATGCTTTTTGGGTCCTATCGAAAAACAGGGCACCTGCACTTCACAAGGTCACATTCATATGAAAAAATGTTCAAAATGGGGGTAACTCTTAGGATTCATTCTTGAAGGCAAGTTAGATACATGCTTGACAAATTTTAGGTCATTTACAATTGTACAACACATAGGAAGAAAATAGAAGATAGAAAAAAAAGAGGATGATTCAAAGGACTACATTGTTCTGAATTTCATTGAGGAATAGGAAGAAGCCAATTTCATTGGTTGTAATGTTAAAATGAAGAATGTACACCCAATTTTTTTATTTTTATTTTCAGGAATATTGAAATTTGAATTAAATAATTGACTTTGAATATTTTTTTAGAGTAAGGATTTCAAAACTACCTTCAACTAAGATCGGAATGGAATGATTCAAAGCTTCTTGCATATATACGAATCTAAAGAACCAATTTGAAATTTTAATTTTTTAACCCTAAAATGACGCTGAAGTCGTTTTCTGGTCGATGAATGAGAGGGGATCTTGTAGTCTAGGATAGAAATGTATGATTTCATCCTCGAAAATAGGAGTGGAAAGGGGAGAGCTTTTATAGTGCTTTGACTTCCGATGCTTACTTTAGGAATTTTTTATTCTAATTGTTCCCATGGTTTCAAAAAAAACATGATTTCCACCGTTCCACGTAAACCAGTTCGGCATTCAAGGGTTAAACAAGTGATTTTTTAAGAAGTTTTTTTGTTGCCTGAGCTGCCCAGAGATAAAAGAAAAATGCATATCATGCAATAACTTTTTCACCTTGTGGTTGGATGTTGTGAAATTATTGGGCCTTGAAGCTACTCCTCAGACACATCGTGTGTGAAAATTTGAAAGAAGGAAAATAAAAAGTCCATGCATAATGAATTGCCTAAAATCGCTATCTTGCCCCAAAACGATATTTGATCCTTTAGGGGTTAAAGTGGAGAGAAGAAGTTTTTGAAGACATTGTGGGATGCAGTCTTCTGCTTTTGAAGTTTGTAAACTTGAAACTTTTGTAATAGTGAGTTGTGAGCTTTGAATTTGGAAATTGGAAATTCTGGTGAGAGTTTAGTCAAGAAGAAATTTCAGAAAACTTAATTATCAATATTTTAAAAATTCATAAAGAGAATTGTCAAAGTGGGTACAATAAATCTTCAATTTTAATATCTTTTGCATTTAATAAGACTAGAGTAATTGAATGGTAAGATTATTGTAGCCCAAAAAATTGAACTACACACACCTATTTTGGGGAAAAAATATTGAAGAAATTTCATTCAAGAATGAATTTATACAAATTCATTTTCTCAAGTGCATTGAAAATAAGATTGTATAGAACTTTTCATAACCAATTCAAATGGAATGAATGAAAGCTTTCTAAATTGACAACAATATCATCAATGGGAAAAAAACACACAAAGAAAACATTCTTTGTTGGCTGCCACCCTCTCCCCTATTTTCAGCTTATTTCACCCTAAAACCACCGACCGCCCTCCCCGCCGACCGCCCTCCCCGCCGACTGCCCTCCCCGCCGACCACCTTCCCCGCCAACCGCCCTCCCGGCTGACCGCTGTGGCAAATCCTAAGCCCTCGCAACCGTCCGATGGAGCGGTCGCGTCGTCAGATGCGGCGTACCAGCCGATGCAGCGGTCGGGCCGTCCAATGCGGCGAACCCTAAACCCATGGAGCAGTCGGGCTGACCACAAAGTATAAGAGGGGCGGACGACCCAACCGCTCCCTCACTTTTGCTCACCCCCTTGCCTTGTACAAGCGTGGAGCGGAGAGCTTGGTGGTTTGTTTTCCTTTGGCTCCTCTCCTCGGGAAAAGCAAGAGTCCGCTTTTGGGGGCCCCTTATTGCCAAATTTTTGTACAAATTCATTGAAGATTACGTGTACCTCAGAGTGAAATTGAATTGAAAGTTTGAAACTGAAAATTTTCATTACCAACTGTAATTAAATATCGGTAATTCATCACGATGCTGAGGGCAAAGAAGGCTGCGAAGAGGAGAGAAGGGGTGTAATCATGGCAATCAAGTATCAAAGAGTTTAAGGAAATTCCCTCGGATGCATGCAAGAACTTTCTCATCGAATTCACCTTGAAATTCTTTGAGTTTGAAACCGCTCTTTCCTTGGACAGCAAATACATTAGATACCAAGAAGAGTGTCCCAAAAAATTCATCAATGATATGACACAGAAGATGATGGAAGCTCTTCATATTCTTGAATGACATCATAAAATGGAGAAGAAGGGCTTTTTGAAATTTCTTCACAACAGGGCATATGATGCGCTGTGGAATTCCAAAGTGGTTCTCGCAAAATATGTGAAGGAGCACCGTGCCAATGATGAAGCCTTTCAGGAAGTCGTCCTTAGAGCTGATTTATTCACAAAGCGGTGCAAGCCATTTGCTCAATCGCAGAATAGAAAGAAGTCAATGTCATGGTGGAATAGAGATGATGGGAAGGCTGAATTATACCATGGCAGGAGACATCTCGTTGCTCTTCCCGAGACGGCACAAGTGATAGCCCAAGATGATAAAATCATAAAGGGTGGATACGCTACAATTCGGAGGGTCCGAATTGAAGGCTGTGCTCCTATAGCACCGTTTTGGGAGTTTGCAGCAAAGAGATCTCACCAACACAACAAAAGGCCCAAGTTAGCGAAGTTGGAACACTTGAACGAATCAATGGCAGTGAGGATTTCGCACCCGGGAGGAATACGTTTTGTTGCAATGCATGCGACAAGGAATGAAGGATACTCCTATTGGTGGAATGGCGGAATACTGCGGCATATGCTGAACATGGATAATGCTTATCCAGACAACATACATGTTCGGTTGTTGTATGACAATCCAATAGATGCAGAGGTGATTAACGCTTTCCGCCTTGCTCGGTTCAGGAAAAAGCGAACGGAACTTACATGGGCGTTTGTGCACATTATGAATGCAGTGCATGTTGCTGGACATCTCCACAATGATATTTCTCCAGACAACATCATGTTTCACTTCCCCGATGACGAGTCACATGTGCACGTTGGAATTTGTGATTGGGGCTTGACTAGCTTAGCTAGTGAACATCCTAAATCCTTGTACACATTCACATCTGCCATTCAGAGGGACCAAACTTTGGCAGAGAGGTGGTGGTTGGATCCTAGTAGCGCCTATTTGCACAAAATTGATGCGAATGAGGACGTCATTCCAAGGTTATCATGTGAAACGGAAGCACATGCGGTTGCTAAAATAGCTCAAAGGATGAATAGGCAATGCATGTCCGAAGCCTACACTGCATTGCAGAAGGAAATCCACAAGTCAGCAAATTCGAACACCAAGCATTGGGACTGGCATTTCACCAATACTTGGATCGGGTCATCAGAAAAGAAAGCACTTTGGCCCACGTCGTGAATCGATTCTGCACTACTTTCAAGTTCCCTATGCCCGATGAATATTTTCGGCAATCATACTGAATATCAATAGGTTACCGACTTACCGTAGTATATAGAATTATATAGAATTATAGAACTATATAGAATTATAGAGATACAGAAGTAGTTGATGAATGTAGAGGTGAGGATTTATCGTATGTAGAGGACGTAGTATATATGCACATATAATTTATACCAATGTATGTGGAATTGGACATACATTTTGATTTTTTGTGTGTTTTTTCAAATTGTAATGAATACAAGTGTTTACTCTATGAACTGTATGCTTTGTTTGGATGTGAAGTGCAATATTTTTTGTTAATGGATATTGGATTGGCTCGGTTGCATGACAAATAGCATGATATATGACATTTGGATATTTTGAACTTAGGCGTGAAGCGACACGTTTGTAGGGTGAAAGGAATATTAAAAAAATGTGAAGATCCGAAAGGCCAAAAAGTGAGGTGCAAAATATGAAGAAAATTTTAATTCATACCATTCAAAGGATTTATGAGGATTTAAATTTCATACCATTTCAAGGATTCAAATCCCCTATCCACAAAGAAATAAGATGTGAAAAGAGAAGTAGAATATGAAACCAATGAAAGTACGTAACTAAATATGAAAAGGTGTCAATTTGAATCCAAAAAAATTCCCTGAGAAAAGTTTGTTTTTGAAAAATTAAGGGTGTGAACTTAACCCCTGAACCTTGTTGACTATGTATTCACCGAAAACGCTCCAAAATTGCCATTCCCCAAAAAAGTACCAAATTTTAGAAATAAAATATTGTTGAATACATGTAACCATAGAATCTTGTAGTGAACTGGTTTAAGAAGATGTGAGAAAAATTTTAGAATTTTCCACCATGTACATTGCAAGATAGCAAGGTTTGAATTGACAGAAATGCTTTTTTGGTCCTTACAAAAAACCAGAGAGGTACACTTCACAAGGTGTCATTTGTATGAAAAAGCGTTGAAAATGGTGGTTACTTTTTGCCTCTTTGGATTCGGTTTTGAAGTCAAATTGGCTCTATGCTTAAGAATTTCGAGATCATTTGGAATTGTAGAACATACAGGAAAAATAGTATGTAGAAAGAAATAGAGAATGATTCAGACTACTAAATTCTTAAGAATTGAATTATATAATTGGAAAACACCAATCCAAATGGTTATAATGTTGTAATAACCTATCCACATCCAATTTTTTTTTTTTTCCAAAGATATTGAAAATGGAATTGAACAAAGGACTGCAAAGTTTATTTTTTGAGGCAGAAATCCACAACTGCCCGCAAACTAGATCACCTCACAATTGTGATCTCATAAATGAAAATGAAATAAATCCAAAGCTGAAGTTGCATATATAGATCTGGAGAACCAATTTCAAATTTTATTTTTTTCTTAAAGTGATTTTTTAAGAATTTTTTGAGCTGCCCACCAAGAATTAAAAATCACATATCATACAAGAACATTTTAATTGTGCTGTATTGCTGTTAGAAGTTATGAAGAATGTCGGACCTTAAAGGTACTCCTCCTGAAAATGCTGTGAAAAAATTTGAAAGCAAAAAATAAAAACTTTGCTTGTAGTATTGTAGTAAGCTCCCCAAAATGCTATGTTCTCCAAAATGCATGTTCAATGCCTTAGGGCTTAAATTAATACTTTGACAGGAGTTGTAGTATCTTACCCAAAATAAGATGGTGTGAAAATAATTGAAAAAAAATGTACAACAACCATAGTGAGACAATGTTATTCCCCCCCTCCTCCAAAGTAGTGTGCAAAAATAGAATTTTTTTTTTCTACACCGATTGAAGTGTCTTCCCACAAAAAGTAGGGTGTGATAATAAACCAAAAATTCCACACCTATTAAATTTTCTTGTTTCTTTTTTTTTGAAGTTCATAATTTCTTCTTTTGGTAATCTCAACTTTTCTATTGCTTTTGTTTGGTTACTTCAATGCAATGGTAGTCGCATTTTCATAGCAAGCAGTTGCATGACATTGCGAGATGGCCTTTGTTCTTAATCACTATTAATTCCTTTAATAAAAATCAACACTCCTCAAGAGATCCTTAATTCATTTCAATCAGTTACATCACTCCAAGCAATTCTTGCCATGGCCAAAACTTCTCAAAGACCCTTCCGCAAAATTTGATTTCCACTCAGACACCCACGTGCCTTCATTGTTGAGTTCCCTGTTCCATTACTCCTATTGCATTCAGTAGCTTGCACCCTAAACCCAAACAAAAGGGGAAAAAACAAGTTTTCTGTACAACTTGTATGACAAGATTATTTGGCTTCGTGTCATCTAAACTTATAATTTTTTATCTATTGATATTCATTTTAAAAAAAATTTCTTCAATATGTGAGGGAAAAATTTAAGAAACAAATTTAGGAAATCATAACTAAATTTTCATTCATTATAGAATTGGTAAATGGAACTAGGTTTCAAAATAAAGAGAAAATTTGAAATATGAAATTGAAATTCGGAATAGAACTCCCTTTTGGTGTATTGTATCCTTTTTATCAATGGAAATTGTTCATGTGTTTCAAAAAAAAAAGAAATTCAGAACACGACTATACCAAAGCTCACAATATTTTAGAAACTGATTAGAAGCATATGTATTAATTTTTTCCGAGAACTTGTAAAAACGGGTCGGGGTTTGGGTCAGGTCGGTTGCCCAGGCGGTTTGAGTCGGAGTTGGGCTCACCGGTCGTCTGATCGTTTGGTCGGGTTTCGGTCGGTCAGGTTTTCATTCGGGTTTTCGGACGGGTTTTCGGACGGTCAGCTGTTCGGTCGAGTATCGGTCGGGTTTTCGGTCGGCTTGTCCGGTTTTCGATCGGTCCAAATTTCGATTGGGTCGGCGATCGGGTATTCAGTCGGACAAGGTTTCCATTGGTCAAGGTTTCAGTCGGTCAAGGTTTCGGTCGGTTTTTCGGTCCGATTTTCTGTCCTTCGGTCACATTTTCGGTCGGTCCGATTTTCTGTCCTTCGGTCACATTTTCGGTCGGTCCGATTTTCGGCCGGTCCGAATTTCGGTCGAGTCGGTGGTCGGGTAGAGGGTCGGTGAAGGATTCGGTCGGCTTTTTGGTCAGGTTTTCGGTCCTGCGGTCACATTTTCGGTCGGATTTTTGGTGGGGTATTCGGTCGGTCCAGTTTTCGGTCGACATTTCGGTCGGGTATTCGGTCGGTCCGGTTTTCGGTCATTTGGTGGTGTTTTTCGGTCGGTCGGGTTTTCAGTTGGGTATTCGGTCGGTCCGCTTTTCGGTCGGGTGTTTGGTCGCGGAATTTACCATGTAGGTAAAAAACGTAAAAAGTGAATGTCACAGGACGTTACAGGGGCAACGTCTCCGGACTCTGGACGTTCGTCCGGACGTCTAGACGTCCTGACAACTCAGGTTCTCCTCTTGACCTCCCAATTGGATTGTATCCCGCACAGAATAATAGTCAGTTGATTGAACAAGTCATTAGGGTCTTCGGCTTCCAATATCTCTATTTTTGGTCCCTATTCTAGAGTCAATCGGTTGGTAGGAGGGGTTCCTCTCTTGTGAGGAGGCGTCATCTTCATTTGCTTCCTCGTCCGGAGGTGCTCCTCTTCGTCTTCCTCTTCCGTCTCGGGTTTAGATCCGGTTGTGTCTACCGGCTTGTCATTCGAACTCGACTCCCCGTACTTCAGGATAGATTCCTGAATGTTCCACGTTTTTTCCTCCGTATCCGTGAGGAGTTGGTTGCATAGTAGCGGTGAAAGAAATAGGGACTCAGAAGAGTGGTTCTACTCTCTCCAATCCTTGTCACAAGCTGGGACACCAAACCACAAAAGATCCAGGCCTAGTTTATCTTCCGTTCCTCGCTCAGGGAACCAAAAATGGTGTTGTCGATGGTCATTGTCACCCTCGTCGGCTTCTCCGGGTGGATGAACGGAACCAGGACCTGGAGAAGATGGAGGTGCCGGTCGCTTTTGCAATTCGCGATCGTGTACCTGTCTTTGCTGCTCGACTCTCCATGAAACTTATCATGGATGAACTCTATCCTCCGTCCTGCCATGCCGAAACCTCCTTTTTGGAAGTTGTAGACTTCCTTCCACCTCTCTTCTTCCTACTCGGTCGGACGGCCTCGGACAGTGTTGTTGAATTGATTCGACATCTTGCACTTGAGCTCTCTCACCATCCGCTCTTCTCTAAACCCCCAGGGTTTATCCATCAACACCAGACAGACCATTGTGTTGACATCCTCCATAAACTCGGTCCTTGCCGGTTCCTTGGAAGGGATGATCGGAACTACTTTCCGGAGCTTGATCTCGAAGGAGGAACTGGGCGCTCCCGGTCTATTCTTACGAAACTGAGGCATGGACACGAACTGGTAACTAGACCCTTCTTGGTCGTTACCTCACTCTCTCCTAGCCGCACGTCTTGTTCCTCACTTCCTCTCGTCCGATCTCAACCGGAAGACAACACAAAACCTGCAGCCCACACAAGTTTGACCTCTCCTGCACTCTGATGCACTTGTACTAAAGTTTCCATGCACACAATGGCTCTGGCGCAGATGAAGGCATTAAAGCACTCAAGGTCAACTCCAAAACTCAAGGAAAGTAAAGGAGTGAAAATGGGGAAGACCAGCCTTTATATAGTCCCAGGACCCTTGACTGGTCATCATGACCTTTTCCGGTCCGGTCCATAGCAATCTAGTTCAACCCTAATCCGATCCAAGATAAATTCCGGATATGATTCCGCTCCTGAGTACTGATACTCTAACCGGATCAAATCCAGTTTACCCCTTATAAGATTAGCTTTGTCTATCTTCAGTTTTCTTCTGCCTCCTAGCAGGATCCTGATCCTAATTATCCGTTCCTGTTTCAATGTTTAGGTAAGCAAAGGAAAACCAAAAAATTTGGTTGCGACACGTTGTGGCAAGACTATGCTCCCAGGAAGGTGACATATAAGTCCTCAAGTTGAATAAAGCATACAACCGATCATGGAATGGTGCTGAATATATCACGCAACGTCGTCTAATTAGACATTATGTGATAAGACATTGCGGATGGTACATGTGTCTACAAGATCCAAGTGTTGTACGCACAATCTAGGCATAAGAATCCTTAACACAAAAATGTGCTAAGATAAAACAAAATATCGTCCCAGGGTGATTTCCGGATTATATGTAGCATACTCTAGCTATCCGGCTTTTCTTTCTTTCTTTCTTCTCACCAACTTACCATTTTCCGGATACTTTCTTAATCCGAAACACAAACCCAGAACCTAACCTATCCGGAATCCGGTTTACGTTTCTTCTTCCAATCCGGTTTTTGATACCTCTGTTTTACCTTCAGAGGGTCCACTGGTTGATCTTTTAAGGGGTAGGGACTTCACCACTCTGGTTCTCCTACAATTCTAACAAACACAAACAAAAACACCCAAGTATTCAAGATGTTGCGGCAAGACGGAAAGATCCGGATCCTCACAGCTTTCGGATGGTAATTCCGGACAGCAGGTCACTTAGGAATACTTCACCCTCCCTTACTACAACGACAGATCTCAGAGACCGAAACAAATACAAGGGTGTAATCTTTCTAGATGTTAGATGAATTCTGAGGTTGGCAGATCTTCCGGGAAGGTAAGGGCTTCCTTGGGCGGGCGCTTACCTCCGCACGGATTGACAACCGGACTCGCTTCTCCGCTACTCTGTGACTCGGACTACTCTTGTGGTAATTTAAAGACACTGCGTGCAACTCCTAAGTCAACAATCCAACAACATTACAATAGTACACTCTCGATCAGACCGCATTCTCCTAAATCCAGATTCCTCCTCACCCGTCGTTTCCTTCAAACACTCGGACTATAGATCAACAAAATCCAGATACACCAATAGAGCCAAAATGCACACCCGAGGGCTCAGATTTCAAAAAGGGAATGAAATACAATTGAATATCACCTAGGAGGGAATGAGGGGCAATTAACTTGCCCGCCCTTAAAAACCCAAAACAAAACCAAAGTCAACACTCTAAAAGTGAAAAAGGGCTCCCCACAAACCGGGCAACCACGCACACACTAAGGAAATCCCAAATAAACCGGAAAGTCCTTATCCCTAAATTTCTGGAAATTGGGCCTACGCTTAGAATCCGATTCCGGAACTAAACTATCTAAATTCTAACCCACCTTTTACAAGTAGTTTCTTCTAACTATTTGTCCACCCGGGATTTTTTTGAACTTCCGCCCCCCTGTTTGGTTGCTGGCTTACCGGAACTCTTTATTGGCATCATCTTGGTGGCTTGGGGCGGATTTTGACGGGTCGCAGGAGACGTCTCTTCCTCCTCCGTATCTTCCTCAGACTCTGATCCTGACTCAAACTCACCGGATTCAGAGTCTTCAATCTGTTGTTTCATCGGCTTCCTCCCTTCCGGTTTCCGCTTCTCAGACTTCCGAAGTTTCAGTTGCTTCTCAGGCTCCACAATCTTGAGTTCTTCATCCGAATCCGTGACCTCAGCCTCCATTATTTCCGTCCGTTTCTTCAACCGGGTTCCCGGCTTGGTTTTTGGTCTCCCTTCTGGAGCCGGATCTCCCAAATCAATCAATTCTCCACCCCATGCTGGCGACGCTTGTCTCATATGAGAGAATCCCTCCGGGTGTTCTCTCGCCGGATTAACTATCTCCAAACCCTCTAACAAATTTCTCCGGATCGGCAACCTCTGCTCAAACTTTCTGGTTTCCCTCGGAGACTGTGAGGAAGGGACAAAAGGGCTTACCGTACCCCACTTTGGGAACTAACTTGAGGAAGGTGCCTTAGGTATCTTAAACATGGACTTCAGACTTGGATCCTCTTGTGTCCCGGAAGTTCCCGCTCCGTGTTTGCCCGTGGACTCTGTCGTATGCGCAATCTAGGCGTAAATATCCTTAACACAAAAATGTGCCAAGATAACACGAAATATCGTCCCAAGGAATTTCCGGATTCTATGTAGTATGTTCTAGCTATCCGGCTTTTCTATCTTTCTTTTCTTCTCACTTACTTTCTCTCTTTCCGGCTTCCTTCACAATCTGGATCATAAACTATCCGGAATCTGGTTTACATCTCTGCTTCCAATCCGGTTTTCTATACCTCTATTTTACCATCAGAGGGTCCACTATTGGTCTTGTAGAGGGGTAGGGACTCACCACTCGTTGTTCTCCTACAATTCTAATAAACACAAATAAAAACACCCCAAATATTCAAAGGGTTGTAGCAAGACAAGAAGATCCGGATCCTCACAGCTCCCGGATGGAAACTCCGGAAAGCAGGTCACTCAGGAATACTTCACTCTCTCTAACTACAACGACAGATCTCAGAGTCAAGTATAAGGGAGTGTGATCTTTCTAGAGGTTGAATGAATTCTAAGGTTGGCAGATCTTCCGGACAGGTGGGAACTTCCTTGGGCGGGCGCTTACCTCCGCACGGCTTGACAACCAGACTCGCTTCCCCGCTACTCAAATCCGGACTACTCTAGTAGTAATTTAAAGACATAGTGCGCAGCTCCTAAGTCAATAATCCAACAACATTACAATAGCACACTCTCGACTTAGACCGTATTCTCCTAAATCCGGATTCCTCCTCACCCGTCCTTTCCTTCCAACACCCAGACCACAAGTCCACGCAATCTGGATACACTGATAAAGCCAAACTGCATACCCGAGGGCTTAGATTTCGAAAAGGGAATGAAATACAAATGAATATCAACTAGGAGAGAATGAGGGGCAACTAACTTGCCCGCCCTTAAAAACCCAAATCAAAACCAAAGTCAACACCCTAAAAACAACAAAGGGCAGCCCAAAACCAAGGCAACCTCACACACACACCAAGGAAATCCCGATTTAACCGGAAAGTCCTTATCCCTAAACTTCCGGAACTCGGACCCACGCTAGGATTCCGGTTCCGGATCTAACTAACTAAATTCTAATCCACCTCCACAAGTAGTCCCCTTTGAACTACTTGGTCATCCGAGACTTCTTTGAACTACCAGCTCCCTACTTGGTTGTCGATTTACCGGAACCCTTGGCTGGCGTCATCTTGGCAGCTCGAGGTGGATTCTGCCGGGGTGCAGGAGACGTCTCCTCTTCATCCGTATCCTCCTCAGAGTCAGTAGCGGATTCAAACTCACCCGATTCAGAGTCCTCGATCTCTTGCTTTGCTGGTTTCTTACCTTCCGGCTTCCGCTTCTCCGACTTCCGGAGTTTGAGTTGCTTCCCAGGTTCTACCATCTCTAGTTCTTCTTCCAGATCCGAGAATTCGACCTCCACTATTTCCGTCTTCGTGTTCTTCCGGGTTTCCGGCTTGAGTTTCGGTCTCACCTCTGGAGCCAGATCTCCCAAATCGATCAACTGTGTCCCCCGTGCTGGTGATGGTTCCGCCATGTGGGGGAATTTCTCCGGATGCTCCCTTGCCAGATTTATCGTTCCCATACCTTCTAAGAGGTCCCTTCGGATTGGCAATCTTTGCCCTGTCTTTTCAGATCCCGCCGGAGACTGTGAGGAAGGACTAAAAGTACTCATCGTTCCCCACTTCTGGAATTGACCTGAGGAAGGTACCTGGGGCAGCTTGAGGAGAGACTTCAAGCCTGGGTCTTCTTTTGTTTTGGAAGTTCCGGCTCCGTACTTGACCGGCGACTCCATGAAGATATCCGGAAGTGGCCCGAACTCGTCCTTGGCCACATCCAGAGGTCTCAGCAGCTGCCTCATCTCGTCCAAAACGGTCTTCATCTTGGCCTCGTAATCGACCAAGACCTGCAATACTCGAGATCCGGTGACGATGCCATCGGTATCTAATTTCTTCGTGAAGAGCGCGGACCGGATGATCAAATGTTCCGGTTGTTCTACCAACCCCTTCAAATCTCGGACGAGCTTCAGGGCATCCGTCTCCTTCTTCTGGGCTGAGATCGACTGTCCCTCCGTCCAGTGAAACTTGTTCTTGTAGTTATCCCGTTCCGCCTTCAGCAGTGCGATCTCCTTGTCCTTTTTTTGGAGTAGTGCCGGATCAGGTCTCTTTCGGATTTCGTTGAAGATCTGATCCGTCTCAATGTTCAATTCGCTAGCGACGCCCGTGATCACCCCTGCCATCTCAGCGTGCATCTTTCGACACTGTGCCATCCACCGGGCTCTGGCATCATAGAAGTCGGAGACATCGGTATACTCTGGCGAAGGTTGGGTCAGGGCCGGATTTGATTCCGGCACGTCCATACTCGCTCTTCGTGAATCCGGATTGGTTAACTTATGTCGCTTCTTCTTTTCCAGCGGCTTCGGTTCCGGTTGCTCCTCCTCTTCTTCTTCTTCTTCAAATGCTTCTCCCGTCGGCTTCAACTCCTCCGTGAATCCGTATTTCAGGATCTGCATTCCGGTCTCATACGCAGCTTGTTCCGGCGGGGTCATGTAATCATAATAATGATACAAATGGAACAAGTACGTACTGACGGGACTTTGCTTGGCTTTCTCGACCGCCATCGCCATCTTCTTGACCTTCTGGTGAATTAGGCCTGCCCAATTCACGACCCGGCCTTCTAGCGCCTTGAAAATTGCATTCGCGACTGTGACCGTAACTCTTGTGGGCTTTTCCGGATATACTATGGGAATCAGGAAATTTAGTAACCTCCTATGACGCTCATTGCTACAGTCACTCACGGAGAAACCCTCCTTGTGGTGCGGTGGCTTCTTGAACTTTCCTTCATGAAACTTATCCGTCCGAGTTGTGCTTCCAGATCCGGACTGCGTCAACCCGTAAGTTTCCGCCCACATCCCTTCCGTCCAAGACGATAACCGCCCCCTTGGCGTCGGCTCGAACTGGTTCGGCGCCCCAAAAACTAACTCCCGAAGAAAGTCCTCGCTCCTCACCGTCCAGGGTTTCCGGATAAACCCTATACCCCCTAGTGTGGACAGATCTTCCTCTAACTCTAAACGTTCACCGGGATCAGATGGAATGATCAGGTATAAGAGTTTGACAGACGGAACTGTCTTTTGTCCCTGCGCTGATGTTTCTGCCATTGAACTCTAATCCGGTGCAATCGGCACCCTCCTTTCCTTCTCTCCCTATCCGGCCTAACTCACCACTCTTTCACTCTTCTAAGAGAAAACGCGCTCCAAACCTGCAAGCACACACCTCCTCGAGCGGAAGAAAGAGGGAGAAGAATGAGAAGATAATCCGTTTAAGTACCCGGCCAGTGACCGACACTCGTTGGTTTGGTCATTTAATGCGCCGCCTTTTTCAAACGGATCCCTACTTTCCGTAGGCCGGACCCCTAGTTCGTAGGTTTGCCGGAATCCGGATCTCCTTCCGGTTTCCGGATCCGATAAAAGTCCGTCCCTTACTCCTTCTACAAGTTTTTGTGAGCCGGAACTTTCCGACTACCTAGTTTCTACTAAAAGTTCTAGTTCACGGTTCCACTACTACAAAATTTCGAAAATATTTACGGAATTGATCCTAAACTAATCCGGATTTCTAAATAATGACATTGCATGCTCCCTCAGACTCCATGAAGATATCCGGAAGTGGTCCAAAGTCCTCCTTGGCTACATCCAGATGCCCCAGCAGCTGTCGCATCTCGTCTAGAACGATCTTCATCTTGGCCTCATAATCGACCAGGACTTGTAGCACTCTTGATCCGGTAACAATGCCGTCATTCTCGAGTTTCTTCGTGTAAAGCGCGGACCGGATGATCTGCTATTTTGGTTCTTTAACCAACACCCTCAAAACCCTGACTAACTTCAGGGCATCCGTCTCTTTCTTCCTGGCTGAGAGCAACTAACCCTCCGTCCAGTGGAACTTGTTCTTGTAGTGATCCCGTTCCACCTTAAGCAACTTGATTTGCTTATCCTTCTCTTGGAGTAGTGCCGAATCCGGTCTCTTTTGGAGTTTGTTGAAGATCTGGTCCCTTTCAACATTCAACTCTTTGGCGACGCCCATGATCACCTCTGCCATCTCGGTGTGCAACTTCCGACACTGCACCATCCATCGGGTTTCGGCTTCATAGAAGTCGGATTCATCAGAAGTTTCCAGTGATGGGTTAGGTACGGATTTGGTTCCGGCACGTCCAGATGTCGCAGCACAGGGCAAGCAATTTCCCAGTTATACTACCAAAAACCACTTTAAAGTATAACAAAGTGACTCTAAAGATCAAACCCGCGAGATTCTGTGAAGTAGATAGCCTTATTTGGTCTCTAAGCTAAGTCAGTACCTATATTTCCTCTTCCGGTTCAAACACACAACCGGAAACACAACAACACCCAGAACTACAATCAGACCTTCTCTTACTTCTCCAATCCAGTCCACATTCCGAT
Organism: Neckera pumila; assembly: GCA_963969595.1. Lineage (NCBI taxonomy): Eukaryota > Viridiplantae > Streptophyta > Bryopsida > Hypnales > Neckeraceae > Neckera > Neckera pumila. The sequence goes on along the minus strand of OZ018409.1, from coordinate 47,108,172 downwards.
TGGGTCTGATCAACTCTCACCCGCTCGTACTACTACCCGGTTTAGTTTTACCTCTATTTCACCATCAGAGGGATCGCCCCTTGTTTTTGAGAGTGGCAGGCCCGCCGCTCCTTCCGTGAATTATAGTGGCTGAAGACCCACTTCTTCTTTCCTCAATTCTCTACACTAACCCGGACCTGGTTTGATCCTTCACAGCAACCCAGAAAACTCTCCGGATCACTGGTCACACAAAGACCCCCTGTACGGCCCTTCCATACTACAACGACCTTAGCGCTCCGTTCCGTCTGTGCGAAGCCAGGCGGCAGCAAGTGAACCTATCCGTTCCAACCTCTACTAAAGTTCTTCCGTTTGCCCAATGAGGCAGCGAGATCTCTCAGGAGATCGGACACTCAACCAGATTTCACACCCAGGAGTTCTAGCACAACTAAGGAATCCCTCCCTATCCGCCTAGCCTAACAACGGCTGTCTCGCCCGGAATTCTAAACTCTAGAGCTGCTGAGGAACTGGAATCCACTCCCAACGCTTTTGCAACCCGCTCACCTGCACATAAGACCAAAACAAACGCGCCAAAGGGAGAAATCACACCCACACTAGCACGCGCCTTCCTAACTCCTCACCACACAACCCTGCCGCACATAGGAGAGACATACAACAAGAAGCCAAGAGAAGACGTACGTAAAAATGAGGTGAAAAAACTCCCAGCTCCCAAGCGGGGGCTGACTTATATACAACTTGATTACAAAGCAAAAAGGGACCTCAAAATCCGCGCTGAAAATCCGGATCTGATCCTAACAAGCCAGACCGGATAGTCATCCAATCCGGTCCTAACTATCTTACAAATATTTTACATTCCTACTATCTTCCTATTCTACTCTCCAATTCCCCCGCCCAGCGTAGGACTCCTAGGTTCCTCGGGTAGTTGATTGAAGACATCCGCCAAGTTCCGGCTTCGTTCACCGGCAGCTGGATCCGGAAGATCTGACCCGGGCGATGAATCTATCTGAATTGGCTGCCTCGTTCCAGGTCTCCTGTGACTCTTCCGTGACTCGGGTGTACGATCCTTGCGCTCACCCGGATTCAATCCTCCTGCTGGAAACGAATCCGGCATTGAAATGTCCGAGAGGTGGATTTCCCGGGAGAATAAGGACCCGTTCAGCTTCTGACTGCTGATGTCCATCCGGTCGGCCACCTCTTGTGCTGCCACTAAGGATGCTTCCACCCGATCGGTGAAGTCGGTGAGGATCCGAACTATCCAGGAACCGGATACCTTCTTCTCCTCGTGCACCCCTTGGTCAAATAAGGCCGCCTTGACTGCGGTGGATCCGGACTCTCCAAGAGTGCCCTTCACCAACTCAGCCACCTTCCGGGTTGCCTCCGCCATCTCTCGGACTGCTGCCTTGTCTTCCCTGAGGGTGACCATGTCCGCCCTCAGAGTATCGACTTCCTCCTGAAGTCGACGGATCTCCGTCTCCTGTTTCCGGTTCTCTTCCGGATCGGCCAGGAATTGCCCCACCTTACCCGGCAAATCGCTATCGACTGATGCACCCACCAGTTCCGAGATAGTGGTCAAAGTCCTCCGCTTGACCTCCCAGTCCGCTCGTATTCCGGCCAAGACAACCGTTAACTAGTTGAACGGGTCAGTCGGATCCTCAAGATCCGGCATCTCAACATCCGGTCCCTGTTCTGGTGTGAATCGGGGGTTCGAGGGGGGTCTTCTCTTATGAGGAGGCATCGTCTTCTAACGCTTCCTCTATTGGAGCGGCTCCTCCTCTTCTTCTTCTTCCGTCTCAGGTTCGGATCCGATTTGCTCCTCCACCTCGTCATCCGAACCCGACTCTCCATACTTCAGGATCGACTCCTGAACACCCCACGTCTTCTCCTCAGTAGGAGTGAGAAGTTGGTTCCGCTGGTAGAGGTGGAAAAGGTAGAGACTGAAAGGAGTGGCCCTACTCTTTCCGATCCTCGTCACCAGTTGGGACACCAGATCGGAAAAGATCCGGGCCCAGTTCACCTTCCGTTCCCCGCTCAGGGAACCGAAAATGGTGTTGCTGAGGGTCATCGTTACCCTCGTTGGCTTCTTCGGGTGGAGGATCGGAACTATGAACTGAAGGAGGTTACAATGCCGGTCGCTCTTACAGTCTGCGACCGCGTACCCGTCTTTGTTACTCGGCTCCCCATGAAACTTGTCATGGATGAACTCGTCCTTCTGCTCGACCATACCGGAACCTCCCATCCGGAAGTTGTAAACTTCCTCCATCGTTCTTCTTCCCATTCGGTCGGGCGGCCCCGGAGAGTATTGTCGAACTCATTCGACACCTTGCACTTGATCTCCCTCACCATCCGCTCCTCCTGAAACTCCCAGGGTTTATCCATCAGAACGAGGCACCCCATGGCCTTGAGATCCTCCATAAGCTAAGTCCGGGCTGGTTCCTCCATAGGAATGACCGGAACTATCTTCCGGAGCTTCACGTCAAGGGAGGAACTGGGAGCGCCCGGTCTGGTCTTACGCAGCTGAGGCATGGACACCAGACGATCGTTGGACCCTTACTGATCGTTACCTCACTCTCTCCTAGCCGCACGTCCCGTTCCTCACTTCTTCTCGTCCGATCTCAACCGGAAAGCACTCACAAAACCTGCAACCTACACGTTCTTTACTCTTCCTACACTCTCAGACACACCCAGCCGGAAGCGCACATACATCAACGGCTCTGGCGCGGACGGAGGCGAAAAAGCGCTCAAGGTCAGCTCCAGAGCTCAAAGGGAATAAAGGAGTGAAAATGAAGACAACCAGCCTTTATATACTCTCAAGACCCCTGGCACGTCATCATGACCTTTTCCGGTCCGGTCCTCTCTCGATCCGGTCCAACCCTAATCCGTTTTGAGGTGAAATCCGGATATGATTCCGCTCCTGAATACTAACATTCTGACCGGATCAGATACAGTTTTCTCCTTACTGGATTATCGTTGCTTATCCGCAGTTTCCTTCTGCCTTTCTAACCGGATACAGATCCTAATTACCTGTTTTCGTTCCGTTATTTAGACAATCAGAGGAAAACCAAAAATTCCGGTTGCGACACCAGACTCACTCTTCGTGCGTCTAGATTGGTGGTCTTTTGTCGCTTCTTCTTCTCCAGCAGCTTCAGTTTCGGATCCTCCTCTTCTTCTTCTTCCTCTAGTGCTGCTTCTTCCGTCGGCTTCAACTCTTCTGTGAATTTGTATTTCAGGATCTGCATTCCGATCTCATAGGCTACTTGTTCCTGCGGAGTCATGAAATCAAAATGATGGTACATATGGAACAAGTAGGTGCTGAGCGGACTATGCTTGGCCTTGTCAATAGCCCCCGCCATCTTCTTCACCTTCTGGTAAATTATGGTCGCCCAGTTCACGACTCGTCCTTTGATTGCTCTAAAAATCGTATTTGCCACCGTAACTGTAATTCTCGTTGGCTTTTCCGGATACACAATAGGGATCAGAAAATCTAACAACCGCCTGTAGCGCTCGTCTATGCAGTCACTAATGGCGAAACCCACCTTGTGATGCGGCGGTTTCTTAAACTTCCCGTTGTAATATCTATCCGTCCGGGTCGCATTTTTGGATCCGATCTGTTTGATCCCGTAAGTCTTTGCCCACATCTTTTCCGTCCAAGAGGCCCACTGGCACCTTGCCGTCGTCTCAAACTGATTTGGCGTTTCCATAATCAGTTCACGAAGAAAATCCTCACTTCTAACTGTCCAGGTGTGAGTGTTTTGATCTCCACCCAAGAGACCAAACAAGCACAACCAGGTTCTATAGTAATTTAGTGAATTCTGCGGGTGATTGGCTGTAGTAAACAAGCTGCCTTCCAAGCAATGGAGCTTTTTACCACAAGTGTGAGTAGTTAAGTAGAAGTTGAAGGATGATTGATTTACTTCTAGGTTTTTTCCTATCTTGAAGTCTTATCTTATCCTAAGCGTTCAATTGTCGTTTAATTAAATCAATTCTATGTGAATTCTAATCTAGAATATGTTGTGCTATACTTGTAACTTTACTTTTCTATCAAATTTAAATTTTTATTCTATCTTCCTTTGTTAATCAACCTCTATCCAGTTTCTATTATTACTATTCTAATTTGATTAAAGAATTAAAGATTAGTTCAAATTTGCAAAATCTTTGGTAAAATTTGACCGATTTAGCGGTTCATCAAAATTTACCTTAAGTTTTACTCCTTTTGGTAAATTATTTTATCTCTTCTTCTAAAATTTTCTACCTTCGTTAAAAATTCAATTACTTAATAGTTAAAAAGTTTTAGTAAATTTTGACCGATTAAAGGTTCTTCAAAATTTACTCTAACTTTTACTTCTTCTTGTTAAATTATTCTAACTTTCTATTTTTCGCTAAAAGTTCTTTTACTTGATCTAATGTTAAAAGTTTGTTGGTAAATTTTGACCGATTAACGGTTCATCAAAATTTACCTTGAGGTTTTTACTCCTCTTGGTAAATTATTTGAATGCTTCTTCTAAATTTCTATCCTTAGTAAAAGTTCAATTACTTAAAGTTAAAAATTTTAGCAAATTTTGACCGATTCAGCGGTTCATCAAAATTACTCTAGGTTTTGCCCCTTTTTGAGAAAAATGTAAATTCCTAATTACTTTTGACTTTCTTCCTACTAATCCTTCCCATTAATTTCTAAGGTAAATAATTGATCAATTTTACGACAAGTTGTGGTAAAATTCCAATAGTTAACTCCTTTTTTTGACTTCTACTGGGTTGGTTAAATTAAAATGATGGGGTGGTTAATTTCTTTTATTGTGGAAATTAAAAACCAAGGTTAATTTTTAAATCCAAAGTAAAGGTTGTTTAGGTGAAATTAGATTTCACCTAATTCTTATTTACTTCGGAAGAAAAAACTTAACTTGAGTTTAATCCTTTTGGGGATTCTACTTTAAATTTCTAAAGCTGTAATTTTCTTCTCAATCTCCTACTCTAATTTAGATCCTAAATTCCTTTAGAATATCCTTTGGATGATCTCCTAATTTTTCATTTGTTTCTTACGTGGATTTCATTCTCTCACTACTTTCCCAATTTTCATTGGATTTTTATGTTTAATATCTTTTCGGAAAGCTACGAGAAATTCCTACTTGATTTTGAATTCCAATACTACTAAATAAATTCTTCTAAGGTTTGATTCTAATTCCTATTTTCGGCTCTAGATTTTAAAGCAAATCAAAATCAATTAAAAATCAAAACACAATTAGGGAGTGAGAATTAAGCACAAACTTTGGAATCATTGATAGTCTCATGCTCCATTTGGATTGTGAAATCCATCCCTTGTTGGTATGCTCCCTCCACATTTTGTATATATTCGATTCTTGATATTGGAAAAAATGGTCGATCAGTGGTTATTCCACATTTTTCTTTCTTTATTCCAATTGTAATTAGTTAATTCTCCTTGTTATCTTGATGTTGTTTTTTCCGTACTAATTTAATCCCAAGATGTCCTAATTTTCTTCTCTTTTAAAAGTTTAAGGTAATGTTTTGGATTTGTTCTAAACTTTTTAATTTTAGTCTTCTATATTCTATCTTAATACTAAGTAAGTTGTATTTTTATGGTTTCCTATATTTTTTTTTTCTAGGACTTTAAGTTTATCTAAGGCAAATCTCAAATGATTCCAATCTCTAAATGGTCTAAAATGTTTTATAAGTCAAATTTTAGCAAACTTACTTATTCTAAATTTTTCTATGGTTTAAATAATTCTAGAAGTATTTTTCATGATCTATTATTTTTTCCTATGGTGATGTCTTTTCTTTCTACTAAAGTCTTTAGTTTTTCAAAGGCAAATCTTTGAAAAAATCTAAACTTTTGGAATATTGGTTAGACTATTGGGAAGTCAAATTTTAGTCACTAAATGGTTTCTAAGTCTTTCCTAAATTTAACTAATTTCTAGAACCATTAGCAAGTCAATCGTTATTTTGTTTTTTATTTGTTGACTTTAATTCCCACCTTAAATTATGTCAAAAATTTGATTTTTTATTCAAAAGAGAACTTACCTTGACTTTTTGGGACCTTCTCCTTATTCTTCCACAAACTTTGTATTAGTCTTCGATTTGTTTCTAATTTGCACCTCACTCCTTATACTTCACAAAAATTTGTAGCTGATGACTCAGTTTGATTTTCTTCCAAATGCTTGAAGGATGTAGTGCTGTGAGAGCTTGAAAGTATGAGATAATTTGGAGGCAACCAGGTGCTGGAGGATTGGGGATGAGTTATTATTCTTTTGCTTGGAAAGGTATCGCAGGTGAGTTGACTTCTGAATGAGATCACCCTCTCTGGCTTACAAGCCAAATTTCAGACTTCTTCTGGTTCTAAGCAAAATTTCAGGCTTCTTTTGGCTCTAAGCAAAATTTCAGACTTCTTCTAGCTTTAAGCAAAATTTCAGGCTTCTTTTGGCTTTAAGCAAAATTTCAGGCTTCTTCTGGCTCTAAATAAAATCTTAGACTTCTTCTGGCTTCTAAGCAATTTTCAGATTTCTTTTGGCTCTAAGCAATTTTCAGGCTTCTTCTAGCTCTAAGCACTGAAATTTTTTAAAAGGTACCGATATCACCTAGGATTTATTATGTTGGGATATAGTTCAAAGAACTAAGCTTGGTGCTCAGTTTTTGCAAAAAATAAAACCAAAAGGGGCCCGTAGGCATCCTCTCCGTGTTTGGTTTTATGATACAAGATGATGGGTGACCAGTATGGCTTGGTCAAGGCAGTCTGACCGGCTAATTCTCTTGGCTCTGGCTGGTTCACCGATCTGGCTTCTGGCTAGTTCTCTTGGGCTCTAGCTGGTTACCGGAGACCTAGTATTTCTCAGATTCAGAACCTCGGCTGTTGCTTTGCCACTAATGGGGTCCTTTAGGGACCCTTTTAACCAAAAGCTAACTTGGAAATTTCTAAGGCTTGAGGCCGTATTCTAAAGGTAAACTAACACACTATCTTTTTATGGTTTTTTGAGTATTTCTAGAATTCTGTTTAAGGACAAAGCTTCGTCATCCTGGAGGGTAGTGCCTCCAATGTTTGACAAAACAACTTCAACTTAAAAATATTAGTACTAAAAATTATAACTAAGAGCGAAGCTTTGCCGTATCGGGGGGTATGGCCCCGAATTCCGGACAAATTCCCACTTAGCGGTTAATATGAGAGTTGGATCTCACCCAACTCACTCTAAAAATATAAAAGACTCTTCGACCACTTCTTCCAATGTCTAGGCTTCAGGGGGAATTTGCAACTCTCAAAAGGTGTGAAATTCCTCGCCAAAAAAGCTTGGTAGGAAGTTTGTTAGTAGACAACAGACCCAAAACACAAATCCAAGGGTTCCAACTACCGGCTGCGCCGAGATCCAGTCAGAATGTCCTTGGGGTTAGTACTAAAATGAAAAGTGCAAAAGACAAGCACAAAATATGTGTTAGCAGTGGTTCAAAGGGACTCCAACGTCCTTTGAATGGCACCAAAAATCAACAAAAAGGAGTTCAAGACTCCAATACATATAAAGCAAGGTTTTTGGTTCCAGACCAAAAACTCAACAATTGCCAACGATTTTGGCAAAAATACAAAGCAAAATATTAGAGCCTCGTGGCGGCTCTACAAGCAATATGAAGAAAAGGGGTGCAAAGGGAGTCGGTGGGAGCCCTTTTATACGTTTTCGGGGCTCCCATTTGCCTCCTTTGACTCTAAATAATATCTACATAAACTAAAATAATATCTAAGTAAATTAAAACTACCAATTACTAGGCCTGATTCTACCCTACAGCTGAATGGGCTATATCTTTTGGAGAAAAGCTCTAAATGGAAAACGGTCTATGGCGTTGGCTCCAGAAGACCTTTTTTAGTCTAGGGACCTCCCAACCCCCTACTCCTAAGTCGATTTTCTTCATAAAAGATAGTGTTTTCCAACCTAGTGAAAAAGGTGGAAAATCCAACTCTTGGAGTTTAAGACTTTTGCTGATTCTAACTAGCCAAGGTTGTCCGGAAGGTCCAAGAATGTCAAGAAAGAGTTGCTGTTGACTAAATTCGGACTTTGTCAACTCGTGATTCGCCGGTCCATCTGCAGAATGTTTTGGAATTCCGTTAAATTCCGTGAAAGCCGTCAATTTGGGTAGTTACCGATGTCGGAATGTCGTGAAACTTGATTAGGCTCTTATTCAAACTAAAATACACTATCCTCATTTTTAGTGGGATTTTACCATTACCAAATTAATTTCTATGAATTTCTTAATCCGTGGTAATTTTGGTTGACTTCCCAGGGAGTCATCTTCTGCAATTTGGAAAATTACGAAATAATTGGGTAGCTTCTAGGAAGTTCCCAAACCCTTTTTTGCAAAATTCCAACCCAAATTGGTACTTATTCAAGGAGAAATAAATTCCTATCTCCTGATTTCAATTCCTTTACAAAGGAATCTTCCTCGTATGAGGGAATCTTAGCAATCCGTCTTTGCCATTACGCTCTTGGCATGTTTCTAAGTCAGAAACACCTCTCTCCATGTCGCGGTTGCCTCCTCGTGATTTTCTATGAATTTTGGCTTAAAAAGTCCTACGAGGCAACTATTTACCAATATTTTCTTTCAAGCTCGGTTTTCACCCAAACTCCTCTCGTGGGCTTTTTAAGTTACTGGTAAACTATAATGACCTATATTTACTATTTTTAGTCAATTCACTATTTGTATAGCCTCTGTGTGAGAACATGTAATGTCAAACTCCAGAATTCCGGATTAGTTTAGGAGTAGATTAGTGAGGTTTTTCGAAATTGTCGAATACGGATGTAGTAACCCGGAACAATTAGCCAAACCAAGAAACTGGGAATGTTCCGGCTTAGCAAAAACTGTAAAATGGGTAAGGAACGGATCTTAACGAGATCCGTAATCCGGAAGGTCATCCGGATTTAGGAAACCTACGACCTAGGTTCCGGTCCGAAAATTAGGGTTCCATTGGCAAAAGGCGGCGCATTTATGGGCCGTCCCAACGGGTGTCGGTCGCTGGCCGGCTACTTAAGTCGTTCTCCTCCATTTCTTTTCTCTCTTTCTTCCGCTCAAGGATGTGTGTCTGTTTGCAAGTTTGGAACGTGCATTAGTTGAGTGAAAGAGTGGTGAGATAGGATCCGATAAGGAGAGAAGGAGAGGAGGGTGCCGATTACACCAGGTTAGTAGAGTCCAGTTGGCATGGACGGAGGAATCTCGCAAACCGACAGTTACGATCAAGTGGCTCAATCCGGTCATACTGACGGATCCGAAGGCGCGGGTGCTTTTGAAATTTGATTTGGACAGCATAGGATGCGCGGGGTTGTTGCACAAGCCGTGGAATCTCAAGGACAAGGCGATGATCCACGAAGTCGTGACCAAAGCTTCAAATTTGTTCGAGTTGACGGAGCAAGGGAAATTAGCAAAGTGGACCGAGGAGATGTGGACGGAAGTCTACTTGTTCCGGAAGGCAGGTTTCGGATACGCCTTGAGGAATGACGGGTACATTCAAAAGAAGTTCCGGAATCTACTCCATCCAAAGAAAGGATTTGCGATCCACGATTGCATTGACGTGAGGCAGAGACAGGTGCTAGAATTCCTGGTTCCGATCCTGTATCTGGAGAAGCCGACCTGGCTCACCAGCACGTTGGGCAACACCATTTTTGGAGCGATGAAGGATAGGCCAGTACATTGGGGGAGGATATTGAAGGGCGTTGTCGTACGCGCAATCTAGCCGTAAGTATCTTTAGCCACAATGTTGTGCTAAAATGACACAAGTTATCGTCCCACGGAATTCCAGATGTTATTGCAAACTAAGGATATCAGGATCTCTTCCAAAACACACCCAAGCAATCCGTCTCATCAATTCACTCTCTTTTGATTGCTACTACTTTTCGGAATCCAATCCGGAATCCTTCCTTACTACTTTCCGGAATCCAATCCGGAATCCTTCCTTGTCCGGATTCTGGTTTTGTCTAGTCACACTTTGGTTTTTTGTACCCCTGTTTTACCATCAGGGGGTCCACTGTTGGTCTTGTAGAGGGGTAGGGACTCACCACTCGTTGTTCTCCTACAATTCTAACAAACACAAATAAAAACACCCAAGTACTAAAAATTTTGCAGCAAGACGAGAAGATCCGGATCCTCACAGCTCCCGGATGGTAAATTCGGAAAGCAGGTCACTCAGGAATACTTCACTCTCCCTAACTACAACGAGAGATCTCAGAGTTAAGTATAAAGGGGTGTGATCTTTCTAGAGGTTGAATGAATCCTAAGGTTGGCAGATCTTCCGGACAGGTGGGAACTTCCTTGGGCGGGCGCTTACCTCCGCACGGCTTGACAACCGGACTCGCTTCCCTGCTACTCAGATCCGGACTACTCTAGTAGTAATTTAAAGACACAATGCGCAGCTCCTAAGTCAACAATCCAACAACATTACAATAGCACACTCCCGACTTAGACCGTATTCTCCTAAATCCGGATTCCTCTTCACCCCTGCACACTTGCACTTACACACCAACACACAAGTGACCATAGACGCGATACGCAAGAGAATGATCCTAAGGTGTTCTCCTAAATGCTCAGATTAAATGACAAGGGAAGGGGAATGAAAGGCCAGCAAGCCAGCTCGCCCTTAAATACAAAGCAAGGCAACCTAAAAGCCAAAAAGCACCCCGGAAATCTGGGCAGCCAATCAGAGAACCATCCAAGACACCCGGAAAGTCCACTGCCGGCTCAGCTAATCCTAAAAATCCAGATTTCCTAAGAATCCGGATTTCCTAAGAATCCGGAATTCCTAGAAATCCGGAATCCGGAATCCGGGCCCCACGCACGGAAAACCTATTCTGGATTCAAATTCAAATCCTAATTAAAAACAACCTAACTAACTACTTCGCCTTTTGCGCCTTCTTCCCACTGCTCCCGCCTTGGCGAAGGTTGCTGCATGTTGGTGAAGTCTTTTGAATGGGTACTGAATTTTAGTTAGGGCTCCCATCTGATCAACTGGAAACTTTTCCGGACTCCGAACTTGTCTTCAACACGGTTCCCTTCATTCGGAACTCTTCCAGTTGCCAAATCTGGATTCTATCTAGATTCCATACCAATCCGGATTCTATCCGGATTCCACACCAATCCGGATTCCATCCGGATTCCATCCCAATCCGGATTGTATATTGGTAAAGGATCCGGATTCCGGATCCTTCTTCCATGTAATGGAATAACACTGGTAACAATCTTGAGTAATCCGGAAATTACTATTCTACAATTTTCTATAACTGAACCGGATTCTCTATGTTTTACCAAAACAATTGAAAACTTTGACTCTATCCTAATCCTATTCTAATCTATTTCTACAATTTTGAGTTTGCATACTTTGACAGGCATGGTGCAGAAACTGGCGGACGGCGTGCAGAGGGCCAAGTCCAGCCCGCTCAGCACCTACCTCTTCCACCTCTACTACTACAACAGGATCGTGAGTGAGCAGGAAACCAAGGACTACAAGGTAGCCGAGGAAATGCTGAAGTACGGTCTGGCTCCGGAACCGGAGAAGCACGCCGAGGAAACAGTTCCGGACGTGACACCGCCAAGGCCGGAAAGGGCGGAAAGTTTGCGACGGAAGTCGACCAACCCGAACGCAAGGGGAAAACAGCAAGTTCCGAAAACGGGGGAACTGGGCCGGACCTTCTCAGACCTTGGAGGGAACGAGTTGTTTGATTCCGGAGAGGAGTGGTTCCAGGAGGCAAGGAAACGATATGAGGAATTGGCAGATTTTATATGCATAATATCAGAAGAAATGAAGGTGGAGCCGAACAAGATTTTGGGGGAGCTTAGAATGCGTCCCGATCCGATCCTGCTCAGTAAGAAAGAGGAGTACATCCAGAAACTGGAGGAAGAGAAGATCCAATTCCAGACCTATTTGGATGTTGCGGATGAAGCCCTCCAGTTGGCATCCAAGAGAGAGTTGGATGCGATGCATGTAGTGAGGACACTGACGGATCTAGTGGGGCAACCCGCGGATCAAATCACGCGTGCCCGGCTCTTCACCGATAAGTTAGTTCAAGAGGGCGTCGTGACCGGAAGTATGATTCTTAAGATCCTGGTGGATTATGAGATCAAGATGGAGAACGTACTGACAAAGATGAGGAAGCTGTTGGGCTTTCTTGATCCATCAATCATGGACTCCACCAAATTTCTGGAAGTGCAAAGTGCACAGTTGTGGAAGACTCTGGCTAAACCAGTCCCCGCCAGAAGGACTCCCATATCAGAGCAAGGGCTTCAAGCCTTGTTGAAGGACGTTACGGCTCAATGTGTAGGTCAGGCGGGGCCGTCACGAAGGAGGGAGCGGTTAACTACAGAGGTTACCAAGAAGGGTCCGGGTTCTCTAATGGTGCAAGAAACTCCGATGAAGACGGTTCTGGTCACGTTCCCCCCATGCATGGCAAGGGTACCAGAGGGGAACATAGGATCCACGGTCTTGGTTTCTCCGGTTAGGACGGATTTGACGAGCCCTCGGGGGGTGTAGTCATCGGGCGGATTAGCAAACTATGAGCGAAAAAATGATAGGGTATTTTTTATTCATTTGGGCTAAAAATTATAAAAGAGTTTAGAGTACTATAGGGTATAGAATATGGCATTTGATGTCTTTAAAGTACTATAGGGTATGGAATAATAGGCCCCATTAGAAAATGCAGTAGTACTAAAATAGCCCCCTTTATATTAAATTCTTTGGCCAAATGTCTGAAATTGCTTATTGTACCTTAGGAAATATACGTCTTAGTTCATGTAAGACTCTCGGATTCCTACAATGACTTAACTACTTTTACAACTAAGTGTTATACATTGTACATGGATACATAATTTAGGGTCTGACTACTGTAAGTTAATACGGAGTATGATTTAATATTACAGAATACAAGATTGTGCAGATCTCGTTTAGGGTACTCAGTGATGGTTTACTGCGCTTAGGGGTCAATTCAATCTGGCTCAGTGATGGGGTTTTCGGCTTAGAGGTCAGGGCAATCTGGCTCAACTCGGCTTAGGGGTCAGTTCACTTGAAGCCGACCGTTGCGTCTGAGTTTGCAAGGAAGAGGTTTAGGGTTTGTTCAATTGGTCGGGATTGGGTGCAATCTCCCGACGTGTGCAAGAATCCGGCCGTGGCGTATGCAAGGACCTGAGTTTGCTGTCGACGAGGTGGAGGGTTTGTGCAATCAATTTGCTTTGGACGAGGTGGAGGGTTTGTGCAAGGACCTCAATTTGCTGGATACGGGGTTTACGGTTTGTGCGCCCGTTCAGTTTCGGGTGTCCCACAGCAGCCCTCGTTACGGTTTGGGGCGGATCTATGTTGTGCGTGTAGGGTTTACGGTTTGTGCAATCAATTTCGTTGGATCTGTGTTGTGCGTGTAGGGTTTACGGTTTGTGCAATCAATTTCGTTGTTTGGCTACAGGTTTGTGCAATCAATTTTGTTGTTTGGCTACGGTTTGTGCAATCAATTTTGTTGTTTGGCTACGGTTGGTTCGTTGGGAGCATCCCCAAGCAGCCCTCGTTACGTTTTGTTGCAAATCCGTCACGGTTTGGTGCAGATCTATGTTTTGGTTTTAGGCTTTACGACTTCAGGGTTTGGGGAATTGTTTTTTCTGTGTCTTTTTCTTGCGTGACAGCGTCACATGGTGCCTGGGGTCGCTGCGATCATCTTGGCACCTGCTGCTTTGAGGTATTACTAGTCTCTAAATTGGGCAACGTAGGGTTTTGTATTGCGGTTGTCTTGTGGTCTTCAGGCTCTTGTTAATTTGTGGTTTACCTTTCAGGGTTTAGGGTGCGTTGCTCTTGCGTTCTGGATCTAGATGTGCTGCGTGGTGTAATGACAGATTCGATTTGTTGAACGCAGGGTTTAGGGGCGTGGATGATGGCACTCAATTACAAGATCAGATTGTACTCTGTGGAGGATGATGTGGGGCGGCCGGAGCTACTCAGTCCGTTTTTTTGCAACTCCAGCGATACTTATGCGGATTTGCGCATGCGCATAGTCTTTGGCAATGCTAACTTTGGTCCCATTCACTGTGTTTGTAAACACAATGAGCATTATTTTTCTTACTCCATCATTGTGTACGAAAACTATGTTTGATGTATGTCCTAATACAGCTCCCACATGAGAATGAATCTTGTGAGATATCAAGTAAAGGGTGACACCAAAGTTTTTTTTGGAGTAAAAGCTTTCTTCTGTCAAATTTCGTTGTAACTTAAATTGTCGTTGGCCTGAAATTTTCTCAACATTTTTTGGGTCCATGCTGCATTATATATGTCGAGAACATTCCCTAAACCAAACCACCCCATTCAATTTTGGGCCAAAATTATAGTAGAATAATTTTTCAATCTAATTTACCATATCATTTATTCATAGAAAATTGGAATTGTAAGTAATGCAAGCCCCTTCTCTATTAATCCAAATTAGAAAATTACATAATTGTAGCATGTGAAAAAAAAAAAAAAAAAAAAGTAATAGCCCCCTATAAAATAGTGGTTGATCGCTCATATATCCTTATTTTTTTAAGGCACAGCACCCCCCGAGGACGAGCCGGATGCCTGTGGTGGAGAATCCAGCCTGGATACATCCGGAAGACTTCACCCACATGGAGGAAGCATTCGAGGAAGAGGAGGAAGGTGGTGAAGAGGATCTGGTTGGAGCTTTATTGGGGCAACCCATTGAAATGGAGTCGGATAAAGAGTTAGTCTTATCCGATGACGAGGAAACGGAAGACACAACAACTCCGCTCCTCCGACGTCCAATCCAGACCCGGGCAAGTGTCCGGAACACTCCCATGAAGACGACAAGGGGGGCGCAAGGCGGTAGTAGTTTGAAGAAGTCGCGGAGGAAGTAGTTAGTTAGGATGTTTGGATTTTTGCTTAGGATTTGAATTCTAGTTCCGAAACGGGTTTTCCGCACTTGGGACCCTGGTTCCGGATTTATTTTTAGAACGAGCCGACAATGGATTTTCCGGATATTTTGGGGGGTTCTCTGATTGGTTGCCCGGATTCCCGGGGCTGCTTTTTGGCTTTTAGGTGATTGGCTTTTTCTGGATTTTTAAGGGCTGGCAAGCTTGCTGTGCTGGGATTCCCTCCTAGCAGATTTTCATTTTGTATTCCATTCCTTTCTTTTAATCTAAGTGCTGAAGTGAGCTTCCAAATTTTCATCTTTGTGTTCAAGTGTTGGTCTAATTGTTTGTGACCGTACTAGAGTATGAGGGAAGACAGGTGAGGAGGAATCCGGATCTTGGATAGTCGGTTCCATTTGAAAGGTACATTTGAGACAGTGTTTGATTCTTGACTGAGTGGAAGTGCACAGGGCCTTTAAACTACCGTAATGGTGATCCGGTCGATTGAGTAGCAGAAGCGAGTCCGGCTGTCAACTCGTGCGAAGGTAAGCGCATGCCCAGAGGAAGTTGCCACTCTCTTGAAAGGTCTGCCCACCTTGGAACGGTCTAGCACTTAACAAACCACCCCCGGTAGATTCCGAAACCTTATGATCTGTCGTTGTAGTAAGGAATGGATCAAGTCTTGAGTGACCTGCTTTCTAGATCGGGTGTCTAGGAAGTTGTGAGGATCCGGATCTTCTTTCCTTGCTGCGACTCCTTTAAATATTCGGGTGTTTAGTTGTATTTATCAAGTTTAGTGAGTGTGAGAACCAGAGTGGTGAAGTCCCTATCCCTCGAAAGATCAAAGCGGACCCTCTGAGGGTGAAACAGAGGTGAAAGAAACCATATTGATTTGGAAGTGGAAACCGGATTCCGGGTAGAACCGGATTTGGGTTGAATTCTGGATAGTGGAAGATTCTGGAATTGAGTGAATAGGTGATTGGATTGAGGAGAAAAGAGAATCCGGAAAACTTGAAATGTATAGCACCATCTTGGAATTCCCTAGGATGATAACTCGTGTCATTTTAGCACAACATTGTGGCTAAAGATACTTACGCCTAGATTGCACGTATGACAGCATGTAATAGTCCTTACACTTAGTGCATACAGTGCACTTGGAGATAACATTGTTTCAGATGTCAACAGGTGAGTCCTTCTCATGCAGCACAGAGTCATATTATATTCAATCTTAGTATTTATTTACATTAATTTTTCATTTGAAGTCCCTTCGGGTACTTTGTAGCGTAGGGAGTGGAATGAATTGTACTATGCTTCACATCTTCACTATAGTATAAGTACTGTGCAGTTCTGAATTGTAGTATGAGTACTATTAAGTCTTTAATTGTAGTATGAGTATTGTGAAGTCTACGATCCATACTTTAAGGGTTTGTATTAAGTAGTTTGAAGTGCAGCCCTGGTACTTTAAAGTCCGATATAAATGTTGGGAAGTCTACTAAAATTACATCGAAGTGCGTAACTAAGATTAGAGTTTCATTTGAAGTCTATTGAGATTCGTAGTGAAGTCCATATTAGTGGACAACTCTAGAGCAATGGACACCATTGACTGATCACATACTAACTTTGAGTTCATTGTGGTCATGTAGATTCAATTCTACATGCGCTTTGTAGTAACCTTCCCTGAAGTATCAGTGGCAGAGTGTGCATTTGGAATTCTGAAGCCTTTTCATGTGAAAAAGGTAAGTGAAAGAAATACTTGCTGCTGTATTTATCATGTTGAGGGGGATGAATTGCGAATAGCTCAAAACAAGATGCGAGTAGGTAAGTCACTCACCCTCAGATGCAACCATTCTCCTGATGAGAAATGTGAAGCTTCTTGCATCCAGTATAAAGGTTTAACTCAATTATTGGAATCTAGAGTATGCTCCAAAGGAGAATTTGATGAGTGGCATAATGTAAATTGCTTATATGGCCAGTGCCAAAATTGTGGGGTGGACATTCTAACTCTTTGTCTTGATGAGTTAGAGGGATTGGGGGCTAATTTAATGGAGTAGAGGAGGTTTGCTTTGGAAGAGACTATTTTCAAAAAGGGGAAGGTCTTGAAAAAGCTGAACTTGGTATACAAGAAGACCACTTATGATGTTTTTCTAGATAACTTGAAGCCTAAGCTAAAGGCATTTGTGACTCACAATTTTGTAGCTAGGTGGGAGGATAAACAGTTCAAACAGTGTTGTAAATCTTTCCCTAAAGACACTATAGTGTCTATTGTTGACTATGTTGAAAACTACAAGTCTGAAATTCAAAATGAAGTGCAAAGCATGCATTGGCATTCGCATCAGGTGAGTATTTTAGTACACATCTCTTATTGTCACAATCCAGATGTGGACCTTTCTGATTCAGACTCCTTGATTCTTACAGAGTATCATTTTTACATTCCGATGATAAGCATCATGTTTCAGAGTTCATACAATATTGCTTTGGTGTGCATTGGGATCACATGTCCAAATCTGGATTTAAACCAAAGCAACATTGGGTGTGGAGTGATGGATGTGCTAACCAATTTAAAGTAGCAGGCCTTGGTATTTTGTATCTAGGTATCCTAATATGACAAATGGCTGCTCCATGCTTTGGAGCTTCTTTGGCAGTGGTCACGGCAAGGGTCCCCATGATGGAGCAGGTGCAGTTATAAAGTCTTTTATTTAGAGAGAACAATTGAAGTCTCATGGGTGTAAATTGCAGTGTGCTGAAGATGTGGTTGTTTTCTTGCGAAGTCGTTTGGGGCAGAGGGTGGATAGTAGTTATAGTGGTTGCAAGAAGCCAATGACAAGGTGTTTCTGATGTACAACCACTGCGAGATAATAGTCACAAATGTGATGTTGTGCATAAGATGCGCAAAATACATTCCATAATGGCAACAAATAAGAATCGGATGGCCCAAATCATGGTAAAGCCTTTGGCTTGTTTTTGTTTTTTTTGTACTGACAACCTATGGTCAACATGTGAAAATGTCCATTGGATAGGACAGTGGGAAGCAAAGTACTTGCAACCAGCTGACACTGAATTTGTCAGAAGCTGCATACTTGACAATTGGGATGGCGTTTGGCAATGGGGAGATGACGGAGAGCTAATGGTTGCCACTCTTAAAATTGGAGACAATGTGGCTGTGAATGCACCAGCAGACAACAGTGAGGGACAACCTTTTTGGCTCATCCAAATTACTAAACCTATGCATCACGCTAAGGTTGATTTAACTTGTGAGTGGGGCATTGAAATTGCGGTTTTAGGGTCAAAAAATCAAAACAAGACATAGAAATGGGCCCAAGAGCCTCTATCTAATTAAAGCACAGAAGACAAAACGTCCCGTATGTATGAGAAAGCAGTTGAAGATGCCGATTCTAGGGTAAACCTCCGCAGTATTTGGAAGACTTTTTATGTTAGATTTCAATGCAACTGAAATACACAGTTTTGGTGCCCATTTTGTACAGAGTAGGGTGCAACTCTGCTGCAATTTTTGGAGGACTCCTTTTTTAGGCATCAGACTATTATACGCATAATATGTTTGTGGATTTGAGTCTTGAAATTCAAGTGTTGTTTAGGCTTGCCTTTTTCAGCAAATGTTTTGTTCTAAATGTTGTTGTAGTGGTATGACCTTGACTTCTGACTTGTGATGCTACACATGTAATTCTTTCTCTTTGTGCATTTGAACCTGTAAATGCTAGCAATCTTCTTTGTGAGGCCCTACCTGTGCATCTTCTTAGCACTATTTGTTGTTAGAATGCTTGTATGTAATGTGTAATTGGCTGTAGATAATGCAGAACCTAAAGCCTAAGCACAGACCGTAAACCAAATTGAATCGACTACCAAGTACACTCTTAATAATTGGAGTTAGAAGCGACTACACCTCCTTGAAATACTATCACTTGCACTTGTAATCACAACAATTATGTAACATGCACAATATTCAAATTGCTTTCAAGTAATTAAACTGTGATCCTTGAATTAATTTGACATCCCACCTCTAACAGGTTCAATAATATGTAATCTCACTTTCAGAATGAGCAGTGAAGCACACGAGTAGTGAGAATGAGCAAGCCTGGGAATCGGAGGAAGCACAACCGCTTTTGTGGATGAACTTGTGGATTGTTTATCTGGATATTTTAGTGAAGTTAATATGGCAGCTACTTCACATGAGCTAGCATGTTAGTTGGAGCAATTGGCTCGGCACTTGTTCTGGCATATTGATTTTAATTGTGATCCTTAATTGTGATACAGGCCTTAAAGCTTACCACTAACTTAGATACCCCTTTCAATGCCCATAAAGTTGAATCATGTTTTGAGGTAATCCAAATTCTTCAAGATGCTTAATTTTGGTCTGCAATCGTATAGCATTAACCCCTAAAGTCCCATTGTCCCTACGGGGGACAAAATGGATTTTGGGCAGGTTCCTATGAGCTCAATTTTTAATGAAACTTTCTGAAACTTTCCCATAAGATAGAAAAACTGATTAGCTTTTGGGGAATGTAATTTTTATTTCAATCGGTGCCCGGGAGCAAAAGTTATGCCCAAATAAGCTCAAAACAGGGGAGAAGGGGCAGCAAAAAAATTTTGCAAAAAATTTAATTTAATTTTTTAAATTTTTTTTCCTTATAGATTATATTTTTGCCTATTTGGGAAGCTTTGATTCATTTCATTTGGACTTTTTATGAGAAAGTTATGGACAATCTTGTTTTTCGGGCAATGAGAGCATCTTCTTGAAAAAAACTTTTTCTTTCACTTTGAATGCTGATATCTTTCAATCCGTACGGTCAAACATCACAAAATTTTTACTACATGATCTGTAAAAAGTGTAGTATAAGATCCTACGGTTATTTTCTAAAAAAAAATATTTTTTCTCATCTTTTAGATGAACGCAACAAAAGTAGCAGTTTTGAGTGATTTTTGACAGAAAAATGGCCTTGGGACTTTAGGGGTTAAAGTTTGATAAAATATTGGCAAAAATGTAAAGAAGGGAAAGTTGAATTCCGCAAAATTTGATGATGAAGTTGTGACATTGTGGTTGAAAATAGGATTATGGATATGCTATGCAGCAATGTGGTTTCTTCTATCCAATACATGGATAAAAAAACAACCCACTAAAACATTAGATATTGCCGCATTTTAGCTCGTGGACACTCTCTAAAACAAACACTTCCTATTTTTATATAAAAACATGAAAACGCTTCATATTAAGTTTTCTTTTAAGATAAAATTTATTTTCCTTTGCTTCAAGTAACTTGAAATAAGTCAAGGTTACTCAACATTGTTTATCATATTTAGCCAAACAAACCTTTGTATTCATTCTATGCTTTGGAGGGTTTAAGGTTGATTGGACCTTCAAGAACTTTAAGTCCTTGTGAAAAAAAATTCACATTAATTCCCACTTTACTTTGAATTTTATTTTTATTTTATTTGTGCAAAACATATGAATTTGAACAAGAACTTCTGTCCCTTCCATTTTTGGTTTCTAAGTTCTAAATGTTACATATGTCCATGACTTAAGTGCTAGGCCAAATTACATGTGCCTATTTTTTGGAATGAACTCTACATGATATACATGAAGAGTCAAAACTTTTAATCCAGACTTTTTTTCTTAAGTAAAAGATTAGTACTTCATCCCTACAAAATAAAAAACACTTTATCAATGTCAATTTAAGACAATTAGTCCTATGTTTGTAAGTAAATAGCATCACTAAATTTTTTTATATACAATCTTGAACTTATTACTCTCCTGCAGAAAAAATATATGTCGATAATCTATGGAAGTGAAGCAATATACTTCAAAATTAGTAAGTACATAAGTATGCTTTAATTGTGCATGAACATGACAAATCTTGAAATAGGTAGAACCATGTCACCAAACTAAAAACAATCAAATCTTCAATATTTTGATCCTTGAAAGTACCTACAAAAATCCCTATTCTATGAGTGATAATCTCTCTCGATACATATATAGAGGGATATCTCCTATTTTTGCACTAGATTCCATGAATTAAGAAGTGGAAATTTTTTAACAACATTTTAAGTACCAGAGGTTGGTTAAAATAAATGTGATTTTTTATTTATTCACGCCTAAGAATAGGCTTCATTGGAACCTTACGTAACTCTAATCAAGCCAATTCGGACGTAATTCCAATCAATGAAGATAAGATGTGTGCATGTATGTTTTCTAAAAATATTTGTCACAACCATAAATTTTGGTTTTCCTTTGCTTACCTAAATACTGGAACAGAAACAGGTAATTAGGATCCGGATTCTGTTAGAAGGGCAGAAGGAAACTGAAGATAGACAACGCTAATCCAGTAAGGAGAAAACTGGATCTGATCCGGTCAGAATGTTAGTATTCAGGAACGGAATCACATCCAGATCTTACCTCATATCGGATTAGGGTTGGACTGGAATGATAAGGACCGGACCGGAAAAGTTCATGATGACCTGCCAGGGGTCCTGGGACTATATAAAGGCTGGTCATCCTCATTTTCACTCCTTTACTTCCCTCAAGTTCTGGAGATGACCTTGAGCACTTTTACGCCTCTGCCTGCGCCAGAGCCATTGTATGTATGTGCGCCTCCGGCCGGGTACAACAGAGTGTATAGAAAAGATAGAAATTGTGTAGATTGCAAGTTTTTGTGTTGTTTTTCGATTGAGATCGGACGAGAGGAAGTGAAAAACGGGACATGCAGCTAGGAGAGAGTGAGGTAGCAATTGGTAAGGGTTCAGTGGCCGTTTGTGTCCATGCCTCAGCTGCGTAAGAGCAGACTGGGAGCACCCAATTCCTCCTCCGACGTCAAGCTCCGGAAGGTAGTTCTGGTCATCCCTATGGCGGAACCGGCCAGGTCCGAGCTCATGGAGGATCTCAACGCAATGGGGTATCTCGTGTTGATGGATAAACCCTGGGGGTTTAGGGAGGAGCAAATGGTGAGAGAGCTGAAGTGTAAGGTGTCAAACGAGTTTGACAACACGCTCCGGGGCTGTCCGACCAACTGGGAAGAAGAGAAGTGGAGGGAAGTTCAAAACTTCCGGATGGGAGGTTCCGGCATGGCTGGACGGAAAGATGAGTTTGTCCATGACAAGTTTCATGGAGAGCCGAGCAACAAGGATGGATATGCGGACGCGGATTGCAAGAGCGACCGGCATCGTAATCTCCTCCAGTTTCTGGTTTTAATCGTCCACCCAGAGAAGCCGACGAGGGTGACGATGACCATCAGCAACACGATTTTCAGTTCCCTGAGCGGGGAACGGAAGGTAAACTGGGCTTGGATCTTTTCCGATCTAGTGTCCCAGTTGGTGACGAGGATCGGAAAGAGTCGGGCCACTCCTTTGAGTCCCTATCTCTTCCACCTCTACCATCGCAACCAACTCCTCACGGACACGGAGGTGAAGACATGGAACCTTTCGGAGTCTATCCTGAAGTACGGAGAGTCGGGTTCGGATGACAAACAGGAAGAGCAAACCGGGTCCAAACCCGAGACAGAAGAAGAAGACGAGGAGGAGCACCTCCGGACGAGGAAGCAGATGAAGACAATGCCTCCTCAAAAGAGAAGAACCCCTCCTACCAACCGGTCCACTCCAGAACGGGGACCGGACGTGGAGATGCCGGATCCCGAAGACCCTAACAACCCGTTCAATCAGTTGACGGTAATTTTGTACGGGATACAAGCGGACTAGGAGGTCAAGAGGAGGACCTTTGCCAGTGTCGAAGATCTGGTGGGTGCACCGGTGGATAGTAATTTACCGGGTAAGGTGGCCCAGTATCTGTCCAATCCGGACGAGCACCGAATGCAGGAGGCAGAGATTCGTCGGCTTTAGGAGGAAGTTGACACTCTAAAGGCTGACATGGTAGCCCTCAGAGAAGACAAAGCTGTAGTTCGGGAAATGGCGGAGGCAATCCGGAAGGTGGCCGAGTCTGTGAAGGACACTCTTGGAGAGTCCGGATCCACCTCGTTGTCAAGGCGGAATTGTTTGACAAAGGGGTGCATGAGAAGAAGAAGGTATCCGGGTCCTAGATAGTTCGGATCTTGACCGACTTCACCGATCGGGTGGAAGCATCACAGGTGGTAGCAAGGGAGGCGGCCAACCGGATGGACATCAGCAGTTGGAAGCTGAATGGGTCCATGTACTCTCGGGAGATCCACCTCTCGGATATATCGCTACTGGATTCGTTTGCAGCCAGAGGATCAAATCCGAGGGAGCCTAAGGATCACACACCCAAGTCAAGGAAGAATAACCGAAGACCTAGGCCTGAGCAACCCATTCATCTGGATTCATTGCCAGGGTCAAATCTTCCGGATCCTGCTGCCGAGGAGCGGAGCAGGAATCTGACGGACGTCTTCAACCAACTGCCCGTGGAACCCAAGAGTCCTACGCTGGGTGAGGGAGTTGGAAAGTAGGTAGGTAGTTAGGAATGTAATTTTTGTAAGATAGTTAGGACCGGATTGGATGTTGACCCGGTCTGGCCGGTTAGGATCAAATCCGGATGTCCAAAGCGGATTTCCAGGGGCCTTTTTGCCTTGTAATCAAATTGTATATAAGTCAGCCCCTGCTTGGGAGCTACGAATCTTTTCGCCCAAATTTTGTGTACGTCTTCTCTTGGCCTCTTGTTGCATGTCTCTCCCGTGTGTGGCAGGGGTTGTGTGGTGAAGAGTTAGGAAGGCACATGCTGGTGCAGGTGTGATTTCTTCCTTTGGTGTTCTTGTTTTGATCTTATGTGCAAGTGAGCGGATTGTGAAAGAGTTGGGAGTGGATTTCGGTTCCTTAGCATCTCTAAGGTTTAGGATTTCGGGCGAGACAGCCGTTGTTAGGCTAGGCGGATAGGGAGGGATTCCTTAGTCGCGCTAGAACTCCTGGGTGGAAAATCCGGTTGAGTGTCCGATCTCCTGAGAGATCTCGCTGCCTTAGTGGGCAAACAGAAGAACTTTAGTTGATGTTGGAACGGACGGATTCACTTGCAACCGCCTGGCTTCGTACAAACGGAACGTGGCGCTGAGGTCGTTGTAGTATGAGAAGATCGTACGGGGGGTCTTTGTGTGACCGGTGATCCGGAGGGTTCTCCGGATTGCTGTGAAGGATCAAACCGGATCCGGATTAGTGTAGGAAATGGGAGAATAGAGAAGTGGGTCTTCAGCCACTATAAATCATGAAAGGAGCGGCGGGCCTACCACTCTCAAAAGCAAGGGGCGAACCCTTTGATGGTGAAATAGAGGTAAAACTAAACCGGATGGGAGTAAGAGTGGATGTCTATTAATCAGACTGGATCAGAAAGTTGATCGGATCGGATCGGAGAAGAGGGTCTGATTGTAGTTTTCAGTATTGTTGTGTTTCCGGTTGTGGTGTTAGGACCAGAAGAGGAAATATTGGTACTGACTTAGCTTAGAGACCAAATAAAGCTAGATACTTCACATAATCTTGCGGGTTCGATCTTTAGAGTCACTTTGTTATACTTTAAAGTGGTTTTTTGTAGTATAATTGGGAATTTGCTTGCCTTGTGCTGCGACAATTTTGGTAATCAAAATTTTATAAATTCATCACCAATATTTTTTAGTGAATTACCATGAAAATGAAATGAAATGAACTAAATCACTTCAAATATAGTAGATTTTTTTTAAGTTCCCATTTGCTACCCTTGTTTGGGATTGTGTAAGAAGTGAGTATTAATTATGCCATACAAGGAATCTCATTTCTTTTCTGTACTACATATACACCAAAAAGTGACCCATATAACAGGCTTTTTGTGGGATTGTTAACTAGTACTATACTTGGGTGGGATTTTTAGTTTGGAAAAGATCATTAGCTTGTCAAACACTCAAAGTAAGTCAAGTAGCTTCACAAGGTCCTACTTCTTGGTGCAACGTTCTACAATAGATTTGCTAAAATCTCACCAAATTGGTCAACAATAACTCATATATATAGCCCCTTGCAAATCCATCCTTTGACCCTGTGAAGACCATGTTTTGAAATCTAAGGCAACTGACCCAAAAATCCTTGTCAATTTGTAGTAAGCGTTGGAGAGAATTGCCTAGCAAGACTAATCCACAAATTTGGTCCCTACAAATCCGATACTTGTGAGAACAAGGAACCTCTCATTGCACCTTCCATCTTATGAATGATCCTAATGAGATTGACGCTAAGACTAGAGAAACAAATTACGCTTTGGACTGGATGATTGGGTACACAACTTTGCAAGGTCCCAATTGTCCTTGGCGCTGTTTTCAATTGTAGTAGCACCTTGTACTGCAAACTAGGTATGGATCCAAATCTAATCCATAAATCAGAGGAAAATGCCCATTCACCCAGATTTACACTTGAAAATTCAATCCTAATAGCAAATTGTTCAAAAATCATAAGTATTTACAACTATGAAATGAATTGGATAAGGTGCCAAATAGTAAATTGAAAACACAGTTGCTTAGACGTCTCTTCTTGTGAAAAACAAACCAATATATAGTCCGAAACGAGGAACCTACACATGTGCTCAAATCCAAAGATAAACAAGATTATCATAAAATCTAAATGAAGTGTTTGAGGAACAAAATGAGTAACTGCTACAAAATTGCTACAGTCATTTTGCTACCTTTGCCGTTGCTTGTGTATTGCTAGCAGTTGACTTCCAAGCTCCAATAGATACTTTCTCCTCTTGGAAATTTCACCCGTAGCTACCTTCAAATTCGAAATGCTCTTCATCTTTGTTCCCCCTTTACCACGTTTCTTGGTCTTCTTCTTCACTGATTCATCCACCGTGGCCTCTTCCGTAGCTGAATACCCCACCCCCCCCCCATTCTCATCTTCTTCTTCATCGTCACTCTCTGAAGCTTCATTGGCTTGTTGATCCTCAAAATCTGGTGGGTCTTCATCATGCTTCTGCTCACTTTCTGGGCCATCTGAAAGAATTGGAGCTGGGAGTTCTTGCCTAGTCAAACCTACACTGCTTTTGGATCTTGGACTTTTCTCGGCCTTTTCTTTTCATATGGGGTTCTGCAAGAATAGACTCTCTCTCTCCAAATAGAGGACTCACTTCTGACTTGTCCAATCCTAGAATACTCACTGCTGCAAAGGAATTTTCTTCATGCAGCCCTTGACACAAGGATGATTCTTTGCCCATAGCTTTGGCTCCAAATGCTGTTGACTTCAGAGTTCTAGATGGACTCAGGTTGGAGCTTCCACCTCCTTGCGGACTCTTGTCTCTAAGTATTGTGGACTTTGGAGTTCTAGATGGACTCGGGTTGGAGCTTCCACCTCCTCGCGGACTGTTGGGAAGGTCTGGAATACTTGACGTCCAAACTGCAGGCTTTTGTAGACTTTTGAATCAAAATTACTTCTTCAACCTCGTCCTATGGAAGGTGGATTATGATTGGACTTCTAGGGACTTCTATAGTACACAAATGACTCAAATGTTAGAGTTTGAGTTCTACAAGCACTCTTATACAATTGAAATGGACTACAATTTACTTCATTTCTTATAAGGAAGACTCCAATACATTAACTTCTCAGATGGTGTACTCTCAAAGCACTCACACACGCAAGGTATCTACTATATTAGAGACATAAACACTAGGATGCTTCAATGGAGTGCAATGGATTGTTGACTCTATAAAATTACTTCTTTGGGACTATGTAACACAAACTAGTCAATTGTACTCTTGGATGAATGCAACAGTAATCTTTCAAAACGTTAATGGACAATATGATTGAAGACATGCACAAAACGAGCACTACTAGGGCCTCCCAGGCAGCACTACACTTAACATTCATTATAAATATATCGTTAGAAAGCTTGATATGTAAACAATCTAGAAGAATTGACCCCTCAAAACCATTTTCAACATCTGCAGGGTCTTCAATGAATGCTACATAATTTCAAAAATCTAACAATAACATTGCAAATGCCAACTCAAACTCATTGCTATTCCAATAGCTCAGCACTCAGGTTTGTTCAAAGAAGGAATGTTTGCAGCAACTATAGACTCCAACAGCATCAGGTTTCCACCATTGAAGGCTGGATTGCCTTGAATGGTTTGCATCAAATTTAAACTGGATATACATACCAAAATCCTAAGCCAAAAGTTCTACAAAAGTTAATGATCTCACCTGGAATTGTGGATGGTCTTTTGTTCTTCACTCTTGCAGCCTAGAACGCCTTTGTTCTAGGCTTCACAATACCATGAGCAACCCACCAATCCCCGTGCATCTCCTTCTTATAATTTTCTTCAATGCACATAGTGGACTCTTGAAAGTGAAACCTGCAACAAATATGGTGGTATGCACACTTACAAGTTCCAAGGACAACAGCTCACACTGCTTCAAACCCTAAACCGCAAAAAACACACCTACCCAGCTCAATCCATTCTTTCTTATTAGAATGTTTACTAAGATTACAAATTGGCTGTGGCGACACAAACTTAAACAAGGTCAATCCCGACTCTAATCGACTAATGCAGCTCTTGACTGCCACTTCATGCCGATTAAGTTGTAAAATTTGTTCCTCTAAGCACACCACTCTAGCTGCCACGCCAGACTCTGTTTCTTGAACTTTCAAGTAATTAAACTGCCCATCGCTAGCCCAGTTCTTGCAACAAGCAACGACCTTTTTCTAACCTTCAATGTCATGAGACAACATATCTAGTAAACTACTACTAGATTCTAGACCTAAACCACTCTCAGAGATCTACCTCAACTCACTCATTTTCAAGTCCTCTAATGAATGCAATTTCCCAAGAGAATCAAACAATTTTTCAAGACAGAACTCCATTTGACCTTTTGCACGTGCATCTGCAAGGGTAAAACTATCTTTTGCCTTTCTCTCTAAGCTTAGAGACTTCACCATCCTCCCATGCTCTTCACTCATAATTCCTCCATACCTCTTCCAAGCATCAATAGCTGCGCTCACTGCACTAGGGCCTCTAAAACCCTCGCATCTAAGACGAGTATCCAAAAAACTCTCTTGCCATGAGGGACTGTCCAAACTGCTAAAAGTCTTTGACCCACCACTGGAACCACCGTCTTCACCGTCTAAGTTGCCATCTTCATCATCCAAGAAGAAAAAATTGTCTGCCACCCTCCCTTGCTTCATGGACTTCTTGCGCCGCCGAAGTTGTTTGCTATTTGTCCACTCCACGTAAGCGGCCCAATTCAGCTTTAGCTTCAACTTTTCCTGGCAGTAGAATCCTCTAGCCATGCCAAGGCTAATTAATCTTGACAAAAGCAAGCAATGCTTCTAGTGAGTCTGCATCCACAACAACTCAAGCTTCTTCACCGCCTCCTCATTTCTCAAAAACATGTAACGGTGTCTGTTTTTGTTTACAACAGGCCCAAGATACTGGCAGAGATCCTCGTCCATGAAATTGTTTGGATGCTTCAAATGCTTTGGGTTAATACCGCCACAACTCAGGCCATATTTATCATGAAACTCGTTACGAGTGTAAGATCTGTCGTTGCTAAGTGGAAACAAATCAGGTGCCTCTGCATAAATCAGAACACTATATCCTTGCTTTGAATGCCCTAAAGGTGAACCCTCTAACTTGACCTTCACTCTTCCCCTCTGAGTTGCCATGATCTTGCTGTAGTTCAAGCGCTACACCAAAGCCAAAATTTAGGCACCTCGCACTTATACAAAAACACCTACAACTGGTGCGTCGTATGTTGTGGCGCATGGAAACTCAAACGGATCCTAAACCACACACAGGGAGGCAAATCCTAAGCACCCAATCATTTAAGATCGATGGACGGCCTGTGCCTTAGTATTTGAACGACGGGACCACCCAGTTTCCCACCCATTCCTTCATTCAGTTTGAAAATGGACTAAATATGCGCCACTTTTGGTCCAGCGTAGTATGCATCTATCCGGATCAGGAATCCCATAGACTTGAGTAATCTGGCAACGTACCACTCCATCTGTAGACCAGGGACAATCTCAATGGTCAGCTTTTGCATGAGCGCTTTTGTCCTCTACCCATACTTTTGCACAGATTCGATTGACTTCATCGTGAGTATACTCAATCGGCCCAATGCCTCCCCACCTACTTCTCGGAAAGCTTGTAGGAAGTCCACTCTCATTTGATCCCAGTTATTCCGGATCAGATCCGGAATATCTTGGTACCACTTGAGAGCTTCCCCTTTCAGCAATCCTTAGAAGATTCTTCGTTGGGCAACCTCATTCTTTTTATTGGCAAGTGCGGTCAGCTGAAACTCGCATAGCCACTCATCCGCATCTTGGCTTCCGTCGCCCTTGAAGAGCTTGTACCTCAACCGAGTCACAACGTCTTCTTCTTCTAATAGCGGCTCTTCCGCTTCCGGTTCCGATCCTCTCTCAGAAGTTGAAGGTGAATTTCCCAATTTCGAACTCTCGTTCTCTTCTCCAGGTGCAGGTACAAAAATTGGTTGGTCTTCCGATTCCGATATATCTGGATCACTAAAACCTGGTCCAGACAATTCTCCCTATTGATTAGTTCTCAATCATCTCTCGCTCCTAGTCCTCCTTCTCATGAGTGTGAGATCCGGTTCCTCTAGAGAACCAAAACTCAATCCGAGAAAAGACAATACAAGAACCAAAACAATTATTGACCTAGCTATTGGAAAGCAAAATAAAATCAGTAGCTTCAGGATCCCCGACAGCGGCGCCAGATTTTTGTATGTCGCAGCACAGGGCAAGCAAATTCCCAGTTTTACTCCCAAAAACCACTCTAAAGCATAACAAAGTGACTCTAAAGATTGAACCCGCAAGATTCTATGAAGTATCTAACCTTATCTTGTATCTAAGCTCAGTCAGTATCCATATTTCCCTTTCTGGTCCTAACTCTAAGATCGGAAACACAACAACACCAAAAACTGCGATCAGATCCTTCTTTTT
Organism: Neckera pumila; assembly: GCA_963969595.1. Taxonomy (NCBI): domain Eukaryota; kingdom Viridiplantae; phylum Streptophyta; class Bryopsida; order Hypnales; family Neckeraceae; genus Neckera; species Neckera pumila. The sequence continues at coordinate 47,078,453 of OZ018409.1, read as the reverse complement.
TTTTCCGATCCGTCCAACTATCCGATCCGGTGATTCCGGTCTGATCAACTCATATAAACTCTTATTCTCATCAGGTTTAGTTTTTTTTCTATTTCACCATCAGAGTATTTGCTGCTTGCTTTTGAGAGTGGCAGGCCCACCACTCCTTCCATGACTTATAGTGGCTAAAGACCCACTTTCTTAATCCTCATATCTCCTATACTAATCCGGATCCAGTTTGGTCCTTCACAGCAATCCAAAGAACTCTCCAGATCACCAGTCACACAAAGACCCCCCGTACGACCCTCTCATCAATAATGACCTTGATGCCAAGTTCCTTCCATACGAAGTTAGGCGGTTACAAGTGTACTCGTCCGTTCCAACATCAACTAAAGTTCTTCCATTTACGAACTAGGACAACGAGATCACTCAAGAGACTAGACACTCAACCGGATTTCCCACTTAGGAGTTCTAGCGCGACTAAGGAATCCCTCCCTATCCGCCTAGCCTAACAACGGCTTTCTCGCCCGGAAACCTAAACCTTAGCGGTGCTAAGTAATTGAAATCCACTCCCAATTCTTTTCCTACCCACTCACTTGTACATAAGATCAAAACAAGAACACCAAGAGGAGAAATCACTCCCAAAACAACCTACGCCTTCCTAACTCTTTGCCATACAGCCCTGCCACACTCGAGAGAGACACACAACAAGAAGCCAATAGAAAGTACAAGCAAAATTTAGGCAAAAAGACTCTCAGTTCCCAGGCAAGGACTGGCTTTATATACAACTAATTACAAAGGCAAAAAGGCCCCAAAAATCTCGCGCGGAACTTCCAGTTTGATCCTAATCGGCTAGACCGGATCAACATCTGGTTCGGTCCATCCTATCCTATACTTAACAAAATTAATTCCTACCTACTCTGCAACTCCCTCACCCAATGTAGGACTTTTGAGTTTGGCTGATAACTGGTCAAAGACGTCCTGCAAATTTCTACTCCGCTCCCCGGCTGCAGGATCCAGAAGATCCAATCCTGGCGATGAATCCAGATGAATTATTTGTCCAAGTGCGGGTCCTCGTCCACTCTTCTTTGATTTGGGAGTCTGATCCTTACCCTCCCTCAGATTAGATCCACCCAAAAACGAATCCGGCATCGAGAGACCCAAAAGATGGACTTCTCCGGAGTACATGGATCCGGTCAGCTTCTGGCTGCTCACCTCCATCCAGTTTGCTGCCTCTCGTGCCACCACCATTGCCGTTTCCACCCGCTTGGTAAAATCGGTCAAGATCCGAACTATCCGGGAACCGGATACTTTCTTCTCCTCGTTTATTCCCTCGTCAAATAGTTTCGCCTTGACGACGGCAAATCCGGGTTCTCCAAGAGTGTCCTTCAACGTCTCCGCTACCTTCTGCGTCACTTCTGCCATCTCTCAAATGGCGGCCTTGTCTTCCTTGAAGGTAAACATCTCTGCCTTCAACGCATTGACCTCCTCCTGAAGTCGGCAAATTTCTGCTTCCTTCTTCCGGTACTCGACCGGATTGGTGATGCATCGCGCTACCTTCAATGGCAGCTTTCTATCCACGGGCGCATCCACGAACTTTTCGATCTTGGTGAGGGTCTTCTTTTTTACCTCCCAATCCGCTTATACGCCGCAGAGGATGGTGATCAATTTATTGAACGGATCGTTGGAATCTTCCGGTTCCGCCTTCTCTTTTTTTGGTCCCATATCCGGAGTAGATTGGTCGGCAGGAGGTGTTCCTCTCTTACAAGGAGGCGTCTTTTTCAGTCGCTTCTTCCCCTGAGGTGCTCCTCCACATCTTCTTCTTCCGTCTCTGGTTCAGATCCGGATCCCTCCTCGGGTTCCTCATCCATCTCTGACTCCCCATTTTTTAGGATGGTTTCCTGAGTCCACCATATCTTCTCCTCTGTCTCAATGAAGAGTTGGTTGCGCTAGTAGAGGTGAAAGAGGTAGTGACACAAGGGAGTGGCCCTACTCCTTCCAACTCTAGCAACAAGTTGGAACACCAGATCGGAAAAGATCCGGGCCCAGTTTACTATCTGGTCTCCGCTCAAGGCACCAAAAATAGTGTTGTTGATGGTCATCATCACCCTCATTGGCTTCTCCGGATGAACGATGGGAATCAGGAACTGAAGAAGGCAGCGGTGTCGATCGTCTTCACAATCATCGACCGCATATCCGTCCTTTGGACTCGTTGTTTCTCGAAACTTCTCGTGGACGAATTCATCCTTCCATCGCGCCACTCCTAAACCACCTAAATGGAAGTTATAGACCTCTCTCTACCTCTCTTCCGTCCATTTGGTTGGACGTTCCTGGATGGTGTTCTCGTACTGATTTGACAATTTTCCTAGTATCTCTTTTACCATCCGCTCCTCTCTAAATCCCCAGGATTTGTCCATCAATCCTAAACAACCCATCGTGTTGAGGTCTTCCATGAGCTGGTTTCTCACCGGTTCCTTGGAGGGGATGACCAGAACCACCTTTTGGAGCTTAACCTTGGTTGGGGAGGAATTGGGCGCTCCCGGTCTACTCTTACAAAGCAGAGGCATGGACACAGACTTGACCAGCCGAATCCTTTCCGGCACTATCTCACTCTCTCCTAGCCACACGTCCCGTTCCTCACTTTTTCTCGTCCAATCTCAACCGGAAAACAAAACAAAACCTGCAGCACACACAATTTTGACCTCTCACGCACTCTCACGCACTCACACTTAAGTTCTCACGCACACAACGGCTCTGGCACAGACGGAGGCGTTAAAGCGCTCAAGGTCAGCTCCAAAATTCAAAGAAAGTAAAGGAGTGAAAATGGGAAAGACCAACCTTTATATAGTCTCAGGACCCAGACTGGTCATCATGACCGCTTTTGATCCGGTCCTTAGCAATTCGATTCAACCCTAATCTGATCCGAGATAAGTTCCAGATATGATTCTGCTCCTGAGTACTAATACTCTGACTAGATTAGATCCAGTTTACCCCTTACTACATTAGCTTTGTTTATCTCCAGTCTTCTTCTACCTCTTGATCATATCCAGATCTTAATTACTAGTTTCCGTTCCAACTTCTAGGTAAGCTAGGAAAAATCAAAAATTCTGGTTGCGACAACTTCAATGTAGCATATGGAAGAATGAAAATCCAATATGCTAATAATGCAAGTGTGTTAAAGTATATTGAATAAGCACTAGAAGAAAATTGTGTTAAATTCCCTAAAAATGCGTCACCTTGTTTTCGTTGACTTCCCGTTTCAAAACGTAGGAAGAACGCAGGAAAAACGCAAAAAACTGTGCTTTTTGACTTTTCCACTTTGTTTTTAAATAGGCACTCAACGTAAGCAAGGTGACGTGTTTTCAAGGAATGAAACGCGGGTTTTTTCTAGTGAAGGATGGGTAGGACATAGCAGTCTTTGGAAACGTATGTGCCCTAGATGGGCTAGGATGTTCAAGCATGGACATGCAAACACAACGAACCTTGTGGAATGCATGTGGCAATATGTGAAATACACCTTACTAGATGGGAAAGTCAATCGAAGACTAAATGAATTGATTTTTACATTAATAGGTAATCCGGATACTAGACGGCGATTTGGAGGACTGACATTAGATGAGCATTACAATAATGCTCATTGGTTGAGTGAATCACAAAAGTACTCCATTAGAGGATGAGATAAAGGTAGAACAATAAGATTGCAGAAAGCCAAAAAATTGGTCCAACGGTATAAAGAAGACCGATTGACAAATGTGGAAGTGATTGATCCATGTCATTTGGAGTTTGCGTTTTGAAGTCAAACCGTGTCAAACAAATGGTATATAGTTAGTTTATCTCGTGAATGGTGCGAGTGTAACAACTATGGTCTAATATGTAAACACATGTTTGTTATAAAACAAATTGTTGATGAGGAATATCAACATTTGTTTGATTTGCTACCTGGCATATATGAACCTCGTGGATTTATCCATGACTTAGAAGATTTCGGTGAAGATGCATGTGCGGATCCGAATGAAGGTCCAAGTGGAGGTTCAGATGAGGGACCAAGTGGGAGTTTCAATGAGGACCCAAGTGGGGGTCCAAGTGAAAAGCAATGTGGAAGTCTAAGTGCAGGTGGAAGTCTAAATGCAGGTGTAAGTGGAGATCCTAACAAAGATACAAATGATGAACCTTTCCTAAATCCTAATGATAACAATGAGTTGATAAAAGAGATGTTTTCAAATATCTCAAATATGACGGCATCCCAAAATATTCCAAGAGAAACATATGCAAGTTTGACAATAGAAAAATGCAGTGCATTGAAGAGGGCTGGAGAAATGTTTATGGCCGTTTTTCAAGAATCTATGGGTTTGGAATTGAAAATCCAAGTCAAATGCTCATACTGAGGAAAGGTGGAAGTATCACCCCGCTATAAGAGAATGTTACAAATACAAGACTTGGACATGGGAGTTAAAAAAAAAAAAAAAGATTTCACTATGAAAATTCAAGTGGCGGAAAAGGAGGTGTGGTACAATCTCCAAGACCTAATGGTGGAATCAAGTTACAACACCGCAAACAACTTGTGCTAAAGAAACACACAAAGGTGAAATTGCCAAAGCTTTATAGAAGTTGATGTCGTAATTGTGAGGGATTGAATATATTTTTCAATGGAGTTACCGTCATTGAGTGCCACAATTGCCAGTATACAATAGTAAGAGAGGGTCATAGTATTACACCAAATACTCAGGAATGTGAGGAATGTGAGGTTGAACAAGACGTGGAATTGTTTTTTAAGGAGTTGAACATATATTAGGAAGGTGAAAGCAAATCTTGTTTAATTCGAACTAGTTGTTTGGTGTTATTCATTTAATGAAAATGAAAAATATAGCAGTTTTAACTGCTAGTTTATTATGGTTATTGTATTTGCATACATTATGTGCAACATTTGTATAATTTTTTTATTGCTTGCTTCAATGATATGTATGCATCATGTATATATTCAAAATTTTATTTTATATGTGTTTATGACAATTCCAATGTACATTCGTGAGTATTATTTGAATATGTTTTAAAAAGTTAAAGAATATTTAAAGCTTATTAATTCACATGTGACTAATGTAACTTACCTCAAAAGTAAGGTTAGTCACATTTGTAAAATTTAACCTACTTTTTTAAAAAGTTTAATCTTATTTAAACATTTAAAGGAAAATGGAAGTGAAACATTTAAAGTAAAAAAGATTACGTACGCAATATGAATTTAGTACGAAAGTGTAAATGAACTTATTTCCAAAACCATCCCAAACATGTGCCCGTAAGTGACTAGAGGCTTTAAGCAATATTTAAAGCGGTTATAACCTAATGTTTCTTTAACATTTTTGTAACTTCAACTCCAAAGAGTTCATATATATCATCCTTATTAAAGGACATCCACACAATTTAGTTTCAAATAAACAATGCATAGAAATTTTCCAAATGAATTTATAGAAATTCTCAAATTCACACAAATTACAATTTGAACACTTTCATTTTGTAATTTTTTATGATTAGTTGAAATAAAAGTAAAGTGGTTTATCTGTGATTTAGTTCTATAGAGGTGTCTTCAACTTTTCTCGAATGCAATAAAATGATAGTTTCATAGGTTGAAAAGTTGCACATTATGCAAAACATGATTCAATGTTTGGCATTGAGTTCTTTTAGACAATCATTCCAACATTCATGAGATAATGAGAACTTTTTATTTTTCATATAATTAAAAAAGTAATATTATACATGTAGCTTGATGTATAAATAAAAGTTGGACATTCTTAATTTTAAATTCTATCCATTTAGGATCTATGATTGCAATCACCCAAATTTTGTATAAATTCAAATCTTAAATTTTTTAATCATACCTAGATGAATGATTGCAAATCACCAATATTTTGCATTAAAGAATCCATAAAGATGGTCTTGCATTAGGACAATAGTATTGTAATTGCGTGTTAATTAATTTTACATAGGGATAAATTTTCATTATTATAGTATTGTGTTTAGACATTAAACCTGAAAGTCAATGTCAAGTTTGATTAACTTCATTGATTCCTTAAATAGAAGTTTGTAACATTAGTTACAATTATATAATAGAGAAAATAAAATTGCATTAACCCCTAAAATTTTGAATTCTATTTTGTTATGATTTTTACATGATAATGAATACAATATTGACAATCTATATATGAGATTTGTTGTGATGGGTTGAAATGTAACACTCTAAGAATAGTAATTTTATGCACACTTTTTATTCATTGATTGAATTGCGTAATTGAATAGCACTATTCCAATTTTTAATCTTAGATAATATTTCGTCCATTTTTAATACACTTCAAAAGCATAATTTAATTATAAAATGGAACTATAAAGGATAAGGACATTTGGCATTGTACAAGGAAATTTAGTAAGAATCAATCAAAGAAAAGATACTCTTAAGATGTGAAGAAAAGAACATTCAAGAGTATTCAAGAGCAATCCAAAAAATCTTCTTCACTATAGTAGGGATAGAAAGTTTATGGATTAATAACGTAATGATGATAAAGTTTATAATTTCAGTAAATATCTTGAAATCATACCTTTATATTCAAAAGAACATTCAAGAGTATTCAAGAGCATTGGAGAAAATCTTTTACACTATAGTAGGGATAGAAAGTTTATGGATAGAAAGTTTATGGATAGAAAGTTTATGGATTATTAACGTAATGATGATAAAGTTTATAATTTAAGTAAATATCTTGAAATCATGTTGTGCTTTTTGTCACACCTTTATAATATTGATGACTATGTATGAAATATTATGAATCCTACAATGTGATATACCTTTATCAATACGTTTACTCTAAATTCCTAATGTATATTATCAATTGGTCTAAGCTTAATTCAAACAACATTTTTTGAAGTTTCTCTAAGAAGTGTTCAAATATTTTCACAGATTTGGGCCATAGGTCTAACTTACAATGAGAACAAGCCACAAGGTCATACCAAAGAAGGAAAAATCAACCATTTGGTAATAATAAAGTAATTCTCCAAGGTGATTGCACCAGGTTGTAATCACCCTAACTTAGTTTTAATTAATTTTGGGTTCCTAGTTAGGTAGGACCTTGGATCCTCGTGACCCATCCCAAAATGATGATGTGAATGATTTGAGAGCCCATCTGTAAATTGCAAATACCAAAGATAATCATAATTAACTTGCCATCTGAAACTGGAGGCCACCCAAGCAACCAAGCTTGCCGGCTCCCTCCACCGTCGATCTAATGGAAGGGCCGAGATGCCTGAAGCCCACCCTCAAACTCGAGGGTGTCTGGTTGCTTGGCCGGCCAGCTCTCCCCCTCGCCGTCCCGCACTCCCGCCTCTTTGGTTTCAATTCTGTCTCTCTCTCTCCCTCTCGCTGGCACTCTCTGCATTGGCTGCACTCAACTTACTGCCTCCCTTCTTCACGTCCCTGGCGGACTCCCGAGGCCTGCCTGTCTCATGGCCTCCCCTCCGGTCTCGCGCAGCGGCGGCGGTGGCAGCGGTGGCCGCGTCGGCTGGGGCCTGGTCTCCTCCGCCATGTTCGTCCCTCTGTCGGCCTCGTGGGTATTCCTGTCGTCTCCCCTGCAGCCGACTCGCTCGCTCTTCCTGTTGCCCACGTTCCACCTCCACCTCGTTTTCCCTCCGGCCTCCCTCGTCTTGCCCCTCGCCGCCCTGGCCTTCTCCCGACTGGCCCCCGACTTCGCCTCAGACTCAGCCTCTCCCCTTCCTCTAGCCACCACCCTCTTTGCCGGTTTCCATCACATCCCCTCTGATCAGGTAGTCAGTCAGTCTCCCGCCAGTTCCCCTCTCTTCCTTTCAGTTCAATGATTCATATGCGAAACGACTTCTTCTCTCTCTCTCTCTCCTAGGGACGCCCTCCTTATCTTGTCTTGCTTTGCCTTGCTTTGCCTTGCATTGTCTTGTCTTGTCCGCAGCATAACTCCCTTAACTTCATATCTCAGACGTACAAACTCGCCCTGCAATTCTCGTCTTCCTCGCACCTGTTCCAGTTCCTCGAGGTACTCCGACCTCCTGCTGTGGCTTCAGTCTGTCCTATTAGCTTCGTCACCCTAACTCCTCCCTCGACTTATTTCATTCTTTCTCGTGGACATCTTATGTGGAATGGCTCTCTCCGATCCACAGACCGCTACCAACTTCGGAGCTCGTTCTACCGCTCGCTTGACACACCACCTCTCGCTCTTCCTCTTGTCATCCCCTTCCGACCGCAATTGTGAGGCGGATCTCAACGGCAATCCGGTAAGTCGGACCCTGGAGGGGGGTTCCGAGCCTCTTCCCTCATTGGACTGCGCAGCGCCCTCTATCCCTCTCGCTGTGCAGGAAACTGCAGACGACTGCCATGTGCTTTGGGAAGAACAAGACACTCTCTTAGCGACGTTGAGGTCTCCATCGTCAATCACGGTTCAGCAAAATGTGGCATCCGAACCTGAGGTGTATGCCCCCGATAGTAGGAATTTGGATGTGGGACGGAATGAACCAGCTCTTAAAAAAAGATGTGCTCGAGTAACGACCTTGTTGCGCTTTTTCCCTACGACTCGATGTTTAAGCATTCCGGCGCCCTCGAGCATTTCTTTGGATTCTGGTGGTGAGTGTTTGAGAAGTCACAACGATAATGCTCGCCCTCGGCAGATGTGCTATCAAGGCCATGTAGCTAGCGAGGTCGAAGATCGACAACAGTCCATCCCTAGATGTATTGAAGATGAGCATGACAATGCAGATGGCCGGGATTCTTCACCAATGAGGGCTTCGAATCGCCCTCAGGAGCAATTATTGCATCAACCCGGATGCGAATTGGACACAAGGGCCATGGATGTAATTAATACTCATGCTTCGAAAGGTCTGTGAATTTTGAGAATGCATCACTTCTCTCGAGTTAGTCTCAATTCTGTCTCGGAGTACTGCAAGGAGGATCCTTAAGAGAGAATTCTCTGAAATTGTTTTTCTCCAATTTATTGTTTGCAAATTTTGATTCTCCTTACCTGCTTGCACAAATGTTATCGAGCAAGCTGAAGCCAAGGTCTGCGCTACACGCCATAGCTGTGAACTCTACATATTGACACCTTTTATGTCGTGGCCCGGCAGATTCAGCCTCTGGTGATCTTCGGAGTGAAATTTTGGTACAACCCAAATCAAATACCTATGCACAGTTGCACACCTGTATATTGGCTACGTCTAATTGGAGAAAAGCTGTTGGGCAAGATAGGTCTCTTTAAGCTGTTGGATTTGAATAAACAATATGCAAGTAAAGTGGCACCTGTTCGTTTTCTGAAAATTTGGCAGTGCATTGCACTAATACTGGGAATTGGAAACGCAGGATTGTCTTTTGAATCCATCTTTTCGTCGTAAGTTTTTTCAGAACTCTACTTTACCAAATTACCATAAACTGCTTCCAAACCATGTAGCTCCCTTCGCCTCAGTTAAAACTCGTAGGTATTTGGTGGAGTTTGGATTTTGCTATCACGCCTTAAATTGTAGACTGAAGTCGTCGGGTCCCAAAATTGCCTATGCTATTAGGTCTCAAATGCAGTGTATGACTGATCAATTCGTGGCAGTACAGTACTTGTGGAACGCGTGGAAGACCTACTGAATGAGATTGATAATCCTGCAAACATTGATTTGGTAGCAGTTGCTGAATTTCTGACATTACGAAAATGAGACAGAAGAATACGCTTCGTTCCACTTTCTGTACCCAACTGTTATTCAGATAGAAATTAGAAAACCGAACTGTTCGGAGCATGTTGTGTCAATGGAGTCGTCAAACCGAAATAACTGAAGCTTTGCAACGAACGATTTTTGTCATCCCTGTGCCAAATATGTTGAAAACTCCGCTCACACCTGATAATTCAGCGTAGACTCCACTGAACCACTGTTCAGTCCCACCTCTGTACAGCTCATCAGAAATAATCTACTGTTTCATTCCAACCGTTGATTGGATATCATTCATTACTTCTTAGTTCAGTCAGGGCTGGCCTTCTCCCTTGCAATCTACAGTTGATGTTTGCTGTGACAAACATCTAGAAATTGTCACACCTCCAAGAATGAAACTTCTATGAAGGAAAGGAGTTATCTAGGACTTTTTTTTTGGCTTTCTAGTGCCAGAATGCACCAAAAAAAAAATTGGGCTAAAAAATGGCAACAAACCGTGAAATTTTTTGTCAAGAAATTTACAAATAATAAAAAAAAATTGGATGAAAACAAAATTATGGACATGTGATATGTGCTAATGTGATATTTTCTATCCAATATGTGGATGAATGTTGAAATTCAGAACACCACTGTAACATTTTATATCACCACTTTGGCACTTCATAAAAATGGAGTTGTCACACCTTCTCCAAGATTGAAACTTTTATGAAGAATAGGAGTTGTCACACCTTCTTCTTCCCTTCCTCAATCTTCAAAGAGTAGGAACGTGACACTCTCTCATTGGTTTGCGGAGGGTTCATTCTTTGAAGATTGAGAATGGAGATTAATGTAGTAGGCTCTAAAAGCGACCCTTTTTCATAGGTTTGCATGATCAAAAATATTTTTAGCTCATTTTTCAGAGAAAGAAAATAGATGCCGAAAGTAACACAAGTGGTTTCATATTTTTTGAAGCATTGTTGATTTAGTTATGAATTTTCAAAGATTTCTGTTGTAGGTACCTATTTGTGACCCTAGGTCTTTCAAAATCCATCCCCTTGCAACTTCTAAAGTGATTTGAGGAAATCAAGGTCAATGATTGGCTCTTGCAATAGAAAAACAATTTTTCCTAAGCCCTTCCAAGAGCATTATTTTCAACATTTTTAGGAAAGAACATGTATGTCTCATAACTTGTGCACTTTAATCAATATGTGGAAAAATGCGTTGAGATTACATTAAAAAATAAATTTATCAACAAAACTTTTGTGTTTATTTTTTTTTAAAAGGAAGAAGGTGGTATTAGATGAAAGGAAAACTTAAATCACAATTTTTTTATAAGATATTAAAAAATATAAATCTCAATGGTGAGAATGTTTTAGTAGACGAAATACATCATTTTATTTTAATCTTATTTGGAAAATTTCAAAGTAAGATTCAAAGAACGACTTTAAATGTTTTTTTTACCTCTCTTGCCCCTAAAATACAGCTATCATCTCATTACTTGAAATTGAATGGTTCAAATATTTTTGAGTAGGTATGAATCTACATAGTCAAATGAAATTAATAAATCTTTTTTATTATTTAGAATACATATTTAGTTGTACACTTTGATATTCAAGATATGATTTTGGAAAGACCTGAAGTATGTTTTGTGCCTTTTTAATTGCCAACTAGGTTTTGTGCATGTTAACCCCTAAAGGACCAACATGCGTTTTTTGGCCGTATAGAAATTTTGGGCAGGTACGTGTGACTAGAGATATCCATATTTAAGGCTGAAATTTTAATAGAAGGTGGGGGCAAGGAATATCTTCATGTGTACAAAATTTCATGACATTTCAAAATACGAGTCAAAAGTTGTGACCTAATATGTTACTTTTTTTTGTAACCGGGCAGTTTGGGCAGATCAGAAAAAATCGTTTTTTCCGGAATTTTTTTTTTGAAATTGGTTCTCTACATTTATGTATACTTAAAAAGCTTTAAGTCACTCCATTTCAATCAATGAGTCAAAAGTTATGAGGGTTTTTGATTTGCGGGTAGTTATGGATTCTCTACTCTAAACAAAACTTTAGAGTTGTTTATTTAACTCAATTTTCAATATTCTTGGAAAAAAATAAAATCCTAGGATGTAGATCGATTATTACAACATTACAACCGTTGGGATTGGCATTTTTAAATTCCATGATTAAATTTTTAACAATTTAGTATTTTGAGTCATTTTGTACTTCTTTCTACTTACTATTTTTTTCCTATATGTTGTACAATTCCAAATGATGTGAAATTTTTCATACATATAGACAACTTGTTTAGGAAACTGAATTCAAAGAAGCACCACCTTTATCGGCATTTTTTCATTGAAAAGTGAGCTTGCAAAGTGCAGCTGCCCGTTTTTTCGCAGGATTGAAAAAATGGTTTACAAGACTTTGAATGCTTATATCTTATGATCCACACGGTGGAATTTTCTGAAATTTTTACCACATGTTTTCAAAATATCATACTACAAGATCCTACGGTTACATGTGTCAAAAATTGTTTTTTTCCAAAAATTTGGTAGTTGTATTAGAAATGGCAGTTTTGGAGCGTTTTTGGTGATTACATAGTCATGAAACTTTAGGGGTTAAAGAAAGAAAGATTTTCATATATTTATTTATGTATTGTTTAACCTTGTTGATGCTACAACTACATCATTGACTTAAATTAAAGACATGTTGGTTAATCTTTGATCTTACATAAGACAATTTGTCAAAAAAATAGTATTCTTTTTAAACTTTTTTCCTTTAAAAGATTTGATTTGACATTCAAAACAACTTCTTTCTTTATAAAAAGAAAGAAAATTAGTAAAAATATAAAAATCTTCACCGAAGGCTTGCTCCTCTGGTTTTGTGTAAGGTAGGATGCTCTAAAAGCGACCATTTAAGGGTTGGTCCACCTTTTCCATAGGTCTACATGAATAAAATTATTTTCCACTCATTTTTCAGAGAGAGAAAAATGGATGAAGAACGTAACCCAAGTGGTTTCATATTTTTTGAAGCATTTTTGAATTAGTTATGAATTTCCTAAGATTTTTGTTGTAGGTACCTATTTGTGACCCTAGGTCTCCCAAAATGCATCCACTTACAACTTCTAAAGTGATTTGAGGAAATAAAGGCCAATGATTGGCTCTTGCAATAAAGAATACTTTTTTAGGGGGTTCAATCGATGACTAAAGGTGTCCATTTAAAGACCAACTCATATCTATTCACTACCATTTTGTAGGGTTGATTTGAAGAAGCTAGTCACTTTTAGAGCATCCTACCATATTCTTTCCCCATTCGATGCAAAATGTCCATGTGTTTCAAGAAAAAAAAGAAAAAGAAATTCTTTTCAAATGAAAAAGAAATTCTTTTCAAAAGAAAAAGAAATTCTTTTCAAAAGAAAAAGAAATTCTTTTCACTCTTGAACAAACAAACAAGATAAACGCTACATAAATGCAAATTCTATTTCACATTGAAATTAAGAAAAATTCCCTAAAATACCATAAGTGAAGGTCTAATTCAGCAACCTAAATGCCAAAGTACTTTCTTTTGGCGCACAAAGGGTACTATTGGTATTACGGTTTTGGCATTCCGGCATCTACATTTTTTTGTGTTTGGAAATTTGTAAGTTTCTTGTTTTGGGAAATGAGTCATACAGGACTTAAGGCATGATGGAGGTTTTCAGAAATATTCCAAAATTCAGGCAATATGGATGAAAAATTTCTGCAACATTTCAGACATTTCACTTGTAATATTCCAAACATTCAGACACTCCAAAAAATACTCAACTTATGTCTGAATCTGACCTTCACGTAGGGTAAGCACTAAGCACCCAAGTGAAGTTTGAAATCAACTAGGGGTTAAAGGAAGACGTAACATGATAAAAGGTTGGAACATGATAAAAGGCTGGACAACTTTACATGAGCAATTCAATAGAAGAGTTTAATTAGCAAACTTTCCCTTATAATTGCATCATTGAACATGAGGATTTTGAATGTTGAAGGAAAACTGAATGTCGAATTAAGAATGTATAACTGACACCTTAATAGACACATTGTAAAACTAAACTTAGTGTTTGATGACTTAATTTTAGTTTTCCAAGGAAAATTAAGTTCATTAGAGGACAAGTGGTGAGCGGAATGAACGACATTTCGACGACATTTCGAAGGCATGCAGAGCGCTCATAATCACCGAACAAGGCTAGTCGAAATTCATACTCTGCGAAGTTTCATAGAAAAAGATGACATGAAGTGCAGACCTCAAGGAAGAGGAATCTAGTTCATTAGGTGGATGAGTTTGTTCTTCATGAAGTCTGCGTGCGCCATCACGTTCAACAAGGACAGTCCTCTTTCTCCTCGTGAGACCATCACGGGATGTGCTCGGCAAGAATTGAACCAGATCAGAAAAAAATCTGTTTTTAACCTTCTTCAAATGTGGACCTATCTCCAGCTTCAATGCAGATGATGCCAAACTGTTGCAGTGCTGGCAGCTCCCTGCCGCTGCTGTCTGTAATTGCCCCTCGTTCTGCGATCGCCTCCACGCTCGCTAATCAACTCCCTGACAGTCATCTTGAGATTGCCGCATGCACTTGTAAGGAACCTACTCACATGAAGACATTCACCAACGAAACATTCAAACAACAGCTGGTAGAGGTCAAAAGACATTCCAAGCCCTACAATACGCAGCGCACCAAATGCTTTGATTCTGACAGCTTTCAGAGCGTAATGCTCGATGCCAATCCTAAAACCCACTGGTGTCAACTCCACAACACCAATTACAGAACTCTAGATCAGAGGCGGGCGTTTGAAGAAAGCCTACCCTAGCTTTGACAGAAAAGAACCCCCCATAATTGACATTTTGTTTAATTGTTGCGTTCCCAAACAGTTTCTACAAGCACAAAAAGAACGAACGAAAGAAAGAAAAGCAAGAGAGTTCGCACCTGAGGAGCGTGCTAGATCCACACAACGGTCCAGCAACGGTCGTAAACAACTGAGTAAACGAATGTGGAGGACTGAGAGCCTCTGGAAAAGTCACCCTCCTAAATCCGGAACCCTCTGACCCTGCCGCTCTGGAGTGTTGAGTCCCAAACTAAGATTCAAGGCAGTAGTCCAAGGGGATTGCCATGGCGGATAGGTTCAGGGACTAGCGATTGAATTCGACTATATAACATGCACAAAGTACGTTCTCGAAAATTTATTCACACCACAATTGGCTTGCTGCTGGCTTCACCAGCGCGAGTGATCCCTGCAGCTTGCTGCTCCTCAGTATCGGTCTTCTGGACATTTCTCTGCAGTGCGCCTTGTTTGGAAGTTCCAGCAATCAAACCCTGGCTCAGTTCCCGGCGTGTGGCGATACTGGTCTCTCCTCGTCCCGGGGCGCCTCGAAGAGCACGTCTTTTCGATAGAATGACGCGAACATACTCAGCAACAAACTGGTGCAGATTGGGAGCAGACTTGCTGGCAGAGCCTGGCGGTAAGACAATGCCTGCCTTGCGTAACGAGCGAGCCGACTGCTTTTGAGTTTGCTGAAAATGGGTGGGACAAAGGGGAGGCGATACCGCTTGCAGCACAGGCTTTTGGCACACAACATTTGCATTCTTCCCACTACCCCTGCAGCAACAAGGTTTCAGCAACGTGATGCAACAAAACAGTAATAGCATGCTCCAGAAAAGGGAACTTACGATGCAGAGCCCACAGAAAGAAAAGATACGGCCGAGCCAGATGGAGGTCAAGGAGTCGAGTGAGGGACCTGCGGACGATGAAGGAGCAGGGCTTGTACAGGCGTTGCCGGGGCTCCTGCAGGATGTGAGTGTAGCAATAGCTGCTCAAGAGCAGAGGCTTGGCAAGGCAGCCTTGCGCGCCACAGCGCGAGACGTCGGACCCCCCCGGGGGTTCCGGAGCATGGGGCCGTTTCATTTCCTCGGGGGGGAGGTCGGGGTCGTTGCGGACGAGGCCGCTGAGGCCGGGCCCCGCGTCGCGACGCCATCCACTTTTGCCATGGCGGAGATAGAAGCGTCGGTACTTGGAACGCATTTCCTCGAGGAGGCCCCAGTACTGAGCGCGGTAGATGCGAAGGAGGTGGCGGAGGCGCGAGGTCCGGCGGTGCAACAGTTGCTCCTGCGTGAGCACGGGCGCGTGCAGGAAAAGATCGGGAGGCAGAGGCGGCGAGGGCGTCAAGGTCATCGGGTCCTCGTCGGAGTTGGCAGGGCCATCGTCGTCGCTAGGGGGCGGGGGCGGGGGCGGCAGAGGGGCCTGCGAGGACGTCGACTCCTGCATCGGCATCGGCGTCATCCTGCTGCTGGAGCGGCTGACTGTCTGCCTGCACACGGGTGAAGAAGAAGACTGCGCGAGAAGAAGAAGCCGAAGAGGCGGAGAAACCGAGGAACCGAGGAAGAGGAGAAGGAGGAACACGCAGTCGACACCCTCGAAGAGTACTCAGCCCAAAGCCAGAACGAGGAAGCAGCCTCGACTCCAACAAAAAAAACGTCTCTCGAACCCTGCAGATGTTTGCACAATCTCGCACCCTGCAGATGTTTGCACAATCTCGCACCCTGCAGATGTTTGCACAATCTCGCACCCTGCAGATGTTTGCACAATAGGGCGGGGTTGTCACACTTCTCCGAGTATGAAACTTGGATGAAGAATCAGAAGTTGTGGATTGCAAAGAGTCCGTCAATAGCAGCCTTTTTTTCTTTTCTTTTTTTTCTTTTTGAGAAAGTGCCAAGATGGCGATCACTGAAAATTTGGTGAAGTATTGTATTTCTACATTCATCCATTTTTTGGGCCGAAAAACACTTTTCAATCATATTCATGCATTTTTTCATCCAACTTTGGTGACTTCATCCACATTTTAAATAGAAATGGTAAATTTTTGATGAAAAAAGATTACTTTTATCTGGCAAAAAGTAAACATTTATTTTGAAATGGTGCAATCTAACCCCATGGTGCCAAAAAAAAAAGGGCTAGTCAATAGTATTAGCTAGGGAGCCCTTCTCATGAAGAAAATTGGTGTGAACCCCCTTTTGTGTCACTCCGAGAATGAAAATGGAGAATGGACAATAATTTATTATTTATTATTTTATTTCATTTATTAAACAATCAAACCTCTACAACAAAGGTTTTCAAAATATAGCATGGAGATTTGCCAACAGTCAAAAGGTTTCCAAAAATCATGCAAAAATCATGCAGAAGCCAAATAGGGGAACAGAAAGAACCAAATAGAAGAAGTGAGGCGGCTAAAAAGCTACGGAGACTAGACAATAGCAAAATCCTTGACGTACGAGGAGGTGAAAAGAGCGACAACAATAGTACCAACGACGGTGAAATCGATAGCAAAGGGGTGAAATTGCCAAAAGCGAGATGAAAACTCCCTACGAGAAATATTCTTCATCTCCATTCTTCACCTTCAAAAGAGAATAATCTCCATTTTTAATCTTCAGAGAATGGACCCTCCGCATGCCTCCTCAAGCCATGCCTCTTCCGCATGGACCCTCCGCATGCCACTTTCAATGCCACTTTTCCATTCTCTCAAGATTGAGAATGGAAAAAAGAAGGTGTAATAACCTCTAGAGAGACGGAATGTTAGGATTTGTGTTTGGGAGCTCCCTCCCTTCCACGGAAATGGATTGGCTTTTCTTGAACGGTCACCATTTGTATCTTCTCAACCGCAGAATCTATTATTTTACTTCTTGCAATATCAATTATTCCCCAATCAATTTTTTCTAAACTCAAATTAACACCAGCAAAAATTGTTAGAATCTTCAACTGTAAAATTTATTGTTGTGTGAAAGAAGTAAAGAAGTAGATTACATGGTTTGAATTATTTTGATAGGTTCTTCAGATTTGGTATGCAATCAAGTATCCAATAATATATCTCATGATCACAATTATCAACTGTAGGCTTAAGTACTATTGGTACAACCCTATACTAAGTACACCTGATGTTACATTCAAGGATTTTAGTCAACTACTTGTGTAGCTTCACAGAAAAATTGAACATACCACAAAGATTAAAATGTTCAATTGGAGAAATTTACAAATGTATGAATTTCAGTACCTAGTCAATACAAAATTTTAAGATGTTTCAGAGATGCAGTTTAGACCATTTATTTAATGAGGTAAAGAATTTAATTAGGACTTTTGTGTAGCAAAATATTAAAGAAATTTTATAAGAAATAATCAATGGTGAATGGAAAATGAAGTTAACCTTGGTTGGAAGAGATGCTACAAGAGAGATTAAGATTTAGAAAGCAATTGAAAAAACACCTAGTATAGAAAGGATGTGGTTAAATTATTTGGTGTTTATTCCATGTACTTGTTAATTTCTAGCCTACCAAATTTCTTAACATCCTTTGTTTTTGAAATGAAATTGTTTTGTCTTCCAATTCCACCGGCTGACTTTGTACTAGCTGCCAAATTTTCACAACCATTGGTTGGAATCAATAATCCCCAAACTAATCTTGTCTTATAGAAAGTTCTAAAAGGTACAAACAGCAACAACAATAACTCCACCAACGGATTTAATTACTAAAGTCTCAAGGCCTTTTTCTTTTATTATAAACCCTTGTTAGAAAATTCCCCATTCCTTTATTGAGTAGGTTACTTTGCATAATCAACACATTACACACATCTACCTGCACAATCAAACATTGCGGCAGAAAATTTTCTTGTCATCTAAAGAATCTTTATCATCTTTTCATTTACCAATTTTTTTGGTGAGTGGTTTATACTAAGCAATACCCCTTGTCATTGGAAATTGTAAAGAAAATGTATTGACAAGGAGGGCAAGCTAATGAGGAAATACATTTTTTTGCACATTTTTCCAACAACAAAGGCATTGCCTTGTAGAAACTCTACTCAAAACTGCCATTTCTATTGCAAAGTGCAAAAATCTTTAGAAATTGCACATCTAATTACAAGATCTTGTACTAAACTAGTATAAAAATGTATAGAAGAAATTTCATAAATTTTGACATTGTGGATTATAAGATGTTTTCATTTTAAATGAAAAAATCCATTTTTTGCACCTTGCTTGACTTGTTTTTAAACCTTGAATTGGAATCTTCTTAGCTTAAAATTTTTATACTATTGATAATGCATCAAAATTATGTGTTAAAGAATTGAATTGAAAGTTTAGGACAAAAAATTCAAAAAATACACACTTGATTTTCATTCTTTGTTGTGTAGAACTATAGAAGTAGGTACAAGATTGAAGGAAAAATTAAAGTTTTTTTAGGACTAAAATGGACTTGAAACACAATATTCCTAGTGCTAAGATTGTTATAGCAAGAAAACTAAATCCTAATGATTTGTTTTTTTATTGTGTAAATTATATTAAAATAAGAATCCATTAAGTTATTTTTTCAAAAAGATGCTTAAATTGCCCAATAAATTATATTATCCGTCACTTCTTCATCATTGGTCCAAACAAATTGAATCAAATCTTTCAATGTAGACAAAAATATTTTCTATGAGAAACAAAATTTTGAAAATTTTATTTTGACTTATTGTAATTTTTCTTGCTTTGCATGATGAACCTCACTATAGACTTAAGATAGCATAACTTTTCCACCTAGGCATCAATTCAAATAATAATTATATTCCCAAAAAGCTTATATGAGCTTTCGTACAGTATTTCTAAAAAAAATCACAACAAATACTAGAAGAAAGCCATGTTAAAATCTTTGTTATTTTCCAATGTTTTTGGATTAGACGGGCAATTTTACATGGTTGTTGGAGACAAGTATGGCATTTGCATTGAGAACCATGTTAAACCTAACCTAATATGTTGACTATACAATACCGCAATTTTGTCGTTTTCAATTCACGTTAAGAAAAAATGCATATGATGTTAGTCCAAATATAGATTACACATGGCACCACATAGAATTTGCCACAACCTCTACTTGTCTATGTGGAAGAAGAAGTGGCAGCATATTTTGTCAAAACCTTGTTAGATACAACATTTTTTACTAACATTGTGTGCTTTTTATTACCAATAGTATCAAATTAAATGCTAACTTTGGAGAAGCTCTTCCTTGTTAACATTTGGTGACATTAGAGTTTAAAGTTTGTTTAGACTATTGCCGCTGCTCTTGTATGCTCAAGGCTTTGTTGTGTTCTAGGGCATAAGTGCAGCTAACCTCCTTCTTCTTGAGGTGGTTTGGCAACCGACAGGGCTAGGGATGCTATGATTCCTATCACTAATTTTAATCAACATGCTCGGAAGCTTGTAAAGGTCAACGTCTGTAAATCTCTAAGCCTAGCCTTTTTTCATTGTAAATGCTTTTTGGGGAGAACATGTTTTATTGTTGCTTCTTTTCTTTTGGTACCACAATTTTATGGCAATGGAGGAATTTTGAGGTTTGTTTGGAATACTTACGGCAACACCAAAATTTTCAAGTGGAAAAAATATGACTCTAATTTATAGAATTTTTAGTAGGATGATTTCCCTAGGATTTGTGTAAATTGGCAAGGTATTTATCAAGCAAGGAAGTTGTTCTCATTAATTTGGTTTTGTTGATTGCGTGTTATGGCATGTCTATGGAGATATGAAAACAACATGGACATTGTCTTTTAGGAAGTGCATGATGTGCATGTCTCAGTTTTTTGAGACATCAGCTTAAAGAATTAATATGCTACATTAGAAGCAAACAATACCATTTCCATATAGCCCAATGAACATGACTAGAATTGTTGTGTTATTTTGCTCATTTGTTGGTTGTCACAATGCAGTGACCTGAAGCGTCAGACATAATTGTGTAATTTTTTTTTGATATTGAATCCTAATATTTACTATGTAATTGGTTAAAGCTTTTGAAAAAATTTCCATACTGTGAGATTGAGAAGTCTTGCATTGCTTTTGAATACGTTTTGAATTACTGGCGCTAAGAACAAATAGATGTTTAGACATTTTGCAACATCAACTTAGACAAATGTACGCCATGTTGAATAGGACATACATAATACACAATACATTATATGCCATATATTATACATCATATACAATACGCCATACTAACATTGCACATCATACACAATATGCCATATATTGTATATCATATAAATTACATAGTACACAATATTAGCAACTATGTTGCATAGCTTGAAAAGCCACTTATTGTGAGTATGTTGACATGAGAAGGCAAACTATTTATACAAGTGGGGTGGTAGGAAAAAGACAAACCATATGGGATATGTAAAAAGTATGAATAATATTAAAATTAGAATTCCAGACATGAGCATCTTGATGAGCACAATGTTGTCTCACAAAACATTTGGATGTCTGAGTTGACATCTAAAAAAATAGTATTATAATTCTTAGACAGCATCACGGAGATGAGTCATCATTGCAAACTACGCAAGGTTTGCAGACATTAGTAAATAATGAAGAACAAATATGTGTAAGACAACATCCTTTGTGACATTTGGAGAATTTTTCCTTTGCTTATGTGTTACTCAATCCAAAATTGCAAATGTATAATTGAACGCCACTATTGGGATTAGATTTGACACATATATTGCACTTGTAATTGGTTTATCACATCTACACCCCGCATGTGTACTATATATTTGAGGTGTACTTGAAAGGGTTTGAATGTTCTCCCAATGGCAACCAATGCAACGTAAAATCAATGCCACTAGAAGTTCATATAGAAATAAGAATTATTGATTTATTGAATTATTGAATTATTGAATTAAGAACATATATGTGGAAATGATCAAAATAAGTTTCTTGTCCTTCTCTAAAATACTAAACATTTATGTGAACTATGAACACTCCAATCTAAAGTGTTTTGTGCATTCCAATTGAAGACCTTTGTCTTTTTCAAAACATCTAGAAGGCCTACCCAATTTGACTGTACGAAGCCAGCTGAATATTTTTTCCTAATAGATTACTGAAAAAAGCAATGCTAGAGAAGAAGTTGTCCATCACAATTACATGTCCTTTGCCCTTGATTGGCGCAACTAAATGCAACACTACATTGTGCATCAATTGTAGTTACAATTGGCCCTTGGTTTACAATAATTGTATCTTGTCTACTACAACAAGATCTTTTTTGCTATATACTTCAATATTTGAAACAAATATTGATTATAAGTCTGCAAGGTATCATACATTCAAGCCCAGTTTTGTAGCTTTTGAGGCATATCTTGTCAAGAAAGGCAATATGCACCTTTATAGTGGATCATCATCTCATCAATTGTAGCATATTTACCAACTTTTTATGCAATTTAATTTGCATTTCTTCCTAATTGCAGTCAATAATCCTATAATTTTGTCATATCTTGGCCTCATTTTATTTCTCTTATATTTTGATGCATCAATAATATGCAAGTGTTTTGTGAGCATTTGAAACCAGTTCCATAGCATGAGAACTGGAATAGTTGGGCAATGTAAAATTGACCCTTTTTTTGTACCAAAACATTTTCATGTTGGCTTGTCCCTTTGTGCCAATGTATAAAATGGTGACCAAAAATTCCTTCAATTCTACTATCCCAATGGTAAAAAAACTCTAATGTGGTTCACCATACATATAATTTGTTGTCAATATTTACCAATATTGTATATCAATTTGTTTCTGAAAAGATGTCCCACTTAATCCACACTAGCCAAAATAATTCAAATAAAAAATGGAAAATAGAAAATTGGCATCTATTATAATTTGAAATCAAGATATCAAAAAATTGTTGTGGTTCTGGATCATAAATTATGAAATTTTCTTTGACTTTGGTATTGCAAAATTGTAAATTAATAAAATTTTATTTTTTCAAATTTTTATTATATATTTATGTTATTTGCCTTAAGTTAAGCTTTTTTTTATTTTTTTTATTTGTTATGTTGAAATCTCGTGGACTGTGTGTCCCTCACTGTCGTTCTCAGTATTGTCAGAAAGTCCTTAGCGAGAAGAAATGTATGAGCTTTATTTTGTGACGTTTGTACCTATAGTGTGAAAGTTATTGAATTTCAAAGTTTTCTTAAATTAAAAAACTAAAAAATTATTTTTATTTTTATTTTGACTATGGCAATGGCACAAAGTACACAAGTAGTTTTTAAAATATAATTGATAAATTGATAAATTTTGTATTTATTTAATGAAATTTTAATAGAATAAAAAATATTTTTCCTTCAATTCTTTATTTTAGGATTTAAAATTTTCTTGAATTTTAAATTAACAAAATTATACAAGCTATACTATTAAAATTTGATTGTTTACCAAACTAGCAGCAATACAAATAATTTTTAGGAATATGGGTTGACTCCACTCAACTATAAATGAAATTTGTTTTTATCTAAACTAATTGATTTAAAAACACTATGGTATAATTTTTTTTTCCAAATATCATTCTAAGCAAAAAAATTTTTTTTTTCAAAATGACATGGTATAAAAAGCTCATAACAAACATCTAGGACAGTCTTACGTCAACCCATAACAAAAAAGTTTCAATAAATGATAATTACCAGCCACAATCAATGTCTTGAATGATGGTGATGGAGTGTTTAGTAACTACAATAGGAACTTCCACATTTTGAGTGTAAATTCATCATAGGAAGTGATTTTATTAAACCTTTATGTTGGGGGTAAGTTAGAAAATATTGTGCATGCTACAAGTGAGTAAGATGACTATTATGGATACACTTTTTGTTGGTTTTGGGGTAGTCTAGAGATTCTTTTGGACCAAGTGGGCTCTGCACTTCAAAAATTTGTAACAAATTCATACTGACTCTATCAAACAAATAAAATTTCAATCGCTCTCTCCATGTCTTACATTTGTCTTTAAGTGGATTTTCTTTTAAATTTAACAATGCCAACAGGGCAAATCAGTCATTCTACATGTCGTTGCTTTAAGTTTTTAGTCTTGATGAATGCTAATTCCTTATTTCATCAATGTTCACTAATTTTCATTATTAACACTCAATTTCTTTATTAGTTAGTGTAGTTCCGCTCTCTCTCAAAGGAATGCTCGTAGCTCTAAGATAAAACAACCCATTGAGGTCAAATCGCCTATTCCGGTCACCTAGAAGATGGCCCCAATTTGGTTAGAGATCAATCATAAAAGTACTGACCGTTTAAAAAAAAAAAAAAAAACATTTTTAATAAAAACGTGTTTCTAATACACCTTATTTATGACTCATTTAGATCAAGGGAAGGTCTGATTATGGAAGTGAATTGACGGTTTTGTACTAGAGTTAAGGTCTTATACGGCTGTCAGTATAACCGCATTGAGTGTTGAAAAATCATAAATGGGTTATAAAAGTGGCGCTTCAAGGTTATTCAAAAAAACAAATTAGAACTCCATAGGTGTCAAGCAGAGCAGTTGCAACCCTCTCTTTGTAGTTCAGTAGTGTGGAAGTGAGTGAAGACTACATTCTTGTAAAAGAAAGGAGCATTTGCAACCCTATCTTTGTAGTTCAATAGTGTGGAAGTAAATAGAGATTGTATTCTGGTGAATGAAGGGCACAATCATTCAATAGAATTTAGGCAGAGAAGTTGCAATGGAAACATCAAGTAGTGAAGATATGGAGAACTTGCAAGAGAGGGATTTGTATGAAAGGGCTGATGATGAAGACGAATATTACAACTCTAATGGTGCTGATTCAGAGGAGGAGGTTGAGCATCAAGGTGATCAAAGTGAGGAGGAAGCATATGAGGAGCTACTAACTTCAATCTTTGGTGTTCCAGATTCAAGCCATGCATATGAGAAGGGAGTAAAAGTTCTTGGTGGAGGCAGAGCACAACATTCAATTCAACCACCAAAAACCAAGGTAGAGTCCACTACATCTAGGCAACAAAGTATTCATTCTATTTCAGGAGAAGATGTGCATGGAGAAGGCCATCCTCACAACCTGCAACCAATGCCAAGAGGTTTCAATAATAGGGTAGACTAGTGGCCACAATGCGAAACTAACAATGAGGAAGGTTTGAATATGAGTGGTGACAATAGTTTAGGAGTTAGAGGCAAACAACAATGGAAAAGTTGCAACCTGAGTGGCTTGGGAGGAAGTCAGAGTGAGCATAGCCAACCAAGCAGCTCCAAGTTGCAGCCATAGCTTGCAGCAGTACACCTGCAGCTAGAAGGAGATGAACTACATCAATACAACCACAAGTTGCAAGCAGTAAACTACCATGAAGAAGGAGTAGATGCAACATTGTGTCGCAAAACCAGAAGCAAGAGAAGGCAAGGAAGATCAGTACTAGTGACTTCTATGGAAGAGACAAGCCATTCAAGAGGGCACAGTAACTCAAGTACAGACAGTAGTGACAAGTCATACAATATGAGTTGGAGAAGTGCAGATTCCACTAGTGAGGACAATGGGAGTGAGGACAATGGAAGTAACCTTTCCACAGAGAGAGCTGCCAAGAAAAAGAAGACTGCTGCAGCCAAGAAAAAAAAGAAAGGCAAGAGGAAAATACCAACATTTCCAGAGCTTCCAGGCAGCAGTGGCAATGAGCAAGAAGAGTAGCACAAGAAGGGCAAATCCATCTTTGAGCTTGGAGAAGCAAGTGGCAAGGCATTCTGGAACAGAGGAGAAGGAACCACCATAGTCCAACCTGCATACAAATCAAGGCAAGTGTCAAAGCAACCAGAGGTAATGATACCATCCTCTTTCATGAAACCTTTGATAGATGTTTCTCAGCAAAAGCCACCACCCAAGAAAAAAAATACCTCTACAACTGCAAGTGGTAAGGGAAAGGGATCTTGGACAGACAAAGCCCTGAAATTAGCAATCCAAGCAATAGAGGATGGCCACAAAATTCAACAAGTTAGTGATTTTTATAAAATACCTAGAACAAGCTTGGTAAATCATGCTGATGGGAAGAGGACATCAAGAAAAAGAGGGAGAAAAGGTACCCTCACCAAAGAAGAAGAAGAAGCCCTACTGGAATATTTAGATAACATGTTGGCTTGGGGTCTTCCTTTGACAACCACAGACTTGAGAGAGAAGGTGGCTGAGATGGTCCAAGGAAGACCAAATCCTTTTACCAATGGTGTACCTGGAGCAAGTTGGCTGAAGTGGTTCAAAAAAAGAAATCCACAATACACTCTTAGAGTTGCACAAGGGTTAGAGGTCAGCAGAGCCCAAGGATTGTGTCCAGCTCATGTGAAAACTTTCTATGATAATCTAGCTACAATGTATGCAAAACACAACTATTCTCCAAATCAAATTTGGAATGCAAATGAAATTGGAGCCCAAGCAAATAGAGGAGGAGGTAGAGTTCTTGCAAAAAGAGGGACAAAAACTATTCATTCAATAATGGCTAGTCAAAGAGAATCTATTACAGTCCTATCAGCTATGAATGCAGGAGGAGAAACTATTCCTAACTTCTACATATTTAAAGGAATGTATAGGATGACAGATTACATTAGCCTATGTGAGAAGGATGCTACCATGGCCATGCAACCCAATGCATGGATGACTTCCTTTCTTTTCTCTAAATGGATGGATTATTTTCTTGTCAATGTACAAAAGAAAGGAAATATGAGCCCAACTCAAAGGCATCTGATGGTTTTAGATGGGCATAATTCCCATGTTACCCTAGAGGTCATTCAAAAAGCAGAGGCAGCTGGGTTAGATATGATCTCCTTACCTTCACACACTAGCCATGCTCTTCAACCTCTTGATGTATCCATTTTCAAGCCCTTCAAGACAGCCTTCAAGGCTTACAGAGACATTTGGAATAGGGTGAATAGAGGAAAACCTGTAAAGAAAGAAGACTTAGCTCAATGGGTTAGTCTAGGTTTACAAAAAGCTATGACAGTATCAAACATCACATCTGGTTTTGAAGCCACTGGGATTTGGCCACTCAATCCTTCAAAGGTAAACAAAAAAATGGGACCAAGTGAAGGGTTTATAGAAAAAACTCTAGATGTGCAAATTCAAGAAATTCTAGATGAAGATGTACCTAGCACACAAGAACAAGTGGTTCACTACTATGTTGACTTAGAAGATGAAGTCCATGTTCAAAATGAAAATACTAATGATGTGGAAGCTCCTATAGATACTAGTGAGGGACACTTCTCTAGATTCTTAAGATTGCCTCAGAAAGTGGTGAGGGCAAGAAGAAATCCAAGTGAAGCAAGAATTGACTACTCTACTTCCCATATCTTGACAAGCACCCAACATGTACAGACTGTTGCAGCTGTAGCTAAAAGAAAAACCAAGGCATTGGAAGAAATTCAAAGGAAAAAGAGAGAGAGAGAGAACTTAACAAGATCAGGAAGGAAGAAGAAAAGCTGCAATTGTTGGCTTCCAAGCTGAAGAGGCAGGCTGAAAGAGCTGCATCCAAGACATTCAAAGACCAATGGTCAAACAAAGCAATTAAGGAGGCAGGGGAAAAGTTACACAAGAGCAGAAGGGAGCATACTACTATCAATTTTCATATGGCTCTTTATTGTGGTTACCAACCTCAAGAATGCAAGTTCAATCAAAAAGTAGCAATTGAAAGACTAAGAGCAAAACGGAAGTTTCAAGCTGATGGAATTGTTCTTCCAACCTTTCTTCCAATCCAACATCTACCTTGGACATATGGAACTTGGATTTGGCCAGAGGCAAGAGGAGGACCATGCTTTAGGAGGGGTAGAGCTGTTCAAATCCCATGCAGAGAGCAAGAAGCAAATTGCAGCAGTGACAACATCAATGTTCAAGCATCTGGAGCAAATGCAGCAATTCCCTAGCTCCAAGAAGTTCTCAATCAGCCAACAATGGAAGAAGGGCCTAGACAGACAAATTAATCAGGTTAGTATATATATAGCAGGCAAATTTTGTGAGATCACACAATTTTTCAATCTATGTAATGATGTGAGCTGTAATCATTGTCATTCAGAGATTGCTTGTGAACCTTTTATATGAGCTCTCCATTCAACCTAAAATGTGGGGGGTCCAACTTTAATATGAGGTCTCCATTCAGCATACAATATGGGCGTTTTAGTTTTAATTAACCATAAGTAAAATTCTGTTTGTGTGTCT
The DNA here is from genome assembly GCA_963969595.1 of Neckera pumila. Taxonomy (NCBI): domain Eukaryota; kingdom Viridiplantae; phylum Streptophyta; class Bryopsida; order Hypnales; family Neckeraceae; genus Neckera; species Neckera pumila. The sequence goes on along the minus strand of OZ018409.1, from coordinate 47,050,830 downwards.
ATGAATCTGAGAACATAACATCACAACAGTATCAAAGGCAGCAAGTGAAAAGGTAGGATAAGTGCATGAGCAAGTGAAACAAAAGCTTGTCGAATGTATATGGCTGCCATTAAATTATATGTATTCAAGATAAGTGGCATGTCATTGAATTTTTATGAATTATATTGTTAAATAAATATTGGCATCATTTAGCAGTAGCTCAAATACCCTTGCAATGGAGAGCTTGCTTAGCCTTCAAATCTGAGTTGGGAAAGGGAATCACAAACTTCATGCTAACGTTGAATGTATGTGATTTACAAGAATTGAATGAGTGAATATGACTCCACAAACAATTGCAAGTAATTTGCAATACGAGCTAGTTGCACGAAATGAAGCGTAATCAACTGGAATCTCCAATCTGCTCGAATACTTCTTTTGACTGTATGCTAGACACGTGATGCTTACGTGAATCTACTTACTTGCTTATGGCGAGCTGAATTTATTGGATCAAAATTCTACCTTACTGCTGATAGTTGTAAGAACGGAAGTGAAATGGAATGGAACAGACAGCAGTTTCAGAAAGGTAACTTACCTCTCTAATAAGTCTCCACTCCTTCAATCACTGAAACAAATTCTTGTCTCAAAGATCTGCGAAAAGGAAAGGGAAGGTTCAATCACGTCTGATCTGGACGGGAAGCATGGAATAGAGCACTTGGAGAGTCAATTGTGACAATGTGCTCCTCTTTGTCCGAATCATCATCATCGCTCGACTCGCCCGGCCGAGCCTGAAGTGGCACAAAAGGCAACAAATGGCCCGGACTCGATACCTTCCGCCTGTCTATGGAGTCTTGCTTTGCATCACCTGATTCAGATCGGTCTCGCATTAGCATTGACATCCGGTTGACAAGGTTCGAGTGAGACTGGGTCACTCGAAACTGCCCATCTTCAGGCATTCCATTGTTTACCTGCACACGGAAATATAAACGTTTTCCACTTATGAGTCGCGTAGGCATGACTTGGCTAACTGTGTATGGCCACTCAATTTTGAATGGAAATGGGGCTGTCTACTGTCACTTCAAGAATGTTCTACAATCTCCCACTCTGAATGATTGCGTAAGGTGAAGTCGGATCTCAAGAGAATTTGACTCCTGTACCCGAAGTGCATGATCTCCTCAGTGAGCTTTACTGAGCGATCTCCCAATGAAAGAACATTCTCACATACCGGATGCAAGGCTTAAATTGACTTAATTAGAATCCTCTACTTTACAGCCGAGAGAATTGAATGTGATAAGACGTGGTTGCATAATTACCAGAGAGCCGAAAACACTGATTTCCAAAGCCTTAGCTGAGTATTTATCTGGAACGTTGCTGGTGGTACTAGCCCAAGCTAAGGAGATGGAGCTGTCGCTGGCAGCAGCAATGCGGTCGGTGCTACGGTGCCGCCTGGTGGTGGTTGGTCTTGAATCTACAGAGCTGACTCTGGATTGCCTGGAAGACCGTGGAACATCGTGTTCAATCAGAGAGCGCCGCAGTGTGGGACGACTAGCTTTACGTGGAACGGCCAAGAGTTGGCCAGAGCCTTGCGACATTATTTGCGTGGATAGCTCCATATCAAAGAACAACACCTGGGATCTTGCCTCGGCATGGAAGCATGTGAGCTCCTGGGGGAATACGTTCCGGTCACTATCTGCAACAAATCCATGTCGATATGAGTTTTACAACATTCTCAATTCCGTGCACACAACATTGTTGAAGGAGCTGGAAGCACCGTGCGCCCAACTGCTAATCCATGGGAGAATCAGGATATCCACGATTCTCTGGCATCTTCTATCTTGGGCACAAATCCCTACAAATCTTGAGTTCAAGAATGAAAGTGTTGATACTAATAAGTCAATTGCTATAGGAAAGTGCTAACTAGAGGGCTTCCACTGTGAAAGGGGTGGGCAGTCAACACTAATTTTGAAGTAGAGTGGAAGTTATCATTAGAGAGAAGATTCAATTAATTTGATAGTTCTTTGACTAGAAAATTTGATAGTTCTTTGACTAGATAAAATACCCTTGCAATGGGCCGCAAGTGCCAAACCAAATAGTAGATTCATGCTAGTAGTAGTATCTCATATACAAAGATATAGAAGACGATTCATTATTGGGTCTTTAGATAACAATCTAGCGAGAGCTCTTGATACAGGTTGAACCTTTTCCTCATTTGCCTGCCACATTTCCAATGGACCTATCACTATGGAGAAGAGGTTCCAAGTAGAGTTCGCAAAGCTCATCGATTGTGTCTTAAGAGAAAGAAGACGGACATCAAAGAACAAACTAACAGTATTCTACTGCACTTGCACAATTTCCTTCAAGCAAACACCAACTAAAAACTGGACTCACCTTGATCACTTTCACAGGAATCTTTGCTGCTTCCAACGCTCCTAGCATCAGCTGCTCTGACGGTGAGAGAAAGAGAAGGGAGTGACCACTTGCGATATATCGAGCAGTACGCCCCACTCTGTGAATGTAAGTGGAGACATCTTCAAGGCAATCCACCTGGTTCACATAATACAATGAATTCAATGAGGAACAAAACTAGACAAAAGTCACCAAAAACGTAAAAAAGGTCACAAGAGGTAATGTACCTGCAGAACCCAATCAACATTCGAAAAGTCCAATCCTCGTGCAGCCATGTCAGTAGCAAAAAGAAGTGCTTCTTTAGTTTCGTTATATTTGTAGAATGTAACCAATCCATCCTCTGCATCTGTTTCATGCGCCCATGTAAGCATGATAAAGGTATCCAGGCCGCAATCTCCGGAAAGGAATTGGCATACCGAAAGAAGAGACCAAACTTCAGTGCAGACCACCTCCTCTGCCGCTTTGCCTACGGCTGCAAAACGGAAAAACAGAGACATGGAACACAACATAAGCCGAATATTTAGAAAAGTACTTCTCAAACCAACACCTCAGTGGATCATCTTAATTTGTGCATCCGATTTGTTCCAAACAATACTATTTGCATCAAGCATACAATCTCACCATTACGTGATCCAAGACATGTCCTCCGCGAATGTATTGGCATTATTGTCCAGAAAAGAAACGGAAACGACCCCAATAGGAGAACATGGTGTAAATAGAGCATACCTTGGCATCTGGCATCCTATATGACGGTCCATTGCTCTTCTTCAAGCTTTCAAGAGCACAGGCAGGACAAATGTAACTAGCCAAGTGTTCAACCTGCTCGACGCTCAAGCCCATGCAATGTCGATGGAACCTACACATCCAGTCAACAATCCAAAGTGTCAACTTAATAACTAAATACCTCTCTAATAGTGCAAAATAGAAACACAATCTCAGTGAAGAAGGAAGACTCTTTCATGCTGATTCTGCAATTCTTGCAAGACTGACTATTTGAAGCAAGTTCCAAAGCATGCCACATTGGAGAATCTTCTGAAAAGAGCTGTCCTCCTAACACGCTCCAGTACTCACTAACAAAGAATGTAATGTACTGTTGTTGGGAAAGGCCCTCACCAATCTTTGCAGCTTCCACATTCAAGCATCATGTGGTCAGTATTGTATGGCATTTCACACTTGCAATACCTGAAATAGCACATTCAAAAAACAGTCCATTAGAACACCAAAATCACGGCACTACATCCCACAGGAACTGGAATGCCACGTTGCAATAAGTAAGGAGTAAGAGAAACTGCACAAGACTCCATACGTGAGCACAAAACCCTTACAAACCCCTTCAGATCCAAATGGCCAAAAGTGGTTGCTCACATCTCCATACTAGTTCAAAACAAATCTTGCAGGAAGCTTACACAGAATTGCTAAAAATGAATCTTTTCCTGAAGGTTTTTAACAATAAGACAATACTTGAAAGCTCCGAGACGGTTAAGTCAGATTCAAAGACCAGTGGAGACTTACATGGCAACACGGTCGGGAGTCAAACCGCCAGTGGTCGCCTTGTACTCAAAGCGACAAAAGTAGTCATCATCGCCCACGATCTCCAGCTTCGTGTACGCCTTGAAAGCATGAACGGTGCACTTGCCTTCAATGGTGTCCGCACTCTGGATGTTGAAGTAGTCAGACAGAAACACCTTCTTCTGACCATGAAACTGCTTGCGACCACTCATGGATTCCTCGAGACGGTACACTATATAAAAAAGCCTGTTTTTGGCAACGTTTAGGCAAAAACAAGTCATGTTTTTTCAAACATCAGATGTTTTAAAAAACATATACATGTTTTGTAAAAACATGTACGTGTTTTGCAGAAACGTGTAAGTGTTTTGCAAAAAACGCGACTATGTCATTGTAGACAGCTACGTTTGTGATGATGTCGACTACAACGTGGCCATGATTTTATATAACGTCGCATACAACAGAAGCTGCCATGTCAGCAAGTAGACTTGGAAAAGGGCAGCTACATGGCATATTTTGGAAAAAAAATTAAAAATGGATGGATGAACCTCGGGCCAAATGTTTGGAACAACGGGTTGGATGTCGGATTGGACATCTGAGACAACGTAGGCTAATTATCCCATATTGTTTGTCTCACCATGGACAAAGAATGGGTACAAATATGACCCTGAAAATCTTCATTTTCACGTAATTATGTCATCAAGATAAATTTGATGATAAATGGTAAGTTTTTTTTAAATTCTTGGTGGATTCTACTTTTTTTTTATTGCATAATTTTATTGATTAATTTCTATTGACTAATTAGTTTTTGACAAATGGATTGGATGAAAAAAAATGGATTGGATGAAAAATAGATTGGATGAAAAATGGGTTGGATGAAGAAAAACGGATAGATGAAAAAAATGGGCTGGAGGAAAAAGTTGCCTATGTGGCCCTCTGTGGATGAAAAAGTTGCCTATGTGGCCTTGCGTGGACGAGAATTTTGCCTATGTGGCCTCCACGTGCTTTCATTTTGTAAGCTTGGAAGACCTTGTTTTGTAGGACGTTAGAAAAAAACAAGCCAAAAATTGGCACGTTTTTTGAAAACACCAGACGTTTTTTGCTTGTTTTCTATGACGCAATTTTAGGTGACATCTACGTTGACTCTCAGACATGTCAAACCGGACATCATACGACGTTTTTTCAAACATCACAAAAAAGGCCAGTTTCTTATAGTGGGTAATATCAACGCACATGCACTTTCACATTGCCACGGCTATCGGCCTCGATTTTCTCCACCCTGGTGATGTAAGGAGGTTTATTCGGATCCTTGCTCCGCATCAGCACTGTGTCTCCAACTGCCAACAATCCAATTGTCCGGCACCATCAGTCTACACAATGAAAACTCAAGGAAAGAGTTGGCACAGAGGTGGAAGCCCGCTAGAATGACAGGAGCTCAACTTCCCAGTCCAAAAATGATATTAACAAAGGTGATCAGGTGCCCACGTCGAACAGGGACACTTTCAAGTTCTACAGGGCACAATCCTGCAACCCAAAACCTCAGGCACTGCATTCTATCATCCAAAACATAATCAGCAAGCGCAATTCTTAGTAGGCAAATGGAGGCGGACAAAAAGCTCTCCGAGAATGTCTAAACCCTAAACCGCCGCTGCGCCTCAGACCCCACACCATAAAATCGTCAAACTTCCTGCACAAAATAGGCATCCACGGCTAAAAGCGCGCATTAATGACGCCGACGTTGGAAGTCGCCAATACCACAAAGTTTCTTTGCAGTTGCAAGACGAACTTGCTTCGCCTCGCTTTGGAGTTGTTAATAAGAACCATCGGAGCTTGAAGGCGAAACCGAACCTCACAAGATTGAAACTAAAGGAGCGCCCAGAAAAACGCAGTGAACAAAGCCAAAACATCAATAGCCAAATGCTCAACCTCCACGGATGTTCACAAAGACAAACCAAAACACGAAAAAACTCCGCCGTCTCGCCAAGTCCTTGGGCGGTTCACGTAGGGTTAGGGATGGAGATTGAATAGACCAGGTTGTGAAGCAAGAGTAGAAGAAATCGTTGGGAAGGAGGAGGCCACGATGAAGAAGCGACAGGTTTGCAAATCAACAAGCAGCGCAATTCAAAATGCAGCTGCGGGAGTAGGCAGGAATGAAAATGTAGTGCAAGGCGGCGTATCCAGTGAGTCCTGACGCCAAATCTGGATCCAGTTCAACGAGGTGCCAAGCTTGCCCAACGCCAAGCTTGCCCCCCAGGCTGTCATGTGGCGTGGGAGCCGTTAGTGTCAGATTTTAACATTTAAAATTCCTGAAACGGTATTAAGAATAGTTATGATATCTTTAGGAGTCATTTAGGGCCATGATGCGTGGGTCAGGTGGGTGATAAAGGACTAATTGCTGTCCACTATGGGTTCCATTTCAAACTGAGAACCACTTACATTTAGGGGCATTGGACATGGCTCTAATTCTCATTGGATACCAACGTCAGTGGTACTAGGTACTTGCAGTGACTCTGGAAGGACAGTGTTTGACGCTTATGACCCCACCTACTGGCTGTCATGGGTTAATTAGGGTTTGTTGCTTATAAAATTTATTTCTCATTTCTCCTGGATGCAAACTTTTCTATTTTAGTTGCTGTCTCTTTCAACTAAGGGCCACTTCACACTACGGCTGTTGGTCGAGAGTTCGTCGGTTTCCACCAATCAGATTTCAGAAACCTCGAAGTTTGGCCTCTCGAGCCTTCACACTACCCGCCACAATCCAAAGTCCATCACTCTCAAAACTGCCTACATGGCAGCAAAATGCTTACATGGCAGAAAATTCCGACAAACTCTCGAGGAGAGTTTGGGTCCTGCAAAATGTAGGATCCAAACTCTCCTCGAGAGTCCGTCAAATTTTTCAGAATTTTTTTTTTCATAAAAATAAGAAACTGACAAGATCTCGGCCGCTAGATCTATTTGTTATTTGTTATTTGTTATTTGTTATTTGTTATTTGTTATTTGTTATTTGTTATTTGTTATTTGTTATTTGTTATTTGTTATTTGTTATTTGTTATTTGTTATTTGTTATTTGTTATTTGTTATTTGTTATTTGTTATTTGTTATTTGTTATTTGTTATTTGTTATTTGTTATTTGTTATTTGTTATTTGTTATTTGTTATTTGTTATTTGTTATTTGTTATTTGTTATTTGTTATTTGTTATTTGTTATTTGTTATTTGTTATTTGTGTCGCCATTGGGGTTTGAAACCTAGTCTCCACCATGACAATGAGGAGTCTTTGCATTCAATGAACCTATTTCACTTTGCATTCCCTTTGGCATAGGATGCCCCCTTCTTGTTCCAATGCCATCCTCTTATTCCATTTATACCCTTCATATTCCTAGTTTGATGAAGAGAGCATGTGCTGTGATTTTTTTTCCAAGGCCATTTATGACCCCTTTCTCATGTTTTTTTAGCTTTTGCTTGAAAATTTGCCATATGAGTGAGGCTTCATAGGGAATTTCAAAAATTGGATGGATAAATGGAGAGAGAAAAGGATAGAAGTCACACATATGGTATAGGTTTAGACTTTGAGCTTGGCCTTTGGAGGCTTCACACTATGGCCGGCCAAAGGCTCCAAAACCTATCATTTATTGCTCATTTCTTTGGACTCTCACCAAAAGTTTGGACTCTCAATCCCACGGCCTCTCGACTTGGACGGCCATAGTGTGAAGAGGCCCTAAGTTCAGCTACCTTAGAAAAATGTCACCATACTTTATCAACCACTTTAACATGGTACATCAGCAATTATGACCACAATGGGCTGTTCTACCTTACTCCCGACCTTCGGCCAGTGTAAGATATTTACGGTATTTCCTGGGTTGCTCCTCTTGGAACTTATCTGTCGTCGGTGAGCGACCATTGATTTTCGTTAGCATTTGCTTTGCTTCGCTTCGCTTCGGAGCTCCGGTGGCCATGGCGGGTGCAGGGCATGGTGCGCACAACATCACCCATGGTGGTCTCTCTCTGCATGCCACCCGAGGCTGGCATTCGCGCGTCGGCCAGGGCATGTGCGCCGTCATGTGGTACGTTTCCGTTACCCTGTCGCCCTTCCGCTGCTTTGTCTTTGGTCGGCCTTTTGGGGGTTTGCGGATCTTGGGGTTTGCTGCAATCCGAATCGGCTTCGACGCGCTGTTCCGTCTCTCTCCCTCTCTGCGAGCTAGTGTCGAAAGCAAATCGGACTCGGCTTGTTTTGGGTGCACTTAGGGCTGGCCGTAGGATGCGACGAATTACAAGAGCGTTCACCGCGTTGTGGTGATCGACACAATTGCACCAGTCATGCAAGTTATGCGGGAGATTTTGTGTTAGGGTTATATTTTGGTGTTAGATGGTTTTAGGGTGTGCTGACTCCCTCTTGTTCGATTATTGTGTATTACGGCTTGTCAATAATTTCTTTTACTTCTTTGCTATGATTTTATGCTTGAGGTATTTTATGTTCGAGGTATGTTTGAATTATTATTAATTGGAGGTGTTGGTGGGACAGGTTCTGGGTTTTATACAGAGCGAAGCAAGACGGTGCTGTTCTAATGGTATGTTGTCTAGATCTTCTTTCGACATGGTCGACCTCTGTCTTCTCATCACTATGAGCTTCACCTAACGACATGCCTTGCTGTGTTCTTTATGCTATGTGCATGCACTAGTTATTGCATGTCGTTAATTAATTTGGTTTTGTACTCATCAGGGATGGCGTCATCCTTGGGAGGGTCACGGACACAGTGCGCATGACGATCATGGAAATGGGCATGAAGAGGTGAGCTTTCAATAGTGTGTTTAGTTATTTTGTTGCAAGTGGGCTTGGCGCTGAAGTCGTTTTAGTTGAGAGGATATTGGTGAATTTTATTTTGTTAGTAAGGACTCCCAATTACTGTGCATCATTCTGAACGTCAGATGGCGTGGTTGGTTCTCCTGAGCTGCAGGGAAAGGATCACTGATGCAAGTTGGAGTCGACTTAAGCTCTGGAATATTAAATTAGTTGCACTATTTTGTTTTTATCAAATGAAATGGGGCACTATTAAGGGTAGCGAATAATAGTCTGGTTTGCCTGGCTTGGCACTCTTTGTCTTTGTTAGAAAAGCTTCCACAGCTTAACACCTTCAAAAGATGTGTGGAATCAAGGGCTGGGGTAATCTAGTCCTGGAAACCAGCTTTCTCTTCTCAATTTGTTCCGCTTTATCATTTCTTCCCTTAACATTTACGTGAGGGATGCGTTTTTTCTGGTGGGATTTGTGAAGGCATATTCAGTGTGAATATGCTTGTGTGAATTGTACTAGTGTTTGTGGAACTCTTGTAGAGGTCAAGTAAATGGTTTCCCAACGTGTCATTCTTTCCTCGGGGATCGGTACTGCATTGGACTTAAATTGACCTCCGCTCGGTTGCCCCTGGTCGGCTCCACTGTCTTTTCTCAAGTTTCAAAGAAACCCTGGACTCATGTTGCAGGTTACCGGTGGAATGCTGAAAATTCTCAATACCCTTACAGAGTATTCATTGACTAGTTTGGACTCCTAGACACATAACCCTAAGATCCCTTCTTAGGGCATGGCATGGATCCTTCTAAATTGAGGCGTTAAAAATGCAACTCATAGTCATGATCAGTGATTTCTTCGAAAAATGAAGTGAGCAGACCTATAAAGCAACTTCCCAAAGAAATGCAGATTTGCAGGCCATTGAAGCATTGTCTTAATATGCAGGGAGCGGCAAAACGGCAATGCATCTTTGACAGCTCTTCAAGTCAGCATTGTTAGTGCACTACACAAATTTTGTTGTCTTTTACAAATTCTCACTGAAAATTTTGAGAGCTCAATAGGGAATGGAGAGGTATGAATATACAATCTTTGTTGTGGATGTTAGCCCAAATGTATTGGCAATATGAAGCATTGGTATTTATTAGAACTTTTGCAATAAGTGATTGTGCCACTTTCCTAAAGCTTCATTCCAAAGTATTTTCCAATTGAGTTATCTTAAAAGTCTTGAAAGTTATCCATTTTGAGGTCCCTAATTTGCTTCTAACTCTAAATTGATATATTGAATTTATATTAAACTTCTATTTTAGAGGGAATGACAACAAGGTGTAAGTGCATTGCCATCTAAGCATATGGGGTTGTACTCTTTCTAAATTGAAGGGTTAAAATTATTGGTGACAATCTTGTAATTGTGTGACATCTACAATAATTTTATAGATTTTGTCAATGGCATTAATCAATAAAGTTTTTCAAATGTCATTATTAAATTTATCTATTAATGATTCCTTTATAAGCCATTAATAAATTTTTAGAACTCAAGAAGTCTTATAATACCCTAAAACCTTGAAAGGCTAACAATCTACACTACAAACTTCCAAAAAATCACTAATATAAAAATGTTTACAATTTTATATATTTTTTTTAAAATTTTACAATATTTTTGAGATTTGAAAAGCATTAGAAGAGATGTGAGGCTCCAAGCGCCCATGAGTTATCTAGCGTTCCCGCAACGTTCCCACGTAAGAAAGTTGCTGGCTGAGGTGGTTGAGAGAGTGCCACGTTATTTTAAAAAAAAAAAAAAAAAAGATGGCCTGAAATGATATTTGAGAGAGAATTTTTTTTTTTGAGTTTTTGAATTTTTTTTTTCTGACAGCTCGTACCAATTGTTCACAGATCTGGCCAAATCAGAGAACGGACTTGAAATGGCCTTCCAATGCCCTCTAATCTCTTCTAAAGTGAATAATTATTAAATAAAATATCTCATGTCAACAAAATATTGTTTGAAATTTTTTTTATCATAGAATTCTTAGTTCATAAATTGCAATCCTTTCAATACTAGATACAAGTAATTAATTTGTCATTGCCTTTTGAAAGAGATGCATTTATATAAAATTCATGCACCATAAAAAGCATCATAATAAAAAATTTTAAAAATTATAACAAAAATAATACTATATATTATCTTGACTAATATAAGGTTAAAGGACAAAACAAACATAATTATAATCCATTTATGGCTTTTCAAAATCTACTCTACAACTTTTGTAATTGAATTTTTAATTTGATTTTTTCTCCAAGATCCAATGTATTTGAGGCTCATCTCTTAGGGCCTCTAACACTATAAAAATCATGATTTATAATGGACACCTTTGTTAAAAATCTTCAATAGAAAATCATAAACAATTATTTTGAAATCAAATTTTTGATGCTCAAAATAGACTTTCTAGAGTATTTGCCTAACATGTAAAATATCAAAAATAGTACTTTGATAAGATTTTATTTGATTTCAAAATTCAGTTGACTCTAGAATATGGAGCCTTTGGCATTTAGGAGTTAGACGTTTTTGCACTTGGAATATGAAAAAGTAGATGGTACTTGTATGTAAAATTAGTAGAATTCATTAATCCAAATTTCTTGAAATTATTTTTATTATTGGTCATTTGGAAATATATTGATGAATCTCAATTAATTGATATATTTTAAAATATTACATATTGTGAAATTTGGTAAATATCATATTTTTATGAATTATTGAAGCTTAACTTTAGCTTAGTGGATTTGAAGGTCATCACTAAGGGTCATTGCTAATATAATATTTACTTGAGATAATTTCATATTATTCTTCATCAATTGCTATTAATACTTTATGAGTACACTAGTAAAAAAAGAAGAAATTGAATTGTTTATGTTATATTTATCCTTTTACTTTAATTTTTGCTGTAAAATTTACAACACCATCCCATGCTCAAGTAAGATTCGTCAAAAAATAACACATTCTAATTATATGATATGAAATGAAATTATAACATCGCATGTTTGAAATGTAGAAAATGTTAAATGAAAATAATTTGAATTTAATAAAAAAAAACCAAAGCCGTGAATGCCAAATATTAGGGACGTTTTCGGGCTTTAACTAGCAAAATTTATTCCCCAGTTCTAACTTCCCACCCAATCGTGGTTTGAGGAACCACAATTAACTAAATTAAGCAAGTTTTGTATGACACAAAGTAGGCAAGATATAAATCATTTAGTACAACTTTAATGAAGCCTAAATAAAGCATGATCAAAGCCGGGAAGACTGGCTGAGTTTGCAATACGAGAAAGGAAGGGGACCTTCTAATAAAGTCTTCCAAAATATTCCAAAGTTCACTAAACAAAACACTGAACTTTCCAAATGTAGCGGGAAATGTACTTAACGAAAGGGAATTCCAAGGAAAAAAAAAAGATTTTGTATGGGGTCTGACAAATCTAACCCCAGCATACGGTAATTAATAAGTTTTCATTAATAAAGATTGTGAAATAAAATATATGAATGAACAAAAATATAATTTAAAAGACAAAATTGAGCTTAAAACTGATGTTGATCACATTTCAAATAATGATCTTTTAAAATAACTTGAATGAATTAGTAAATAACTTAAAAGAAAGAATCACTATGATTAGAAATTAAAATTTTGAATTTAAAGGTAAATTTTGGATGAAGATTACAAAAATTCAATCTTCAATTGTTTTTTTTTAAATTCAATTTTTTGATTAAAATCTTTTTTCAAAATACTAGCTAATATAATATTAGATTTAATTGTATAGATTTTATGTAGATAATATTTAGAAAAGATTGTATAAAATCCATTGTTTTATTATTCTTTTAAATTTCATTTAATCATTACAAAAATGTCTTTATAGTTTTCAAAAATTAGAGATACCTAGTCTTGAATAGGTGTGCAATGCGCAAAAGTTGCTCTATATTTTGAGTTACAATTTTGTTGGATGGCTTTGGAAATTTTATAGCCAATCACAACCCTTACTAATCTGGGTGCACCAATATAGTGAGGCAACTATACATGATTGTGATCCTTTTTTAAAGATTCTTACCTAAATCATACTACCTCTATTTATAAGAGCATAAAGTGTCTTTTTATTACACCCAAATTTCCAACGGTTAAAAAATTCATGTTTTAATAATACAGTGCTCAAAAGATACAAAAGAAAGAAATCTAAAATGTTTGTTGATTTTAATAAGATCCTCCAAAAATAGGCAATTTAATTTATAAAAACAATGCTTGATTGATTACACAATTGGGATAAAATTAGATGTTAGTAGTTATCTTATGTCCTTTTCCCACAATCCTAATTGATATTTGTTTATTGGAAGTGCAAAAAAGTATCACCAAATAATCGCAAATATTTAATTTTGCATTTACATCTCATTTTTTTAATGAACTAGTTCTTAAAACTAATAAGAACATAATTCAATGATATTTAGGTGAATTGTTTCCACTCTAGTGTTATTTGATAGCAAAGCCATGATTTAAATCATGATGATAGAACAATTAACACCTAGCACAGCCGACATAAAACTCTCAATTATAATCTCCACAACTTAATTTGTCAATTTTTTTACACATTCAATACCTTTCAATGAATTCAAAGATCTACAAATTTTCAAATTCAATGTTTAATAGTAATGTTTCTAAGAGTCCTATAGCACTTCTTTACCATTGTTGCTACATACTCTACTAATGAAGCATTCCCTTAGTTGCAATCAGCCCTTTTTTTTTTGGCACTATGGGGCCAGATTGCACCATTTCAAAATAAATGTCTACTTTTTGCCAGATAAAAGTAATCTTGTTTTGCCTAAAATTTTCCATCTTTCTCAAAAGTGTGGATGAAGTTGCCAAATTGGGATGAAAAAGTGCATATATATGATTGAAAAGTGTTTTTTGATCCAGAAGATGGATGAATGTAGAAATATTATGCTTCACAAAATTTTAAGTGATTGCCATCTTGGCACTTTCTCAAAAAGTAAAAAAAAAGGGCTAGTTGCACTGCCTTGTATTATTGATAGAGCATATGCTTCATAAAAATACTTCTATTTTATATGCTCTCTATAATACAATGGGCAAGACGTTAGGCTATAAGAGTCAAGGTTTCCTATGATACTTCAAGAAGGAGCTCTTTGAGTAGGCATTAAGGTCAATATTGGTGGTTTGACAAGCCAAGGCTTGATGTTGGCTTCAATTGTTGTTGGTGTGTATCTCCACGAATTGAGAACTACCATGTGGCAAGGCAAGATTGCACTACAAGAAAATCTAATGTTCAAGAAAGTAGTCCAAACTACAAGTGTATATTTAAAATCATGTTGATTCAAATTGCTCAATTATTCAAACAGTAAATAACGTCAATAATTATGATAATTCATGCCAGTCAATCTAATTTTCTTATGGATTACTTTTTTTTATGCATGTACCATATCATATTTTGAAATTTGACATAGTTAATTGTTGCACCCTTTAGTAACACTTACCACCTTAAGCTCACCTCCAAATGCTCTCGTAGCACTTAACTCCTAGTGGCACCAAGGGTCACGATTTCCTAACATTGCACATGCAAGGCACACGCAATGTTAGGTTCCAACTCAAGTCACACAATTCTCCATTCTTCCATGATTCCTAACAAGTAACTTCCACAAGACATCAAGCATGTCATTTGATGACATGGGGCAAAACTTCCGTTGATGTCCAAGCATCCGGTGGCGGCACTATTCTCCATCTGTACTTGAATGGGACTCAATTTTCTACTAGGCCAACCCATCTTGCTTTGGGACTCACCTTGGGATTCACTCACTGGGACTCACTAATTGATACTCATCAACCGAGACTCATATCACAACTTAATATGGAGCGGAACACCATCCAACTGGTATCAAGAAGTGCACAAGTACTCCATGGTAAATCACAAGTGGTGGTAAGGCTCCAGCACCAACTTCATCACCCGTATCCATTATGTCTCACTATGGCACCATTTTGAAGGGAGGAGGGAGACCACCCCTCTTCATAGTACTTTTTGTAGCATTTGGCAAAACCCCTTTTCCTACGAGTCCTCGGGAACATCCAAGACACACCCCATCTTGGAAGACCACCCATTCCTAAGTTGTTTATTCTAAACTAGGCCCCAAAAGACTTCCGATCTTTCCATTGGCATAACTTTTAGCTCCAGATTCCAAATCCAAAGTGTAAAATCATTTTTGTAATTAGCTCTTTCTATAAATTACCTTGGACAATTCACTTTTCCAATTTTAACAAATATTGAGGAAGTTATGGCCCTCCAAAGATGTAAGTCCCCCAGGAGGTGTAGTTCTTTGGGACTCTCGCCTCTTTGGATGCCTATAACTTTTAGATCACAATTGATTTCTACGTGGTCCTTATCATTCTAGAAATATGATCTTATTAGCTTTCCAACAATATGCAGCATGCCCTATTTGGCTCAAAGGAATTCTCCCAAACCTTGGCTTCCAAGCCTCAAACCTCAAGATGCGGCCTAGACACTGCCAATTTGAGGAGCCATAACTTTTGATTCCCAATTTGGCTTCTTGCATTGTTTAGATCATTATATGCGTCTTCTTATTGGCTTTCCAAGCATATGCAACACGTCATCAAATTTGTTCTAAAAAGAGTGCTACAACACTCTGACTGCTTGGAACTTCCAATTCCTCACACCTCATCTCTTGTAAGGCTTGGGGAGTCACTCCCAACGTCCCCCTTGCTCACTACAGTGGCATGGGTACATCTCAAGATGAGGGTTGTGACAACAATGATGTAGTAATGTATACTAAATTGTAGAATTTTGTAGTGATAATATTGAAAGAGTTTTCAAATGCTCAATAACAATAACTTCAAAAAATAAATTTACAAATAAAACTTGAAATCAACATTTTGAGGTCTTCTGGCAATATAAAGATTGTAAAATGTACCTTTAAAAATTGCTAATATGTTTAAAATTGTGTACAACTTTATATTAATACTTGAAGAATTCCAAATCTATGGAATGTTTCAAATCAATGAAGTTTTTGTTTCTATAAAGAGATCCAAATCTATGATGTATTCAAATTTTTTAATAGATGCTAAATTGTGAATCCTTGAATCTATAGTGATCTAAATCTCTAAATTCATATATCTATAAATTTCTAAATCTATTTAGTCATAAATTGTTAATAGAATATTTAAACTTGTAACTTAGAAAACTCAAATAATGCTAAACAATACAATTAAGCAAAAACAATTGTCAAACAACTTGAAAAATAATAATGAGAGGAGAGAAGTATCCTTTAAGTGCAACCCAAAGGTTCATATTCTTTTTACCTCCAATAAGGAAGCATATTAATTAACACTCATGTTTAAAATGAAGTTATGTTCCACAAAAGAAGAGGGAAAGAGCAATTGTAAACTATAGATAGTTTGAAATAAACAAATAGAAAATATTAGCTCCAATTTTCTATTTTCTACCTCTATTCTAATTAGGATTCATGTAAAGGCAATGGCTTTTAGGAGCAACCTTTCATTGGTAGGATGTGGTTGAGCTATCAATGCCAATGCAACACCATCTATGAAGGTGGTTGTTAATGCTCAATTGTCCCTTTCAGTTGGCTGGTCTGCATTACCAATAGCCTAAAGAAGGCAATTCTTTAAAGTAGCAACATTTTAAAGCGACAATAGAAAAATTCTAGTGTCTTTTGTATGGCCACCTTGTGAAAATATTGTTCAAACAGATTAAATTGATGCATAAATAGAAGCATCCATAAGTAGCTACATTGCTATTTTATTCATTCTAAATAGAAAATTTGGTGATTTCATGCAAGTTTGGGTTGCTATGAGGCATAAAATAGGTATTTGTTTTTACAACAGGTATTTGTTGCTTTAAAGAGTTGGTACCTTAGGCTTGGTTTACTCCAAATAAAAAGGTGAGGGGCCAAACTTTGAAGGTTTCATTGGTTGAAATTGAGAAATCTTTGAAAAATGGTTTTACACCATAAAATGAGAGGTTGTAAATCTTTCCAAAGGTTCAATAACGTAAAGAGTTTATTTTCCTTGTATGGCAGGAAAATTTTAGCCTTTAGAATTAATTAGACCATCTCTTTACAAGAGGTGGATCAAATTGAAATTCTAGAGGTTTATGCTAAAAGCACTATTCTAAAGGAGAACTTTTCAATGACAAATGAGGAGTCTTGAAGAGGATATTTTCTTCATTTTCTGGCCCCCTTGTTTTTAGTGTAAACTAGGCCTTAATGTGTGTTCATGGGTTTTGATTTTTTTCTAAAGGTGAATGAGAGGGAGCTTTATTTAGGGTTTGGATTTTAGGACAACCTCATGTCGAATTGTAGGGAAGGCTGGCTAATATATTAGAGCATCTCCTTGCTCTAATATGGAGCACCAAAAGCCATCTATTCTTATGGAGATGAAAGTCATCTAGATAGAGAAGTAATCTCCCTACTAAGGTTCTACATCTTTAAAATATTTAGGAGAGGCAAGACTCAATTTCCTACAAAGAAGGGGATTTAGGAAATTCAAAATGATTTTTTTCTATGTGTTTGGGGAAGAGCAATATTGGTGGGAAATAACAACACTAGAGGTAGTCACACCTGAAGGTTGAGAAGATGTAGAGAGGAAAGTAGAGCCAATGAGAACCCATTCTCCATGAAGAAGATGTGACACCCTTCTTGAATGCTATGGAGAACAAGACTGAAAAATTCATTGACTAAGACTAAACGAGACTGAAAAATTCATTGACTACGACTAACAAGACTGAGTAATCCGTCACGTAAACTTCTTCACGTCCATCCTTGTCTTATGGAGGAAAAGATTGGCCAGTCTCAACCTTCACAGAATGGGCACCGCACAAGCCAAGGAGAGCCAACGCATAAGCGCCACGTCCCCATTTTGTGAAGGTTGAGATTGGCGTGAAGAAGCAGTGACTACCCCTACTAGGGAAGAGCATTTCCTATCCCATAGTTTGTTCTTTCTTCATCTACATGAAAACTTAGGGGTAACTTAGGGAAGAATTGGTGGGGGCTGCATTTCGGGGTCTCTTGCTCACCGGAGTGAAGTGAAGTTAGGGTTCCTGTCCTCGCTCCAGCTCCACCAGCCCCAAACGCCTCTGGTTCTCGCTCGCCCCTGCCCTCGCCCGCAGGCTCGTCCTCGCTCGTCCTCCGCCCCTTCCTCCCTCCGTCCCACCGATCTGCTCTGCCAAGTCGCCATGAAGGCGTGTGCGCAGCCTCTGCGCCTGTTTCGGTTGCTCTGGCTGCCTCTTCTCCTCTCCTCGCAATTGCCTCTTCCCCTTACCACGGCCTCCAGCTTCTCCTTCTCCTTGGGAATTGCCCCACCAGGTCCGTGCTTCTCTCTTTCCTCTTCCTCGCCTTCTGTTTCTCTTTCTTCCAGCGATAGAAGACAGAAGACACAGGTGGAAAGGTACGTACCGGGAGTAGGGACTAAGGTCCGCAACGCTACAGGCGAAAGGTGTTTGGATTCCACTATGGTTTCGATTCCTTCATTCCCTCTCCTGGGGTTCAAGGCTATGGAAATGGAACTTGGCTTCTCAGTGGTGTTTAGGACTCCTGATACAACTCATCACATCAGGAATTGGCAAACAACAGAGTCAACATTCAGACGATCTGGGATCAAATCCTTGGGCGTTGGGAGGAATATGGAGGGTTTGTTGGGCCTTTACAATGTGCAATGCTGATAGGTTTCTAGTTATACTCTCCGTGCAATGTAGCTTGCGATAATTCTAGCCGGCCCGGCTTCTGAGCCTTTGAAATATTGCGTTAATTATGACTTCGCATGATTGCTTTGAGCCATTCTGCAGGTATTTAATACCGTTTCCACGAACAATGTTTGTGATCGGTAATAGCATACTGCGTCAATATATAATTGCATACAGAATCTTGCAGAGCGGAGGTTCACTCGTTCAGCATTCACTTTTCTTTTTCTTAAAACGTTACTCTTGTGACATCTGCATCTTTGGCAATGATTAAACTAGTGACCAAACCGCTCTTGGCAGGATAGAATGCAGTTGCTAATTTAAGCTCTATTCTGCTTTTCTGCTGGGCCTGCGTACATCTCAGTGCTGTGCTGTTGCTTCCTGTTTGGTAGAAGCTAAGTTTAGAAGGCAAACTGTTTTGTCTGTGGGCCAGATTTAAAGTACTTTGAAGGCTCAACTTTCTGGTGTAAGGATGGCTCTAAACGGGTCTCGAAGGATCGACTTAATGACAATTTTTGTGATTGTGAGGACGGAACGGATGAACCTGGTAAGTGTGTCTCTTTAGCACTTTCTGGTTTTGACTCCTGAATGGGGAGAGCGAGATTGTAAAATCCCCTTCAACACTTTATGACCAACTTCTGTGCAACTGCATGTAATTGGTTACCCAGAGGACATTGATTGACCAATCTTTGTGTCGATATTCGCTTACGTGTGGCTCCGATTCTCCTTACGCGCATCCGCGTCTCTAAGCTCGCTGTCGAATCTCGGTTGAGGACGTCTTTGACCTCTTTCTTTCGAGCATTGTCAATGGTTGCTGTGAATTTCCTCTGGTCCTTTTCTTTGTTCCCACATGTTCTTCTGTCGTGTTTCTGCACGTCAAGATTCATAGCGCAGGTCGGGTACTCAATACACATAATCGGGGGATTAGTTCGACTCACACTATCTGCTCCTAAGTTCACCGTGTGGAGATTTTAGCAGGTACCGGTAGTGGGAGTCAATAGGATTCTGCTTACATGTTTACTTTTAATGCATCATTGTATATATTACAATGATGTTTGATGGTGTGTTAATATCTTGTTATGAGCAGGTACTTCAGCCTGCCCCCAAAGTAAATTTTACTGCAAGAACGTGGGACATGTACCTAAGAGTATATTTTCTTCTCGTGTTAACGACGGCATCTGCGGTGAGCAATTCTCTCAGAAGGCATTTTTTACTGCGTTATAATCGCTGCTGAGCTTTGTGAGTACCTTTGCTTCTTAATTTTCATTGAGTTACTTGAGCAAGTAGGCCTCATTAAATGTAATCTTCATCTTTTTGTTAGTTGTTTTAAAGTACCTGAAGTTTTCGTATTGGACAGACTGTTGCGATGGAAGCGATGAGTACGAAGGATTTGTGAAGTGCATCAACAATTGTTGGGAAGCAGGCAAAGCGTCGAGAGAGAAATTAGTGAAGAAGGTAAACGTTTACAAAGAGGGCGTTAAAATAAGGCGCAGCGAAATTGAGAGTGGCAAGAAGTTGCGCCAACATAATGATATCGAACTTGCCACCCTACGCAAAGAGGAAAAACTCTTGAGTGAGCAGGTCAAGAGGCTCAGAGGTTGGTTACTCAGGATGTTGGGCTAATACTTCCTCTCTCATGTCATTAATTGTACGAGTTCACTTGATGTTGCAGGCAGAAATGCTACTGTCTACCATCGACAAGTTCATATGTCCTCATACATACCTTTGGTGCTTGTAACTAGATGTATCGTTCCTTCTATGCTTGGTCTCTTCTATTGCAGAGCTTGGGCTTCCTTCTTGTTCAATAGCACTGTTTGTGCAGCGGATTTGTGTCGCAGATTATACTGGATGTGTATGAACTATCTTCATACGGTTTACTGAGGTTCTCCTCAATGGTGGCAGATATAATAAGAGATTGCTTCCACTCCTTATGTTTAAAAACGTTGAGTGTGTTCCTTCGTGTGCTAGCAGGTCTGGGGCTTGCTGTTTATGTTGAGCTCGTCGTTATTATTGTCTGAGACTCAGAGAGAAATCTAAAGGATTTCTTTCTTTAATGGGCTCCTCTCCTGGTATCTTGGGCAAGACAGAAGATACTGATTTTGTTTTGCACTTGTTCTATACGTTTCAGTGGACAAGGAATCCATAGATGAAAGAGAGAAGCGGGAACGGGCTGTGAGGAAGAAAGAGGCTCAAGAGGAAGCGGAAAGGAAGTTGAAGGAGAAGAAGGCAGCTGGTTCCCCGCATCCAGAAGGAAATAGTGTTGATCGGCTACCCAAGGCCGGTGAAGAGGTACGATTCTGTGATCTCCGCAGACCTGTACTGTTGGCGATGTGGTCAGATGAAGACCGCTAGTATGGAGAGTGCTAACTTCTTCTATGAACTTTACGGTTCTAGGACGTAATCTTTACACTTACGAAGGACTCCATTCAGCGTTCGAACTTATCTTTGCTGACCGACAGGTCAAAACTAGCGGCGAAGCTCAGAATGGAGACAAACCTCATCAGGTGATCGAAGCGAAGAGTGCTCCAATCGCAGAAGAAATAATGGAGGATGTGCCTGAGGTGCATCTAACAGAGCTGCAGGAAGAGCCCAAATTAGAGGAGTTATCGAATGAAGAATTAGGTCGTGTTATAGCTGCACGATGGACTGGAGAAGATACAACTGTTCATGTACCCGACGAACGCCAAGATCATGAAACCATTGAAAACCAGGATAATGAGGCCGATATTGATTCTGACATCGAGCCTGAGCATGATTTCAGTGAGGATGATGAGTATACTTTTGACAAGGAGGAGGAACAAGTACCTGAAACACGTAGAGTCTGCTAACTTTCATTTCGGCTGTGCGGGTTACATGTGTGTGCTGCTTTCGTTTCTAACTGCAGTTGAAAATGCGTTATGTTTTGATTGCCCATATATGCATATGCCGTACTAATGTGCGGATTTGAAATTGAAATGTCCTTCACATGTGCAGCAGATGAACCAAAGAAGCTTTCTTGGTGGCAGCGTTTTATTCCGGGGACGTTGAAGCGCTTTTACACCAGGAAGCCTGTGAACGAATCAGGTGATTGTTTTACGAGTATATTGTTGCGAATGTGTGTACTTTTTCATCCTCATTACTTGTGTACTCATTTTGCAAGGAAATTCATTCGGACTCCTTGCATGCACATGCAGAAGCAGAACAGATCAGGAACCAATACTCTGAAGCGACAACTAAGTTGGCCACCTTACAACATCAGATCTCAGATTTGGAGTCCAAACTGAACGGAGACTTCGGTAGGTTAAAGCAAATTCTCTAATTCGTGGTTCTTATTATGGTTAGGGCGAGCAGGATATTAAAATTTGTTGCAGACGGTTAGATGATGAAACGATGACGTGGTCTGGTATTTGAAGCTTTTTATTGTGGAAGGGAGCTGTAGTAAAAGTTTCATGTTTTTAATGATTTCCTAGAATGTAATTTGCAGATCTCCGTCTTATTAGAACTGAGCGATGTTACTAGTTTCCTAGTTGCACGAGAACTTGGTCTGGGAGTAGATCCTAGGTTATTTTCTCGCCAGACCAAGCCGGCAACATGCTGCCAATACTCCTGGATACGATCTTGATGTTATTTTTTTCATTCTGAGTTCGTTGATCCATTTTGCAGGACCCGAGGGAGAATTTTATTCGTTTCATGATAAATGTTTCGAATTGAAAGTACAAAAGTATGACATGAAAACATTTTGAAATTATGTGTCTTTCAAAGACCATTTTGTGCTGTACTTGTTAAACTTATCACATTGTATGAGAACTGATGTGAGGATCATTTCATTCTCTTTTAAGAAATTAGGTCTTTGATTCTGGAATTGTTATATAGTCAAGGACCTGTACACTCTGTGGGCAGTTTTCGCAATGGGGTGAATTTTCTGCGATGGTGTTTTGTCGTATGACAATCTCTTACCTGCCGTCACAGTTATCTTGATTATTGTGTTACACTGCAGATACAACTACAAGGTTTGTCCTTACAAGCAAGCTATTCAAGAGGAGGGTCACATGTCAACACGTCTGGGGTGTGTGATTGCAGCTTCCTTAGTTTCTTGATGACTTATTCCTTGAGATTCAGGGGTCAAGGATAATGCACAATACGAGAAATTCTCAAGTGCTGTCATTTGGAAGTTTTACACCAGTATTAATTAAGAGCAGGGATGCATTATGTCAGTAGTTAGTGGCGGTTGATCCAGTTGTTGATGATAGTTAAAGTAGAAAAACTCACAGTGTCTTTCTTGCAGCAACTGGGATGGTTTTAAGGATAATTATTCTGCTATGATGTTTTCAAGTGGCGACCGCTGTTGGAATGGACCAGATCGTAGCTTGAGGGTTAGCTTCTAGTCCTGTTAAAATACCCAGATTTGATATCTCTAGTTTTGAAATTATTTTGTTTAGTCTTTCCATGAGTATTCTTGGTCTTGTTGCTGAATCTTGCACGGTCAGACAAGTAAAAGTAGCTTTTGTGTAGGTGATAAAATCAGAACTTGGTAAACTGATTTCCTGCTTGTGAGGGCTCCTTTGATTTTGTTTCTGTATCCTTCACATAGTCAGACTATTTCTCTCGTGGGAGTGAAGTTTTGTGCTGGACTCGATATTGTTCTATGTCGGTGGGACAGGTGAAGTTGCGCTGTGGAGTTAGGACCGAATTGAGGAACGTGGATGAGCCAAGCCGATGCGAGTAAGTTCCAGGGTCCTTCAGTTTTTTTTGGATATTTGTAATTCCTCTACTCATTCATATGTTTTTTATTAGTTTGGTCTAGCTTAATGCTTTTTTTACTTCTTGAAAGTGCGTTTCTTACTGTTGGGACCCCTTCAGTCAATTCATCGAAGTAAACGTGATTTTCTCTTTGCTGTAAGATCTGCAATAACATGTCTTCAAGTAATGCCAGGCGCTTTAGTTTATAGTATATACTGGCATGCATTTTGACACCTGTCGTGTGCCACCACTGGTTATGGACAATTTTGTATCCAGATGTTAGATGACTCCTCGTTTGATCAATTTTAGACATAACGAGTTTCTTTGAGTCTCTCTGAGTTTTTTTACG
Source organism: Neckera pumila (assembly GCA_963969595.1). NCBI lineage: Eukaryota > Viridiplantae > Streptophyta > Bryopsida > Hypnales > Neckeraceae > Neckera > Neckera pumila. The sequence continues at coordinate 47,027,345 of OZ018409.1, read as the reverse complement.
TTTTGTTAATTTCTGCATATCTTTCCAAACACATCATTCTCTGTACTTTTTAAATTATGCTTGGCAGTGGTTTTAATTGTATTGAGAGCAACTCATTGTCTTGTGCAATGCAGTTACGTAGCTGAGTTGGTGACCCCTACATTCTGCTTGGAGTCAAAGTTGCAGGTAACCTAAATTCCCTCTTTTTGTAAAAGGTTATTGCACCTAATTGTGACCTGTTTGCAAAACCATCCCATCTAGATTCTTTGCTAAACTGTACTAAACTGTACATCTTCTATTTAGGAGGGTTGATTTTTGGGTACGCCTATTTTTAGCACTTTGAAAATTCATAGTTTATAATTCATTGTCATTCTAGATTCAATGCAAAAGAATCTAGAATCCGCATTTGACTCTCAGTAAGATCCAACAAAAATCTAATAATGAGAACCAAGCACAAATGCTTAATTGAACGATTTTAGGTGGATTTACATTATTGTCATTTTCACGTTATGTCAATTTTCTTTGTGTACTCTCCTTTTGTAATTTAAGGGTTTATTTCTAATTTTTAATTTAAGTTATTAATTGACATCTGTTCCTCTTGATTGCTAATATCACCATAAAGAGCATTGCAGTGTTGTTGTCTTTTTCGATGACCGAGTGATTTGGCCCTTTGACGCTACGTTTCTGATATAATAGATGATTCGAAATCAATAATTGGGGTTCCTTCTCTTACGATGGAATAGATTTCGGATGTAGAAATTCTCTGCTGCACATCAATCCCGGGGATTTTCTTGCTTTGTGGGAAATTCTTCTTTCAAAATCCTCTTTGAGAATCGCATAATTGCTCTGTCGGAAGTTCCGATGTCCAAGCACCGTTAAGTTAACTACACCTTGGTGGTGTGTGAATAATTCAGTATGGTTCCCATTATTATATTGAAAAAGTTTTTGTGGGGTCTTGTTGGTATTCAAATGCATTTTGTGGACACTGTATGAATGAACCTTTACTTTTTGAAGTTCTGAAAATAGGTGTATACATATGCGACCCTAGGCTCTCATAAATAGAGGCTTGCTTAGAGGTTTTACTACCTTATCATGTTTTAGTTTCTCATCTGCATAATGAGTTACGCTTTTGCGTGTAGGTAGTGTTTTTTTTGGAGATATTATGAGTTTTGGGAAGTCTTCATGATGTAATGTTGGGACACCTAAAAGTGCTACTTTTTCTACTATGTACAGTTTCTTTTATTAGAGTGATTAAAAATAATAATATTCTAATTGGCAAATGAAAGGAGATGTCCATACACCAAAGAATGTGTCATTTGGATATTGTATACAAAAGTCATGAGATACCAAAGTTTTCTGGGTAGACGCTCTAAGATTATTTCTTCAACAACAGGTACAGAGTTCAACGTAAAGAGAACATATGTTCAAGTGGTGGTTTTAGGCATCTGGTGCATTTGGGTATTCATTCTAGTAATTCAGTCGTTAGTAATTAATTCTTATTTGCCCAGTCTACTACATTTGGATTAAGGACTAATAATTTTCAGTACTCTGACAGGTATTAGAAGTAATGTATAAAATTCACGTAATGAAGGCAGAAGAGTTATTGAGACCAAAAGGTTCCTTAAACAAGTGGTCTGTTAAAGTGCTGGAGTGTGCGCAAGTAAGACACTAAATGGTTTATTTTGAAGTATTGTTCGCTAAATTCGTCAGATTTTGAAGAATGTCAAAAATTGCCTTGATTGATGAACACTCAGACGTTACAATTGAATGCTGTCATCATTTGGCATTATTATAAGACAATGGAATTGTTAATAGTCTTAGATCCTTCCTTCTTAGGTTCACAACAAACCAATCTTTGCTCAGGTTCTAGTGAACGTGAGCAAGGAATTTGTAAGCAAGCAGGGACGTCTAGTTTTGCAAGGAAATCTGAAGAAGTTGAAACGTGAAAAACCTGCACCTGCTTTGGTATGCATCGACATCTTTAGCTATGTGAACTGCTTGACCTACTCAGATTCTGTTTATTTATCACCAAATGGACCTAGTCCTCAACATACTTGCAACATATAATTGAAAAGCAGAGGTTCTTGGAAAGCTTAATTACTAGTGTATTAGACTTGTTCGCTGTACTTCGAAGAAAACTAGAACAGCAGTTAGGGTTGGAAGTGAACCAGGCTCTTGCATCTTGAGGTTTCCCTGGGTACAGCTCCACCTTACCTGAATTGACGTGCTCAATTTCAAATGAGTTTTGACAGGAGCTGCAGAAAAATCTGGAACAACAACTGTCGGGGGTCCATGAGGAGCTTTGATTTGTTTGAAGGATGGTGAAGTGAGAATCACGGAGGGACTCTTGTTACTACGGTATTCTTCCTTTCAATCCAACAAGCAGATTTTTCTATTTTTGAGAACTAATGACACACTGGGAGTAGGCACACAACATGATGACTTCGAAGCTCGAACGGTCCTGTCCAGCCTTTGTGATCCGAACAGTGCGAAATTTTGCCTTCTACGTTCTGCTACCACTGTCGGTTCTGTTACGAAATACAGGGAACTTGTCTTTTAGTGCGTTTAGTCCTGAAGCTACATTCAAATCAGTTCTTATGCAAGAGTGCTTTTGAAAAGATAATTCCTCAGCAAGGGGCCCTTTCTTTTCGCACAGCATTGACGAACCACGATCATGAAATATAACTCATGGGCATGGGCGACTCATACTACGATTTGGTTTCTCCTTGTATTTGTATTTGACTTGCGAAAGCAGAACTTGGAGGGGATCCAACTTTTAGAGGGACACACCTGAGTACTGACGGGGCTTTTGCAAGCACTGTCAGCCAGAGAGGAGTAACTTTTACATCAAGTTGGCTGAAATTATCCCCCAAGCTCTCCCAAATTCATTTTGGAGGTCATGAAAGGAGTCTTTGGGGGTTCAGTGATGTTCTGTCCCAATAACTTTTTGTTCTTCCAAATTAATGTTTCACTCTTCATAAACCACACTTCAGTTTCTTTTGGACTAATTGGATGAAAATTACTGTAAATAATACGGAGTATTCCCTTTGTCCCAAATTGATCTTATGATTCCCCTTAAAAATTTACCCCAAAACTGATCTTCTAATTGTTCTAAAATCATCGTCTTTGTTCTTGAATATTCAATGAATGGATAACAACCTCTTTGAAATACTTAGGAAAAGGTTCAATAATGTCATTTTGAGCCTTAATCTTGAATATTTTATAACATTTATAACATTGTAAAAAACACAAGGGATTAAAGTTAAATAATAGATTGATTTTCCCTTGAATAGTTTATATACGTATAGGTTGAAATAGAAATTTGTATTTGTTTTAACATGTTTATACTTGTTTCAGTGCAATTCCAGTATACTTAAAAACTTGTAGAATGCATGTAAGATCCAAAATGATCAAACTTTAAACCCCTTTTTAACCCCTAAAGGACCATTGTCCCTTCGAGGGACAAATGGGATTTTGGGCAAGTACCTATGGGCTGAATTTTTGTTGTAATTTTTTGAAATTTTTTTTGGAGACAGGAAAATTGATAATCTTTGTGAAAATATAATTTTTTTTTCAATCGGTGCCTGGGAAAAAAAGTTATGCCCAAATAAGCTCAAAACAGGGGAGAGCAGGCAGCAAAAAAAATTTGCAAAAAAATTGTTTTCTTAAAAAAAAAAAAATTCCTTAGAGATTATATTTTTGTCTATTTGGGAAGCTTTGATTCATTTCATTTGGATTTTTTATGAAAAATTTATGGGCAATCTTGTTTATCGGGCAATTAGAGCATCTTCTTGAAAAAAATAACTTGTAGGATTCATTTTGGAATGCAATTTTTGCAATTTCACAAAAAAAGAAGTTCCATATGGTTTAGTTTTTTTGTTAAAACAATCTCACCATTGGGATTAGTGCATTTTAATTCCATCTAAAAGATATTAATATTTTAGATTTTCCTTCTATCTTGTACCTACTTCTACTTAACAATTATTTTAAGAATGAAAAATAAGTTTTTTTGAATTCATTTTTTTTCCCTAGACTCTCAACTCAGTTCTCTACTAGAAAGATTTAAAGCTCAAAACTCTGTAGTGCAAAAAGTTTAAGTTAAAAATGTTCAAAGTCAAAAAATCTAGTCCCGCAATGTGCTAAAAAGTTTGTTTTTTTCACTTGAAACGTAGATATCTTGCAATCTGTTCAGTCAAAAATTCTGAAATTTTTTCCACACATTCTCATACTAGTTAGGTATAAGATCCTACAGTTAAATGTGCAAAAAAGACAATTTTTAATTTTTTTACTCTTTGCTCTAGAAATGGCAGTTTTGAGAGTTTTTGGGCAGAAAAAAGGCCTTGGTCCTTTAGGGGTTAAGTTTCATGCATCCAAAAAGTAAATGCGCATTGGTCAACTTCAAGTGTAATTTTTTTTAGTATCTACTTTTTTTATTTGATTCAAACTAATTGAGATAATGAATTGTTGTTTTGGTGGGTGTACTATGTATTAGCAAATCTAATTACCATCCCTATTACAATCAAAGTTTTGAATTGGTTTACATTTGAGGGTCATTGCACAAAACACTTGTACTATTTTTTGTCACATATTTCATGATGATTCATTTTTGGCTATAACTTTTGTCTTTTGTCTCCAAATGACTCAAAATTCATAAACACGTTATTTTTTACTATTATATATCTTGTCTAATTTTCTTGAAATTTTTAAATTTTTTTATTATTTACTAATAGTCTCCAATATTGTGTTACACTTGCCAATAATGGGGGTTTAGTATCCCAAAAGACCAATTTGGAGCTGAAATTTAGAAGAGATGGTCTTCTAGTAAACTTAGAGCTATTGCCCAAAGCAATTTGAAAAACACTTAATTTTATTTGGTATAGAAGTCCATAAAGTAAGCTTCATTTAGCTTGCATTTTGAAATATATAAAATATATTTCTTTGCTGAATGACCATCTCCATAGAGTTGTTAGAAATACACAATTTTTATTTTATTTCTTCAGACTTTTATCCTGTTTTTAAATAATTTAAACATCGAAGTATCTATTTTCTTGAATTTTGGCACTTTTCTAGTTTTCCTACTTAGAGTTAATAAGCTTGAATATAATGTATACTATAGCTAGACATTTTTAGTTTTTCTACTTAGGTTTTTTCTTTGGTGGTTAACTTCATCTTAAAAGTGTATACATTAGCGATATTTTTAAATTACTTAATAATTATTTTTCTCATCTTAGAGTATTTTAGAAAAAATCATCAACAATGTTGCAAAACTCAACAAATAGTATAAGTGTTTTGCGCAATCACCCTTGATAAAAAGAAATCATAATGTGGTCCAATGATCAACATGAATGAAGAGTTTATTGGAAGCAGCTCAACTAATTGATAAAGTTCTAGCTATAGTATACATTATATTCAAGATAAGTTGTTTTTTTCAATATCAATTCAATTGTTGTTAGCAACTATAAAAAAATTTCATAATGGTGCGCCCTTTATTTTCAATTTTGCAATTAGTTCTAAAATTACTTAAGCAAAATCTACATAATATGCATTAAGACCTTTTCTAAAAACATCCGAACGCAAAAAGCTATCAAAAACTAGAAATGCATATATCTCTTATTATGTCATCAATGGACACTTCTTTACTTCTTTTATTGTGAGCTATATAGATGTAGTGCAAAATGAGGTACATATTGAGCAAGTAAGCTAAAGTGCTGGACACCTTTACTATAAAGTAGTGATGTTTGTAGAACTTTTATTACTTCTATGAAAAATTAAATTTTTGTGTCCAATGATTTAAATGCCCTATATAGATTGAACTCACGTGGTTTTCTATTTTCTTGCCCATTGCCCTCCGAGATTAAATGTTGCAATATAAATAAAATAGAAGACATTACTAATTGGTTGGAATAAAATTTGAAGATTATTAAAGAAAGTAAGGACATTCACCATGACAAGTGATCTAAAAATTGTGCAATGGAAGATGTTTCATTTATTTAATATAGTTTTAAAAATAATGTAATTGTGAATAACTATGAAAAGTTTGAAAAATGAATAGAAAAGTTTGAACGAGTTCTGAACCTTCACATATTGAGTAGGTATATTAATACATAGTAATAGAGTGTATTAAACTTTATTTTAAAAAACACTTAAAACTCACAAATTGCTTTGAAGAATATAATTTTTTCATCAAATATAAACTTGCTAAATTTCAAGAGTAAAAAATAGACTTAGTGCAAGTTATGTACCATGACTATTTATTGAATCTAGAAATTCATTTTAATATATGGCTTCTAATGAAATGATTTTGTTTAAAACGATTTCAAATTAACCCCTAAACGTCTCTTTCCTTTATTAAATTTTTGCACATTTTTGCTTATATCTTTGTACAGAAACATCATTTATTCTTTTTTTTTGAAAATTGAGTAAAATAAAGGACTTCAAGGTTTATTTTAGAGCAGAAAATCTTTTTGTTGCGGGCGGCTTGGATAAAACCAATGCTTAGCCTCATTTTGTGTCGTGGTGACAAAGTGGAGTTATCTTGGCTTAGGCTTTTAATTAGTCAAATAAAATTTAACTCTTGAACATGAAAGTGAAAATCTTGACTATTTTTCAAATAATTTGACTTTTAATAAGAGCACTTCATTACGATTCCTAAAATTCCAACAAAAAGAGCACAAGTCTATCTTTTGTAAAAAATTTCATCAAAATTGACTTTATAAGAACTATTCCAAATTTCCAATGGTCTTAGTATACATAATTGTCTATTAGTATTAAATCAACTATAGAATTATGTATACAAGTTGTTGATATCAAGTTTTTAACTATTAATCACTTTATTGCATATATAAAAAACGGAACACTACATTGGAAGATGTACTTCTAGAATGTGTTATTTTTGAATGGCTATTTTCACTTTTTTATTGTATTCAATAAATGCAAATGAATGGAACATTTCTAATTTGTTAATCCTTTTTGTATTGATCAAGGTTCTCTCTAATTAAATTAGACTTTTAGATTAGATTTTTAGATGACTTTTGACATATTGCATGTTATATTTGCCAATGCATTTTTTAGCGTAACAAGACACTAGTGAGTAAACAAGACAAATAATGTTTTATTATGTATTTTTGAAAACTCTACTTGACCCTTTTTTGACCCTTTTGTCAACACATTTTTTAGTACATTTTCACAATTTTTTCTATTGACATTGTATTTGACACTCTTTTATATACTATCATCCAAAATCATATGCATATTCTATGTTCCATGTTCCAACTACAAATGCATGGAAACAAAATATTGATAAACTAGATTTGTGATGATTTTAAGAAGCAAGAGCACACTTGATAAGAGAGATAGCTCTTTCTTTTTTTTTGAAGTTGTAAGACCAAGAAAAATATTTGAATCCAAAATGGGACATTTCCAAAATGTGCAAATGAATGTATTAGTATCACCTCAAAAATTTGACACTCTTTCTCACACAATCTTTGAAACTTTTTTGATGCTTTTTTTTACTTTCTTTGCAACATTCATTTTGGCACATTTATTGAAACCATTTTGAACATTTGAATTATTTGACATTAGTTTGGACATTTTTTATATATTCCAACGTCAAAAACAATATCAAAGTATTGTAGATTCTAAAAAGTCTTGGTTTTCACTCAACATATAGTAGTATAAAAAAATTCAAGAAAAAATTCAAATAACAGTTATTTTGGATATTGTCCATTTGAGTTGAATGTCCTTTTGCTATTGGAAGCTATGATGGGCTATTGGTTTGTTGGTTGGATGTGGGTGTGAATTTGTCACCTTTCAATAGTTGGATGCCATTCTCTTCTATGGAATAATTTTTGGGGGCCAATTGCCAAAATGTCACTTTATCCAATAGTGTATTATCTTTTTAAAATATTGTATATTCAAAGCATTCTTCTCCAAAGAAAATTGTTGAAATTTCTACAAATTTTGGTTTCAATTCATATTTTTTATTACAAACCAAAGGAATCATAGAATATCATACTTACTTTGCTAGTAAAACATCAGTATGGATATGTCAATTTTTTTCTCAATATGAGAATAACAAAAGTCATTGAAGATAAGATACATTTCAAAATTTCGGTGAAGCCACTAGTTTAAAGGTTTAGTATATAAATGAAATTGGAGGATATGGCGGTGAAGCCACTAGTTTATGGTTATGATTCCTTAATGTTTTATAATTTAATATATCCTATAGTTAAAAATAATTCTAAAAATGCCATTTCCTATAGCACCCTATATTATTTATAATAAACTTTTGAGTCCAATCTTTTGGCCCCTATATTAGATTTAAAAATTAGAACTAATAGGTGTTGTATGATTTTTTTTCCTATTATTGTTTTTTATTGTTTTTTTCTTTATTGTTTTGTCTATTGGCGCTTAGTAGTTTGCATTAGAACTACATTAGATGCATAGGGTACCTAAAGTGATATTAGAATTATTTGTGGAGTCCTGTGAAGTCACCTAAAATTTGCTATGAATTTTTCTTTAATATATTCTTATTTGTTCACTCCAAATAGTAGAAAGGTATGAAAGAGCTAGGTGGTCTATCTCTATTAATTATTAGGTGTGTAAGAGCTTGGTGGTCTTCAAATTTGGATGAAAAGTTTTTTAGCTCCTATAAAAAACCATCAAGCTCTTATATACACCTCATAATTAATGATAGACCACCAAGCTCTATAGGAATTTTACCATTTCAAAGTCTTAAAAGTCAAACTAAAGGTTCATTGTAAAATTGGCATAAGATTGGGGCATCTAATCCAAGTTGTGCACCCTAAACCAATTTCAGAAAAATGTACATTTAGAATTTTCAAAATATATAGGTTATATACATAAATGAAGAAAATGGTTTAGAATGCTCATTAGAATTTCATTGAGAGTTTATATCTTTCTCTTTGTACCTTGAAAATTCACTTCGAAATCATCTCAACTATTGTATCTACTTGTATTGAAATAATCTTGGCTTGTAGTATTAGGAGATACACTCCTTCACTTATACTATTGGGAGTAAGACAATGCCTCTACCTTAGTATGGTGCTCAATTGAGAATCCAATCCACACAAATGATTTGATGCCTTAAGTCCATAATCTTGCCCCCATTGAAGATTTCTTGAGTCCTCTTAAATAGGTCAAGGCCTTACTAGAAGAAACTTGTTTTTTTTGTATCTTGAATCTAAGTATGGACGTTGTAGGTGATATTTGCTGATGTCAACATTGATGTTTTAAAAAGTCTATCAAGATTGACAATGCAAAAATATTGGAGATGACATCTTGACATTAGATTTTTTTGAGATAACATCTATAAAAACATGGTTTTTGAAGGTGATGAAGTTTTGCCATGTGGCTGCCACCTTAGCTCCATACAGGTGACAAAAGCCGTGTGGAATTTTTTTCATCCAATCCACCCATGATGTGGCACCAAACACGGTAGTTGGAAAAGTGACGTGGTAACTAGTGAGGATGATGTAGCATACCTAGTGAGCACACTTTTACGCTAATTGAAAATTTTAATATTGTTTTTTGAGATATTAACTTAGATATCCAGATGTTTTTTGAGACTTTGATTGGTGCATATGGTACCCATATATAGGGCATGATTGGTGGAAAATCATTCTTTAAAATAAAGTTAAAAAAATGAACAAGAGAAGTTGTCAAATTCAACAAGAGTTGAAGAGAGTTTACCATCTACAATCAAGAGAATTTTTAATGGCAAAGTGAAGGAAAAATTGTAGATGCCGAAAAACATCTCGTTTGCCCAATTTGGAGAATTTTTGCAAAAGTTACAAGGCTCTGAAGTTCGTAGCCGGTCAGCCCTAATCGGTCCGATTCTGTCCGTGAACAGTGATATTCCGTCTGATATGACAACCATGCTGGAGCATGAGCCCAAGAGCCGGAGAGCCTGTGAGCTTGATTTTTTTTTTTTTTTTTTGCAATTTTTGACTGTGGACCTATGACTGTGGATTCCAAATATCAAACTGTTTTCTAATTTTTGTTGGCAAAAATTATCGTGGCTTCCAAAGTAACTTATTTGGATAAAAAGCTTGAGCAACCACTAAAAAAAGACAACATACCATGCAGAGAGATAACATCAAAAGTATATAGATATGTATACGGAAATACAATAGATAGAGTTTGAGGATTTCCTCAGGTTTAGGAACTACTAGAAGATGCGGATGTAGAGCTCTCATTAATGTCTGATGACTCACCCACGAAATCTTTTGTAGAATGATCTATAAATACTAAAACGCGTGGACCTACCTTACGGGCCCTAAAAGCTGGGTTTGGGTCAGAAGTCTCAAGGTGTTTGGCTGCTGCTTTGGCATACACGGGCAGCTGATAAGCTTGGGGAGGATTGCGCAAAAATCTCAGATCTGCAAAGAACGGTGGCTGTGATGGCATCTTCACTTTTGAACCTTGCCTACAAGAGTCTAAAAAACAAATATGAGAAGAAGTTTAAACAAGTAATCATCTAGCAGTGGTTAAGAAGTATAGAGGCAAACTTACTTACTAAATTGGTTAGTCTTCTGGACATTATGGATCGGCACTTCCTCGTCGTCCAAATCAACTTGAGAAGCTTTAGAGCTTTGTGGTGTAGGGAGAAGATTTGCAACGGGCCGGCTTAATGGAGCAAGGAGGGCATTGAAAATAGGCTTATCCTCTTCCAAGGCCACTATATGCCGCCCAACAACTCAACAAGCATAGATGCTAGCACCTGCGGAGAGGAACAGATGCCAAAGCAACAATTTCAAAAATTCATAGAATAAAACAAATGTGAAGCACAAAATGTTGGTTTCTGGGTGAAAAAAGAAACTAACCTGTAGATGCAGTGCAATCGACGATGATGTCACCAGGTGAGGTAGTCCCTTCAATCAGCATTTGCATGAAGGGCCGTGCTTTCTCTCAAGGCCCACGCCAAGGGATATTGCCATTCATAGTTTGATCCTCCTTATTGTAAAAATTGCGAAGAAGGTTGTCTTTGCCAACATCCACGTCAATTGCTGCATGAGCTAGAACGTGCTGGAACTTGAATTGAGAGGTAGATTGCCTAGTCGTATCCTTCAAGTATAGCGACATTTTGAAGCGCAGGGTCTACATAAAGATCTTGACAAGTATCAAAATTTGAGCATAAATTCAGTTGAAAGGATTGACCACCATCCATGTTAGAGGGCTTACCGTGCCAAAGGAGTCCATAGGCGATGTCAAATGCAATCTATTCCCAACCCACCACTCCTCTCAGATTTAAATCCAAAGGATTTGCAGTCTCCCAAGAGGAAGGACTTGATGTCTCGGTTGAAAAGATACATCACAAAAAGAGCACCAACATCGTGTAGATAGTTATTTGTGAAGTCAAAAACAACTTGTAGATCTGAAGAGGACAATGTGTTCCACTTTGGAACGGATGTTGGAGGTGTGGAAACAGTTGGGACCGGTAAACCCTCCAGGATATAAAAAATTATCAGGCCCACGTCTGCTTCGCCTGTAACCACTCCATCAAAGAAGCTTCTCTTGTCTGAGGCATGCTGCATAGAAGTAAGAGTGAACAACCGTTAGGAGAATTAAAACAAAAAAATGGAACGACCTGCAATGGCATGATAGAGAACAAGTTTGGAGGTTGTCCAAAGTTACAAGGAGACATATAAAATTGACCAAAGTTGCACATAGTACCTTTTCTAGAAGAGACAGCACGTCTTGGAATGGTTCTAACCCAACAAGAGTAGTGATAGAAGCATTCAAGATGCACTGGTCAATAGTGACCACGGCATTCAGGTTTAGAAGTGGAGGTGGTAGCCCATGCAACAAGTGCAACCGGATGAGTGAAAAGCTTGAAGAAGTTTCCTTCATGGCTCCTTCACTTGTTGCTTGGTTGACCACCGGAGTGTCTGCTTTCCTCTTCCTCCCCTTCTTCTTCACTTTGGCATCCGCTTTAGCCTTCTCTGCCTTGCGGTCTCTCTTCTTCACTTCGTTCTCTTCTTGTTTCCTCTTTGTTGTTTCCCACTTCTCTTCTTTCTTCTTATCAGCTAATTCTTGCTTCTTCAAGGCCTTCTCCTTAGCATCAATATCAAGGCCTACAAGTTCTGGTAACTCGGTCTCCACCAGGGGGCTCTCTTTGATGGATTTGAAAAGAGCTTCTTCCTCAGTAGGTACAAATCCACCGCTGCAGTCCAGATACCACGCACCTGATTTAAGATGACTAGTGGGCCAATTCTTGTCTTGGGTAGCAGTGAACATACAGTCATCTGAAGTTTGATCTAGCCATGTCTTCAAAAATGGTGGTAAATCTGTCTTAGAAATGGCTTTCTTTGCGTAAATTTCAAACATGAAATACCTGTCACAAACACGTTGCTTAGTGATAGAATCTCACCAACCGATTCTGAAAAACCATTACAGATTGTCAAGGAGAATGGATTAGGTCTTATACCTATAAATGGTCCGCTTCACCGCAAGGGCGGAGTGCTTGAATTCCTTGAAGGACTCTGATTTCTTGAACAAGTTAGCGCCCTTGAATACTCCAACATATGCATGGTCCCACACTTTCCTCCGCCAAGCTTCAATGAAGTCAGAGAGCGTTATTGGCTTCGCAGACACCTCCATATTCACTTGGATGTTGTCTGCTTTAATGATACTTTTGTATAACTTGAGGGCAAAGTCTTCAATCTGTGAAATGAGAGGGAGAAGAATAAAATTAGATAAGGCTATAGATTACATATGTCAAAAGCATATTGGAATAGGATAGAACCTATAAAACTTACTGCAGCATACCAACAGGCCTTCAAGAGGAAGGTCATCATTTTATCATCATTTGCTGGTCTTGGTGGCAAACGATGTGCCTCATGAGTAGGAGCGGAAGAATTTATCCACTTTAGCCACTTCACTTTGTGACATGAGTCAGCATTTGCAGTAGCTATTAGTTGGAGTTTGTCCAAAGTCAACTCCTGGACAGCGTATAAGCTCCAATGCCGTTCAATCTTAGGTGAGAGAAGCAAAGTTTAGTATAAAAAATGATTTAAAGATTGACCACAATAAATCCAAAATGAAAACTGATGTGAACCGTGTACCTCTTGAAGCCACTCATCCCCTAATATCGGATTAGCAACAGACTGAATTTTAGAAAGCTTCTGGCCATTTAGTCCAGTTGCTTCCTTTGTTGCAACTCGCATTGCCGCTGCAACCCCATTTGGAGAGACATCCTGTACTGGAGTATCCTTGTGGTACTTGCAGACGGCAGCATCAGCTGCTGCCGAAATTTCTTGCTGCAACAAGAGGGCGAGAATTGTTTGTCAAATGATTTACAGGAAAGGACCTTTCAAGGTTCTATAACATATTAGTCAATCCGTTTGAAAATAAGAAAACTAGGGAAGTGAATGAAACTCACTTGGAAAATGAAGGATGTGAAGACCTCCATGGGCAGGGTGTACCACGTCTTTCTAACGTTTTGCTGACAAGCCTTAGCATCGTCCTTGCTCAGAAGCTCAGACAACTTCTCAATTGGCATCATGCCATACATGCAAACACGGTACTAGGTGTGGGCAAGATTTGTCTTGACATGCAAATTCTCAGTGTGCCTAATGTCATGAATAAAATATTAGAGTTAGTAAGATGGAACAAAGTACAAGAACCAAACTAAAAGAGCACGACCAAGGATTGGAACTCATTGATTAATATCATGCATGACCTGCATGGCTGCACCCAATCTTCCTTTAGTATCTAGTACAATCGAATCCACTCGGACATGCTACTTCGGGTCACTGCTATGAAGTCGCTTGATATGTCGCATCCAGGCTATATGGCGGTGGTTTTCGTCGCATATAAAAAACTTTGCATCCACCAAGTGCTTCAACTCTGGTTGACTGTTGATATATCCATCAAATTGGTCATTGACGGTGTTCCAAATAGGCCTCCACTGAGACTTTTCTGTTGGAGAGAATACACCCTTTCACCTCCTTCGTCCGAAATAGAAACATAAAAAATCCGAGCTCCGACTTCATAGCCGTGGACGTAATCCGTCTTGAGTTGGACTAGATCACAGTCTAGCGTAGGCCTCACCATGGGCATAGGAACCAATTGACATAACGAGATGTCCAAACGCAAGAGATGGTGTGGTTCAATTCTCATACTCAATATTGTTGAAACATAATCTAGTTTCTGAGCCTTCCGGATGTTGTCCTTGCCTTTGAATGAGTCAGTGCTGCACGTCTGATGGTCACGGTGCACGACACCCTGAAGATTACCCTCCATTGAAACATTGGAATGGACTTGCTCCAAAGTTGTGACAGGCTCCGAAGCCAAAGAGGCAGGTTGGCTTGATTGACCGCTACCTCATTCTGGATGCAAGAAATGAAACTGGTGAGTTGGAGGCTGAACAGAGAAGTTTTTGACTTCTCAAAGTCAAGCACATACATAGGAGACAGGAATGACAATTAGAAGCCACAAGCTTTATAAAGTGTGAGTAGCACAACTAGCTCAGCTGGCATCCAGACACATATTATATTCCTAATGCTGTCTATAGATACACGTCTCAAGAATGGACTTCCAATCCCCACAATACAGACACAATATCTTGTTCCCAATCAAAGAGCTAGAAGACCCCTGAAGTTCAGGAGGACTATGAAATTCTTGTCCAAATGTCATTGGAGAATCAGAAAGGATGTGAACTTCTTCATCTGAGCCCAATGACGTACAGCAAGACACTAGAGATTGGGGGTCCTAATCCCCCTCAAGGTCCTTCAAAAGAGCATCAAGGGTTACCAAGCGCCTTGCAGGTAGTGGCAGACTCACTCTATCCACCACAAGTTTGTCAGGAGGATGTACGTTCACAACTACTAGATGAACCTATAAGACCACAGAATATCAAAACTAGAACCTATCACACAATAGAAAATGTCTGTGAATTAGGAAGCTCCATAATACCAAAATGTTTCCAACAATGTGGTCACGGTAGGAGGCCCTCGGTGGCGAGGGGGTCCCTGAATGCACCGGCCTTTGCAAACGAAAAAATAAAGGGAGGGTCCTGAACCCCCTCCCAAAGCAAATCTGTCTACTGGGGATCTCTATGAATCCATAATGTTTCCAACAATGTGGTCACGGCAAAGGGCCCTTGGTGGCGAGGGGGTCCCAAAATGCATCGACCTTTGCAACCAAAAAAAAATGGGGAGAAATCACAACCCCCTCCCTGAAGCAAATCTGTCTATTGGGAAGCTCCATGAAACCAAAATGTTTCCAACAATGCGGTCACAGCAGGGGGCCCTTGGTGGCGAGGGGGTCCCAAAATGCACCGGCCTTCGCAACCAGAAAAAAATGGAGAGGGATCACAACCCCCTCCCCGAAGCAAATCTGTCCACTGGGAAGCTCCATGAAACCAAAATGTTTCCAACATTGCGGTCATGGCATGGGCCCCTTGGTGGCATGGGGGTCCCAAAATGCACCGGCGCTTGCGACAGAAATGAAGAAAGGAATTCGATAGGCACTCTTTGGCAACAAATATTCAAAGGTGCAAAACCCCACAAGAGTTAAATCCATACCTCCTGAAGTCGCGCATTTGGGCTTGACTGGTGTACACAAGCCTCTTCTTTTCGGCCAAGATTGCGTCCGCTCTTTGTCTCCATTGACTCCAACGTCAATTCAGCTAGCACAAGCATGCCTGAAGAACGCTGCAACAACAAGAAACCAAATGAGAATCCAGAGTAGGTGGAGCGAAGAGGGAGGCAAATCGTGGTGCCTCAAAGCTGCGGGGGAGAAGAGACAAGGCGGGGGAGATCGGCACGCGAGAAGAGTCGAAGGTCCCCTGCGATAGAGGAGGCAAGAGGCGTAGGTGTTTTAGGGTATCGAGGCGGTTGCTATGTCGCCCACAATACCCACCTCTTGGAGGGACCCCATAATCGGTAGGTTCCATATTCACAAGTCCCACATTCAAATTTTCCACACACTCTCCTTCTGGTTGGTCAATTTGGAAATTTCCTAAAGAGCATAATAGACATCAAACATGACAAAAATTTGATGAATTCTTGAACTATTTCATGACGGTCACTCACGATGAAAATACAATGGTTGTGTTTGACAATGACTTCCTCGGATTCCTCTTCGGGTTCATGATCCGGAAATTCTAATGCGGTGCTCCTTCTCGGATTTGCGGTGTTGGAATTCCTGTGAGCCTTTTGGACTCCTGAGTGTCTGGGTTCTACAAGTGATGTACCATTGCTTACATCTCTCTATCGTTTCATTCTGCTTTGCTTGATCTCCTTGGAACTACTGAAACGCAGTGTACTCCTTTGCTTCCTCTTCAGCTCTATCCCAGATTTCTGCATCTATCCTAAACGTTGGCTTAAATCAAGGTCCTACATTCATGGACACATGACACCACTAATAGAATCATGAAATAGTGAATTGTCGCTGAAGGAATGAAATGACTAAGGACATTGTGGCATTATATACTAGTGGTGTGAGTACTTTATTTATTGTTTTCAGTTTCAAAATTTGACAGACGATTAGCAGAAGTTAGTTTGATGGGTGCGGCCCTGTCACTACTTCTAGATTCAAAATTCATGGCTGGGATATCCAGCATGATTTTGAGATTTGGTGGTTTCAAAAACTGCAAAGAATGTACTTACTATATTTGATTTCTGTGGGTATTTGGTAATTGAATCTTTCACTGCAAATTTGATTAGGTGAGCAACTGAGACACCGTCATTCCGGATGCGATGAGATTTTTCAAAATTTAGATGAATATGTAGTTCCTTAAGGATTCCACATCCATTATCAGAACAGTATAAATAAATTGTTCGGATATAGAAATTCTCTTTCACAACTGACATGCGCCATGGCGTCCATCAGAGCTCTCGAGTATGAGGTGCCTCTGATTCTCCATTTGAATGTTCACGGGCTAGCCGAGGTCTCTAGTGACCTAATTCACGTCCGTTATGGATTCTAGGAGTCCTCAATCTATGTTGAGGAAGAGATATTTTCAGAGTCAGGGTCGCTGCTTCATTCAGTTCTCATTCCTAGGATTAGCAATGTTCATGGTTACATGTAGAGTTTATCGACGGATCATTATAGAGCGTTTGGGTTAAGCGATGATGTGATGGCTGCCTCAACGGATGTATTGACTCCCTTGTCTGATGCATCAACTGCATAGAATCCGATATTACGAGTCGTCAAAGTAGAATCCAAAGGTCCTTCTCAAAGTGATGATGAAAATGGTCGCGGATTGGTCCTTCCTACTGGGAAGCAGTTCTTAAGTCTAATTGTAGAATTATCCAGTGATTCAGAGGATGAGACAAGAAATGTTGGTCGTCGTTCTTCTCCAATGAACCTCACGGACGGTTCGGCGAGAGATCCCACAACCCAGTCTGTCGGCGGACGTGACAGTAGTGCTGGGAGCTCTATCTTCTCTAGACCGCCTCTTTATCCAGTAGAGCGTCAATTCCCTAGTGTCCTGACATGTCTTAAGAAGTTACAAACTATTCGAGGGTGTAGGAACGAGCTTGCTTCCATCGATTTTGATTCCATAACATACAACAAGGTTCAGTTCCTGCCAACTAGTTTTGACGGCAACATTGTCTTAGAGCTTCTGCCATGTCGGTCTTTAGCTTCCTCCAGTTCCTTTAAGAACATGATCGGCATGGACAAACGCTATGACGGTCATGCCTGGTGTCGTACTATGACCTCAAACATTCACAACGATTATGGTCTAAAATGTAGAAAGTCCAATTGTGTTGGTCACTTAGCATGCACAAATGATGCATGCAATTACTTGAAGCGCTGCACCAAGAGAAACGGAGTGGTTGGGTAATACTAGTACTCTTTTCAATGTAGAATCAATTGCTCCAAAGGATTCTACATTAGTATGCAAGGTTTGCAAGCAACCACCCACTTGCGTCAGTTTTTGCAACGGAAGAGTTTACTATGTCGTAGGGGCAGCTGATATGTCAAGAGCTTGCATTCATTTAGGCTCCTATAATCATCCAGTGTCCGATGGCCTCTGCCGAGATTTTGTAGACACCTTATCAGAACTCATTGCAAAAGAAGTAGAAAAGATACCTACGGCCAAAGCCCCTGCGATAGCATTGGCTGCTAGCAAGGAGTTCGTGGATACATTCCTGGTGCACTTGGGTGACGGACCCAAGGAAATGTTGAGGGGCAAGTCACTGAACGAGGTCATGGACAAGTTCTAGGTTCTTAGCTCTTCGAATGTTAGAAATATTATTGCATCTTTTCGTAGCACTGGAGTTGGAGGCAAAGAGATTGACCGCCTACTTGCAGTGAAAAAACAAGCAAAGATTGAGTTCATCCATGACAGTGTGTTTCCGGGTCAAGGCCAACAGAAAGTGTACCTGTTCAAGATGCTCATAGACGGCTGTGAGTGTTTTGAATCCCACCCTAGATTCTAACATACACAACCAAGTTCTATGAATAAATCTAAGTCTATGGGTGATTGGCTGTAGTAAACGAGCTGCCTTCCAAGCAATGGAGCTTTTTTACCACAAAACGTGAGTAACTAAGTAGAAGTTAGGGGATGATTAATTTAATTCTAGGTTTTTTCCTATCTTGAAGTCTTATATTATCCTAAGCAGTCAATTGTTGTTTAATTAAGTTAACTCTATGTGAATTCTAATCTAAAGTACGTTTTGTTGTAGTTGTAGTCTTACTTTTCCTATCAAATTCAAGTTTTTATTCTACTCTCTCTTTATTACTCAACCTCTATCTAATTTCCACTTTTAGTCTTCTATTTTGGTTAAAGAACTAAGGATTAATTCAAATTTGTAAAATCTTTGGTAAATTTTGACCGATTTAGCGGTTCATCAAAATTTACCTTAAGTTTTACTCCTTTTGGTAAATTATTTTATCTCTTCTTCTAAAATTTTCTACCTTCGTTAAAAATTCAATTACTTAATAGTTAAAAAGTTTTAGTAAATTTTGACCGATTAAAGGTTCTTCAAAATTTACTCTAACTTTTAGTTCTTCTTGTTAAATTATTCTAACTTTCTATTTTTTGCTAAAAGTTCTTTTACTTGATCTAAAGTTAAAAGTTCGTTGGTAAATTTTGACCAATTAACGGTTCATCAAAATTTACCTTGAGGTTTTTACTCCTCTTGGTAAATTATTTTAACGCTTCTTCTAAATTTCTACCCTCAGTAAAAGTTCAATTACTTAAAGTTAAAAGTTTTAGCAAATTTTGACCAATTCAGCAGTTCATCAAAATTACTCTAGTTTTTATTCCTTTTTGAGATAAATGTAAATTCCTAATTACTTTTGACTTTCTTCCTACTAATCCTTCCCGTTAATTTCTAAGGTAAATAATTGATCAATTTTACGACAAGTTGTGGTAAAATTCCGATAGTTAACTCTTTTTTTTGACTTCTACTGGGTTGGTTAAATTAAAATGACGGGGTGGTTAATTTCTTTTATCGTGGAAATTAAAAACCAAGGTTAATTTTTTAAATCCAAAGTAAAGGTTGTTTAGGTGAAAATAGATTTCACCTAATTCTTATTTACTTCGGAAGAAAAAAACTTAACTGGAGGTTAATTCTTTGTGGGGTTCTACTTTAAATCTCTAAGGTTGTAAATTTCCTTCTCAATTTCCTACTCTAATTTAGATTCTAAAATTCCTTTAGGATATTCTTTTTGATGATTTTCTAATTTTCATTCATTCCTTACATCAACTTCATTCTCTCACTACTTTCTCAATTTTTATCGAAATTTTGCGTTTAATATCTTTTTGGAAAGCTAAGAGAATTTACTACTTAGTTTTGAACTCTAATTTCACTAATTAATTTCTTCTAAGGTCTGATTCTAAGTCCTAATTTCGGCTCTAAGTTTTCAAAACAAAACAACTTAATTAAAAATCAAATCACAATTAAAGAGTGAGGATTAAACACATACCTTGAAATCATCGATGGTCTCATGCTCCATTTGGTTTGCAAAAACCATTCCTTGCCGATGCGCTCCTTCCATTATTTGTATATGTTCAATTTTTTAATATTTGGAAATTAATACAATGTGGTATTTTCCCCACTTTCTGCTTTGCTCCAAGTAGTTCTAAACTTCTATGCTAATTTCCTAATTTTCTTGTCCCATTTTATGCTATTTTTCCCTTTGTTTTCTATTGTCTTCTTTTCTTTTCCTTTAAGCCTTATTTTTCAAAGGCAATCTTTGAAAATGTAATCCTAATTGGAAGTCAAAGTATGACCAACAAGGCTTTCTAACCTTACTTAAATTTAGCTAATTCTAGAACTCTTCCAAGTCAATTAATTCTTTATTTTGTTTTTTATATATTGACTTTGAATTCTATTCTAAACTATGGCAAAAAAGTCAATCTCTTGATTTCTTGTAGACTTTTATATTCTAACGGCAACTACCTTCCTCTTCACTACTATAGGAACTTCCACTTTCTTCAATTTTGAGTTGATGCTTGCCTTATGAGGGGTTGGAATGGCTCTGTTTCTCAATCTGAGTTCAGAACTCAGATGCAGGCAAAGTTCTGTTACAATCTTGTTTTGGAGGCCAAGGTTGCTATATGAGATGACTAGTTGCTCAATCTCTGTGACCTGTCACAATTACTGATGAGAACTGGTTGTGATTCAGCCTTCTTCAAGCCTTCCTTCGAAACTCAGAATCAATTTCCTAATGGGAGTCAACTCCTTGGCCTTGATCAATCTCTTGATAATTTCAGGCTTTTAGCTCACTGGCAAATCTGGCTCCTTAGCTTTTGATAATTTCAGACTTTTCTCTCTCTGGGCAAATCTGGACACTTAGCTCTTGATAATTTCAGACTTTTCTCTCTCTGGGCAAATCTGGCTTCTTAGTGCTTGATAATTTCAGACTTTTCTCTCACTGGCAAATCTGGACACTTAGCTCTTGATAATTTCAGACTTTTCTCTCACTGGGCAAATCTGGCTACTTACATGGCATGCTGACCATCCAAAACTGGCACCATGACCAAAACTATTAGCTTTTAGATGGGAGGATTTTAGTGAAAAGAAATCGAAGTTGTAAGTCCAGATAATAATTAGTACACTCCTCAAAAACCGCCCTTACTAATTATGGTCCTTCCTCTCTTCTTTGTCTTAACGACGCTTAGTAGAAACCAAAGCTAAATTTTAAAAGAAAGTTTTGGAGCCCGAAGGCATCATCCCAGTTGGAGATGCTGGATTAGTGTAGTACCTAGAAGCCAGTCGAAGTGAGCCAGTCTGGAGCCGGTCAGTAAGGCTGGTCAAAAGGCCCGGTCAACAAGCCAATGGACTGGCTGAAGTTTGGTAGCCTCTCTCTGGTATCGGACCCCCTTCTGGTTCGGCTACTTCTAAATCTTAATCCTCCAGGCTATTGATGGTAATTGAAAATTGAACCCTGGCAGTGGTGGCCATTGGGTTCGGGTCTCCTTGGGGACCCCTTAACTCAAAACTAAAAAGGATTTAAGAAGGTAACACACTCTTTTTTTATGTTTTTTCTAAAATAATTCTACTTAAGGGCAAAGCTTTGCCGTCTTGGGAAGTAATTCCCCCAAAATCTAACAAAAACAATTTCAAATTGGAAAATATTAGTAGGAAAAAACTATATTTAAGAGCGAAGCTTCGCCGTATTGGGGAGTTTGGCCCCAAATTTCGGACAAAGGTCCACTTAAAAGTTAGTATTGTGAAGGTTGGTGCTCATCCAACTGTGAACCACAATATTGGTTCACCCTTCAGATAATTGAAAATATAAAAACTATGAATGAGTTTTTAAGTTCAAAAGTGTTAGTACATTAGATTAAACTATAACCATTAGTAAAAGGCTTTTAGTGCATAGGAAGAGAAACTAGATCAACATGGCAACCCTAAAATATATAAAAGATAAAAGATACAAAAAAGAATCCAAAACAATGGTGAGAAGTTGAAAATGGATCTAAACATAAATAGAAAACCAATAAAAAAGAAGAAATATGGAAAAGCACAAAAGAAGTGATCAAACTTAAAATTACTATGAGAACACTAACATAGTGGTAGAAACTCTAATTTAGGCAATAAGTAGTGATTTAATGGAATTTCAGTAAATTAGTGTAGATGAAAGTGATTAGGAGTGTTAGTTAGTTAGTTAGTTAGTTGGGGTATTAGTCGAATTAGGGTTTGGTGCTCACTCTCTCTCTCTTGTATTGTTTTGGGGGAGAATGTGTGAAGAGGTGAAAAGTGGACAATACATAGGAGAACAATGATTGCAAGGAGGTAGGTTAGGATGATAGTCAATTTGTCAAGTAGGTTTTCACCTTGTGGGATAGAAAGTGGGTGAGAAGTGAGGATTGTGGAGGTCAGATGCAAAAAGTGTTGGGAAAGAAAGTCCGTTGCCCTTGCAAGTGGAAGCAGCAACTTTGGCGAGCTATCGCGAGAGCATGGAGTAGCGGATGGAGCTGAAAATTGGTGGAATGGTGCGTCTTCAAGCTAGCTTTCTAACAAGACTCAACTCGACCGATTTGGAGCACAGATGAGGCAGTGGTGGTCGATTTTGTGCCGGAAGGCCTACTGCCGCAGGAATTTCGGAGCTGCAACTTGACGGACGATTGCAGAAGTGTGGCCAAGCGCAATGAGCTGAATTTTTGGCGCAAGGAAGATGGAGAAGTCAGCTTTCCAATGAGATAAGGCTCGCTCAATTTGGAGCCAGGATGAAGATAGGGCGGACAGATTAGTAGGAAGAGGTTGGCTGCCCTATCGGCTGTGAGTTGTGTGTGTTTACTATGGTTCTTGTGGTCCCAAATGAATAAAAATGTAATGATAATTACAATTCAGATTGGGTCTTGCATGTTTGGAGTACATTTCTCATGGGCTTGTATGATTTGGATGTTTAAAAAGAATGCATCATTAGTGAATTCTACTTGTTAGGGTCTTTAGGGCACATGTGGAAGCATTGCCCAAAGGGAGTCTAGATTAGGCACTTGGTGTGAGTGAATTGTGCTATGATTAGTTTTTAGGGTGCAATTTAGTTCACTTAGGGCCTAAATTAGGCAATTTTAAGGTGATTTTGACCTAGGAAGTTTACTTGTCCTTTCAAAACATGTATGAAGATGAATTGGGAGTGTTAAGGCACACAATGGGATGATTTTGAGGTACTGCCTTTTTTTCACTTAGGCTTGATTTATCAAAAATTCACTAAAGAAAAAATTTGGGAAATCCATTGCTTGGAGGCATTTAGATTAGAGTCCACACACTCCTTTTCGGCCAAGTTTGTGGATGGGTTTTACCTCATGGTGAAATTCACTCACACCAACTCACTCCAAACGACAAATAACGACTCTGGACCACGTCTTCGCACGTCTAGGCTTCAGGGGAGATTTTCTACAACCCAAAGGTGTGAAATCTCACTCCAAAAAAAGCTCAGTGAAAGGGGTTAGTAGGCAACAAGACCCAAAACACAAATCCAAGGGTTCCAACTACCGGCTGCGCCGAGATCCGGTTGGAATATCCTTGGTGTTAGTCTTAAAATTCAAGATGAAGAGAGAAAATACAAAACACGTGTTAGTAGTGGTTCAAAGGGACCCCAACGTCCTTTGAATGGCACCAAAATCAACAAAGAAGGAGTTCAAGACTCCAAATGTATAAAAAGCAAGGTTTTTGGTTCCAGACCAAAAACTCAACAATTGCCAACGATTTTGGCAAAAATACAAAGCGAAAACACTAGAGCCTTGTAGTGGCTCTTCAATCAAAATAAAGAAAAGGGGTGCAAAGGGAGTCGGTGGGAGACCTTTTATACGTTTCCGGGGCTCCCATTTACCTCCTTTTACTCTAAATAATATCTACGTAAACTAAAATAATATCTAAGTAAATTAAAACTACCAATTACTACGCCTAATTCTACCCTACAGCTGAATGGGCTATATCTTTTGGAGAAAAGCTCTGATTGAGAAACAGTCTGCGGCGTTGGCTTCAGAAGGCCCATTTTAGCCTAGAAACCCCCTTACCCCCTCCTCCTTAGTCGATTTTCTTCATAAAAGATAGTATTTTCCAACCTAATGGAAAAGGTGGAAAATCCAACTCTTGGAGTTTATGTTTTTTGCTAATTTTGACTAGCCAGGGTTGTCCGGAAGGTCCAAGACCGTCAGAAAAGAGTCCCGGTTGACTTAATTCAGACTTTGTCTGTACGTGATTTGCTGGTCAATCCGCGGAATGTTTTGGATTTCCGTTAAATTCCATTAGCGCCGCCAGTTTGGGTAGTTACCGATGTCGGATTGTCGTGAAACTTGATCAGGCTCTTTTTTAAACTAAAACACTTTATCCTAATTTTTAGTGGGATTTTTCCATTACCAAATTAATTTCTATGAATTTCTTAATCTGTGGTAATTCCGGTTGACTTCCCAGGGAGTCATGTTCTGCAATTTGGAAAATTACAAAAAATTTGGATAGCTTTTGAGAAGTCTCCAAATCCTTCTTGCAAAATCCCAAGTCAAACTAGTACTTATCCAAGGAGAAATAAATCCCCAACTCTTGATTTCAATTCCTTTGCGAAGGAATCTTCTTGTATGAGGGAATCTTGGCAATCCGTCTTCGCCGTTACGCTCCTGGCATGTTTCTAAGCTAGAAATACCTCTCTCCATGTTGCGGTTGCCTCCTCGTGATTTTTGTTGATTTTGGCTTTTAAAAGTCATGCGGCCAAGTATTTACCAATTTTTCCTTTAAACTCGGTTTTCACCCAAACTTCTCTCGTGGGCTTCTAAATCACTGGCAAATCATGATGACCTACAATTACTATTTTTAGCCAATTTACTAGTTATAAGCATCTTCGTGATAAGAACTCTTTGTAAATTCTATCAGCATGTTAATATTTGGGTGTAGGTTGGAATTAGAACCCTTCCCATTCCTATTTTAACTCTTATTCATCCATTTCTACTGCTAGAACTTAAGAAAGAGCACAAATTTGAATGCTTTTGATGCTTTTATGTTTTCATCCCCACAGGCATCATTCTATCTCAATTATCTACAAAGTAGTATAACTGGTCAATTTGATAACAATTTACTCATTAAAATGAGTAAAAAGCGAAAAAATTTATACTCTGAGTTCTAGGTGACAACCTTGGGGCTCACAACGACCCAGGGAGTGGAGTTGATCTTGTAAAAGGGATGCAACCTGAAGGGGATTTGGCAAATTATTGGCTCTTGTTCGATCATATGAAGCGGGTCAAGGGCTGGACTACTATTGCATGCCACGTTTATGATTCCAGCTACTGTAAGGTAATGACTATTGCAGTTTGCGATATGCAGTCGGAGGATACTGATGGACAAGTCATTATGTGGACATGTCTCAATAGAGTTACAGAGAAGAATGGCTTACCCAATCCCAATTTAATGGCTTCATGGCAGACAGCGCACAAGCCAATTGGAATGCTGTTCAAATAGTTTATGGTTCTGGCAACCCTTCTGTGAAGATGGTGGACCGTGAACGCACCTGCCTCTTTCATTGGGCTACCTCAATGAAACAGCACAGATAGAAACTTATCAAGCGCGAGTTTCAAAATCAACACATGAAGCTTTGCAGAGACTACAAAGACGCCAAGAATCTGGATGAAGCAGAGAGCAGGTACCTTCAAATCAAGACGTGGTGGTACTCCTCGGGGGCAGCAACAAAAGAAAGCTTGAAGGAGCTAGAGTTGTGGTTAGCATTCTGGTACTTTAAATACCGTCAATGGGGTGGCTTCATGGAGATTGTAAGACCTTCCTTCTTCTTTTGTTTACTACCTATGCAATGATATTTAGAGTTCTTTTTTTAATTGCAAGGTCCGACACCCTCAGGGACCTCCTCGCCACCGAGGGCCCCCTCACGGGTTCTCAGGGTTGGGAGTATTTTTGTTTTGCATTTACTTCCTATGCAATGATACTTAGAGTTCTTTCTGTGCTTTTTGGATTGAGCCTCTTTCTTCTCCTGTTGCTTGTCCAAAATCTATCAGCAGAAGAATTGGCAGATATTTTGTCCTGCGACCTTTCTGAAACAATTCACAACAAGTGGTTGCAAGCTTCCGGGAAACGGGGGACAGACTTATACGTTGCGACATGTGATGATTGGGTGCGGGTGTTCATGCAAATGACTAATTATCGGGTATACCTCAACGGCGGCCCATCTGGATTTGGACCATCGAGACATGACTTGAAGCTGAAGAGAGCAGTAGCATCGATGGATGAGAAGAGGATTACCGACGCTTTGTGCAGTATGCCCGGTGCCGAGGAAGTATGCACACGTATACCACATTTAGAAGGAGAAGAAGTTTTTGGGTCAACCAAACAAAGACTGGACGTGCCCATTGGATCCGAAGGTGATTCTCATCGCCCAGATAAGGTGAACTTCTCTCACCCTAGACTCCAGTTCAGGTCCACCAAAGTTGCAGCTGCCAATGTGGAGGGATTGGGACCAGTGTGTCCTCATGCAAAGCACGTTTTGGAGACGGAATGTGACCCCTTTGAGTGGCACATAGCTCGCATTTCTGTGAAGTCAAAGAGGAAGTGCCATGCCATTTAGTCTCAGACAGAGGTGAAGTGCAAGATGATCATAGCTAAGGGATCAAAAGCCACCGCTGCTCCAACATACAAGGATCAAAGACACGAGTACAAAGGTTCAAGAGTGGAGACAGATGAATTCTGATTTTGTCCAGACGATATCCAACATTGTGTGATGGGCCCCAGGTGGTCTCATGTTCTCAGTTGACCAAAGATCCCTGTTGTCTGGCCAGTGATGATTGGTATGGCCCTCTCTTCCGACGAGATTATTCTCTTTGAAGGGGCTGGCTTCCACTTGCAGGAATGATCGTCCTTGTCTCCGTGTCGTCTCTTCACGTCTTCAAAGCTTTTTGAAGTTGTAGAATGGACTTACGCAAGACCTCTTCACGCAGACAAGCCTCTATGCATTTGCAATGGAAAAAACATTCGGAAAAATGAGAATGCGCCAATTGATGATCATCGGAACCAATGGGAGAGCGCCCGAAATGTTACAAGGAATATTCTTGGAGTTCACATTTTGCCATACCCAGGAATTGGAGCTGTCATCACTTTACAATCTGGCGTCGAACCTCATCACATGGTGTATTGAGTCACCATTTCCAATTTCCCAGCTTGCAATTGCTTGTATTTCAGCGGTATGTTGTCTGCATCCACTGGAAAGCGAGGGAAATATGTCAATTGCAAACACCTATACTACATTTTTTGTTACTTGTGCAAGGTGGACTAGAAGAAGGAGAAGTTCATTCACGCACCAAGCTTTAGTATGGATGAAGTGATGAAACTATTAGAAATGGCAGGGATGATGAGAAATATTGCTTGAAATGCTGCCATTCAGCTGAAATACATCGTTAGTGATTGAATCCACATACTGTATTTGTATGTGGCAAAGTAGAAGTTTAGGCTTTCAATATAGAGTACTGCAAATTCCAAGTCTACTTCTTTGAAGTACTATACGTGTATTCAAATTTGTAGATAATGACTTTCCTACAAGCAAGGTCAATGAATTCCTCACTCTATGTCCAATGCACCATTTTGCCAAATGAACGTGTCTTAGACCCTTGGATGGATTGAAAATTGAAAAATGTTCATTTATTCATGACATATTGGAATTTGTCATTTGTGAAATGTTTTGAAGAAGAAAGTATAAATGACTCAAAATTACAATGTAGACCTCTAATCTAGATGCCATATTTAACTACTTTTGGACTATTCAAAGTCCAGAATTTAAAATCTCCCAATGCATGGTGTTAGGGAATACACCGGGAGATTTCTGTACACAATTATGTTTATTTTTGTGAAGGCGTTGGAAGGCTCCCCGGTGGTCCATTGACGCACAGCAATATGGATCTCAGGATATACATGAACTGCAAATGTGAAGTATATAGCCTTCAAATGGCTGCATGGTGTTTGTCAAAACATCGGGAGATATCCAGATACCTTGAAGTTCAAGCACCTAAGTGTGCTGTGAAACCCCCAAGAGGTCAATTGCACTCAAACTTGTATGTCACGGACAATATGAACTTTGAATGATGCTCCAAGTTTGAATGCAGGTTCCAAAGGTGGCAAGTGAAGATGAATATTGACAACAGTAAGTGGCAATGAAAAAAAAGTCTTGCAACATTGTAGTAATCCCACAAGAGATCAAGTACAAGAAAAGAAAGAATAGCAAAAGAAAATAGCGTGGACATTTGCTACGACTACGACATGGGATTTGGAGGGTGCCCTCGAGGAGTTATAACAAGAACCGCACATTCTGATATTTTTAATAAAATAAACCCATTCTACTCACATCAGCTTCCACTGCCAGCACTAGTAACTTCCGTAAAAGACATAGAGAACCATTTACCAAAGAAATGAACTGTGCCATTATGAAGTCGGACAAAATAAACCATTGGGAGATATCCCGATAGCCCTGCTATGGTCACAGTGAACAAAGAAAAGCATCGGGAAATCTCCCGGTAGTCATGGTGGACCACGAGACGTTAGTCGATCAGGAGTCCACCTTGTTTGCCCTATTCAAATTCGCCTGGGCAGCCTCTCTACTTTTCTTAGGAATAGTACGTGATTTTGGGTTCACTTTCTTGGACCAATTGGCGTACAATGCTCAACATGCGTCCACCCAAGTGGGAGGCCTGTGGTCCACAACCCATTTCCCGTACCAACAATTCTGGTACATCAATTCCAAGTTACTTCCAGAATTATCTGGTCGCCAATACTGGAGCATGAACTTCCCATTATTCTCATGCCCTTCCTCTCTGCAGACATTAGACAGTGCTCTTCCTTGCCAGACAGCACATATTGAGGGGTCCCCAGGTCTAAGCAGAACCCATGAACCCGGTCGAATATCAACCCAAGGATTAAAGCTTTCCCTTGGCGCCTCATTTGCGGGTCCGCAATAAGGTTCAAATTCCTCTTCTTCTGGAACCATGTCGACAGGGTTGATGGCCGGCCGTTGGCAAGCGGATTCCTGCAACCTCCAATCGTACTTTGGCCAAAAGCCTTCCACCAATTCCAAAGGGCATTCGGGAAGGGGCTCCTTGAGCTCCCGCAACACACGTTTCCAGTAATCAACATACGGCGCAAAGGCAGCCGCAAATCCCTCGCATTTGGACATTCCATTTTGCCAATACTCAATGTACTTCTCGATTCCTAACAAAATCAAACCCTTGCTTAAGGTCGCTTTCCGTGCTGCCTCTACTGCCTTCTTTTTATTTCCCGTGGCTTCCGCAACTTCGCTACCCCACATAGGCTTGAAAGGAACAGGCTTAGGGCAACCTCGAGGGAGTGTCGCATGACCCATGCGGTCTTTCTTCCTCAGGCATCGAGAAGGTGTATCTGATGGTAGCCACTGTGAATCTACTGCAGACTTTTTGTACTTCATGACGGGGATTCCATCACTATCCACGTAGAACCAAAAAAGGTGCATCTTTGTCACAGCACAGGGCAAGCAATTTCCAGTTATACTACCAAAAACCACTTTAAAGTATAACAAAGTGACTCTAAAGATCAAACCCGCGAGATTCTGTGAAGTAGATAGCTTTATTTAGTCTCTAAGCTAAGTCAGTACCTATATTTCCTCTTCCGGTTCAAACACAACAACCGAAAACACAACAACAACAAGAACTATGATCAGACCCTCTTCTCCTTCTCTAATCCGGTCCACTTTCCGATCTGGTCTGATCAACTCACATCCGCTCTTACTACCATCCGATTTAGTTTTACCTCTGTTTCACCATCAGAGGGTTTGCCCCTTGTTTTTGAGAGTGGCAGGCCCGCTGCTCCTTCCGTGAATTATAGTGGCTGAAGACCCACTTTGTCCTTCTTCAATTCTCTACACTAACTCGGACCCGGTTTGATCCTTCATAGCAACCCAGAAAACTCTTTGGATCACCGGTTACACAAGGCCCCTCTGTACGATCCTTTCATACTACAACGACCTTAGCGCCACGTTCCGTCTGTGCGAAGCCAGGCGGCTGCAAGTAAACCCGTCCGTTCCAACATCAACTAAAGTTCTTCCGTTTGCCCACTGAGGTAGCGAGATCTCTCAGGAGATCGGACACTCAACCGGATTTACCACCCAGGAGTTCTAGCACGACTAAGGAATCCCTCCCTATCCGCCTAGCCTAACAACAGCTGTCTCGCCCGGAATCCTAAACTTTAGAGCTACTGAGGAACTGGAATCCACTCCCAACGCTTTCACAACCCGCTCACCTGCACATAAGATCAAAACAAGAATGCCAAAGGGAGAAATCACACCCACACTAACATGCGCCTTCCTAACTCCTCACCACACAACCCTACCACACACGGGAGAGATACGCAACAAGAGGCCATGAGAAGACGTACGCAAAAATGAGGTGAAAAAAACTCCCAACTCCCAAGCAGGGGCTGACTTATATACAACTTGATTACAAAGCAAAAAGGACCCCGGAAATCCGCGCTGGACATCCGGATCCGATCCTAGTTGGCTAGACCGGATAAACATTCAATCCGGTCCTAACTATCTTACAAATACTTTATATTTCTAACTAACTTCCTACCCTACGCTCCAATTCCCCCGCCCAGCGTAGGACTTCTAGGTTCCTCGGGCAGTTGGTTGAAGACATCCGCTAAGTTCTGGCTCCGCTCTCCGGCAGCTAAATCCGGAAGATCTGACCTGGGCGATGAATCTAACTGAATTGGTTGCCCCGGCCCAGGTCTCCGGTTATCCTTCTTTGACTCGGATGTCTGATCCTTGCGCTCTCCCGGATTCGATCCTCCCACTGCAAACAAATCCGGCAGCAAAATATCCGAGAGGTGGATTTCCCGAGAAAACAGGGATCCGGTCAGCTTCCGACTGCTGACGTCCATCCGGTCGGCCGCCTCTCGTGCTGCCACTAAGGATGCTTCCACCCGATCGGTGAAGTTGGTGAGGATCCAAACTATCCGGGAATCCGATACCTTCTTCTCCTCATGCACCCCTTTGTTAAATAATGCCGCCTTGACTGCGGTGGATTCAGACTCTCCAAGAGTGTCCTTCACCGACTCAGCCACCTTCCGGGTTGCCTCTACCATCTCCCGGACTGCTGCCTTGTCTTCCCTGAGGGTTACCATGTCAGCCCTCAGAGCGTCGACTTCCCCCTAAAGCCAACGGATCTCTGCCTTTTGTTTCCGGTTCTCATCCGGATCGGCCAAGAATTGCCCCACCTTACCCGGCAATTCACTATCGACCGGTGCACCCACCAGCTCCTCGATAGTGATGAGAGTTCTCCGCTTGACCTCCCAGTCCGCTCGTATCCCATCCAGGACAACCGTCAACTGGTTGAACAGGTCGGTTGGATCCTCGAGATCCGGCATCTCTACCTCCGGTCCCTATTCTGGTGTGGACCGGGGCTTCGAGGGGGTTCCTCTCTTCCGAGGAAGAGGCGTCTTTTGTCGCTTCCTCTGCCGGGACGGCTCCTCCTCTTCCTCCTCTTTTGTCTCATGTTCGGATCCGGTTTGCTCCTCCATTTCATCATCTGAACCCGACTCTCCGTACTTTAGGATAGACTCCTGAACGCTCCATGTCTTCTCCTCCGTTTGAGTGAGGAGTTGGTTTTGCTGGTAGAGGTGGAAAAGGTAGGGACTCAAAGGAGTGGCCCTACTCTTTCCGATCCTCGTCACCAACTGGGATACCAGATCGGAAAAGATTTGGGCCCAGTTCACCTTCCGTTCCCCGCTCAGGGAACCAAAAATGGTGTTGCCGAGGGTCATTGTCACCCTCGTCGGCTTCTCCGGGTGGAGGATCGAAACCAGGAACTGAAGGAGGTTACGATGCCGGTCGCTCTTACAATCTGCGACCGCGTACCCGTCCTTGTTGCTCGGCTCCCCATGAAACTTATCATGGATGAACTTGTCCTTCCGTCCGGCCATACCAGAACCTCCCATCCGGAAGTTGTAAACTTTCCTCCACCGCTCTTCTTTGCATTTGGTCGGGCGGCCCTGGAGAGTATTGTCGAACTCGTTCGACATTTTACACTTGATCTCCCTAACCATCTGCTCTTCCTGAAACCCCCAGGGTTTATCCATCAAGACTAGGCACCCCATGGCGTTGAGGTCCTCCATGAGCTCAGTCCGGGCCAGTTCCTCCATAGGAATGACCGGAACTATCTTCCGGAGCTTGACGTCGGAGGAGGAACTGGGCGCGCCCGGTCTAGTCTTACGCAGCTGAGGCATGGATACTAGACGACCGCTAGACCCTTACCGATCGTTACCTCACTCTCTCCTAGCCGCACGTCCCGTTCCTCACTTCCTCTTGTCCGATCTCAACCGGAAAGTATCCACAAAACGTGCAACACACACATTCTTTACTCTTTCTACACTCTCAGACCTGCCTAGCCGGAAGCGCACATACATACAACGGCTCTGGTACGGACGGAGGCGTAAAAGCGCTCAAGGTCAGCTCTAGAGCTCGAAGGGAGTAAAGGAGTGAAAATGAGGACGACCAGCCTTTATATAGTCTCAGGACCCCTGGCAGGTCATCATGTCCTTTTCCAATCCGGTTCTCTATCGATCTGGTCCAACCCTAATTCGATTTGAGGTGAAATCCGGATGTGATTCCGCTCCTGAATACTAACATTTTGACCGGATCAAATACAGTTTTCTCCTTACTAGATTAGCGTTGCCTATCCCTAGTTTCCTTCTGCCCCTCTAATCGGATACGGATCCTAATTACCTGTTTCCGTTCCATTATTTAGACAATCAGAAGAAAACCAAAAATTCTGGTTGCGACAATCTTCCCCAAACCAATTAGTTTAGCCGTGCCACTGCACAGGTATCCCTTGACAAAGGACTTGAAATCCGCCACCTCTTGGATGAATTCGGGCATGAATGACAATTCATGGGACTCCATGAACAACTTCATGAGATCCGTGACAACAAATGTATTCTTGCTCTTTAAAGCCTTCGAGAGGTGGCTAAAATACGCATCAATATCTTCGTGAGTATGTCCGACTAGAAGGAAACCGACCTGGATTTCCTTGAAGACTCCTCACGCAGTAAGCAAAGATAAGAACGCCATGAGGTACTGGTTCTTGTTATCTTTGGCGGAGTTGTCAAGCTGAAGATAGAGCTTATTAGGAAGGGGACTAGATCTACGCCGAACTTCCTGTGGAATCAATTTCAAGGCGTCCATACACCAAGATTTCTCTTTGAGTAGCGCGTCGAACATTGCATTTGCAGGCGGATAGAGAAAGAGGTCGCCCGTCTCCCGAATTGGTGGACCTTCAAGTCGCCTGAATAGTCTAGCCATCGATGAAATGGTGAAGTTTGAGTTGCCCAGCCAGCAGGCTGATGCATAATGCGCATACGCACCATCGGCATGACCATGAGCCATCATTCCAATTATACTCATGGGAAGCTGACTCAAACCTTGTGTAGCCTTCGTTGTCACCCGCATTCTTGGAAGAGCCGTCTTCTTTGTGTCCATCTTGTCATGAATAATGCACAGTATTTCTTGAGGGTTCCTCCTGGATTCTTCAAGTCACAAAGCATACAGATGACGGCAGGATGCTTGATGATTAAGGTGTTCAGTTCGTTGCTTCATGAATTCCACGAAGTCCGAACTTCCTTTTGGTGATTTCAGAATGAACTGCTGCAGTTCGTCGCAATTTGTACACTTCGTAAAAGAGCTACCAACAGGCTTAATCGAGACGTTGTTGAAGTGCTCTTTCTTTATTCTACTAACCGTTGCTTGGCTCACTGGAGGAAGGCCATACTCCACATTCAACTGCAATTTCCGAAAAACAGAAGCACAAGCCACGGAGGCAGTAACACTATGAGAACTGATAAACGAACAGGAGCAAAGAGAACAGCAGCAATGAGGACAATCGATTACAAGGATCAACAACGGGATATATCCCGCTGAAAAGATGACTGCATTCAAGTCCTACAGCGAAACGTATGAAGATGTATTCAAATGAGAGAACCATCCAAATGAAGTACCCATGGAGTACTGTGTCATGGAGATGTCCAGCAGAGGAAAAAAACTTAGTGAAGGCCCTATATAGAAGTTCAACGAGATATATTCCGTTGACGTAGCAGTCCGACAAATCCATCAATAATCAAAAACAACAAAAGGACAGTTTATGGAACTACCTCATTGGCATCAGCATGAAGGCGCTTCCAGTTGTTCTCAGCAGGCAAGAACTTAAGCGTGTCCACTCTCCCATTTCCAATGCACCGCATTTGGTGCGGCATCTGGTCAGCAGTGTTGTCGATGATCACTTTCATTGTACCAGTGACTTGCACCGTTCGAAGTCGAGGCCGCTTAACCCCTTTGTTTCCTTGTGTAGATGAAAGAATGCCTTCCTTGTACTTGTCAATGTAATTGTGATAGGTCGACTTTGGTATTCCGTGAATAATGTATCACGCTGTGGCACAAACTTCCACTTCTTCCAGCGTAATGTACTTCTGCTTCCGTGTCCACTCCACAGTATGCAATTGTCCACCAACTGCAATTCCATACTCTCGACGCTCTTCAAATGGTTTCAAGAAGTATCCCTGCCTGACCTTCAGCGATTTTTCACGCGGAAACAGTTGGCAGCAATGACTATTGCAGCAGTTCTGTGAGCTTATCTTCTGAATTTCGAAGTCCGTCGTCTTCTGCGTGAACTGTGTCTCCTTTTCACTGAGGGAGGGTTGACGAACTATGAAACGATAGGGCGCCTTCTGTCTTCCACCCAAATAGGCTAGGGGATCTGGTACATCAGGGAAGGTGAAGAAGTGGTCGACTATATCCTTCAAGCACTAACCACTAGAGAACCAGCAATTGGAAAGGGGCCACCGAGCATGGATCATAATCGTGTCTGGGTTACCCACGAAAACGTCAAGGACTATCACACCTACGTAGCTTTCACCGAAGATAGAACTTTGGAAATAATCATCCGCCCTCCAGCAAGTAATTTGACCTAACGATTGAAGAACACCAAAGGAATCTAGTTGATGCACCTCTAGGCCGATCCAATCTTCCTGACGAATGAATGGGCTTCCATCCACATGTGGATCCGCAATGACCTTCACCATGTTGGCTGCCCTCCACAATATGGTTCTGTTTTGAACTTCCCCTAGCGTACGCAGACCTCTCTAGCAGGGAGAGACCTTGATATGTTGAGCTTCTGGGACGACCAATGAAGGCCTTACGAGAACGAATACCCAAGGCTCGACCGGGATCGGCACACCCAGTCACTCGCCGTGAGGACGGGTCTCCACAATAGAACCCACTCCAACTTCTCCAAAATCCGGTAGGGAAAGCCTCACTACGTCACCATCGCTTAGCGGAGCAGTCCGTGAAGTAGATTCTTGAAAACCAGCGTCCTCGGCTGATTCACCAAAATATGGAGTGATTGCATCATGAAATGAATTAGAGTACGAATCCATTGTCTCCGACGCACTGAATCCAAGAACCTTATAGTGGCAAAAACGTAATGAAGAGTGAACCTAGAGACGGAAATTCTAGAATATCAGTCCTCATTGTAATTATGACTAGACTTTGATAGAGAAAGGAGATATGTTGATTTATCCCTTGACCTAGCCATATGTGAAGTTTGCGCCTTTGGCCAAGGTGGAGTGGGGTTGCACTACTACGTTACAAAAAGAAGAATGAATTAGAATACAAATGAAATATTGTCTTTCGGAATATGGAACTTGAGAACGCAACAATCGACGAGATTGGAAGGTCACATCACGAAACAATTTTATCTATTGGTTTGATGCAACGGTACATATTACCATGTACAGTATCCACTGTTGACCAACTGAGATGTTTTCATGGAAACAGCGAGATATCTCCCGCTGAGAACAATAGAATACCTCCCTCTGGGAACAACAAGATATCTCCCACTGGGAGGAACGGGATAGTTCCCGCTGGGAAGTATCCAGGATAACACTCGCGAAAAACAACGGGACATCACCTGCTGGAAACAACGAGATATCTCCCGTTGAGATCAACGGATGACTTCTATCAGTAAGTTCTTGACAGCAGGATATTTCCCGATGTTTTGAACGACAGACAGGAGATTATCAATTGTCGTAGCTGCACGGATCCGGTATACAACATTCACTACGTATTATAGTCTGTACTCGTAGTCTACGGTCGTATACGGTATAAGAGGCAGACAACTACACTATTACGGCTTACGACTTCGTTGCTTTCGCCACTGACGGAGTGACCAGGACTGTCCTTCACTGAAGAAAACGACATTATACACTGCCATTGCTAGTGGTATGCAGAGCGCCACTTACAGCACTGTGCCCAGCAAACGGTTTTGCGCACATTTTGCACTACTTCGGCATTGCAGGCACTTATCCTCTTTCATCAATTAGCACTCATGTGATACGCAACTAATGCTTAAGTATCAAACTCAAAGGACCTGATGTGTGGGCAGTCAAATCATTGTAGAAGGTGACCTTCCGGCCATTCCTCATTGCTGGTATCACTTGCCCGATCATTATTCCTTCACAACTTCTATATTGCCCTGAAAACACTAAACTGCTCGTGAAAGTCAAAATTGCGGATAATAAGATTTGACGAATTCATACCTAGAGAGGAAATGCAAGACTACGACAGATCCGCAAGCTCCATACAATCCATGAGCGCTGCCAATTAACGAAAGATAGGTGTCCAGACTCCTTGACCGCCACTGCTCGTTCACGTGCGCCTGGGAAAAACAAAGAAAGTCGATTGGGGATTCACGATATTGCTGGAGGTCCTGCTTCCTGCTTTCACTTGGATAGGGTCCACCTGCATGTTCATTAACACGTGCACTCTTCAAAGCCGTGCACCAATGTGTCCAGGTAAAATCTTAAGATGCAGTTGTGTTTGCCAAATGTTGACTGCATTCTCGTTCGTCTCGATTCCTTCAATGCAGAACCGTAGCGCCTGAGTTAATGTGCACATAATTCGGGTCCTGGGAGATTTTTGAGGGGAAACGTGCGGCATTTGAATTCGAATCTAATCGGGATTCCAGAACCCTGCAGCATTCACTGCAGTTGTCAAGGACCCGTTGAAGCTCCAAGCTTGGCATTTCTCGGGAACCAGACTCAACATTTACCACTCTGATTGGCAGTCTTGCATCTGTAATTGCATGCAGACTACTCCTTTTTTTCCATTCTTTTGACACAGTTCAATGGGATTTTTCATGCAAAGGAAATAATACTCAGGCTGGCAGGCTGAAGTGATTTTTCCGGTGCTGTCTTGAAAAAACCGACAGCCTTTCTAACTTTGAAGATGCCGCACCCTGACATTTTCATTCCGACAATACATCTGTCGTTTACATTTGTGGAGGTCGTTGGATTCAGTGTGACCCAATGCATTTCAACTTCAAATATTCGTAACGAATTCCACCAAGGTCAAAGACATATTAACGAACTTGGCTTACAGTCATGGCAATCCGATTTAGAAAGTAAAAAATTTAATTGAAAACTGTTTCAAGGAA
The DNA here is from genome assembly GCA_963969595.1 of Neckera pumila. NCBI lineage: Eukaryota > Viridiplantae > Streptophyta > Bryopsida > Hypnales > Neckeraceae > Neckera > Neckera pumila. The sequence goes on along the minus strand of OZ018409.1, from coordinate 46,989,943 downwards.
TTACCCTTCCTCGACATCATTATAGACAAAAAGCTTTTACATGGTCGCTATAAGAGCAGACTAACTTACTCAATTTGTTCAATTATACTAAACAAACAGATTAATGACTTCACAAAGCACATCCACCAGTCTTCATAGACATTCATAGGACAACATAGAGTTACCATACATTTAATTATTCCATGCCATGTGCCTTGCCCGCATTCAATGCTAGGGTTTAGGGTTTAGGGTTTAAGGCTTAGGGTTAGGGTTCAGGGTTTCAAGCCTTCTAGTTTAAGGTTTGGGTTTCCACATTGAGGTTCATTGAGTTCAAGATTAAGGTTTTCTAACATATTCGGAACAATTGTAAACGTACTCCAGTTTAGGGTCAGTGGGTTTGTTTCACTTAATAATGTGAACTTCACTCATTTTTGGTTGCTACATGGCTTGGTGTGATTTCTATTAAACTAAAATCTTCAGTATCCCCTTCTAACATATTTAGTATTGGCTTAGTGGGTGGGTGGGTGGTACAAAGTTTCAAAGGAAGTTGAACATCTTTTCTTTGTCTATACATTTTACAGTATCTAAAGCCATACTTGTATTATAATTTATCTTTTTCAATATGTATAAAGACAAATATATATATATATATATATATATATATATATATATATATATTCTAACATACTTAGCATAGGCTTAGTGGGTGGGTGGATGGGCCAAAAAATAAAAGGAAGTTCAAAATCTTTTCTTTGTCCACATATTTTACAGTACCTAAAACTATGGTATTATAATTTATCTTTTATAATACCTGTGAAGACAAATATATATATATTCTAATATACTTAGCATAGGCTTAGTAGGTGGGTGGGTGGGTGGGACAAAAAATAAAAGGAAGTTGAAAATCTTTTCTTAGTTTGTCCATACATTTTACAGTACCTAAAACCATGGTATTATAATTTATCTTTTATAATACCTATGAAGACAAATATATATATATTCTAACATATTTAGTATAGGCTTAGTAGGTGGGTGGGTGGGTGGGACAAAAAATAAAAGGAAGTTGAAAATCTTTTCTTTGTCCATACATTTTACAGTATCTAAAACCATAGTATTAGAATTTATCTTTTTCAATATCTATAAAGACAAATATTTATATTTGTTTATAGAGATGACCGGCATGTAATTTCATTTTATTATTCTTTTCCTTCTTCATAAGTTTTAAACTTTTGTTAACCCCTAAAAGCCCAAGGGGTTTGGACAAAATACAAATGTGTTATAAAATATAAGTTCTAAATTTTTTTTGAAGTTTGCATCAAAGAAGATAATTTAAAGCACAAAAAATAGAAAGCATCCGTACGGTCAAATTTATAAAATTATTTTTAGATTTATCTAAAATGAATTTGAAGATATAACTTCAAAAATTCATCAAAAATACAATTTTTGTTTTTAGCATTTGAATTTTTTTTTGATTGGTCAAATTGTGGTTTCTATTGATTTGTGAAAAAATGCATGAGATCTAGTAATGAGAACACCAATACTTTCCCCAAATAGTACATTTTTCAACACTAGACAAATCTAGACACTTTGTGCTATTTCCCTTTTAATTTTTGTTTGACCGTAGCAATCTGAGTTTTGAGTATGAATATTGATAAACAACCCAATCTTTTGAAGAAAAAAATAAAAAGAATTTGAAAAAAATATTATTTCGCCCAGAAATTTGGGCTAAAGTTGGGCAGCGACCATAAAATGGTCACTCGAGCGCTTACAAGGGGTTAAGAAAATTGTCTCCAAATTTTTGTTAATTATCCATACAAAAAAAAGGGTTTACGGTCAGTGCTTAGGATTTAGGCAACCCGGGTGGGTGGGAGGGACATCCCTAAAAAGGGCCTTTTCTATAAATAACATACAAATCCATTTCTAAAAAGGACTATATAAGTTATAGACAAAATAGAGATCTCTCACATCTAGTCAATAAACCACCATATCCATCACATCAATCGAACACTTCTTAATTAAACTATTCCAAAAAAGTATATATGTATAATGACCAAATAAAGATCAAATCAACATCTTTAAATGGTACAATAGTAGCAAAAATGTCAATCGAGTAGAGTCTAGTCATTAAATCATGTTGTAAACTAAATCTTGTAACCAAGTGATTTAGATCCCCAATAAAATAACACAATCTGTTGTCAAGGTCTTGGAGAGAGCTGCCATGATGAATTATCCAAAGAGGCTATGGACCTCACTTGTCCCCATGACAAACCCAACATTAGAATGTTAGTAAATTGTAGACAAGGTGTCTACAGCCCATAGCAGTGTGTTATTGCAATTGCAATAGAAAAATCAACTTGACAGAGCTCTATACATCAAACAAAAACCAAAACAACAAATTCTAAATCACAGTCTAACAAATGGAGCCTCATAAAAGACCTGTGTAGACGCCATTTCTAGTCCTCACACCAAACTCTCAGTCACTTCCAACCCCTCGTGAGAGCCAGCCAACAAAACTCAATTGTGTAGGTTCAAGAGTAGTTTCAGTCCTTTATACCCATCATGGTCAACCATGGTTAGGTTTAGTCCAAGTCTTGGGTCCCAAAGACGCGTGCCTTGGGCTCCAAGAAATTATACCTTAAGCCCCTAAGTAATTAGGACTTGGATGCTAAGGAAAAAAAATTAGTCAAGTCAACCAGACTTGTCCATGAAGGCATCCTAAATAAGGAAAATTCTAACCTCCACTACACTTGGATTATTTAGGACCACACACATGAACTAATAGCCACCACTTAGTGCCTAGGCATGATACAACTTGTGACGTGACAACCAAGGACACTAGTCAAGTCAAATTGCCTTGTGCCCTACTCCACCCAACATAGAAGCTTCTAATTTTTCACCCTTCATGCTGGATTAAATTAAGTCTACTCATACAAAGAATAACCAATTGCCTTTGTATAGTTTGGACTAAGCCAAGAAATATAAAATCACTTTCTATGGCTGAAAGAACAATAAAGACCCCAAAAAACAAAACCCCAAAGGAAGGCCAAATTTTATAATTTAGTGTCAGAGACAAGTCTGTGGCTAAAAGTTCTTATAACAACTACTATACAAAAATTAGACATACGGGAGGGTGGGAGGGGCTTTCTAGGTTAGGAAATTAAATGTTTAAGCAACATTTTATCAAAGATCCCATAATTTTAAGCAAATTTAAAAATGGCTAAATACAAATAGGCCATCAACTTGCTCTAGGCATTTATAAGGGGCCAAACCACCCTAAAACCGCCATATCTTCCAAAGGGGGTAAAATTTACACTGTCCTTTGTCAAACCTAGACATATAGAAATGCATAATGTGACAAAATTGAAGGTTTGGGGTTTAGGGTTTAGGGTTCCAAAATCTGGTTCCAGGAATTGAAGATTAAGGTTGCTGAGCATTTCTGCAACTACTATACATATACTTGGGTCTTTTGTTTGGTTTAATGTATCAAAAACAGCTTTTAGTTGAAAGCATTGAGGAGCCATGTTTCTTTCCAAGATTTTTATTTCAGGTTTTCTGATGGTGACTGCACATATTTTATTTATTAAGTATTTTCTTTCTTTCATTTATGAACTTCAAAAAACATGTTATAGTTTTCCAGTGTTCAAAGATGCATTTCAATCATTCTTCTACCTCCTTAATGATCAAAGTAAGGATTCTGTTAAACCTGAGATCATTTTGTTGTTGTATACATTGAGGAGGGCTATTATTAGATAATGTGAGCACTTCTATGATTTATTATAGTATTTAATTTTTATAAGTGTTTGAATCTCCTATGTAACTTTTTTTTATGTAGTAAATTATTGGAATGTACTTCTCCAATCTGTTTTGAAAGGAGTGCAATCCCTAATTGGATTCATTGGTACTACCTTTTCAAAAATGAAATTAGTTTTCTCATATTTGTTGAATAATCATCATATATAATCGAGGACATTCACATTGATTAAATGCTTTTATTTAAATGTGAACATTATGCTTCATATGTAGCTAGATTGAATATAATTAGATTTTATTCCATTGTACATAATTATTCAGAAACCTTCATGTTCATGAAATTCAATAATGTATTTAGCAATGATGAATTCAAGTTAATAGGACCATCTCCATCATTTTGGGCCTACATTTAAATAATTATATGATGTACAATTCACATCAAGAACTAATAGCCAAAAAGTAGCCAATGTTGTACATCTTCAATTTTCCATTTCAAAATACAATCATAAAATTTCATACATAATATGATTATGTCATTCTTACATGCCCATATCATAGCATATGATGCCCTATGAAAATATTAGTGTATCGATACTGGAGGCCCATATGATAGCATATGATGCTCTATTACTATATACTATGTCATGGAGGCTCATAGCCTATGATACAAAAGAATCAAGTATACAAATAAAGTTCTTCTGAATTGATTTACGATCCCACAAAAAAAGAGTTATGGTGAAGTGCACCCTAAACCACAAAGTAGAAGGAAGTCCATTGTATAGTTATGCCTTTGTAGCTAAGTTTCTAGAATTAAAGGTGCCTTGCATCAATAATGGGAATAAATTGAAGGTCCTAAATGATTCTAATTTGCTTCCCAATGGCCAGTGAGTCTACTACTTGTCCCATAATAATGTATTTTACTTTCAATATACTGAAGTCATTTTGACAATATTTTAGTTTAGTGGTGCCCCATATTTTGAACCAAACCCAAAACCAAATCCTTGATAATTGAAGAAATGAAAATTGAATATAGAATTTCTAAGGGAATGATGGAATTACTAAATGAATGATTAACCCCTCTATGCCCTTTTTTTTTTCAACTTCGCCAAATGTGCTATAAATTTAACCCTAAACTAATATTTGGATAAGTTGTAAAAAAGGTATGGCACAATAAGCCAATTTGCTTGGTAGAACAATCTCACCATTGCAATTACGTTGATTCAATTCCATCTTAGAATTATTAATGATTTATTTTTTAATTTGCTAAATCTTAGACATACCTTTGATAAATCCTTTCTTGGAAGATGGAAACGATGTGATTTTTCCCTTTTTTTTTGGTTCCACATTCAGAACTCAATTCCAAAGCATATGAAAAGTTGTCAATGCAGAAGTTAGTTGAAGTGCAAGAATTTGAAGTTAAGAACATTTAAAGTGAAGAACAGTACTGAGTCATTGAAGGTTCTAGGAAACTTATTTTCTTCACCTAAACCCTCCAGAAGACCAAGTGCGGTTTCTGTCAAAACCATTCCGGTAAACCTGCCATGTCTATAGCAAAGAAAGAAAAACTTAAAAAAATATTTTTTGGGCAATCTAACCATAGGATCTAATACTAGACTTGTAACTATAAGAATATATCAATGAATTCTTAGAAACTTGACCCTATAGATTGCAAGATCTTATTTTTCATTAAATGTGCAGAAATCAAGTTCTTTTGCAACTCACTTGTAATGATTGAATTTTTTGGCTTTGAATGTCTTTAACTAAACATTTTTGCACTATTGATTTTGATTTTCTAACTGTTTCAGTTGAATTATTGGTGGGAACTAATTGGAAAAAAATTTGAAGTGAAAAACACTTAATTTTCATTCTAAATTCGCAATGTTCACCTTTGCACAAAATCTCCAGTCGGAAAATTAAAAAAATGCATTAATTTTCTACCTAGCGGTTGGAAAAATAATTTGAAGTGAAAAACACTTAATTTTCAGTCATTATTTGCAGTGTTCACCCTTACACAAAATCTGAAGTCAGAAAATTAAAAATATGCTTTTTGTACCCAGTGCTTGTTGATGCTGAAAGTAGACTTCCAAAATGAGTATTCCACAAATACGAAGTAATAAGTTAGAGCAGCAGGGTTGCTAGATTTCAATTAAACTCTTTAAAATTTTGAACACCCACATTGGGTGCCTTAGGCATTTAGGAGTTAAGGGGTGTGGATAAATTAATGAATTGACCCCCTAACTTATTTGAGAGTAGCTTACCTCCCTCGCACTAATTTCAATATATTACCACTCCTTGCATAGGAAGTGGGGATTCAATTCATCATGACCCCCATCTTGCTGCGGGTCAAGTCATCCCTTGCCTATCAAATCGGTAATCACAGCGGGCGGCGCGCCATGATGGCCAAGTTCCCGACCTGGGGCTACGTGCCTCTCCCACTAAACGGCTTGTTCATCCTGTTGCTCTCACTGCTTAGCATCCTCCTCCGCAAGCTCTCTCCCTTTGGTAATTGTCTTCCTCCGCGAAGCGCCTCCTCGTTTTCTCCCGTTGCAACGAGCGGCCCGCTGGAAATCGTTGAGTTTGTTGCTTGAATTGCGGGACTTGGGAGAGGATACCCTGGCGTCCAGTTCATCATTTCCGCGCGTTTTCGTGGCTTCAAGGGAGGCGTCGGAGTTGCGGCTGTTTGGTTCGCTCGGAGGGAGGCATCGCAATTGAGTTTGCGCCAAAGGTCCACGCTGCAAGGACACGGTAGGGTTTTCCATCTTCTGCTCTGGATTTTTTTCTCTTGTCAAGTTTAAAGTTGGATCCGTTTGATCGAATGGACCTTGATAAATAATCCGAAAGTCTGCTTAGTCATTTGTTTCTCGAAACGAGCGTGAGAGTAGCGACAAGAATTATAGGTGATGCTCTTATCTGGATTAAGAGAGAATACTTTAGGTATGAAGTAGATTAAGACAGTGTAGACAGAAGACGCTCAACCTCCCACGTTGGTCATTGCGGTGTGGATTGTGGTCTATTTTTTTGAGGGACGGAATTTCTATCAGTTTTAGTTGTCTCTGCGATGAGCTCAAAGCTGCACTATTTGGCTGAATTTCTACGCTGTGGGTATTACATATTTACAAGTGAGGAAGTTTGTGTTCATTTGGTCTTTGATTTGTGAGAATATCGATTCCGTGCTTGCTGCGAGGATCTCCATTGTGCCATTTCCGGGTGTTTTGCTTCTTCCGAATCTCAGAGCTCGTTGCGGAGCTTGCTTTCCAAAAGCAGAGAGGTTGTGGTGTGCCCAGTCATTGGATTTTGTGAGGGCGTCTACTGGTTGGCTTAGTGGTTGGACTTGTGTTAAGAAAACACTTTGAACTGCGCAGGAATTACAGAGGCGGGAGGTCATTGTCGACGAGTAGCACCGTATCATTGATGTATACGGCACGAGCACACCATCATGGCTACATCATCGGCAGTCGAAGTCACACCAGCATTCTGGAATGACCCGTAAGATTGCAGTCCCCTGAAGTTCTGGGTTTTTGTGGTTGTTTGTGTTAGATAGAAAGTCAATATGGTAAGCATTGTAGTCCAGTTTGCACGGAGAAATTTCAAAATGCCCTATAGCCGCGCAAGACCGGACAATGCCTTTGGTGGGAACACCGGAGACACTTGCAGGTGCAAACCTTGAGTCCTAGTTTCATCGGGATTAATCCCGATGAAGACCTGGAGTACAACTAAAATAGTGCTTAATGATATGACTATCGAGAGATTGCCCGATAGTTTTGCAGTACACATAGTACAACAAAGTAGCCGGGAACTAAACAAAGCGGTTTTAGTTGAATAGAAAACGAATAAACGGACAAAGAAACAGCGGGAGATCTCCCGATAAAATTGAAAAAAATAATAGAGTTTCGATCGAGATATTGACACCGCATTCAAAAGATGAAAGCGCTTCCTCGTGCAAACCATAGACAACACATGAAATTGGCATCGGGATATATCCCGATGTCTGACAGGGCATAACATGAATAACGTGGAGAGAAGATCATCAGGATTTCTCAAAATGCTCTTGTTCGAACATGACTGGTAAGAGAACTCGTAAAGGATTGCGTGAATAATGTCAATAGGAGTCGTATGCACTGGGGACTGAGGACGGTCCGGTAAGACACAAATCCAACGGGAGATCTCTCGATGATTTGAAGCATAAGTAATGATCAGTGCAATAGCAGAGGAGAAAACATTATAATATGCAAGGTGTTGTTTATGCCGGCACCTACTGGACATACTCATCGGGAGAACTTCCGATGAATATGGTAGACGGCCTAAATTAAGGAGCGATGTAGAGCAGGACGGCATTGACGTTCAACGGGAATAATCCCGATGAAAACTCAGAGGATGGGATATGAGGTGGACTTCTGACCATTATGCATGACATTGCGCAGAGAAAATACATCGATTGACCTGCCTGCAGACTTGTCACCCATCAGGCTGTACAAGTTTATCGACTTAGTGGTGTACACGTTCCAGTACATCGGCGAGAGCAATCCAAGAGCTGTGTTTTGGTGCAATCGGAAAGTTACAGCGTGGGGCCTTGAGTGGATGGACCAGGCCGGAGGTGTTGCAATCATATGCCCTAAGCTCTCGTTCGAAGGCAAGGCTCACGCCAGGACAGGCTTAGACGTTGTGGAGCTTCAAGGGCTAGATAACTCTACTGTCCTCGTCATTGTCCGAGAGATGGTTCCCAAAAAGCAGGAAGCACAGACCTACGGCCTTATCCTTGACTATGCCACCATGGATCTCTAGATGTGCGAGTCTATGACAATAAAGGGATTTCTAGACAAGCCAGACGGATCTCATTCCTGGACACCAGTGGAGATGTCCAACGAATGGGTCGTTATAGACGACAGCCGTGGCGAATCGAATATGAATATAGTACCAGTCGTTGCTACTGCATCAACGCCTTTTGCTCCAAAGGAGCAGAGGAAGAAGAAAGCCATAGCGGGTGGGCCAGGAGATGAAATTGTGGAAGAAGTAGAGGAGAAGGGTAGAGGTAAGAAGAAAAAAAAGGCCACCCCACTGACTATTGCGCAGTCAGTCAAAATGACAGAGGTTGAGGTCAGCAAGCTCGAGCCCAGTGAAATAAAGGAGATCAATAAGTTGTACAACCAAGTCTTCAAGCCAATGTACAAATGGGACAAGAAGCCACTAGCCAATGCAAAGGGGGAACTCCTGCGGGTGCACTACAAGCTCCTCCACAAGGCAAAAGCCGGGGATCTCGTATACAGAGCTATTGACCAGGATCGGCTCAAAGGGATTAAGAATAAGGTTCTTGTGGACAACAACTTCCACTCGGAGAACCGGTATACAACCGTCTTGCCCTTGAAGAAAGGACCATACGGGCCAAATAATCTAGTAGAGTTCTGGGACACGTGTCCCAGGAAGGAGAGTCTGACCACCAAATCCCACTACTACATTATTGGTGGTCAGTACACTGTTGAAGCGCACAAGGAGTTGAGCGAGAAGAAATATATCACTCAGGTGGATAAGGCCGACGCTTCCACGTTCAACATCATTTCCATATGGGCGTCGCATGAAACAAAGAAGAATGATATCATTCACCTTTCGAGAGCTCTCAACCAGAACCTCGCTGATGAGCAGAAGGAGCAGAGATTTGCACAGCAGCTTGCTTACACTCGTGTGAAGTGGAAAGACATGGGGTCCCCGCATCCGTCATACGGAGGATAAGCGCATTCAGCAGCGTACCTTGTAAGTTTTACTGAACTTACGCCCGAGTTATACTTGTACATCGTTTTTTTCCTTCCTGGAAATCAGCGGGAGATATCCCGATGACTGTATACAGCGGGACATATCTCGTTGTTGATAGGATCAGAGTAATATTCCTACTAGGTGAGAGAGATACAGATGTTATGAAAATGCACTGATCTCTCGCTGGCATTCAGCGGGAATTATCCCGCTCTTTACAGCATAGCCCCGAATCAATCCAGCAACGGGATTTATCCCAATGACGAACACTTTCATTGTCTTCTGATTTCCTAGTAATCTCCAATATAACTCGCATTGTCGGCATTCATGTGCAGGGATTCTATTATGTGATGTCCTCAATCTTCACTGGGTTCAAGAATGCAGACAACCCGGATTTGAAAATCCCGCTACTCTTCATGGAGAATGATGAAGACTTCAACCGTTGGATTCAGATTGACAAGGACTTTTTGGCTAGAAAGCTTCCGGACGAGAACGGACCAAAATCAAAGGGTGTCCGTAAGCCGCTGGCATACACCGACTTCAAGCCTTTGTGGGGATTGCGAGATGAGGACTTGAACTACTTGGCTAGCCAGGTGGAGCAGGGAGTCGTGTGCATGAAGAAAACGACTATCAACCTCGACATTGAGGGAATGCCGATCACTCCAATGGCTGTGGCAGCAAGTCGAGAGAAGAAGGTGAGGGCCATGAAGAACGAGCTCATGTGCCACTACAAGCAATTTCCGCTTCCGAGCAAGAAGCCAGAGTACTCTTCCTACCCAGCAAAAGAATGTGAAGAGTTTGTGGCTGTGAAGAAGATTACCCGGGAGCAAGTCGAGTGGTGGACAGATAAGAGCATGGCGACGGAGCTGGGCAAGGAGTGGCTAGAGTGTCGTACGAAGGCCCTGAACAAGACACACAATCCAAGCAACTGTCCAGAGGCGGTAAAGAAGATGTGGGAGATCTTCATGAATGCGCATACAGAGGAGATCCAGGAATATGTTGCCGAAGACTTCGGAAAGGACTATCTGTGCAAGGTCATGGACAAGAAATGCTCAGACATTAGTAAGATTTTGGCAGAAGATTCTGTAAAGGCATGGCGAGGTGAAGCGAAGACCCACATGTATTTTTGGTTTCTCTTCAAAATGACCAGCCACGGTGCTCGTGCTAAATTCCTGGAGAACCGGAATTTGAACCACGTATTCGATGCGATGGAGTACAAGGATATCGATCGACGCCTTGTGAGAGCCCGTTCACCAGCAGTACTTATAATGGATGGTGCTGGATATCACGCAATTCTAGCACACCTGGAGAGGCGGCGGCAGGACATGAAAGTCTGGCTCTGGGATTGGTATGTAATTCAATACATTCCAGAGAAAGCGGATGGCTTCCCCCCTCCAGTGACAGGATCGCATTTTACCGTGTACTTGGTCTTGCTCTTTGCCTACAACAAAGTCCACGGTCCGATGAGCAGCTTCCACAATTTCTTCATGATTGCAATCGAGATGTCTACTGTGTATTTCTCGAGAGAGTTGGACGAAGTGGACAAGTTGTATAGGCGGTCGAATATGCCTTGGTTCTCCATTGCCGCGGCGATGGAAATTTTCCGTAACCACATGACCGACAACATGGTCATTGTTAACGTGAACGGCGGTCCGGAAAATACTTCTCTTGCAATGGTAAGCCCTAATTCATTTTCTTTCCCATTATTTTTTGTAACTCAATCAATTTTCAGTGCATTGACATTTGCTTCTACAATGCTGTCAGGTCTCCTCGAATAAGGTTATCGAAGTCGTTTATGACTCCGAGTCAGAGTCCAAGGCAATTTTGGGAGCAATTGCATAATGCTGAATTCCTTCGTGAGGAGGATAAGGACGAAGAAGAAGAGGAGGGTGGGGGAGAGGAGGGTGGAGGAGAGGAAGGTGGGGGAAAGGAGGGTGGTGGAGACGGCGACGAGGAAGAGGAGGAGGGACGAGAGGGCAACGAAGAAGAAGAGGAGGGACAAGGAGACGGCGAGGAGGGGAGAGGAGAGGGCGAAGAGAGAGGGGGAGAGGCTGGAGGAGTTGGCGACGATGCTGACATCGTTCCTTCGGATCATCGCCTATCTTCACAAAGTAAAGAGGGAGACAAAGTCGCCGCCGCCGCAGGGGAGGATGATTCTTCTCATCAGGGAGTGCAGGACAATTCTCCAAACCACCAGACCATAGGAACGGACACGGGACGTCAGGACATCGCTCCGGACAAGGAAGACAATACCTCCCGCACAGAGAGTGATCATGACGATGAGGAAATTCAAACTCCTACTCCTCTGATCATCGCAAGTATCCCTCACGCCGAGGAGGACATGGAGAATGACAAGAAAACTAGTCCAGGCAGAAAGATCAGTCATTGTACCTAATCATTGGGATATTTCCCGCTGCCAGTTCTGCATTGTGCATAATTATTTGCTGAGGAAATCCTACATGTTCTAATCGCAGGATGAGACTGCATGGAGACGGACGCCACGTTCAACGGAGAAGATAGGCACGGTAGGGCGGAGGATGGCCTCAAGCTCAGCGCTCGATGAGGTCGAGTCAGGCCGGCGCAATGAGTTGAGGACGAAGCTGAGACTGGATATCAGCCTCCCTCATGATGACCCTTTGGTTAGTTGGCCGCATGCCCCTCAGCAGCCTACAAGGAATGAAGGCCCCAGTGTCTCCTCCTCTACACCGTCCGAAGCAAAGGTTGCTTCGACGGGGACTCCTGAAGCGACAAACGCTGCATCCATTCTTCTTACCGTTGCAATACAGGGAGGAGCTGCATCTGCGAAGGACACAATTGTTGACATAGTGCCCCCCACAGCAGAGTCTTCACATGACGTACCTTCGAGGCCGGAGCAGTGCGTCGGTGCAGCAGGAGATCTCCCGATCCCAGGTGATCATGCTTCTTTTCCTGGACCTCGGCATTTGAAGGGGAAGGAGACGATTACTGATGCAATGGGAGATATCCCGTTGCTTGAGACACCTGTTGTTCCACCGTTCGCGGAAATGGCGGATACCATTATGGCGGATACAATGGCGGACCTCACGCAAATGAGTCCGGATGCGGCTGAACCAAAGATGAATCCAATGGTTGCTGTCCCATACCCGGGACTTACGCATTTTGACATGGTTTCCGTAAGGAGTAGGTTTGAGGATCTTTTGTGTTTGCCAAGTTTTCATGCTAGACAGACAGGCCATTTGGCGAGTAACAGCCGGTCCAAGTTTCCGGCCGTCTGGGAGGCGCATTCATTTCTTTACCCCGACATTTTTTAGATAGCCTCTGACAGTGGACCGGTAGAAACAGAGGAAAGGGCCGAAGGACACGGGGGTTGAAGGAGTGCAAAAGTTGGGAAAGCAGAAGGGGCGAGGAAGGAAGAAGCCGTTGTGAGAGGTACTTCATGTGACACCTTCCGTATTTATGAGGGTTTCATTGAAGTTCCTTTTGCTTTTCCATGGACTTGTCTCTAACTGGGCTTTGCCGTACTTGTCTGCAGATTGTGGTGGACCTTCAACGACGCAACCAAGCACATTGGAAAAGGTAGCTCGGCAAAAGTATTCTATGGTCCTTAACTTGAATGGAGTGCTTCTTCACAGGTCATACGAGCGTAATAAATTTCATGTTGAGCGTCGCCTGGGTGTCACCACGTTTTTTAATTGGCTGCGTTGTAGAGCGGATGTTACATTCTGGAGTAGTGTTACTCTAAAGAACATGGACAATTTGTTGGACATTGTCCTCGCGGATTGTTCCTTTGGCCGTCGAGATGTCATTTGTCTGTGTCAAGGGGCATGCACGAAATCCACGTACAGGGCCCCATCTGCATCCAATAAGCCGATCTTCCTGAAAGATCTAACAACATTTGCGAATATGGCCAATTTGTCCACATTGGATAACATTCTTCTCATTGACGACAGTCTAGAAAAGAACATCTTGAACGATGCTTATAACGCTATTTTTCCTCAGTCCATTCGCGGTGAGCTGCTCGACAACTACCTCTACATGCAGTTGATGCCATGGCTTGATGGCCTCCTTCTTTCGAATGAGGCGGTGCCGGTGTATGTGAAGGCAAATCCCCTTCCAGGCGGGCAGAATGCAGTGGATCAAGAATCTACATTGGGCTGGAGAATCATTACTGGAATTCAACGTCGTTGATTCTAGTTGGCATGGGGCTTCATTGATTGATTTTTCATTGCTAGAGACGATAGTTTCTTGGAATGATGTTTCATAATCGTCTGATTACAAATTGTAATTTTAATTCTAAATGTTGTTGTAAATTCTTGATCAGACATTTCTCTGAACTTGTAATTGTCAAATAGTCAATACATTAGCAAATATGGATCATGATTGAAGTGATACTTCTTGATAATTCATTGCATATGCACACTCGAGTTGTTCCTTCATGGTTCCTTGTTTACACCCAACATGAATTCTATGTGAGCTGTGATCTCGTATTTGGTTTTCAATTATTGGTCACATGCATAATTTTTGAGCTTCCCCGTCACTTTTTAGCTGTCCTGGTATTCCTTAGCAAGGACTCGCGACCATGATTGTACTTTTAGCTCGTAGTTCAGATGCAAGATAATTATTGCATCTCATGCTTGTTGAGTTTCGTCTATCTTAAGTTACCGCATTACAAATTCGTAGGCACACTTCCATGTCATCGATATCCAGTTTGTATACAATAATGTAAGAGTGTATTTCTACTATATTGGGAGATCTTCCGTTGGGCAGGGGTTCTCCGTCAAGTTCTGTGTCCATTTGAACCTCTTGAGATCTACCATTTATAAAATCTGCGTAATGTGAGTGTCTCTTTTAAGCTTACCGGGAGATCTTTTGTTGCACACGCAATGTCATTATTTAGAAATCCGGATTAATTTAAGATCAATTCCGTAAATATTTTCAAAATTTTGTAGTAGTGGAACCGTGAACCGGAACATTTTGTAGAAATTAGGTAGTCAAGAAGTTTCGGCTTACAAAAACTTGTAGAAGAAGTAAAAAATGGACCTTTTCCGGAATCCGGAAACCGGAATGAGATCCGGATTCCGGCAACCTACGAACTAGAGGTCCGGCCTACGAAAACTAGGGATCCGTTTGGAAATGGCGGCGCATTAAATGACCAAACCAACGAGTGTCGGTCACTGGCCGGGTACTTAAGCGGACAATCTTTTCATTCTTCTCCCTCTTTCTTCTGCTCAAGAAGGTGTGTGCTTGTAGGTTTTGGAGCGCGTTTTCTCTTAGAAGAGTGAAAGAGTGGTGAGTTAGGCCGGATAGGGAGAGAAGGAAAGGAGGGTGCCGATTGTACTGGATTGTAAGTCAATGGTAGAAACGTCGGCGCAGTGGCAAAAGACGGTTCCTTCTGTCAAACTCTTGTACCCGATCATTCCGTTTGATCCCAGTGAACGCTTAGAATTAGAGGAAGATCTCTCCAAACTAGGGTGTATTGGGTTCATCTGGCAACCTTGGACGGTTAGGAGCAAAGATTTTCTTCGTGAGTTAGTTTTGGGGACGCCGAACCAGTTCGAGCCGATGCCAAGGGGTCGGTTGTCATCTTGGACGGAAGGGATGTGGGCGGAAACTTACGGGTTGACGCAGTCCGGATCCGGAAACGCGACCCGAACGGATAAGTTTCATGAAGGAAAGTTCAAGAAACCACCGCACCACAAGGAGGGTTTCTCCGTTAGTGACTGTATCAATGAGCACCATAGGAGGTTACTGAATTTCCTGATTCCCATTGTGTATCCGGAAAAGCCAACCAGAGTTACGGTTACAGTGGCGAATACGATTTTCGGAGCACTCGAAGGCCGGGTCGTGAACTGGGCAGCCCTAATCCACCAGAAGATCAAGAAGATGGCGGTGGCTATCGAAAAGGCCAAGCAGAGTCCGCTCAGCATGTACTTGTTCCACATTTATCATCATTATGATTACATGACCCCACCGTAACAAATTGCTTATGAGACTGGAATGCAGATCCTGAAGTACGGATTCACGGAGGAGTTGAAGCCGACGGGAGAAGCAGTAGAAGAAGAAGAAGAAGAGGAGGATCCGGAACCAAAGCCGCTGGAGAAGAAGAAGCGGCATAAGGTAACCAATCCGGACTCACGAAGAGTGAGTGTGGACGTACCGGAATTGAATCCGGCCCTGACCCAGCCATCGCCGGAACTTTCCGATGTATCGGACTTCTATGAGACCGGAGCCCGATGGATGGTGCAGTGCCGGAAGATGCACGTTGAGATGGCAGGGGTGATTACGGGCTTCGCCAGCAAATTGAACGTTGAGGCGGATCAGATCTTCAACGAACTCCGGAAGAGACCTGATTTGGCACTACTCCGAGAGAAGGACAAGCAGATCGAGCTGCTTAAGGCGGAACGGAATCACTACAAGAACAAGTTCTACTGGACGGAGGGACAGTCGATCTCAGCCCGGAAGAAGGAGACGGATGCCCTAAAGCTCTTCAGGGATTTGAAGGGGTTGGTAGAACAACCGGAACATTTGGTCATCCGGTTCGCGCTTTACACGAAGAAACTTGAGAACGATGGCATTGTTACTGGATCCCGAGTGTTGCAAGTCTTGGTTGATTACGAGGCTAAGATGAAGATGGTTTTAGATGAGATGCGGCAGTTGCTGAGTCCTCTGGATGTGGCCAAGGACAAGTTTGGGCTACTTCCGGATATCTTCATGGAGTCGCCAACCAAGTACGGAGCCGGAACTTCCGGAACAAAAGAAGATCCAGGCTTGAAGTCTCTGTTCAAGTTGCCCCAGGTACCTTCTTCGGGTCATTTCCAGAAGTGGGGGATTGTAAGCACTTTTAGTCCTTCCTCACAGTCTCCGGCGGGATCCGGAAAATCTGGGCAGAGATTGCCAATCCGGAGAGATCTCTTAGAAGATATGGAGACGATGAATCCGGTAAGGGAGCATCTGGAGAAATTCCCTCACATGTCGGAGCCGTCACCAGCACGGGGGACACAATTGATTGATTTAGGAGATCCGGCTCCAAAGGCGAGACCGGAATTCAAGCCGGAAACCCGGCGGAATACGAGGTCGGAAATAGTGGAGGCCAAATTCTCGGATCCGGATGAAGAACTCGAGATGGTGGAACCTGAGAAACAACTGAAACTCCGGAAGTCGGAGAAGCGGAAGCCGGAAGGTAAGAAGCCAGCGAAGCAGAAGATTGAAGACTCCGAATCTGGTGAGTTTGAATCCGCTACTGAGTCTGAGGAAGATACGGATGAGGAGGAGACGTCTCTTGCGACCCGGCAGAATTTGCCTCGAGCTGCCAAGATGACGCCAGGAAAGAGTTCCGGTAAACCAACAATCAAACAGGGAGCCGGGAGTTCAAAGAAGTCTCGGATGACCAAGTAGTTAAAAAGGGACTACTTGTAGAGGTGGATTAGAATTTAGTTGGTTTTGTTCCAGAACCGGATTCCTAGCATGGGCCCGAGTTCCGGAAGTTTAGGGATAAGGGCTTTTCGATTAAATCGGGATTTCCTTGGTGTGTGTGTGAGATTGCCCTGGTTTTTGGGCTACCCTTTGTTGTTTTTAGGGTATTGACTTTGGTTTTGATTTGGGTTTTTAAGGGCGGGTAAGTTAGTTGCCCTTCATTTCTTCCTAGTTGATATTCAATTGTATTTCATTCCTTTTTCGAAATCTAAACCCTCGGGTATGCATTTTCATTCTATCAGTATATCCGGATTGTCTTGACCAGTGGTCTGAGTGTTGAAAAGAAAGGACGGGTGAGGAGGAATCCGGATTTAGGAGAATACGCTCTAAGTCGGAAGTGTGCTGTTGTAATGTTGTTGGATTATTGACTTAGGAGCTGAGCATTGTGTCTTTAAATTACTACGAGAGTAGTCCGGATCTGATAGTAGTGGGGAAGCGAGTCCAGTTGTCAAGCCGTGCGGAGGTAAGCGCCCGCCTGAGGAAGTCCCCACCTGTCCGGAAGATCTACCAACCTTAGAATTTCATCTAACCTCTAGAAAGATCACACCTCCATGCTTATTCTTGACTCTGAGATCTGTCGTTGTAGTAAGGGAGAGTGAAGTATTCCTGAGTGACCTGCTGCTCGGAGTTACCATCCGGAAGCTGTGAGGATCTAGATCTTCTCGTCTTGCTGCAATCTTTTGAGTACTTGGGCGTTTTTATTTGTGTTTGTTAGAATTGTAGGAGAACAAAGGTGGTGAAGTCCCTACCCCCTTCAAAAATCAACTAGTGGACCCTCTGAAGGTAAAACAGAGGTATAGAAAACCGGATTGGAAGCAGAGACGTAAACCGGATTCCAGATAGTTTATGATCCGGATTGTGAAAGAAGCCGGAAAAAGAGTAAGTAAGTGAGAAGAAAGAAAGATAGAAAAGCCGGATAGCTAGAACATACTACATAGAATCCAGAAATTTCTTGGGACGATATTTCGTGTTATCTTGGTACATTTTTGTGTTAAGGATACTTACGCCTAGATTACGCGTACGACAAGGCGGCTGTCGTTGTTCTTACAGGTGATTTATGCGAGGAGGGTGGTGTTCTGGATCTTCCGGAAATAATCGACGTTCCCTCTGGTTTCCATGACTTCCTTAGTCAGTTGGTTGAACGGGCTCACTGTGGGTTGTATTCCTCCATGCATTTGTCTACTTTGGAGGTGCTTATGCGGCGTCTTCTCCCGCGAAAGACTTGGAAAGGATTTCATTTTTTTGCCGGTTTGAACATTCCTAACAAGAATAATCCTTATCCACACCGTGGGGCATTACTAAACCGGATCTTAGGTAGCCCTAGATTGCGCAACATTTTTTGGGATCAAACTATTGCAGTACTTCAGATAGATCCTCTTGAATGGCCACATTCTCATTTGATAGGTCCCTCTGTAGACGTGAGGGATGATATTGATCTCCTGAAATTAAAAGATCCATGGTATGTACGGAAAGAGCTACTTATAGTTGGGAATTCTGTTATGCATTAGTCAAGTTCAGTAGTTTAGATACTATAGGGATTGCCTTTCTTTCTTTTCCTGCGCAACTTTTTGATTGTGACCTTCTTTATCGGTGTTAATAAAATGTGGTGACCCACCTTTTCTTTACTTTCAAGTTCCATTCCACCGTGCCAACAGTCCTCTTGTACCGTAAGTTTGAATGCGGGAATTACATCGGGAGAATTCCGGGTCCTTATTCTGCAGGGGGATACTAATGGGTTAGACAGTGCTTGCTTACTAGTCTTTGTAATAATCTAAGTTGAATGATATTGTTTTCATTGTTTTCTTGCAACACTTTAGATCCCAAAGTCTAGGATATGCACTACAGTGGCAACTTTCCCGATGAATCTTCTCTACTGTTAGGTAGAATAAATGTACTATGGGTGAAATATCTTAGTTATTACGTTTCTTTGTCCTCTTCTTGGGTATAAACATGGTCTACTTCATTCTAATCTTCCCACTTTCATAGGCATTGCGGTCTTGAAAACCAATACAACGGGAGCTCTTCCAATGTAGTCTCCCAGGACATAGTCTAAAATTACTCCTGAAGTCCAAAAGTAGTTAAATATGGCATCTAGCAGTGAAAATATAAATATGAGATAAATTTCGTTGATTTGTTGTTGATTTTCTTTCCCATTTCATTTACATCCATTTTTCCTATTTTTTCGATTCATTGACCAACAATGCTAGTATGTGAGCGCAAAGTGGTGATAAGTGCTGAAAACGGGGAAGAGTGACAAGATCAAAGTTCTAGGGTTCCTATTCATATGTCCCATAACGATTGGCATTCTAGAACGTGCCACTATAAGAGGTGTCACCTTCGATGGTCTTACATGACAAGGTACCGTGTGGAGAAATAGCCTTTCTTCGTCATTATGTGGAGAATTATATTCCCACTGGTTCTCTGTCATTTTACTGAAAATACTAATTGAAGCATATATAGATAAAGCACGTATAGAATAATAAATAAAGCATGTACACACTTTGCCTCAATTGGTTCAAAATCCTTTCTTCATTTCCTTTTGAAATCCATGCAGACCCTAAACCTTAAGGGTAGACTCAACAAGAAATGACTCCCACTCTCAACAGGATACCTTCATTTATTTTTCTACATCTTTGGGAACAATCCCGTAGTCACCACCAAACTTCCCCATTTTTTTGGGAGCCAAGGTTTCTTCAAAACATTAGCCTCCCAAAGAAATGACTCTTGGTCTCACCATGTGGAGGATTCTTTTCTACTACAAAGAATTTGAATACCACATAAAATATTTACTTATCCACGGTCATAGGATATAAGGTCATAGGGTATAAGGTCATAGGTCCCAAATTTACCATTAATAGCAAAAAAAAATCAATTTTTTACCCAAAATGTATCCAGGTTTTTTTTTAAAAAAACCCTGAAATATCCAACTTATTTTCAAAAGATCCAAGGGCTCGCAAAACTTGCGCTCACCGCTCTCAAGCTCGCGCTTTTAGGCTCACAAACTAGCGTTGTTGCGTTTGAAGTGACAAAAATATGTTTTTCAGTACATTGCGGGACTAAATTTTTTGATTTTGAACATTTTTAACTTAAACTTTTTGCACTACACAATTTTGAGCTTTAAATCTTTATAGTGGAGAATGATTTGAGAATCCAGGGAAAAAAAAGAAATTCAAAAAAACTTAATTTTCATTCTTAAAATAATTGTTAAATAGAAGTAGGTACAAAATAGAAGGAAAATCTAAAATATTCATATCATTAATATGGAATTAAAATGCACTAATTCCAGTGATGAGATTGTTCTAGCAAGAAAACTAACCCATGTGGCACTTCTTTCTTTGAAAAATTGCAGAAGTTGCATTCCAAAATGAATCCTACAACTTATTTTTTTCAAAAAGATGCTCTAATTGCCCAAAAAACAAGACTGTCCATAACTTTCTCATATAAAATCCAAATGAGATGAATCAAAGCTTTCCAAATAGAAAAAAATATAATCTACAAGGAAAAAAAAGTTTAAGTTTTTTTTAAGTTTTTTTTTAAGTTTTTTTAAGTTTTTTTAGTGTCCCCTCTCCCCTGTTTTGAGCTTATTTGAGCATAACTTTTGTTCCCAGGCACCGATTGAAAAAAATTATATTTCCACAAAGCTTATCAATTTTTCTATCTTCAAAAAAATGTTTCAAAAAATCATAACAAAATTCAACTCGTAGGTACCTGCCCGAAATCCCATGTCCCTTGAAGGGACAATGGTCCTTTAGGGATTAATGCTGGTTGTGGGCCTTGTCACTAAGTCCAAATGGATTGGAGGTTCTATTTGGCAAGTTGGCAGGGGGGATTTTTGCTCATTCACCTCCTTCATTGTTTGGAAAAAATACTAGAATTTTTTATTTCCATTGAAGTTTTAGTTGCAATATTAACTATTTTAAATTTTTTTATACAACCAAAAGATCTTTGCTAGTGATAGAGATTATCCTTTCATATTTGTCCTACATGTTTGGAAATTGTAGCTACACACCTAGTGCCTAATGGCTCTCCGCCTCATGCTTAAAATCTATTCACTCCGCTATGTAGGAATTAGGTGCTATAGTATTATTATAATATATATTAGTGTATCTTGTGCCATTGCCACAACCAAAATAAAAGTAGAAGTAATATTTTAATTTATTAATTAATAAAAGCTTTGAAATTCAATATGTTTCACGCCAAATGCCACAAAACAAAGCCTATGCACCCCTCTTTGCAAAGCACTTTTTGATAGTATTAAAAACGTGACTTGGAGATGCATAGTCCTAACATGAGATCTCACTATAGTAAACAAACAAAACAAACAACCTCAATATCAGCTATAGACTAGTGTGCCGTGTGCCATTGCCACAACCAAAATAAAAACAAAAGTAATATTCTAATTTTTAATTAATGAAGCCTTTAGTATTCAATATCTTTTCTTCTATAAGTTGGAGTGCTAGAAACAAAGCCCATGCATTTCTTCTCGTTGAAGGATTTCTAATGGTACCAAGAATGCAACTAGGGGACACAGGGTCCAAAAGATCTCATTGTAACAATCAAACAAACAAAACAAACATTCAACCTCATTTAACCCCTTGTATACTTTCATAATGGGCCAAAATTGCTAAGGACATGAGCAATTTTTTTGCTCATTTTTCTTGAGACCAAATAGAATATATTACTATAGGATCTTGAAGTTCATATTGAGAGTGAGCACTTCAAAAAAATTCAGATTATTTGACTGCATGATTTATGAGATATTTAAGTTTGAAGTTTATTTGGGTCAATGGAAATATAGGGCAACGCACTTTGAAGGAGCATATCTTTGTGAGAATATTTTGAAATGATGCCTTTTGATGCTTAGCGAGAGATAAGAAAGTTGATAATGTCCTTGTAAAATTTCACAACATTCCAAGCATTTTTCAATTCATGGTAGAGCTTGCAATGCATGGTGGTGACTGACATGAGAGTAGTGTTTGTTTTTCTTGTTGAACTCCTTGGATCTGCCCTAAAACGGAAGTTGGATATGAACACTTTGAGGTGGGCAAGAATCACATTGATTGGCTAACTTTTAAGTCCATGCCCAAATTGAACCCCCAAAAATGAGTTGTAAGCTACACTATACCACTTAACTTTGAAAAATTTCACAAGATGGAGTTTAACTCGGAATTTAATGAAACTACTACTATTGCATTCATAACGCAGTATGTTTTCTAGAGATAATTTTATTTTAAAGAGAAATCAAATTTTCAAAACAGGCAGCTGAAAAAAGGGGCAGCGACCTTTTTTATGGCCGCTGGGGTTATAAGGTATAGCCTCATTCACTTTCAGGGCGGGGAGACAGGCGGACCCCTGGGCCTTCCTGTATTACTCCTGAACGGTTGCAGGTGCCTTCTGCCTTTGTGTCCATTTCAAAGTGTCGTCTGCAGCGGCGGGAAGGAGGTTGCGTTGCCCTCCACCTCCGTCCTCCGTCCTCCGCCACACTCATCTCACTGCGGCAGCTCAGCTACTGCTGGGGAGGAAGTGGGGCGGGGCGAGTCTGGGGTGCGGAGGGCTCGAGGAAGGGCGTGATCATGGCCGACGCTGCCGTAAAGGCCATCCTTGTCGCCATTGCCTCCGCGCGCTCCGGTTCGTGCCCCCCCATTCCCGCCATTCGGCCTTTCGATTCCCCTGCCACGCTCGATTGCGACGAAGTTACTGTAACTGTCTGACTAGAGAGTCCGTTCGGGTCCGTTAGCTCTAGTAGTCATTTTCTTCATTCGTATCCTGACCCTATCTATCGTGGTTGTTCCTCTCCCTGGCAAACCCACCTCAACCTCGACTGGACAAGCAGTCACTGACGAGCAGCTCTCCATGTAAGATGCTCCTCCCTTTTCCCAGCTCGTCCTTCGGACCAGTATCATCATCGCTCAAGAAGCCGTCTGCCGGGGTTTGCTGTGCAGTGCCTGAATCTGGATTGGGAAACCGAAACGTTTCGTATTTGATTGTGGGATACGAGTGGATGTATGCATGTATGTGTGTATGTATGACTGACTTTTTATGGGCTCTTGGGACCCCATGGCAGGCTGCACTTCATTTTGGACAAGAATTTGGAGAGGGCACTTCGCATTCTGGATCAAGGAGGTGTACATCGTGTTGTCTCTCAACCCAGCGAACGCTCTGTATTCCAGGTTTGCGTGCCTGGCACCTCTTGCCTTCTCTTTCTGGGGTGAGGCCCTTAATGTGAAGCACACTCCCCGAAACGAGCATGTTAGCGGAATGCAGAGCGGTTGAATATTTACATTTACACACGGTTGCAATTTTCATCCCCGCTAAATCTTAGAAAGACACAATTTGCTATGAGAAATCAACGGATTTCCAGAAACAGAACCCTTGGAAGTTTTACCTGTGATTGAACGCTGTCATT
The DNA here is from genome assembly GCA_963969595.1 of Neckera pumila. NCBI lineage: Eukaryota > Viridiplantae > Streptophyta > Bryopsida > Hypnales > Neckeraceae > Neckera > Neckera pumila. Next base: position 46,966,614 of record OZ018409.1, on the reverse strand, counting down.
ATTTTCATTCGTGACCAATTAGACGAGACGCCACTGATATTGCTAGGTGATTGGAGAATCCAAGTCCGGCCCCAACAGCTACCTGTGTTTCCCAGAGCATTTCTGTTCCTGCCAATCTTTCTTTTTCGACGTGGTTTCCAGAAGCGATCAACTCTGCGTAAGTCACGTCTCCGCTTAGACGCTCATCCTATTGTCTATCAGAGTGCTAGAGCATTACACATTCACGGCCTGCTGTAGCGAGGGTGAGATGAACGGCGAAAATTGATCAAGCGCTTCGTATTATATAGTAGCAGTTTCTGGAGTTTCTTCAGTTAAATTCCTCAGTTTCAGGAGCACGACTGTGTAAGAAGGAAGCGGATTGTCTGAGGGATCAATCGCCATGCCTGGTATCTTGAGAATCTCATTTTCATGCAATTATCTACCGTCACTTTGCAAAGCAGACCTGGTGACTGCACTTCTGAAGAATCGGTCGTGGTTGACCATTTCTGATGTACAGACATCCATTGAACTCTCGGGTTTTTGATGTGGGGCGCAGTGTAAACATCAATTGGCAGCGATGCTTGCTAATGCTCTACATCGATGCAGAGACGTGACCGTTTCTGACGCTGAACTTGCCCATCTACTTCTTCAGTGTTGAACTCCAACACAACTCCTTGAAATTGTTTCTTAGGGTAACGAGTCAGTGTGCTCTGAAGAATAGGTTAAGAGCTGTGCGTCGTAGTCTGTTTCAGTTTTTTCGCGTTTTGTACCTAGATAGTAGGGCTGGTTGACTGAGGAGAGTAACTGCATAGGTGGTAACATCTGATGTCTGCAGCAGATGTTGCAAGTGATTACGCACTTCACTGTTTTAGCTGTGAATCTGCTACTTTGTCTAGGATAGAGAGAGTATAACTTGGCAGTCCCTGTTGCTAGTGCTTGAATACCGAACCTGCAGCTTGCATTGTGCTTGCTGGTGAGTTCCCAAATAGTTGGAAGGTTCCTGAATGCACGCCGATGGTTTTCTTTGGTCGAACTCTTTTAATTATTGTTCCATCGATGGCACCTACAACCCGGTCCGCCTGGTTGTCGATCGAAGCTCAGACTTTAAGTTCTAAGACAACGTCCTCCTCTAGGGCCATTACTGCTGACACACCAACATGTAAGTCTGAAAGTTTTCAAGAAGAAATCATCTTGAGGATGTGCAAATCTAATGCGAATGAGAAGCCAGATGGAGCATTGCAGCGGAAAGCCCGATCTCAGGCGAGAAAAGAGAAAAGGATATCTCAAGTTGATCCAGTAGAAATAAAGGCAACGGATATGGAAGATTTGTGTTCATCGGGGGACTTTCAGGGTGACCCCGGTTTTTCCTCAAGTGAGGTCATGGCGATTCGGAAGAATCTGCTTTGTTGGTACGACAAGAATCACCGTGAGTTGCCGTGGCGCATAAATATCCATTCTTGTTTGAAAAGTCCTTCCATTGCTGATGATTCTGATGAACGACGGGAAGAATCTTCTATTGAAGCGAAGACGGAAGCGTCGCATCTTGGAGTTTCGAGAGGAGATTCTGTACATGCTTCGGTACAACGGAACAACATTTCCTTGATAATCTTCGCGATGTTTTTGTGAGAGACCTTATTTTGAAAGACCTGCACTTTTTTTCGACCTTCGGAGAGACTGCCGCTCCTTAAACGTTATTATCATATGACTGAACGAATATTGAGGGCATAGAGATAGTAAGTACAATTTCTAGTGAACATGATATTTTTCCCCTGCAAATTTTGTCTGAGGGACCTCGTTGTAATCGGAAAGTGCCTGCAGATTTTAAGATTTAGCTTGTAATTCAGAATTTTGACTTGTAAGATACGATTGGTGTGATGCTAGAAGTGTGGTAATTTCTATGATTTCTTTAGTATGTTTTTTTTTAAGCGATTTGAATGCGTTCTGTCTTCTGTAATTTAGTCCTGTTAGAATCTACCTTGGTGTTGCAGACTGAAAGGGAAGGGGAGAGGGCCTACGCAGTGTGGGTTTCAGAGATGATGCTTCAGCAAACGAGAGTAGCTACTGTCATCAGTTACTATCAGCGCTGGATGGTCACGTGGCCGACTGTGCATGCTCTTGCTCAAGCCTCACAAGAGGTGTGTGTTTTAGTTCTTAATCCAGTTCTTGTGCTGCGGGCAAGTGATTCACTTTGAAGATGCCTACCTTTGTTGTTCTGCTTGTCGCTGACCACATCTTCAGCATATCTTATTCTGTGCCTAATTCAAGAATAGGGGAATACAAGTTGCTTCGGTGCTGTATTTCATGTGAGGATGTCTTCTAAGATGAGCATCAGCAAGTAACAGTTTTGTTTGCATGTTGGTGAAATTGCAGGACGTTAATACAATGTGGGCAGGCTTGGGTTATTACCGACGTGCACGATTTCTTCTCGAGGTATTCTCATTTGAACCTAATGTTTCCTGAAATCTTCAATTCAGTAGTCACATGATCACTCTAGTTTTCTGTGTAATACCGTTATAATGGTGCATGATCATTTGATAAGCATATATTACTTGGCTGTGCTCTGATGAACAGGGTGCAAAATACATCGTGCAAGATTTAGGAGGAATGTTTCCTGGAACTGTGGAAGAACTGCAGAAAGTTCCTGGTATTGGAAGCTACACGGCTGGAGCAATTGCCTCCATAGCTTTCAAACAGGTTAGAAGGTTAATGCCTTATTGTCGCCCCTGGACTTGGAACTGTTTAATAATTTGGTTAAAATAAGAGTTCCAATGTTTATCATTTAGACATGCATGTTAAATTGCTAGATTTTACTTTTGCCTTGCATTCCGAACTCAGCTTTCACATGTGCTCTTCAACCTGTGATTTGATGATGCAGGCAGTACCAGTGGTTGATGGCAACGTTATCCGAGTTCTTTGCAGAGTACGAGCCATCTCAATGAACCCAAAAGCGTCCACCACCGTGAAGCTTTTCTGGTAAACCGATTACTGCATATCATAGTGACATGGTTTATCTAATGCATTCACTTCGCATGCTCGATCTGCATGTTAAACTTGGAACTTGGAACTTCTGTGGCAACATTTATTGTTTAATATCTTTTTGTTTATTAATTGACATTGTATATTTTTATTAAAATCCGTTCTCTCTGTAATTGCCACGGCAGGGCTTTAGCTTCACAATTAGTTGATAAAGGGCGACCAGGAGACCTCAACCAAGCTTTGATGGAGCTAGGCGCCACAATCTGCACACCCAAAAGCCCGTCCTGTACTTCGTGTCCTGTTTCGAGTCAATGTACAGCGTTAAAATTAGTTCATCGTGTTGAGAAGAAGGTAACTTCGGTGACATGTTTTCCAACGAAAGTACCGAAGTCTGCACCTCGAGATGAATATGTTGCAGTGTGCATTGTAGAGCGCGAGCCTCGACCGAAAATGACAGATTCATCTTTGCTTCTAGTTCAAAGGCCATTGAAGGGCTTACTAGCTGGCTTGTGGGAGTTCCCATCTGCACCTTTGGATAATCCTGATAGCTCAGAGAAGTCTAGATCGACAGCAATGGATAGGTACCTTTATGATAAACTAGGAGTTGAACTTGGCGGTGGACGTTACTCTGTAATGAAGCGGGAAGAATTTGGGACTTACGTACACGTTTTCTCCCATATTCGCCTTCATATGTTTATTCAATGGGTGCTATTAAGTGTAGGTAAGTTCTGTATCTGTATTGGTTGATATTCTTTTCACTATTTGACTTCTGTCGGGAAGTCGTTGCTGTACCCAGTATGCTGTATTTAATTTCCACCTGAATTCGTTCGTCGCTTGTGTATTTGCAGAAGAAGTGGAGGGCAGGAGCACCCCCAGAATGCGAAGTTCTGTTGTAACTAAATGGGTCGATTTAGGCAGCATGAATAGTCTAGGATTGACATCTGGCGTGAAGAAGGTTTGTCCTGATTCTTCTAACGTACTGCAGAGATTTTATGCGGACTATGACATGTTAATTCGGCTGCAGGGTTTGCTATGTATCTCACCTTGCCTCTCTGATTCTAGGATACTTGACAAAAAATTCGTCTGCATACTGCACGGTGGTGAACAGTATTTTGGGACTTAGGGTTTAGGGTGAGAAGTAGAACAGCCATCTGTCTGCAGGACTTGACGCTTCTTTCTCTGTCGCGTCGCAGGTGTACGATATGTTCTCCGCTTTGCGAGAGAAGCAGTTGACAGCCTCTACATCAACGAAGCGGAGAAGAACCAACTTAGTCTAGATTTGTTTCGCATAAGTTTGCGGAAGCAGCAATCGTGTACGAAACTGGAAACATCAACTTCTAGGGCTTGAATGTGATAATGAAGAGCCCGTTCGGAACTCCACCTGTCTTTTTGGGTGCACCGCAGTAGACAGATGGACATTGTGAAGTGTATCGAGTTGACATTGTTGGTCTAAGGCTGATAAAGACAATGAACACTGAGTGCACACTACTAGTGTGGAGATGCTCCAAAAATTGAATGAAAAATTTGTGGATATTTTCCATTGATGTAACTTTGCTGTGGTATAAGTAACTTCTTCTTAAGCAGTGGTTCCCATTGCAAATGCATGTTTTTGTGTTAAGTTGCCACAGCTAATTGTTTCAATACCGATCCCTACAGATTCTCGTGAATATTGTAATCAATCCTTTCAAAATTCATAGCTTATTGACTGATTTAAAAATGTGAAGGCCTTGGATTGACAATAGCGAAGGTAGATAGTAGGTGAACGGGCTGTTTCTTAGCAGATCTTCGGACGCTCTTCCGTGCATTCTTCAGTTCTCCAGGGCGGAGCCCTGACTCTTTCCGACTTTCTGGTGACCTCTGATGCGAATATCTCGAAATTCTTGAGTTCCGGTGACTTATAGTTTATGTTCCGAAAGCTCTCTTGACCTGAATGCTTGTTTAAGGGAGTGAGTTTTTTCACCAAGCACTTGTTCAGCACGTCTGCTTCCCGAGAAAGTTTTGGGGGAGGAAAGACGCTGCAAAGCTGATCCGTCTCTACACGTAAACTACAGCGACTTCGTGGGTGTATGGTGCATACTGTTGATATTCACCATAGATGCTTATCGTTAGTTTACTGTACATAGATTTATTCATTCATTCATGCATACCCAACCACTTGTATTTAAGCCTTGAGCTTACACTGAAATACTTAATTATTTGGTTTCAGTATGTATGAGGTTCTGTGTTGTATGAGTATTCAAGACTATTGACATGGTATCAGAGCGATGTGAGAACTCGTGAAGTTTTTTTCTTTTCTGGATTGGTATGGTCTGTATGATTTCAATTATCCTTTGTGAAGGAGAACGTTACCTATAGGTATGCAGGGTTCGTACACAATACTTCTCTTAACAGATCGCTAGTAGACGTGATTATAGCACTCTTTTCTGTACTCTTACTATAGACCCGTCATCTTCACACAAACAACCGTTACTTTCTGGGTAGCATCATGTCGAAAGATAGTTTGGTTCCAGAGGAAGCAAAACTTGTAGGATCTTCAAACTTCCATCTCTGAAAGTATTTGATGACACGAATTGTCAAAAAGGAAAGACTCTGGTCAATTCTAACCGGCACTTCAGGTACTTCAGGCTCTATTATACAGTCACTTCAAAAACTGAGTCTATATTGTGTTCAATTTCACTCTATGCATCATAAGTTGAAAATGAATGGACAAAATTCAAATGAGCGAACACAAATGTTGTAGTATCTTTTGTGCACTACAATCCCAAAAAAATTTGAAGTGAAAAGCAATTATGGTTTGGAAGTGAATGAATTCCAAAGCTAACCACCCCATAGACTTAGTTGTTGAGGCGGGTTTCATAATCACTCCAAAAATTGTGTGTGCTTCTTTTTTTGAGCCGTGATGACTTGAATATTTCACTGCATATTTTTATACACCATTTAAGATCCACTTCCACTAGAATTATAAGAAGTTGACATACGTATGTGTCTAAAAAATTATACATAGAGAAAAAAGTAGATAATTTTAATGTGAATGGAATTTGAAGATTCTTCATGAATTGAGGACTTGGGATGTCATTTACAATCATAGATGATGTATAGGTTGCAATTAGAACTGTTGTTGCATCTATTTTCAATAGAATTGAGAATATTTGTCTTAATATATAATTAATACAAATCACTAGAATTTGTATATAGGAACTAGAAGAACTATTTTCACCGCAATCTTTTTTGAATGTGACACATTAGTTTGTAAGGCTTCTATATAGTGCATTTGTTTGGAATGTAGGCGATTGAATATAAGATGATAACTACAAAGTCATACCCACATTTTCAGTTATCTTACATATATATGTTTGATTGAAAACCAATCATTTACTAATGCATGAAATGTACATAGGTAGTATATTATTGAACAATGAAAATATATTTATGACAAAATATTCATAAAGACATTTGATAAAAACAGAATTAAGACATTGGCAAAATGTGGGTATCACTTTGTTTTTATCATCTTATCTTCAATTGCCTGCATTCCAAACAAATGCACTATATAGAAGCCTTACAAACTAATGTGTCACATTCAAAAAAGATTGCGGTGAAAATAGTTCTTCTAGTTCCTATATACAAATTCTAGTGATTTGTATTAATTATATATTAAGACAAATATTCTCAATTCTATTGAAAATAGATGCAACAACAGTTCTAATTGCAACCTATACATCATCTATGATTGTAAATGACATCCCAAGTCCTCAATTCATGAAGAATCTTCAAATTCCATTCACATTAAAATTATCTACATTTTTCTCTATATATACTTTTTTAGACACATACATATGTCAACTTCTTATAATTCTAGTGGAAGTGGATCTTAAATGGTGTATAAAAATATGCAGTGAAATATTCAAGTCATCATGGCTCAAAAAAAGAAGCACACACAATTTTTGGAGTGATTATGAAACCCGCCTCAACAACTGAGTCTATGGGGTGGTTAGCTTTGGAATTCATTCACTTCCAAACCATAATTGCTTTTCACTTCAAATTTTTTTGGGATTGTAGTGCACAAAGGATACTACAACATTTGTGTTTGCTCATTTGAATTTTGTCCATCCATTTTCAACTTATGATGCATAGAGTGAAATTGAACACAACATAGACTCAGTTTTTGAAGTGACTGTAGTTGACTCCAGTGATACAAATCAGGATGAGGATAGATCGGAACCTCTGATGTACATTCTAACAATGTTCATCAAGCCAACTCTTCTCTCTCAACTTACTGAATTCCAAGAGCCCAAGAGTCTCTGGGATTCGTTGTGCAGATCATTTGAGATTGACAATGACAGTTATAAGTTTGATCTCAAAAATCGACTAGCACTCATCCCTTTCTCAGAAACTACTGGAGTTGAGACTTACTTCTCTTAGTTCAAGCAGTTCTTAGCACAACTATCGGCTATAGGGATTAAAATCAATGATTCTGATCTTGTACAGATCGTTATGAAGTCACTGCCCGAAAGCTTCCACTACTGGTTGCAAAAACTTCTTGAGGTCTAGTAACTTTCCAACATTGGACCAGCTTCAGGCTTAGTTGATGCTGGAGGAGAGTCGGCGTCAGTCTAGATCGATAGGCAAAAGGTCGACCTCACAGCAAAGCAATGATACAGAAGCTCTATATTTCAGGAACAATTATTCTCGACAGACAGGAGGAAGATATTCAAGACCTGCTCAGCAATACCAGAGTCAACAAAATCAATATCAAGGCGCAAACTTGAATTACAACAATCGGGGCATGAGGTGCTTCTACTGCAGCCGCATTGGGCATCACAAGGACATGTGCCCTGAAAGATTGGCAGACATCCGAAGATTGGAAGCTGAACAACGAGCAAAATTGGGAATCACTTTCTCAACCAACGCTGCTTATGATGATGAAGATCGGCCACATCCAGAGACCTATAAGTTACTTGACACTAAAGACTCAACAGATGAGGAGCGCGATGGCAATTTTACAAACTTTGAGGCAACAATATCATCTTTGGATATCAATAGCTCAGAATCAGGCTGGTATTTGGACTCGGGAGCTATCCAACATGTTAATGGTAATCAGCAGAGTCTCTTGTCTATGGATAAATTTACTGGTAGTGTTAAGATTGCGGGAGGACAAAGCCATCCCATCACAGGGAAAGGCACTGTATATTTCACACTACCATCTGGGGAGTAAAGCCAGTTTGTGATGTCTTATATGTCCCCGGTTTACACAGAAATCTGCTTTCCATTGGTTCTTTTACAGACAAAGGTCTGATTGCTTGTTTTGACGAATACAAGTGTGTTCTTTATAGCAAGAATCATAAACAAGTTGTAGCCAAAGGGATTCGCAACAAGAAAAACGGACTCTACCAACTTTCTACTCGCAGTTTGTTCCTTATTGCAGGTATTGCACAAATTGATATTGATACAATTCGAACTTGGCACCAATGTTTGGGGCACATTGGCTTCAATCGATTACATGAACTTTCATCACACAATATGGTGTTGGGACTTCCACATTTACTGAACCATCGCAAGGTATGTCCTGGCTGTCAAGCAGGCAAACAGACACAAGACAGCTTCCTGCAGCACAGCAGTTCCAGGGCTACCTGACCACTAGAACTCTTACACATGGACTTATGTTGTCCATTGCCTATTGCATCTCTCAGCGGCTCTAGATATTTTTTTGTTATCGTCGATGATTCTAGCAGATACATTTGTATTTATTTCTTAAAGGAAAAATCAGAGACATTCCAAAGATTTAAGGCTTTCAAGCTATCAGTTGAGTTGCAATTTGAGACGAAGATTCAAATGATTAGAAGTGATCGTGGCGGAGAATTTCTATCCAATGAGTTTTCAAAATTTTGTATGAACACGGGCATACAACGTCAACTGATTAACGCTGGAACTCCTAAGCAAAATGGGATTGCAGAACAAACAAATCGCAAGCTCATCAAAACTGCCAAGTGTATGGCCTTGCAAGCTGCAACGCCAAGATTTCTGTGGATGGAGGCGATTCACACAGCGGCGTTCTTAATATTTCGCTTGCCAATTGTTGCAATTTCTTCTAAGATTACCCCTTTCCAACTACTTTTTGGAAGGAAACCAGATATTTCTTCGCATTTATGGCTCTTTAGTCCACGTTTGGGTAGATACAAGGGAAAGAGACAAACTCCAACCAAAATCCAAAATAGGATCTTTCGTAGGATACGATAGCGAGACTAAAGGATACCGTATTTGGATACCTAGTGACCACAAGTTGACAGTCACAAGGAACGTGCGCTTTGATGAAACGAGTATTCTTCAGAAACAGCCAAACTTCAATTTGGCGCCCCATATGCCGGTATCTTTACCAATGCCACCTAGCTAGAATCTTGACTATCAATCGCTACAGCTTATGTTACAACCAGCTCAAACGGCAAGATTAGACTCCCAAATATCTCCCAATCTAAACTTAGAACCTTAGTCATTGGACCCCATAAGCCCACTTGCCACCGAAAGCCCAGAAGATTGCAGTCAAAGTTTAGAAACCCCACCAGAAAACCTGCCATACATTTCAGACACCCCCCAACTTGACACCTCGACCCAGAGACCAACTCGCATTCAACCTCCGAGAACTAGACAACCATCCATCAGACTTAAAGACAGCATCACTTATTCATGCACCTTTCCAGAATCTACAATAGATCTAATAGAATTTTACTTTCTAATAGATATAGATTGTTTTTTTGGTGTTGCCAAAGAACCTGCACACTCTATTAATTTTCAGGAAGAAAATTTGCACCCAGGCTGGCAAGCAGCCATGCAATCCAAAAAAGACTCTTTGATAAAAAACAATATGTGGAAATTATGCGATAGGCCAAAAAATGTTACTCCTGTGATAGCTCGATGGATATACAAGACAAAAATAGGGTCCGAGGGAAAACCATCAAAACTTAAAGCTAGACTAGTTGCGCGAGGGTTTTAGCAGACAAAAAGAACTGACTTCAATGAAGTCTTTGCGCTTGTTGCGAAATGGAAAGCAGTGAGAATGATAGTTGCCTTATTTGCCAGCAATGAGTGGATTTTAATCCACTTAGATGTAAAGCCCGCCTTTTTAAATGGAGACTTGAACGAGATTGTCTTCATGGAAGTACCAAAAGGTTTTAGAAATGCTGCAATGCAAGACAAAGTCTGCAGATTAAAGAAGGCTCTACACGGACTGAGGCAAGCACCAAGAGCATGGTTTGAAAAAATCAATGCCTTTCTTGAAGAACTTGGACTTTCAAGAACGGAAGCAGACTATAGTCTTTTCCACTTCACTGAAGGCCACGACATTATTGTTCTCGTACTGTATGTTGACAACTTGCTCGTTACAGGTTCAAATCCAACTCGGGTGATTGAAATCAAAAGACAATTGATGCAAAAATTCAAGATGACCGATTTGGGATCAGTCAATTTGTACTTGGGAGTGGAATTTTATCGACATCCAAGAGGTATTTTTGTAATGCAAAAATCCTACGCCAAGCAAATATTGCAAGAATTTGATATGATGGATTGCACTCTAGCAACAGTACCAGTGGCAGATGGTTTACATTTAGAAGCTGAAAATGATTCACCAAGCGTTGATGCAAGAAAGTTTTAAAGATTGGTAGGAATGCTTATATACCTTGGAAATACCAAACCCGAGATACTTTTTGTCACAAGAGTCCTCAGTAGGTTTATGCACAATCCAAAAGTTCCACATCTAGAGGTAGCCAGTCAGGTCTTATAATACATTAGGGGAACTATAGATTTTGGAATCTTCTACCAAAAATCAGAAAGTCCCTCCGTAGTAGGATACACGGATTCAGACTGGGGAAATTTTAGGATAGATCAAAAATCTATAACCAAATGGGTTTTCAAGTTGTCAGGAAGTTCCGTATTGTGGTCTTCAAAGAAACAAAGCACTTTCGCCATTTCATCTACCAATGCTGAAGCAAAAGCTCTGACAGAGGGTGTTTGGGAAGCCATTTGGCTTCGAACCTTGTCAAACAAGATTTATGGAGTTATGCCTGATCCTGTGTTAATCTTTTGCGCCAATCAAAGCACATTAAAGGCTCCTCGCATACCAGTTCATTACGAGAAACTCAAGCATATAGAACTTTGGTTACATTTTATTAGAGAAAACGTGTTGACAGGAGTAGTCAATATCCTTTATATTCCAACCCGTGATCAGATAGCCAATCTCTTTACAAAGCCGTTAGGTAAGCAGAGATTTGTAAAACTACGAGATGAACTATGAGTCAAGAGTCTAGACCAGTTAGGACAAAACTAAACCTCACGTAAATATAACTACGCCTCTTCAAGACTTTTGAAGCTACAAAATTCAGCGTTACTGTATCCTTGAACTTCATGTTCGCAATCAAGCCAGTTGTAGTATAAGACAATTTTAAAACCACAACGTACACATAGTATTTCTTGACACTCGTCATAGGAAGTTGTAAAGTCTCCCCTCTCTCAGCTATTCTTGAATAGGAACCAGAGATCCTGTTTGTCGTCACTTGCGACTCAGAACTGACTGAGAATCGGAACACCCAGCTCAAGACAAAATCAAAGATTCGCTGAAGCAGAGCCAAGAAGCGTGCAAGAATGATGATCTCCCACTGCAAAAAGAATGAGAGTATCAGAACTTAGACAGAGTCATGAAAACCTCAAAAGCCAAGAATATTTTGTGAGATCTTATCAGCGACATGACGAACACTTCTTGCGTGCTCTTCTCAAGACCTTCACATGTTTATCTAAGCATCTTGTTGCGGGGGGATGTTGATATTCACCATAGATGCTTATCGTTAGTTTATTATACATAGATTTATTCATTCATTCATCCATACCCAACCACTTGTCTTTAAGCCTTGAGCTTACACTGAAATACTTAATTATTTGGTTTCAGTATGTATGAGGTTCTATGTTGTATGAGTATTCAAGACTATTGACACATACGTTCGAGGACAAGGCGCTCAAGAGCGGGTGCCATCAACTACCTCTTTTGGGTCCCAACAACGGTTAGGGTTTCCCGTGTTTTCTTTCCCACTAGTCTCTTCTTTTTTCTTCATCAAGTGTTTCTTGTTGGTGCTTCTTCTTCTTGTGCATACATGCAATATGTCAGTAGCAGCTGGTTTTCTTAGAGCATCACCAGCCATGCTCCTTGGCTCGGGCTTGGGCGTGGCCCGGGCCACTTAAATAGGCCCCAAGGGATAAAATGAGCCTGTCCATGCCAAACTTGGCTCTCCAAATCACCATAGCAAGTGCGTTGATTGCATAAGATGAAGGTGTCCGTTGTGGTTTGTCGTGCTGCAGTTGGTCTGCAACAACGCTTAACTTCAATGGCGGAGTTGTGAAGCAAATTGGTCTGCAACAATGCTTAACCCCCTAAAGTCTCATTGTCCCCTTGGGGGACAAAATGGATTTTGGGCAGGCTCCTACACTCTCAATATTTGTTGTTATTTTTTTTACTTTTTTTTTGTGAAGATAGAGAATCACATTAGTTTTCCAAAAATGTAATTTTCTTTTTAATCAGTGCCCAGTAGAAAAAGTTATGGTAAAAAAACCCCAAATTTTAGTTCAATGGGCAAAAAAAAACCCTCAATAAAACTTTAAATTAAAATTTTAAAAAATTGGTTTCATATAGGTTTTATTTTCATCTACACGGAGAAGCTTTGATTCATTCCATTTGGATTTGTTATACAAAAAGTTATGGACAATCTTATTTTTTGGGCAATTAGAGCATCTTCTTGAAAAAATAATTTGTAGGATTCATTTCTGAACTCAATTTTGACAATTTACTAAAAAGAAATAGTTTTACAAGGTTAAGAGTCTTGCTAGAACAATCTCACCATTGAGATTAGTATATTTCAACCCTGTATTAGAGCTATTAATAATTTCATTTTTCCTTCAATCTTGAACCTATTTCTACTTAACAAATTTTTAATGAGTGAAAACTAAATGTTTATGTTTTGAATTTTTATCCTAGATTCTCAACTCAATTCTTCATCATACAAAATTAGAAATTCAAAATCATAAGAAAAAATTTTAAGTTAAGAAGGTTCAAAGCCAACAAATGTAGTTGAACAAGATTCAAAAAAATTGAATTTCTTCATTTCAAATGCAAATATCTTGCAAGCGACACGGTCAAAGTTTCTAAAATTTCTTCCACACTTTCTTATACTAGTGCAGTACAAGCTCCTATGGTTAAATATGTAAATAAGACATTTAAAATATTTTTTGCTCATTGCTATAGAAATGGTAGTTTTGAGTGGTTTTTGGTGGAAAATGGGCCTTGGGACTTTAGAGATTAACTTCAATGGCGGAGTTGTGAGCAAAATTGATTTGTAACAACACTTAATTTCAATGGCGGAGTTGTGAAGCAAGGATGAGTGGGGACTACAAAATCCCCCAACTGCAACTTTGGCAAGTCCAGATGGGCGTGAATGGTTGGTGATGCTCTTAGTGTTGGAATGTGATGTGCATGTGCAAGAGTGCAATGCATTAATCCCTAAATGACGGACCCATGACCATTGATTTCAAACTTCACTGTCCATCACTCAATTTGCTCAATTAGATATGTATGAAAAAGTTTATATTTATTTTTCAGAGATGAAAGTACATGTCTTGTTTACTTTAGAAAAACTTTAGATGTTTTGTAGAAAATTAATTTTTTAAAGTATTTTTGAAGAAAAAGTGAAGAAAAATCATATTAAATAGAAAAATATTTCAAAAAATCTAAAAATTTCAACATAAGTGTATATCACAATGACAAACATCATGGTGTAAACTCAATTTCCGTGTCATTCTATCATTAGAAAATAATAGACATTGAAAATACACCCATTGTTCAAATTGCAATAAAATATGCAATATTAGGAATTTTTTCAAAATTCAAATTGGAGTAGAAACTATAGTAGATGAGCTTAATTTTGTCAGATTGACTCAAATTCAAGAAATATCATTTTTGTGGAGAAATTTTAGATTTAAAGCAAGGAGCAGCAACTTCCGAAAATATTCTAAAATAGCATATTTTGTGATCCATTTTTTTTAATAGCTTCTCATTTCCGTGAAGACAAAAATTGGAAAGAATACAAACTCAATTGGATACTCTTTATAATCCAATGTAAAAGGTCAACAAGGAAAAGGGGGATGAAAAAATGCTTTTGAACTCTTCTTAGCTCAATACTATTGTCATCGGAATGCCACCAAATGGCGTTCCAGGGTTAAAGTAGAAACACCCAATAGCGTCCCTATACCTAATCTTTGTTCCTAGATGGACCTTAAATTGTCCTCAAACTTTCATTGAATGGTCTTTGACATGTGATAAAGTTTTCTCCTTTCTTAACTGTAATTGGATGAGTGTTGAATTTGTCAAAATTCAGATTTTGGTCCACCTACAAGACAGTTCCAGTGGTCTAGGGGATTGCAACTTTGAAATTCAGGGAAAATACATGCCAAGTCCGAATTTTTTTTTTTTGTGTAATTCATGATTTTTTCTTGCCTTTCTACAAAAATATTAAATTTTTGAAATGGTGCCCTAAGTATGCTAAATTTCTTATATGGGAAATGTGAGAGATTGTCTCATTGCCAGCGCCAATGGACTTTTGCTCTTCATTGATATGTTCAATTCCGTATGATCAATTCTACACAGGAACCTTGATCATTATTGGGGCAAGAATGCATCACAAAGTTTAGACCCTATGGTTTGTCAATAATTATCATGTGATTATCGTTGTTTTATGGGTTTGCACATTAATTATAATTTATTACATGATTATAATGCATTACTTTGCATTGTTATTGCATTGTTACAATGCATTACTTACAATTGCATCGTAACGATGCAAAGTAATGTATTGTAATGATGCAATAAATTATAATTAATGTACAAATCCATGAAACAACAATAACCACATAAAAACTGTTGACAAACCGTAAGGTCTAAACTTTGTGATGTGGATACAGGAATCACTATGATATAATGAGTCTTTTTTCAATGGTCACTACTCACTTTGTAAATGTTAGTAGTCACATAGGACAAAAACCAACTTCATCTTATGTGACAAGTTGCACTCCCTCAGTGAGAAGTAACCATTAAGAGAAGACTTATCTTGCCGTAGTGAATGATGATATATTCACTACAAGGGAAAATGTGGTTGAAATGACAAAAAATTGACAAAGTGCTGTCAACTGCATTGTCAATTCGGAGGGGGTGATTCAGACGCTCAATTGACAGGATTTTGTCAGAACAACTGTCAATTCGGACCTAAAAATACATCAACAATATTTTCGTGCAACTGCCTGCCATACTGGATTCACTCTGTCCAGTTAGCAGAAGCTTGCGTGGCACCCAATAAATTAACTATTGAAGTAAATTCACCTTCTTGGAAGTTTCACCCACTGCTGTGCTTGATAAAATTGATTGCTGCTTTTTAGCTGACAAGGGCACGTGTACTATATTTGTGTTCCATTTGCCTTCCTTTCCCATATCTATGTCATTTTCTCAGGGATTACAAAATATGTACAATTACTTATAAATCTCACACATTCATGGGGTATCAGTAGAAGTTACACATATGCTTTTGGTCAAACAGATGCTATACATTACCCTTTTCTACACAACTGTGAGGCAACTGCAACTACCTTTGTTTCCATGTACTGCCATGAATTACAAGAAGACGAACTTCGTGGACGTTACACTAAGACTTCCATTCTTAATAATTGAATTTGACACCAACAGAGCTGCTGTTGCATACTCTAATACTACAACTTGATCTGTCTGGCTACCTGCAACCTTTTCTTTGTAACTCTCTGTTTCTTCATCTTTCTGGAATAACAAGTATAAAGTCAGCTTTAATTAGAATTTCCAAACTTAAAACAACACATTAGGCCTAATACCAGACACATAGCTGAAAAGTACTGAAATGCACATTGCCATCAATTACATTCTTACCTTCTGGGAGAATGACGACATGAAAGGCTCAAGTGTAGCCAAAGTATAGCCAAAAGGTGCACCACCCCAACGGCTGCCTTCAACACAATGGCACATGAAAGATAATCCTCCTTACACAGCTTCCAAAATTGACTCTAGAGATCTCTTGTCATTGGCATAATTTGTCAGAACAAAAGATTAGTTGTGTACACAAAAGGTAAGTTGTCACTCTACAATGCAACAATCAAAGCATCCAATGCAATGAGATGGCAAAGTATGCTTCTACTGTCAAAATGTACATCTAGTTTTTAAAGTGGTTTAGGAAAATAAACTGCCAAACATTCTTCTAAAAAAAAGTACAACTTTGCAAATCCACATCCACAATCAATTATGGAAATCTCTAGTTACTAGAAGCCTTGCTAGAGGCTTCTCAAATCTGTTGTATCAAATAGATAATACAACTCAAATTTGACTCATTTGATTATGGAATTATTCAAAGAATTTTTTATGAACGAACCCAGTCATTGAATTCAAAGCAAGAAACGGGAAAGCAAAATGTTGCCATAGACTACACCCCCCACGGAGAAACCGCCTTTGTAATAGCCTTGATTGACCACCTTGCCCACCGTGTCCCGCGCCACCTCTAACCCGAATGGGTTCAAATGCTCCGTTGCCAAGCCCTCTCTCGCAACCTGACAGGTTTCATCCACTACATGATTCTACGCAAAGTTTGCAAGGAAGCCCACGATAAAGAATTACCGATGAAACATAAGTGAATAGAAACCTTCACAAAACCATGTAGAGGCTTCTTCTTATTTCAAACAACTTAAAAAATCTACATGCTCACAGTTTGGAAAAAGTCAACACGCATAAATATGTAGTTAGCAAAAAAAAGTTTGAATAAATATGTAGAATAATCCTTGAACTTTGAGTCACAGCTTAGCCCCTAAGTGATCTCAATGCCCATATTACATGGCAAAAAGAGGCCGCTTCCATTACAACAACTGGAATAAATCATTAACCCCTAATGCACTTTGGCAGGTAACATACGGGCAGTGTCTACAAGCCCTTGGGGCGTACATTGTGCCAAAACTGTGTGTCACAGTTCAGTGTGAGGCCCATATTTTCTGTGACCAAACAGTGTGTTTAGAGGAAGATACCCTAAATTTTTCACAAGCTTTGGAGGTGTTTAAGTACTTCAAAAAAACTACAGTATAAACTTCGTATTAAAATTGGGGTTGCCTAGACAAATGGGGAATTGGGAGGAATAGAGGATCTATTGTATGCCTAAACCATCAACATTTGTGTGCAGTGTACTGTCAGTCCTTGCTTGACGTGCAGGTGAGGTGCCGGTGTTCAGGTAACAAACTACGTTTTTGGCCAGTTTTAGGTGCAGTACTCACCATGCGATTGCATAGGTGGACTAATCAAGAGTCACTAACATTAAAAATCCAAAGGTACCCTAGCTAGCTGAAGGCCGCTTGCTTGAGACGCGATTAACTCTTAAATGCCCAAGGCGCCCAAATCTGGTGTTTGCAAAACTTTGAAGTTAAATAAAACCTAATCAAGTTGCTATTTTTAGTAGTTTATATTTTTAGGAAATTCTTCTTGAAGTCTAATTTTAGCACCAAAAATCCGATCTTGAAAATAAATGATAGTGATTTTTCTGTTCAAGTTTTTGTACAAGGGTACCCGTGTTGAGAGCTCTTGGAAATGAGCCTCAAGTACACTAGATCTTGGAGAAAAAATCACATTCAAAATTCATTTAACCCCTAAAGGACCACACAATGTTTTTTGGCAACATAGCGACTTGGGGCAGCTCACTACGAATGGAGTTTTTATTTTTTTTCTTTAAAAATTTCACAAAACATGTACCCAAGGAGTAGCTTTAATCCCTAAAGGACCAAGTGTCCGCTCAACGTACGCAAATTTGACTACATGGTCATGGGCTCCGTCCTTTAGGGGTTAAGGTCCAATAATTTTCATAACTTTTGACTACATGATTAAAAAGTTATTGTATAATATGTAATTTTCCGCATTCGGCGGGCAGCCCGGGCAACTCAAAAAACTCCTTCAAAAATCACTTTTTTGAAAAATGAAAAAGTTGGAAGTGGTTCTAAGGAAACATTTAAGAGGAGAAAAGTTTGAATCACTCCATTTTGTTTAGTGAGGTGAGAGTTATTAAGAATTCCAATTTGCGGGTAGGTTTGGAATCCAGAGACTCCATACCTACCCACAAATTGGAATTCTTAATAACTCTCACCTCACTAAACAAAATGGAGTGATTCAAACTTTTCTCCTCTTAAATGTTTCCTTAGAACCACTTCCAACTTTTTCATTTTTCAAGAAAGTGATTTTTGAAGGAGTTTTTTGAGCTGCCCAAGCTGCTTGCCGAATACGGAAAATTACATATTATACAATAACTTTTTTATCGTGTAGTCAAAAGTTATTAAAATTGTTGGAATTTAAAGCTATTCCTTGGGCACATGTTTTGTGAAATTTTCAAATAAAAAAAATAAAAACTCTGTTTGCAGTGAACTGCCCAAAATTGCTATGTTGCCTAAAAACGGTGTTTGCTCCTTTAGGGGTTAAAAAAATTGTAGAGTAAGTTTTAAGAAGCCATAAATTGATCGGGGTTATACAAGTTAGGCCCTTTAGCCTCATATTTTTTTGGTCACCAACTTTTTAGATTTGACTTGTGTAAAGAAGATTGAAAGATTTTTGCAGATTTAGCACCCTTATGGTCAAACATTATAATCTTTCACTCCATAAGTGATATTGTTGTGTTTTCTTTTCCTATGAGATCTCTAGTATGTCTAGTTTGAATTTGTACGGTTACAATTCAAAAAAATTGATACAAATTATCAAAATGTTGGCATTTTGTTTAATTTTGAGCAAATTCTAGGAAGCCCAAAACAGGCCTTGTTGGCATTTAGGGGTTAAGCATCTCCTGTAGTCCTCATGCAGTCCTCTAAACCCCAACTCCGTAAAACCTCAAGCTCCTCATGAACACTAAACCTTGCACAGAATCCAAAGGGACGTCCCTCTCCCTGGATGTACACCCCAACTGCCACCGACCGGCTACGCCTGTTGGAGTACGACCATATCTGATACCGTATACTAGTCACCTGATTTCAACTAAACCGCTACGTATTGTTTGGAATACACAAAATTGATCCTTCTCGCAGGAATAAATTATGCATACTGGAGCCAAATTTTTTTTCTTTGAACCTTAAAAATACTACATCACTTTGCCCTCAATCTTCTTGTTTCACGTATTTCCATTGGATTTCAGATAGGCGTCTGAAAACCCTGAATACAAGCATCAGTAGGCCATTTCTGGCCAACAAATGCTAAAGGGGTTAAGGAAACATCAAGGTAACAATGTAAGAAAATATACTAATTGAAAGAAGGGATCATGTCGTACAATTCTAAATACGATAGAAATATGTATGAAAAGTTACTATAACCGGTGTTAGCTCTTCGAAAGTGGACTCTTTGTTTTTAACTTCGACACCTTAAAACCTAATGTAATGCACAACAATAAAAATGTCAACACAATTGCTAAAGAGAAATACCTGAAGCTGAAGCCAAAAGACGGTCTTTGACTGAGATTGTCTTGACTTGCTAAACATGAAAGTCACTTCCTAAGACGGTACCATTGATGTGCACATCTTCAACACGGCAGATCTGAACAATTCGATAATCAAGATTCAGTACATTGAGATTTGTCTTTTAGAGGCCACACGTTCTAAAGGCCTCACATTATTAGATCACAACACGTAGCACTGCAAGGTCTTAGTATTTATAACGTCACATGACCTTTCACAAGCCCCCATTAGGGCTTTCAAGCTAGACTTTCAAGAAATACAAATTTAAATCTCAGTGCAATCTCATATCTATAGTATGAAATTCTATTTCATTGGTGCCAGTTCATAACATGCATTTGCAAATGGAAGCCTAGAGTCACTGTAGTAATTCATACGATATTGCGGTAAACAAAAGATCTTTGTTTGCATAAACTTAGTGAAGCGTCAATTTGCTCTTTGAACGAACTTGAAAAAAGAGTTTAAAGTCATGCCATGCAGTACCTGCATCGTCAATGGGGATGAAACGTTGAGTGTACAATTCTCAGAAGGTGTAAGAATCTCTCCTGGGCAGATGTTATTACAATATACTTTTGTGATCCTCCATTCGTAGTTTCAAACAAATTAATTATTCAAATAATATACCTGCAAAAGGGAAATAATCTACGGTAATATTTCAGTGATATTGGCTAGCAAATATTGTGAGTCCAAATGAAGCCTGAATTGCATAGATAGGGTTCAAAACATAATGAGACAGCAACTTATCAATCCAATGATATACAATTAACCAAACTATTTGTAACCAAGGAAATTGGCAATCCCCATCATACCACGCAGCCATTCCTTAATAAAAAATAAATAATGTCAACAAATTGATAGCAACTACGATTTAATGGAAGTAAAACGTACTAGGGTGCATCTCCCAAACTTTTGATATCATCGATCTGCACAACACCACATCAATCTAACAATCAGTTCCAAGCTAATTTGTACATGAAGTTTAACATTTCCATTTTCCATCAACACATTTGATCTTCATTAGTATCTAGCAGGACGGTCTCCTAACAAAATAAGGATATCTATATACACATACAAAAGAAGCTATCGACTGTTTTGAACTCTTTATGCTTCTAGTCTTGAAAGTTAAAATTAACGCCTTCAACGCTCAGGTCCATTCTCCATTTTAAAACAAAACATCTGAATACTGTATTCATTATCTAAGATTTAAACACCTATATAAAACCAAAAATGAAAACCCAACCCAGTTTTCAAAGCTTTGGGCACCTTAGTATCAACTCTAAATATGAAATCCGCAATTATAACTGATGTGGTGCTTATATTTTAACATCCTTCACAACCCATTGGTAATAAGATGTGAATTCACTATTATGAGAATATTGCAGCACATTAAACAGTCACAACAGCACTTACCTTTCATCCTTCCATGAATTCCAAGGTCAGAACCTTGCTTGTTGATGATTCCTGCAATAGAAAATCAGAATCCAGACTAAGTTCCTGGCGAAGGTAATTTTCGAGGTCAAAAATCCAGCCAAGAATCCAGCATTGATTGACATCCTAGTTCTTGAAACTAAACTAGAGAAGAATTGCCATGCTTGTTCTGTATTCTGGACTTGGGACCAAGTTTAAGATAAGAACAAGAACAAGAACTTTACCGTGAAAATGTGAGGAATACAAACGCACTGTCTATAGGCAAAACTATTAGCAGTTCTGTCTGCAATATCTGCATCCTGAATGAAATCTGGACCAAACAATATAAGAGGATCAAGACGATCAATGTCTAGACATTTATATATTTACAATGACAAAATAAACCCTTGAATTTGCATCGCTATTGCTATAGTAGAAATGGACAAGAAAGTATCCAAAATATTATACAAGAAAAAAAGGAGGTGAAAATGGGCTGAAGAGTGAAGACAATCTCGTCTGATACTGCTGTACCTATATAATGGTATCAA
This sequence comes from Neckera pumila, assembly GCA_963969595.1. Classification (NCBI taxonomy): domain Eukaryota; kingdom Viridiplantae; phylum Streptophyta; class Bryopsida; order Hypnales; family Neckeraceae; genus Neckera; species Neckera pumila. The sequence goes on along the minus strand of OZ018409.1, from coordinate 46,945,138 downwards.
TATATTTTTGCATTCATGAGGCAAAATTTATCACTCTGAAGGTCGAATGTTAGTACAACACCTTCAAAAAAATGACATTGTCTAGTATTGTGCCATAGCTGCCAAGCACGAACAAAGAATCACGCCATTAGTGTCACTGATTAGGGTTTTGCGCCAAATAATTAAAAACCCTATATAAATAGAACACACCATTGAGGGACATGACCTCTTAAAATCTACAGCAGTACATTCTCGGTGCAGAACTTACTGCTAGGAGTTGGTGAAGCCAAAGAAGGCAATGCCGAGGGACTAGATCCGTAGCTTCCAAAAGAATTCACCAGAGAGTTGGTGTGCAAGGAGCACATCATAGGCGGTTTCTTGATCGGAATGCTCTGAATCACACTCCAAGTCTCCACTTGCACGTGCTAAATTTTTTTGCTTCTACGGCGGTGCATCATCTGCACAAAATCATCGCTCTCTGTAAAACCTGGTCAATCAAGTTAAGAAAGAGAATCAAATCAAACAAGCATTACATTACTCCCGACAACATTATCCCCCCACCTCACTTGCGTCCACACACCAACGTTCACAGATCCACAAAACATCTAAGCATACACTCCAATAAGAATAAAGAATCACATTCAGAGGTCTCTATGGAATTAACAAGAAAATGAAAAACATTAACACTAATCATCTTGGAATTTACTAGACAAGCCACTGCCAGCCAAGCGCTCTTTCCGCAATTTCTTCAACCCCTGATCTAGTTAAAATCCTGCCAGTCATTCGTCCCAGGGTTTGTCCAGAAGTTCCATTTCCCAAAATTCACAGACAAGAGAACAAAAAGCTCCACTTGCTGACCTTGATCTTTCTCCAGAACAAGCTCCAAATTTGTTTGCTCTCTACAAAGCTCAAATCCCAACTCTGCAACAGTACAAATACAAAAAAATACAGACAAATCAAAGCCCAAGAACCCTCGCCTACACAAATTTGAACAAACCAGGTACAAAACAAACTCGAACTTCGCCGATTCTAAAGGAAATCCTCCTGGCGCTCCCTAAACCTAAAACGAGAGAGGGTTGAAGGCGGCGGTTGGTTCTCTATGCATGAAGAATTGACAAAACGTTTGACTGAAAAATGACGGAAATGTCCGAATCGATAGAAATTGCAAGGTCACGAAGCCTGTTTGTTGATTTGGACAAATTTTTGTCAATTTTTTGTCATACAGGATGCCATTTCCTTGTACTGATTCTTGGTAATCACCTTTGTAAATATTGATTTAAAATTATAGTTGACATCAAGATGTTTAATTGAACATTATAGTTGACATAAAAACATGGGTTGTCAACTGTAATGTCCACAAAAATGCGTTTCAAAAAATGGTGAAAACATCCTAAAAAACACGGATTTCTTATAATGGATCCTACTAGGACATCAATTGCATTGCTTTCTTCAAAAGTTTCAATAGCCACTAAGGAGCCTTGAAATGCCACTCTCCTTTTAACCACGTAAATGGCTGCAACCTGCAAAACAAGCGAGGCAAGTGCTTCTGAATGTTATTCACTAATCTCCAAAATAATTATAAAAAAAGGCACATAATCTCTAATACATGTATGTCAAATTGACATGTAATGTTTGATGAAGACCAAGAAAGGGAACAGGTACGGAGGACCAGACAAAACGCACACGGTAGTAGTGAGCCGGTTGCAACTCGCGCCCAGAGATAACATGTTGACCTCGGATAGCAGAATTTGGTGTGGGAGTTTGAGACGTTGTTGCCAGCTATTCTGAAGCAACTCACCGAACACCTGAAACTGCCTGCTAACCCAAGCCTAGTAGGAGAAAGGCTCCTTCAAAAGGTCCCATCATTTGCTTATACCATGAAGCATGCCTCAAAACCATCGAACTGCCTTGGTCTCTTTGCACCATGGAGAAGTAAATTTAACCCCTAAAGGACCGGTTGTCCCCTCGGGGGACAATTTGGGTCCGGGCAAGTTCCTACGATCTCAATTTTTCGTAATATTTTTTGGGATTTTTAGACGTTGTGTATTTTTGTGAGATCTTTGTGAATATATAATTTTTATTTTAATTGATGCCCGGGAGCAAAAGTTATGGCACAATAAGTAAAATTGGAATTTTGCGGGCAGCCGAAAAAAATCACAAAAAGTCAAAATTATTTTTTTTCAAATTTTTTCTTCAAAGATTATATTTTTGTCTACATGTGAAGCTTTGTTTCATTCAATTTGGACTAATAATGAGAAAGTTATGGACAATCTTAGTTTTTCAGGCAATCTAAGCATCTTCTTGAAAAAATAAGTTGTAGAATTCATTTTTGAATGCAATTTTGAGAATTTTGAGAATTTTTTTGTTAGATAGGGTTAGATTTTCTTGCTAGAACAATCTCACCATTGGGATTATTGTGATTCAATTCCATCTAAAAGCTATTAACAATTTAGTTTTTTCTTCAATCTTGTACCCACCTCTACTTAACAATTTTTTAATGAGTGAAAAATAAGTGATTTTTTTCCTAAATTTTTTTGGTAGATTCTCAACTCAACTAATTAACATAAATAAGTAGAAAATCGAAATCAGTAGTGCAAAAAAACTGAACTAAAAAGATTCAAAGCCAAAAAATCTAGTCAAGCAAGGTAGAAAAAAACTTGTTTTCTTCACTTTAAATGCATATATCTTGCAATCTACGTGGTCAAAGTTTCTGAAATTTCTTCCACATATTCATATACTAGTTAAGTATAAGATCTTACGGTTGGATATGCAAAAAAAAACAATTATTTAAACTCTTTTCTCTTTGCAATAGAAATGACAGTTTTGAATGGTTTTTGGTAGGAAAATCACCTCGGTCCTTTAGGGGTTAAGATCTTGAAGTGTAGCTGCTCAGCAACTGCTTTCATCTCCATGACCCGCTGAACTGGTTGCAGCTCCATGGATGTACTGCTTATAACCTGAAAAAAGATTCCCACACTTGAATAAAGATGCATTCCGGACAAAATAGATTATCGACAATAAAAAATTTCAAGAAAAACATCTATACTTCAGCGATATTGCGCCTCTAGCATGTACAATAAACTCCAAAACCAGAACACTACTCAATTTGCGAAGAAGCAAGTTCACGAAAGACATCAAACTCTGGCTTTACGTGATATCACGAAAAGAGATAATGCATGACAAAACAGACGAGCTGAAGTAGTTAAGATAAACGAGAGTCGAGAACCTCTTGAAGCAGTGAATAGGATGTTTCGTAGAACTTAAACGCGGCAACCCCGTCCCCTCCGAAATTCAGCATAAACAGCAAGCTGTACAATTGCCAATGAGAGAAGTTGATCGTCAGAGAGTTTGATAATAGTTAATGAAAGTAATGCACTTCAGTATCAACGAAATTGGGAAGTAATGAGGAACGAAAAAATCAGATGTTGCTCATACATGCGCAAGTGTAAATTCCTTAGAAGAAGAACGTGCACGGTTTAGGCCACATGCCTTAAAGTTATATCTCACACTGAGCTCTAAAGAGCTGTATGATTTCTTCTCAATCCCTAGTTTAACTCTCAGACCTTCTTCTCTGTAGAATAAGGTGGCAAGCTCTACCATTATGCTGCCCAGCCTGCACAGACGCAGAGATTACTCCCGCCTTCAAATCTACTTTAAAAAGAGGGTATGAAGGCCTGTAACTCTTGAGAACAGATTGAACAAAACCGGTGGGGTGATTGGACATAGTCACCTTGCTAATGAACGTCTCAGCTCACTCGGTTCATGAATGAATGAATACGATACAGTTCTTCTCCTCCACCTCCACGCGTTTCCTAAGAGCTGACAAGCATTCCGCATTGAATTCCCCTGTAGCCCCATGAATAAGGCCAGTTAGCGGCAAATGTTGAATACAGACTCTACCCAAAAGTGTTCAATGTCTGCCGGGAGACTCAGCAACTGGTGTATTCTACGGCCATTGAATTCGAGATCAGCTGTGTAGGTACTGGGCAAATCCAAGCCCAAGGCCAACTCATTGTCACACAAATTCTTTCCAAATGCTCCAGTCTCTAAATTCTGAATTAATCTATAGCTCTTTCTGCAACAAATGAGTGAGGTTTCCACATATTTCCACATATTTCCACAGGTGTTCTTATTGGGAATGTGTTGAGGGAGTGGAACGAAGTAATATCCACTTTTCAATGAATTCTTGACGTGCCAGGATTACTTCTTGTCCTTTTACTAAATCCCCTGAATTCTCTCTGCAAAATCCAGGTTTCATCTGGCTCGCAGTCTACCACATGAAAAAATAGAAAAACCAAGAGAAATTCTCTAACCTTGACTCGACGGTTGCACAATTGCCACCAGTCACTAGCTTTATGTTCCGCCCTCAAATCACAGCCCCGCTCATATTCCCACCTGATTCCCCACATTGAAACCCAAAATTTAAATAAACTCTGTCCACAAAGGCAGAGAAAGCCAGACGCCACTTCTTGACCATCTCAAAGAGCAAATTTCGCACAAACTGAGAGCAGAGCAGAGCAGAGCAGAGCATGCAGAGGTCTGCATCCCCGGAAATCAGAATAGAACGCGAGAATTTGCAGTTACTTGACATTGTCGAGATTGGGAACCACTGCGTCGGATCCCCTTACACCTGGTCTCGATCGAGGAGCACAGCGAAGACCGCCGGCATGCATGTGTGATGCTTAGTCAACCAGTCTCTCTTGAGTATCCCCAGCGGTGGTGGCATCCGCGCATCCACGGGCTTCCGATCCTTCCCTCCGATGAAGGGCAGCTTGGTGAAGTCCGACAGCGCCCAAGTGTTGAGAGGGGCTGCTCGAGGTGCAGGTACAATAAATGAGACAGCGCCATGGTACTCCGGACAACCCACCAGCACCACCTGAGGCACGGGAGGCGTCCGCAGCTCTTCCCATATCCTCTGCCATAGTTGCATCAAGGAATTGGGGGCGCGCCCTAATGAAGCTGAACTGACGACCCTAGGTCCGTCCTCGGTCAACTCCAGCTTTGGCCCTGGCCCGTCCTCCAATTCAGAAATCCGAACAAGGTCGCCCAAGAAGCAGAGAAATGAGCTCGTCCCAAAACAAGAGACAGAGAGAGCCTGCGAAGGAAGAAAGCTGAGTCGGGCAATCACATGAAAATGAAAATGAAAATGGTCGAAACAACTAATGATCGGCAGAGATCAGATCTGAGGCGATGCAATTGAGAACAAATCTAGAAAGAAAGAGGACATCGTAAGCGAAAGGGATTGCTCGCAAGAGACTAAGCGGAAGCGCAGAAGCTTACGTTAGAGCATCCCACCAATTCTTCCCTATCTCTAGTATACCGTACCTGGAGGTCACCTTCGGCACTCCTTTGCCGTATAATTAATTAAAATCAGGATAGGTGGTTTGGCGGTTCATTTTTTCTTATTAAATTATTTGACAATTATTAAATATTTTAACTTGATTTTTGGCAACCTTTCAAATAATTTGAAAAGTTTTATAAAGATTTCTTCACTCCATACTGTATTCAAGTAGTAGTCATGGTTGAGTTTTAATAAGCTCATTACCTTTCATAATGGCAAGAAAGAAGATCAACACAAGTCTCGTGTCCTTGCTTTGCTATTAAATCAAAGGAATAAATTTGAATTCCGCAATATTCAATGGGCATGTGTTGGCAAAAAGTTGCATTGGTATCTTTTTTAGCATTTCGACTTTCTTTACACTTAATTTTCATTGGATTCGGCAAAGTGACTTGTTAATTTTCAAAATCATTCGGCTTTGAAATTTTTAATTATTTTTTGCCAAAGCTCTGGCTACGGTAGTGTGTCCTGTGCCGTTCCACAACCAAAACAAAAGTAAAAACAATTTTCTAATTTTTTAACTCATATAAATTGTGAAATTCAATAACTTTCACGTTGTAGGTCGAAACGCCACAAAACAAAGCCTATGCTTCCCCTCCTCGCCGAGGCCTTTCTGACAGTACCCAACATGCGACTGGCATCCAACATGCAACTGGAAGACGCAAGGTCCGGGAGATCTCAACGTAAAATACAACATAGAAAACAAAACAAAATGCAAAACAAAACAAAATAAATAGCCTATCTTAACCCCTAAAGCCTTGAACATGCTTTTTTGAGAACATAGTGTTTTTGGGCAATTCACTACAAGTGGAGTTTTTAATTTTTTTCTTTGACATTTCCACACAACATTTTTCCAAGGAGTAGCTTTAAGGCCCAATAGTTTTCATAACTTTTGACTACATGATTAAAAAGTTATTGCATGATATGTCATTTTCATTGCTTGGCCGGCAGCCCAGGTAGCAAAAAAAACTTCTTGAAAAATCACTATTCTGAAAAATTAAAATTTGAATTTGGTTCTTTAGATTTATATGTATGCGGGAAGCTTTGAATCATTCCATTTGGACTAACGAGTCAAAAGTTATGAGGATTCTTAGTTTGAGGGTAGTTATGGAATCTCAACTCTAAAATAAACTTTGAAGTCCTTTATCTAACTCAATTTTCAATATTTTTGAATAAAACAAAAAACACTGGGTGTATATTGTTTATTACAACATTACAACTGCTAGGATTGGCATTTTTCAATTCCATAATTAAATTCTTGACAATTTAGTATTTTGAGTCATTCTCTACCTCTTCCTACTTACTATTTTTTTCCTATATGTTGTACAATTCCAAATGATCTAAAAATTTTCAAGGATGTAGCCAACTTGCCTTGAAGAATGAATCCAATGAGTAACCACCATTTTGGACATTTTTTCATACAAATGTGACCTTGTGAAGGGCAGCCGCCCAGATTTTTGCAGTGATTAAAAAAGGATTTTTGTCAATTCAAACGCTATTATCTTGCAATCTACATGCTGGAAAATTCTAAAATTTTTCCACATCTTTTTAAGCCAGTGTACTACAAGATCCTATGGTTACATGTGTTCAAAAATGTTTTTTTTTCTAAAATTTGATACTTGTATTAGAAATGACAGTTTTGGAGCGATTTTGGTGAAAACATAGTCAAAAACCTTTAGGGGTTAAAGAAAAGTATGGATGGATGGATGAAGAGAGAACAAATATAGGGATAGTATTGCTCTACCTCAAACATGTAGAGAAGTTGACTTTAAATTCTCTAAATCTCCCCTCCTTTAGAGAATTGGGCCTTGAGTTCCCTAAATATTTAAAGATAGAAATCCTTGGTGGAGAATTTTCTTCCCTATTTGGATGAAATTCATCGAGATAGGGATAGAAAATGCCCTAGGTAGGGATGCTCTTAGTCCTGTGGCAAAGGGAATGGGATCCACAAGGTCAAACAATGTCATGGGAAACGGAACGCACAAATGGGGCTAGCGGAAGAGCCAATTTATCATGGTAAGTCAAGCCAAGTCCTATGATTTTACCTTCAAACTCTGTGGAAACCTCAAAGAAATGAACAACTAAAAAGGGACAAGGTGGAGGACCAAAGAACAAACTACATTGGGTGTCAGCAAGAACCACCCTCTTGGTATCAACCATAATCCGCCTTCCCAAGTATCAATAAGAGCCCACCATCTTGGTTATCAGCAAGAACCCATACACTTTCGGGTATCAGCTTCTTCCTTTTGCGGTCCTTGTTTAATAAGAGTTTTGCTCATCATAATTTTGTAAGCCTCTCTTTGTTAGAACTCTTTTTGCGATCCTTTGTTTTTCTTTGAAGAGGTTTGTGGAAATTTTGTGGGTGATGCTCAAGTAGGAGTGGGATCAAGACCAGGAGTCTCCGCAATGCAGAGAGGTTTGTATTGTTGCTCTTGTTTTTATTGATTTTTGGTGGTAATTCTTTTATTGTCATGAGTTTCTAAGGTTTTCTTGTTATTATTGATCTTAATTTGTGCCACTAGAAGAAACCCGTTTTTTTTTTTATGTCAGACCTTTGACATGTGATGTTGTCTATAGACATCAGGATGTCAAAGTATTGATGGATGAGAAGGCTGATATCCATAGATGTCGCAAAATGCACTGGTAAATTATTGCCAAAACACATTGATGTTATCATTGACATTTATATTTTATTTGACATGAATTCCAACATAGTGATGTTTTTTTGGACATCCAAAAAAACATAGTATTGCCATGTCAGCAAGAAAATGCATTTCGACTAAAGATAAGTCTGTAAAACTGTAAAAAATATTACGGGCTATGAAAAAACGCTGACCAAATGTGAAAAAATTAGGAAAAGGGCAGCCACATGGCATACTTTGCAAAAAAAGGGATTGAGATGGATGTACACCATGGATGAAAAGGGAAGCTCTTATATAGGCAGGGTAATAAGAAGTAAGGCAAACCATATGGGATGTATAAAATAAGAATTGCAGTCAACGTAGAATGTCTGAAATAACATCTAGATGTCTAAAACAACATCCACATGTCTAAAACAATGTCCAGATGTCTAGCGATCAAGCTTCCATCTTCAGATTATCCCATATCGCTTGTCTGACTATGGACGGGCAAGGGATTTCAATATAAATACATCCCCTCCATCCTTCATTCTCACTAATTTTTAATGAGGTAATTCCTTTATTTTGCCATCAAAATTCTTTTGTGGTAGATGGTAAATTTCTTTAACTTTTGTTGATTTTGACAATTTATTTGTTTTTTGTTTTTGTCTAAATTTCATTTTGCTGACCCTACCCTATGTGGCTATGTGTATAGTATGTACCATTTGATGTCTCAGAAAATATCTATATGTCTAAGTTGAAATCTCAAAAATTAATTTGAAAAATTTAAAACAACATAAAAGTATGCTGACTAGGCATACCATATCATCTTTGCTGGATGCCACGTCATGTTTTCCGCGCCCATGTCAATTGCCACATTGTGCACGGGCTAGATGAAAAAAACATATACGTGGCTGACTGACGCCTACGCGTCGCACAGTTGGCAGCCACATGGCACAATTTCAAGAGACTACGGATTGATGTTTCTTTGGACGTTACATGTTTAACATCCAATGTTACACTGTCATGGAGGATGTTTTTACCTTGTCAACTTTGACACAATTTTTTGGACATTAATGTTGACGTCAATTGATGTCAAATTCAACATTCAGATGCAAATTTTTGACAACAAAAAAAACACGGGTTGCTTCTAGTGTGCGGATCTATTAGGTCTATGTTGAATTTGTTGTTCCATGGTAAGCTCTCTCTATTTGCTCAATTAAAGTTTTTTAACTTGATCGCTTGCTTAGTAGGATTTTTGGGTTCTCTCTATTTGTTGAATAAAGGTACTTGAGTTAGGGCTATTCAAATACCCTCACTTAGTGAATACCTTTCTTTAACTATAAATTTCATCAATATGGCAATATTGTGTCAATAATTCATGGCTTACTAGAAACATTAGATGAAGTCAGCATATCATCTCTAACTAAGACTATACGCCACTTTAAGATTGAAAATTGAAAATTCTTACAACAGCCTTTATCACAAGAAAGTAGAGCCAATCCTGGTATTGTTTGCATTTCTGCCGAATGGATCCATCTTAGAAACTCGATTGTAACTTTGCTAGGAAGACAACAATTTTTTTACTTATTATCATGCATGTGTCTAAGTGAATCATTCTATGTCATAGTTATCACTTTGGACAAATAGCGGGACAGATAGTCCGTCTTAATTGTCCAATTTGTACGTCTCTCCAAGACGTCTAGTGACCTTGATACACCTAATGTGACTACTTTATCCAAATCGTCCACTATGTCCACTCATCCGAGATGTCTGGTGATCCTAACTCGCCTAATATGACAATAATGTTATACGTGTTATGGTTGAGGCTTGTACTTCTACAAAACTATATTCCAATAAACACAGACTGAAATGCAATTCAAGACGAGTTTAGCAATATCTCATTCGTAAATGATGACTCAACCTTTGCATATTAAAGTAGAGTTCTATGCAAGTTTAAGAGATGAGCCACAAAAAATTGATGGGCAGTCTCAATTTAATTTCATGTAAGACTAAATTTATTTTTGCGGTGCTGTTCAAGATATTTGCACTCTCACTTTCGTATATATTTTTTGGACGCCTATTCATTCTGAATTCATCTAAGAGGTACACTAACATGATCTCTTCATCCTTTTTGTATATTTTGATATAAAGTTTAATTTTTTTAATGCATAGCATCAGCATTTAGGTTCCAATGCTTTTGTGGTCCATTTTGATCTAAGCAGCATAAATGAGTGGTTTGATCTAATTGAGCCATTTTTTTTTGAAAGTAGTTGGATTTTCTTTTGGAATGCACCATAGATGTCCTAGAAGTTGTTGGAAAGCCCTCTTGAGGGTATTGTGCAATTAATCATTTCACTCTATTTAGATCCATTCTACTCATAATATTGGATTTCAAAACCACATTCTCTATCTTTTGATTTGTCTTTTATCTTGATATTTGATATTCTTTGGGATATTTAGGGACTCATGGCGACATATAGTGTAGATTGTGGCATTTCATACTCTCACCATACAGGAGTCTAAATTTCAAATAACTCTGGTGAAAGAAATGACGATTTGTTGTCTACATACTTGATGTTGTCTCTAATTTGCTTCACAAACACGGCTTCTTTTAAAAAGTGTATTATGGGTTGTTACAATGGTTTTGTTGCTGGATCCGAAGTCTACCATCAGTACAAGGCCTTTACAAATGTAACTTGCACGTGATTAACCTCTAAGTACTTCTTGGTGTCTTTTAATGCATCTATACATACAAGTGTAATGTAGACGGCCTTGCATGTGCATGGCTTACTATCCATTTATTTTTTATTTATTTTTTGTTGAATGCATATTAATGTCTTCTATCAAACTACACAATTTTTGGCTACATTAGACATGTTAGTAATTTTGTAAATATTGTGAAGTTGTATCTCTAGTATATGCATTTCTCTAAAAATATACACTTCTGCATGTTCGACAGCATCTCATTTCAACAATGAGCATTGCAATATTTTTCTAAAAACATATGAAAATCAAAGACTATTGCACCTTCGATTTTGTAGTTTACATATTTGGCCAATACTTCATGGAATTTGATGAATACAGGTCATGTATGAATCTAGAGGACACAACGTGTCTTCGAGAACCACTTAGGGCTTAAGCAAAACTGATGCACTTCGCAAGGGCAGGACTTCATTGCCAACAATGGTTGTTTTACAACACTACAAAAGAATGTTGTCATTTTTTGGTCAATTTGGACATTTTTTTTGTCAATATGGACATTGTCTGTGAATTCAAACATGTCAATTTGGACGTTGATTTCTTGTAGTGCAAGTTTTTTATTATGATATATAAGATGCGTCAAAAGAGGTATTGTGGGAACACGTAATATCAATATTTAGAAATCCGGATTAGTTTAGGATCAATTCCGTAAATACTTTCAAAATTTTGTAGTAGTAAAGCCGGAAACTGGAACATCTAGAAGAAACTAGGTAGTCAGAAAGTTCCGGCTTGCTAATATTTGTAGAATAGGTAAGAAACGGACTTTAGCCGGAATCCGTAAATCGGAATGGGATCCAGATTCAGGCAACCTACGAACTAGGGATTCGACCTACGAAAACTAGGGATCCGTTTGCAAAGGCGGCGCATTAAGTGGCCGAACCAACGGATGTCGGTCGCTGGCCGGGTACTTAAGCGCATGGGTCTTTCGTTTTTCTCCCTCTTTCTTTCGCTTGAGGAGGTGTGTGCTTGCAGGTTTTGGAGCGCGTTTTTAGAAGAGTGAAAGAGTGGTGAATTAGACCGAATAGGGAGAGAAGGAAAGGAGGGTGCCGATTGCACCCGATTGTAGTTCCGAATGGCGGAAACATTGGTACAGAGGCAGAAGGTTATTCCCTCTGTCAAGCTCCTGTACCCAATCATTCTGGCGGACTCCGCTGAGCACTTAAAGTTAGAAGAAGATCTCTTCAATATAGGGTGTATCGGATTCATCCGGCACCCCTGGACAGTTAGAAGTGAAGATTCTCTTCGTAAGCTGATTATGGGGACGCCAAATCAATTTGAAACAACGGCAAAGGGTTGGTGGGCTTCTTGGACAAAAAAGATGTGGGCGGAAGCTTACGGATTGAAGCAGTCCAGATCCGGAAATGCAACCCGGACGGATAAATTTTATGAAGGGAAGTTTAAGAAACCGCCGCACTATAAGGAGGGTTTTACCATTAGTGACTGTATAGATGAGCGCCATAGGCAATTGTTAGATTTTTCGATCCCTATCGTGTATCCGGAAAAGCCAACGAGGGTTACGGTTACAGTGTCGTACGCACAATCTAGGCGTAAGTATCTTTAGCCACAATGTTGTGCTAAAATGACACGAGTTATCGTCTCAAGGAATTCCAAGATAATGCTGCACATTTCAAGTTTTCCGAATTCTCTTTTTTCTTCAATCCAATCACCTACTCACTCAATTCCGGAACTTTCCACTATCTGGAATTCAATCCAAATCCGGTTCTATCCGGAATCTGGTTTCCACTTCCAAATCAATATGGTTTTTTTCACCTCTGTTTCACCCTCAGAGGGTCCGCTTTGATCTTTCGAGAGGTAGGGACCTCACCACTCTGGTTCTTACACTCACTAAACTTGACAAATACAACTAAACACCCAAATATTTAAAGGAGTTGCAGTAAGGAAAGAAGATCCGGATCCTCACAACTTCTTAGACATCCGATCCGAAAAAGCAGGTCACTCAGGACTCGATCCACTCCTTACTACAACGACAGATCACAGGGTTTTGAAACCTACCGTGGGTGGTTTGTTAAGTGCTAGACCGTTCTAAGGTTGGCAAACCTTCCGGGAGAGTGGCGACTTCCTCTGGGCGGGCACTTACCTCCGCATGGGTTGACAGTCGGACTCGCTTCTGCTACTCAATCAATCAGATCACCGTTACGATAGTTTAAAGGCCCTGTGCACTTCCACTTAGTCAAGAATCAAACACTGTCTCAAATGTACCTTTCAAATGGAACCGACTATCCAAGATCTGGATTCCTCCTCACCCGTCTTTCCTCACACTCTAGTACAATCACAAGCAATCAGACCAACATTTGAACACAAAGATGAAAATCCGGAAGCTCACTTCAGCACTTAGATTAAAAGAAAGGAATAGAATACAAAATAAAAATTTGCTAGGAGGGAATCCCAGTACAATAAGCTTGCTAGACCTTAAAAACCCACAAAAAGCCAACACCTAAAAGCCAAAAAGCAGCCCTGGAAATCCGGGAAGCCAATCAGAGAACCCCCCGAAATATCCGAAAAATCCATTGCCGGCTTATTCTAAAAATAAATTCGGAACCAGGGTCCCAAATGCGGAAAACCCATTCCGGAACTAGAATTCAAATCCTAAGCAAAAATCCAAACATCCTAACTAACTACTTCCTCCGCGACTTCTTCAAACTGCTACCGCCTTGCGTCCCCCCTGTCGTCTTCGTGGAAGTGTTCCGGACACTTGCCCGGGTCTGGATTGGACGTCGGAGGAGCGGAGTTGTTGTGTCTTCCGTTTCCTCGTCATCGGATAAGACTAACTCCTTATTCGACTCCATCTCAATGGGTTGCCCCAATGAAGCTCCAACCAGATCCTCTTCACCACCTTCCTCCTCTTCTTTGAATGCTTCCTCCATGTGGGTGAAGTCTTCCGGATGTGTCCGGGCCGAATTCTCCACCACAGGCATCCGGCTCGTCAAATCCGTCCAAACCGGGGAAACCAGGACCGTGGATCCTGTGTTCCCCTCTGGTATCCTTGCCGTGCATGGGGGAAACGTGACTAGGACCGCCTTCTTCGGAGTTCCCTGAACCACTTGTCGCAACCGGAATTTTTGGTTTTCTTCTGATTGTCTAAATAATGGAATGAAAACAGGTAATTAGGATCCGTATCCGGTTAGAGGGGTAGAAGGAAACTAGGGATAGGCAACGCTAATCTAGTAAGGAGAAAACTATATTTAATCCGGTCAGAATGTTAGTATTCAGGAGCGGAATCACATCCGGATTTCACCTTAGATCGGATTAGGGTCGGACCGGATCGATAGAGAACCGGACCAGAAAAGGTCATGATGACCTGCCAGAGGTCCTGAGACTATATAAAGGCTGGTTGTCCTCATTTTCACTCCTTTACTCCCCTCGAGCTTTGGAGCTGACCTTGAGCTCTTTTACACCTCCGTCCGTGCCAGAGCCGTTGAATGTATGTGCGCTTCCGGCTGGGCAGGTCTGAAAATGTAGAAAGAGTAAAGAACGTGTGGGTTGCAGGTTTTGTGGGTACTTTCCTGTTGAGATCGGACGAGAAGAAGTAAGGAACGGGACGTGCGGCTAGGAGAGAGTGAGGTAACAATCGGTAAGGGTCTAGCGGTCGTCTAGTGTCCATGCCTTAGCTGCGTAAGACCAAACCGGGCGCGTCCAGTTCCTCCTCCGACGTCAAGCTTCGGAAGATAGTTCCGGTCATTCCTATGGAGGAACTGGCCCGGACTGAGCTCATGGAGGACCTCAACGCCATGGGGTGCCTAGTCCTGATGGATAAACCCTGGGGGTTTCGGGAGGAGCGGATGGTTAGGGAGATCAAGTGTAAAATGTCGAACGAGTTTGACAATATTCTCCGGGGCCGCCCGACCGAATGGGAAGAAGAGCGGTGGAGGGAAGTTTACAACTTTTGGATGGGAGGTTCCGGTATGGCCGGACGGAAGGACAAGTTCATCCATGATAAGTTTCATGGGGAGCCGAGCAACAAGGACGGGTACGCGGTCGTAGACTGTAAGAGCGACCGACATCGTAACCTCTTCCAGTTCCTGGTTTCGATCGTCCACCCGAAGAAGCCGACGAGGGTGACGATGACCCTCGGCAACACCATTTTCGGTTCCTTGAGCGGGGAACGGAAGGTGAATTGGGCCCAGATCTTTTCCGATCTGGTGTCCCAGCTGGTGACGAGGATCGGAAAGAGTAGGGCCACTCCTTTGAGTCCCTACCTTTTCCACCTCTACCAGCAGAACCAACTCCTCACTCAAACGAAGGAGAAGACGTGGAGCGTTCAGGAGTCTATCCTAAAGTACAGAGAGTCGGGTTCGGATGACAAAATGGAGGAACAAACCGGATCCAAACCCAAGACAGAAGAGGGAGAAGAGGAGGAGCCGTCTCGGCAGAGGAAGCGACAGAAGACAACGCCTCTTCGGAAGAGAGGACCCCCTTCGAATCCCCGGTCCACACCAGAACAGGGACCGGAGGTAGAGATGCCGGATCTCGAGGATTCAACCGACCCGTTCAACCAGTTGACGGTTGTCCTGGGTGGGATACGAGCGGACTGGGAGGTCAAGCAGAGAGCTCTCACCACTATCGGGGAGCTGGTGGGTGCACCGGTCGATAGTGAATTGCCGGGTAAGGTGGGGCAATTCCTGGCCAATCTGGATGAGAACCGGAAGCAAGAGGCAGAGATCTGTCGACTTTAGGGGGAAGTCAACGCTCTGAGGGCTGACATGGTAACCCTCAGGGAAGACAAGGCAACAGTCCGGGAGATGGAGGAGGCAACCCGGAAGGTGGCTGAGTCGGTGAAGGACACTCTTGGAGAGTCTGAATCCACCGCAGTCAAGGCGGCATTACTTAACAAAGGGGTGCATGAGGAGAAGAAGGTATCGGATTCCCGGATAGTTCGGATCCTCACCAACTTCACCGATCGGGTGGAAGCATCCTTAGTGGCAACACGAGAGGCGGCCGATCGAATGGACGTCAATAGTCGGAAGCTGACCGGATCCCTGTTTTCCCGGGAAATCCACCTCTCGGATATTTTGCTGCCGGATTCGTTTGCAGCGGAGGATCGAATCCGAGGGAGCGCAAGGATCAGACACTTGAGTCAAGGAAGAGTAACTGGAGACTTGGGCCGGGGCAACCAATTCAGTTAGATTCATCACCCGGGTCAGATCTTCCGGATCCAACTACCGGGGAGCGAAGCCGGAACTTGGCGGACGTCTTCAACCAACTGCCCGAGGAACCTAGAAGTCCTACGCTGGGCGGGGGAATTGGAGCGTAGGTTAGGAAGTTAGTTAGAAATGTAAAGTATTTGTAAGATAGTTAGGACCGGATCGGATATTTATTCGGTCTGGCCAGTTAGGATCGGATCCGGATGTCCAGCGCAGATTTCCGGGGTCCTTTTTGCTTTCTAATCAAGTTGTATATAAGTCAGCCCCTGCTTGGGAGCTGGGAGTTTTTTTCACCTCATTTTTGCGTACGTCTTCTCGTGGCCTCTTGTTGCGTATCTCTCCCGTGTGCGGCAGGGTTGTATGGTGAGGAGTTAGGAAGGCGCATGCTAGTGTGGGTGTGATTTCTCCCTTTGGTGTTCTTGTTTTGATCTTATGTGCAGGTGAGCGGGTTGCGAAAGCGTTGGGAGTGGATTCCAATTCCTCAGCAGCTCTAAAGTTTAGGATTCCAGGCGAGACAGCCGTTGTTAGGCTAGGCGGATAGGGAGGGATTCCTTAGTCGTGCTAGAACTCCTGGGTGGTAAATCCGGTTGAGTGTCCGATCTCCTGAGAGATCTCGCTTCCTCAGTGGGCAAACGGAAGAACTTTAGTTGATGTTGGAACGGACGGGTTCACTTGCAGCCGCCTGGCTTCGCACAGACGGAACGTGGCGCTAAGGTTGTTGTAGTATGGAAGGATCGTACGGGGGGTCCTTATGTGACCGGTGATCCGGAGAGTTTTCTGGGTTGTTGTGAAGGATCAAATCGGGTCCGGGTTAGTGTAGAGAATTGGAGAAGGACAAAGTGGGTCTTCAGCCACTATAATTCACGGAAGGAGCGGCGGGCCTGCCACTCTCAAAAACAAGGGGCAAACCTTCTGATGGTGAAACAAAGGTAAAACTAAACCGGATGGTAGTAAAAGCGGATGTGAGTTGATCAGACCAGATCGGAAAGTGGACCGGATCGGAGAAGGAGAAGAGCCGAAGAGGGTCTGATTATAGTTCTTGGTGTTGTTGTGTTTTCGGTTGTTGTGTTTGAATCGGAAGAGGAAATATAGGTACTGACTTAGCTTAGAGACTAAATAAGGCTATCTACTTCATAGAATCTCGCGGGTTCGATCTTTAGAGTCACTTTGTTATACTTTAAAGTGGTTTTTGGTAGTATAACTGGAAATTTGCTTGCCTTGTGCTGCAACACCACTAGAGAACCCGGACCCTTCTTGGTAACCTCCGCGGTTAACCTCTCCCTCCTTCGTGACGGCCCCGCCTGACCTGCACACTAAGCCGTAACGTCCTTCAGCAAGGCTTGAAGCCCTTGCTCCAATATGGGAGTCCTTCCGGCGGGGACTGGTTTGGCCGAAGTCTTCTACAACTGTGCACTTTGCACTTCCGGAAATTTGGTGAAGTCTATGACTAACGGATCGAGAAAGCCCAACAGTTTCCTCATCTCCGCCAGTACGTTCTCCATCTTGATCTCATAATCCACCAAGATCTTGAGAATCACACTTCCGATCACGACGCCATCTTGAACTAACTTGTTGGTGAAGAGCCGCACACGCGTGATTTGATCCGCGGGTTGCCCCACCAGATCCGTCAGTGTCCTTACTACATGCATCGCATCCGACTCTCTCTTGAATGCAAACTGGAGGGCTTCATCCGCAACACCCAAACGGGTCTGGAATTGGATCTTTTCTTCCTCCAGTTTCCGGATGTACTCCTCCTTTTTACTAAGCAGGATCGGATCCGGACGCTTTCTAAGCTCCCCCAAAATCTCGTTTGGCTCCACCTTCATTTCTTCCGATATCGTGCATATAAAATCTGCCAATTCCTCATACCATTTTCTTGCCTCCTGGAACCACTCCTCTCCGGAATCGAACAACTCATTCCCTCTAAGGTCTGAGAAGGTCCGACCCGGTTCCCCCGTTTTTGGAACTTGCTGTTTTCCCCTTGCGTTCGGGTCGGTCGACTTCCGGCGCAAACTTTCCGCCCTTTCCGGCCTTAGCGGTGTCACATCCGGAACTGTTTCCTTAGCGTGCTTCTCCGGTTCCGGAGCCAGACCGTACTTCAGTATTTCCTCGGCTACCTTGTAGTCCTTGGTTTCCTGCTCACTCACGATCCCATTGTGGTAATAAAGGTGGAAGAGGTAGGTGCTGAGCGGGCTGGACTTGGCCTTCTGCACGCCGTCCGCCAGTTTCTGCACCACGGCCTTCAATATCCTCCCCCAGTGTACCGGCCTATCCTCCATCGCTCCAAAAATGGTGTTGCCCAACGTGTTGATGAGCCGGGTCGGCTTCTCCGGATACAGGATCGGAACCAGGAATTCCAGCACCTGTCTCTACCTCACGTCAATGCAATCGTGGATCGCAAATCCTTCCTTCGGATGGGGTAGGTTTTGGAACTTCTTTTGAACGTACCCGTCATTCCTCAAGGCATATCCGGAACCTGCCTTCCGGAACGAGTAGACTTTTGTCCACATCTCCTCGGTCCACTTTGCCAAATTCCCTCGCTCCGTCAACTTGAACTGATTTGGAGCTCCGATCACGACTTCGTGGATCATCGCCTCATCCTTGAGATTCCATGGCTTGCGCAACAACCCCGTGCATCTCATGCTGTCCAGATCACCTTCCAAAAGCGCCCTCGCCTTTGGATCCGCAGGTATAACCGGATTGAGCCATTTGGCCGTAACTGTCGATTTGCGAGATTCCTCCATCCACGCCAACCGAACTCTACTACCTCGGTGCAATCGGCATCCTCCTCTCCTTCTCTCCCTATCCAATCCTATCTCACCACTCTTTCACTCAGCTAATGTGCGCTCCAAACCTACAAACACACACGCATCCTCAAGTAGAAGAAAGAGAGAAAAGAAATGGAGGAGAACGGCTTAAGTAGCCGGCCAGCGACCGACACTCTTTGGGACAGCCTATAAATGCGCCACCTTTTTGCCAACGGAACCCTAATTTCCAGACTGGAACCTAGGTCGTAGGTTTCCTGAACCCGGATTACGGATCCCATTAAGATCCGTTCCTTACCCATTTTACAGTTTTTGCTAAGCTGGAACATTCTCAGTTTCCTGGTTTGGCTAATTGTTCCGGATTACTACGTCCGTATTCAAAAATTTCGAAAAATTCTCACTAATCTACTCGTAAACTAATCCGGAATTCTGGAGTTTAACATTACGTACTCTCACATGACTCCTTTTTCAAATGTGAGAGTCACCGTGAATATCATCACTATCTACATCATCTGATTCTGGGTTCAGGTTGTATTTCTTGACCCAGGACTTATTGACCCTGTGGAAACACGCAATATCAATATTTAGAAATCCGGATTAGTTTAGGATCAATTCCGTAAATATTTTCAAAAATTTGTAGTAGTGAAGCCAAAAATCGGAACATCTAATAGAAACTAGGTAGTCAGAAAGTTCCGGCTCACCAATATTTGTATAATAGGTAAGGAGCGGACTTTGGCTAGACTCCGTAAACCGAAATGGGATCCGGATTCAAGCAACCTATGAACTAGGGGTCCGGCCTATGAAAACTAGGGATCCGTTTGCAATGGCGGCGCATTAAGTGACCAAACCAACGGATGTCGATCGCTGGCCGGGTACTTAAGCGCATGGCTCTTTCGTTTTTCTCCCTCTTTCTTCCGCTCAAGGAGGTGTGTGCTTGCAGGTTTTGGAGCGCTTTTTTAGAAGAGTGAAAGAGTGGTGAGTTAGACCAGATAAGAAGACAGGGAAAGGAGGGTGCCGATTGCACCGGATTGTAGTTTTGAATGGCGGAAACATCGACGCAGGGGCAGAAGGTTATTCCCTCTGTCAAGCTCCTATACCCAGTTATTTTGTCGGACCCCGCTGAGCCCTTAGAGTTAGAGGAAGATCTCTTCAAACTAGGGTGTATCGGATTCATCCGGCACCCCTGGACAGTTAGAAGTGAAGATTTTCTTCGTGAGCTGATTATGGGGATGCCAAATCAGTTTGAGACGACGGCAAGGGGTTGGTGGGCCTCTTGGACGGAAAAGATGTGGGCGAAAGCTTACGGGTTGAAGCATTCCGGATCCGGAAATGCGACCCGGACGGATAAATTTTATGAAGGAAAGTTTAAAAAACCGCCGCACCACAAAGAGGGTTTCACCGTTAATGACTGTGTAGATGAGCGCCATAGGCGATTGTTAGATTTCCCGATCCCCATCGTGTATCCAGAAAAGCCAACAAAGATTACGGTTACGGTGGTGATCACAATTTTTGGAGCAATCGAGGGTCGGGTCGTGAACTGGGCGACCATAATCCACCAGAAGGTCAAGAAGATGGCGGGGGCTATCGACAAGGCTAAGCAAAGTCCGCTCAGCATTTACTTGTTCCATATGTACCATCATTTTGATTTCATGACTCCACACGAACAAATAGCCTATGAGACCGGGATGCATATCCTGAAATACGGATTCACAGAAGAATTGAAGCCGATGGAAGAAGCGACACTAGACACTATAAGAAACTGGCCTTTTTTGTGATGTTTGAAAAAACGTCGTATGATGTCCGGTTTGACATGTCTGAGAGTCAACGTAGATGTCACCTAAAATCGCGTCATAGAAAACAAGCAAAAAACGTCTGGTGTTTTCAAAAAACGTGCCAATTTCTGGCTTGTTTTTTTTCTAACGTCCTACAAAACAGGGTCTTCCAAGCTTACAAAATGAAAGCACATGGAGGCCACATAGGCAAAATTCTCATCCATGCAGGGCCACATAGGCAACTTTTTCATCCACAGAGGGCCACATAGACAACTTTTTGCTCCAGCCCATTTTTTTCATCTATCCGTTTTTCTTCATCCAACCCATTTTTCATCCAATCTGTTTTTCATCCAACCCATTTTTCATCCAATCTATTTTTCATCCAATCTATTTTTCATCCAATCCATTTTTTTTCATCCAATCCATTTTTCAAAAACTAATTAGTCAATAGAAATTAATCAATAAAATTATGCAATAAAAAAAAAGTAGAATCCACCAAGAATTTAAAAAAAACTTACCATTTATCATCAAATTTATCTTGATGACATAATTACGTGAAAATGAAGATTTTCAAGGTCATATTTGTACCCATTCTTTGTCCATGGTGAGACAAACAATATGGGCTAATTAGCCTACGTTGTCTCAGATGTCCAGTCCGACATCCAACCCGTTGTTCCAAACATTTGGTCCAAGGTTCATCCATCCATTTTTAATTTTTTTCCAAAATATGCCACGTAGCTGCCCTTTTCCAAGTCTACTTGCTGACGCGGCAGCTTTTGTTGTATGCGACGTTATATAAATACATGGCCACGTTGCAGTCGACATCATCACAAACGTAGCCGTCTACAATGACATAATCGCGTTTTTTGCAAAACACTTATATGTTTCTGCAAAACACGTACATGTTTCTGCAAAACATGTATATGTTTTTTAGAACATCTGATGTTTGAAAAAACATGACGCGTTTTTGCCTAAATGCTGCTAAAAACAGGCTTTTCTTATAGTGAGAGGAAGAAGAAGAAGAAGAGGAGGATCCGAAACCGAAGCCGCTGGAGAAGAAGAAGCGACAAAAGACCACCAATTCAGACGCACGAAGAACGAGTTTGGACGTGCCGGAACCGAATCCGTACCTAACCCAGCCATCACCGAAAACTTTCGATGAATCCGACTTCTATGAAGCCGGAACCCGATGGATGGTGCAGTGTCGGAAGTTGCACATCGAGATGGCAGAGGTGATCACGGGCGTTACCAAGGAGTTGAATGTTGAGACGGACTAGATCTTCAACGAACTCCGGAAGAGACCGGATCCGGCACTACTCCAAGAGAAGGACAAGCAGATCGAGCTGCTTAAGGCGGAACGGGATCACTACAAGAACAAGTTCTACTGGACGGAGGGGCAGTCGCTCTCAGCACGGAAGAAGGAGACGGATGCCTTGAAGTTAGTTAGGGATTTGAGGGTGTTGGTAGAAGAACCGGAACATTAAATCATTTGGTCCGTGCTTTATACAAAGAAACTCAAGAATGACGGCATTGTTACCGGATCAAGAGTGTTGCAAGTCCTAGTCGATTTCGAGGCTAAGATGAAGATCATTTTGGACGAGATACAGCAGCTGCTGGGTCATCTAGATGTGGCCAAGGACAACTTTGGGCTACTTTCGGATATCTTCATGGAGTCTCCAAGCAAACACGGAGCCGGAACTTTCGGGACACAAGAGGATCCAGGCTTGAAGTCCCTATTTAAGATACCTATGGTACCTTCCTTGAGTCAGTTCCCGAAGTGGGGCATGGTAAATACTTTTGTCCCTACTTCACAGTCTCCAAGGGAAATCGGAAAGGCTGGGCAGAGGTTGCCGATCCGGAGGGATCTATTAGAGGGTTTGGAGACAATAAATCTGGCAAGAGAACACCCGGAGGGATTCCCTCATATGTGGCAGCCGTCACCAGCCTAGGATGTAGAATTGATTGACTTAGGAGATCCGGCTCCAAAGGCAAGACCGGAAACCAAGCCAAAAACCTGGCTAAAGAAGAGGACAGAAATAGTGGAGGCCGAGATCACGGATTCGGATGAAGAACTCGAGATGGTGGAATCTGAGAGGCAACTGAAACTCTAGAAGTCTGAGGAGCGGAAACCGAAACGCAAGAAGGCAGTGAAACAACAAATTGAAGACTCCAAATCTGGTGAGTTCGAGTCAGGATCAGAGTCTGAGGAGGATACGGAGGAGGAGGAGACGTCTCCTGCGACCCATCAAAATCTGCCTCGAGCCGCCAAAATGACGCCAGCGAAGAGTTTCGGTAAGCTGGCAGCCAAACAGGGAGCCGGGAGTTCAAAGAAATCTCGGGTGGACAAGTAGTTGGCAGGGAAATACTTGTAAAAGGTGGGTTAGAATTTAGATAGTTTAGTTCCGGAACTGGATTCCAAGTGTGGGTCCAGTTTTTGGAAATTTAGGGATAAGGACTTTCCGATTTATTCGGGATTTCCTTGGTGTGTGTGTGGTTGCTCCGGTTTGTGGGGGAGCCCTTTTTTGCTTTTAGAGTGTTGACTTTGGTTTTGTTTTGGATTTTTAAGGGCGGGCAAGTTAGTTGCCGCTCATTCCCTCCTAGTTAGTTGCCGCTCATTCCCTCCTGATAAAGTCTATCCCCCATTTCTCAAATGGTGCAAGTGGGATGATAGGAGTTAGTGGCCAATGATTCCGGAAGGAAGGTGCTCCTGTCTGCTGACATTGGTCACAACCCTCCACACATGCCTTGACATCGCGGATCAAATACGGCCACCAGTATCCGGCTGAGCGGATCTTGTTGACTATCACGATGGCAGCAAAATGGCCTCCGGAAGGTCCGAAATGCAAAGCCCTCATAACTTTGTTCCCATCCTTAGCCTCCAAACATCTTCTGAGCCGATCGTCTGCTCCCATCTTGAACAGGATTCCCTTAATCAAGGAATAGGGAGCTACCTTCTGATGGAAGATCCCTTTCTCTTCCCAATTCAGACTTTCCAGATATCGTTATTCCGTAAGGAAGTCAATGATATTTTGAAAGTCTGACTGGTATTCTCCGTCGAGGTGGAACGCTGGTACTTCCTTATCATCCGAAAACTCATCCGGAAATTCGGCAGAAATGTCCTCCAAAGCTTCCTTTCCGCAATATCTAGATAAGCAATCCACATTTGCATTGGTCTTTCCGGATTTGACCATCACTTTGTAGCAGGGTTTTCTTGTTCGACAGACGGACAACTCGACGGACAAAATTTGTTCAGCGTCCAGTAGAGGTAGTAGACCCCTCCGTCCGTCTAGTAGAGTCAATTTTATCCTTTGACTTTTTAGAAAATTACTTTTATTTACTGTCGTACGCGCAATCTAGGCGTAAGTATCCTTAACACAAAAATGTGCCAAGATAACACGAAATATCGTCCCAGGGAATTTCCAGATTCTATGTAGTATGTTCTAGCTATCCGGCTTTTCTATCTTTCTCTCTTCTCACTTACTTACTCTTTTTCCGGCTTCCTTCACAATCCGGATCATAAACTATTCGGAATCCGGTTTACGTCTCTGCTTCCAATCCGATTTTCTATACCTCTGTTTTACCTTTAGAGGGTCCACTATTGGTCTTGTAGAGGGGTAGGGACTCACCACTCGTTGTTCTCCTACAATTTCTAACAAACACAAATAAAAACACCCAAGTACTCAAAGGGTTGCAGCAAGACGAGAAGATGTGGATCCTCACAGCTTCTGGATGGTAAATCCGGAGAGCAGGTCAATCAGGAATAATTCACTCTCCCTAACTACAACGACAGATCTCAGAGTCAAGCATAAGTATGGGCGTGTGATCTTTCTAGAGGTTAGATAAATTCTAAGGTTGGCAGATCTTCCGGACAGGTGGGAACTTCCTTGGGCGGGCGCTTACCTCCGCACGGCTTGACAACCGGACTCGCTTCCCCGCTACGCAGATCCGGACTACTCTAGTAGTAATTTAAAGACACAGTGCGCAGCTCCTAAGTCAACAATTCAACAACATTACAATAGCACACTCCCGACTTAGACCGTATTCTCCTAAATCCCGATTCCTCCTCACCCGTCCTTTCCTTCCAACACTCAAACTACTGGTCAATACAATCCAGATACACTGATAAAGCCAAGCTGCATACCCGAGGGCTCTCATTTCGAAAAGGGAATGAAATACAATTGAATATCAACTAGGAGGGAATGAGGGGCAACTAACTTGCTCGCCCTTAAAAATCCAAATCAAAACCAAAGTCAACACCCTAAAAACAACAAAAGGCAGCCTACAAACCAGGGCAGCCTCGGACACACACCAAGGAAATCCCGGTTTAACCGGAAAGTCCTTATCCCTAAACTTTCGGAACCCGGGCCCACGCTAGGATTCTGGTTCCGGATCTAACTAACTAAATTCTAATCTACCTCCACAAGTAGTCCCCTTTGAACTACTTGGTCATCCGAGACTTCTTTGAACTCCCGGCTCCCTGCTTGTTTGTTGGTTTCCGGAACCCTTGGCTGGCGTCATCTGGCAGCTCGAGGCGAATTCTGCCGGGTCGCAGGAGACGTCTCCTCTTCATCCGTATCCTCCTCAGAATCAGTAGCGGATTCAAACTCACCAAATTCAGAGTCTTCAATCTCCTGCTTCGCTGGCTTCTTACCTTCTGGCTTCTACTTCTCCGACTTCCGGAGTTTGAGTTGCTTCCCAGGTTCTACCACCTCCAGTTCTTCTTCCGGATACGAGAATTCGACCTCCACTATTTCCGTCTTCGTGTTCTTCCGAGTTTCTGGCTTGAGTTCCGGTCTCGCCTCTGGAGCCGGATCTCCCAGATCGATCAATTGCGTCCCCCGTGCTGGTGATGGCTCCGCCATGTGAGGGAATTTCTCCGGATGCTCCCTTGCCGGATTTATCGTTCCCATACCTTCTAAGAGGTCCCTCCGGATTGGCAATCTTTGCCCTGTCTTTCCGGATCCCGCCGGAGACTGTGAGGAAGGACTAAAAGTACTCACTGTTCCCCACTTCTGGAATTGACCCGAGGAAGGTACCTGGGGCAGCTTGAGGAGAGACTTCAAGCCTGGGTCTTCTTTTATTCCGGAAGTTCCGGCTCCGTACTTGACCGGCGACTCCATGAAGATATCCGGAAGTGGCCCAAACTTGTCCTTGGCCACATCCAGAGGTCTCAACAACTGCCGCATCTCGTCCAAAACGGTCTTCATCTTGGCCTCATAATCGACTAAGACTTGCAACACTCAGGATCCGGTGACAATGCTGTCGATATCGAGTTTCTTCGTGTAGAGCACGGACCGGATGACCAAATGTTCCGGTTGTTCTACCAACCCCTTTAAATCCCGGACGAGCTTCAGGGCATCCGTCTCCTTCTTCCGGGCTGAGATCGACTGTCCCTCCGTCCAGTAAAACTTGTTCTTGTAGTGATCCCGTTCCGCCTTCAGCAGTGCGATCTCCTTGTCCTTCTCTTGGAGTAGTGCCGGATCAGGTCTCTTCCGGATTTCGTTGAAGATCTGATTCGTCTCAACGTTCAATTCGCTGGCGACGCCCGTGATCACCCTTGCCATCTTAGCGTGTATCTTCCGGCACTGTGCCATCCATCAGGCTCCGGCATTATAGAAGTCGGAGACATTGGAATACTCCGGCAACGGCTGGGTCAGGGCCGGATTCGATTCCGGTACGTCCATACTAGCTCTTCGTGAGTCCAGATTGGAAACCTTATGCCACTTCTTCTTCTCCAGCGGCTTCAGTTCCGGATGCTTCTCCTCTTCTTCTTCTTCTTCGGTCGCTTCTCTTGTCAGCTTCAACTCCTCCGTGAATCCGTACTTAAGGATTTGCATTCCAGTCTCATAGGCAACTTGTTCCGGCGGGATCATGTAATCATAATAATGATATAGGTGGAACAAGTACGTATTGAGTAGACTGTGCTTGGCCTTCTCGACCGCTTGCGCCATCTTCTTGACCTTCTGGTGGATTAAGCCTGCCCAGTTCACGACCCGGCCTTCGAGTGCTCCAAAAATCATATTCGCGACTGTGACCGTAACTCTCGTTGGTTTTTCCGGATATACTATGGGAATCAAGAAATTTAGTAACCTCCTATGACGCTCATTGCTACAGTCACTAACGGAGAAACCCTCCTTGTGGTGCGGTGGTTTCTTGAACTTTCCTTCATGAAACTTATCCGTCCGGGTTGTGCTTCTGGATCCGGACTGCGTCAATCCGTAAGTTTCCGCCCACATCCCTTCCGTCCAGGATGATAACCGACCCCTTGGTGTTGGCTCGAACTGGTTCGGCGCCCCCAAGACTAACTCACGAAGAAAATCCTCACTCTTCACCGTCCAGGGTTTCCGGATGAACCCGATACACCCTAGTTTGGATAGATCTTCCTCTAACTCTAAATGTTCACCGGGATCAGATGGAATGATCGGGTATAAGAGTTTGACAGACGGAACTGTCTTCTGTCCCTGCGCTGACGTTTCCGCCATTGAACTCTAATCCGGTGCAATCGGCACCCTCCTTTCCTTCTCTCCCTATCCGGCCTAACTCACCACTCTTTCACTCTTCTAAGAGAAAACGCGCTCCAAACCTGCAAACACACACCTCCTCGAGCAGAAGAAAGAGGGAGAAGAATGAGAAGATAATCCGCTTAAGTACCCGGCCAGTGACCGACACCCGTTGGTTCGGTCATTTAATGCACCGCCTTTTTCAAACGGATCCCTACTTTCCGTAGGCCGGACCCCTAGTTCGTAGGTTTGCCGGAATCCGGATCTCCTTCCGATTTCCGGATTCCAGTAAAAGTCCGTTTCTTACTTCTTCTACAAATTTTTGTGAGCCGGAACTTCCCAACTATCTAGTTTCTACTAAATGTTCCGGTTCACGGTCCCACTACTACAAAATTTCAAAAATATTTACGGAATTGATCTTAAACTAATCCGGATTTCTAATCAATGACATTGCGTGCTCCCACATTTACCATAGCCTATTTGGCAGCCACCTGGAGTCCGCATGGCATATTCTGAGGGCGCATGCGGGTATGACCTGGAGGGGCAACCGCGGGTGGGCGATTGTAGATCTGGGGCGACTACGGGTGCGAGAAGGGTCCCTTCAGAACCCGCAATTGCCTCTCTTGAACTCGCGGTCGCCTCAGTTCTACCTGCAATCGCACTGCACCGACCCACAGTCGCCCCTCCAAGGACCCTAGGTCGCTCCATTTGACCTGCATGCGCCCTACTCAGAGCCGCGGTCACCCCACTAGACCCGCATGCGCCTCCAAACTTGAGGTCGCCCGACCCGTGGTGGCCCTATACAAGCAGTCGCCACTTTCTTGTTCAACAATTTTCTTCATTTATGCTTGGTGTCTTGTACCCATTCGTGGCTACATGCATGAGTCCTATTTGTTGAAACTTTAACTTTTTCTACTTTCATCACCACATTTCTTGGTACGGTCACAAGGTCTTCATTTCAACAATCATTCACGGGCATTGAAGACAACAACAGAATGTCAGTTCCTATCTCCGCTGCTGTACGCACTGCAGGTGCAATCAGGAAGGCAACCAGAGACAAGTTTCGGCCGCGCAGGAACAACATTCACCGAAAGCGATGGCACGTACTGAATAGCGAGAACCACCTCGCTTTTAGAGGCTGGGAAGACAAGCCTGAGCCCTGGACTATGCAGATGTGCGAAGACTATATTGAATGGTGTCATATTGACAAATTCTTTCCGGCTTGGCGACATCATTATAATCGTCACACCAACAAGGCCAATTTGAAGTACTGTGAAAATGAGGATTTCAAACAAAGGTGTCTTGAATTGTGGCAAGGCCTCTATCGGACCCCAACTGTTGAAAGAAATGAGGTGTCTCTTTTCCTTGCGAGAGGCGTACAAATTGAGGTGGCGCTAAAAAAGGAGGTTGATTGGACAACAGTTAAAGAAGGCAAATACGTACAACGGCCAGAAAGTGGTTTAATACCAAGAGATCTTTTGGCTTTCCCAGAAGGAGGGTTGGGACCTATTCGAAGTGCGTATAGAGATGTCCAGCCTGCGGAAGTAGACACTGAGGAATCTAAAGAAGATAATGATTCTGATGGTACTCGAATTATAAAGGTTGCACGAGTTACTCCTGTAATTGTTGTCCCTTCAGAAGGTCAGACTGTAATGGACAATGGAGCTGGACCATCAGGAGGACGTAGAGCTAGACAACCAGCGAGAGTGCGACGATCTACCACACAAATTGGTCCTAGATTGGCATCGACAACTGTTCCTAACGATGTTTTGCCATCACGAGATGCCAGTACAATCTTTGACTTCGGACTGGATGATGACACAACCATCGAAGTAGTTGGTGGCGCTCCAGATCTTCAACCTCAAGTAGCCACAGGGGTGAACACTATGACTTTGGCACAAGCTTTGGTTTTACTGAAGACCAAAGACACCATGATTGCCTCACTGCAATGTATTGTGGAGAAATTGCACGATGAAGGCAAACAACAGAAAACTATCATTTCTCGGCAATCTGCGGAACTAAAAAGCCTCAGAGAAAAAGAGCACGACGCTTTTACTTTTTCGGATATGGACGATACCTTGATTGACCATGATCCAATGCAATTAGAGAAGGTGATAGGGGACCTTACAAATGATGTCCATCACCCTTCTTCTCCTGCCAAACGTGCAAAGCATGGAGCAAACTTTTCAAATGCACGACCTGGTCCTATTGACATCATGGGAGATAGGTTCAATTCCTTGTGTGACCCCCAGGAGACCCAAGATTCCCTTTCTTTCCCGATGCTTCCAAGCTTCGTAGCTTCAGAAAAGGCATTGGAACTTCAAGCGGAAAACTCGACACTTCAAGGGCGGTTGTCAGAGTTGGCAATTACATACTACCATTGGAAGATTGCTTGCATTCTTTTTGTGGATAGATCACAATAAGTTGCTCTGGAGTTGGAGAAAGTTTCTAAAATCTTCATTGCAAAGGCTCCAAAACGAGAGAACGGAGTCACCTCCTGGCCTTTGTTAGATGACATGTATCCTAATGATATGCCCATAGTTGGTGATTCCGATGTTATAGATTGGATCCGCAATCGTTGGGACCATAAAAACTAAAAGTCCTGCCACTTCGAAGTGAAGCAGCAAACATTATTGTGGCCAAAACCTGCACCATTTGTCTTGGACCACACAAAATGTCCTATTTGTCTAGAGCAATTTGGGCCCAAAGGAGGATGGGCACTTGGATCTTGCGCCCATGTATACCATCCTCAATGTCTCATCACACAATGTCTGATTAGACGGCGTTGTGTGATTTGTTCAGCACCATTCCATGATCGTCTATATACCATGTTCAATTTGATGACCTACATGCTACCTTCTTGGGAACACAGTGGTGACACGACGACTAAGGCGAAATTTTGGGGCAGAGATCTGCTTTGGAGTTGGCGACAAGCGGAACATGATTTGGAAAAAGGAATTGCTAACTCGCAATTAAATTGAGAAATTGACTCAGCTGAAATCACTAGAGTTGCACCAAGGCTCACGGGAAGCGGCTCACAAAATGAAGGTAGGAGGGCATTTTTCTACCAATGCCTTGGTGGATATTTTGATAACAACTCAAAAACCTTCAAGTGGGGTCCTCATCCGCAAGATTATCTTTGGGATTTGGACGGAAAAAGAATGGCCAACCGCAAAAGTGCGTCCATAGAAGATTTGAATTCTATGCAATACCTCGACTCTACATACGGGCCTTATTATCAAAGTCAAGCACTTGACTATCTACTTGAAGAACACTCCCCACAAACAAGGAGGATCCTCCAAGCTCTGAAAGACTTCAACAGTTGGATTCTATTTTGAATGTAGATGGACCCGCTTCGCGAACTCGTGGCAAGCGTCGACTTGAGCTTGGAGGGGCATCAAGCACTCGTTCACATGGTCAAGGAAGTAGTTCAATGAACAAACCAAATCTTATAGAATAAGCAGTTTTGATGGTTCGTTAGTTCTACATACGAATAGTTGGATATGCATTACCGTAAAAATCTACGTTATATAAGGCCACTAGTACACGGTCATATGACTATATAGTATAAAGGTATGCAACTACGCTTGTACTACTCCGTGGTTTAGGGTTATTTGCATATTTCTCTTCAATGCGGTTACTATATTTGTGTATTGCAATTTTATATTGCTTTCATTAATCATTACATATAATTTCTATATTACTTTCGCTTCCAAATAATTGGTCAATGCTCATTCATATTGAACATGGAAAAAATGTTATTCTTTTCAAGTGGATTGTATGCGGTATGAACCCCTACAGTTTGAAATGTTTTTTTTGTCAAAACCACTTGAAATTGCCACCTCTGTTGCATTTAACCAAGAAACAAAAAATCTTTTATATTAGGATCTAACCATAGCATCTTGTACTTCAATTCTTTTATCTCATGTGGTAAAAATTTCTTTGGATTTGATTATGTAGATTAGAAGATATTATCATTCTAAGTTGAAGAAGAAAATGTTCTAGAATAGTGGCCTGCAATTTGAGTTATTGAGTAGACTTTGACCGACAATTTTGAAATTTCTTGGCACTACAAATGCGCTATGTAAATTTTTTAATGTTGAGGAATTGAGAGCAAAGTCTAGGGAATTTTTTTTTTTTTTTAAACACTTGATTTGGAATTTTTACAAAATTGTTGCATACAAGTAGGTCCAAGTATCCAAGATTCACAAAGACCCGGAATTGTAAACAACTCTTACATGAAATTCCAAGATCCCCCAAAAAATGGTGAGATTAATTTACGAAGACAATTCCACATTTTACAAGACAAAATTTGTGAAGACTTGTTGAAATTGGATTCAAAATCCGAAAAGGACTCCCAATCTCCCATGAACTGTAATTTAAAAAAAAAATGCTTAAAGTGCCCCAAAAATAAAGTTGTCCAGAACTTTTTCTAAAATTACTCTAAGTACAACAAAGCCAAGCTTTACATGTAGCCAAAAAAAAGGTTGAGGGCATAACAAAACCAACAATATTTTAATTAATTTTTATTTTTTACCATTTTTTGGACGGTGTCCGCTGAATTCAGTTTCAAGCTTTATGTGGTGTTACTTGTGCTTAGGACATATATCCATTCATCAAGTCAAAAGATTTCTAAAAATTGAAAATATAGTCTATAAATGAACAAATGTACTACATATCTACACCTAGTCAGTAGTCACGAACTTCTTATACCTTTTTTTTTGAAATTGCAATTACTAGTTCCAAAAAATACAAAGAAATATAAGCATATAATTCCATGTCAAAGGAGAAGAATCATGGGAGATTTTTTTTAAAAACTGAAATTAGAAACTGGTTCTTTTTATCTATATATGCGGTTTTAGGTCTTGAATCATTTCATTTTGATGAATGGGATGAAAGTTATGAGGACTTCTAGTTTGTGTGTAGTTATGGATAACTATTCATTCTCTACTCTAAAATAAACTTTGAATTTGTTTATCTAGTTTAGTTTTCAACATTTCAAAAAAAGAAAAAATCCATAAGGTATATATTGTTTATTACAGCATTGCAACCATGGGAATTAGCATTTTCCAATTTCATAAATAATTTATTAACAATTTATTGTTTTGAATCATTTTCTTTGTCTTTCTACTTACTATTTTTTTAATACATGTAACATGTGGTATAATTCCAAATGATTTGAAAATTTTCAAGCATGTAGCCAACTTGCCTTCAAGAATGAATCCAAAGAAGCAGCACCATTTAGGACATATTTCCATATAAATATGACCTTGCGAAGTGCAGCTGCTTGGATTTTCACAAGGACCAAAAATGTTTTTTTGTCAATTCAAACATTAATATCTTGCAATGTACATGGTGAAAAATTCTGAATTTTTTTCCACATTTTCTCAAATAAGTGTATTATAAGATCCTATGGTTAAATATGTCTAAAAAAGTTTTAGGCTCCAAACTTTGGTACTTGTACTAGAAATGGCAATTCTACAGCATTACTGGTGAAAACATGGTTTCGCCAATTGGGTCTTTAAGGGTTAACCCTTAAAGTCCTAAGGCTATTTCCCTGTCAAATACCACTCAGAACTGCCATTTCTGCTATGTTTATTCAAGAATCCCAAAAAAACATTTTTTAAATAACTAACCATACGATCTTGTACTTCACTTGTCAAAGATCAGGTGGTAAAAATTTCATGAAGTTTGACGGTATATATTGGAAGATATTAGCATTTAAAGAAATGAAAATAAAAATTGAATACTAACCTGCAATTTCAAATAACTTTGATTGGCATTGGTGGAAAGACTTTGCACTATAGGCTTTGCATTAAAAATTTCTTCTATTGAAGATGTCTGTTGAAAGTCTACGAAAAAAATTCCGAAATACACTTGATTTTCATTCTTTCAGAACTTGTTAAGTAGAAGTAGGTCCAACATTGAATAAAATCCTAAGTCATTAATAGCTCTTAGATGCGATTGACATATAATAATCCCAGTGGTGACATTGTTTTAGCAAGCTAGCGCAACATTTTTTTTTTTAAATTGTAAAAACTTATGAAAATTGCATTCAAAAATGAACCCGACAAGTTATTTTTTTCAAGAAGATGCTCTAAGAGCCCAAAAACTAAGATTGTCCATAACTTCCTTATAATATATCAAAATGGAATGAATCAAAGCTTCACATGTAGACAAAAATTTCTTATTTTAGAGAAATTTTTTTTTTTAAAAATAGACTTTTAGCAAAATTATTTGTGCTACCCAAGTTACCAAGTACACGCCAAGTCTAGTTTGAGGATTTTTGTAGTACAACTTTTGCTACCAAGTTCCAATTGAAATAAAAATTATATTTCCACAAAGCTAATCAATTTTTCTATCTTATGGAAAAGTTCCAAAAAGTTTAGGGTTTAAAAATTGAGGTCATAGATACTTGCCCTAAATCTGCCTTGTCCACAAGGGGACAATATTACAATAAAACTTTAAGGATTCAAAGCTTGGACCATGTGCACTGTAGTCTGTACATTGCCATTGAAACATTGTACTCATTTGTTTACTTGACATACACAAGATAAGAGTATATTACATCAAAGAAAATTGTTTTCCCGCAATGTTTTTTACAATTGTAATCCTGATTAATTGTGACTTATTCATCTGATGATGAAGTCACTCATCCTAGGCTCAGGCATCCTAGGCTCAGGCATCCTAGGCTTAGGCTGCGTTTCTTCTTCATCGTAATCATCTTCTTTTCCAAAGGTATCGAAAGCCCACTTCTTCTACGCTCTATAGTACTCACACTCAGAAGCCAATTTACGCTCTTCATCTTTCATACTTGCCAATTGTTTTTCATAGAACTTCACCAGCTCCCGAAGCGTTTGTAATTCTCCATTCTTCTCTCCATACATAGGGTCTGAAGCCAAAAGGTCCATCTATGAGGCATATTGCACAGCAATATTAAGATATTCTTTTTCTTTTTCTTTTATTTCAAGATTCATGGCTCGCCTTTTCTGCTCTACCACCTGACGTCTACGTTGAAGGGTTTCAAATTTTGACTCCCATACCATATGCTCATCCATTACGTAGGCCTTTTCGCTTGTATATTTCTTCAAGTACAAATTGCGGCTGGTCTTGAAGGCATCAAAATCTTTATCATTCTCTTCAATGGCCTTAGTTATAGACTTCAACTTCAGCTTCAAATCATCCACGAAGCCATGATTAGCCTCACCCTCCTTCAAACTCTTCAATTCTTCTTTCTTGGCTTTCAAAGTCAACTTCGCGCTTTGTACTTTTGCAAGAAAGATGTCTTCATCATCCTCGGAATCACTTCTACCACCACTTTGCTCTTCCTCTTCAATTGTCATAGGGTCCTCAACACCTTTCCCCTTCTGATTAGCTCTCCCCAAGAATGCCTTCCCCTCTTCCTCTTCAATTATTATAGGATCCTCAATCCTTTTCCCTTTTTGATCTTTTCTTTCCAAGAATGCCTTCCCCGCTTCCTCCATAGAAATATCTTCATCTTCACTCACAAAAGAATACCCGTCATATTCATGAGTATGCTCATCATCGCTTGAAGTAGCCGACCACACTACCTGTTCATCGGGAACAATTGACTTCTCAAGCTTCATGGGTCACATAAAAGTTTGCCAATTGTTGGGTAATTCTATCTCAAATAATTTGGCTTTCTCCGGACGGATACCAACAGGAAGCTCCTTTAGAGTTGTCCAGTCCACCTCCTTCTTCAATATCAGTTTTGTATACACCATTTGGGCTAGAAAGAAACTGAAATCATCGTTGCGGTACGTCTTGTTCTCCAAGTACAAAGTAAACCATACCTCACAGCATCTGAGCTTGAAGGCTATATTCTTGCAATATGCAAGATTTGCCTTGTTGGTATTCAAATGTTTACGATGACGGTACCATGGAAACAACTTGGAGATGTGGCACCAATCCACATATTTTTTAACCGTTGCATAATTCCAAGATTCAGGTTTAGTTCTCCACCCCTTAAATGCCTTGATCTTGGGATTAGTCAAGATTGCCATCGCTTTTTGTGCTTCTTCCCGGCTTGTGGTTGATTCTTGTCGCAAATCTCCTTTCTCTGCTTCGCAGTAAGGGTTTCAAGGCTACAAAGGAGCAATGGTGGTGGCTCGTTGTCCATGATTTAGGACCTAGTGCTAGGGTGCTGAAAATTAGACTACCGATACTAATATACCCTTTGTCTATGTCGATTACAAGAAAGAGCCGCCCTTACTATACCCAAGTCAAACTACAAATAAATTGTACTTCACATTTACAAAAATGCAGTCTTTCACATTTATAAAAATGCAATCTTTCACATTCACAATGGCAATCAAGTTTGGAAATGAGTCGAGAAGTGAGTGTCCAAGTAAGACCGTAGAGAAAATTGAGGTGCAAAAAGATATAGTATCCCCTTACAAACTCAAGCCCAACTCATGTCCATGCAATCAGCCACTAGATGGTTGACAGACAATGCACAGAGGAAGAAGTGGTAACTTACAGTCCAGGCGACTTCCTTTAGTACCCAAAGTCGCTTTGGGGCGCGTGCAGGTCACGAAATCGGAGTGACCACAGGTCTGGGGGCGACTGCGCGTTTTGGGGCGACCTCGGATCACTAGAAGAAAAATGGGTCTGCAGCAACCCACTAATATGCGACCGTGGCCCTCTCTATTTGCACCAAATTTATTGTATACTTTGTACTAGTCGCAAAGCAGTTGTAGAATGATGTAGAGGGTTACAAGGAGCAACAGATGAGTAAATGTGAAGCATTCTACATCCACAGTTCAACAAAGATGTCGATGTATCTCTTGGAAGTTCAACTACCAAAGTGCAATAAAGTATAATCTAAACTGTAACTCCAACTCAATAAAGAAATGATTAAAGTTCAACTAGAAAGCAACTACAATGCAATTAGAATACGACTTCAATACAAGTGCAAAATAATTACATTACAACTACAAAACAACTACAATGCAACTAAAAAACAACTACAATGCAACTAAAAAATTTCACTAAATTGGCTACGAAAGCAACATGTAAGATAGATATAGATATTAGAATCTATGACTATTTTAGATTTTCAATATCTACAGATGGTATAGATTTCAAATACAACTTCAAAAAATCTAGAATTTTTATAGATGTTAGATATCTACTACACTTATAGATTTCAAAAATCTAAGACAACTGTAGATTTCCTACTTTGGAATTTGAATAGTAAAAGACAAATTGCCATACTGCATCCTGAAAACAACTGCAATGCAACTACAATACAATTAAAAAACAACTACAATGCAACTAAAAAATAACTACAATGCAACTAATAAACAACTATAATTCAACTATAAAACAACTATATTGTAACTACAATGCAACTACAGAACAACTAAATGCAACTACAGAACAACTAAAATGCAACTAGAAAACAATTGTGCACCAAGTTTGTGTGAATTGAACAATCAATAATATTTCATTGCAGTTTTTTCCAAAGGTAACAAAAATGCCAACCACGATTGTTCTCAATATCTTGCAGCTGCTAATATGTTCTCTTTTGCAGATAACTCTATAGCTCCGACTAAAGATGGAATAGTAGGTAGAGGAGGCACATCCTCTGGAGCAGCTAAACCAGAAGCTTCTATAGATGTGCTCACGAAGACATCTGATGTATTGAGAAATTCTCGTCGAGCACGAGCTTCTTTGTGCAGAACTACTTTCCAACCGTCTTTCCTTACATCATCAGCAAAGAATACTTGAGTCGCTTGGTTTGAAAATATAAAAGGATCAAGCATTCAACGCATTTTGTGGTGGAAATTGACCACAAGGAAACCAGCCTCGTCTCTAATGTAAGTTGGGTTTCCTCGAATGTCTGTTTTCTTCATCCATTCACAGCGCATTAGTATCACAGGGGTGCTAAGAGATCCATAATCTAGTTTTAGTATGTCTTTCAATACTCCAACATAATGCACCAACACATCTCGAACATCAGGAGTTGGAATCTGAAATACAGATGCGACATTGCAATCATATGTCTGCAATTGGGTTGAAGCATTGTCATCAGTCCTGAAATGGTTTCCAAAAGCTTTCATACGAGAATATCGAAGGGCCTTCTGCGATGGTTTCTTGCACAATAACATTATATCATTGTCCTCTATAGTATGTGCTCGGGGGGTGCTGTGCCTTAAAAAAATAAGGATATATGAGTGACCAACCACTATTTTATAGGGGGCTATTACTTTTTTTTTTTTTTTTTTTCACATGCTACAATTATGTAATTTTCTAATTTGGATTAATAGAGAAGGGGCTTGCATTACTTACAATTCCAATTTTCTATGAATAAATGATATGGTAAATTAGATTGAAAAATTATTCTACTATAATTTTGGCCCAAAATTGAATGGGGTGGTTTGGTTTAGGGAATGTTCTCGACATATATAATGCAGCATGGACCCAAAAAATGTTGAGAAAATTTCAGGCCAACGACAATTTAAGTTACAACAAAATTTGACAGAAGAAAGCTTTTACTCCAAAAAAAACTTTGGTGTCACCCTTTACTTGATATCTCACAATATTCATTCTCATGTGGGAGCTGTATTAGGACACACATCAAACATAGTTTTTGTACACAATGATGGAGTAAGAAAAATAATGCTCATTGTGTTTACAAACACAGTGAATGGGACCAAAGTTAGCATTGCCAAAGACTATGCGCATGCGCAAATCCGCATAAGTATCGCTGGAGTTGCAAAAAAACGGACTGAGTAGCTCCGGCCGCCCCACATCATCCTCCACAGAGTACAATTTGATCTTGTAATTGAGCGCCATCATCCACGCCCCTAAACCCTGCGTTCAACAAATCGAATCTGTCATTACACCACGCAGCACATCTGGATCCAGAACGCAAGAGCAACGCACCCTAAACCCTGAAAGGTAAACCACAAATTAACAAGAGCCTGAAGACCACAAGACAACCGCAATACAAAACCCTACGTTGCCCAATTCAGAGACTAGCAATACCTCAAAGCAGCAGGTGCCAAGATGATCGCAGCGACCCCAGGCACCATGTGACGCTGTCACACAAGAAAAAGACACAAAAAAAACAATTCCCCAAACCCTGAAGTCGTAAAGCCTAAAACCAAAACACAAATCTGCACCAAACCGTGACGGATTTGCAACAAAACGTAACGAGGGCTGCTTGGGGATGCTCCCAACGAACCAACCGTAGCCAAACAACAAAATTGATTGCACAAACCCGTAGCCAAACAACAAAATTGATTGCACAAATCGTAAATCCTACACGCACAACACAGATCCAACGAAATTGATTGCACAAATCGTAAACCCTACACGCACAACACAGATCCGCCCCAAACCGTAACGAGGGCTGCTGTGGGACATCCGAAACTGAACGGGCGCACAAACCGTAAACCCCGTATCCAGCAAACTAAGGTCCTTGCACAAACCCTCCACCTCGTCCAAAGCAAATTGATTGCACAAACCCTCCACCTCGTCGACAGCAAACTCAGGTCCTTGCACACGCCACGGCCGGATTCTTGCACACGTCGGGAGATTGCACCCAGTCCCGACCAATTGAACAAACCCTAAACCTCTTCCTTGCAAACTCAGACGCAACGGTCGGCTTCAAGTGAACTGACCCCTAAGCTGAGTTGAGCCAGATTGCCCTGACCCCTAAGCCGAAAACCCCATCACTGAGCCAGATTGAACTGACCCCTAAGCGCAGTAAACCATCACTGAGTACCCTAAACGAGATCTACACAATCTTGTATTCTGTAATATTAAATCATACT
Organism: Neckera pumila; assembly: GCA_963969595.1. Lineage (NCBI taxonomy): Eukaryota > Viridiplantae > Streptophyta > Bryopsida > Hypnales > Neckeraceae > Neckera > Neckera pumila. Next base: position 46,906,437 of record OZ018409.1, on the reverse strand, counting down.
TCGTATTAACTTACAGTAGTCAGACCCTAAATTATGTATCCATGTACAATGTATAACACTTAGTTGTAAGAGTAGTTAAGTCACTGTAGGAATCCGAGAGTCTTACATGAACTAAGATGTATATTTCCTATAGTACAATAAGCATTTCAGACATTTGGCCAAAGAATTTAATTCAAAGGGGGCTATTTTAGTACTACTGCATTTTCTAATGGGGCCTATTATTCCATACCCTATAGTACTTTAAAGACATCCAATGCCATATTCTATACCCTATAGTACTCTAAACTCTTTTATAATTTTTAGCCCAAATGAATAAAAAATACCCTATCATTTTTTCGCTCATAGTTTGCTAATCCGCCCGATGACTACACCCCCCGAGAGTATGTGCAGCAATATGATTGTTGCGAATAGCCGTTTTTATCCAAACATCAAGCGTTGTTGTACTTGGGTCTATTTGACACTCTTCTTTCTATTTTCTGCAAGTGTATGAAAGAAGTTCAAATCAAGTTCGTCAAAATAAGCTAAACAACAACTACTACAATTGCAAAGTCCTACAACCATCCCAAATATTTTGTAGCACTTCTAATTCACGTGATTTGCATGTCCTTGTTTTATTAAGTACACTATCCAAGATGAAGAAGCTTGTGCAACTTACTTCACAAATGGCTCCATAACCGCAACATTGTTTAGCACATAATTATGTGCTACATCCCGCATTGTAGTAGACATTACAAAAGGCCGACCCGCACCTTCAAGAACTTCTTCAGCATCACCATATTCCTCCTCGGCATCCCATACAAGCCTTTTGACAACCTCAAATCTTTGTAAATACTCAGTCACAAAGCCAAGGCATTCTTCTTTCAGATACCCTTCTGCCATGCAAGCCTCTGGCCTAGCCATGCTTCGAACATAATTCTTCAAGGTTTTCATATACCTTTCAACTGGATACATCCACCTCGTGCTAACAGACCCACACAAGTCAAGTTCCTGCACTAGGTGATATGAAAGGTGTGTCATCATGTCAAGAAACGACGGTGGAAATTCCATTTATAATAGTGCCATACTTTCAGCTACATCCAATTGAAGAGACTCAAACTCCATTGGATTATAAATTTTTGTGCATATCCTCCTAAATACCTTGTACATTTGCATGACAGCCATGCGTGCTCCAGGCTTCAATAGCCCCCTTAATGCTAATGGCATCAATTGCTGCATCAAAACATGATAGTCATGCTATTTGAGGCTTCCAAATTTCTTAGCCTTAATATGTTTGCCAAATGAGGAAGAATACTCTGAGGGAAGCTTCACAAAAGCAATTACATTTGCAAATTGTTCATATTCTTCTTCTGAAAGCACATATCCTGCTGCTGGTTTCAACATGTTACCAGGTTTGCGAGGATTTGGTATCAACCACAAATGCTTTCGTATGCCTCTTCTTTGTAAATCGCGTCGCACCTTCAGTGTATCTTTTTTCCCTTTTATGTCTTCAAGAAATTCTTGGCAAGATTCATCTCACAATGCATGACGTCTAATGTATAGCGGATAAGAAGCCTCTAAACACATAAACAATTTTCATAAGTAAGTACAATATTGACTAAGGACAAGGAAAGAAATAATAAATATTTACACATTCATTGGTACATTTATCTCCTTGATGCTTTCACCATCATTTCATCTCTATTAAAGAACATGCTAATGGAACTTAGCAAAAAAGATTCTTGATTTTGTGTATATTGTGGACACTCTTTTGTCTAATGTAATTGCTCATCACAAAGAAAATCTCATTGTATCTCACCATATCTATATGCAACTATAGTACAACCAATATAGAACTATTATCGAGGCTGGCTAGGTATTCTTTTCAACAACTTCCTATAGATGCAACTTAGTCATTTGACTTGATAAACTATTACAACTCACCTTCCAATAGGGCAACTTGAAAAGAATGCTAGTCCGCTTCACTCCATGCAATTTGGACGGATCTCCTGGAGCACCATCTCTGTTCCCTTCTGCCTTCCACGACTTGTACACCTCCGCATACTCTAGTTGTTCCTCCACAGATACAACTTTGGGTTTTCCTCGTGTTTCCAGTCGTCCATCAAAGTGATCCTTCATATGCTCCGAGCGATAAGGATGATCAGTAGGTAACCATCTACGAGTTCCTTGATAAATTTCTTTACATAGTTCCTTCGAATGCTCTGCTCCTAAGTCATTACCACACCATGCACAACCTGCATATCCTTGGTGGGCAAATCCTCCGACAATGCCGTATCCTGGATAGTCATGTATTGTCCATAGAAGAACTGCTCGTAGATTGAAAGAGCGGGCCCCAACTTCTTGTATTACATCATATGCTTGCACTCCCTTCCATAGTTCTAGTAGCTCATCCACTAGGGGCTCTAGATATACATCAAATACTTCAGCAGTTACAGATTTCTTTCCAGGAATCAACAAAGCCAGCATCATAAAAAAAAATTTGGTACATAACCAAGGGGGCAAATTATAATTCAACAATGTCACTGGCCAAGTGGACCAGCTTGAGCGGGTTTGTTTAAAAGGATTCACTCTATCTACAGCAAGAGCAAAATGGACATTTCTAGAATCTTCATGAAAGCTTGGGTCCACATTTTCATGGAAGTGGCGCCATGCTTTTGAATCGCATGGATGTTGTACTAGATTGTCTCCTCCCGGACGACTACTTCCATTCTCTGAGTGCCATAGCAACAATTTGGACAATGCTGGGCTACGAAACATGCGCTGCAATCTTGGAATGATGGGGAAATGCCTCAATACTTTCACTGGAAACTTCTTCCGTCTCTCATCCCAATACCTCGGAAGATTACACTTTGGACAGTGCGTAGCATTTTCAAGTTCTCCTCTAAACAACACACATCCTTTTTCACATGCATGGATGCTATTGTAAGACAACCCTAATTTCTTGGTTAGGCTTCGAGCTGCATAGAAATTCTTGGGCAACGCATTGCCTTGTGGTAGAATGTGTCCTTGCAAAAGTGTAAACATTTCATCAGCAAAATTGTTACTCATCCCATGGACAGTGCAAACATTCATGAGAAGAATGGTAGCTACCAACTTTGTACACTGAGCACCTTCATACAATTCATAGAGAGCATCTTCCAGAATTTGAGAGTCGAAATTGCTTAGACCTTCATGCTCAAGTGTATCACCAACTGGTTCTTCTTGTGGCATTGCATTTTTGACCTCCAATTCAGCATCTACACTTGGTCTAGAGTTGCATTTGCTGCTGACATTGTCTGCTATTGTGAAGGCTTCAACTACTGTGTCATGTAGCCATTCTTCGATGGCCTCTGCGTCTTTGACGTCTTGAAATAAATTGTCAAGCATGTTCCTGGTGTCTACTTCATTATCAACGCGTACTTCTTGACCTCCTTCTGAACTCCAAAAAGCAGCCTCCCATTCATCATCTGATGGCTCCCTACTTCCAAGTCCCCGCTACACTCAAAATTTTGGATCTCTTCCATTTCGAATGAGATGATCACTCACTATGGAAGCCAGCCACTTCCTGCCGCCTTTACACTTACAACATGGACAATTCATTCTTTTCAAATTCAAAAACCTAGCCCGCCGATACTCTCTTACCCAAAGTCTATCATCACGTTGTTGCTTTCGTCGTCACTCTGCGGTTTGTACCTCGTCATTTTCTCTATCCATCTTGGCCAACTTTGAATTTCACTGAGGAAGTACGGTTGCTTTTAAAATGCACTTGTATCCTATAGATGAAATACAAAAGTAACAATAGAAAATGAGCAATCAAGCTAGTCTTCAGGTTGCAAACCCTAAATCTCCTAAAACACACCCAAAATACACCTAACCCAAGAACTTTGAATACCTTGGTTCAAGATAGAACTATACTACAGCAGGAAGAAGTCATCTTCTACTGTGAGACATTGCGAGGGGTTGGCCTCCCAAAACATCGTCCTAAAACGGAAGGTGGATTACAATTGAAAGGGCAAGAGAAACATGAATTTAATGACTGATGGAAGGAAAACTAGTTGTTGTCCTTATAGCTAGAGTAGGGTACAATAGAATAGGGTTTTGTAGCTGACAATATTTACAGGTAGAGATTTTGATCAGAATCCAATCTATTGCGTTACAATTTGCAGGTTTCATCGGAGTCCGGAACGGAGCTAGGTTTTAGGGGATGGATTTTCAATTCTGCTGTACATAGTGCCATTAGATACTGGTCTAAGCTTTTCTTGAATTGTATAGAATTGGACTCGCCTTCATTTATTTTTTGGTAATCCGGTGAATGAGCCTCCTTGTCTCTTTTGATGGATGAAATTGAGTTGGTTCCTTTTTTGGACATTCCACAAGTTTACGTCAACGACGAGTTTCTTGGAGGAAACAAAATTCTTATCTCCATGCACCGAGTAAGTGTCCAAGTTTCCTAAGGTGTTGTCTTTGAATCCTGTTTTCTTATATGGGACATAGCATAGATTTCAAGTTTGTACCTGATTGAAGTTTTGATTTGTCTGTGGCAATAGTCGGGAGAACTAGAGACATTATTGAAAGATGTGAAGAAGATGGACAGGTCATTCACCCCGGGGTGAGCTTCTCTGCGTTGTTTTGATATGGTGATTGCGCCGTTTATTGTCTTTTGTATCCTCTTTGATGTATTTGATCACCCCAATTATGTGTCCTAGAATAAACTGATTCTTTTTGCTTGAAATCGTGTACCTTTGGACCACTGTCAAGAATCTTTTCGATATCATAAGGGAAATTGATGAGGTATTTGTGGCCATGCCTCCTTGCCTCTAACACCCGATGATTTCTGTTGCACCTCTTTGAAAGGAGCTCTCCCCTCTGGTGTTGGCATAATTCTGCGTGGACAAGCTCTCCTCACGTCGCTCTGATCAGAAGCTGCACTGTACTTTACATCAAAGTGAAATTGTTGAAGGGCAAAGTTTGAAGGTGCCAATGAGGCTCCAAGTGCAGTCCGTGGCCTTGTGGAGTGAACTTTGGGAGTATTGGTCAGTAATAGAATGACTTGATATGATTAAAGTGGTTTATGGAGATGAGACCATTCCTACATTGTACGAAAATCCAAGAGTTTCTGAGGAGCAACTTTTCGGGCATCCAGTTTCTTATCTTCTCTTTTGATAATTTAAAATTAATCTTACACATGGGAAGCTTGAGGCATGCAACTCGCGGCAGTTAATAACCTAACTGAAGTTACTGGTTTTGCACCTCGGTTTGTCTCCTTTTTGCTTTGCCTGAACTCAACAACATGAGTCGTTTGACTTATTAATTTTTGATGTTATGTTTTTGATGGTGTGAGAGGGCCCACTTGAACTAGGGTTGATGAGTGGTGTCTGTTTACTAGATTTAGTACAACTTTCTTTTGTTTCTATCACCATCTATGTTATAATTTGGCAGATTCTTTTATATTTTTGTCAAGTGGCAGTTTTATTTTTTGGGTTTGGGGTCTGATGTGCAATTTTTCTCAACCGCACTGGCACAGTAGTCTCTCCATTCATTACATGTATGTGTGCGGTTTACAGGTATTGTGAGACGAGCAATTGCCTTGGGTAGGTTCCTGCAAAATCCTGTGACTATGGTTGCTTCTTTATGTGGTCCTACGAAGGAAATTCTCTCGTTCAGGTTGCACCCAGTGCAGAACTGCTTGACAAATGAGGAATTATATGAAGCCATAGAGCTTGTCATGGTTACTGTGATTAATCAGGTGGGCACCGTCTCTTTCTCTTGCAATTTGGTTTATTCTTTTTGGTAGGAATTACTTACTGTGCCATCTTTTGCAATAGACTTTAGACATGAATTGTATCATCACTCTGCATGCGAGGTCCATGAAACATCTTTCTTTGGATTGGATGAGTAGAAGTGCTCATCATTAAACCCGTCAATTGCACTGATCCTTCACAGTCATTGCAACTATGTTCCTCTTCTGAACTTGAACTTGTTTCATCCCCTGGTATGTTCAGGTTGGCATCAATATTAACCTGGCAGCTTCACATGATTGGATTTTTGGCCCTCTTCAATTTGCTGCTCATTTTATTTGGTTCTGCAATTGTTTCATCCTGACATATCTTTGTTAATCTTTTTATCAGGAGACATTAGTGTGACTTGGTGAGTTGTGGCTTTGTTCTGCAGCAATTCAACGGAAATCCAGTTGTGCCAGTACAACTTGTGCGTCCTGAGCACTCGGAGAAAGCTCTGTATCACCTCTGCAATGAGGTGCACAAGATCACTAAGGGCCTGTGCTTGGATTTGCTTGTGGCAATTCTTCCAGACAGCAATGCACCTTTATATGGTATGTAAACTGTTATACTCAGAGTTTGTAAACTGTTCTAATATGGAGTGATCTATGTTCAGGGCACTTCTATGAAGTGCATGGTCCAAATCTTAAGATAGATGTCGTTTTTTAATGGTTGTGATGGATGTTGATTGTAGGTGATCTGAAGAAGCAGTGTTAGACTGTCCTTGGTGTAGTCTCACAATGTTGTTTGACCAAGCATGTCTTTAAGATGAGCAAGCAATACTTGGCCAATGTAGCTCTGAAGATTAATGCTAAGCACCTTCATACAATTCATGGAGAGCATTTAGGTTGCACACTAGTTGCATGCAAGTTGCATATTAGTTGTACACAAGTTGCATACTAGGTGCAACTAGGTGCACATAGGTTACAAATGAATTGCATGCTAGTTGCATATTAGTTGTATATTAGTTGCATAGTAGTTGCACACTAGTCGTATATTAGTTGAAAATATGGTTGCATACTAGTTGCATATTAAGAAATTGGAGATGCCAGGAGAGATATTGGGTCTCACTAGTCCATGATCGTCCTTGCCAACGGCTTGTTGGTTTTGTAGATGGGGTTCCTATGAATGTTGAGATCGTTTCCTCGACTGAGGATTACATAATTGTCTTAAATCACGGACCCCTATTTTTTGGAACTCACCCCGGCAATAGCAACAATGATTCATATTAGTTTTACAACCTCAAGTATACAGAGCCAAGTGAGAATGGGCCGTTAGTGAGCTATAGTGTTCTTATGTCATCCCAATATCGCTATTCCATTCATACACGTGATGTGTGTTACCTTTTCATTCATCCTACAGTGAGATAGATGAGATGTATGGACGAGAATGACTACTTTATAGAGAACCTCTACTGCGCCGCCAACTTTATGATCTTCTTTATGCTAGTGCTAGTTTAGTGCTAGTTTAGTGCTAGTTTCGACTAGAATGAATGCCTCCTTTTTGTACACAGCTCTCCTGAGTCTTGAGTTCTCTCTTGCAGCCAGAATGGAGAGAAGGAAAAGCGACAAGGAGCCGCGGTGTTTCTGTGGGCTTAGTTTCAAGATGCCAATCTATGATTATTGGCAACAGAGGAGAGGAGGAGTTCAGTGGTAGGGTTTAGTACCAATTATTGTGGTTGAAAGACTTTTTGTTTTTGCATGGAGAGTTTGCAGGTGCGGCACGTGATTGATACCTTTGAGGTGCAGGAAACATGCTTTTTATGATTTCTTGAGAGAGAGTAAGGAGTCTTTCTTGAGTGAGAGAGAGTAAGCGATTGATACCTTTGAGGTGCAGTGCAGGAAGACATGCTTTTTACGATTTCTTAAAAGAGAGTAAGGAGTCTTTCTTGAGTGAGAGAGAGTAAGGACTAGAGGTGTAGAGTACGGCTGTGCGAGTTGACAAGCGATTCGGCGCTGTTTTGCGATCTTGGCTGCAGGTGTCTGGGCTATCAAATCGTGAGTTTTAGGTTTGATCTGCGAGTTTTGAGCTTCATTGGAGGTGCAATTCTGAAGCTTTAGAGTATGCTTCGGTTTGATGGAGGTTTCGGGATTGAAAGATTAGTTTGGTGAGATGTTTTTTCCTCTTGATTGGGTTTTGTGACTGGGGTCATGGTTGGGCTAAGGTGGGATTGCTGGGTTGGGTTGGGGTTGCTAGATCATCTGGGATGGGGAGAAACAGCCCATGTTTTTGTTCCTTTAGTTTCGAGGACTTTGTGAAATTTGAAATTTCAAGGACTATTAGAAATCTGAAAATTTTTAGTTGATTTATGTGGGGTTCAGTGTGTTTGGGAGTGTTTTTTGTGTAATGTGTTGTGGTTGCTGACAATAATTGGTTTTGGAATAGGAGTGAATTTGCTATTTTATTTGCAAAATTGCACAGGTGTTAGGTGTTGTTCTGGTGGCACCTGCATTGAGTATCTTTTGCACTGCACAGCACCGCACCTGAACTAACTACATTTACAACTCAACAAAAGTGAGCATTCCTATATTCTTTCTTTTCACCATATTTCATTGTTTGATAGATATACATTTATATCATCTAATGTTTTTTTTATTGATAATAATAACTAAGCAATGATTTTTATTGCAGGAGAGTCTCTTCAAAGCAGAATAGTACACTGGATTCAGTGGATTGGCTACCGTCTAAGAAAAGAGCTAGAGGTAACAAGAAAGACAAGGAAGTCATCACAGAAGATGAAGATCCCATTTCTTCAAATGATTTAAGCAGCAGCAACGGTGAGTTGCTAAAATTTTAGAAAGTATTTTTTTTACAAAACTTTAAATTCTTCAAATTCATCAAGTACATTGTAGTTTCCTTTCCATTTCTTGTAATAATAATACTATCATTTTTTGTTTAGGGGATGAGCAAAATGAATCAGAAGAAATTGATCACCGTTTGAACCATGCTACTCAACAAAATCAGCCGATGCAATCCATGGAGCAGATTCAACAAAATCAACAAAATCAACCGATGCAGCAGCCAGGGCAATGGCAATGGATGCCACAATTTGGGCCACCACTGTCTACACAGTGGACATGTCCCCCCTATGTTGGACCAACAAGTTCTCCCTATTCTGGATCGGGAGGTCCTCCATACTCTCCCTATTTGGGGTCGGGATCTGGAGGACCAGTAGCTCCTGCTTCTGTTTTATGGCAGAATCCTGAGAGCATTGGATGATCCAATAGACGAAAGAAGCAGAAGGAGTTAGAAAAAAATTCAACAATGAGGAGTAAGGGTGGGCTGAAACCAAATGCAGTGCATGTGACTTTGAACGGGGAGATTGATGCATCATCTTCCGGGAAGAATGCTTGGGACCAGTCTATGAGATCATATGTCCCTTTAACACTTGATATGAGTGTTACTGAATACAATAAGCATAGACCAGAGACTTTGAAGAAGTTAAGAGACTCAATGGATGCAAAATTTGAATATGTGGGGAATCCCCTTAGTAATAGGGGTTTTCAAAATGCAGTGGTACGGTTTTTGAAAGGTGAACGTTGCAAATTAAAAAAGCTACATGTTCCAGGGGGTAGTGATGATGAGAAAGATTGTCCAACAACTATAGACCTTCAGCAATGGAAACAATTGAAAGCTTATTGGAGTGCAAGTGATCAAGTACAAAAATTTGAAGTGATGTCCAATGCTCGGAAACAAGTTCAAAATGTGTCAAAGCGTGGTCGTCGAGGGAAAGCAGGCTGCGAAATTGCTGTGGTGAGTTTTTTCAATAGTTTGTTTAAAGGTATTTTTGACTTGATAAAGAATCATTTTGGATTTATCATTGACCAAAACTTGTAGGCATTCTAATAGTGGTCTTCTTGAATTGTCTTAGACCAAGACGGGGACGGGACTCAGTGAAGTTGCAGAGGGCTTGCAATCTGACGTAGGAGGATCACCATCGATGAGTGGTTTTGCATGAAAGTTGCAAAATAGTTGTAACAATTTTTTAGTTGCATATATCAGTTGCAAAAATGTTAGTTTAAAGTTGCATAGTAGTTGCAAGGGTTAGTATTAGTTGTGAAATAGTTCAATAGTATTTACAAGGATTGCTATGCTAAGAGTTGTAAAGTAGTTGGGTAGTAATTGCAATGATCACTAATAGTTGTAAAATAGTTGGATAGTAGTTGCAATGGTTGTAAAATAGTTGAACAGTAGTTGCAAGGATCACTAAAGTTATAAAGTAGTTGGATAGTAGTTGCAAGGATTACTAGGAGTTGTAAAATAGTTGGACAATAGTTGCAAGTTGTAAAGTAGTTGGATAGTAGTTGCAAGGATGACTAGGAGTTGTAAAATAGTTGAACAATAGTTGCAGAGTAGTCAATGATTATAACCATTGTTTCTTTGTGGTCAATAGGTTGTGTCCTCCAGACTTCAAGCAAAAATGGTTGCATTGGAAACTAAACAAGAGGAATTTGAGAAGTTCAAAGATGAAGTACTCGCAATTACAAAGCAGAATACTGCGGCTGTTGAAAAGTTGCAGAAGACTTTGATGAAGTTTTTGGGAAAGGAAGACATTCTATCAGATACTACTCATCCACCATTGGATCCAAGTCCCATTGATCCATCACCTCTTCTAAATCCATCTGATTGTTCTGTTGATCCATCACCTCTTTTAGATCCATCTAATTCTTTTGTAGATCCATATGATCTTGATCCATCATTGGGTGCTACTGTTGCTCTGGATCCATTGGGGAAGAATATGACTACTAACACAAATGAGTTAGTTGTAGGCTTTAACTTGGAGCCGAATGGCATTGCTAATACAAAGGACATTGCTACAAATCCAATGGTGTTAGAAGACAACAACAACAAGAAGGCTCCTTTAGACAAGCAACCAGGTGAGGGCGAAGGTAGTGCCGAACCAGATGAAGGCAAAGCTACTGCCGAACCAGGTGAAGGCGAAGCTACTACCAAACCAGGTGAGGGCGAAGCTAGTGTTGAAGATGAGTTACTGATGTTGGGTGGCTCTACTCCTGTATCGAAGAATGCAAAGGCTCCAAATAGTACAAGAAAGTCTCCTAGAGTAAAGGAGCAAGTAAAGGAGCAAGAGGTGAGGCCAACTTTCTAAGTAATTACTTTGATCTTCAAAATGTCATTGTAATTTTATATATGGATCAATTACTTATGATGATTGTGATCAGTTATTGCAGAAACCTTTTGTCAGGAAGGAGATCTTGAAGAGGGTAGTTCAGCCCAAGGTTGCACCAAAGGTTCCACCTAAATCTAAACCTAAATCCAAACAAAGAGCTAAGGTGGCATTTCCAAAGGTAACATTCATACCTCTTCATTTTTAGAATTTTTTTATATAATCATCTTCAAATCAATGTAAAGTAATGTTGTTCCATATATTTGTATAAATTTATAGCTCATCAATAGCTAATCAAGGTTTTTTTATTCTATACTTGGAGCAGTTCTCAATCGGTCAGCATGTTTCTCGTCTCAATCCATCAGCCCCTTCCCAAGTAGTGGCAGCTGGATGTATCACTTCTATTGGAGGTGGAGAGGGTCCACAACAACATCATGGAAAGTCTATTCCAGAAGGGTGGTATAGGCTTGATGTTGCACATGTACCAGGTGGTTTTGTGGATTTGATGCGTCCAAATCCAGAAGGAGATCAATTGAAGTTAAAAGATGTTGTTGGAGCAAATACTATTTGTGATGGGCAATACGTAGTTGTTCTAAATCGTGTTTGCAAGTGAATCATATAGTAAATTGTAGTTAGTACATATTTGACTACTATTTTTGTACACAATCTGTTTTCTATATGTTCACTGTATGTTATGTTTTGATTGTACTACTTATTTACGTAAAATGTTTGTCTCTATTTCAAAAGTAAGAGATTGGAAAATAGTCATGTATTAATGTTGAAAGTAGTTGCAAATTAGTTGCATGTAATATTTATAAATATTGAACAGTAGTTGTATAAATGTTGAACAGTAGTTGTAGAAAAGTTGAGACGGTTGCACATGGTTATATTGATGTTGAAAAATCCATTATAAGATAGTTGCATGAAAGTTGCAAAACTATCATGTGTTGAAATCAATTGCATAATAGTTGCATGTGATTTGAACAAGTTGAAAATTGCCCATGTCACAAAGAAATTTTTATAAAATTAAAAAATTAGTTGCATTTTATATCAATTTGTAAAAAAATAAGTTGCATAATAGTTGCATTTAGGTTGCACACTAGTTGCATGCAAGTTGCATATTAGTTGTACACAAGTTGCATACTAGGTGCAACTAGGTGCATATAGTTACAAATGAGTTGCATGCTAGTTGCATATCAGTTGCATACTAAATGTATATTAGTTGCATAGTAGTTGCACACTAGTTGTATATTATTTAGTTGAAAATATGGTTGCATACTAGTTGCATATTAAGAAATTAGTTGCAGACTAGTTGCATACTAGTTGTATTTAGGTTTAAAAATTAGTTGCATATTAGTTGCATATTAGTTGCATACTAGTTGCATATTAATTGCATACTAGTTGCATATTAGTTGCATAGGTTAAAAAATTAGTTGCAAAGTAGTTGCATACTAGTTGCATACTAGTTGTATTTTGGTTAAAAAATTAGTATGCAAACTAGTTGCACACTAGTTGCAGACTAGTTGCATACTAGTTGTATTTAGGTTTACAAATTAGTTGCATATTAGTTGCATACTAGTTGCATATTAATTGCATACTAGTTGCATATTAGTTGCATAGTTTAAAAAGTTAGTTGCAAAGTAGTTGCATACTAGTTGCATACTTGTTGTATTTTGGTTAAAAAATTAGTATGCAACTAGTTGCACACTAGTTGCATACTAGTTGCATACTTGTTGTATTTTGGTTAAAAAATTAGTATGCAACTAGTTGCACACTAGTTGCATACTAGTTGCATACTTGTTGTATTTAGGTTAAAAAATTAATTGCAAACTAGTTGCATACTAGCTGTATTTAGGTTAAAAAATTAGTTGCAAACTAGTTGCATACTAGTTGTATTTAGGTTAAAAAATCAGTTGCAAACTAGTTGCATACTAATTGTATTTAGGTTAAAAAATCAGTTGCAAACTAGTTGCACACTAGTTGCAAATATATACCAAAATGAGTTGCACGCTAGTTGCAAGTAGGTGCAGAAGTAGTTGCATACTAATTGTATGATAGTAGCTTATTAGTTGTATAAAGCTTATAACAAGATGAGTTGCATACTAGTTGTTTATTAGTTGCACATTAGTTGTATAATAATCCTAACTGCATTTGCTACATGAATTGGGTACTAGTTGCATATTAGTTCTAGGTAATCCAAAGAGTTGCATATTAGTGGCGTACAAGTTGCATACAATTGAAAATAAAAGTTGAAAACTAGTTGCAAAGTTCAAATTTGGTTCAAATACATTAATTACTAAGAAGCGCCATGAGAAGAGGTGCAGTTATTGAGTTTATTGGTCTCATGGGGCACAGTGTAAATTTATTAGTCTTAGCCGGCAGTGCATACCATGCATACCATGTCAGAAGACTTCGTGGATGAAATTTCAGACAGTGCTATTCGATAAGTGATATGTTACAACTGCATTTCAACTAGTGCAACTTGTCCACTGCGACTAGCGGCTCTAAATTGTCACAAGTCGCAAATGTCCTATACAACTACAAAACTAGTTGCTGTGTGTAGTCGCAAAACCCTTCGTTTTCTTCTAGTGGATGTTGGTGCGAGCGCGAATGTTGGAGCGACCGCGGGTGTTGCTCGGGGGGTGTAGTCATCGGGCGGATTAGCAAACTATGAGCGAAAAAATGATAGGGTATTTTTTATTCATTTGGGCTAAAAATTATAAAAGAGTTTAGAGTACTATAGGGTATAGAATATGGCATTGGATGTCTTTAAAGTACTATAGGGTATGGAATAATAGGCCCCATTAGAAAATGCAGTAGTACTAAAATAGCCCCCTTTATATTAAATTCTTTGGCCAAATGTCTGAAATTGCTTATTGTACTATAGGAAATATACATCTTAGTTCATGTAAGACTCTCGGATTCCTACAGTGACTTAACTACTCTTACAACTAAGTGTTATACATTGTACATGGATACATAATTTAGGGTCTGACTACTGTAAGTTACTACGGAGTATGATTTAATATTACAGAATACAAGATTGTGTAGATCTCGTTTAGGGTACTCAGTGATGGTTTACTGCGCTTAGGGGTCAGTTCAATCTGGCTCAGTGATGGGGTTTTCGGCTTAGGGGTCAGGGCAATCTGGCTCAACTCGGCTTAGGGGTCAGTTCACTTGAAGCCGACCGTTGCGTCTGAGTTTGCAAGGAAGAGGTTTAGGGTTTGTTCAATTGGTCGGGACTGGGTGCAATCTCCCGACGTGTGCAAGAATCCGGCCGTGGCGTGTGCAAGGACCTGAGTTTGCTGTCGACGAGGTGGAGGGTTTGTGCAATCAATTTGCTTTGGACGAGGTGGAGGGTTTGTGCAAGGACCTCAGTTTGCTGGATACGGGGTTTACGGTTTGTGCGCCCGTTCAGTTTCGGGTGTCCCACAGCAGCCCTCGTTACGGTTTGGGGCGGATCTGTGTTGTGCGTGTAGGGTTTACGGTTTGTGCAATCAATTTCATTGGATCTGTGTTGTGCGTGTAGGGTTTACGGTTTGTGCAATCAATTTCGTTGTTTGGCTACGAGTTTGTGCAATCAATTTTGTTGTTTGGCTACAGTTTGTGCAATCAATTTTGTTGTTTGGCTACGGTTGGTTCGTTGGGAGCATCCCCAAGCAGCCCTCGTTACGTTTTGTTGCAAATCCGTCACGGTTTGGTGCAGATCTGTGTTTTGGTTTTAGGCTTTACGACTTCAGGGTTTGGGGAATTGTTTTTTTTGTGTCTTTTTCTTGCGTGACAGCGTCACATGGTGCCTGGGGTCGCTGCGATCATCTTGGCACCTGCTGCTTTGAGGTATTGCTAGTCTCTGAATTGGGCAACGTAGGGTTTTGTATTGCGGTTGTCTTGTGGTCTTCAGGCTCTTGTTAATTTGTGGTTTACCTTTTAGGGTTTAGGGTGCGTTGCTCTTGCGTTCTGGATCCAGATGTGCTGCGTGGTGTAATGACAGATTCGATTTGTTGAACGCAGGGTTTAGGGGCGTGGATGATGGCGCTCAATTACAAGATCAGATTGTACTCTGTGGAGGATGATGTGGGGCGGCCGGAGCTACTCAGTCCGTTTTTTTGCAACTCCAGCGATACTTATGCGGATTTGCGCATGCGCTTGGAGAACGGGGAATGCGTGGAGTGGCCTTTCCTTTTTTGGAACTTAGATGATGCATGCCGAATACCAAAGCGGTTTGAGGCCATGAACCCGGTTAAAGAACGCGTTTATGTAATTCCGTCGGTGGAGGGCGACACCGGACGTCGCAAGCGGTGTCGTGTTGGGGACCAGGCCGACACGAGGAGCAGCGACTTGGCAGCGGAGCAGCCAAGGCAACTTACGGGTTTGGGAGGTGTCCAACCGTGTGGCACGGATGTCTTGCACGCCGGTGCTGCACGGACGTTGGAGGAGGCAGGAGCTGCCGGTTTAGGGCATCCCACTGAAGTTCCAGAATTTCCTGAAGACGACGAGGCTGAGCCACAGCCGACACTGTCACCTACTGATGTGCTCAAGGAGACCCTGCTACAATCCACGCTGTTAGCCACTAATGTGCTTGAGAATTACAAGCAGGGTGCAGAAAAGCTGAGAAGGGAGCTAGAGTCACTTGATTTTGCAGATCACAAGTGGGACCTAAAAACTTACGATCACTGTGGCTTGGCTGTTGTGAAGATATATTGCGGGGAGTGTAAGAGAGAAATTGGGGGTACGGGCCGTGATCACTCCTGGATTGCAGTGCAAAACCTATTTGCAAATTTCAAGAAGAATCATTTACATTCAGCTCTCCACATCAAGCAATGGTGCAGGAAGAGGGGTTTAGTATACAGCGACCACCCAAAGGAGGGCAAGTCCAGCAAACCCATCATTTTGACACCAGCAGATCACCGGCGACTCGTGGAGGA
Organism: Neckera pumila; assembly: GCA_963969595.1. Classification (NCBI taxonomy): domain Eukaryota; kingdom Viridiplantae; phylum Streptophyta; class Bryopsida; order Hypnales; family Neckeraceae; genus Neckera; species Neckera pumila. Next base: position 46,890,634 of record OZ018409.1, on the reverse strand, counting down.
AGGCGTTAGCATTCTTCAAAGTGTGAATGACTTGATCTCCTCAAATGATCCTCCGTTTGTAATAGTCGGAGATGTGGGTGTTCCCTAGTTGAAGTCCTTTTGGTTCAAGGTGTGCTGCAAGCTCGATGGAGAACTACTGCTTCTGTGCCCGCAGAAGGGGAACCTTAGACAGAACTTAGAGAATCACGTCCATGGCCTGGTTCATACGAAGTGCTGTGAAGACTTGGCTGCGGCAAGCAGTTCGTCGAAGAGTTCATGTGCAGTCAGCTCCGAAAAACGGGGGAGACCCACCGCAAGGTCGAGGTCGACCACCGGCAATCAACGCGACCTCCATTTTTGGTTCAACAGTTCAGGCAGTGTAGGTTCCGAAGCAGCAGGAGAATCCCCGTTAGGTATGCACTCCGACTCTATTTTGTCGTTGCTGTGTTGGGGATTTAGGAAGAAAATCGTTGAGTACGCTGGGAAGTCCTATAGAGTCGAGTCGTTGCAGAATGATTCAAAGATTGGATCGGTGTGGATGGCAAAGCCAAGCACAACTGCCGATTTTGTATTTCGAGGTCAACTTGTTCTTATAAGAGGGTGCTTCCGGCATGTACAGTGTAAACGATTGTGTGCCACGGGAGAACCCTTTACGAATTTCATTTGTTCCAATTGCATGGAAATTGAGCAAGCCAATGATTTCAGACTTAGGGTACAAAGGGAAGGTCGTGCTCTTGTCAAGCGTGGTCGCAGGGATATACAGCAAGGAAGAAGGATAGGCTATCTACAGATCACTGAACTGGCCTCACAGTCAAGGACGTTAGGCAGGAAATACCGTGATGAAAAGGCTAGGCACTGGCTCATGAAGTCTAGGGTTGCGCAATTGAAAGTAAGTCAGCGTGGTTTGAAACTTAATGCTGTAGAAAATTTTAATAGAAAAGATGTTCTCTCTTTTTGTAACAACATACTGGCGGCTCACAGAACCAACGCCTTCGGGGGAAAGCCAGCTTTGTGGGACTTCCTCAGGGACGTTGCCACAAACTTAAATCGTGTGAGGCAGGGTCACAGATTCTCCAAAAATTCAAAGTCATTTGCTCAAGCTATGAGGATATATGGTGGTAGGCGAATGTGTGATTTGTTTACCTTGAATTTTGGTGGGCCGTCGTATGATTGTACTAAACGGGAAAATAAGAAAGGGGTTCAATTCATTGCTGGGGAGCATTCTGCGTTGTTTGCTGCTGTGGCTGACATTTACAGGGAGGCCAAAGCGAATCACGGAGTAGAAGGACCTGTTCCTGTCATCTTGGCGGAGGACGAGACAAAAGTCAAGGCTCGTATATCTTGGGACGCTCGGTCTGATGGACTGGTGGGCTTTTGTGGAGTGAAGGAGAATCATCGATGCGTATCCACCTTCAGGCCTCACGTAGGGAATGGTGAGAGTGGATATGCAGCCATAGTAGATTCTTTCCGTCAGAATGACAAGGGGAGTTTTGCTCGTGTCATCATGGTGAATCCTTTGCATGCTTTGTTGCCACAACTTGTACTTGTTGTGTCTAGCACTTGCAACCGTTTCAATTCCGACTGGGTCCGTAATCAGTGGAATACTATTGACACGCTCTGGCAAGACAGCTGTGGGCCTGTTCTCGGACCGATTGTGGGGCATTCTTCCGATGGGGATTCTAGGAGGAGGCAGCTCATGGTCCATGACTACTATAGCAAGGCGGGGTTCAGGTATGAAATCCCGTGGGAAGGCTGGTCCTTATCTTGTGAATGGCTTGGCGAGAATAAAGTGAGAGGCTTGCATGATCAGGATTTTATTCACAACGGAAAGAAATTAATCAACCCCCTTGACAGCGCTGTAAAGAACCTGCAGCTAGGAGCTGATGTCTGTTACTTAGATCACCTTGGTCAGGTTTATCAGAGGTTTGGTATTGATCAGCATGGTCTCAGAAAGGAAGATGTGGAGCGCACAGATAGACAGAATTGGGCAAGTGCACAACGAATTTGTGCGAAGAAGGCCAGAACTTGTTTGCAGGAACTGCGAACTACAAGGGACGCACATCAGGAGAGAACTTTGGGGACCGAGCTGTATCTGTCTATTTGTGCTGACTATATTGACATCTTCCTTTCCGTGTCCTTGACTTTGAGGGAGAGAGTGGTGCTTGCTGGAAAAGTGTCATTCTTTTTCAAGATTTGGAAGTTGTGGTTTAGCCATGGTGACCACGGTGTAGGAGGAAATACAAAGAATCTAACGTTGCAAGAATGCTTCGTAAGCAACCAGTGCTACCTTGACGTGCAGCTCTCGTGCCATTTCGTGGTCTTACTCATAAGGTATTTTCGTGATGCATTTTCTCACTTGCCGGTTCCACTGCACCTCACAGGATCTGATTCATGTGAAATTTTTGTTAGCAAGGTGGGGGGAATGCAAGGTATGGAGAGAGCGTACGATTTCCAGGAGCTTGTGGGTTGTGCTAACACGGTGAACCACCTGGCTGCGATTGAGTACGGATCTAATGGACTGCAATTTGGTAGAGCGCATAACAAGCAGAAAAACATGTGGGCGGACTTGCATCCTCTAGAACGTGGGCAGGCACCTGCAGATTTGGGAGATTATAGCGCCCTTGCCACAGATGAGGACTTCGTGGCGGCGTTGAAGGAAGGTCTGAAGGCAGCCCAATCCCAGTTGAAGGTGCTAAATATGGCTCCATTGAATTATGCTAGAAGGAAACAATGGTTCTTACAGCCTTGGACGGTGGAGGGGTCGGATCCGAAGCACTGGGCATACGTACCGCCCAAAAAGCCAGTCCCCGGCAAAGATGGCGACGGAGAGGTCATGAGGGACTCCCTTGTTGTGCAGGAAGAGGGAGACACTGTGGAGCATGACGGTGAACCCTTAGCCCCGGACGAGAGTGCATTGGACGTTGAGAGTGCCAACCTTGACGCCGACAGGACTGCTGCTGACGCATCCTTGGAGAGTGCGGAACACGTTTTGAGTGTTGCCGAAGAAGAGTGCCGGGATGCAATCTCGCTAATGTTGGATTCAGCTGAGCCCAGCCCACCAGTGGAGCTAACTTCTCGGAACCCTGCACAGAAAATAGAGCCAGTGGTGCATTACAATGGCAGGGCCATTTACAAATCAACGTTGGTGGGCGAATTGAACGGGAATCCCTTCCTGTCAAAGGACCGCTTGACTCGCATCAAGAACTCTGTCTACTTCAACAACGCTGAGGATTATCTTGCTGCCGCTAATTCGACTACGACCGCTTTCTTGGGCCTTGGAACTGACTGCGGAGTGCTATTTATGCAATCTCCCACTGTAGGCCAGAGTTCTGCAGTGAGATCCGCGCAAAAGAGGAACCGCTGTAGTGCTCAAGTGGGACGCCCGGCTGCTGTGACCACTGGCCCTGACATTGGCACTTGGTGGCTCGGCAGGGTGCAGAAAATGCGGAGGAGGGTTGGACGAACGTGGGGATTGTGTAGGAACCCAGTCGACCTCATGGCTCACACGCCAGCAGGTAAGAAGGTAGGTTCTTCCCCGTCCATTCAAATAATACTCAATTGGTTCAAATCAGTGCCAGGGAGGAACAAGTACAAATACGACGTGACGGACACCCAATGGATTGACATTGAGAGCGTGATTTGCACCATTGCACTGTCATTCAATTCAAATACCAGCGTTTATACCCTACGAGAGGCTGATCGGCAGGTGCTTGACGAATTTGTGTCACAAAATACTTAAGCACTACAGGTGGTCCAAGTAGTTGTACCTTGAGCATCCCGGTCTCACAGTTAGCTCTTATTTGTTGTCTAACATGGGAGTTTTGCAACTAGAGCAGCCCTCGCATTTGAAACAAGCAACCTTAGAAGCTCCTGGTTATGTGTGTGAGGAGAGCTGGCGAAGATACTCGCTCAAGAGCAGGTGAATTCCATCTTGATTGCTGTAGTTTAGGGCATGAACTCCTCCGAGACGAGTAATGATGTTCGACTTGTTGCTACGCACGCTCTATATAATGCCCTAGACTTTGCTCAAACTAACTTTGAGAATGATATGGAGCGCAACTATATTATGAGGGTGGTTTGTGAGACCAACCTCTCACCAGATGTCCGAGTTTGTCGTTGCTGCCTTCGAATGTCTAGTCTCCATTGGCTGCACTTATTATGATAAACTTGCCCCATACATGCAAGAACTATTTTGTCACTTCGAAAGCAGTGCAGGAAGATGAAGAGCCAGTTGCACTTCCAGCGATCGAGTTTTGGAGCTCTATTTGCAATGAGGAGATCGAGATTCAGGAAGACTACCAAGGTGATTTCTCTGGACCTGTAAATTTTTGAAACTCGCTTGTGAACCGTGATCATATCGGTGAAATTTTTAGGGGTTGCTTATTAGCACTTGGCTGTGAAGTCCCCTAATACTAATTGTCTTCGATTCAGAGGTGCCTTACTTTCACTTCATGAAACAGGCGTTGCCTGCCCTCGTTCCGATGTTGCTGGAAACGTTGACGAAGCAGGAGGAAGATCAAGATCTAGACGAAGGGGCCTGGAATTTGTCTATGGCTGGTGGGACTTGTCTGGGCTTGGTGGCTCGTGCTGTTGGAGATGACGTTGTGCCTCTTGTCACGCCCTTCGTTCAGGAGAACATTTCAAAGGGTGACTGGATATTTCGAGAGGCTGCTACCTACGCTTTTGGATCCATTTTGGAGGGACCTTCGCTGGACAAGCTAAGTACTCTTGTACATGATGCTCTCCCCTTCATGTTGCAAGCAATGAAAGATGAGAACAACCATGTGAAGGATACTACAGTGTGGATCCTAGGAAGGATCTTTAAGTTCCTACATGGACCTTCTCTCGAGGCTCCAGTTATTACTCAATCCAATGCGTGTTCTTGCTTTTACATGAGCTAACCTTTCCATTCTCCGTTTTGCAGCTAAGTTGCAGGCCAAAGCGACCCTCTGGAAGCCACACAGGTCCATGGCGGCTGCGGCGCCTGGGCCTCTTCTTCGTCAGCCTGTTCGCCGAGAAGAACTACGTCCAAGCTGGAGCGGTACTTGGAAATATTTCGCCGGACTTTGAAGAGTATCAGGTATGTACACATTATTTTGTTTACAACCTGTCGCCATGCTGGAACTTGGAATGCATTTTGTTTTAGCATAGTTGGTGTACATTTCCATTGATGCAAGTGTGTTTGTTGCAATGCAGGTGCAGGGGATTTTGAGCACCGGTTACAGTAGTGTAGGTTAGCCTTAGTTTTGTTCATGGACCCATAATGTGCAAATTCTGGTCCTATTCACTGTGTTTGTAAACACAATGAGAACATTGTTTTTCTTAACTTCTATTATGTTCATGGATACATAATATGCTAACTTTGGTCCCATTCACTGTGTTTGTAAACACAATGAGCATTATTTTTCTTACTCCATCATTGTGTACGAAAACTATGTTTGATGTGTGTCCTAATACAACTCCCACATAAGACTGAATCTTGTGAGATATCAAGTAAAGGGTGACACCAAAGTTTTTTTTGGAGTAAAAGCTTTCTTCTGTCAAATTTTGTTGTAACTTAAATTGTCGTTGGCCTGAAATTTTCTCAACATTTTTTGGGTCCATGCTGCATTATATATGTCGAGAACATTCCCTAAACCAAACCACCCCATTCAATTTTGGGCCAAAATTATAGTAGAATAATTTTTCAATCTAATTTACCATATCATTTATTCATAGAAAATTGGAATTGTAAGTAATGCAAGCCCCTTCTCTATTAACCCAAATTAGAAAATTACATAATTGTAGCATGTGAAAAAAAAAATAAAATAAAATAATAGCCCCCTATAAAATAGTGGTTGGTCGCTCATATATCCTTATTTTTTTAAGGCACAGCACCCCCTGAGGCACGTCCATACTCGCTCTTCGTGAATCTGGATTGGTTAACTTATGCCGCTTCTTCTTTTCCAGCGGCTTCGGTTCCGGCTGCTCCTCCTCTTCTTCTTCTTCTTCGGTCGCTTCTCCCGTCGGCTTCAACTCCTCTGTGAATCCGTATTTCAGGATCTGCATTCCGGTCTCATACGCAACTTGTTCCGGCGGGGTCATGTAATCATAATAATGATACAAATGGAACAAGTACGTACTGACGGGACTCTGCTTGGCCTTCTCGACCGCCATCGCCATCTTCTTGACCTTCTGGTGAATTAAGCCTGCTCAATTCACGACCCGGTCTTCCAGCGCCCCGAAAATCGTATTCGCGACTGTGACTGTAATTCTCGTTGGTTTTTCCGGATATACTATGGGAATCAGGAAATTTAGTAACCTCCTATGATGCTCATTGCTACAGTCACTAACGGAGAAGCCCTCCTTGTGGTGCGGTGGCTTCTTGAACTTTCCTTCATGAAACTTATCCGTCCGGGTTGCGCTTCCAGATCCGGACTGCGTCAACCCGTAAGTTTCCGTCCACATTCCTTCTGTCCAAGACAATAACCGCCCCCTTGGCGTCGGCTCGAACTGGTTCGGCACCCCAAAAACTAACTCCCGAAGAAAGTCCTCGCTCCTCACTGTCCAGGGTTTCCGGATAAACCCTATACACCCTAGTGTGGACAGATCTTCCTCTAACTCTAAACGTTCACCGGGATCAGATGGAATGATTGGGTATAAGAGTTTGACAGACGGAACTGTCTTCTGTCCCTGCGCTGACGTTTCCGCCATTGAACTCTAATCCGGTGCAATCGGCACCCTCCTTTCCTTCTCTCCCTATCCGGCCTAATTCACCACTCTTTCACTCTTCTAAGAGAAAATGCGCTCCAAACCTGCAAACACACACCTCCTCGAGCGGAAGGAAGAGGGAGAAGAATGAGAAGATAATCCGCTTAAGTACCCAGCCAGTGACCGACACCTGTTGGTTCGGTCATTTAATGCGCCGCCTTTTTCAAACGGATCCCTAGTTTCCGTAGGCCGGACCCCTAGTTCATAGGTTTGCCGGAATCTGGATCTACTTCCGGTTTCCGGATCCGGTAAAAGTCCGTCCCTTACTCCTTCTACAAGTTTTTGTGAGCCGGAACTTTCCGGCTACCTAGTTTCTACTAAAAGTTCCGGTTCAAGGTTCCACTACTACAAAATTTCGAAAATATTTATGGAATTGATTCTAAACTAATCCGGATTTCTAAATAATAACATTGCGTGCTCCCACAATTTTAACCCCTAATTCTAGTGTTTGCAAAACTTTCAAGTTAACCCCTAAAGTCCCGTTGTCCCTACGTGGGACAAAATGGATTTTGGGCAGGTTCCTTTGAGCTCAATTTTTATTGGAACTTTCTGAAACTTTTCCATAAGATAGAGAAAATTATTAGCTTTTGGGGAATGTAACTTTTATTTCAATCGGTGCCCGGGAGCAAAAGTTATGCCCAAATAAGCTCAAAACAAGGGAGAGGGGGCAGCAAATAAATTTTGCAAAAAATATAATTTAATTTTTTTTAATTTTTTTCCTTATAGATTATATTTTTGCCTACTTGGGAAGCTTTGATTCATTTCATTTGGATTTTTTATGAGAAAGTTACGGACAATCTTGTTTTTTGGGCAATTAGAGCATCTTCTTGAAAAAAAAAAATTTCTTTCACTTTGAATATTGATATCTTTCAATCCGTATGGTCAAACATCACAAAATTTTTACTACATGATATGTAAAAAGTGTAGTACAAGATCCTATGGTTAGTTTCAAAAAAAAAAAAATTTCTGATCTTTTAGATGAATGCAACAAAAGTAGCAGTTTTGAATGATTTTTGACAGAAAAATGGCCTTGGGACTTTAGGGGTTAAATAAAAACTCACCAAGTTGCTATTTCTAGTAGGTTGTATTTTTGGAAAGTTATTCATGAAGTCTAGTTCTAGTATCAAAAATCCGATCTTCATAATGAATTATAGTCATTTTTCTATACAAGGTTTTGCTCAAGGATATAAATTGCAATCTTGACTTCCCGTAGTGTTGAGAGTTCTTAGAAATGAGCCTCAAATACAAGAAGAGTTGAGGAAAAAATCACATTCAAAACTCATTTAAAACCCTTGTAGAGTAGATTTTGACTAGCCATAAATTTATTGGAGTTATTCATGTTAGGCACTTAAACCTCATATTTTTGGGGTCATCATTTTTTTAGGTTTTAGTTATAAAAATTGAATGGAAATTTTTTCACAATTTCAATACAGTCATGGTCAAATGTTATAATATTTCAACTTATAAGCAATATTGTTGTGTTTCTTCTTCCTATGTAATCCCTTATATGTCTAGTTTGAATTTCTATGGCTACAATTTAAAATAGATTGATACAGTTTATCGAAATGTGGGCCTTTTGTTAAATTTAGAACAAATTCCTAAAGGCTCCAAACAGGCCCTGGGCATTTACGGGTTAAGAAGCCACAAATTGATTGGGTTTTTTCATGATAGGCCTTTAATCCTCATATTTTTTTGGAGTCTCGACCTTCAATTTGATGTTTTACTTGTGAAAAGTGAATTGAATTTTTTTTCATAGTTTGAACACAATCATGCTCAAACAGTATAAACTTCAAACTTATAAGTGATATTGTCATGTTTAGGCTTCTTTTGTGATCTCTACGTGTTTAATTTGAACTTTGAAGGGTTACATACGTACGGATATCCAAAAAAATATGATGAAACTTCTCAAAGTGTTGGCTTTCTCCATAGATTAGGGCAAAGTTATAGAGGCTTCAAACAGCCTTTGGGCATTTACTGGAGAATTGTAATTCTATTTGGAAAACCAATTCATTCATGCAACAAGTGAGGAGTTCATTTTTTGAAAGTGAAGAGAAAATATATTAGAAAAGGGAGGAAAATACATTCAAGGTGGCACCCCTTTAACCCCTAAAGGACCAAGGCCTTTTTTCTACCAAAAAACTCTCAAAACTGCCATTTCAAAAGCAAAGAGTAAAAAAATTTTAAAACTGTTTTTTTTTTTCACATCCAACTGTAGGATCTTATACCTAACTAGTATGAGAATGTGTGGAATAAATTTCAGAATTTTTGACCGCACAGATTGCAAGATATTTGCGTTTGAAGTGAAAAAAACAAGTTTTCCAGCACATTGCGGGAGTACATTTTTTGACTTTGAACATTTTTAACTTACATATTTTGCACTACATACTTTTGAGCTTTAAATCTTTCTAGTGGAGAATTGAGTTGAGAGTCTAGGGAAAAAAAAGAAATTAATGAAAACTTAATTTTCATTCTTAAAAAAATTGTTAAGTAGAAGTAGGTACAAGATAGAAGGAAAGTCTAAAATATTAATATCTTTTAGATGGAATTAAAATGCACTATTTCCAATGGTGAGATTGTCTTAGCACAAAAACTAAACCATGTGGAACTTTTTTTTTTTTTAAATTGCAAAAATTGCATTCCAAAATGAATCCTACAAGTTATTTTTTTCAAGAAGATGCTCTAATTGCCCGAAAAACAAGATTGTCCATAACTTTCTCATAAAAAATCCAAATGAAATGAATCAAAGCTTCCCAAATAGACAAAAATATAATCTATAAGGAAAAAAAAAAAAAAATTTTAAATTAAATTTTTTGCAAATTTTTTTTGCTGCCCCCACTCCCCTGTTTTGAACTTATTTGGGCATAACTTTTGTTGCCGGGCACCGATTGAAAAAGAAATTATATTCCCACAAAGCTTATCAGTTTTTCTATCTCCAAAAAAAGTTTCAAAACATCACGACAAAAATTCAATCCGTAGGTACTTGCCCAAACTCCCATTTGTCCCCGAAAGAAACAATGGTCCTTTAGGGGTTAATTCATTGGAGTTTTAAATCAAACATCTTCCAACCCAACTCCATTTCTTCTTAAGTATTACTTTTGAGGAAATTAAACTTTTCCATTGAATTTGACATATTTTCTGATATTGGCTTATTGGTGAAATATTTGAATAGTCTACTTTTATAGAATTATAGGGAAAGTGACATTGACAAGAAATACATTAAGAACTAGAGATATAATACAATCCAAAATTTAAATATATAAGGGATTCATCCTCCAAAAACATATGGAACAAAACTTTTTCCATTAGAATTACATTATAGGATACATTATATAGGTTCGGTATAGGTTTTATAAAGACCTTTAACTATACAAAGTAATAATAGATTGTTGACAGAATACTACCTAGGTCTTCACTGACATTAGAGATATAATGGACATCACATTCCATAAATGTAAGATCCAATCTGATTTCGTGGAGATCTTACCTTACTTCTCCCTTGCCATTTGAGGCGACCGCGGGTCTGGGGCAAGTGTAGGTCAGAGGTGAGCGCGGGTCCAGAAAGGCGAGAACCAGGCTCACGGCTGTCCATTTATTCTTGCCTTTAGGGCCACCGTGGGTCTGGGGCGACTGTAGGTCTGGGGCGACTATAGGTCAAGGACGAGCGTGGGTCCAGAAAGGCGAGAACAAGGCTCACGGCTGTCTATTTCTTCTTGCCTTCAGGGCGACCGTGGGTATGGGGCGAGTGTAGGTCAAGGGCGACCGCGGGTCCAAAAGGGAGAACAAGGCTTAAGCTTGTCCAATTTTTCTTGCCTTTAGGGCGACCGCGGGTATGGGGCGAGTGTAGGTCAGGGGCGAGTGTAGGTCAGGGGCGACCGCGGGTCCACAAGGGAGAACAAGGTTTAGGCTTGTCCAATTCTTCTTGCCATAAGGGGCGACAGCGAGTCTGGAGCAATTGCGGGTCTGGATGGTTTCAATTTAGAAGCCCATTCCATTATCCATGCCTATCCGCGGTCGCCCTGTCGGACCTACACTTGCCCTAGGACCCGCGGTCACCCCTAGGAGTGCGACTTGACTTGCACGCGCCTCAGGGCGATCGCGGGTACTTAAGAAGGCCCCCCCCATCTGAGGTCGCCACTCTTGGCCTTACGCATTGTCTTTCATCCACCTTGAAGTGGCTGAATGCGTGCTCGTGGGCCAAGGTGTGAATTTGTAGGAGGGACCCTTTGCAAATTTTTCTTTTGAAGTTCTCGATAGCGGCAACCATAGCTACTCCGGGGAAGTCCATTTGGGATAGAGATCTTGATGATCCGGCGAGGTTCCAGGTGAAAATATCTACACGTGCATCAATAGGAGGGCCCAGTTCTTCTAAGCCGAAAAAGCGAAAGACAGCCCACGAGAAAGATCCAACCTACCCTCCATCTTGTTATTCAAACTTCGCGTATCAGGTGTGCTTGGAGTGGTATGAGGGCCAAACTGTACAAACTTTGGAGAGCAAGTACTTGAGGAATGAAGGGCTAGACATTGATGCATTGAAGAGGGATTTGGAGACCCTAATTACAAAGAAGTGCAGAGACTCCACCGATTATGGTGATATAAATTTGACATACTTTGATCAATTCCAGAAATGGATTGATAATTGTATTCAAGCATGTATATTCAACACTAAAAAATTGATGGGAGAATTGCGCCCTATAGTGCCTGGATATGTTGAAAGTGATGAGTCCAAGGAATTTCGCAAGTTGATGGAGTGGTGGCAAACAGCAACAAAAAACTTTCAAAGGGTGAATCAAGAGGGTATGGGTGGCAAACGGACACTTTGAAGGCTGCATTGTCTCAAGATGGTGGATCATGTGTCTTGTGGATCTACTCTACAGTGAAGGTAGTTCCCCTCACTAGATATGACAATCAAGGTGGGTATGAAAAGGTGCGCACGGTATGTTTTGAAGGAATGAATACCATCCTACCGACGGTACAATTTGCTGGAAAAGTGTCCAAGGCCCAAAACTTAGGTGCTGCGAGGGTGGAATGGTCTACAGAGGCCTTAGTGTGTTTTTTAAATCACCCGGCCATCATCAAATTTTTGGCTATCCATGCTGATACAATGGAGGCATACACGTTGTGGTGGAATGGAGTTCATTTGCGCAAATTAATTGGGCTCAATGACAAGGTGGTGGCACATGCAGAGTGGCATGAAATTAAGTTGGTCAAGGAACTTCGAGATGACCAGAAGAAAGAAATTACTCTATATCGAAGGCTCAGGGCCAAGTTGGCATGGGCCCTAGTTTATATGATGAGTCTCGTGCACAATTCAGGGGTGCTACACAATGACTTGTCCCCCATAAATATTTTGATCCACTATCCTGGATATTCAGACGAGGTTATCAACATCGGGATTTGTGATTGGGGAATTGCAAGTCGTATTAAGGAAGGGGCCCTTTTGCATTACAGTTATCAAACTGAGACTGAAAGGCATGAGTTGATGTCGGGGAAATGGTGGATAAAAGAGCAACATGTTCCCAAGTGGTGGACTCGCTCATGGGCAAACCATGGTTCATGAAGCCCCCCGAATTTGTTTTCTACAACTCTGTTGTGTAGTAGCATAGGTTGTTACAACTTGTAGTAGAGTAGTAGGACTATAAATGTTGGCATAGTTGAGTGCCAAGTTTTTTGATATATCCTTGTAATTATATAAACATATTTTAATACGAAGTTCTACATTTTTGCAACAGTAGAAAGTAATGTGCATGACTTTGCACCTCCCTCCAATTATTTTTTCCATTGAAAATTCTGGCAAATAATAAATTATCTGAATATAGTCCGTTTTAAGTGAAATTACATATGAGGGCAGAATTCCTTTTGTATTATAACATGTTCAAAGTTCATTGTTCATAATTCTAATTTTATAATTTTTGAGAGTGCTTCTGAGGGTTGCCAAAAACTTTTGGCGTCACTGTGAGTAGTAGAATCTTTAAGCTAAGTTCAATTTTGAAAATGTGGATTAAATTTTTTACCCGTAAAGGACCAAGGCATTTCTTCCATGAAAAGACAATGGAAAGTGCCATTTCTATTGCAAATTAAAAAAAAATTTAGAAATTATTCCTTTTTGCACATCTAACCGTAGGATCTTATACTACACTAGTACAAGAATGTGTAGAAGAAATTTCAAAAACTTTCACCACATACATTGCAAGATATTTGCATTGGAAGTGTAAAAAAAAAGTTTCTTAGCACCTTTTTCAACTAGAATATTTGGCTTTGAATCTTCTGAACTTATATTTTTTGCATTAAAGATGATGTGTTCCTAGTATTTTATGTTGAGTAGTTAAGTTGAGAATCTACAAAAAAAATATTAGGAAAAAAACACTTATTTTTTCTCATTAAATTTTTAAAAAATAACAATACGTTCAAGATTGAAGGGAACAGTACATTGTAAATAGCTTCAAGAAGGAATCCAAACACAATAAGTCAATAATTCCAATGGTTAGATTGTTGTAACATGCAAACTAAATCCTATCTTACAATTATTTTGAAAAAATTATTCAATTGCATTAAAAAACGAGTTCTATAAATTATTTTTTCAAGAAGATGCTTAAATTGCCCAAGAAAATATGATTGTCTATAACTTTCTCAGAACTAGTCCAAATAGAATGAATCAAAGCTTCACATGTAGACAAAAATATTGTTTTTCAAGAATTTTTGTTTTTTTTAATTTATTTTGACTTTATGTGATATTCCTTTTGTTGCTCGCCAAACTCTGATTTTTCTTATTGTACTACAATTTTTGCTTTGGGGCATCGATTGAAATAAAAATTATATATTCACAAAGCTCTTGCACAATTGCACAACCTCAAAATATCCCAATAAATTCTACAAATACTATATGTGTTTTTAGTCTAATTAGAAGTAGTCTTTAGCATGTGAAGTGAAACACTGTAGGCCTGCGACCCACAGTTGCTGTAGACCTGTACTACTCTGGACCGACGATTCTAAGGTTTAGCCCCTAAATGCCAAAGGCCTATTTTGAGCCTCTCTAAATTTGCTTTATATTGAACCAGAAGCCAACATTTTGATAAGGCTGATCAACTGTTTTTAAATTGTAACCATGCAAATTCAAACTAGACATATTAGAGATCACATAGGAAGAGAAAATAGGATAATATCACTTATAAGTTGGAAAATTATAGCGATTGACTATGAGGGTGTTAAACCTATGAAAAAATTTAAATTCACTTTTAACAAGTCATATCTAAAAAGTTGGTGACCCAAAGGATATGAAGTTTAGCAGCCTAATATGAATTCCTTTAATCACTTTATGGCTTCTCAAAATGTACTCTACAATTTTTTTAAATGAATTTTGAATGTGATTTTTTCTTCAAGTCCTGTTGTGTTTGAGGCTCATTTACAAGAGCTCTGAACTCTACAGGAAGTCAAGATTGCAATGTATACCCTTGCACAAAACCTGGAATAGAAAAATCACTATCATTTATTTGGAAGATCGGATGTTTGATGATGAAACTAAACTTCACGAAGACTCTTTCAAAAATACTTATTTTTATAAAATAGAAAAATAATTAGGTTTATGAAAAGAACAAAGGGCCATTGAATCATGCACTCCCCATTTTTTTTAAATTTGAAGGGTGCATTAACCCCTAAAGGACCATTGTCCCTTTGGGGGACAAATGCGTTTTTGTGCAGGTACCTATGGGCTGAAATTTTCTCTTGATTTTTTGAAACTTTTTTTGGAAGTAGAAAATCTGATTAGCTTCGTGGGAATATAATTTTTTTCACATTTGGTGCCTGGGAACAAAAGTTATGACTAAATAAGCTCAAAACAAGGGACGGCGGGCAGCCCGGGCAGCCAAAAAAAAATAGACAACAATTTGAATTTTTTTATTTTATATTTTTTTTCTCATAGATTATATTTTTGCCTATCTGGAAAGCTTTGATTCATTTCATTTGTATTTGTTATGAGAAAGTTATGGACATTCTTGTTTTATGGGCAATTAGAGCATCTTCTTGAAAAAATAACTTCTAGGATGCATTTTTGAATGAAATTTTTCAAATTTTTCAATTTTTTTTTTTGGAAGAGTTAAGTTTACTTGCTAGAACAATCTGACCATTTGGATTAGTGCATTTTAATTCCATCTAAAGTATATGAATATTTTAGATTTTCCCTCTATCTTGTATCTACCTCTAATTAACAATTTGTAAAGATTGAAAATCAAGCTTTTTTTTTTTTTTTTTTTTTTTTGGACTCTCAACTCAATTCTCCACTACAAAGATTTAAATCTCAAAACTCTGTAGTGCAAAAATTTTAAGTTAAAAATGTTCAAAGTCAAAAAATCTAGTTCCGGAATGTGCTGAAAATCTTGTTTTTTTCACTTGAAAGGCATATATCTTGCAATCCCTGCGGTCAAAAATTCTAAATTTCTTTCCACACACTCTCATACTAGTTAGGTGTAAGATCCTATGGTTAGATGTGAAAAAAAAACATTTTTCAAATTTTTTTACTTTTTGCTATAGAAATGACAGTGTTGAATGTTTTTTGGCAGAAAAAGGGTCTTGGTCCTTTAGGGGTTAACGAATGGTCCACCAAATCGCGCACTCCCCAATGTATTTAGTTATCTTAAGGGTGCATTAACATAAAGGCAAAAACTCATGCAATCCCCACATTTTTTTTAAAAGGGTGTTACACTATATTTTGGTCCCTTGGGCATTTAAGATTTTCGTGCCTACGTGTGTTTTCCCCAGGACACACGGTCGCCCCTAGAACTTGAGAACTGTTTTGTTTGAATAGCCCCAGCCCACAACACCCGAGGTCACCTGAACACCCGAGGTTGCCCCAACACCCCTCGGGGGGTGCTGTTCCTTAAAAAAATAAGGATATATGAGCGACCAACCACTATTTTATAGGGGGCTATTATTTTATTTTATTTTATTTTTCACATGCTACAATTATGTAATTTTCTAATTTGGGTTAATAGAGAAGGGGCTTGCATTACTTACAATTCCAATTTTCTATGAATAAATGATATGGTAAATTAGATTGAAAAATTATTCTACTATAATTTTGGCCCAAAATTGAATGGGGTGGTTTGGTTTAGGGAATGTTCTCGACATATATAATGCAGCATGGACCCAAAAAATGTTGAGAAAATTTCAGGCCAACGACAATTTAAGTTACAACAAAATTTGACAGAAGAAAGCTTTTACTCCAAAAAAAACTTTGGTGTCACCCTTTACTTGATATCTCACAAGATTCAGTCTTATGTGGGAGTTGTATTAGGACACACATCAAACATAGTTTTCGTACACAATGATGGAGTAAGAAAAATAATGCTCATTGTGTTTACAAACACAGTGAATGGGACCAAAGTTAGCATATTATGTATCCATGAACATAATAGAAGTTAAGAAAAACAATGTTCTCATTGTGTTTACAAACACAGTGAATAGGACCAGAATTTGCACATTATGGGTCCATGAACAAAACTAAGGCTAACCTACACTACTGTAACCGGTGCTCAAAATCCCCTGCACCTGCATTGCAACAAACACACTTGCATCAATGGAAATGTACACCAACTATGCTAAAACAAAATGCATTCCAAGTTCCAGCATGGCGACAGGTTGTAAACAAAATAATGTGTACATACCTGATACTCTTCAAAGTCCGGCGAAATATTTCCAAGTACCGCTCCAGCTTGGACGTAGTTCTTCTCGGCGAACAGGCTGACGAAGAAGAGGCCCAGGCGCCGCAGCCGCCATGGACCTGTGTGGCTTCCAGAGGGTCGCTTTGGCCTGCAACTTAGCTGCAAAACGGAGAATGGAAAGGTTAGCTCATGTAAAAGCAAGAACACGCATTGGATTGAGTAATAACTGGAGCCTCGAGAGAAGGTCCATGTAGGAACTTAAAGATCCTTCCTAGGATCCACACTGTAGTATCCTTCACATGGTTGTTCTCATCTTTCATTGCTTGCAACATGAAGGGGAGAGCATCATGTACAAGAGTACTTAGCTTGTCCAGCGAAGGTCCCTCCAAAATGGATCCAAAAGCGTAGGTAGCAGCCTCTCGAAATATCCAGTCACCCTTTGAAATGTTCTCCTGAACGAAGGGCGTGACAAGAGGCACAACGTCATCTCCAACAGCACGAGCCACCAAGCCCAGACAAGTCCCACCAGCCATAGACAAATTCCAGGCCCCTTCGTCTAGATCTTGATCTTCCTCCTGCTTCGTCAACGTTTCCAGCAACATCGGAACGAGGGCAGGCAACGCCTGTTTCATGAAGTGAAAGTAAGGCACCTCTGAATCGAAGACAATTAGTATTAGGGGACTTCACAGCCAAGTGCTAATAAGCAACCCCTAAAAATTTCACCGATATGATCACGGTTCACAAGCGAGTTTCAAAAATTTACAGGTCCAGAGAAATCACCTTGGTAGTCTTCCTGAATCTCGATCTCCTCATTGCAAATAGAGCTCCAAAACTCGATCGCTGGAAGTGCAACTGGCTCTTCATCTTCCTGCACTGCTTTCGAAGTGACAAAATAGTTCTTGCATGTATGGGGCAAGTTTATCATAATAAGTGCAGCCAATGGAGACTAGACATTCGAAGGCAGCAACGACAAACTCGGACATCTGGTGAGAGGTTGGTCTCACAAACCACCCTCATAATATAGTTGCGCTCCATATCATTCTCAAAGTTAGTTTGAGCAAAGTCTAGGGCATTATATAGAGCGTGCGTAGCAACAAGTCGAACATCATTACTCGTCTCGGAGGAGTTCATGCCCTAAACTACAGCAATCAAGATGGAATTCACCTGCTCTTGAGCGAGTATCTTCGCCAGCTCTCCTCACACACATAACCAGGAGCTTCTAAGGTTGCTTGTTTCAAATGCGAGGGCTGCTCTAGTTGCAAAACTCCCATGTTAGACAACAAATAAGAGCTAACTGTGAGACCGGGATGCTCAAGGTACAACTACTTGGACCACCTGTAGTGCTTAAGTATTTTGTGACACAAATTCGTCAAGCACCTGCCGATCAGCCTCTCGTAGGGTATAAACGCTGGTATTTGAATTGAATGACAGTGCAATGGTGCAAATCACGCTCTCAATGTCAATCCATTGGGTGTCCGTCACGTCGTATTTGTACTTGTTCCTCCCTGGCACTGATTTGAACCAATTGAGTATTATTTGAATGGACGGGGAAGAACCTACCTTCTTACCTGCTGGCGTGTGAGCCATGAGGTCGACTGGGTTCCTACACAATCCCCACGTTCGTCCAACCCTCCTCCGCATTTTCTGCACCCTGCCGAGCCACCAAGTGCCAATGTCAGGGCCAGTGGTCACAGCAGCCGGGCGTCCCACTTGAGCACTACAGCGGTTCCTCTTTTGCGCGGATCTCACTGCAGAACTCTGGCCTACAGTGGGAGATTGCATAAATAGCACTCCGCAGTCAGTTCCAAGGCCCAAGAAAGCGGTCGTAGTCGAATTAGCGGCAGCAAGATAATCCTCAGCGTTGTTGAAGTAGACAGAGTTCTTGATGCGAGTCAAGCGGTCCTTTGACAGGAAGGGATTCCCGTTCAATTCGCCCACCAACGTTGATTTGTAAATGGCCCTGCCATTGTAATGCACCACTGGCTCTATTTTCTGTGCAGGGTTCCGAGAAGTTAGCTCCACTGGTGGGCTGGGCTCAGCTGAATCCAACATTAGCGAGATTGCATCCCGGCACTCTTCTTCGGCAACACTCAAAACGTGTTCCGCACTCTCCAAGGATGCGTCAGCAGCAGTCCTGTCGGCGTCAAGGTTGGCACTCTCAACGTCCAATGCACTCTCGTCCGGGGCTAAGGGTTCACCGTCATGCTCCACAGTGTCTCCCTCTTCCTGCACAACAAGGGAGTCCCTCATGACCTCTCCGTCGCCATCTTTGCCGGGGACTGGCTTTTTGGGCGGTACGTATGCCCAGTGCTTCGGATCCGACCCCTCCACCGTCCAAGGCTGTAAGAACCATTGTTTCCTTCTAGCATAATTCAATGGAGCCATATTTAGCACCTTCAACTGGGATTGGGCTGCCTTCAGACCTTCCTTCAACGCCGCCACGAAGTCCTCATCTGTGGCAAGGGCGCTATAATCTCCCAAATCTGCAGGTGCCTGCCCACGTTCTAGAGGATGCAAGTCCGCCCACATGTTTTTCTGCTTGTTATGCGCTCTACCAAATTGCAGTCCATTAGATCCGTACTCAATCGCAGCCAGGTGGTTCACCGTGTTAGCACAACCCACAAGCTCCTGGAAATCGTACGCTCTCTCCATACCTTGCATTCCCCCCACCTTGCTAACAAAAATTTCACATGAATCAGATCCTGTGAGGTGCAGTGGAACCGGCAAGTGAGAAAATGCATCACGAAAATACCTTATGAGTAAGACCACGAAATGGCACGAGAGCTGCACGTCAAGGTAGCACTGGTTGCTTACGAAGCATTCTTGCAACGTTAGATTCTTTGTATTTCCTCCTACACCGTGGTCACCATGGCTAAACCACAACTTCCAAATCTTGAAAAAGAATGACACTTTTCCAGCAAGCACCACTCTCTCCCTCAAAGTCAAGGACACGGAAAGGAAGATGTCAATATAGTCAGCACAAATAGACAGATACAGCTCGGTCCCCAAAGTTCTCTCCTGATGTGCGTCCCTTGTAGTTCGCAGTTCCTGCAAACAAGTTCTGGCCTTCTTCGCACAAATTCGTTGTGCACTTGCCCAATTCTGTCTATCTGTGCGCTCCACATCTTCCTTTCTGAGACCATGCTGATCAATACCAAACCTCTGATAAACCTGACCAAGGTGATCTAAGTAACAGACATCAGCTCCTAGCTGCAGGTTCTTTACAGCGCTGTCAAGGGGGTTGATTAATTTCTTTCCGTTGTGAATAAAATCCTGATCATGCAAGCCTCTCACTTTATTCTCGCCAAGCCATTCACAAGATAAGGACCAGCCTTCCCACGGGATTTCATACCTGAACCCCGCCTTGCTATAGTAGTCATGGACCATGAGCTGCCTCCTCCTAGAATCCCCATCGGAAGAATGCCCCACAATCGGTCCGAGAACAGGCCCACAGCTGTCTTGCCAGAGCGTGTCAATAGTATTCCACTGATTACGGACCCAGTCGGAATTGAAACGGTTGCAAGTGCTAGACACAACAAGTACAAGTTGTGGCAACAAAGCATGCAAAGGATTCACCATGATGACACGAGCAAAACTCCCCTTGTCATTCTGACGGAAAGAATCTACTATGGCTGCATATCCACTCTCACCATTCCCTACGTGAGGCCTGAAGGTGGATACGCATCGATGATTCTCCTTCACTCCACAAAAGCCCACCAGTCCATCAGACCGAGCGTCCCAAGATATACGAGCCTTGACTTTTGTCTCGTCCTCCGCCAAGATGACAGGAACAGGTCCTTCTACTCCGTGATTCGCTTTGGCCTCCCTGTAAATGTCAGCCACAGCAGCAAACAACGCAGAATGCTCCCCAGCAATGAATTGAACCCCTTTCTTATTTTCCCGTTTAGTACAATCATACGACGGCCCACCAAAATTCAAGGTAAACAAATCACACATTCGCCTACCACCATATATCCTCATAGCTTGAGCAAATGACTTTGAATTTTTGGAGAATCTGTGACCCTGCCTCACACGATTTAAGTTTGTGGCAACGTCCCTGAGGAAGTCCCACAAAGCTGGCTTTCCCCCGAAGGCGTTGGTTCTGTGAGCCGCCAGTATGTTGTTACAAAAAGAGAGAACATCTTTTCTATTAAAATTTTCTACAGCATTAAGTTTCAAACCACGCTGACTTACTTTCAATTGCGCAACCCTAGACTTCATGAGCCAGTGCCTAGCCTTTTCATCACGGTATTTCCTGCCTAACGTCCTTGACTGTGAGGCCAGTTCAGTGATCTGTAGATAGCCTATCCTTCTTCCTTGCTGTATATCCCTGCGACCACGCTTGACAAGAGCACGACCTTCCCTTTGTACCCTAAGTCTGAAATCATTGGCTTGCTCAATTTCCATGCAATTGGAACAAATGAAATTCGTAAAGGGTTCTTCCGTGGCACACAATCGTTTACACTGTACATGCCGGAAGCACCCTCTTATAAGAACAAGTTGACCTCGAAATACAAAATCGGCAGTTGTGCTTGGCTTTGCCATCCACACCGATCCAATCTTTGAATCATTCTGCAACGACTCGACTCTATAGGACTTCCCAGCGTACTCAACGATTTTCTTCCTAAATCCCCAACACAGCAACGACAAAATAGAGTCGGAGTGCATACCTAACGGGGATTCTCCTGCTGCTTCGGAACCTACACTGCCTGAACTGTTGAACCAAAAATGGAGGTCGCGTTGATTGCCGGTGGTCGACCTCGACCTTGCGGTGGGTCTCCCCCGTTTTTCGGAGCTGACTGCACATGAACTCTTCGACGAACTGCTTGCCGCAGCCAAGTCTTCACAGCACTTCGTATGAACCAGGCCATGGACGTGATTCTCTAAGTTCTGTCTAAGGTTCCCCTTCTGCGGGCACAGAAGCAGTAGTTCTCCATCGAGCTTGCAGCACACCTTGAACCAAAAGGACTTCAACTAGGGAACACCCACATCTCCGACTATTACAAACGGAGGATCATTTGAGGAGATCAAGTCATTCACACTTTGAAGAATGCTAACGCCTTCCTCCACGAGTCGCCGGTGATCTGCTGGTGTCAAAATGATGGGTTTGCTGGACTTGCCCTCCTTTGGGTGGTCGCTGTATACTAAACCCCTCTTCCTGCACCATTGCTTGATGTGGAGAGCTGAATGTAAATGATTCTTCTTGAAATTTGCAAATAGGTTTTGCACTGCAATCCGGGAGTGATCACGGCCCGTACCCCCAATTTCTCTCTTACACTCCCCGCAATATATCTTCACAACAGCCAAGCCACAGTGATCGTAAGTTTTTAGGTCCCACTTGTGATCTGCAAAATCAAGTGACTCTAGCTCCCTTCTCAGCTTTTCTGCACCCTGCTTGTAATTCTCAAGCACATTAGTGGCTAACAGCGTGGATTGTAGCAGGGTCTCCTTGAGCACATCAGTAGGTGACAGTGTCGGCTGTGGCTCAGCCTCGTCGTCTTCAGGAAATTCTGGAACTTCAGTGGGATGCCCTAAACCGGCAGCTCCTGCCTCCTCCAACGTCCGTGCAGCACCGGCGTGCAAGACATCCGTGCCACACGGTTGGACACCTCCCAAACCCGTAAGTTGCCTTGGCTGCTCCGCTGCCAAGTCGCTGCTCCTCGTGTCGGCCTGGTCCCCAACACGACACCGCTTGCGACGTCCGGTGTCGCCCTCCACCGACGGAATTACATAAACGCGTTCTTTAACCGGGTTCATGGCCTCAAACCGCTTTGGTATTCGGCATGCATCATCTAAGTTCCAAAAAAGGAAAGGCCACTCCACGCATTCCCCGTTCTCCAAGCGCATGCGCAAATCCGCATAAGTATCGCTGGAGTTGCAAAAAAACGGACTGAGTAGCTCCGGCCGCCCCACATCATCCTCCACAGAGTACAATCTGATCTTGTAATTGAGCGCCATCATCCACGCCCCTAAACCCTGCGTTCAACAAATCGAATCTGTCATTACACCACGCAGCACATCTGGATCCAGAACGCAAGAGCAACGCACCCTAAACCCTAAAAGGTAAACCACAAATTAACAAGAGCCTGAAGACCACAAGACAACCGCAATACAAAACCCTACGTTGCCCAATTCAGAGACTAGCAATACCTCAAAGCAGCAGGTGCCAAGATGATCGCAGCGACCCCAGGCACCATGTGACGCTGTCACGCAAGAAAAAGACACAAAAAAAACAATTCCCCAAACCCTGAAGTCGTAAAGCCTAAAACCAAAACACAGATCTGCACCAAACCGTGACGGATTTGCAACAAAACGTAACGAGGGCTGCTTGGGGATGCTCCCAACGAACCAACCGTAGCCAAACAACAAAATTGATTGCACAAACTGTAGCCAAACAACAAAATTGATTGCACAAACTCGTAGCCAAACAACGAAATTGATTGCACAAACCGTAAACCCTACACGCACAACACAGATCCAATGAAATTGATTGCACAAACCGTAAACCCTACACGCACAACACAGATCCGCCCCAAACCGTAACGAGGGCTGCTGTGGGACACCCGAAACTGAACGGGCGCACAAACCGTAAACCCCGTATCCAGCAAACTGAGGTCCTTGCACAAACCCTCCACCTCGTCCAAAGCAAATTGATTGCACAAACCCTCCACCTCGTCGACAGCAAACTCAGGTCCTTGCACACGCCACGGCCGGATTCTTGCACACGTCGGGAGATTGCACCCAGTCCCGACCAATTGAACAAACCCTAAACCTCTTCCTTGCAAACTCAGACGCAACGGTCGGCTTCAAGTGAACTGACCCCTAAGCCGAGTTGAGCCAGATTGCCCTGACCCCTAAGCCGAAAACCCCATCACTGAGCCAGATTGAACTGACCCCTAAGCGCAGTAAACCATCACTGAGTACCCTAAACGAGATCTACACAATCTTGTATTCTGTAATATTAAATCATACTCCGTAGTAACTTACAGTAGTCAGACCCTAAATTATGTATCCATGTACAATGTATAACACTTAGTTGTAAGAGTAGTTAAGTCACTGTAGGAATCCGAGAGTCTTACATGAACTAAGATGTATATTTCCTATAGTACAATAAGCAATTTCAGACATTTGGCCAAAGAATTTAATATAAAGGGGGCTATTTTAGTACTACTGCATTTTCTAATGGGGCCTATTATTCCATACCCTATAGTACTTTAAAGACATCCAATGCCATATTCTATACCCTATAGTACTCTAAACTCTTTTATAATTTTTAGCCCAAATGAATAAAAAATACCCTATCATTTTTTCGCTCATAGTTTGCTAATCCGCCCGATGACTACACCCCCCGAGCAACACCCGCGGTCGCTCCAACATTCGCGCTCGCACCAACATCCACTAGAAGAAAACGAAGGGTTTTGCGACTACACACAGCAACTAGTTTTGTAGTTGTATAGGACATTTGCGACTTGTGACAATTTAGAGCCGCTAGTCGCAGTGGACAAGTTGCACTAGTTGAAATGCAGTTGTAACATATCACTTATCGAATAGCACTGTCTGAAATTTCATCCACGAAGTCTTCTGACATGGTATGCATGGTATGCACTGCCGGCTAAGACTAATAAATTTACACTGTGCCCCATGAGACCAATAAACTCAATAACTGCACCTCTTCTCATGGCGCTTCTTAGTAATTAATGTATTTGAACCAAATTTGAACTTTGCAACTAGTTTTCAACTTTTATTTTCAATTGTATGCAACTTGTACGCCACTAATATGCAACTCTTTGGATTACCTAGAACTAATATGCAACTAGTACCCAATTCATGTAGCAAATGCAGTTAGGATTATTATACAACTAATGTGCAACTAATAAACAACTAGTATGCAACTCATCTTGTTATAAGCTTTATACAACTAATAAGCTACTATCATACAATTAGTATGCAACTACTTCTGCACCTACTTGCAACTAGCGTGCAACTCATTTTGGTATATATTTGCAACTAGTGTGCAACTAGTTTGCAACTGATTTTTTAACCTAAATACAATTAGTATGCAACTAGTTTGCAACTGATTTTTTAACCTAAATACAACTAGTATGCAACTAGTTTGCAACTAATTTTTTAACCTAAATACAGCTAGTATGCAACTAGTTTGCAATTAATTTTTTAACCTAAATACAACAAGTATGCAACTAGTATGCAACTAGTGTGCAACTAGTTGCATACTAATTTTTTAACCAAAATACAACAAGTATGCAACTAGTATGCAACTACTTTGCAACTAACTTTTTAAACTATGCAACTAATATGCAACTAGTATGCAATTAATATGCAACTAGTATGCAATTAATATGCAACTAGTATGCAACTAATATGCAACTAATATGCAACTAATTTGAAGAAACTCGATACCGACGGCATCGTCACCGGATCTCGAGTATTGCAGGTCTTGGTCGATTACGAGGCCAAGATGAAGACCGTTTTGGACAAGATGAGGCAGCTGTTGAGACCTCTGGATGTGGCCAAGGACGAGTTTGGGCCACTTCCAGATATCTTCATGGAGTCGCCAATCAAGTACGGAGCCGAAACTTCCGGAACAAAAGAAGACCCGGGCTCTAAGTCTCTCTTCAAGCTGCCCCAGGTACCTTCCTCGGGTCAATTCCAGAAGTGGGGAACAGTGAGTACTTTTAGTCCTTCCTCACAGTCTCCGGCAGGATCCGGAAAGACAGGGCAAAGATTGCCAATCCGGAGGGACCTCTTAGAAGGTATGGGAACGATAAATCCGGCAAGGGAGCATCCGGAGAAATTCCCTCACATGGCGGAGCCATCACCAGCACGGGGGACGCAATTGATCGATCTGGGAGATCCGGCTCCAGAGGCGAGACCGGAACTCAAGCCAGAAACTCGGAAGAACACGAAGACGGAAATAGTGGAGGTCGAATTCTCGTATCCGGAAGAAGAACTGGAGGTGGTAGAACCTGGGAAGCAACTCAAACTCCGGAAGTCGGAGAAGTAGAAGCCAGAAGGTAAGAAGCCAGCGAAGCAAGAGATCAAGGACTCTAAATCCGGTGAGTTTGAATCCGCTACTGATTCTGAGGAGGATACGGATGAAGAGGAGACGTCTCCTGCGACCCTGCAGAATTCGCCTCGAGCTGCCAAGATGACGCCAGCCAAGGGTTCCGGTAAATCGACAACCAAGCAGGGAGCCGGGAGTTCAAAGAAGTCTCGGATGACCAAGTAGTTCAAAGGGGACTACTTCTGGAGGTGGATTAGAATTTAGTTAGTTAGATCCGGAACCAGAATCCTAGCGTGGGCCCGGGTTCTGGAAGTTTAGGGATAAGGACTTTCCGGTTAAATCGAGATTTCCTTGGTGTGTGTGTGAGGTTGCCCTGGTTTTGGGCTGCCCTTTGTTGTTTTTAGGTTGTTGACTTTGGTTTTGATGTGGGTTTTTAAGGGCGGGCAAGTTAGTTGCCTCTCATTCCATCCTAGTTGATATTCATTTGTATTTCATTCCCTTTTCGAAATCTAAACCCTCGGGTATGCAGTTTGGCTTTATCAGTGTATCCGGATTGCGTGGACTTGTGGTCTGGGTATTGGAAGGAAAGGACGGGTGAGGAGGAATCCGGATTTAGGAGAATACGGTCTACGTCAAGAGTGTACTATTGTAATGTTGTTGGATTGTTGACTTAGGAGCTGCGCACTGTGTCTTTAAATTACTACTAGAATAGTCCGGATTTGCGTAGCGGGGAAGCGAGTCCGGTTGTCAAGCCGTGCGGAGGTAAGCACCCGCCCAAGGAAGTTCCCACCTGTCCGGAAGATCTGCCAACCTTAGAATTCATTCAACCTCTAGAAAGATCACACTCCCTTATACTTAACTCTGAGATCTGTCGTTGTAGTTAGGGAGAGTAAAGTATTCCTGAGTGACCTGCTTTCTGGAATTACCATCCGGGAGCTGTGAGGATCCGGATCTTCTCGTCTTGCTACAACCCTTTGAGTACTTGGGTGTTTTGATTTGTGTTTGTTAGAATTGTAGGAGAACAACGAGTGGTGAGTCCCTACCCCTCTACAAGACCAATAGTGGACCCTCTGATGGTAAAACAGAGGTATAGAAAACCGGATTGGAAGCAGAGACGTAAACCGGATTCCGGATAGTTTATGATCCGGATTGTGAAGGAAACCGGAAAGAGAGTAAGTAAGTGAGAAGAAAAGAAAGATAGAAAAGCCAAATAGCTAGAACATACTACATAGAATCCGGAAATTCCCTAGGACGATATTTCGTGTTATCTTGGCACATTTTTTTGTGTTAAGGATACTTACGCCTAGATTGCGCGTACGACAAAAATGAATTCTGCAGTTTGTTTAAATGATTTCTAAATGTGATTTTTTCCTTCAGGTCCTAGTGTATTTGAGGGTCATTTACAAGAGCACCCAATAGTATGTGAAGTCAAGAATGCAATGGATACCCTTGCACAAAAACGAAAATAGAAAAATCACTATCATTTATTTTCAAAATCGGACTTATGATACTGTAACTAGAATTTTTGAATAATCTTTCCAAAAATATAAATATACTAAAAGTTTAAACTTGGTTAAGTTTTATTTAACTTCTTTGTATGGCAAACACCAGATTTTGGTGCCTTGGGCAATTAAGGGTTGGTTGTATAGTTTTTTGGGGGAGATTTGGAAAGTTTGAATTCAAATGGATTCCCTCCTATGTACATGGTGGGATTGGTCATATTTCCTGACTCGCGGTCGCCCTATCTTGACCCGCGGTCGCCCCTTCCTGACCTGCAATTGCTGAAGATCCGCGGTCGCCCTTACTCGCACGCGCGCCTAGGACCCGCGGTTGCCCTAACCCTTGCACTCGCCCAAGGCGATTTTGGGTATTAAAAGTAGTTCTGCCTATTTTCCTCATCATTTCTAGCACTGCGCTGTCTTCCATCCGCCTTGCAGCGTCTAGATGCGTGCTTGTGTGCTAGAAATTTGGGTCTTCACCCTTTACACCACCGTCTAGGTACCCACACGCACTGTAGACATTTAGATTATTCTGTAAAATACGCTTGTTTGCATATTGTGAATGCACAAGTGTTGATGTAATTGCTGAAATTGCATTTAGGGCACGTGTGAATATAATAAAGAGTTGCAGATACACCTTTCGCATAGTGTAGCTCTTTGTTAGATTTCAGCAAACTTCATTTCTATCGTAATCTTCCGTGATGGCCCCTCAAAAAGTGAAGAAGACAAAGAAGAAAGGGGATCGCCACGACAGAAATCGACGAGTCCTACTTGACCTTGGGAGCAAGGCATTTCATGGATGGCGCGCTGTGGAAGGAGATTGGACCTTGCCAATGTGCAAGACATTTCTGGGATGGTGCCACATCGACAAATTTTTTCCTTACTATCGGCACAAGATTCATTTGAATCAAAACCTTGCAAATCTTCATTATTGCAAGGATGATGCATTTGTACAACGATGTATCGAAGTGCACCGATGGTTGTACAGAACGGACAAAGTAATACGGAGTGAAGTTTCATTGGGCATTTGCCAAATGGTGTATGCAAAATTGATGTTGGAACGAACGGTGGATTGGCGTAGCATGAAGGCATCGAAGAAGCTGGTCATACCAACTACCAAAGACATTCCGAGGGCACCCCTTTCAATTAATCCACGAGATGGATTGGGGCCTAAGAAGCACATTGTAGAAGGAGCGGCAGATGAAGACTACGTTTGGTCAAGCTCTGACGACTTGATGAAGGAAGATACTCTGGATCCCATTTCTCCAATGGAAGAAACAACATTGGACAAAAATACAGCATTGGTAGTATGTGAAGGAGAGAATGTAAGAAGGGACGTTCCCATGGACGTGGAACCTCTTGCAACGGTGGAATCAATGCATGTCTCTCATCTCTTAACTCATGAAGCGAAGCAACATGTGGAAGCACGCTTGAGAGAAATGGCTCAGGATGATTTCTATTTCGAGATTGAACTGGAGCCCACGTCGCTCTTAATGTTAAAGTGGCATGAGGATGAAGTTGATGATTGGATTCCAGAGGTAGTTCCCCATAGAGAACCAGATGAATTGGTATACAATGAGCCTAGCAAGAAATCAATGAAGGAAAAGTACAAGGCGCAATTGAAGGATCTTCTTGCTCAAATAGAAGAAATAAATATGGAGTGTCAGATTCTACTGGACAAGACCACAAAGGATATTGAGACTGACAACGTGCACAGTTTACAAGAACTAATAGGTGCTGGCTTCACTCGTTTTGCTGTTCAACAACAAGAGATGGCCAGGTTGGAAGAGTTCTATCTAACACTCAATAAAGGGCAAGATGGAGGATCAAGTTCCAATCCAAAGCAAGTCAGAAAGAAAGAACTACACAAAATAATGGAAAAGTGTAGGATGGAAGAGATTCGGGGCAATGACGAAAGGCAAAGTTTGGAGGTAGCTCAATCTAGGTTGAATCACCTCCATTCTATGAAAGATAAAGCCTCCCTTGCCAGGACTTTGGAGTTTGATGTGGCGTGTGTGGATGGGCAACAACAGATGTCTCCATCAGAATTCGCTGAATTGAAAGAAATGTGGGATTCTTTGAAGATGTTGGAAGCAGAATATGAAAAGAGCATTAAATGGAAGAAGCAATACATTTCATTTAACAAAATGTTCAAGCCTTTTTTTATCAAGAACAAGAGGATGGTTCCAAATTCTTTCAAACGGTGGCAAGTTGAGGAAGAGCAGGTCTTGAAGGAGATGGCCCGCACAAGAGCAGGTCTTCAAGGAGAAGGCAGCGAAAGAGCACATGAATGAGCAATGAAGAAAGTGGTAGATAAAGTCTACAAACTCTACATGGACGTTGCTTGATTAGGGTGGTAGATTTTTGTATGACTATGTTATTTCTAAACGTGTGTATATATAAAATTTTGGTATGAATTTTGGACATTCATTTGACCAAAAGTATGTCAAATCTGTGTTGATCTTTCATGAATAAAAATGTATTTTCTTGTAAATGATGTCATTACTGTATTCATGAATTTCTGTCAATTTATTTATATGATATTATGAGTAATATAGAGCCCATGGAAGTCCTTCAATTTATGAATAAAGTATTTGAAATCCCTAAATACAATCATTAGATAAAAAAACATGCAAAGGCCCTTCCATATTTGAACGGGTTTAATATTATTTGCAAAGATATTATTTTATGGCATTCATAGTGATTGTATGAAAGGTGGTGTGCAATTAGCCCAAAATATAGGACATTAGAATTTAGAAATGCATTTTGAGAAGCCACAGATTTATAGGGGTGTCCATCCAATGCCCTGTAACTTGAACCCCTAAAGGTTTGTAACTATGTTTTCATCAAAATTACTCCGAAATTGTCATTTCTAGTACAAGTACTAAATTTTGGGAAAAAAACATTTTTGGACACATATGACCGTAGGATATCATAGTAAAATGGTTTGAGAAGATGTGCAAATAATTTCAAAATTTTCCACCATGTAAATTGCAATATAATTGCGTTCGAATTGACGAAATTTTTTTTTTGTCCCTATGAGAAATCGTGCAACTGCGCTTCCTAGGATCACATTTGAATGAAGAAATGTCCAAAATGGTGGTAACTCTTTAGATTCATTTTTGAAGGCAAGTTGGCTACATGCTTGAAAAATTTAAGATCATTTCGAATTGTACAGCATCTACGAAAAAATTAGTAAGTAGCCAACAATAGAGAATGATTCAAAATACTAAATTGTAAGGAATTCTATTACGGAATGGAAAAATGCCAATCCCAACAGTTATAATGTAAAAATAAATAATCTACACCCAATGATTCTATTTTTTTTTTTTAAATATAGAAAATTGAGTGAAATAAATGACTTCACCTATTTTTTAAGTAGGGATTCTATAACTACCCTCTAACTAGGAATCCTCATAAGTTTTGGCTCATTGATCAATATAGAATGATTCAAAGCTTTCCGCGTACATATAAATCTTAAGAACCTATTTCAAATTTTTATTTTTAAAGAAAGTGGTTTTTAGATAATCATTTTTGCTGGCCGAGGCTTGGGTTGCCTAAAGATCAAATAAAACTAAATATTATGCAATAACTTTTTACCCTTGTTTTCAAATGTTATGATAATTGTTGGGGCTCAAAACTACTCCTCGGATACATTTTGTGTTCAGATTTTGAAGAGGAAAGAAAAAATTCCATTTGTAGTGAGTGGCCCAAAATCGCTATGTTGCCAAAAAAAAATGTTTGGTCCTTTAGGGGTTAACCACTAAATGTCCGTGGCACCCAGAAGTGGTGTCAAGGGTATTTTGAAGTTAAATAAAATCCAACTAGACTTCTATTTTTAGCATTATATATTTTTCGAGATCTCTTTGTGAAGTTCAGTTGTAGCATCCTAAACCTGATTGAAAAAATGAGTGACTATGGTATATGTATTCAAGATTTTGTGCGAGTATTTCCAGTGCAATCTTCATTGCCCGCACAATAGTAGTCTCTTGAAAATGAGCCTCAAATACACAAGGTCTTTGAGAAAAATTTACACTAGGAATCTATTTCAAAATTTGTTGGGAAGATTTTGGAAAATTGTAAATTGATTGGGGTTACCCATACTAGGCCATATAACCTCTAATTGTTGGGTGACAAACTTCAATTCTTCAAAGAGTTGACATCAAAAAAGTAGATCAAAATATTTTTATAGTTTTAATACCCTCATGTTTAAATATTTTAATCTTTCAATTTCTAAAGAATATTCTTGTGTTTTCTTTTCTTATGTGATCTCTAACATGTCTGCAAAGAGTTTGTTTGACTACAATTTTTTTTATATGGATACAAATGATTAGTGTATTGACTTCATATTCAATTTCGAATAAATTTTGAGAGGCTGAAATAGCTTTTGGGCCTTTAGGGGGTACAATTTCAAGATGGCTACATTAATTTATAGATATGACATTTGAATTATAACAATTCTAATTAGGAAGTTGTCTTTGTGACTAAGATAAACCAAGTTTCTTAAAGCTCCAAAAAGGATTATAACTTTTATACATACAAGAGTTTAGGGTATTTGAATTGCCAAAAGTAGTGCACGTGATTCTAGATTTTAGAATTATATAAAATTGTAAGTTTCTACAATAATGCTGGCATTCTAAACAATCCATTGAATTAGTAGATTATTTGATGTAGGGACACGTGGTTGCCGATTCCGCATCCGCGGTCGCACCAGAGGACCCCAGTTTGCACTAGTTGGACCCGAATTTGTCCCTTTTGGATTCAACTTCGCCAATTTTGGGACACGCGGTTGCCTGGATTGGGATCCGGCGCTTGCCCATCTGAACCCGCGGTCGCCACATTTGGGACCCGCAGTCGCCCCTTTTGGACCCGCAGTCGCCCCTTTAGCACCCGTGTTTGCCCCGTCTGGATCCGCGGTCGCCCCCTCAGCCACATGCGCCCTATATGAAGTAATTATGGACCCGTGGTCGCCCCATGTCGCTGAAGGAGCGACCTCGGGTCGAAGGGTGATGGGACTATAATTCTATAAAAGCCAGAGGGTGGCAATTTTTTTTCACCTTGCTTCGTTGACAAACTCTTGTCTGGAACCTTCGAAAGAGGCTTCTTGCGTACGTTTAAGTCTTCGGGGGGCAACCACTTTGCTTTAAGGGCTTTGAAAAAGTCCTGCGGCAAGTGGCTTTGTCATAACTTTTTTCTATTGGTCATTTGGATTGGTAAGTCTTTTTTTGGGTGAAAGGCATTGAAAATCCTGCCTATGGCGGAGCGGGATGTTCAAAGAAGGGTGTCGCTAAACGACACCAGAAGGGCTACCAGAGAGTGGGACCCTTGGTTGCAATTGGAAGTAGTCAATGGCTTAAGTGCAAACTCGAGATCATGTGTTTTTTGCGGTTGGACCGAAGTATTTGTGCATAAAAGGGCATTCGTTCACTTTAGATATGGTGGCTCATCCACATTTGAATGTTGTCCACAAATTCCACATGTAGTATTGTGGGACACGCAATGTCAATATTTAGAAATCCGGACTAGTTTAGGATCAATTCCGTAAATATTTTCAAAAATTTGTAGTAGTGAAGCCGCAAACTAGAACATTTAGTAGAAACTAGGTAGTTAGGAAGTTCCGGCTTGCAAAAACTTGTAGACTAGGTAAAAAACGGACTTTGGTTGGAATCCGGAAACCGGAATGGGATCCGGATTCAGGCAACCTACGAACTAGGGGTCCAGCCTATGAAAACTAGGGATCCGTTTGCCAATGGCGGCGCTTTAAATGGCCGAACCAACGGGTGTTGATCACTGGCCGGGTACTTAAGCAGATGGGCCTTTTGTTTTTCTCCCTCTTTCTTCCGCTCAAGGAGGTGTATGTGCTTGCAGGTTTTGGAGCGCATTTCTTTTAGAAGAGTGAAAGAGTGGTGAGTTAGGCCGGATAGGGAGAGAAGGAAAGGAGGGTGCCAATTGCACAGAATTGTAGGTCAAGAAGATCGCGGGATCATCGGCGCAGGGGCAGAAGATTATTCCTTCTGTCAAACTCCTGTACCAAGTCATTCCGTTGGACTCCGCTGGGCACTTAGAGTTAGAGGAAGATCTCTTCAAACTAGGGTGTATCGGGTTCATTCGGCAACCTTAGACAGTTAGGAGTGAAGATTTCTTCGTGAGTTGGTTATAGGGATGCCAAACTAGTTCGAGCCGATGCCAAGGCGTTGGTGGGCCTCTTGGACGGAAGGGATGTGGGCGGAAACTTACGGATTGAAGCAATCTAGATCCGAAAATGCAACCCAGACGGATAAGTTTTATGAAGACAAGTTTAAGAAATCGCCGCACCATAAAGAGGGTTTCACCATTAGTGACTGTATCGATGAGCGCCATAGGCGATTACTGAATTTCCTGATTCCCATCGTCTATCCGGAAAAGCTAACCGGGGTTACGGTTATGGTGGCGAATACGATTTTCGGAGCACTCAAAGGCCGGGTCGTGAACTGGGCGACCATAATCCACCAAAAGATCAAAAAAATGGTGGTGGCTATCGACAAGGCCAAGCAGAGTCCGCTCAGTACTTACTTGTTCCACATGTATCATCATTTTGATTTCATAACCCCGCAGGAACAAGTTGCCTATGAGATCGGAATGCAGATCCTGAAGTATGGATTCACAGAAGAGTTGAAGCCGACGGGAGAAGCGGCACTAGAAGAAGAAGAGGAAGAGGAGGATCCGGAACCCGAAGCCGCTGGAGAAGAAGAAGCGACACTAAAAGAAGAAGAGGAAGAGGAGGATTTGGAACCCGAAGCCGCTGGAGAAGAAGAAGCGACAGAAGACCACCAATCCAGACGCACGAAGAACGAGTCTGGACGTGCCGGAATCGAATCCGTCCCTCACCTAGCTAGCACTGGAATCTTCTGATGTGTCCGACTTCTATAAGGCCGGAACCCGATGGATGGTGCAATGCTGGAAGATGCACGCCGAGAAGGCAGAGGTCATCACGAGCGTCGCCAGGGAGTTAAATGTTGAGACGGATCAGATCTTCAGCGAACTCCGGAAGAGACCCGATCCGGCACTACTCCAAGAGAAGGACAAGCAGATTGAGGTGCTTAAGGCGGAGCAAGATTACTACAAGAACAAGTTCTACTGGACGGAGGGACAGTCGATCTCAGCCCGGAAAAAGGAGACGGATGCCTTGAAGCTAGTCAGGAATTTGAAGGTGTTGGTAGAAGAACCGGAACATCAGATCATCCAGTCCGTGCTTTACACGAAGAAACTCGAGAACGACGGCATTGTTATCGGATCCAGAGTGCTGCAAGTCCTCGTCAATTATGAGGCCAAGATGAAGATCGTTTTGGACGAGATACAGTAGCTGCTGGGTCATCTGGATGTGGCCAAGGACAACTTTGGACTACTTTCGGATATCTTCATGGAGTCCCCGGGTAAACACGGAGCCGGAACTTCCGGGACACAAGAGGATCCAGGCTTGAAGTCCCTATTTAAGATACCTATGGTACCTTCCTTGAGTCAGTTCCCGAAGTGGAGCATGGTAAATACTTTTGTCCCTTCTTCACAGTCTCCAAGGGAAATCGGAAAGGCTGGGCAGAGGTTGCCGATCCGAAGGAATCTATTAGAGGGTTTGGAGACGATAAATCTGGCAAGAGAACACCCGGAGGGATTCCCTCATATGTGGCAACCGTCACCAGCCCGGGATACAGAATTGATTGACTTAGGAGATCCGGCTCTAAAGGCGAGACCGAAAACCAAGCTGGAAACCCGGCTAAAGAAGAGGACAGAAATAGTGGAGGCTGAGATCACGGATCCGGATGAAGAACTCGAGATGGTGGAATCTGAGAGGCAGCTAAAGCTCCGAAAGTTTGAGAAGCAGAAACCAGAAAGCAAGAAGCCGGTGAAGCAACAGATTGAAGACTCTGAGTCTGGAGAGTTTGAGTCGGGCTCAGAATCTGAGGAAGATACGAAGGAGGACGAGACGTCTCCTGCGACCCGTCAGAATCCTCCTCGAGCAGCCAAAATGACGTCAGCGAAGGGTCCTGGTAAGCCGACAACCAAGCAGGGAGCCGGAAGTTCAAAGAAATCTCGAGTGGTCAAGTAGTTAGAAGGGGACTACTTGTGGTGGTGGATTAGAATTTGGATAGTTTTATCCCGGAATCGAATTCCAAGCGTGGGCCCGGTTTCCGAAAACGTAGGGATAAGGACTTCTCGATTTATTTGGGATTTCCTTGGTGTGTGTGTGTGGTTGCCCCGGTTTGTGAGGAGCCCTTTTTTGCTTTTAAGGTGTTGACTTTGGTTTTGTTTTGGGTTTTTAAGGGCGGGCAAGTTAGTTGCCCCTCATTCCCTCCTAGTTGATATTCAATTGTATTTCATTCCCTTTTTTGAAATCTAAGCCCTCGAGTATGCAGTTTGGCTTTATCAATGTATCCGGATTGTGTTGACCTGTGGTCTGGGTGTTGGAAGGAAAAGACGGGTGAGGAGGAATCCGGATTTAATAGAATACGGTCTAAGTCGAGAGTGTGCTATTGTAATGTTGTTGGATTGTTGACTTAGAAGCTGCGCACAGTGTCTTTAAACTACCAGAAGAGTAGTCCGGATCGTAGAGTAGCAGGGAAGCGAGTCCGGTTGTCAAGCCGTGCGGAGGTAAGCGCCCGCCCAAGGAAGCCCCCACCTGTTCGGAAGATCTCCCAACCTGAGGATTCATCTAACCTCTAGAAAGATCACACCCCCATAACTTATTCCGGATTCTGAGATCTATCGTTGTAGTAAGGGAAAGTGAAGTATTCCCGAGTGACCTGCTGTCCGGAGTTGCCATCCGGAAGTTGTGTGGATCCGGATCTTTTGTCTTGCTGCAACATTTCGAATACTTGGGTGTTGTTATTTGTGTTTGTTAGAATTGTAGGAGAACAAGAGTGGTGAAGTCCCTACCCCCTCAAAAGATCAACTAGTGGATCTTTTGAAAGTAAAATAGAGGTATTGAAAACTGGATTGGAAGAAGAGACGAAAACCGGATTCCGGATAGTTTGTGGTTCGGATTGTGAAAGGATCCGGAAAAGGTTGAGTAGGTAAGAAGAAAGAAAGATAGAAAAGTCGGATAGCTAGAATATGCTACATACAATCTGGAAATTCCCTGGGACAATATTTTGTGTTATCTTGGCACATTTTTGTGTTAAGGATACTTACACCTAGATTGCGTGTACAACAAGTATTGCAGAAGTTTCGGAATTGTGGAGGTGTTGTTCCAAAGGAAATGGTTTTGGATGAAGTAGAAGCGGCAAATTCTGATCTGGATGTTCCACTTGCTGTTGAGTCTGTTGTGGAGCCTGCTAAGGTCGAGTCAGCCAATGAAGCGGGACCAAGTGAACCAGAGCCTATCAATCCAGATTCCGTAGATTCCACGCCGACAACAGTAGAAAGAAGGAGAATTACGCCTCAGGTTTCTCGTCAGTGGAGTATGGATGAGGCATTACAGGTGTGCACTAGACAAAAGTTGGACAAGTTGTGGGCATCTTTTTTTTATGAAGCGAATATTGCATTCAACGTTGTGCATCATCCGGCCTTTGTGAAAGCGGTGAAGGAAACTGCAGCAACTGGATTTGTCTACCACCCACCATCCTACAATGCGGTGCGTACGAAGATGATAGATACTAAGTTTGATGCAGTTAAGATCAGGGTTTTCGAGCGTACACTATAAGAAACCCACGTTTTAGGTGACGTTAGCATAACCTAAGCAGACGCATTTTTGTGGACACAAAATAAAACAACTTGTGTTTTTATGTCAATGATAACGCCCACTATAACATCCAGATATTACATTGGACGTTATTATTGACATAAAAACACAAGTTGTTTTATTTTGCGTCCACAAAAATGCGTCTGCTTAGGTTACGCTAATGTCACCTAAAACGCGGGTTTCTTATAGTGGTACAAAGAACTCTATCACTCAATACGGAGCAACAATTTCTTTGGATGGCTAGTCTGATATGAACAGCCGTCCGTCGATGAACGTAATGCTTGTCTGCCCTGCTGGTGATGTCTTTATGGGATCGGTTGACACTACTGGAGAAAAGAAGGACATTGCCTACACAACGAATGTGATGGCAAAATACATTGAAGAAGTTGGCCCTGCAAATGTTGTTCAACTGTGTACAGACAATGCCTCAGTAATGACGGGGACCTTAGCCAAGCTGAACGAAATTTATCCTCACATGTATTTGCAAGGATGTGCTGCACACATCTTGGATTTACTTGTAGAAGATTGGGGGAAGGAACCACGGGTGAAGATTTTGGTGGAAAGATGTAAAGGAATTGTGGTATTTGTCAAAAAGTATCATCTTACTTTGGCTCTTTTTCGGAAGTACTCACCAAAATTGTGGTTGAGACTTTCTAGCTCTATACGCTTTGCAGTTTACTTCCTCATGATAGACCGTTTGGTGGAGGTCAAGCAAGCGTTGCACCTCATGCTGGGAGACGACAAATTTACGCCCTTTGAGCAATCTTTGGCATCCAGAAGGAACAGGCACAATATTACACGTCGAGCGCAAAATGTACAAGAGGACATTCGTTCAGAAGCGTTTTGGACGGAATGTGAGAATTTCAAGCACCTGATGCAACCAGCACTTGAAGCTCTTAGAGTGTTAGATGGCAAAACTCCAGCAATGCCTAATGCTTGGATAGTAATGAAGAGGCTTCAACAACACGTCTATTCTCTTTTGCAGCCGCCATTTTTTCTAGACCCTGTCACTGTGAGGATGTTTGAGAAGAACTTCGAAGCTTGATGGAAATTGATGAGGACAGACTTGCATTATGCAAGGGCACTATTGAACCCGTATTTGCAAGATCTAGAAGAGCTTCATAATGACGGGAATGCCAAGCGAGCCTTGAATCGAGTCATACGAGGTCTAGGCCGGTCATTGAATGTAGATGTCCAAGAAGCTATGGCTGAATGGACTGAATTTACGGAGAAGACAGGCCCTTTCAATCCTTTGGTGAAGGCTCCCTATATCTCCGGGGAGCGTACTCTATTACCTCATCAGTGGTGGAATCAAGTGGGCAGTAATGCTCTTCCGAAAATAGCAAAGAAAGTACTGTCATTGACGTGCTCAACGTCATCATGCGAGAGGAATTGGAGCATGTATTTGTTTGTACACAACAAAGTGCAAAATTGACTAACCTCGGCTAAGGCAGAAGCACTGGTGTACATCTATACAAACAGCAAACTTGGACGTGAGAAACGTGGAGAAAATCCATCTCTTTTCTATGAAAAATACCTTGTGGATGGTTTGACAGATGAAGAAAATGAAGAGCCACTATCTTCAGGGTCTGAAGACTCCGACACTTCAACCTATGCCCGTAGGCGTGATAATGCTATTTTGGAAAGGGAACGTTTGGATAGAAATCCCTGGGCTCAACTCATTCGCCCTGCAGCAGACAAAGTTCGCCCTGCACGACGACCGCGTGCAACTACGTTTCGGCAGAGGAATGTTGATGTCAATCCCCCACGACATAGAGACCAAGTCTTTCTAGCAGCGCAAAACGTTTCCTCAGAGGAGGAAACGCCTTTAGAAGATGACGTACGCTCAGAGGAGGACATTGAGCGTAGAGAAGAAATTTAAACCTGGTGCGCCCTCGATCTCCTCATGTGTTTGCATGGAATGTAGATCCATTCGCGTTTTCACCTCCAAGAAGCTCAACCATTCCAGAGCTCAACCATTCCAGAGCCCAACAATGAAGGTGCAAATATTCAAGTGCCAATGGTTGAAGAGCCTGCAAGATCTCCCATACCAGTACCTTTGAATCCAAATAGAGGCAGGAACCTCCGAAGTAGTACACGCATCAGTAGGGCAAGTGGAAATGAAGAACAAGAAACACCCGTGGAAGAAGGTGAAGATGTGGGACATCCGATTCCTTTAACACGTACCACTGCGCCGATTCCAGTGGTTGCAGCAACGGAATTGGGGGAGTACAATTTAGATGTGCCCCTTGGCATTTTTATGAATGTAAATCGTATTGCGCCATCACATCAAAGAGCGCCAGTACATGTTGGTACAACGTCCTTGACATCAGAACCATCTTCCTCGAGGCCGCCAATTCATCAGGGGCCAATCCAAGTCGTGGATGAAGGAGACTATGCCTCAACACCACCACCCACTCAACTAAGTACTCAACCTCTGTTGACATCTGCTCCGGCTACTCTTACAGAATCACCAGTCGAAGCAGCACGCAGACGCAATAAGAAAGGAAAGAAACGTATCTTGACGATAGAAGAGAGAAACCAACGAGATCTGAAACGGCCGAACTATGTTGTCCAGCTATTTTGTATTGGAGAGACCAATAGTACCGCCAACATTGGCCAAGGCAGTAGAAGAAGACGTGGGCGTACTACAGCACCTAACGTTGATGGAACTATTGATACAAATCGACGTCAAAAACGATTGGTGCAAACTCAAATTGGCGACACTCTTGATATGGAAGTGTGCAACTTGAACTCCGAGGTAGAACATGAGGTACGTCCGGTGCTAGTCATACCCACAATAAGAGAAGATGACGAGAACGCAATTGATGAAGACATCCGTAGGGGATATGAGACAGATGACCCTACAGACGACGATGCTGATGAAGCATCAAACGATGACGACTTTGAACTAGATTAATACAACTGTAGAAGTCAAAGGATTCAAATAGTATTGATTTTTTCCTATATTTTGAAGTAAATGCTTTTTGGCCAAATGATTTAGGCAGGACTACGGTTGAGTACAGGGTGGCATCTTGTTAGAGATGTTAATGTGAGAATTCAATTGACATATACATTCTCTAATATTATCTATTTATTAT
Source organism: Neckera pumila (assembly GCA_963969595.1). Classification (NCBI taxonomy): domain Eukaryota; kingdom Viridiplantae; phylum Streptophyta; class Bryopsida; order Hypnales; family Neckeraceae; genus Neckera; species Neckera pumila. The sequence goes on along the minus strand of OZ018409.1, from coordinate 46,850,915 downwards.
AAATATTATTATTGCTATTGTTGCTATTGTTATTGAATTGACTATAATTGTATATGTGAAAATTGTATTATTCTATTGCAAAATTATGTCGACTTATACTTACTATTAATATCACAGGTTATTATTATATCATTATGTAGCATTTAACCCCTAAAGGACCAAGGTGATTTTCCTATCAAAAACTATTCAAAACTGTCATTTCTATTGCAAAGAGAAAAGAACTTTAAATTCTTTTTTTTTTTTGCATATCCAATCATAAGATCTTATACTTGACTTCTATATGAATACATAGTAGAAAGTTCAGAAACTTTTACCATGTAGATTGTTAGATATATGCATTTAAAGTGAAGAAAACAAATTTTTTTGCACCTCACTTGATTAGATTTATTGGCTTTGAATCTTTTTAGTTCAAATTTTTTACACTAATGATTTTGATTTTCTACTTATTTATGTTAAGTAGTTGAGTTGATAGTCTACCACAGAAATTTAGAAAAAAAGTCACTTAATTTTCACTCATTAAAAAATTGTTAACTAGAGGTAGGTTCAAGATTGGAGAAAAAACAAAATTGTTAATAGCTTTTAGATGGAATTGAAATCACAATAATCTTATAATCCTAGTGGTGAGATTGTTTTAGCAAGAAAATCTAACCTTATCTAACATTTTTTTTTTTTAAATTCTAAAAATTGAATTCAAAAATGAATTCTACAACTTATTTATTTATTCCAAAATATGCTTAGATTGTCCATAACTTTCTCATTTTTTGTCCAAATTGAATGAAACAAAGCTTCACATGTAGACAAAAATTTAATCTTTGAGAAAAAAATTTGAAAAAAATTGATTTTGACTTTTTGTGATTTTTTGTGTGCTGCCTGCCAAACTCTACTTTTGCTTATTGTGCGATAATTTTTGCTCACGAGCATCAAATAAAATAAAAATTATATATCCACAAAGCTCTCGAAAAAATACACCACCTCCAAAAATCCCAAAAAATTTGATTTCATATTGAGACCATAGAAACCTGCCCGCCGTCCCGGACCCATTTTGTCCCCCGAAGGGACAAGCGGTCCTTTAGGGGTTAAACAATAACCGCGATTGCCACCCAAAACCGCGGTTGCTTCATTCAGGACCCGCGGTCGCCCTCAATTTTGACCCAAAGTCGCCCTGATTTCAGACCCGCGGTCGCCCTCATTTTGGACCCAAAGTCGCCCTGGTTTCAGACCCGCGGTCGCCCTTGTCTTGGACCCGTGGTTGCCCCTGCTTGGGACTCGCGGTCGCCCCTCGACCTGCAGTCGCCCATAATGACCTTTTCATGTCACTCTTACGGACCAGCCACGTCACCAAACTCCATTTACCCAGGGGTAAAAAAAGAAAAGCTCCCCAATCTTCTAATCAACAAATTCGTCAAGCGTACTTGACACGTGTTCAACACGACATGCGACACGACACATCTATTAGACACAAAAACTTGAAATTCTGTCCGACAAGAAAACCTTGCTTCGTAGTTGAACTCCTGAAGTAATAATACCCACCTAGCAATCCATCCGGAGAGATCGGGCTTGTTAACCAAGTACTTTAACAAGTCATGATCGATGTGAAACACAATCCGATATCCAAAAAGATAGTGACGGAACTTCTTACAAGTATATACTACAGCCAGAGCTTCCCGTTCCGTCGTGGTATATTTCCTCTCGGCCAGACTCATCTGTCTGCTGGAATAGTAAATGGGACATTCTCGTTGCTCCTGATCGTACTGCCACAAAATAGCTCCTAGGCACCATCCGGAAGCGTCCAACGTGACATGGAAATCCTTGGTCCAATCCGGTGGAGACAAAAATAGGGGCTTTGACCAAAGCCATCTTCAGGCTTTCAAAAGCCTGTTGTCTTTCTGGATTCCAACTAAAGTTTGTATCTTTCTTCAGCAATTCCGTCAGGGGAATCGCCTTTTGGGCATATCCCTCAATGAATTGCCTGTAATACCCCACACATCCAAGGAATCCTCGAATCTCTTGTACACATGTTGGAGCAGTAAGGGCCAGCATAGCTCTCACTTTATCTGTATCCACTTCCAAACCTTTCCAACTTACCACATGTCCTAGCAATATTCCGGATAGCATTCCGAAGAAGCACTTTCCAGGATGTAACTTGAGATTCGTCTCCCAACACCGCTGGAAAGTCTTCTGTAAATACTCCAGATGCGAGGTTTGAGAGCCGAATACTACAAAATCATCGATGAAGACCTCCGGAAAATGTCGTAGGAAATCTCGAAAGATGTCCATCATCAACCTCTGGAATGTGCCCAGAGCGTTGCATAATACGAACAGTATACGGGTGAACGCAAAGGTTCCCCATTCTGTCGTAAATGTCGTCTTCAGCTGGTCCATCAACTGGATGAAAACTTGGTTGTATCCAGAGAATCCATCCAAGAAACTATAACATTCGTTTCCGAAAACATGGTCAAGAATGATATCCGTAAAGGGCAATGGAAAGTAGTCTTTCCTGGTTGCCGCATTCAACTTCCAAAAATCTTGACAAACCCGGATCTTGATCTTCCCATCTGGTCCCTTCTTCTTAGGAACCACGACGATCGGAGAGACCCATTCCGAGTTATGAACTGGATAGATAAATCCGGCTTCCAAGAGGGCATCAATCTCCTCTTTCACCATCAAAGAATATCTTGGATTTAGCCGGTATTGATGTTGTCAGACAAGAATCGCTCCTTCCACCAGGTCAATCCGGTGCTCTCCCAACTCAGCCAGAATTCCGCTTAAGTCGGAAGCCACCCATGCAAACACGTCAAGGTATTCTTTCAGTAATTTCCCGTACCCTTCCCTCTCCAATGGGGACATGGAGTTACTCATGAAGAATGACTTTCCGGAGGCAAGTTCCACCTTCTTGTAGTCGGAGGGACTTACAATTGTCTTGATTCGCTCCGGTTCCGCCTCTTCCGCGTCCTCTTTGAAATCACCCCAGGAAGCCTCCTGACCTGGTTTACTGAAATCGACAGCCGGAATTTTCCTTTCCATGATCTGTTGCCGTATCCAATCAAAAGAAAGTGGAATATCCATCTCTCCCAAGGATCAGTCCTCTGACTGGATTTCAGGGATCACGGGTTCGGATTCTTCTGTTGCCATCTCCAACGTAGGTTCCAAAAACTTGAAACCCGTTTCTATCACTGATATGAAGTAGCTGGGTACTGAGTCGGGATCTTCCAGATCCGACCAATCCGTGGTGTATCCATCCGACTCACTCGTTTCTCCCATGTAGTCCACATGTTTCCACGGGATTCGAACACTCGGTTTCCCAACTACGAACTCCTTGGTTCCCCAATCCACCAAGGTCCTCGCCGTATACAGCCAAGGTCTCCCAAGTAACATTGGAAAGGGTCTTCCCTTTGTTACCCAGATCACCACATAGTTGAGGAGGTAGGTCTCCTTCCCGATCCGGGTTGGAATCTTCGACAGTCTTCCAACCGGATACACCCGTGAGGCCGTGATTGATCCGCCATTCTCAAGACTTGATCGGTCGCTTGGAAAGATGTATATCCCAGGTCGAATGCCGTGTCTTCCAACATCAAGTTGACCTCGGATCCGCCATCCACTGGAACTATGAGAGTACGTAATGTCAAACTCCGGAATTCCGGATTAGCTTAGGAGTAGATTAGTGAGTTTTTTTGAAATTTTCAAATACGGACGTAGTAACCCGGAACAGTTAAGCCAAACCAAGAAAATGGGAATGTTCCGGCTTAGCAAAAACTGTAAAATGGGTAAGGAACGGATCTTAACGGGATCTGTAATCCAAAAGGTGATCCGGGTTCAGGAAATCTACGACCTAGGTTCCGGTCCGAGAATTAGGGTTTTGTTGGCAAAAGGCGGCGCATTTATGGGCCGTCTCAACGGGTGTTGGTCGCTCGCCGGCTACTTAAGTCGTTCTCCTCCATTTCATTTCTCTCTTTCTTCTACTCGAGGATGCGTGTGTGTTTGCAGGTTTGGAGCGCGCATTAGCTGAGTGAAAGAGTGGTGAGATAGAATCAGATAGGGAGAGAAGGAGAGGAGGGTGCCGATTGCACCGGGGTAGTAGAGTTCAGTTGGCGTGGATGGAAGAATCTCGCAAACTGACAGTTACGGCCAAGTGGCTCAATCCGGTTATACCTACGGATCCGAAGGCGCGGGTGCTTTTGGAAGGTGATCTGGACAGCATGAGATGCGCGGGGTTGTTGTGCAAGCCGTGGAATCTCAAGGACGAGGCGATGATCCACAAAGTCGTGATCGGAGCTCTGAATCAGTTCAAGTTGACGGAGCGAGGGAAGTCGGCAAAGTGGACCGAGGAGATGTGGACGGAAGTCTACTCGTTCCGGAAGGCAGGTTCCGGATACGCCTTGAGGAATGACAAGTACGTTCAAAAGAAGTTCCGAAACCTACCCCATCCGAAGGAAGGATATGCTATCCACGATTGCAGTGACGTGAGGCAGAGACAGGTGCTGGAATTCCAGGTTCCGATCCTGTATCCGAAGAAGTCGACCCGGCTCACCAGCACGTTGGGCAACACTATTTTCAGAGCGATGGAGGATAGGCTGGTACACTGGGGGAGGATAATGAAGGCCATGGTGCAGAAACTGGCAGACGGCGTAGAGAAGGCCAAGTCCAGCCTACTCAGCACCTAACTCTTCCACTAGGAGGCAAGGAAATGGTATGAGGAATTGGCGGATTTTATATGCATGATTGAAAGAAATGAAGGTGGAGCCGAACGAAATTTTAGGGGAGCTTAGAAAGCGTCCGGACCCGGATCTGCTCAGAAAGAAGGAGGAGTACATCCGGAAACTGGAGGAAGAGAAGATCCAACTCCAGACTCGTTTGGGTGTTGCGCATGAAGCCCTCCAGCTGGCATCCAAGAGAGAGTCGGATGCGATGCAGGTAGTGAGGACATTGACGGATCTAGTGGGGCAACCCGCGGATCAAATCACGTGTGCTCGGCTCTTCACTGATAAGTTAGTTCAAGAGGGCGTCGTGATCGGAAGTATGATTCTCAAGATCCTGGTGGATTATGAGATCAAGATGGAGAACGTACTAGCAGAGATGAGGAAACTGTTGGGCTTTCTCGATCCGTCAGTCATGGACTTCACCAAATTTCCGGAAGTGCAGAGTGCACAGTTGTGGAAGACTCCGGCCAAACTAATCCCCGCCGGAAGGACTCCCATATCGGAGCAAGGGCTTCAAGCCTTGCTGAAGGACGTTACGGCTTAGTGTGCAGGTCAGGTGGGGCCGTCACGAAGGAGAGAGAGGTGAACCGCTGAGGTTACCAAGAAGGAGACGGGTTCTCCAGTGGTTCAGGAAACTCCGGTGAAGATGGTCTTGGTCACGTTTCTTCCACGCACGGTAAGGGTACCAGAGGGGAACATAGGATCCACTATCCTGGTTTCTCCAGTTAGGACGGATTTGACGAGCCGGATGCCTGTGGTGGAGAATCCGGCCCGGACACATCCGAAAGACTTCACCCTCATGGAGGAAGCATTCGAGCAAGAGGAGGAAGGCGGTGAAGAAGATCTGGTTGGAGCTTCATTGGGGCAACCCATTGAAATGGAGTCGGATAAGGAGTTAGTCTTATCCGATAACGAGGAAACGGAAGACATAACAACTCCGCTCCTCCGACATCCAATCCAGTCCCGGGCAAGTGTCCGGAACACTCCCACGAAGATGACAGGAGGGACACAAGGTGGTAGCAGTTCGAAGAAGTCGCGGAAGAAGTAGTTAGTTAGGATGTTTGGATTTTTGCTTAGGATTTGAATTCTAGTTCCGGAACGGGTTTTCCGCACTTAGGACCCTGGTTCCGGATTTATTTTTAGAATGAGCCGGCAGTGGATTTTTCGGGTATTTCGGGGGGTTCTCTGATTGGCTGCCTGGATTCCCGGGGCTGCTTTTTGGCTTTTAGGTGATTGGCTTTTTGTGGGTTTTTAAGGTCTGGCAAGCTTGTTGTGCTAGGATTCCCTCCTAGCAGATTTTCATTTTGTATTCCATTCCTTTCTTTTAATCTAAGTGCTGAAGTGAGCTTCCAGATTTTCATCTTTGTGTTCAAGTGTTGGTCTAATTGTTTGTGACCGTACTAGAGTGTGAGGGAAGACGGGTGAGGAGGAATCCGGATCTTGGATAGTCGGTTCCATTTGAAAGGTACATTTGAGACAGTGTTTGATTCTTGACTGAGTGGAAGTGTACAGGGCCTTTAAACTACCGTAATGGTGATCCGATTGATTGAGTAGCGGAAACAAGTCCGGCTGTCAACCTATGCGGAGGTAAGCGCCCGCCCGGAGGAAGTCGCCACTCTCTCGGAAGGTTTGCCAACCTCGGAATGGTCTAGCACTTAACAAACCACCCCCGGTAGGTTTCGAAACCATGTGATCTGTTGTTGTAGTGAGAAGTGGATCAAGTCCTGAGTGACCTGCTTTTCCGGATCGGATGTCTAGGAAGTTGTGAGGATTCGGATCTTCTTTCCTTGTTGCAACTCCTTTAAATATTCGGGTGTTTGTTTGTATTTATCAAGTTTAGTGAGTGTGAGAACCAGAGTGGTGAAGTCCCTATCCCTCGAAAGATCAAAGCGGACCCTCTGAGGGTAAAACAGAGGTTAAAGAAACCATATTGATTTGGAAGTGGAAACCGGATTCCGGTAGAACCGGATTTGGGTTGAATTCCGGATAGTGAAAAGTTCCGGAATTGAGTGAACAGGTGATTGGATTGAGGAGAAAAGAGAATCTGGAAAACTTGAAATGTGCAGCACCATCTTGGAATTCCTTGGGACGATAACTCGTGTCATTTTAGCACAACATTGTGGCTAAAGATACTTACGCCTAGATTGCGCGTACAACAGGAACTCTCGGCAGGATGCATCCACCTACTTCCACTTCTAGTTCCGGCGCTCCGTAGTCTTCTGTCTGTGAAAAATTCACAGCTGCCAATGGTAACCTTAATATTTTCCTCCTCTTTTTTGTCCAGGCGTCCCGGATCAACTTCTGATAGTGCACGTTGTCATGCAGGAGTTGCCTAATCATGACATTTGCCTGCTGACCCTTGATATCTCAGACGATATTGTATTTGTCCACCTTAAGTTCCAGATTGATGACAACCGGAACTTCATCAGAAGTGACGACCCAGCAAGCAGATTCCGGATCTCTCGAAGATCCCTCCAAGCTTTCCTGCATCTGCTTGCTAATGTCAATGGAGATCGGGTTATGGTCCACCCCTTTTTCTAACTCCACTCTGGGGTGAACGGGTTCCCTTCTCTTGGAATGATTGGAATCATTGAAACCCGAATTCGGATTTCTAGTAGGTCTATTTTTATGTTTCCTAATTTTACTCTCATTTTCCTGGTTCTTGGTGGAACTTCGGGTTGCTACTCTATGAACAGATCCCTCTTTGCTTTCCGGAAGTTCCACCCTTGATTGTCAACTCTTCGAATTCTCAATTCCGTCAACAGAACCGTAATTGAGTCCGAATCGGTCTCTAGGCGGAACTTCGACTTGTTTGTAAAGAGTTCTAGCTACTTGAGGTTTAGGACAATCACCAACGTCATGTCCGTATTGCCCACAATTTTGACAAGGTAGAGGCAATGGTGCACCCTCCCTTATCTCCCATGAGGACAATTGTTTGCATAATGATGGGGGCTACCACACAAGAAACAGCATCCGGGTGGAAACTTTGATGCAGGAAAATTACCTTGACTGGGCCCGGCTGCATACGGATTCGTAGGTGCCCGGATTAGTTACTGAGGTACCCTTCTTCTTCCGTATCCGGCCTGGACCTGGAAAACCAGATTGATCTGCTCCTCGTATTCTTCTGGTTCGGGTAGTGTGTAGTACACTCCTTCCTTGTCCACATAGTGTACTTGCTTTTGTTGGTCAAGGTTACACTCGCTGGCGTAATGACCGGGTCTTCCGCACCTTGTACACCAAACGTTGGTTCGAGTGGTCGGAACAATCCGTCTCGGCTTCTGGTTGTCGGCCAAATTGACTTTGATTGCCTCCAACGACTCTTGGATATTCTTCATGAATTTCTTGGATGCATCATCTTCCACCTTCACCTTCACCAAGCTCTGACTACCTCGCTCCTCTCTGCCCCGTGAATGTCGTCTGCTGCTGGAGACTTCTGGATTCGTATCGGAGCTAGATGACTTGGTCTAGGAGGATTTCATTCCAAAAGCCGAGGTTGAAGGTTCCGACTTCGAGAACTTCCGTCTCCTCTTCTCCTTCTTCTCGTACTTCTTACTGCGTCCTCGGTCCATCTTGGCACTCTTCTTGATGGATCTCCGCAGCGACTAAGCCGAATTTTTGTAGTTCTGGGCCGACTCCATGGCCTCCCGTAATGTTGTGGGATGGGATTGCCGGATCTGGAATGCCATCTCCTCCGGAAATCCTGCCACATACCATTCCATTTGTATACTGGCGACTACATCCGTAGTGAGTTTCTTGATCAAATCCTTCACCCTCTGTCCATACTTCCGGACTGACTCCTCGGGGCGCATGGTAACTTTAATTAGCCTCCCAAGGGCTCGGGCTTCTCCTCCAACCTCCCTGAACGTCCGGAGAAAGAGTTCCTTCAGATGATCCCAGTTATTCTGGATAGCTTCCGGAACATCCTGGTACCATCTCAAGGCCTCGCTCTTCAGCAAACCTTGAAAAATACGTTGCTTAGATCCTTGATCCTCCTGGTTGGCTACTGAAGTGGCCTCAAACTCTCCCATCCAGTCATCTACATCCTTACTTCCGTCTCCCTTGAACTTATTGTACCAGAGACGGGTTTTGGAATTCATGACTTTTACTTCGTCCTCCGTCTGTTCTTCTTCTGAAGAAGTTGGATCAGGTTGCTTCTCTGGCTCTACTCTCTCCTCTTTTGATTGCTCTCTAGCTTCCGAACTTCGTGATCGTTCTAATCCTCCTTCCGACACAATACATAAAACGAATACAACCACTATTTTGTTGTCTAACTCGGGAGCAGGAATTTCGTGGACCACGGCTTGTCTGGGACCTTCTTCAGCTCGAGCTGGTCGTCGTCCACCCGGATTCCGATTTGACGACCTACTCATGAGGCGATAGTTGGCAGTTTTGTCCAAATTCTCTCCCCTAGAGGCACAAGGATCCCTTTCCTCACACTTCCGTCTGAACTGCACCTTCCGTCCTGGAATTCTAGAATAAGTTCAACTCTTCTGATTCCTACTGGACTCAACCTAGAATACGCTACACGTGATCGGAATCCCCAGCAGCGGCGCCAAAAGTGTCGTACGCGCAATCTAGGCGTAAGTATCTTTAGCCACAATGTTGTGCTAAAATGACACGAGTTATCGTCCCAGGGAATTCCAAGATGATGCTGCACATTTCAAGTTTTCTAGATTCTCTTTTCTCCTCAATCCAATCACCTATTCACTCAATTCCGGAACTTTCCACTACCCGGATTTCAACCCAAATCCGGTTCTATCCGGAATCCGGTTTCCACTTCCAAATCAATATGGTTTCTTTCACCTCTATTTCACCCTCAGAGGGTCCGCTTTGATCTTTCGAGGGATAGGGACTTCACCACTCTGGTTCTCACACTCACTAAACTTGACAAATACAACTAAACACCCGAATATTTAAAGGAGTTGCAACAAGGAAAGAAGATCCGGATCCTCACAACTTCCTAGACACCCGATCCGGAAAGCAAGTCACTCAGGACTTGATCCACTCCTTACTACAACGACAGATCACAGGGTTTCGAAACCTACCGGGGATGGTTTGTTAAGTGCTAGACCGTTCCGAGATTGGCAGACCTTTCAGGAGAGTGGCGACTTCCTTTGGGCGGGCGCTTACCTCCGCATGGGTTGATAGCCGGACTCGCTTCCGCTACTCAATCAATCGGATCACCGTTACGGTAGTTTAAAGGCACTGTGTACTTCCACTCAGTCAAGAATCAAACACTGTCTCAAATGTACCTTTCAAATGGAACCGACTATCCAAAATCCGAATTCCTCCTCACCCGTCTTCCCTCACACTCTAGTATAGTCACAAGCAATCAGACCAACAATTGAACACAAAGATGAAAATCTGGAAGCTCACTTCAGCACTTAGATTAAAAGAAAGGAATAGAATACAAAATAAAAATCTGCTAGGAGGGAATCCTAGCACAACAAGCTTGCCAGACCTTAAAAACCCACAAAAAGCCAACACCTAAAAGCCAAAAAGTAGCCCCGGGAATCCAGGCAGCCACTTAGAGAACCCCTCGAAATACCCGAAAAATCCACTGCCGGCTCGTTCTAAAAATAAATCCGGAACTAGGGTCCCAGGTGCAAAAAAACCATTTCGGAACTAGGATTCAAATCCTAAGCAAAAATCCAAACATCCTAACTAACTACTTCCTCCGTGACTTCTTCGAACTGCTACCGCCTTGTGTCCCCCCTGTCGTCTTCGTGGGAGTGTTTCGGATACTTGCCCGGGTCTAGATTGGACATCGGAGGAGCGGAGTTGTTGTGTCTTCCGTTTCCTCGTCATCGGATAAGACTAACTCCTTATCCGACTCCATTTCAATGGGTTGCCCCAATGAAGCTCCAACCGGATCCTCTTCACCACCTTCCTCCTCCTCTTCGAATGCTTCCTCCATGTGGGTGAAGTCTTCCGGATGTGTCCGGGCCGGATTCTCCACCACAGGCATCCAACTCGTCAAATCCGTCCAAACTGGGGAAACCAGGACCGTGGATCCTATGTTCCCCTCTGGTACCCTTGCTGTGCGTGGAAGAAACGTGACCAGGACCGTCTTCACCGAAGTTTCCTGAACCACTGCAGAACCCGTCCCTTCCTTGGTAACCTCCACGGTTCACCTCTCCCTCCTTCGTGACGGCCCCGCCTGACCTGCACACTAAGCCGTAACGTCCTTCAGCAAAGCTTGAAGCCCTTGCTCCGATATGGGAGTCCTTCCGGCGGGGATTAGTTTGGCCGGAGTCTTCCACAACTGTGCACTCTGCACTTCCGGAAATTTGGTGAAGTCCATGACTGACGGATCGAGAAAGCCCAACAGTTTCCTCATCTCCGCCAGTACGTTCTCCATCTTGATTTCATAATCCACCAGAATCTTGAGAATCATACTTCCGATCACGACGCCCTCTTGAACTAACTTATCGGTGAAGAGCTGGGCACGCATGATTTGATCCACGAGTTGCCCCACCAGATCCGTCAGTGTCCTTACTACATGCATCACATCCGCCTCTCTCTTGAATGCGAATTGGAGGGCTTCATCCGCAACACTCAAACGGTCTGGAAATGGATCTTTTCTTCCTCCAGTTTCCGGATGTACTCCTCCTTTTTACTGAGTAGGATCGGATCCGGACGCTTTCTAAGCTCCCCCAAAATCTCGTTTGGCTCCACCTTCATTTCTTCGGATATCATGCATACAAAATCCGCCAATTCCTCATATCGTTTCCTTGCCTCCTGGAACCACTCCTCTCCGGAATCGAACAACTCGTTCCCTCCAAGGTCTGAGAAGGTCCGGCCTGGTTCCCTCGTTTCCGGAACTTGCTGTTTTTCCCTTGCGTTCGGGTTGGTCGACTTCCGGCGCAAACTTTCCGCCCTTTCCGGCCTTGGCGGTGTCACGTCCACAACTGATTCCTCGGCGTGCTTCTCCAATTCCGGAGCCAGACCGTACTTCAGCATTTCCTCAGCTACCTTGTAGTCCTTGGTTTCTTGCTCACTCACGATCCCGTTGTGGTAGTAAAGGTGGAAAAGGTAGGTGCTGAGCGGGCTGGACTTGGCCTTTTGCACGCCGTCCGCTAGTTTCTGCACCACGGCCTTCAATATCCTCCCCCAATGTACCGGCCTATCCTCCATCGCTCCGAAAACAGTGTTGCTCAACGTGCTGGTGAGCCGGGTCGGCTTCTCCGGATACAGGATCGGAACCAGGAATTCCAGCACCTGTCTCTGCCTCACGTCAATGCAATCATGGATCGCAAATCCTTCCTTCGGATGGGGTAGATTTCGGAGCTTCTTTTTAATGTACCCGTCATTCCTCAAAGCATATCCGAAACCTGCCTTCCGGAACGAGTAGACTTTCGTCCACATCTCCTCGGTCCACTTTGCTGACTTCCCTCACTCCGTCAACTTGAACTGATTTGGAGCTCCGATCACGACTTCGTGGATCATCGCCTCGTCCTTGAGATTCCACGGCTTGCGCAACAATCCCGCACATCTCATGTTGTCCAGATCACCTTCCAAAAGCACCCGCGCCTTCGGATCCGTAGGTATAACCGGATTGAGCCACTTGGCCGTAACTGTCGGTTTGCAAGATTCCTCCATCTACGCCAACCGAACTCTACTACCCTGGTGCAATCGGCACCCTCTTCTCCTTCTCTCCCTATTTGATCCTATCTCACCACTCTTTCACTCAGCTAATGCGCGCTCCAAACCTGCAAACACATACGCATCCTTGAGCAGAAGAAAGAGAGAAAGGAATGGAGGAAAACGACTTAAGTAGCCAGCCAGCGACCAACGCCCGTTGGGACGGCCCATAAATGCGCCGCCTTTTGCCAATGAAACCCACATCCCGGACCGGAACCTAGGTCGTAAGTTTCCTACATCCGGATTATCTTCCGGATTACGGATCCCATTAGGATCCGTTCCTTACCCATTTTACAGTTTTTGCTAAGCTGGAACATTCCCAGTTTTCTGGTTTGGCTAAGTATTCCGGGTTACTATGTTAGTATTCAAAAATTTCAAAAAAACTCACTAATCTACTCCTAAACTAATCCGGAATTCCGGAGTTTGACATTACATACTCTCACATACGGTGGCGAATACAATATTTGGAGCAATCAAGGGCCGGGTCATGAACTGGGCGACCATAATCCACCAGAAGGTCAAGAAGATGGCGGGGGCTATCAACAAGGCCAAGTAGAGTCCGCTCAGCACCTACTTGTTCCATATGTACCATCATTTTGATTTCATGACTCCGTAGGAACAAGTAGCCTATGAGACCGGAATGCAAATCCTGAAGTACGGATTCACGAAAGAGTTGAAGCCGACGGAAGAAGCGGCACTAGAGGAAGAAGAAGAAGAAGAGGAGGATCCGGAACCGAAGCCGCTGGAGAAGAAGAAGCGACAGAAGACCACCAATCTAGACGCACGAAGAACGAGTCTAGACGTGCCGGAACCGAATCCGTACCTAACCCAGCCATCACCGGAAACTTCCGATGAATCCGACTTCTATGAAGCCGGAACCCGATGGATGGTGCAGTGTCGGAAGTTGCACACCGAGATGGCAGAGATGATCACGGGCGTCGCCAAGGAGTTGAATGTTGAGACGGACCAGATCTTCAACAAACTCCGGAAGAGACCGGATCCGGCACTACTCCAAGAGAAGGACAAGCAGATCGAGCTGCTTAAGGCGGAACGGGATCACTACAAGAACAAGTTCTACTGGACGGAGGGGCAATCGCTCTCAGCACGGAAGAAGGAGACGGATGCCTTGAAGTTAGTCAGGGATTCAAGGGTGTTGGTAGAAGAATCGGAACATCAGATCATCCGGTTCGCGCTTTATATGAAGAAACTCGAGAATGACAGCACTGTTACCCGATCAAGAGTGCTGCAAGTCCTGGTCAATTAAGAGGCAAAGATGAAGATCGTTTTGGACGAGATTCGACAACTGCTAGGTCATCTGGATGTGGCCAAGGACGACTTTGGGCTACTTCCGGATATCTTCATGGAGTCCCCGAGCAAACACGGAGCCGGAACTTCCGAGACACAAGAGGATCCAGGCCAGAAGTCCATGTTTAAGATACCTAAGTTACCTTCCTCAAGTCAGTTCCTGAAGTGGGACACGGTAAATACTTTTGTCCCTTCCTCACAGTCTCCAAGGAAAACCGGAAAGGCTGGGCAGAGGTTGCCGATCCGAAGGGATCTACTAGAGGGTTTGGGGACGAAAAATCTGGCAAGAGAACACCCGGAGGGATTCCCTCATATGTGGCAACCGTCACCTGCCTGGGATACAGAATTGATTGACTTAGGAGATCCGGCTCCAGAGGCGAGACCGGAAACCAAGCCGGAAACCTGGCTAAAGAGGAGGACGGAAATAATGGAGGCCAAGGACACGGATCCAGATGAAGAACTCGAGATTGTGGAGCCTGAGAGGCAATTGAAACTCTGGAAGTCTGAAAAGCGGAAACCGGAAGGCAAGAAGCCAGTGAAACAACAAATTAAAGACTCCAAATCTGGTGAGATTAAGTCAAGATCAGAGTCTGAAGAGGATACGGAGGAGGAAGAGACGTCTCCTACGACCCTTCAGAATCCGCCTCGAGCTGCCAAGATGACGCCAGCAAAGAGTTCCGGTAAGCGGCAGCCAAACAGGGAGCCGGGAGTTTAAAGAAATCTTGGGTAGACAAGTAGTTAGAAGGGGACTACTTGTAAAAGGTGGGTTAGAATTTAGATAGTTTAGTTCCGGAACCGGATTCCAAGCGTGGGCCCAGTTTTCGGAAATTTAGGGATAAGGACTTTCCGGTTTATTTGGGATTTCCTTGGTGTGTGTATGATTACCCCAGTTTGTGGGGGTGCCCTTTTCGCTTTTAGGGTGTTGACTTTGGTTTTGTTTTGGGTTTTTAAGGGCAGGCAAGTTAGTCGCTCCTCATTCCCTCCTAGTTGATATTCAATTGTATTTCATTCCCTTTTCGAAATTTGAGCCCTCGGGTATGCATTTTCGCTCTATCAGTGTATCCGGATTATGGTGATCTGTGGTTTGGGTGTTGGAAGGAAAAGACGGGTGAGGAGGAATCCGGATTTAGGAGAATACGGTCTGAGTCGAGAGTGTACTATTGTAATGTTGTTGGATTGTTGACTTAGGGGTGCTCACAGTGTCTTTAAATTACCAGAAGAGTAGTTCGGATCACAGAGTAGTGGGGAAGCGAGTCCGGTTGTCAAGCCTTGCGAAGGTAAGCGCCTGCCCAAGGAAGCCCCCACTTGTCTGGAAGATCTGCCAACCTCAGAATTCATCTAACATCTAGAAAGATTACACCCCCGTATTGGTTCCGGACTCTGAGATCTATCGTTGTAGTAAGGGAGAATGAAGTATTCCTGAATGACCTGCTGTTCGGAATCACCATCCGGAAGTTGTGAGGATCCGGATCTTTTCGTCTTGCTGCAACATCTTGAATACTTGGGTGGTCTTGTTTGTGTTTGTAGAATTGTAGGAGAACCAGAGTGGTGAAGTCCCTACCCCTCAAAAGATCAACTAGTGGACCCTCTGAAGGTGAAACAGAGGTATTGAAAACCGGATTGGAAGAAGAGACGTAAACCGGATTCCAGGTAGGTTAGGTTCCGGGTTGTGAAAGTATCCGGAAAATGATGAGTTGGTGAGAAGAAAGAAAGAAAGAAAGAAAAGACGGATAGCTAGAATATGCTACATACAATCCGGAAATTCCCTGGGACGATAATTCGTGTTATCTTAGCACATTTTTGTGTTAAGGATACTTACGCCTAGATTACGCGTACAACATGTATTGATTGTGAAAATTATGCCAAGCCTTCTCCACGGTGAAGGTTTTATGTAATTCCATAATGTCTTTTATGAGAAGTTTGTACATTTTAGTGTTTACAAGAAAATTTATGTTGTTGAAAGTGGTTGGTTTGCAAATGCAAGATGCATGGAAGCAGACAATGCATACAAACCAGTAAAAAATCTAGATCTTTCAAATGTTAAAGAATGATACTTAGTAAGGGCTAACAAAGATTGGCGGTCAAATACGGATTGTCATCATTCTCTATATTGACAAGTCATCAAGAAAGATTGTCTTATAACTCTGGGAATGCGTTGACGATGAACGACCACGTCGTATAGCTGTTGAGTACCCTCCTCTTCCTTGTGTGATCCAATCTCTGGAATTGGAAGCTACACATGAGTTTGTAGAAGATGCTTTGGAGATCCCAGTAAGTCAAAGTATTTGATATAGTGCCGAATAATTTAAATGATGGTACTCACAACGAGTTATAAGACTTTTGTGAATTTTTTTGGTTAGGAGATTAAGTGAATTCTCATTTTTGTATTTTTTATCTTTTGATTTGTTTAATTTTGCTCTTATGCTTTATGTTTTGTATTTGTTTTGTGATTTTAATGTTGAAGTATATACAAGTCATTTGCTTTTGGATGGAGGATTTTCTTGCAGTCAATTTTCTGGTATAACTCATAGTTCAAGAATACAGTACCTAAGAGTGCCTAAGAAAGTGTTCAAATTGCAAGTTGTATTGTTGTGGAGGTATATATGTCTTGTAACTCTGGGAATACGTTGACGATGAATGATCACGTCGTATAGCTATTGAGTACCCTCCTCTTCCTTGTATGATCCAATCTTCGGAATTGGAAGCTAACCATGAGTATGTAGAAGATGCTTTGGAGAGACCAGTTGTCAAAGTGTTTGATATAGTGCCAAATAATTTAAATGATGGTACTCACAACGAGTTATAAGACTTCTGTGAATTTTTTTGGTTAGGAGATTAAGTGAATTCTCATTTTTATTTTTTTTATCTTTTGATTTGTTTAATTTTGCTCTTATACTTCATGTTTTGTGTTTGTTTCATGACTTCAATGTTGAAGTATATGCAAGTCATTTGCTTTTGGATGGAGGATTTTCTCATAGTCAATTTTCTTGTATAACTCACAGTTCAAGAATACAGTACCTAAGAGTGCCTAAGAGAGTGCCTAAGAGAGTGTTCAAATTGTAGGTTGTATTGTTGTGGGGGTAAATATGGAGCACTTGGCTACCACTGTTGGATTTTGGAATCAACGATGGATTTTTTGTGCATGGACACTATCCTTTTGATACTTTTATGTCCTTAGAGTTGTGGTGAAATTAATGAGTTGTATCATTTTGACAAATTTGACTACCGACTTGATGTTGCAATAGCAATGTCAATTAGGACTTCTAAGGGTTAATTTGTGTAGAAGCTTATACCATTGCAATGGACACTAAAAATCATGGCATATTGTCAAAAATGTTGTGCACTGACACTATTGTCATTTACATACTTTAGTATGTCCTTAGAGTTGAAGAGCACAGTAACTATTGTTGCGCAGTCTTTAGTTTTTCTATAATTGATAAAACAAAAATTGCGCTTAAAACAAGAAGCTTCATAATTTTCACATCACTTATCAAAATGGAATGAATCAAATCTTTCCACATAGACGAAAATAAAATCTATAAGGAATATATGTAAGAAAAAGATATTTCAAGTTTTTACAACAATTTTTTGCTATCCATCCTTGCCTATTATGGGCAAAACACGTTAAATCCTTCCATCCTTTGTGGGCCCAGTAGGGTAAATTCGGGATTCTTGAGAATAAAAGTAAAAAAGCCCCCTATATTTGAGCCGTGTCTAGGGATATTTTACTAGCCCCCCTAGCTAATTTGGTGCCTCTAATTGCAAATATGAATTCAAATTTTGCAAAAAAAAAGTTTATGGCAAATAAAAAATTCCTGCATTTTGCCAAGGATAAATTCGGCCCACAAGGCCCACGTCCTACATTATGGGCTTATTGTGGCATAACTTTTGCTTCCAGAAATTGATTGACATAAATATTATATTTCTAGAAAGGTAATCAACTTTCCTATCTTGGAAAAAAGTTCCAAAGTATCTTGCCTAAATTGAGATATAGGTGTCTCCCCAGAGGGCACTCTTGGGATGTTTTGGCACCTTTAGGACTTTAGGAGTTTAGGCTGGAAGAATATAATGTATCGCAATATTTTCCCATTTGATGATGAATATGTAAGAACTCATACCCAAAGTTCTTGTGTAATCTATGCTTGCTGCTGATGTTTTAGTTTTTTAAAGTCAATTTTTAAATATTATAATTTTTTTGCCAGGTTTCCTTATCTTTCATTAAATTTCAGCTCAATTTGTGCCAGACCTGCTAGCCGCCAGCATTGTACGAGTAGGTCAATTTTGCACTCAACTGATGAGTTTCTAACCTAGAATCATTTGAGGCTTCTAGGTTGGGACGATTCTCTAAAAAATAGAGGCTAATTCTCGTTTCTCTATTATTTAATGAAAGAAAGTGAGTGCCGATTTTTATTAACTATTACATGGATTACATTCCCCGTTCCGAGGCAAGTCCAGCACGGTAAAAAACATCTCATTCCGGTTCTGCATGCGATAGCCCAAACGAGATATAATTTTGTTGTGGCGTGGCACCCAGCCAGCCTTCATCACTCCACTCAAGATCGTAAGCTGCACTATTAAAGTTCGAGTAAAATCCGTGTGCATAAGTTTCCTTATTATGGCCTGAAACAGGGTATTCATCGTTCGCTGAAATACTGACACTTTCAAGGAATGTTCAGAAACAATGATAATCAACGCAGCACCAAAAAAACTCCCCACATGCACAAGGACACGCACCTAAATTTATTCGTGAAGTCAAAATTACAACTTTACAAAGTAAAGAAAAGCTCAAGGTAACCCAATGCCGACAAATTCTATGGCCGTGCTAAGGGTTACGCGAATGCGGTAAGAAGTTCAGCTCGATTGTGATAAGTAAACGTGCCACAATCACCCAAAAGGAACTGGAAAATCGACTGCTCTAGACAAGAGTACCACCACAATTAACTATACTTGCGACGCAGAGGCTAATCGACTGCTACCTGACCGTTGAGGCGCTCTTGAGTTGGGAGAGGGAGATAGTGGGGCGATCCTTTGAGAGTACTTACGTTTCTCTTCTCGTTTCAGTTGAAGTTCCCGCTGAAGCTCCTCTTTCCATAACCTTTGGCGCTCACTAGAACTCAGACCAGGACTGCACAAAGGCTGCTTGGCATCATTGAGCCCTTTCAGTTCATTCAACCTCGGGGACGGTATCTCCACGAGAGGGTTGAAGCTGGCACTCGTCGACGGAAGTGCATTTCCACCTGCGCTGTCAGAGCTCACGCTGGTTTCGCTCTCCTGGCTATTGCGGATACCCGCAGACCTTCCGCTCACGCTACTTGCCTTGCTAGGTGACTTGCTTGTACTGGGTGTTGATTGCTTGGCCATAGCAGGACTCAAAGGGGCAACAAAGCTCTCTGCTGGCCCAGCTGTGGTTCCGTTCTCTTGAAATGCAGATGCCCTCAACGAATCGTTAAATTCCTCATACAGGGGTGTTTGCAGCTTTCTTAACTCCAGAGCCTTCTCATCCAAAAATGCACGAATCTTACTCTCCGTGACTTCGTCTTCATCCTCTTGTCGTAAGGACCAACCCCTCTCACCCACGCTTTGTCTTCCAATGGCAGGGTTTTCCGATATCTCTGAAACATTTCTAGTCGAATGCCTTACAGAGAATCCACCATTTGTTGTCAAATTTAAACGCCACTTGCTGCCATCTACGTATGAAGGCTCTGAAATAGGGTTAAAGCTCTCGCTCCAAGTGTCCCGTCGGACTGAGTCCAACCTCACAGAGTCCTCCATAGAATCTAGCCTCACAGAATCCCTCGGAGAATTCATTCTTACAGAGTCCAATCGCACTGAACAATTCAGATCCTCACCATATGTGTTCCCAGCTCCGCTCATGCTCAAATATTTTTTGAAGGATGATAGACGATCCTTAAAGGATAAGGAGAGGTCTTTCACAGACATACCACCTGGTCTCCAAGATCCCAAACCATTCTGCCTGAAGGAACCCCTCAAGGAATTTCGCAGAGACATTGACGTCCTGACACTGCATTCATCGTTGGTGGGCTGCAAATGCTCTTCCAGTACTTGCCGACCTTCACCGCCTTCCTGTCCATTGTATATTTCGTAATTCTGTACAAATGGGTGCTTCAACATCTCAGCAGCACTCGGTCTCAACCGAGGCTCTCTCTGCAACAGTTTCAATAGAAAGTCTTTTCCATCGGCAGACAGATGCTCAGGAATAGGAGGGTGCGACTTGGTGGTGCCAATGTGGAAAAGAGCCGCAACTTCTTGGAACTGCTGACTCCAGGGGGGTTTGCCAGTCGCCATCTCTATGACGGTACATCCGACACTCCACATATCAGCTTGCCAGTTGTGTCCAGTCTGCCGAATGACCTCAGGGGCCATCCAGTAGGGGGTCCCCTTCATAGATTTTGCCTCGGAAATTGTAGCGAGCTCGACGACTTTCTTAGATGCACCGAAGTCAGCAAGCTTAATGCATCCTTTGTTGTCAACCAGAATGTTCGCACCCTTGATGTCCCGGTGCATAATGTGGTTGCTGTGGAGATATTCCAGTCCCAGGAGCAGTTGGCGGGTATACATTCGAATGACAGTCTCCGTAAACGAGCCGAACTTGCCAAGGAGTGAGGCAATAGATCCTCCAGGAACAAATTCAAGGAAGATGTTCAGAGCTTCTTCCTCTCGTGCAGTGCCCAGGTAGCGAACAATGTTGGGATGAGAGAGGTTCTGCAGGAGCTTCACCTCTTCCTCTAGTTCCCGGATATGCGATTGAGCCCTGTCCTTGGTGATGTTGTTCTGCGCAATGCATACCTGCTTGACTGCGATAAGTTCACCAGAGTCCAGATTCAGGCCCATGTACACTCGACCATAGGCGCCTGCAAAAATCATAGCACCCAACAATATAAGTAAAGCGAGTTTCAGACATACGAAACAAACCAGAAGCATGTCGACCCTTCAGAGCATTCTACTTTCGAGTTGTGTAAGGAGTGGACATCTTGCGGGACTGCCGGAAGCAAACGACTCAAACTGAAGACGATTGACAGGTTGTGGGGAAGTCATCACAAATAACGCCTTAGCATGTTCATGTCGCTGAACTGGCGAGGGAGAATTGCCGAACCCGAAGGTTGTGACGACTAGTACGAAGTCAAACCTCGTCCGTGCGACAGCCTTCACATACTTGAAGGGAAGAGCTCACATAAATACAATTACTCAATAACAGGAAGAAACTGAAGCGCACCTGCCCCAATCAACTCTCCTTTCCGCCATCGAATTGCCCGCGGACTACCAAGGCGGCTACCAACCTGCATGTTGCCTGCTTGTCCAAAGCTCCAGCCTCTCATTGTCTCCTTCGGTACTGAACGAGCGACCTCATGTTCAACCTCCACTCTCGCACTGGTCAAGATTCAACAAGTTTCCAGATGCCGCCAGGCTGCCTAACGCTTCCCAAACAGCAGCGTAACGCGGTCGGCCACCATACGAAAAACAACGGCCGAGTCAGTATCTTTGCTCACATTTCCTGCTAATCACAGTCAAGCTCCTCGAAACCTTCCACCAGGGACTCTTTCACGAAACCTGTCCGATCCACCAGCAACAGGTGTCCTCCAAGCCGGATGTAGGTCTTAACCATAAATTCAAAGCGTGCAGCGACAGTACAATGGCCTCCGTCCAAGCACCGCTTCTCACATTTCATTTCACGACGACGACGACGACAGGGATACTCAGCAAGCAAAATACACTACTATCGACCTCCGCCGCATTCCCGCGGTCTTTAGCAATGCCGAGTCCGGCGGCGATACGTTAGAAACCTAGACGAATCTCCGTCCAACATCGTGCTCCGAACTCCACTGCCTGCAAAACGTAGGCCCAAGCACCTCCCCCAAAACCCACTGCAGGGAAATTCACCGCGCTCATTGATGGAGACCCCTGGCTGGCATGCAAGAGATCCGCGAAACCGAAGAGTCCCAATCCAGCTCGCTCGTCGGTCGAGAAGATGAGGAATCGGAAAAGCAGGGGAGCCACGTCGGCGAGAAACCACAACGGCAGCCAGCGAGCAAATGTGGAGGGTGGCAGACGGACGGAGAGAGCGAAAGAACGAGAGCGAGGGAGGACATTCAAACTGAAACCCCAGAGAAAGAAACGGCTAGAAAGTGGGCCACCCCCAACTTCAACTAACTGAACTGAGGAACTGAGGAACTGAGGGTGGGTCTGCAAGAAGGACGACTGGACGAGGGTCGAGGGTCGGGCGGGGATTGCGGAGGGGAGCGGCAAAGTCGCAACGACGACGGGCGAGACGAGACGAGACGAGTGGCCCACAAGCAGTGCAGAAAGCGCTCTGGCTTGGCTGGAGCTACAGTATTTACTCATATAGTAGGAGTACATCTCTTCACGCATGGATGAAATAGATAAAATGTTGACGCATTGACTCATTCATCCAAAGAAGGTGAATGATATAACCAGGGTCCTAGGAATTTGTAGCAATTCAACAATTTCATCTACGGAGAAAGGGAACACATTGCCAAATATATTCCTTCCAAAACAAAATAATCTTTTAGATTAGCATTAGAGGGAGATATTATTCAAAAACATTTTGTTTAGAGGGAACTTATTGAACTCCTAAGTGCTCAATATAAAAGTTAGTAAGATTACTTTGAAAACTTATAATGAATAATTGAAAACTTTTTGCATCATTCATTCAAGTAAAGCATTCTGGCTTCTTTTTTTCAA
This sequence comes from Neckera pumila, assembly GCA_963969595.1. NCBI lineage: Eukaryota > Viridiplantae > Streptophyta > Bryopsida > Hypnales > Neckeraceae > Neckera > Neckera pumila. The sequence continues at coordinate 46,828,548 of OZ018409.1, read as the reverse complement.
CGAATGTATATATATATATGATTTTCTTGAAGCTACACCAATAAAATAATGATTGCATGAATTGTAATTGTCACAACATTCATCATCCACACAATGGATAATTTACTGCTTAGGGACAAACTTATGCAAGGAACAAGATGAAAATCAATGACTAACTCTGGGCAAAAGTGCCAAGTGGACCAAGCATGAAGTAAAGAGCAACCTCTAGATTGATTGCAAAAAATAGCTCGATGATAAGGTATAGTGTTTTTGTCATTAATTTTTGTAGAAGGAGATTGTCCAATGTAAACTAACAAGCGGAAATATTATTGTCAAAGAATTATTTTTACACATTCTAGCCAAGTTCGCAGTGAATTTGCAAGTTGTTTCACATAGGGCCCCTATGAGTCAGCTTGAATTTTGGCTAGTTGTTGAAAAACATCACTGGCAGCATATTCCTATGTAAGGTTAACTCCTAATGCTCTTTGATGTTTAGAGACCCAGAACTACTTCAAAGTATTTGTCCTCAAAGCAAAACTAAAGCTTCATTTATGTTTATTTTTTAACAAGTACAACTATAGAATTCTTTATTAACTTGTTCACTTACATCTTCCCAAATTTTAGAGTAAATGTCCCCACCAATTGCAAGTACAATGTGCCTAAACTTCAAACTATAGGCTTTTTTAGCTTTTCTTAAATGTAAAGTTTTTGTCTTTCAAAATTTTGGAAAAATACATGTATGGGCACTAACAAAACTAATTACAAATTTGAAATGTTTTCATTCAAACAACTATATTGCAAGCGTCAATGGACAGAGTCCCAAAGTGGCTATATATGGAAGCTGTAGTGTGCATCATGCTACACGTTACCATGGAAGTTTGAAGGAAAAAATAGTTGTCATTTGAAAGAAATTTAATTACAAGGTTAGCCATGTCTAAAACTCAGTTTTGTTCACCATGATTTGAAATTACTTTATCTTTTGTTGCCTGAAATTTTAAAGCAATAAAATTTTTTTTTGGTCTACCCAAAAATTTTAGGCAGCCCCATGTAGTCTATCGGTGGTCATCAACCATTACAAAAAATTTGAGGCCTCAACAAAGCCGCTAAGCATGGCCCCTTGTGATGATATTATAGGAGAAAAAAAAAACTGAAAACTGAAAATGTGATGTGGTTGCATTTTGACCACATCAGCGCCACATTAGTGCCACGTCATTTTGAAAACTTTATAAATATTTTCTTTTTAAAAAATATATATATATTATTTTTATTCCAATTTTTTTTTTTTTAATTTATGTTTCCATAATTCCCCCCCGCAGGTGCCGAAAATCACGCACTCACATTAGAGGACATTTGGGGCCTCTAGAAGACCGTTTCAGGCCCATTTCAATGCTGTCCCGATTCTGTAAACAGCCAGTATGGGCTGTTAGATTTTTTTTTTTTTTTTTCTCAAATATCATTTTGAACAATATATATATTGGGTTTTTTTTGTTTTTTTCTTTTCTTTTCAAAAAATGACGTGGCACGGTGTCGACCACGTCAGCCAACTGCTTCCACTGCGTTCTCGCAGACTGGAAACGTAGGGAACTTGCAATCTTTTAGAAGCCTCAAATCTCCCCTAATGCAAGCTCATTGAGGCCTAAATTTTTTTGTAATGCGAGTTCAAAACCTAGACATCATGGCCAAAAGGCCAAAGATTGAACCATCACGCCACCATTACAATTATATATCCAAAGTATATGTTATTTTTTTTCTTATGCATTTGCAATTCCGTGTTTGTAAACTTAATAGACTTTAGTGGCCATTTTGACATAGAAGAATAATTTTTTGAACTTTGAAATAAAAAAAGTTGGAAAATCAAGCTAACTTTCAACTCCAAAAATCTGTTTGTGATTTTGAGTCTCTAATCAAAAGTTATGGACAAAACTCAAAATGGATGTCAAAGAAAAGGTCCCTTGCAATACTCTTTGAACTTTGTCCACAACTTTTGATTGGAGGTTCAAAATTTGAAAAAAAAATTTGAAATGAAAGTTAGCTAGGTTTTTCAATTTTTCTTAGTTCAAAGTTTTTTGAAGAAAATTACTCTATTATGCCAAAATGGTTGCCAAAGTCTACTAAATTTAAAACACATCAGATTGTGAATGATTAAGTAAAAAAAGAAATTGCATTGTACATAGAACTTCAATTGTGGTGTTTCAATTGTTGCAAGTATGAAGAAAACTTATTTCAAGTGCTTATAAGTCAAAAGAGTGTGTTTGTATGCCTTTCAACTTTTGGAATTATGTTAACAATCTTATTGAGAATCTGCATAAAGAATTTCAGACCAATTGGATTAGTTTGTCATGACTACTGGAAATTGCCTTCAACTAAAAAAATTACCTTTTCAGACATAAAATTTTAATTGCAACTTAGATTGGTCTGAAATTTTCTAGGCATTGAGCTAATAGTAAAATACTCTTTTAATAAAAGATTTTATAAGAATCATTTCCAACAAATATAGCACTGAGAAGGGTCTACCAACACTATAAAAAACTCATATCTTTTCTGGTGTTAGGCCTTGAACATGGATGTTTAACGGGACATCATATTGTCTATTGGCAATGGGCCTCCAGAGTTGGATTTTTGTGGATGTTCAGCTGAGCATCCATGGATTTTTGTAAAATCATAGTGATACTTTGGAAGACAATGATGTTTTTTTGGATACAATTGAAGGCATGTATCCATTTTTTACAACGTCCATAGAAACATGGATTGCCACATCAGCAATCTTGATCATTTTGATTGCGGACAAGTCAATCCAATTCTCAAGTGGAACCTCATTTGCTTCTACTTCTTCATTTTATCTCCAATTTGTTGTGTTTTATATTTTTGAAAACCTCTAGACTTCTACTTTGACTTCTATGCTAAAATCTGACCTGACTTGGTGTCTAACCTACTCTAGTTCTCAGTCCTAACTTAATTGTGAGAAATTTGGAAGTAAGGGTTTAGTGACCCATCTTGTTTTGAAGTTCATTGATTAGATTATCGAGGTTGCCTCCTCCCGCCATTTTTCTTCTTCTTAGGCTTGGCTAGTTGCAAGGGTGCCTTTCTTTCTTCTTGTGAAATTTTTTATATAGTTTGAAAGGTTTGAAATAGGCTTCCTTCCTTTTTTTCTCTTCTCCTTTTCTTCTTCTTCTTTGCTTGTTTGCAATGGTCCTATTTCTCCTAATGTATTGAATGTTTCTTACATTTGGGTTTCAGATTTCAAAGTCTTTAATGATACACCTTTCTCTTACAAAAGTCTTACAATGTCATTCTAATCTTTCTCCTAACAATCACAGTGGCTCCTTCTAGATTTCTCCTAGTCTACCTATTCCTAAGCTAGCACACTATTTATCGTCTTCCTATTTAGTCTCTTTTTTGTTGCCAAAAGTCTTCAAGTTCTTTCTTTGTTGTGGGAGAATGTGGCGTGTGTTGTGTGGAGAGCATGATGTGTAGAGAGTGTGGTGTGTGATGAGTGGAGAGTTTGTGTGAATATGTAGGTGTTTTTCGACTTTCTTAAGTAACACACCTCTCCCTACCTAATTCTACTCCCTTTTCTAAAAAGGGACTCATCTTCCTTCTCATCTTATGCTACTAGTCTATTCCCCTTTTAATCTACAACTCTACTTCCTCTTTTAGTTTGTACCCCCCTAATCCCTACTCTTACGAACTCTTTCTTCTCTTTCTGTTTTTTTTCCACCCCCTAATTAGTCTAAAAATTAGAGGTAACAAAAATAAATAAATAAATAAATAAATAAATAAATAAATAAATAAATAAATAAATAAATAAATAAATAAATAAATAAATAAATAAATAAATAAATAAATAAATAAATAAATAAATAAATAAATAAATAAATAAATAAATAAATAAATAAATAAATAAATAAATAAATAAATAAATAAATAAATAAATAAATAAATAAATAAATAAATAAATAAATAAATAAATAAATAAATAAATAAATAAATAAATAAATAAATAAATAAATAAATAAATAAATAAATAAATAAATAAATAAATAAATAAATAAATAAATAAATAAATAAATAAATAAATAAATAAATAAATAAATAAATAAATAAATAAATAAATAAATAAATAAATAAATAAATAAATAAATAAATAAATAAATAAATAAATAAAACAAGAGGCGGAGGAGGGAGGCGTGGCCTATTGTGGGCGGCCTGCGAGATTTGGCCCTCAGCTAAGGTCTTGGCATTGTGGTGGAGTCCCGGCCCGGCTGCGGGGTCCCGCCCGGCCTGCTTGGGTCTAACCTTGCTGCTGGTCTGGCCTCAAGCGGGGTTATTTTTGATATTTTATCCGTTTTTATTTATCAAGAAATGGATGGTAGGTCGAGTTTCAACAAAAAAAAAAAAAAAATAGTGTGGCTACATTGTCTAGTCATGGTCCTAGCTCTTTTGTGTGCTAAATTTTGTAAATTTCCCACTATCTTTCGGGAACGGAACTTCTCAAGGGGGCAAAGCTTTGCCGTAAAAGTGGATTTTAACGCCACTCTAAGTCTTTAACATTTCTCACGAGTTCAAAGCTTCACTGCCTCCTAGATTTGTAACAGACATTCTAAGGCTAAATACCCAAGGGGGTGCAAAGCTTCGCCGTCTCGGAGGGTAAGAACACAACTAGAGACACTTTAGAAGAGGAATATACTATACTTTAGAAAAATGACAATCCAAGGGGGTTCAAAGTTCTATCATCTCGGAGGATAAGCCACACAATGAGAGACACTTTAAAAGAGGGCAAAACATCAAATTTAAGGAAAACACACACATGTGCGTTAGTACAAGACATGTGTTAGTACGAGACACACTTAGACGCTAAAGGCCTTCCAAAGTGGCATCACCAAGGTACGGTGGGGAGTGGCTTTAAGGTGAGTAGAAGATGCAAGAGAGACTCTTGAATATAAATTAGTTCCCAAAACACACAAAGTCCCCTACCTCCAAAGTTAATGACTCAAAAGAAAGAAAAATGACTCACACAAATATATACAATAAGATGGAAGGATCCTCAAGACCTTTAAAAGCTAAAAATTAGACAACAATGATGGAGCCAAAAATGCTCTAAAAACACCGTAGAAGTTTCTTTGGCAAAAACACCAAAAAATTCAATATAAGTTGGACCTATGGACTCAAAACAAGAATGGGGTTGGTGTGAGAGGGAAATAGGCGCCTTTTTATAGGTTTTTCAAGGCACCCCCCTCCCTCAATTAACCTTTGTAGCCTTATCAATTTGGATTTTCATCCTTATTTTCTAAGATTTTCACTCAATTGGATTTTACGTTGGTCCAACGTTGTAACTTTTGAAGTTTGCCTCAAAACTTCAAACGGACTGCACCATTGGCTTCAAAAGGCCATTTTTAGTCTAAAGATCTCTGTAATGTAGATTTTGTCTATTTACAAAACCCAGGAAATACTAGTATAGGGGGTCATTTCCATAGGAAAGGTCAAATAGTCTAGCGTATATGTGACTAAGGTCACTTTGTTTCAAGTTTTGGATATTTATTTTTATGTTTTCTAATTCACTTTCAATACAAGAAAATTCCCAAGGATATTTCTAATGTCAATTTTTCTCAGTCCAAAATATAATGATATATTATAGACACAATGTATGGCGTCCCAATCCTATATAGTGTTCTAAGGGAGGTCAAATAGTCTGGTCAAAATGTTAGGTTTGGTCAAATCGTCTTATGCAATGCATGATCTAGACCTAATCATTTCAAGATAATACTTTGAAAATAATACACATAATTCTTTAATTATTCCTTTTCTTTTTATGTGAATTGGTCAAATCGTCCAGTAAGTACTTGCCATGAGCAATCCTGATGCAAAAATGCCTAAATCCGTCTTTGGTCAAATTGTTCAGTTAATGTAGAGTATGCAAGTTTATGTTTTATACCCAGAATTCATCTTTCACCTTTTGCTATTTTCCCGTATTTTATAGTCAAATTGTCAAATGGTCAAATAGTGTAGTGTCACAACACTGTTATTTCAAACACAAAACATAGAAATAACTACAACATGAACTGAACTTAGAAGTCCAAATATTTGAATTGATTTTACAAATCAACCTGACTTATAGAACCTATGATTACTAAGCTGGTCCCAACCAAGAGCATGACCCAAGGGCCGTTTGAAAAATTTGGGCTTTTTTTAATTTTATTTTAGGTCAAATTGTTCAAATTTTAAATCTAAAATTTCAATTGCAATGTTATAGATTTTATTTTATAGGTTTAGGGGACCTGTAGCCACCCGCAGTCCAATGATCGCGCGATCTGGACCTAAAGCCGTTGCCGTATCCTATCACCGCGCGCGCCTTCGCCCGCATGTCGCATTGTGCGAAATCTGAATTCTCTAATTTCGCCGACCTGCGCCTGCTCGCTGCGCTTGGCGCACGACTTTCCGATTTCTAATTCGCGATTTCTTCCATCGCGCCTAAAATTGCAACTTCCACAGACTCCACCCGGCTTTGTCAAATCCGATTAGACACCACCCGATCAATCACACAATCGCTTTCTGTGAATCTTGAAGTTCCTCCATTCAGTAATCTGTATTCTGATCTCTCGCAGCAACTTCAATCGCAACTCCCACGCCTCCTGCAATTCAAAACCTGGAGCCCGATCACACACACGTGTGTCTTGATTCACTTGCAATAACAGAATTTCTTCAATTCCTCGCCGTCTTCCAGTCCTCCAAAATTTGGACAATCAATAAGAAACTCTAGAAAAACCTTCCTACATTAGTAATTCGCGCATCACTGGCCTCCTTCTTCGTTTATGGGTTCTTGCTTGCGGTTGAATTCTTGGTTTTTTTTAATTGTGATCACTGGTTGTTTTTATTTCATTTTATGTTATTTTATTTTCTTAAAATTCTCCTTCCACTTCCACAATTTCAATTAACACAACTTCTCACAATAATCATTCTCAAAGCAAAAACAATGATAAAATCACAAAATATAATCAAAAGACAAAGCGGAAAATAACAATATATATTAATAAAAATTGGGTCTTACAATGCTGTCATGTTCATTTTTTTTGAACCTTTTATAATAAAAAAAATGAAAAGACACGACCTAGTTTTGAAGAGGTGTCCGGGACACACCTTATTCATCTATTTCAATTTTTTTTTTTTTTTTTTTTTTTTTTTTTTTTCATCCTAATAAAATAACCCTATTTACACTTATAGGTAAACTTTTGCTTTAAAAGCACTTTATTTCTAACTTTTGCTTAAGTAAGGGGCCCCTAAGTGCCTAATTTTCTAAAAATACTATTTTCTAAAAAGTTTTTGGTCTACAGTCTCTGTATTCCTATTCCGACATCAAAAATCCATCTTAGGTTAGCGTTAAATGAGGCTAGTAAAAGGGTAAAAATCTACTTTAGGGAGGTTGTCTTTTCTGACTAAAATAACTAGCTTGGGTTGTTAGAAATGCTCTATGGAATAAGAAAAGAATCATTGTTGACTTGATTCCAACTTTGTGCGCTCCCAGGACGCCGGTCAACTTCACGCAAATCCAGCCACATTGTTAATTTGGAGAAATGTCGCTGATTGGGCCACCTCCCGTTATCAGAACGCCATGAAACTTGTCACAATGCATTATTAATATAAAAGAAGCTATTCTAATTTTTAGTGAGATTTTATTGCAATCTGAAGAATTTTCACTGAATTTCCCATTGTTAGTATAGGCGGTTGACCGTCCAGAAAGGATTATTTTTCTATGTCAGAAAATTTCGAAACTTCTCGGAGAATCTCTCATGGAGTTTTCCAAGAGATATTCAAGTTTATCTTTTTCACTTTGCACACTCTAATCAGCAGGGAGAAATCAACTTCCTTGAAGTAACTAGCAGTCATGGAATCTTTCACATACGAGGGAATTTTAACAAACGGATCTCGCTTTTGAATTCTTGGCATGCTTCCAAACCAAGATCATAATCCGACAATTGTAAATTCCTGCGCTGGCCCATCTTGAGAAAGTAACTCCTGCAGACTAACATTTGAGGTTTCCACTATTTCGACGATAGGATGGGGAAACTGAAACTTCTCTGGAGGAATCTTTCTAAAGACCTATCTAGACTTCCTCTGGACCAATTTAGTCAAGTAGAGTCATATAGACGGAATTTTACGCTATTTTGATTAAAACCCCTCAAACCTTTGAACTCCCGCTATTTCTTGGATACTAACCTATTTACAAGCGGAAATTAGGGATCTTTTAGGGATAAAACCCTTCTTATTGACCAAATGCTACATTGGTATGTAACAAATCTAGTTTGGTCTTATACTATTTTGGAGGCTTTTGTGTATTTTTGTAACTTAAATTGCAAAGTTTTGACAAAAAGAAAATTATGAGCCTCAAGTGATGAATTGGGAGCTCACAGAAGATGAAAAAATTGTATTAGAAAAGAATGAAAATAGCGTGCAAAGTGCTGTTGACGAAGTTGTTTGAATTATACAAGTGTCCAAAGCACAATTTTTAAAATATGTAAACAGTATGCATTACTTTTTAGAGAACCAGCCACAATGGACATAGACTGAAAGTATTTTTTTTACTTTTTAGAAAGTCCTCAAAAGAATTTTTTTGAGTTTGTTTGAAGCTATAAAAATATTATTTAGTAAGGATACTGTAAGAATTTAAAAATTGCCCTAAAATAATTCCATATTTCCAGTTGTAAGCCAAGGAGGCAATTGGCAAATTTGGAATTTCTAGTGAGTTAAAAGGAGCTCCCGTTAATGAACTTATTTGTTGTTAGAGCTCAAAAATATTGAATAACTTGTTTTAGTTAGTTATCTTTTAGGTAGTTGTGGCTGAGCATTATCTAATCCGTCTCCTCCAAAGTACTATAGAAACCGCCACGTTAGACAACTCTTGTAGATCATTGTTGCAAGCAACAAATCGTGTAAAAGCCAGAAGAGAGTGCCATTTTAGCAGGGGACTGCTTGAGAATCAACAAATATTAGCAAAAAATGTATTAGTTTGGGCCCCCCTTTCCAATAGTGAATTGGTCTCAATGCTTCACTAACATTGATTCAGTTGAATTGATTAGAATGTATACCTTAACTGCTAAAGGACCGAGGTAATTTTCCTATCAAAAACCACTCAAAACTATCATTTCTATTGCAAAGAAAAAAGAGCTTTAAAAATTGTGTTTTTTTGCATATCCAGCCGTAAGATCTTACACTTGACTAGTGTATGAATACGTGGAAGAAATTTTAGAAACTTTGACAATGTAGATTGCAAGATATATTAATTTAAAGTGAAAAAAAACAAGTTTTCTTGCATTGTGCTTGACTAGATATTTTGGCTTTGAATCTTTTTAGTTCAATTTTTTTGCACTACTAGTTTTGATTTTCTACTTGTTTATGTTAAGTAGTTGAGTTGAGAATCTACAAAAAAAACTTCGAAAAAAAACATTTGATTTTTATTCATTAAAAAATTGTTAAGTAGAAGTGGGTCGAAGATTGAAGGAAATACTAAATTGTTAATAGCTCTTAGATGGAATTGAATCACAATAATTCCAACAATGAAATTGTTTTAGCAAGAAAATCTAACCTTGTCTAACAATTTTTTTTGAAAAATTCTACAAGTTTGCATTCAAAAATAAATTCTACAAGTTATTTTTTCAAAAAGATGCTTAGATTGTTCCAAAAAATAAGATTGTCACTTTCTTATAATTAGTCCAAATTATATGAAAAAAAGCTTCATATGTAGACAAAAATATAATCTTTGAAAAGAAAACTAAAAAAAATTGTTTTGACTTTTTATTTTTGTTTTTGTGTTGCCTGCCAAACTTCATTTTTGCTTATTGTGCCGTAACTTTTGCTCCCGGGCATGAACTAAAATAAAAATTGTATATTTACAAAGCTCTTACAAAAATACACAACCTCAAAAAATTCCAAAAAATATCACTAAAAATTGAGACAGTAGGAACCTGCCCAAACTCAAATTGTGTCTTAAGGGGAAAAATGATCCTTTAGGGATTAAGTTAGGTTGTTTGTTTGTTTGATTGTTTTGTTATAGTAAAATCTCCTAGATTGTATGTTTCCTGATCACATTCTAGGTACCATCAAAAAGCCCTTAGCGAGGAGGGGTACTTGGGCTTTGTTTTGTGGCGTCTCTACTCACAGAAGGAAATATATAGAATTTCAAAGTTTTTGTGAATTAACCCTAAAGGCCCAAGTGTCCATTCAACAAACAAGTGGGATTTCGGGCAGGTACCTACGGGCTAAAATTTTGTCCTGATTTTTTGAAACTTTTTTTGAAGATAGAAAAATTGATAAGCTTCGTGGGAATATAACTTTTTTTTCAATTGGTGCCCGGGAAAAGAAGTTATGCCCAAATAAGCTCAAAACAGGGGAGAGCGAGCAGCAAAAAATATTTTATTTTATTTTTTGTTCTTTTTTCCATAGATTATATTTATATCTATTTGGAAAGCTTTGATTCATTTCATTTGGATTTGTTATGAGAAAGTTATGGACATTCTTATTTTTTGGGGAGTTAGAGCATCTTTTTGAAAAAAATAACTTGTAAGACTCATTTTTGAATGCAATTTGTCAAATTCTTCAAATTTTTTTTCTTGCATGGTTTAGTTTATTTGCTAGAACAATCTCACCATTGGAATTAGTGCATTTAAATTGCATCTAAAATACATTGATATTTTAGATTTTTCTTCTATCTCGTACCTAATTCTACTTAAAAAAAATTTTAATAATGAAAATTATGTTTTTTTGAATTTTTTTTTTTGGTAGATCGTCAACTCAATTCTCCACTATAAACATATAAAGCTCAAAACTCTGCAGTGCAAAAATTTTAAGTTAAAAATGTTCAAAGTCAAAAAATCCAATCCCACAATGTGCTAAAAACCTTGTTTTTTTCACTTTAAACGTAGATATCTTGCAATCTGTGCGGTCAAAAACTTTGAAATTTTTTCCACACATTCTTATACTAGTTAGGTGTAAGATCTGATGGTTAGATGTGCAAAAAAAACATTTTAAATTTTTTCTTCACTCTTTGCTAAAAAATGGCAGTTTTGGGTGTTTTGGGGCATAAAAAAGGCCTTGGGCCTTTAGGGGTTAAACTATTAGAAATTTATTGGCTGTGGCAATGGCACAAGGCAAGGCACATAAGTTATCATTAATTTAGGTTTTGTTTGTTATAAGCTTTGCAGAAATTTTAAAATATTTAACCTCAAAAAGAGATTTCTGCAACAAAATTACAGTACCCCACTCCACCCTTTATGTTTCTCAGGATTTTCAGTCCCATTGATATTGTCTTGAAGCTCTATCCAGAAATTGGATGAAGTTAAAGGTTCCCCACGTTCATCATCCACCCGCAGTGGATGGTAATGGAGCTTGGGCTTCTTTTCGGTGGTAGCTTATTAACTTAGGGCCGCTTTACACCAAAAGGCCAAGCCAATTTCCTGTGTTAGAGGCCAAGAATCTTGTTTTTTGATTGGATAAAAGGCTGAAATGAGCCCCAATCCCTTTAAACCAAGAGGTCAGGCCAATTTGGTGGATTGAATTTTTTATTCAAAAAGGACATGATCTGGCTTGGCTCAAGCTTACTAAATTGGGTGTACCAAAATGGGAGGCCAATTCTTGGCCTTGGGGCCAATGTCAAATTTTAATTAAAACAATCATTTTAATTAAAACAATCATTTTAATTAAAACAATCATTTTAATTAAAACAATCATTTTAATTAAAACAATCATTTTAATAAAAAATTATTTTTTTCAACAAATCATTACCGTTGGATTTTGTGCAATCGATCTCATGGGGATTTGGATTGGCTTCTAGGTATAAAGTGGCCTTGAAAATTTTAGCCCGTCTTTCTTTCTTTTGTAGGTTTTATTGAATCGGCCCGGCTTCTTGGCCTTAATCCCTAAAGGACCAGAGGGGTGTCCAGATTTCTAAAATTATGAAGATCTATTATAAAATGCAACTTAGAAGAATATTTTAATGATGAATCTCAAACAATAGTTGTAAAATGCTATTCATAGATCACATCTATACGATTAGATCAACAAATATATACACCAATATTTTTCAATAAAATTTGAAGCCAGAAATTGGAAATTCCTTCTAAAATCAATTGTAGATTGAATATTTATGATTTTTAGAAGATTTTTTTTTTTATAAGTTCAAAATATTGAGTTCTAATTATAATGTTTTTTGAAGATTTTTATTTGATTTTTTATTCAAGTCCTTTTTTGAATGGTCATTTTTTGAACTGAAAAAGTTACATTTTGAGACTAGACCTCCTGATACCTTTTGAATTACAGAATATTTGTAAAGTAAAATCTTCATAATCTGAACCGTATAAATGTTAAAGAACCAATATAAGAATCTTCAAACAAAATTGATGGATGAAAAAATGCATTTCGATGAGTTTAGGATGTTTTTTCGTTCATTCATAGTTCAAAATCTGCATTCACGGTCCTTTAGAGGTTAAGAACTTTACATATGGGAGAATTGGCCCTCATTATAATCTTATTCTAATCGATAGTTGAGGCCGGCCTCCAACCCAAAAGGGGCTGCAATTTTGTGCAATTGGCTTGAAGGAGAATTGGCCCGGCTTCTTCAGTTGGTGTAAAGCGGCCCTTAGCGTCTCGGTGCCCTCGCGCTCTCGCACTCGCGCGTCGTCGTCGTGGTTGTGATTGCTGTTCTCCATATCGGCGTCGTTGTTGTGTCCCAGGCAGGCCCTGCCATTGCCAACGCCATTGATATGGCCATGGCCGCGGCCACGGCCCTCGCCTCCGCCGCCCGTTCCTCTTTCGGCTTCCCCTGCCTGTTGGCTCCCTACCTGCCTTCGCCCTCCACCGACGATGAGGCCGATGAGGCCGAGGATGAGGATATTGTCGACGACGTCGACACCTCCTTCCTCGCCGAAGACTCGTTCGACTCCTTTGATGAGTGGAGCGATGACCGCCCCGACTCCTCCGAGGACTCGGATCGCTCTTCCGACTCCGACGATTGTTCCGCGGCTTGGACACCCAAATCCAAGAAGCACTCCCCGCACCCGCACCTGCACAAGAAGTCCTCCTTCCACTCCGCCTGCGACTACCTGTCCTTCTTTGGGGCGCTCCGCAAGGGATTTTGCTCTCGCCCCTTGGACCAGAGGTCGGCTTCCTTTCTTGCTGGCGAGCGGGCTTCCTTCCTCGTCTCAATCCTCCTCTTCCTTGGTAGGCCGCCTTTTCGTTGTACAATAACTATGACCTAATTCTGTGCTGCTTCTCTTTTTCTTCCTTCTCTCAGGATCGCGGTTTCCAAAATTCGCAAACGTGCCGACAAGGCCACTTTACCTGGAGGGAGTGAACCAGCTCAGCAAGAACAAAAATGTGTAGCTAAGGCTGGCGTTGGAGATGGCCGTACAGCTGCTACCAGAAATCGGTACTTAGCAGCTTCTAATCTTGAGGATCGTGAAGGTGCCGTGGCATTCAGTGCAATGTTCAAATGCACGGCAACAGACACTCCAAAAATACTCTTCAAAAGAGCGAATCTCTCAGAGGATGCTGACGAACAGGTAATATCCACTTTTGGTTGGTCCAGCTTGTTGCCTCCTACACAACTCTTTTCCGCTGCAGACTTCCCTCAGACGAAAGACCTTACTTATGCCAATTTATTTTGGATTATTTCATGGAATCGAATGATCGCCCTTATTCTCTTTCCTCCTCTGGAAATGCAGGCAGATGGTTTAGGATGTCCTCTCACTAGCTTAACGTCAATCGTGATGCAATTTTTTTAAAGAAACCATGTCTTACTGTGCAAGTTTTCTTTTGTGATTGATGTTGGTGACGATGATTTAGTGAATCCGGGCAAATTGTTTAGTGCTCTAAATTTGCCTATTCTGACTGAATTTCACTCCACCTGTCCTGTGTTTTGCTAGTGTAACATCGACGAGTCGAATTCCTTGAAATATTTGAATTGATTGCATATATTTGTTTTGAATATATTTATTGCATGAAAGTCCCTGCAGGACATAAATGCGCTCGAAGCAGGCGCTGAGAACAGGGCTGAGAAGGATTTAACAGAGAGTGATAAGAAATTTAGGAAGAAAACTGCGAGAATAAACGTGGCAATGGTGCTAGAGTGTGACGGAAAGGATTCATCAAAGAAGTCCACGGATGGGCCACGATCAAAAGAAGAGATATGCAAAGATATGACTCATAAAGAGTATGGGGAATCTCATGTTGAATCAGGGAACTGTGTTTCACGAACAAATCCTGTTCCAAGCAAGTCAAGATTATTGGACGAGAATTTGAATTTGAAGGAGGTCGACAAGTCGAGGAACCTTAATAAAACTTCCGAAACGCAAAACTGCTGGCGTGGATCTGACAATGAAAAGATGCACAACAAGAGAGATTCGAAACCTGCAATGGCAGGTAAGAAACACACCTTGAGATTTCTTAACAGATGAGCTATTGATGAATTTAAATCATCAGATCTTTAGATACTCATCACTTCTATTTTGGTTTGTCTTCATGACTCAATAATACATGTGGCATCACCTGGACATGCACTGAATTCTTGAAGGGGCATGTACTTTGTTATTGCTCATTTGTTGACATGGATACTACCCATTGCATGATACTTTGCAGATCGCTCGAGTAAGTCTTTGAAGAATCCGAATCAAGTAGCAATGACGGTACCTTTCCGATTCTGACTTTTTATATTTAAATGCGTTAAGCTATACTGATGAGTGTTGACAGTTGAATTGCCAGAATCAAGGAATTTCGAGGAGTGCAATGAATCTCAGACCTCTGTTGGAACTGGTGACTTTGTACACGTTTGTATATGTTGATGCTCTTAAATTTTATTCACCCCTCAGTCATAAGTCTAGATGAGTTGACCCACCCACCCCACCCCGCCCCTAGCTCGACTCCTCTGCCTTCCATCTGAACTGTGTAGCTACCTTTCCCATCCTAACAAGATGCACTTGTTGTGCTGGCTTCTGTATTTTGTTCTGTGTACAGTCAAAATTTGAACCCCTAAAGATGATTAATGTGCGGCAGGTGAATAAGTTAGAATCACAAGAAAAGGACTGCATATCAATTCCGCTATGTAAGGACTTGCAAGGAGAAACCCCTTCCTCCAGTGATAAGTTAAACGAAGCGGTTGACGTGCCAACTGTTTTGGTCAATTCTTCAGCTGAAGAGGTCTCTTTATATCCTTCCGAATCTTATATTTCTTGACAGTGGATCAGGTTATCTTTAGGTTATTGGTGTTTACTTCTCAGCAGAGTCCATAGCACGTTGAGACTACACAAATGGGATATAGTTGCTTATGTTACTGGATGTATTGCCAATTTTTTTAGTTCAGTTTCATATATGAGGAATAACTAGCAGTGCCTGTGTAGGTTTCATTATTGCACGTGATGGTAAAAGTATTTCCATCTTGAAGTTTTAGTAGAGCTTAATTTTGAAGTACATAAATTGTCTTTGGCCTCTGATCGGAGGTCCTTCGTGAGGGGCTAATAAACAATCCTTTGATATTTAGGACAAAAAAGTGACCCAGTCGGATGCATCAGCAAACAAGGCCAAGTTACAAGATATGCCACTTCACATCTATATAAAGGAGAAGCACCAACCGGAGATGGTTGCTAAGGATCCAAAGCGCAGAGCCAAGGTTTTTCTCCAACTTTAAAAATCTGGATTGAACATACAGCTTTAGTAATAGTTTGCTTCCTATTCGATTAAACGAAATTTTATTGGCATTGCTATCACACGTCTGAATGATTTAAGAGAAAAACTGCTGATGACCTTCAATTTCTGCGAAGTTTAAGGCTTAGGGTTCTAGGCTTGAATTCTTTCTGCGTCCTGAAAGTTAGTCAATGCGCAGGCTAAGAAGGTAAAGGCTTTGAAAGGGAAGAAGCTGCATCTGTTCCGGGATGGTTTCACTCTTCCTTCAGCGACAGAGCCTGCTGAAGATGCTGAATCAGTTCCTACTGTGCTAGACAAGCAGTCTGAACCAAACAATAAATTTCAGTCACTCAAGACTGTCGTTAAGAATCAAGTAATTTACTCTATTGTGTGCATTGTGTGTTCTTATTTAAGTCCAATTTCATTATTACGTAGCTTGGTAATATTTGGCCGTAATGAAAGGCTACTTGCGCTTGTTGGTTCATATATTTACAGTCTAGTGACGTCGGCTGTCATTATTAACTACAAATTATCATCCTGTGCTGAGGTTGATCACTTGACACCTGCACATCGCTGCATTTTTCCCTTTGGATTTGCAGTTTGCGTAGTTTATTGCGAGTCTGCAAAATTTCATGTTTAATTTTATGTATCAAGTTCCATGATATTGACATTCTGATCTGGTATCTCAGATGTTAAAGGAAGTTTTGTCAACTTCTGCAACTGAGAGTGATATTAAATCACCTGTTATCGTCGAGACAGACGGTGAGTGGACCCGTGACTTCCTTCTACTCATCCTCTTATCTCATTTCCCTGAGGCGGTCAATTTAGAAGGACATTCTATTAGTGGTTTCCCCCGAATTTTTGATCACCTTATTTCTTCGTGTTGCTTTCTACAGGTGTATCTCGTTTACCTGGGTCAACCCCGGGCAATGCCTTGAAGGTTGTCGACGGTGTTCCTCTCAGAGACTCAACTGAAGCAGTGGCCACACGAAAATTGATCAAAACCCAATTAGGGAATCCTACAGTAAATGACTCTGATCAGTCGGGTGTCGCTTTATCCGGCTCGGTTCCTAAAGGTGTATTGCCTTTATCTGCTAGTTACCAAAACATAGAGGAGGGTGATGCATTAGTAATATCTTTCAACGAAGCTCTACCTACTGCCCAGACACATCCTGGAGCGCAGATTTCTGGATTTTCTGAAGAGAGTTCCATGAGAACCGTAATCACGTCAGTGCCTCCACCTCCGCAAGTATCAAGCAGAGGTTGGTTTCCTCGTTTAGATGTTGCACTTAATGACCCTGTTGCTTCTCTAGAACCTGACACTACTTTAAATGGTTCTCTTTCAGTACCAGGGCCTTCAGTTGGCAACTCTCATGCGACATCCATGCTTAATTATTCTTCAACCACTCCCTCACAGGAACTAGATCCTTTGTCTGAAGATATTCAGGCCAATCTGGCATCTTTCGGCAACATTAATTACTCAGCTTCTCATAGTTCTTCTTTTGTCGAAGCACCATCAACTGCGTATCACCTAGGCAAAAGAGTTGTTCCTCGTGCGATAGTTTCATCTAGCCTCAGAATCTCGACAATGGACACCAGCAATGCCCAGAATTCAAGATTTATGCAGGTGCCAGTTTCTCAGAATCAAGCCTATGCTCCTAATCCTGTATCGAAAATGTCATTGCAGCAGGAGATCAACCCTCCTGCTTCGTTCCATGGTGACAGCAGAGCACCTATAACCTCCTCGTGGTTTCAGCCTGGAAACAGTTCTGGGCTTGGGTTTTCATTTCCAATGGCTCCAACCAGTACTGCCTCTTTTGGTCAGGTAAGGGCATCTTAAAAAATAAAATGGAGTTTCTGGTGTTTATGTAATGGTACTTTCGTCTGTTTCAAAACTGCCATTCCTCAGACGTGTACGCCTGAATTAATCACTTAGGTGTGTTGATTTTGTGCATCTGTTAATCATTTAGCCATTGTTTTTTCATGAGAGGAGTGTGAAGGTGTTGGATATTGTACTCCTTTTCGAAGGGTTGGCGTTTTGTCATCAATTTTTGTTTAGTATCTCTTTTGGGCAATTCGTCAATGTTGCTGCTGCTCTTGACTAGCAATATTTGTTGTGCTGCCAGGTTATTGGCTGTAACAATCAAACCCTATCTATGTACAAGCAGATGAAATCCTTTTCCATAGATGCTAGGTATTTGGTAAATGTGCCAAGTATTGTTCCAGGGTGTTGTAAGCTTTTCTTATTCAATATCGAGAGCAGACAGCTCTATGGGGTATATGTGTCATCTTCTTTGCAGGCGGTGAGAGTCCCTACCTAACGCTGTTTCTCTTTTTTGTATCTAACGACGTTGGTACGGGCTGTATTCTGCTATTTTATACTTCCTTAACTGTTTGTTAAATCTTCGATAGAATCATGAACTGACGTTCGAAGAAAAACTCACGCTTTACGGAAATTGGGTCTTGAAGTGAATCTGCCGCCAGTTTTCTCTCTGCTTATGGCTATGTGCCCCCACGTATGTTACATATAAGTACATGGTGCCTCGCAAAGCTGAATTTTCATTTTAAATTATTACGCTTACTAAGCTGAGTTAGTGTTGCAGATGCCAATTGATCACGAGTTTCCTGTAGCTTTTGACTGTATGGAAAACTACTCACTCCCACTGTCGGTGGGGGAACTTGACACTATCCTGCCAGAAGCAAAAGAAATGGATGGGAGACCCTTGTTTTTACAGTCCCGCACGGTGAGTGATGGGAGTAGACCTATTGCGCTTTGGAAACTGTGCCATAGGAAGATGTTAATTTGAAGTGGTTGCGTTGTAATTTCCTTTTGGCCACGAGTAACGGAAAGGTTTACTGTGGTTTGGGTCAAATATTTCTTCGATAGACAACTATTGCTTTCATGAACCCGGTCCAGTCTTTCTTTTGCAGGTGGAGCAGTTGGTGACAATGTTTGAAAGGAAAAATAAATCACGACTTTCTTGGGCTCCTTCGACAACCAATTCAGTTTCAATAGCAGGTGTTCAGGAACTACTGGAGTTAAGTGCAATGGCCTCCGAAAGTTCGTGTACACAAGATCGCATTGTGGAAGCAATGGGTCAGGGGTACTCTGTGACTTCTGCAAGTGCAGCTTCTTTGGCAACAAATGAGGTGACCACAGGTGAAAGTTTTCTGCACGAAATTGCCTCAAATCTGCTTTGCAGTGAAACATTTGACAGGTGTTTGGACGTTTGGTCAATGTCTAGTTTTTCTTCATTTATTTTATCAATTTTCTTATTTTATCGCAGTTGTCTCATGACCGGATCCTTTGTTCTTGAATTTTTTGGTATACTTTTTATTTGATTGACAGTGGATAGTAGGTGAACGCTATTGATAATAGTATTTATTGTTGAGATCACAGTGCATGTTGTTGGGCGAGCAAGATCTATGTAGATATTAAGGTAACTCTGCCTATGACAGGCAAAATAAGCTCCCTCCCATGGCAGGCAATATTTTTTCTGGTGGTATACATTTCAAAACTTGAAATGTGCACCACCACAAGTTTTTTGCCTGCCATGGGAGGGAGCTTGTTTTGCCTGTCATAGGCAGAGTTACCTTACTCAGAGTTGAACGGCGATGTTTTTGCTATCAAGAGACATCATTGCCAGCTGTAAACTCCACGAGTTATCATCTGACGTTTATTTGTGCGCTTGCTGTGTAGACTCTTGGAGCTCCCTTTCGAGTGGTTCTGGAGGTAAAGTTCCGGAAAGTGGCCAAGCGTTTGTTGCTCATGAACCTGATTCCCAATTAGCAAGTGCACGAGTCTTCTCATTTCCAGCTTCATCAATTAATGATGTTGAAGGAGCAAAATCTATTTGGCCGGAGGTTTCTCAAACTGGATTCACAAGAAAATATCCTGAGAAAGGGGTTGCACCGTCTCCCATGGCTCTTTGGCCACATCTATTTCCTAAGGTAAGCATATGCTAGTTACTTTTGTTTGTCGTTTATTTCTTGACATTATAGTTCTAATTCACAATCTTTTCCAGAACTCTAAGAACTTTCTTTTCTGAGCAGTGTTGATTATGTTAATGTGGGTGTCTTTTGCCTTACTGATCTGATCCGGAGGATCAGATTCTGATCAACATGACCTTTCAGTTTTGCTAATGGTGACGGGCTCTTTATGCTTCTAGAGGTACAGCTCGCTGATAAAAGCCATTTGGTAATGCAGGCATCGTCTGCTGATACTAGAAAAGAAAGTTTCATGCACATGGAAACTCGAGAAGGGAACACTTCTCAAAATTATCATTCATCTCTATCTGAAATGATTGATATGGGTGCACGACCAGATTCTGAGTCAGAAGTAAGCTTTGCACCACACCCTGAATCTTCACTTAGAGGTAATGCGCTTAGGCCAAAACTAGCATACAATCCACTCGCTGTAGAACAAGGACGGCAGAGGCATCTCTTTGATGGCCCAAAGCCTTCAGGTTGGTCGACTATGGGAACTGAATTCGATCTCCAGCAAATATCACAATATGGAAACCGATCAAATTCTCAAGACAATAAGTTTATAGCTCCTTTATCATCACCTCCAATATCTGAGCAGCTGAAAGGGAACATCAGTGGTGCTGCGCCTGTTGAATCATCATCAGTAGAACTAAGTGAGCTCCCTTCACATTATGAGGTTAGTTCAAAGCTCCCTACTCTTTATTGTCGTCCACCTTGACATCAAGAGATCAAGATTGTTAATTGACGTTTGGGTGGTCAGCCCTGCCTAGATGTTTCATGAATCCAGATGATGCTCTAATCTCTGAAGTATTTTGTCACTGCAAACATAATTTTGGAGCTGAAGTATAGTTTAGGTTTTTCTAATTTTTTTTCTTACATCTAGGTTCTTTTTATTTCTTATAAAATGCTTCATATTTCTTGGATGGAGGTTTATCAGTTTTGTCAAGGGGCTCCTGGTTTTATTCATAATTGTGATTAAACATGTGACAAAGTATACGTTTTCTTGACAAGTCCGCTGTCCTTGCTCTATCAGTTCCACTCTTGTCGTTATGTTTTCCTATCTACTAAAGTAATAAAGCTGTTACAATGAACCTGTCAGCGGATTGATGTGGTACTCAGGTTTATGATATTGGTAGTTTTCCTGCTGTTATAATATAATATCTGAATATCGCTTCTTGTGTGAACAGATAGATCATGCCCTTCCTGACTCTCTCAGAGACGACTTAGGACTTTCTTCGACAAACACCATGCAGACCACTTCAGCTTGGAACGAGGAGCCACACTCGATGCATCTACCGACTAGTCCAGAACTAGTTCCGGGAGCTGTAAACCTTGACCAAACAAATTTATGCTGCTACTGCTTCATAAGAAGGGCTGACCATCTGATTATTGATTGCCGTGAGTTAACCTATTCAAAAAGCTGATATCTGCGCTTGTTTGGTGTTGTGCTGAATTTTGTTGTCGTCTTCTTCCTTCCTGGTGAAATATTTGTTGCAGGTTTCCTTTTGGGCGTCTTTACTTCTGGCAATAGTTTATTAATCAGTTTTGTTGTAAAATCAAAGTCCTAATATGTTTTCGTGTACATTTCTCGTCATGCAGAGCATTTAGGTCCCTGTGTGGAATGTGCAGCGGGCAAGAAGATAGAATACTGCGGCCAGCTGAATTGTCAGACTAAGGTTACAAGGTTGCTTCGCTTGTTTCGTCCAGTCTGAGCGTTTGCTAAGGTAGGAGGCTCAGAAATGGAGCATCTAAGGGCTGGTCCGCCTTTTTCATGTATTTCCTTGGACGGGAATATTTTTAGCTCTTTTTTCAGACAAAGAGAACTTGATGAGAATCCAACCTAAGTGGTTTCGTATTTTTTCGAGCATTTTTGAATTAATTTGAGTTGGGTCGTAGGTCCCTATTTGTGAGCCTAGGTCTTTCATAAATGGTTCACTTGCGATTCTAATAAAAATGGGGAAAGCAAAGAGAATGATTGGCTCTTGCAATTAATAATGTTTTTTTCCTTGATTCATTCAATGATTATATTGGTCAATTTCAAAACCAACTCATGTCCATTTCATAGCCATTTATAGGGTCCATTCTTAATGCCCGCTCTATTTTACAACCTCCTACTTTATTGCAAACTCCTTGTGTGGGATGTGTTTTTCCTAAACAGTTGCTTGAAGTTGTACAACACTGGGCTTTTGCATTGATTGTTTTGGTATTTACGTCAATATCTGGCTCCATGTATAGATGCAGTCTCCCATCGTGAGGTATCCCAAAGTATTTTTTCGCTAGTAGGTGGACTAGGTTGAATTAACCCCAAGGTCCCAAAGCCTTCTTCTTCTTCAAAAATCACTCAAAACTATCATTTCTATTGCAAATAGCAAAAAAAATTTGAAATTGATGCATCTCCAAGCATATGATCTTGCACTAAGGTAGACAAGCCTTGGGGCCAATTTCAAAGAGGGGTACATATTTTTCGAAGGTGTGCATTTTGTTTCACAAATAAAACCTACGTGGAATTATAATTTTCTAATCATCATATTAACAATCCATAACCACCCTTCTGTATATCTATTAGTTCTTATAAATTAGTGTAAGAATGTATGGAAGAAATTTCAGAAACCCTTGACTGTGTTGATTGCAAGATATTTGCATTCAAAGTGAAGAAAATATTTTTTTTTATTCCTTGTGTGACTAGATAATTAGCCTTTGAATCCTCATAATTAAAATTATTGTACTACAGATTTTGAATTTCTAAACAAAAATTAAATATCAACTTGATTTTCATATAAGATGAAATATGAATATGATATGAAATAGAATGAAAATTTGAATTGTTAATAGCTTTACAATGGACTTGAAGTATACTAATCCCAATGGTGAGATTATTCTGCAAGCAAATCTAAACTATGTGGAATTTTTATTTTTTTTAATTGTGAAATTGAATTCAAAGAATGAATCCTATAAGTTATTTTTGTAGGATGATGCAATGACTACTTGCAAAACAAGAAGTTCCTATAACTTTCACATCACTAATCCAAATGAAATAATGAATCAAAGCTTCACATGTACACAAATATAATCTTTGAAAAATTAATTAACACTAAATTTTTTTAATTTTTCATAATATTTTGTTTTGCACGATGAATTGTTTTTTGGACTTCGGGTGGCATAAAATTTTGCTCCTATGCATCTAGAAAAATTAAATTGATATTCTGAGAAAGCTAATGTGATTTTTTATTTGCAAAAAGTTTCAAAAAATCATGTCAAAAATTGAGGTCATACAAGGCTACCCAAAATCTCAAAAGTCCCTTGAAAGGACTTTGGGACTTTATGAGTTAATATAGTGTGGCCTTCAATACCAATGTCTATGAAGCATAATAGTAGAATTAGAGTTGTTCCGAAGGATGGATTTAGAGAATTCATATCAAAATCTTGTGCAAGAAAGAATACGTAGTATAATTATGGGTGGACAGCATCGTAAGTTGGGACTGCATTCTTATGCTGAATTATTAATTAGAGTATTAAAGTTGGTTTTGGGAGCCTCTCAAAATATTAATGTGTTTTTGACATTTGGGGGGTATATAGATGAATATTCATTTTCTAACAAAGAATTGGTTACATTCCACTAACTTAACCACTAAGCGGTAAACCATCCACATTTTGGATGATGATTGCTATAAAAAGTGTACTTCATCTAATTACTATTCACCTCAAGGATGTAAAGAAGTTCCAAAAAATTGAATATACAATAGAATTGTAAAGTCATGTTAAAAAACCCATTCAATATTTATTCTAAAAAGCAATGTAGAGCCTCTTTCATTGATACATATTCTAGTTTAAAGCATTTGAATTCTTACACTACTTAAGTATATTTTGGAATGACAAGGCATGGCTTACTCTACTTGAATTATTTTGGAATGTGAAAAAGGCATGTTGCATGCAATCCAATCATGTCAAGTTGGCTTCTTCCTAAATTCATTTGAGGCTAGGGTCCACCTTAAGTTTGCAAAAAGAAGGGATCAACCACAAATGAATACAAATTTTCACATTGGCCACACTTTGTTATATAAAATAAAATATATTTTTAAGTATTTCAAAAAAAATTTACAAGTGCTATGAAAATAAAACAAAAGCACCTAGTAATTCTTGCAACTGTCCATTATAGAGAATTGATTAGAAAGTTTTAGATTATTTTTAAAAAATGTTAATTTACAAAAAATATGTTGGATTGAATTGCAGAAATAAGTGCAAGATGGAAACAAAACTAAATTATTAATAGTTTCAAGATGAAATTGAAGTATGTCAATAGGAACAATAGAATTGTTGGTGTTGCAAACTCTAAAAACATGTGAACTTCTTGTTCTCAACAACTTCAAGTAAATGAACAATAATAAATTAATTTGAATGAAAGTTTAAGAGAATTTATTTCTAATAGAAATTATTTACGTCTACAAGTCAACAAGGACATTTTTGATTCATTTCATTTGGAGAAGGGAAGGTTTGTAATGAAAGGTTAAAATAAATATAATGTAATATAACAATTAAAACTTATGATTTTATTTTTTTAAATTATATACAAATTATACATCTAAAAGGTTAGTAAATTTTGTCCTTTATAAAAGATCTAGACAATAGAAACTTATACAAAATCCCCTAAAGTCCATTCCAAGAATTAGGCTCTCATAAATTACATTAGAAAAAGAATGAGCCTTCAAAAAGCCTTCTAAAGAGTACCTTCAAAATTCATTAAAATGAATTTCTTAAGAAAATGATGAAAAGATTTTTCTATCTCTGTTCATCCTTATAATGATGACAAGTTTTAGGCAAATCACACTCATTGGTTTAGAAAAGGTGTAAAATAATCCAAATTTGGCACAGCATTCTTATTTTATTTGACTTAATAATACAAAGAGCTCTTATTCAAGAGGATTGAAATAGACAATCTACTCAGATTAACCCCTAATGATCCAAGTGAACATTTTTTGGTCACTTCCCCTCATTTTTGAGTTGCCCATTGTCAAGTTTTGAATTTTTTTAATAAAAATTATTTCTAAGAAACAGACTATGTTTATAAATCCAATGGCAATAGTTTCATCAAATTTTGAATTCAATTCCATCTTGTGGAATTTTTAAAAGTTGAGTGTATAGTGTAGTTCACTATTCATTTTTGGGTTCAATTTGGGCATGGACTAAAAAGCCACCCAAGCAATGCAATTGTTGCCCACCTTAAGAAGGGTAAACAGATCCAAGGAATTCAAAGAGAAGACAAGTGTGCCCTTAGTCTTGTTTTTCTAACAACATAGCACAACTCTCATTTCATTCACCACCATGCATTACAAGCTCCATTATGAATTGAAAAATGCTCAGAATTTTGTGAAATTTTAGATAAGCATTCTCAACTCTCTTGTTTTTTCACTAAATATATTAAGTTAATCATTTCAAAATACTCTCACTAAAGTAAGCTCCTTCAAAGTGCGTTGCCTTGTTTTTCCATTGACCTAAATAAAACTTCAAATTTAAATATCGACTAAACTAGGAGGTTAAATAATCCAATTTTTTTTGAAGTACTCACTCTCAATGTGACCTTTAAGATTTGACATTCTATCTAATTTCAAGAAAAAATAAACAAATAAATTGCTCAAGTTCTTGGTAGTTTTGGTCTATTTTTAGAGTATCCCCCCCTAGCCATGGATCATTATGGATTAATAGTACTTATACTGATGTAACTACATGATGGGCCCCATCAACATTCATCATGGTGTGCACTAGCTTTACTTGTGTTTTTAATAAATCAATTGTTACATAGAACAATTTAATAGAATGAGGGGTTATAAAAAGCTTTGATAATCTCATACAAGTACTATAAGAAACCCGTGTTTTAGATGACAAGTCATGATTTTTCTTGACAGATTTTAGTGGACGTCCAATGCAACAAGTCCATGTTCTTATATCAATATTGATGTTACATTGGATGTTTTTGTTGACAAAAACTTGGGTTTGTTACATTGGACGTCCATTGAAATCTGTCAAGAAAAAACAGGGAATCGTCATCTAAAATGCGGGTTTCTTAATCTTAAGATAGAGACATAAATATGTCGTAGAAATTGCACTCATCATGGCCTTCATAATATAGCCCTACTTGTTAGTTGTTTAAGGGCCTCTCAAGGGTCCATTCTATTCCTAATGAATCCTTAACCCCTCAAGGCCTAACAACTCCTTGAAAATGGAGTTTTTTTATAAATTGTCCTACTTTGATATTTTCTTGCACATGGATGTGCTTGAAATTTTTAATTTTAACAATACAAAAGTAAAGACTATTTTGTCTAGTATACATGGAATTCAACCCTAAGCGCTCCAACGTCCAGATCCTAGACAACAAACAGATTGAAACTCTTGTTTCTTTCTCATTTTGTTTAGATGAAAGTCATTCTAATTTGTGGAGATACTTTATCAAGTTGTTGTCCTATCTAATGGTTGGATTTGGTGTTACTAGAGTACATATTTTTCTAATACTACAAATGTGGAACTGTGTTAAGTGTTTGACCAAGCCAAAATTGCATTGACTCTAGTTCAAAACTGGATTTGCAAAAATGAGGTTATAAATTTTAAGAATACAAAAATTTCAAAAATTCATCATGTCCAAAGAATGTCTTTTCAAATCCATTCCAACAAATTTTACTCAGAAGCTGATAATATTTTGCTTATAATCAAATTTAGAAGGAATTTCAAAATTTTCCTTTCAAAATTTGTAGAAAATAGTTGGTGATAGCATTGGTGAATATAATCGTAGGATGGAATATACAATTCAAAATCTAAAATTTATACTTGTACATCAATTCCAAAATATTCTTTCAGATAATACTTTATGATGATTTCTTACAAAATCCAAATTATGGAGAAGACTCTAGATGTTTAGAGGTTTAACCTCTAAACTTTTAGAGGTTTAACTTCTAAACGTATTTGACTATATTTTCTCTAAAAACGCTCCAAAAATGCCATTTCTAATACAAGTACCAAATTTTAGAAGAAAAAAAAATTTGGACTCATGTAACCTTGGGTCATTGCAAGAAACAACGATGTTGGGGAAATGTCACAAAGAGTTTGTGGAAGCTTCCTTTTGCGATAACTTGTAAAGCATAACTCGCTTGAAGTTGAAATTTTTATTGGAGATGTTTGTCGTGAGGTTAAGCATATTTCATATTTTTAAATTTTTCTTAAAATCATTTTATATTTAAATTTAAATTTTGCTAATTTGTCACGTTTTGCAATTTAGGGATTTTGAGTAAAAAGGAGTCCCCAAATTTAATGATTTAAAGCTAAAATTTCTATGGTCTACATTTTGGGCTGGTTTCTTTTCTTTATGCACACTAAAACAAATGTCGGCAGCCTTCTTGTGGGTTGAAATTTTTTGTAATGCGGCATATTTTTGTCCCTACAAAGTTTGGACAGCTATACTTCACAAGGTAGGAAAAAGGTCCAAATTGATTGTAATTCTTTGGAATCACTCTTCTAAGCAAGTTGGCTACATGCTTGAAAAACCTCAGATAATTTGGAATTGTACAAAATATAGGGAAAAAATGGTAAATAGAAAAAAGTAGAGATTGGTTCCAAATACTAAATTGTTAAGAATTTAGTTATAGAATTGAAAAATGACTATCTCAATGGTTATAATGTTGAAATAAACAATCTACACGTATCCCATGATTTTTATTTTTTTCAAAAATATCAAAAATAGAGTTAAAAACAGGGTTGTCTTCCCTGACAGACAAACAATATGACAGACAAAATTTGTTCGACGTCCAGTAGAGTAAATAGCCCCCCCGTTTGTCTAATAAATTCAACTTTAAATTTGACTTTCAAATAACTTTCAATTTAAGACTTATCTCTTTATAAATCTTAACATATTAAAGTTCCATTTTATTAAAGTGTCTCAATTGAATTAACACTTATTACATTTTGAATTTTGAATCATACTTGAAATGAGATTTCTATGAGCAGTCAGCTATGTAGAGGGCCTTATTAGACATGGTCAGATAGACAAATTGTCATATAATATGCGACATCAGACGTCCATCAGACGCCAAAATCCAAAATTTTGTCTGACAAGACAACCCTGGTTAAAAAACAGGATGTCAAAGTTTACTTTAGAAGAGATTCTATAATTGCCCGCAAATTAAAACTCCTCATAACTTTCATCTCATTAATCAAATGAAATGATTCAAAGCTTTCCACATATATATAAATCTAGAAAATCAATTTTAAATTTTATTTTTATAGAGAGTGATTTTTGAAGAAATTTTTTAAGGTCTCCAGGTTGCTTGTTTAACATTGTGAATTACATATCATCCAATAACTTTTTAACCATGCAATCAAAAGTTATGAAAATTATTGGGTCTCAAAAGCATTTCCTTGAGCACATATTATGTAAAAATCTCAAAGAAAAAAAAAAGGTCCTTTTGTAATGAGCTATCCAAAATTGCTATGTTGCCAAAAAATAGTATTTGAGCATTTTGAGGTTAATTGTGGAAAATATTGACTACTGAATTTTTAGTTTATAATAATTTGGATGATCAATTTTTCTAGGCAAAAAACGCAATTTTCTGGGAAGAAAAATTATACAAAGATATGAATAATGCTTTTTTCCCCTCCAAAAAAAATATATTGGAATCTAAGGCAAACATACTATTTTTTAATTTTAGAAAATTAATGAGAAATAAAAACCTCCTTCAAATTCGTATATATTTTCAGACAGAAAGCATTATAGAAAATTTGGACTTTGCAGAGGGCAGTGAGGATTTTGGCAAATGTGTAATTATAGTGAAAAAATATATATGTATTAAATAAAATAATAATAATAATAATAAATTAATAATGATAAATATTGTTTTCATTGAAATTCCGATGGGGCACCTTGACTAACTGCTCACCTCACAAATTGCTTGACATACAACCTTTTTGGGCTGATATTTTTCCTAAATGCACATATACCATTCAGCATTTCAGCCTTGTAGAAGGATGAAATTTTTCCTAATGAGTAGTCACCAAAGGTGACCAAATTAGATCCTATAAAATTTTAAAACTTTTATATACGCATCAATTTTTGAAATATAACAATTGATATTATTAGCATATTATTTGGAAGATCTTCAAAAAACTGAAATCCTTCTAATTATTTTGTGTTTTTAATCACACTAAATTGAACCTTATATTTTTTAAATTGCTAAAAATAAAAATAATTTTTTACTAGATCCAAGTTGTTTGTATATAGTAAAGACTAAAAATGTTTGAGAAATTGTTTTCTTCCATCAATCTCTACTATCCTATTTAAAGGTCAGATTTGGCAGAAATTAAGTCATTTTTTTATAAAATCATGTCATATATCATCTTGTGAGTGGTGCGAGGTGATGTAGACTTTTCAGAATTTGACAAAGAAATTCAATTTTGGCTCATGAATGTTGAATTAGACCTTCTCATATAATATTCTTTTCATTGAAGAAACTTACATTTGTTCCTTTCTTTTATTAGACTATATTTTCTAAATAAATTTTTAAACACTTCCCACATTGAAATTTTGAAAAATAAAAAAAGTCAACAAGTATGTCAACATGTGACTCTACAAGATCTAACTTTACAAAATATTGAGATTTATTTCACTATATTGAGAATTTGACATTGAAAACTTGAAGAAGATTCATTGTGTCTTTTTAGTCCTTGAGGCATTTTAAAGGCTCATTCAAAACTAGATGCACTCATACACCTTAGTCAAACTTGATTAAAATTGTCCTTTGGTTTTGTGTACTTTTTCCTTATCAATGGAATTTGTCTATGTGTTTCAAAAAAAAAAAACTTGATTATAACTTTCAAAATATTGTTCTTTTTTTAATTAATAGATTAGAACTAAGAAAATGAGGCTTAGCTAATTGTTTTGTTTCCATTCCAATTTTAAATATTGAAAAATTACTGAAATTTCATGAATTATTGCAATTCCAAGCTTCGTGTGTCAAAATTCTAATAACCAAATGTTTTTGTGTTTTACATTCAAATGCTCTAGTTTTTCAATGATTTCTAAATTTATGATAAAAATGATTGTTTCTCATAAAAAATCCAAATTTATTTTTTTAATATGTTGCAATGTATATAATTTTATTAAACTTAAATTTGAATAATCATAGAAATTTGATTTTGTCTCCAAATATTTTTGAAAAAAAATTCAAAATAATCATAAATATATTTTTTCATTTTTTTTTGAAAAATCAAAATTTTATAAGAACAATGATATAAAGGCAAAATTGAATTTGATAGACATTCAGACTTAGCAATTTGACATTACAAAAATTTCAGCCCTTCGAAAGGCTGCTCCAAATTGACAAACCAAACTCTTTTCAAGCTTGGTCTGTCAATTTGAAAAAGTCCCAAAAAAGTCTCGCAATGAGCAATCAGATAAGCTGATTGCTCGCCAAAACAATCAGATTTGCGTTTTTGTTTTGTTTTGTATTAATTTTTTTGTATGATTAATTAATATTTTAGTATTTTTAATTTTTTAACAAATTTTTAACTTGTAAAACCTGGTTCCTGCACCACTGCCACTGCAATTTCAGCTACACGAGAATAGGGGAACAATGAATTCCTCAACCCCAAAAAATCAAATTTCAGGGTATTTTAGAGGGATGTGGAGCAACCCTTTGGAGGCCTGAAATTTCTCTAATGATTTTGATCATTGACTCATCATCAAGGATAGTTATTAGAAAAAAAATCAGCCCTCCGGAGGGCCTCTCCAAATTGACATGCCAAGCTATTTCAAGCTTGGCTTGTCAAGCTAGAAAAGTATTTCCGGTGAGCAGTTAGAGTGTATGACTGCTTGCCAAAGCAGTCAAATTTTGCAATTTTTTATTTTTTATTTTGATGTCTTTTAAATAATTTTTTATTTGTACATTTGGATTCCTGCGCCACTGTCACTGCAGTTTCAGCTGCACGGAAATAGGGAAAAAAATAAACTTTCAGCCCTTTAAAACTAAATTTCAGGGTATTAAATAGGGTCGTGGAGAGGCCCTCCGGAGGGTTGATTTTTTCTCTAATGTTGGATATAGAAAAATAATTTTTGGAGACATCATTGCATTATTTTTCATTGTTGTTTGTACAATAAAAAAGAAATTTATGAATAGCAATTGGATCATAATTTCTTTCCATATTTTTCAAATGAATTTGTTTTCAGTTTTCAATTAAAAAATATACCATATATTACCGTGACAATTTTCAAGGAAGTCAAAGACTGTTCACATTGAGAGACAATTCAAAATGACACAATGATAATGATGCAAAAAGAGGCGAAAACCTTGTGGTGAAATCCCCCCCCCTCCCCCCCCCTTTGCCAGTAAATGCGGACCGTTCGAGTTTCTTAGAAAAAATTTAAAACCACCTATAGCACCATTGATCTGATCTTTCACAGACGTCGCAAATGGCGGTTATTGACGATCGTTGATCATGTTCAAAAAATGTATCAGCCGTCGATGCAGCACCGGTTGTGAAAAAAACGTGAACCATTGATCTAGCGATAAGGTTTGGCACCTGCCCGCATGAGTTCCGCATGTCTCGTATTTTTCTATTTTACTTTTGGAGTTCTGCTGCAAGTCTCGAGCTTTGTCGCGGCTTTAGAGTTTGTTTGATTTGCTTAATTTGATGTATTGGAGGTGAGAGTCTGGACGCAAACTCTTTGAGCTTTAGGGTTGTTCTTTAGTTTATTTGTTTTTAAACAAATGGAAATGTATTGCAAAGCAGAAAAAGATTTGGATTTTGGTCAGCTCAAAAGATTGCCAATTGTTTTTCACAGTTCACTCAAGCGCGTGGAGGTACTAGGCGTGGAGGTCTAGCTGCGGATTTTGCTGGCAACTTCCTTTCTTCGTTGAGCGCGTGGAGGTGATTTTGTGAGCATTCGTTCTTGCTTTGTAGTACTTCTAGGGCTTCCGAGTTGTAGTCAACTCTGGTTGATTTCTAATGGATTTCACATGGAGTTCTAATTGAGTGAGATTGAGTGTTGGGGTAAACTGGCAGGTTTGATTCTTTTGTTGCCAAATACTAGAACTAATTCACAATTTTACGGTTAGTTTTTGAACTTTCTAGGTTTGTACTGAATCATATTCAACACACATTGCCTGACTTGCTACCGAGGCATGGATGAAGTGGAAAATTCTGGATTTATTTATGATAAATCCTAATGTTTTGGAGCACATTGAAGTTCCATAACATTCAATAGCATTAGAGCAATTGCCTTCTCGCCGACGGAATGATGTGGAATATTCCACATCATTTCATCCGAGGGATGAAATGGTGCGGAAATTCCACACCCAAATTAGCTAAATGGCCACACGTCAATAATGTCAAACTTTTGCTCAGTGCCATAGTCACAACTGCACAGTCAAGTTACTGGGAAATTGAATACCTTCAATTTAAACATACACAAAAAACAATTTTAAACAAGATGACAATTAATTCTTAGAGGTCAATAATTTCAATGTTTGAACTCTCTCATATTGCTTTGTAAGTCATTCATATTTTGTGATTTGGAATTAGAAGACAACTCTTTATGTAACACATGGGGTGGTAGGAGGTATAACAACCCATGTGGGATATGTAATTTAGAATTTGTAGTTTCTCAACCACTCATAGTTAAGTCTAAGTAGGAATTGTGTTAAAACTTTAATTTCAGACCTCATTTAGGCATAGTAGAAAAAAAAAATTTCAAAATACTTTGAACTAAAACAAGTTAAAAAATCAAGTTAAGTTTCATCTCTAAAAATCCATTTGAGATTTCAATCTTCCACTCAAAAGTTATGGACAAATTCATAGAGGGGTTGGAAAGGATTTTTTCTTGACATTTTCATACATCTTCTCTGAAATTTGTCCATAATTTTTGAGTGGAAGATCTAAATCTCAAACAATTTTTTGGAGATGAAATTTAACTTGATTCCCCAGTTTTTTCTTAGTTTGAATGTTTTTAAAAAAAGGTATTCTAGTTTGCCTAAATGAGGTCTAAAATTTACAGTTTTAACTCAATTCCTACTTTAGACTTAACTATGAGCGGTTGAGAAATTACAAACTCTAAATTACATATCCCATATGGATTGTTCTACCTCCTACTACCCCAAGTGAATATAAAGAGTTTTTCTTTTCTACAAAACATTCAAAATAAGTTATTGATGGCAAATGGTTTGATTTCATTGGTATAATATTTCAATGGATTCTTTGGGGTTTGATAAACCATCTATCTTTATAATTATTTGTTGTTTGTATATTTTGTCCTAGAAGTAGCCAAAAAAATGGAGCGCACCATAAATGTACTGCCATTGTCTTGCACCTGAAGCTTAAAGTAATAATATGTGGATGAAATTTGTGGATGAGGACTCCGGAGAGTAAAAGGCAGTTTCACTGAATGCTAATGAATGTTATGTCAGTGTCTGGTGTACATAGTATTGATTTCATTGTATCCATTACTTTCATTTGACCACGTTGCATTCCACAAGTATCTTAAAGATGAGGAAGGAGTGACTACAATAGTAGAGAACATGTATTTTGGAAGTTGACTTCCAAGTTTTTAGGGTTGTTTAATACTTTAGCGTTATTTTGGAGTTTTTTTAAATACTTCCAAATAATAATTTTGAAGGGTTTTTAAATTGAGAATTTTTGAATGTAAAAGTTCTACATTCAATAGAAAAATGACATGTGTGCTCCATTCAAAATGTGCATAAAACTTGTATGATAAATGGAAAAATGACACGTGCACCACTTCTGTAAGTAATGCCGTTTGTTTATCTTTGAAATTGACATTCTCTCACAATGTGCTTAAAAGAGGCAAGATTTGTCTTACACAATATTGTACAATAATGCACCAGCAATGTATTCAAAAGAGATAGTACCTGCTTCACACAACTTTGTACACTAAGAGCATTGCCATTGCAGGGCGCCAAGTGGAGTTGACCCGGTGAATTGGCGCGTCAGGCCAAGTATTTTTCCCCACTGCAGGCACGTGGCCTCACCAAAAATGCCTGGCCACTTCAAGTTTTCAAGAGGGGATGGGCAAATGAGGAAGCCCTGGCGTGACTCGCTATGGGATTTGACTTCATTTTTTACCCTGACTTTGAGGTACAACACCCCCAACTGGCTATCAAATGTAATTAAAAGAATTTTACTGCCACAAGATTTCCTTCATTTGTATGAAAAACAAAAGAAAAAAATACTTTTGACTACAAGAAAACTGATCCTTTTACTTGTGTCTATCAAAATTGGAATGTAAGTATTTTTTTCTCTTGTTGAGTTCCAAGTGAGAAGAATAGCTCACTATATACACATGGGGTGGTAGGAGGTAGAACAAACAATGTGGGATAAGTAAATTAGATGTAGTAGGAGCTACACCACTCATAGTTAAATCCAAAATTATGAATTGTGTTAAAAATAGGATTTTAGACCTCATTTAGGCATAGTAGAATAACTTTTTCTAAAAAACCTTGAAATTTGTCCATAACTTATGATTGAAGTCTTGAAATCACAAACGGATTTTTGGAGGTGAAATTTATCTTGATTTAATATCTTTTATTAGTTCAAAGTTTTTTGAAAATTATTATTCTACTATGCCTAAATGAGGTCTAAAATTCTATTTTTAACACAATTCATAATTTTGAATAAACTATGAGTGGTGGAGCTCCTACTACATCTAATTTACTTATCCCACATTGTTTGTTCTACCTCGTACCACCCCATGTTTATATAGTAAGTTTCTCTATTAGCTCAAAAATACAAACTAAGTTGGAAATGCCTTTTGAACAATGCGGTCTAGTTCTCAATGAAGTAACTAAAAAAATTTTGAGTTTAATTTTAAAAACCATCAAAATCTTTTGAATTACATATTTGCCACCATTACATATTTGGTGTCCTTGTTTGGCGCGTCAGGCGTGGGGCAGAGGAGGAGTGATAAAGCCCCACTCTCCAAATCCACACGTCAAGGCTGCACTTGGCACCCCTCCTAGGCGCATCAGGCGTGGGGATGCCCTAATGCCACTCCAATGTGGTCAAAAGAGGCAGTACCCACCTTACCAATTTTGCACACTAATGCCACACCAATGTGGTAGAAAGTGGCAGTACCTGCCTTACACAATTTTGCACCCTGATGCCACAGCAATGTGGTCAAACAAGGCAGTATCTGCCTGACACAATTTTGCACATTAGTGCCACACGAATGTGCTGAAAAGAGGCAGTACCTGGCTACCTGCCTTACACAAATTTGCACACTAATGCCACCGTAATGTGGTAAAAAGAGGCAGTACCTGCCTTACACAATTTTGCACATTAATGCCACACCAATGTGGTAGATAGTGGCAGTACCTGCCTTACACAATTTTGCACACTTTTTACCAAATTATGCGTAACACACTTACACTTTTGACACAATTTCGCAGACAACAATCACGCATTCACCCTGACAACGTACGTGAAGGACAGAATAGGCAGGGTGAATCATTCATTGCAACGTAACCGCAAATTAAAAACGCCTGTCCGCTTCTCTCTCTTCAATTAAATCCAAGCTGCCAACTTTGATATTTAATTTGCTTACATGGCTCATAATGGGAGCATCGTCGATTTCGCGCTTGAGTGAGGGTGCTACATAGAACCCGAGGCACATTCAGCTCTCCAACAGCTAGCAAGCTCACTGATCACCAAAGTTTCAGACTTCAGATCGACGTCGTTCAATTGCATTTCAACCTGGTGCTATATATCCAGCTCGATCAGGTCTGTTTCTGATCTTTCCATTGCCTTCTCCGACGGTGGTAGACTGCAAGCTAGGTAAGTGGTAACTGATCGAGTTGCACAACATGAGAGATCGACCCATACAGTTAGGGTCATGGTTAGCTAGCTACTTAATCATGCATGGCCGGGATAGGCGGACGGACAGTTTATAGATATATGATCTGTGTTGCTGTCTTTGTTAAAAACTTTGTACAGTATCAATGCTGCTGGTCGTGATCTCAATCATGCATTCAGGTTTTATAACACATTGCACTCGATCGTATATAAATGTAATGTAAATCTCAGTTTGTTTCGTCACTTAATTTGATCGACGAGAATAGCAAGCTGATCGAACTGTTTCGCTTGAAGGTAAGAGACATATATACATATAGATATGCAGGCAGGCAAGTCAATGCTGCAAGCAGGAAACATACTGATTACTTCGAAAAGCTAGCTTGGGGACTTACTGCCGATCGACCTGTGTATTCTCATATATGCAGGAATAGTTAACATCCGAACGATGGCACCACCAACAGACCGATTCGAGTCACCTCCCAACCCCGACATCCTTTGGACTCCGGAAGCTGATGAGGCCAAGTATCCGGGTTGCCCGGCAGACCCCTCTCCCAGCTGCGTTTTGGGCCTGGGCACCGCCAATCCAGAGCAGACATGTACCCTGCTGGAATTCGGAAACGAGAGCCTCAGACTCTTTGGTTACCAAGACATGCCTCTGGCCAAAACATTTGTGGAGCGTATCTGTATGCTTCCTCCCCCATAAAAAACTTTCTTTAGCTCTAAAGTCTAGGACCGGAATAGCTTTCAGAACGCACGGTCTAAACGTAAAAGTGCCAAGTCTGTGGATTACTGCCATGTTAACGAAAATTTGGTTGTATGGCAATGTTAGTGTCAGTGAGTTTTACTTTTTTTCTTTAATCGATCGGTGAACGCATTGCAATTGTAATGGGGTGGCTGGCGTAGATGGCTGGCTGTCCGTACTGCATATATGTCTAGCTATTCGTTGGTTACTTTTGTGGTGTGCATGTTTTAATTCTTGTGCACGTACCACCCCTTCTCTACAGGCAAGGCATCAGGAATTCATCAGAAGCAAATGGTAGCGTCGACGGAGATTTACAACGAGCACCCGTCGCTGCTGGTGTATAACGCCCCCAACCTCGGCGAGAGGTTCCGAATCTACGAGGCGGCGGCCATGGCGATCGGGCAACTGGCGGCTGAGCGGGCGCTAAGCGACTGGGGCGGTGAGCGCGGCCACATCACTCACCTACTCGCCTACTCGACGTCCATGCTGCTGTCTCCGTCGCTGGACCTGCGTCTCGTCCGCGGCCTCCACCTGCCGCCCACCGTGAAGCGCTTCAGCGTGTCGCTGCTGGGCTGCCACGGCGGCGTGAACGGCATCCGCACCGCAGCCGAGATCGCTCAGGCTGACCCCAAGAACCGCGTGTTGGTGGTGTTCGTGGAGGTCAACTCCGTGGCGGCACAAACCCTGAACCCCGACAACCCGTTCGCGGACTTGAGCCCGTTTCTGCTCAACTTGCTGTTTGGGGATGGCGCCGGCGCCGTGGTGGTCGGGCGACACCCGAAGCCGCAGGAGACCAGTATTTTCGAGGTGCACCGTGCGCAGACGCTTCTCATTCCGGACTCCAGCAGCAGCATCGGGGCCATCTTGCTGGAAACCGGGCTGCACACCACGCTGGAGAAGAATGTGCCGGCGCTGGTGGGGCAGAATGTAGGGGCGTTTGTCACCCAGCTTCTGCACAACACGAAGCTCAGCTACGCCACGGTCAACTGGGCTTGTCATCCAGGCGGCAAGGCCATCGTCGACGTCGTCGAGAAGAATTGCAGGCTCCATCCGGAGCAGCTCCAAGTGTCACGGTAGTAATTGCCCTTACTTACTGACTCACTGCTTATATTTTACTTAGTCCTTAACTTCCCTCTTTCCTTTTCATGCTTGAGCTCTGTGCCGGCCTGCCAGCTGCCATACAGATTAAATTATCATCTGTGTAAATATATATATATAGTATATAAGAATGGGAAATTTCATTAAAATGGCGGTATTCTATACGCCATTTTTCATTTATTTCTTTAGCTCTAACTTCGAGGACTGGTATAGATTTCAGACCGCACGATCTAAACGTAAAAATACCAAAGTTTGTGGTATAGTCATTTGAACAAATTTTTGGTTACATCGATCGAACCTTGCTTGAACTTAGAAATAACTATGAACCCAGTAGTTCAAGCGCATGAAATGTGATTGGAGGCCTTGCTAGAGCTCGAAGGCTAGCTAGCTGCTTGCATGCTTATTCCTCATATTAGAATTATCGAGACGTGCGGAGGTTTTATTTAGACTTACACATCGAAGGAATTAAAATTTTGGAGCCTACAACATAATTAACCTCTAAACTCACTTACTAATTAAGATGAACCCTGGACTAGACCTTGAGGTTCGTCCCTTTAATTTGATTGCCTCCCTCGCCTCAAGAATAGGATCGAATCGCACGAGTGTGTGTCTAGTAGCCATGCATTTGAATTGTTTAAAATTAAAATATCTTTCCAGGAGTTCTCAGTAATTATCATGGACGTCTTTTGACGAAGCCGGCCTCACAGGAGACTTGAGAGAGGAATCACGTACGAGGCACTAGAATGTTATGAAGATGACCATGTGAAATTGAAGTGGATTTTCTGGCCTCCAAATTCTCTGCATTGTGATTCAAGATTCAAGTCCTACTTCCGATGTTAAGTACTAAGTTGTTGGATTTCAATTATGTGCTTGCCTGCAGACACATTTTGAGCAACTATGGGAACATGGGGTCCACAACCGTTTTGTTTCTGCTTGACAAGTTCCGCAATGACAAGAAAGTTGATCAAACCATCCACCCCTGGACAGTGGCTGTGGCATTTGGCCCGGGGATAACAGTCGAGGGGCTTCTCTTGAAATTCGGTCAGTAGAGTTTCAGCAAACTCCGCGCAGGCTAAGTTCAAGGTTAGTTAGTCTGGGCATGATGATGCCCTGCCCTGCCCTGCCCTGCCGAGTGCTGCAAAACAATTCAACCTCAAGTGCCGCATCAAATCCAGCTATTGAAACAGGCCTGGCGCGGGGGCTGGCTTTAGTAATGACCCAAACAGGAATAAATTCAAGCTTTCGTACAAAATCAATATAGGAGTGTTGCAGTTATAATTAGTTATAGGAACTGAAATCAGTCAACGCGCGTTGACGTTTGACAGTGGCTCCTTAACCCCTAAACAACCATT
This sequence comes from Neckera pumila, assembly GCA_963969595.1. Lineage (NCBI taxonomy): Eukaryota > Viridiplantae > Streptophyta > Bryopsida > Hypnales > Neckeraceae > Neckera > Neckera pumila. The sequence continues at coordinate 46,789,887 of OZ018409.1, read as the reverse complement.
GTTCCTTTGGGGGACAAATGGGATTTCAGGCAGGTACCTACGGGCTGAAATCTTGTTGTGATTTTTCGAAACTTTTTTTGAAGATAGATGTATTGCTAATCTTTGTGGAAATATAATTTTTTTTTCAATCGGTGTCCGGGAAAAAAAGTTATGCTCAAATAGGCTCAAAACAAGGGACGTGCGGCAGCAAAAAAAATTTGCAATTTTTGATTTCTTTTCTTAAACTTTCTTTATTCTTATAGATTATATTTTTGTCTATCTAGAAAGCTTTGATTCATTTCATTAGGATTCTTTATGAGAAAGTTATGGGCAATCTTGGGCACTTAGAGCATCTTTTTGAAAAAAATAACTTGTAGGATTCATTTCTAAATGCAATTTTTACATTTGTTCAACAAAAAAAGTTCCACAAGGTTTAGTTTTTTTGCCAAAACAATCTCACCATTGGGATTAGTGCTTTTTAATTCCATATAAAATATATGAATATTTTAGATTTTCCTTCTATCTCGTACCTACTTCTACTTAACAATTTCTTTAACAATAAAAATTAAGTTTTTTTGGATATTTTTCCTTTCCCTAGACTCTCAACTCAATTCTCTACTATAAAGATTTAAAGCTCAAAACTCTGTAGTACAAAAAATTTAAGTTAAAAATGTTCAAAGTCGTAAAATCTAGTCCCGCAATGTGTTGAAAAACTTGTTTATTTCACTTTAAACGCAAATAGCTTACAATCTGTGCGATCAAAAAATTTGAAATTTTTTCCACACATTTTCATACTAGTTAGGTATAAGATCCTACAATTAGATGTGAAAAGAAAAATTAATTTCCATTTTTTTTTACTCTTTGCTGTAGAAATGGCAGTTTTGAGTGTTTTTTGGCAAAAAAATGACCTTGGTCCTTTAGGGATTAAATATCCGGAGTAAGGTTTTGCTGTAACAGGTGTATATAACCTCAATTATGGAGAATTTTGTTAAAATGGCAGTGATTTCGCAACTTTGGCACTATCACAGTTTACACTATGCAATCTAAAATTTGTAGCTGGGTGAATGCAAGAAACACTTGTACTGTTTGCATCACACCTGGCTTGTTGATTTATTTTTCAGACATAACTTTTGCATATTGGATCCAAATGACTTAAGATTTATCCCCTAAAGGCCCAAGGCCTTTTTTCTGCCAAAAAACACCCCAAACTGCCATTTTTTTAGCAAAGAGTGAAAAAAAATTAAAAATGTTTTTTTTTGCACATCTAACCGTTGGATCTTACAGCTAACTATTATGAGAATGTGCATAAAAAATTTCAAAGTTTTTGACCGCACAGATTGCAAGATATTTGCGTTTAAAGTGGAAAGAATAAGATTTTTAGCACATTGCGGGACCAGATTTTTTGACTTTAAACATTTTTGCACTACAGCGTTTTGAGCTTTAAATCTTTATAGTGGAGAACTGAGTTGAGAGTCTAGGAAAGAAAAAAAAATTCAAAAAAACTTAATTTTCATTATTAAAAAAATTGTTAAGTAGAACTAAGTACGAGATAGAAGGAAAATCTAAAATATTCATATATTTTAGATGGAATCAAAATGCACTAATCCCAATGGTGAGATTGTTCTAGCAAGTAAACTAAACCATGCCAAAAAAAAATTGAAAAATTTGAAAAATTGCATTAAAAAATGAGTCCTACAAGTTATTTTTTTCAAAAAAGATGCTCTAACTGCCCGAAAAACAAGAATGTCCATACCTTTCTCATAACAAATCCAAATGAAATGAATCAAAGCTTTCCAGATAGACAAAAATATAATCTATGGGAAAAAAAATTCAAAAAAAAAAAAAATTATTTTTTGCAAAATTTTTTTTGCTCCCCGCTCTCCCCTGTTTTGAGCTTATTTGGGTATAACTTTTTTTCCCGAGCACCGATTGGAAAAAAAATTATACTCCCACAAAGCTTATCAATTTTTCTGTCTTCTAAAAAAGTTTCAAAAAATTAGGACAAAATTTCAGCCCGTAGGTACCTGCCCGAAATCCCACTTGTCTGTTGAACGGACACTTGGGCTTTTAGGGGTTATAGGGAAGGTGCTCATAACCATTATACACCTTGCCTAGTTTTTTTGCAATTTTCAAAAATGTTTTATTATACAAACACAGCCCCTGATTTATGTCACAAATTCCAATTTGGAGGACTTTAGTACTATTGAGTACCTCAAAAATCAAATTTGGAGTTGAAATTAGAAGGAATCTAGCAATCTCAGCTTCTCATCAGCTTCACATACCAATTTGGAAGGAATGGTCTTCTAAATAGCGCCAATTTAATAAAATGGACGTTACCGGTGCCTAAATAGTGCCTATGAATATGGCCTGACTGTGGAAATCAGGCCCTTAACATACTTTGAAGAACCTTAAGTGATGTCAAATAGTGTGACCTTCTAATTTGTTGAAAAGCTTATTAGTTATGTTTCTTCTTAATCCTGAAGGGTTCCGACATCCACATTCTAGCTGATGAACGGAAGGCTTGCAGGCACTCTTTAGTCCAACTAATTTCTCATTCATCCAAATGAATGTAATACATGAATGTTGAAAAGACAACCTTCCTTAATGACTAATTTCTTGAGATTGCACTACATGATATTAGTTCTGTACAAAGATATAAGCAAAAATGTGCCAAAATTAAAAAAAGGATCGAGACGTTTAAGCCTTGAGGGTTGATGAGACGTTGAGAGACGTGCACTCCGGAACTGTGTAACAAGTAATTGATGTTCTTCTCTATGAATTGAAAGAAAATAGACAAAACTTGTTCAACTTATGTTAATATTACCCGTGCCAGCCATTGAATCCCCAGTGTGCAAAATGTTCCTACAGGGTAGATGGTCCCACAACAATTGATGTGACGTAAAGGTACGTGTGAATGAAACAGATCTCAATCTACAATCTTCAATGAACAGTTTTGGTCACAGACCCTATGTAGCATTCCCCTGGAAAAAATTCCTGTTGTCAAGGTCACTGGTGATCTCTTTTCTGTGCTCCATCTGCATCAGTCCTCTGAAACGGCAGAGGAAGCATTGACTGCGTTATACGGAGTATTAATTAGTCTGTAGCAGATCGATGCTCTGGACCGCAATCTCAGCTGCCCGCGGAGTATTAATTAGTCTGTAGCAGATCGATGCGAGACGTTAAGTACCCCCGGCCCCAGGAAAAACAGGGGGGGCAGCGTGTTTTTTTTTGGACAAGTGTTACCAGAAGCCTCCAAACCAATGGAGTACATCTGGAGGGAGGGTGTCCGACAGGCTGAAACAGTCTGACAAGTGCGAAATTTCGCCCCAAAAAACCCCGCTGGGGGGCTCCGTGGCAGTGGGCCCTGCTCAGGCTTCTCTGCCCGCCCTGCACTGCCCTGCACTGCCCTGCCCAGGCGACTCCCGGCCACCCATCCTCCCTGCCCCATGTGCATCTTGCCGAACTTTACTCTTGTGTATGATGTGAACACTTTGCAGGAAATGAATTTTTTTTTTTCAAGAGTTATAACTTAGGTCTTTGGCTGAATAGGAGCACTATCCGCGTGTTCAGAGATCAATGGTTTTGAGATTCATTTTGCAAACTTCACCGGTCATTTTGTCTTCAATGACGAAATCATTTTGCCTCTACATTCGTTCTAGGAGGTATTACCTGTTGTGAAAGTTTGATATTCAAAAGTCTTCCTCTGCTGGTTTCGGTCAGCTGTCTGTTCCACAGTTGCCATTCTATAGAGTTAAGCTGTTGGGTTTCGAGCACAGAAACCATGGCTGAAATTCTCTCAGTGCCCACTTAATTATATCGTTCTGGAATTAATAAATGGCCAACACCGTTCTTATTTGCTTCTTTTCTCAGCAAGTGGATAATGTTGACGTTGGCAAGATTATTATTGACGCATGCCTCATACAACTCAAGTTCCCGCAAAAGTGACTTGGATGTAGGACATACTCATTTTGAAGTGCTATGAAGCTTGGACACCACTCATCGGGAGTACTACCAACATCAGTCAAGCGTTACTTTCTTTGAAAGAAGTATTTATTTGATATTTAATTCTGAAATTCGATCTAGCATTCCATTGTCTTTAAGTATGGCTGCCATAGTGTTACTACAATCTCGACTAAAGCATGAAACAACAACTTCTTCTCAAAGAATCTTTGTATCTTGCAGGGTTACATGCACACATTGAAGCCATTCCTGAACTACCTCGGACTTCAGCTCTCTATTGAATGAAATCCAAAACGATGAGAAAATAAAGGCAGCAAGAATGAATGGTATTCCTTATGCTGTGACTCCGAACCTAGTCATTGCTTCAGCTCGACATCAACTAGGCTAGGCGTCAGCTCGTTCTCAAGAGTCAGAAGCGAATCCACAACAATAAGCAACCCACGGAAAAACGAAACCAGCTCGTTGGGAGGTGAGAGGCTCGAGACAGGCACACAAAGGCGAACCAGGTCGGCGAAAAAGATAGTTAGGAGTGGGGCAGGGCAGGGCAGGGAGGATGGGTGGTGGCCTGGTGGGCCGGGAGTCGCCTGGGCAGGGCAGGGCAGTGCGGGCAGAGAAGCCTGCGCAGGGCCCACTGCCACGGAGACCCCCCTGTTTTTGGTGGGACCGGGGGTACTTAACGTTTCGCCAGATCGATGATGCTCTGGACCGCAATTTCAGCTTCTCGTCAGCTTCACGTACCAATTGAGGGGTACTCACTCGTGTGTACACGTACAGTTTGGGCGATTGAAGCCCGGGTCGTCATTTCAGAGTTTCCGTATGTGAAAATTAAAATTATAGCCCAGTGCACACCTAGCTAGCTCTTAGTGCCAAACAGGTACTTCCCACCTACGCAAACGCAACAGCATTGTCAAATCATGAGTTTTACTGTTCGATATTAAATTCCCAACCAGAAATTGTGTAATCAAATGTTGTACGAAGTACTGAAACAATAATGCTACTGTAGCTTGACCACCAGATACAAAACTTTACTTATCATTTCTACAATAGACAAGTGCGAGTACAAATACAAATGATGGCTGTGCAACCCTAGCAGCGGACCAGATGGTGCAGATAGACATACATGTGGGAAAGGACTCTAAAGGTACATTCGCACCGGCTCTTACACAAAGAGCGGTTGTAAGAGGATAAGACCTATACAAAATAGACGGAAATTAGGTTGCCTCACACGAATTTCTCAACAATACACACTATAGAAATTATATTCACTTCTCTTGTACAATGATGCAAGCCTTCAATTAAGAGCCATGTGTATGGCATAGATTTGTGCATCAGTTCAAGGCCTGGTTCAGAGAGTGGCATGTGCCTCCATGTGGAACAAGCATTGATCCATGAGATAATTTATCTCAAGTAAGGCAACCTAATTTCACTATTTTGTGTAGTCATTAAAGAGAGAGAGTCTCGTTCACACGTCTGGACGAAAGTGGAACTCATATGCAATTCACGGGAGTCTTCTAATTTCCAAAGGTTCACACAGATGGTGTTATGTAGAAATTTGTGTGCCAGCCTGTAACTTCTGGACAGCAGAGAACGAAGCGCTTCACACTTGTTTCATAGTATTTGGTAACTGTTGTTGGTCATGTTTTCACCCCCACTTCAGATGAACGAATCTTCACCCTCATGAGTGGAAATGGTGCCAAAGAAGAAGAAGGAACGATTGGGTTGTGAGTCTCCTGCACAGCTTCACTGCGCTCTATATATCATCATGAATCGAATGTTTAAAATCCTAACTGGTGATTCGTATAGTGTTCTAGGAGGCGTTCATTTCGAAGGTGCTCCAATTGAGCTGCAAACAAAGCGGTGTGTGTTCAGGGTTCTAGATGCGCCTCGGAGAAGCTTGCGTTCCTGATCGGGTTTTGTGAGAGCACGGTATCGTTAGGGTTCGACTTCCCGGTTGTGCAATGCCTTCCCCCATTCCCCGTAAGTAGATACAACAGTAAGTCGTGTGATGTCGATGATGTTTGCTAGTGGAGCATTGAACTCGCGTGCTAACTAATGCTTCCATGTGATGCATTGATCTTCATTCGATGCGTTTACATGGGACACCTACTAAACCAACGACCTTGCTCGCCATCGCCAGAGGGAACTACGGGTTCCCTCATCCCGCCCCCCCCCCCCCCCCCCCCCCCCCCCCCCCTTGTCACAATGGATGAACAGCGCAGTGGATTCATGTTTCCATCTCTTCTTCTTGCTATTGCAATTCAAAAAAATAAAATAAAACCCAAAGAACTCGGAAAATCAACCCCTATTCCCCTTTAGCAAACCCTACGGAGGACTGTAGCTATGCGCCTAGCGGCGCTCCGCTAAAGGCCTAAACCCTACTCGCTCCGCTCCGTAGGATTTAGGAAATTCATTCATTGATGTGTTTGTTACCCGGATGAAGTTCATCTTGTGCGTGGGGGGCGCCCAGCAATTCTTCAGGCGCCATTGCTGAGGTCGTCGGTTCAGCAGTCTACCCCATTTACATATTGTTGAGTCCCTTTTCGGCATCTTTTGGCAATTGATGGTGGAGCTTCTTCTGAATAACTGGCAGGCATTGAATTTCTCAACGACCGATCATGAATCTCCCGAATAATGATTCTTTTTTCTCTTCTGTTAGCTATTATCCGTTCTATTGTTCTCCTTCAATTGTTGAATAAGACATCTTGGATGTGATCAGATTTTAATATTTCACTGTCATGGTTGATGTGGCAAGAGCGCTTCAGGGAACATGAGGATAGGCTAGATCTTCTTTGCCACTAGAGATGTAAAAATTTGAATTGCAATCTGTCGAGGTCATCTTTCCTACAAATGAAAGCTTGCTACCCCTTGTGCAAGTGCACAATCATCGATCTTTCTGTTGCACAAACGGTCCTCCGAATTAATTTGAAGGTTGAAACCATCAGAGATGGTAGAACCATGTGGAAGTCAATGTGCTAGAGGCATGCTAGCTTTGGGACTTTACCGTTATATTTGAAAAGCGCTGAAAAATTTATCTGTTTTCAATACACCGCTGGTACGAGTTCAAAGATGACCATGCAGAATGTAGGATCGACCACTGTGCAATTGGTCAGGATTGGAACGATCAAAGCTGTGACTCAGTACTAAGGGACCAAATACAATATCACATGAATTGCTACTGTATGTGTGAGTTGTCACAGGAGACATACTTCAACTTATGGCTCGGATTGTACTAGGTACTCGTCCATGGTTTGGCTCATCTGTCGCCTCCAGCGCTTGAAATTTCTAATTCCTTTTGAATATATTTGCGGGTCATCATTATAATAGGCGACTCACAATCATTAGAAGCATGGATTTGACGTCGTGCATGTTGCTGTAGCTGCCAACTTACAGCTTTGTGAACCACGGAACAATAGATAAGGTGCTGTTAGTCAATTGCCCATGTTGGCATCACTTCAGCCAAAACCAGTGATAGCATGCTAATATCTACGAAATCAGAGTTTTTTAAGTTTCATAAAAGTTGCCTTTCTACCTGCCGTTTTTAAAACAGTAGGCGCTGTTATTTTCATACGAGCAGCTCTTATCCCGTGCCAGCAATGCCTCCACCTCGGAATGGAAATTACAAAATACCAATGATGTGAACATTGGCAAAACTACTCTGTCTAAACCACCTCAAAGAGCACCTTCTAAGAGCAAGTGCAAATGTACCTTAAGAAGTTCCAACCAGCGAATGTGTTGAGAAAAATACTCTTAACAATGGTTTTCAAGAAGTGTGGTATTCAGCAAATGGAAGCGTATAAGTACATACAAAAGTTTGATCGATGATCGATGATCGATGAATCTACAGTAACTACGATGAATCTACAGTAACTATCCTACAGTAATAATGTAGCAGTGATGAGGAAATCAATCTGTACAGTAAAGGAACCAAGGTGAAGTTAGAAGGACGCCGTGAGCGTTATCCAACACCCTCCCTCGCTCTCGGCGTCGTGTGAGTTCACAAAAAAATGTCTCGTTACTATTTGCTGCCGGTGAATACTCTTCAAGGACAGCGGCAGCTTGTTGATACTCTCTCATTGGTGAGTTGCAGATCTTGATTAGTCGATGATGTTGTTTGTTTAGTCGTATTGAATAAGGGTCGACTGACTTTGGTTTGTTCCATGGCAGGTCCAACAGATCTGCATTCTTCTGTATTGGGCAGCTTTGGTGTTGCGGAGATTGTGTGACAATGTTTTGGACCTCTGTGGCTATGCTTTTATATGGTTACAGGGATTATCGACCAGCCTAGATAGATTGGAAAGTTTGGATCTAGTCATAGAAGCCGCTAGGGTTTCTGAAGAAGGTAGTTCTTTTGATACCGGTGGTGAAGAAACAAATGAAACGTATTGGCAGGATGTTTGTGACAACCCGAACTACTGGTGGGATAATCGAATCTCAAAGAGAAACCCCAGGGGACCAGATTTCAGGCACAAGCCGACAAAGAAGGCTCTATGGATAGACAATTGGTTTACTCCCAGTTGGGTGAGAGACAAATTTCAGAGCTAGAGTTAAGGGAATAATACCTGTACAATCTCTGTTGGTGACAAAATTGTTGTATGATAAAGGCTTCGTCAAGAAGTCAGCTTGTTGATCGGCAGTTGGAATATAATGTACCTGTATTTGTCCAGACTTTGAGATCTCTCGAATGTAGTGGTGTTGAATCTCTATGTGTTTCGTTCGTGCATGCATGACAGGGTTTGCTACTAGCTTTATACACGATTGGTTGTCACTGAATAGATCAGTTGGTCGTCCATAATTTAATCCTAGTTCGCTCAGGAGTCTCCTAAAATGAACTATGTCCTTTGCAGCATCAGTAAGGACTCTGTATTCAGACTCTGTGCTAGAAAGTGACACTGTTGGTTGGAGTTTACTACTCCAACAGAAGCTTGAGGCTCCCACTTTGTGAACTATACCCGAGATTGATCAACGTGAATCTGTATCGCGTCCCCAGTCTGCATCTGCGTAGCTGTGAAAGGCATCGGTGTTATCTGTTGGCATGAATAAGCCATAATCACGTGTTCCACTTAGGTATCGGAGTATTCGCTTGGCAGCTTGAAAGTGGGCAATTTCGGGTTTTTCCATAAATCGAGAGACACATCCCACTGCAAAGCAAATGTCCGGTCTTGTGTGAGTTAAATAGAGCAAACTTCCGACAAGGGATCTATAAGTTGTTGTGTCAACTAGTTCTGTGCCCATGTGTTTGTGCAGCTGTGAGTTGGGATCAATTGGTAGCTGTGTTGGATTATAGTCTTGCATCTGGAATTTCTCTAGCAGTTTTGTAATGTAGTCTTTTTGTCCAATAAATATGCCGTTTGAATTTCTATGAATTTCTGCTCCCAAATAGTTGCTGGCTAGGTCAGTCATTTCAAATTTGCGTTGAAGTTTCGTCTTCAATCGTGTGATCTGCTCATGATTATCCCCTGTGATCAATAGATCATCGACATAAAGGAGTAAAATAGTCATTTTTCCATCTTCTTTCGAGTAATAAAGATTTGGGTCACTTTCACTGCGAATAAGTCCTTGATTTAGCAACCAGGCATTAATTCTTTCATACCAAGCCTTGGGGGCTTGTTTTAATCCGTACAAAGCTTTTTCAATTTTGCATACTTTGGTAGTGTCATCAACACTTGGAAATCCATCCGGAATTTCCATAAAGATGTCTTCATTGATTGTTCCATTCAGAAAGGCTGTTATAACGTCCATTTGTGATAGAGGCCAGTTGTGCTGGGCGGCTAGTCCTAATATTAGAAGAATGGTTGACCATCGAACGACTGGCGCAAAGATATCTTGGTAATCAATCCCCTCTTGTTGTTGGAATCCCCTTGCAACTATCCTGGCTTTTAGTTTGTCAACTCCACCGTTTTTCTTGGTCTTAAAAATCCACTTTGCAGTGATAGGCGTCTTGTCAGTGGGTCAATCGACCACTTGCCATGTTCGGTTCTTCAAAATAGAATTGATCTCGCTTTGAATAGCACTCTTCCAGCCTTTCTATTTAATTGCAGTGTTGAAGTCAAGTGATTCGGCATTTAACTCGGAAACAAGTGTCCAAAAATCTCGTAACTTTACAGAAGGAACTCTGTTGCGAGTAGGATAGCGTCTGACAGGTGGTCCAGCATTTGGATCTGCGGGTATGGGTCGTTTATGTTTTTGGGGTGTTTTCGATAAAATTGGGGAGCTAGATGGTGATGATATTGAGGTGCTAGGTTCACTAGAGCTGGGAATGAGTGGCTGTGGTATTTCTGGGCACTCAGGTTCCTGAAATTCTTGATTTTGGTTGCTTTTGGTGCCTTGCCTTTCGGCACTCTCAATTTCAGTGTCTTGACTTTGTGAGCTAAGAGATTCTGTTGCTACAGGAAGACTAAAGATATCATCTACAGGAGTTGGGTTTTGTAGGTAGTGGAAACCAACTTTGGATTCGTCAAAGATGACATCTCTACTAATGATGACCTTTCTACTGATAGGATCGTAAAGTCTATATCCCTTTGTTTCAGTATCGTACCCCAAGAACATGCACCGCTGGGTTTTACTATCAAGCTTGAGTCTATTTTCCTTTGGAATGTGAACATAAGCTAAAGATCCAAAAACTCTCAAATTTGAAACATTGGGTTTTGTACCTGAATATTTGGCTTCGGGAGTCTGTCCACTGTTGGCTCTTGTTGGACTTCTGTTAATAAGATACATGGCTGTCGCCACTGCCTCTGACCATAGGTAAGTTGGAAGTTGACAGTCATGTGAAATACTTCTTGCGCGCTCCATGATTGTACGATTTCGTCGCTCAGAGACTCCGTTTTGTTGAGGCGTATGTGCCTGAGTCAATTCTCTTCGTATTCCATGAGTGTCATAATAAGTTGAGAATTCTCCTGATAAATATTCACCTCCTCTGTCGGATCGCAATACTTGGATTGTGTTCCCCGTTTTGTTTTCTATCAATTTTTTAAAGATGCAGAACTTTGAGAAAGTTTCGCTTTTGTGCTTGAGAAAATATACCCACCCTTTTCGTGAAAAATCATCTGTGAATACAAGCACAAATCGGGATCCACCCAGTGAGGCTTGTTGCATAGGCCCATAAGATCAGAATGAAAACGAACCCCTGGTTTTTCCGATCGATTCAATGTTTGGTGTGGGAATCGTTCCCTGTGTTGTCTTCCAGCAAGGCAACATTGACACACTAGTTGCTGTCGATTGATGCTGGAGAGACCATCAATGTTTCCCGTATCTGACAATAAATGAAGGCCTGCATAACTGAGATGCCCTAGGCGTCTGTGCCACAAAGTGGCGACATCTGAATGTGTTGCCATTAATGCATACATAGTATTTTGGAAATAATACAATCCATTTGATGAGTCTCTGTAACTAGAGGCCATAATGCAATCTTGATCGTCAAGTACCCAACATTGTTTATCTGAGAAGACCACCTTGTGTCCGCAATCAGCAATAGCACCAACGGAAGTCAAGTTTTTTTTCATGCTTGGGACATACGAAACAAAACTCAAATTTATTGATCCTGAATCAGTTCGCACAATTGCAGTGCCCGATCCCTTTATGGGATGGGATTCACCTCCTCCTGTCTTAATTTCTCTAATCTCTACGCCCGAAGTACTGGGCTGATGATTGAACTTGTGGTAATCAGCGGCTATATGCCCTGATGCACCACTGTCTAAGTACCAGGGTCCGTTATCCCATGCATTGTGGTAATATGGATCATAATAGGATTGAGCCAGGTGAGAGTCGAAGAACTCAGCAAAGTTGGCAAAGTTTGTACCTCCTTGTGAGTTTCCTTCATTTTGCTGAGCTTGTGGAAGTCGACAGTCTCTTGCTATGTGCCCGGGCTTTCCACAATTATAACAATGAATCGGTGGTCTGTTCGCAAATGGTGGCTGAAAATAGCCTCGTCCAGGGAACCCACGACTTGGGTATCCACGTCTTGGATATCCGCGGATCAGATATCCCCTCCCTTGGTAGTTCTGGAATTGGCCTCCTCGTCCCTGGTTATGTGGTTGTTGAATTTTGTGAGTGGCTGCAAGTGCCTCGTCCTCTCCTAGCTGTTGTTGACGATGTTGTCGCCGATGTGATTCTGACATCAAAGAAGCACTAAGTTTCTCAAATGACATAGTCGCATTCAGGTGAGTAAGAGTTTGGATCGTACTGTTGTAAGATCTTGGTAGTCCGTTAAGAACTATCTGATTGACGTTACGATCAGACAGCTTCTCTCCCATGTTGCCAAGCCGATTCTTGAGTTCTCTTGCTTTTTTGATGTGCTCCTCAACAGATCCGCCTTCAGCCATCTTCAACGATTGAAGCTGGCTCATAAGTGTGAGTATCTGGGACTGATCTCCCGATTGGAACTGGTCTTTCAATGCTTTCCAAGATTTTGCAGGGTCTGAGTGGTTTGCAATCATGTCAATTAGATCGTCAGAAACTGAGAGTAGTATAAGTCTACATGCTAACGCTTTCTTCTTCTTCTTCAACTGTGCCTCGGTGAATGCTTCGCCGTCGATTGTAACTAAATAAACAGTGGGGTTCTGTTCTTCGTCTATAATCAACCACTGACTTTTTGCCCTCAACATTGCTCTCATCTTGAGAGACCACACATAGTAATTTGCTAAGCCTTTTAGCTTATCTGCTTCTCTAAAGGCTACACTTGAGCCTTCTGCCATCTCTGCTGTCTCACTATCTCGATCTAATCTGTTTCTAGGAGCAGTGCTTCACTAGATCGATCTTCACCCTCTGGTGGTATTCTCTCTACTACGTGTCTACGTCAAGTACCGCTCTTCTACAGTCTATGTTTTGAAGTGTCGCTCTGATACCATGTTGAGAAAAATACTCTTAACAATGGTTTTCAAGAAGTGTGGTATTCAGCAAATGGAAGCGTATAAGTACATACAAAAGTTTGATCGATGATCGATGATCGATGAATCTACAGTAACTACCCTACAGTAATAATGTAACAGTGATGAGTGAAATCAATCTGTACAGTAAAGGAACCAAGGTGAAGTTAGAAGGACGCCGTGAGCGTTATCCAACAGAATGGACATAGAATACTCACAGGGGAGGTAGGAGGGGTTACCATGTGGGAATGATTTGACCATTACCACATGGTAACCACCTTTTAAGTGGTAAATTACGATGAGTTTACCACTTAGAAGGTGGTTACTATGTGGGAAATATTTGACCATTACCACACGATACCAACTCCTACCTCCCTTATAATTTGGGAAGGATGGTCATAATCATTTATTCCTTGCAATGACAGATTTCAGATTGCCAAATATGTGACATTCAAGTGCTCAAACTTGTGAATACAAGGACTTACAAATGCCTAGAGATTTGAAAACTAAAACTTTCAAGTGCTCCGATGGGTTTAGAGGAGGCCAGCTAAAACCTTGAGCATTGAAATCTTGTACTATTGTGATATGGGGTTCAGGAAGGCTCCAATGTTCAGATGGGCAACTCTAAACGGCTCCAATTTCCAATAGGGCTACTCAATAAACTGCTTCTCATTTCTACACCAATTAATCAAGTTCTTGAAATTTCGTCATTTTAATGAACAAGTGAGAGTCAAGAAGTTTAAATGCGATGAGTAAATAAATAAACTCCTTTTGCAAATCAATGCAACATGCAATGAAGAAGATTCTTTTGAGCAATTTGTGGCTTGCTATTCCGCGTGATTGTGATTTCTACATGTCTGATGCTTTTAACAAGTGTAGTACGCGGCGACGAAGCCCCGGGTTCATGCTCTCCTGTAAAAACTTCAATCATTCTCCCCACTGCCAAAGTCTTCCATGAAGCTCTTGAGTCTTCGACACTCATAAATTCGCAGGTCTATACCAGTCCAAGATCTCACACAGGCTGTGAGCTTTTAATCGTCCTATCTTATCAGCATTTGAAAGCACATTTTGGCAATTGCTAAAAGTGAAATTTTCCAAACTACCGAACATGATCGAGGTTGGTTGGTTTTTCATGCCCTTACCACTCACTCAGAACGTCGATATCGTTAAATTGGCGATATTCCATTACTTTGGCGTCGTTCGGCCTCAACCGAAAATCTACACGCGTCCTAGTTTGTGGCCTGAAATTAGACCTTTGTTTATGAAGATGTATCACAATTTTTTACTTGTGGAATAATCATCGCCAATTTACCGAAATTGACGTGGCAAACAATAGCCGGTTTCGGACCTTAAGGAATGAATACTGAAAGAAAATCAGGATGAACTCAAGCATTTGTGTCCAATCGCAAGATTCACCAATCGAGAAAAGCATTGATACCAAGTGGTGATTAGCAAGTTATATGAAAGAGGAGTAAATAATCAATCTCTTCTATTTTCTTTCATTGGCGCGATTCTGCCAACGAAAAGTGTAACATTCATTTACACAAAGCTGTAAAAACTAGGACTGGTTTAGGGTGGCAGTCACGTTTACATTCACGAATAGATTCACGTGAGCGGCAGTCACGTGTACATTCCTGAAAAGTGCCAAAAACCTGGAATTCCGCCTACTGGACAAAATTGACGTTCAATGAGCACTCACTCAAGATGGACTTCATTGACAACTACCAATTTAACACAGTGCCGTGGGAGTTTGGGGGAGTACGATGGAAATTCTGAGTTTAAAGTTGACCTCTTAGTCGTCCGCACCCATATTGTCATGTGGGAATTCCCAGTCAGCATTGAATCTGAGGCCGGCCTCCATCATGAAATCCACTCATACCCATTTTAGGCAATCATACTCGGTCACCGTCAAACTACTCCAAGAAACACATTCAACCATTCAAGCCGTGGGAAGAACACTAGTTTTGAAGAACACTCATAATGACATTGGAACGGTGTAAGAACTGTGTCACTTGTGAACTCGTTGAAATAACACTATCGTATCGTTGCGACTGAACACAGTACCTTGACATTTATGATTACAGTATTGTCGATCTAAGCACCAGCCTGCTCCCAGTTGTGACATGAGTGTTGCGACGAACGTAAGCAAGTTAGCCCGTAAGATGGTCCAATTCGTTAAAACGGCTTCGGTGTTTCAGAGCGCAATTCAAAATTATGACAAGATCCAAGAGCTTAAAAAGTCAATTTTGTTAAATCGGCGGAATTTCAAGACTTTGACGCGGTTCATACAGTGCAGCTTGAAACCAAAATGTATATCTTTCCTAGTTTTGGGCCTGACATTAAACTTCTGTGAACACATGCGTCACAAATCTTATTTTGCCGTGACTGTGGAGTATCGCCAATTTAACCAGAGCTCCGAGAACTAGGAACTGAAGTTAATTCAATCCTGACGAGCGCCTGCCTTGGGTCGATCTCTTCAAATTTCCCACCATTAATTTCAACAATTTGAAGAAGACAATCAACGGGTTTCAACAAATCGAATTGCGATGTGAAAGTTCGATTCGCACGCATCCAGTCATCATGTGAGGCCGGAATTAAATTCCATCGTATTAGCATTTATTACCTGAGTTAATTAATTAGAAGTACATATATTTTTCCTCGATCCGACATGCAATTGCTGGCTTTGAAAACCAGTCGTCATGGCAGCATCCAGTTGGACCGGGCCCAGTGCCCCAGTCTGTACTGTACTATTCTTCTGCTGGAAAGTAATCGGAGGCATCCTCAGCTAGCATCAACAGAACGTCTGAGACGATTCCACCAACAGGCCAGAAATCTGCTCACGAGGTCGTTATATATATATTCCAGACGGTTCCTTCTGGGGACGGCGCGGGCGTCAGCTGAAGTTCAACCGCCCCCCCATCCCAGCGGATGAACGAGGACCAGGTGGGTGGATGGATGACATATATGGATGTACTGTACAAACGGAGTGGTCCGTCCGTCCGTCCTTTTGGAGGAACCGGCTGACTCCAGTCCGTCCACTTCGTCCTGCAACTTTATTTATGAGGATCTCTGTTTCCTTCAGTTCCGGCCAATGACAGGAATGTCCGACTGCTACAGTTGTGGAAGACCCTCAGGACCATTAGCCAGGGGATTTGGAAGACTGCGAGTTCCCCTGTGTTCCCAGACAGTTGGTTGATGTGGCTAAGATCGTGTTATGTCATTTTTGAAAAAAATAATTGTTTAAAATGATACTTGAAAAAAACTAAAAATTAAATAAAAAAATTTAATTTTTTAATTTTTTAAACTTTCTGATAGCTTGTACCACTATTTACAGAATTGGGCTAGATTGGAGAACTGGCCTGAAACGGCCCTCCAATGGCTCCAAATCCCCTCTAATGCAAATGAACCCCTCGCTCTCAAGAGCAGGGTGGTAGAGGAATGTAGATCTGGAGCTTTTATTAACCCCTGAAGGATGGACATAGGTCAAGTCTAAAGTACCGATAGTGCAATGAGCCTCTTGCGGAGGTAAAAGTCAAGGGTGAATGTAAAAAAATTCCCCCTATTTTGTGCCGTCTTTGTTCAATTGTTAGCACCTCTCTTAGCTCATTTGGGGCCTTCGATTGCAAATATGAACTCATAATTTGCAAATTTTATCATGCATTGCAAATAAAACGTTCCTGAGTTTTTTCCAGAGGCAAAACGAGGGTGCAAAACGGCCTCCACAAGAGTCTCATTGCACTACTTTAGATTTGACTATGGATGTATGGCTACAAATTCAAGCTTCAGAATCCTTTATTCTATTTGCTGCCATGAAATTGTTTACATTTACTTTTCAAAGATGAAATTGCATGCCTCTTTTAGTCATAAACATTTTAGAATTTTTTTGTGAAAATTTGAAATAGTACCATGAATTTTATTGAGGAAAAAGTGGAGAAAATTGATATCAATTACAAATTATGCTAAAAAAATCTGAAATTTTCAATATAGGTGTATTTTATAGTATGAAACATTGCCTAGAGTTCCATCACTATATTTTCACCAAAAGCTGCCATTTCTAGTACAAGTACAAAAATTTTGAAAAAAAACAACATTTTTGGACACATGTAATCGTAGGATCTTGTAGTATGTTGGTTTGAAAACATGTAAAAAAATTTTAGAAATTTCTACCAGTAAAAACAAGACACGGTTGCACTTCACAAGCTCACATTTGTAACTATGAAAAAATGTCTAAGATGATGGTGCTTCTTTGGATTCATTCTTCAAGTTAAGTTTGGTACATGCTTGAAAATTCTTAGATCATTTGGAATTGTACAATATATAGGAAAAAAATATTAAGTAGAAAAAAGTAGAGAATGATCCAAAATACTTAATTGTTAAGAATTTAGTTAAGGAATTGAAAAATGCCAATCCCAATGGTTGTAATGTTGCAATAAGCAATCTACATCCTATAATTTTATATTTTTTCCCAAATATTGAAAATTGAGTTAAATAAAGAACTTCAAAGTTACTTTAGAGTAGAGATTCCATAATTGTCCACAAACTGAAATTCCTTGTAACTTTCATCTCATTGATCAACATGGAATGATTTAAAGCTTTCCACCGGGCTTTCCACATATATATAAATCTATATAACCAATTTCAAATTTTTGTTTCTAAAAAAAGTGATTTTTTTTATCTACCTAGATTGCCCTGTTACAAAAAAAGTAACATATTAGGCTATAACTTTTGACTCATAATTCCAAATGTCATGAAATTTAGTAGTCATGAAAAATATTCTTTGTCCACACCTTCAATCAAAATTTCAGCCTCAAATATACAAATCATCATTCACACCGACCTACCCAAAATTGCTATTTTGCTAAAAAACGCAGTTTGGTCCTTTAGGAATTATAATACAACTATTGTGTCCTTTTAAAATTAGAAAATCAACAAACCAAGGTTATCGGCCCAAAGTTCAAATTGCAATAAAAACATTGAATTTTAAGATTTTTCCAAATTTTCTAATAAGAGTGGAAACAAAAATTAATAAACTTCATATCACTAGTTGGCTTCCAAAAAATTTGGTCAATGAAATACTATTCATTGAAAAGGCATTCAAGCAACTTCTGCAAAAAACATTGGGTGAAAAAATCTTTTTTACATCTTTTAGTCCCACTAGAAGTCATCCTAAAAACAAAAATGTTCAGAATGTGCTTTAGGGGTTGAAATGCAAAATAAAGTACTACACTATAGCATGACAAGAATTTAGGTATAGAATCTTCATTTTTGTACTTTTTTCTTGCTTTCCTTTGTTCTCATTAAAACATGAGCTTGTCCATAACCTTGCACCTAAAAACATGATGTATTAAGTGACCTAATTAGTTACATTACAAAAGAATAGATACAAATTGTTTTGTCAACATATTTGGACACTACATTTGCTTCATATAGTTTAGGCAATCTGTTCTTAAAAATATTCACCCATGATTCATTTAGGAGATTCCAACTCTAAGTTTAAATGTGGCAACATGAGAGCACTTTCAAGACCTAGATGCTTTAGGTTTGGACAAAATCTAAATGTATTATATAATGTAAAATTTACTCAACTTTGTTGAAGTCAACAATTAAAAAAAGGATTCATCCCTAATGAAACTTTGATGTTTGTGGGAATCTAGACAAAACTTTGACATGTTTTGGATGATTGTAGTAATTAAATCAATTTGCTGAATTTGTTGTGTGTACAACAATATTTTTGAATTTTTTTGGAATACTTCAAAATTAAAGGGATGCAATTTTTAAATGAAAAAACGTGGCCAATGTGTTGAAACCTTCAAGAAGATTGTATCCTAGGAAGATTAAGCATAGAATAATTCCTTAAGTAGGATTGTAGTAGAACTCAAAAGATTCAAAATCTCAAGAAAATATAAAACTATTTGAAGTATAAAATAGGAAAATAATCTCAAAATATAACAAAAAAATGATCATTTGTAATAATTTTGTAAAGATGGTTATTTACTAAATGAACCACCAAAATTTTAAAAATTCCACATTCAAAATGCATGCATAAAGAAGTTCTTTTTGCTAAACTACATAAATCTTAGAATCAACTATTTTTCAATTCATTTGTACAATATCTACTACTACACCTTTTCTAACAACTTTGGTGGACAATAATTAAATTTCATAAAAGCCTGAATTTCTTAGAAATTATCATCGTCAATTGCCTAATTGGTAAAATTTGATCCACACTAATCCCCAAAATTTGTTGATCAAGAGTACCAATCAGGTCCTTAGTGTCGAAGAATAGTGGTAATTACAACTATGTGGGAAGTAGAGGACTATCTAGTTGGAGCTTCCCATTTTGCAAAGCTTCCATGCTAAGGTAAATTAGCCTATTATAAGCCAAATGAGAGCAAGCCTATTGTTGAAAAAATTATATTAATGGTGTACATTCAATTTCTTAAATATACACCACTAATATAATTTTTCCCGCAATAGACTCACTTCCATTTAGCCTATATTGGATACTTACCTTGCATGTAGCTCTTGTTTTTAATGTTGGAAGTTGGCAATCTTGAATATATTACAAGGAAATAAAAAATACAACTATAGTGTTACAATTTGTGATTTCATTGAGCATGTACATGTATAGTTCTAAATTTTGGTCAAATCCAATTTTTTCAGATTTGAATTAGGCCTTCAATAAAAATATACATGTATATGCTCATACTTCCTTACTACTACCTACTCTTGTCAAAGTGATCATAATACGTACTTGTCATAAAGTTGATTAAAAATCCCATCCCCAATAGTTAGGATTAGCAGAAAACATTCCTAAAATAGACGCCAAGAATTTTGGAAGGTCCTTCTTTCAAAAAATACTAGTGTGACCCTGTGCCGTTGGCCCAATTTTCATCTACTCCCGGTTCCACTCCTGGTTCTACTTCTGATTCTACTCCCAGTTCTACTTCTGATTCTACTCCCAATTCTACTTCTGGTTCCACTCCCAATACCAAGAACGCCACCAAAATCAAAGTAAAAGTAATTTTCTATTTTTTTAATCAATAAATACTTTGAAATTCAATAACTTTTGCACCACCGCTCCAAACGCCACGAAACCAAGCCGGTGCACCCCTCCTCGGCGAGAGCTTTCCGACGGTACCAAGCACGCGGCCAGGGGACGCACGGTTAGGAAGTTGTCCACGCTACAAACAAAACAAAACAAAACAAAACAAACAAACAAACAAACAAACAAACAAACAAACAAACAAACAAACAAACAAACAAACAAACAAACAAACAAACAAACAAACAAACAAACAAACAAACAAACAAACAAACAAACAAACAAACAAACAAACAAACAAACAAACAAACAAACAAACAAACAAACAAACAAATAAACAAACAAACAAACAAACAAACAAACAAACAAACAAACAAACAAACAAACTCATTTAAGGTATTGACTAGTGTGACCCTGTGCCGTTGGCCCAATTTTCATCTACTCCCGGTTCCACTCCTGGTTCTACTTCCGATTCTACTCCCAGTTCTACTCCCGGTTCCACTCCTAGTACCAAGAACGCCACCAAAATCAAAGTAAAAGTAATTTTTTAATTTTTTAATCAATAAATACTTTGAAATTCAATAACTTTTGCACCACCGCTCCAAATGCCACGAAACCAAGCCGGTGCACCCCTCCTCGGCGAGAGCTTTCCGACGGTACCAAGCATGCGGCCGGGGGACGCACGGTTACGAAGTTGTCCATGCTACAAACAAAACAAAACAAAACAAAACAAAACAAACAAACAAACAAACAGCCTCATTTAAGGTATTGATGATGTATTAAAAATTTTATTCTTTTTATTTTATGGCATTTGTTGAATTACATTTGTCAACTTTGATGAATTCTTTGATTATTTTTTTATTTTTTATTTTTATTTTATTTTTAAATAAATGGAATCTATTTCAAGAACAAACAAATACAAGATAGCCAAGTTTGATGGCTGGACAAAAAGAATGATAGGGAATGTTGAACCTAACTATAAATTGTAGACCACATTAAAGAAGTGCTGGTATTTAAAAACTTTTGCAGTTTGCAAAATCTAATATCTAATTAATTGACAATACCTAGTTGAAATTTTTATCAAAGCACTCGGTTTTCATTTATGATAGGGTGCAAATCCTTAAGATTTTTATTTGAGATATCTATAATGAGATCTATTGTTTGAGACTGAAATGTGCATCCTAAATAAAAAATCACTACAACACTCACTGCAAAAATATACTCCATCTACAGTCATAGTAATGTTTTTTTGTTTTTTTTTAAGAAATGGAAAAACCAGTGCTTAAGAAAAAATCCAATACAAGATAGCTAAGCCAAAGGCTGGACAATGAAGAGAAATGAGCACAATTGATCTATAAAAAAGAGCTAAGAGGGAGAGGAAGAGAAATGAGCACAAATAAGAAAAGTCAAAACTGAACTATAAAAAAGAGCTAGGAAGGGGAGGAATCTTGTTCCAATTGATGTGGTCACCGTTCCTATAAGCAAGAGTAGAAGAATGATTCTAATAAAGCTTGAATGATTATATTATCTACAAAGAAGCAGAATTTGAAAATTATCACAATATTGATGATGTCTACTTTGAAGACTACTATAATTGTCTTCAAGATTTGAATTATTATTTTGTCAATCTGGAATTATTATTTTGCTATTTTGATGAAGATCAATTGAATGAAGAGATTTACAAATAATATTGGCGGTTGAATAATTTCCTTGCCACACTGAGAGTCACTTTCTCAAAAATCTTAAATGAACTCCAAAATTCTAACTATTTCACACCTTTTTAATTCCTAAAACCTTTCATTGACCAAATGAATGTTTAGGATTTTTATTTTTATTTTCCTATTCTCAATGTACCTGCACTAGTCAGACAATTCCCACATGTGGATTAGTGCATTAGACAATACACTAGTCAGACAACTCCCACATGTGGATTAGTGCACTAGAGTTAGAGGATGAAGACAAGTGGGCTAGAACTTGGATTTTGATAACTTCTTGTAGAGTATCAAAATTTGGATAAGATGTAAATTCATGCTTTGATATTTTTTAGTATGACTAGGAATTAAATTACTTTACGTTGAAAGCAAGAAATATTTGTCCGATTTTGTATAATTTATTATATGCAGATGCAAATGTAAGCATAATTTGGGGTGTCATGGAGTCAATGTATTTTGAGATTCATATTATTATATAATCTCAATTGTATTCCATATTTCTTGAAACTTTCTAAAAAGTGTAAATTATCTAGTGGCTGATTTTCTTAATTTGTAGAGATTTGTTTTTTGGTGTTTTTATTAATGTAAAGTATTAAGAAAATGATTTGCACTTGAACCCGATTTAGAGATAATGATCCTCTATCGGGGTTATGACTATTTGTTGAGGGATTTATAAGAAAGGTGTATTCCTTGTCCTCCATCTCTTTTGGGCTAGTTTATAGACACTCAAAAAGATTTTATAATAATTTCATTGGTTGCATCTCATCTCCAAAGAACTTTTAGAATTTTAGGATTGTTGTTGAAACATTTTACTATTTTCTAACAATTTAATCATCAAATTGTTTTATTTATTTTGTGCATAACTTTGGAGATCATTTTTTTATGTCTAAAATTTTGAAAATAGGATATTTATAATGTTCTTCTAAATAATATTTATTTAATAATGTTTTTAAATTTTTCTTTTCAAAAGCTTATGGTAAACACAATACTTTCTTTCCAAATGACCAAATGCAATAAAATCAACAAGATTTTTTGTGCTTTCACTCTTAGTGGAGGATATCAAGAATAGAAAGGTAACAATAGAAAATAAATCTTAGTCTATTTTAATCCCAAAAGGACCAAAAAATATTATTTGGCAACATAGAAATTTTTGACAACTTACTAACAATGGAAACTTTTGACTAATAAATGGTTAAAAAGTTAATGTATGATATGTGTTTTTCTTCAATTCAAGGAGCTTAAAAAAATCACTTTTTTTAAGAAACAAAAAATTGAAATTGGTTTATTCAATTTATATATACGTGGAAAGTTTTGAATCATTCCATCTTGATTAATGAGATGAAAGTTATGAGGAGTTTTAGTTTGCGAGCAATTATAGAATCACCACTCTAAAATAAACTTTGAAGTCCTTTGTTTAATTGAATTTTTAATATTTTAGAGAGGAATAAAATCATGGGATGTATATTGTTTATTAGTTATTACAATATTACCACCATTGGAATTGGCATTTTTCAATTCTATAACAAAATTCTTAACAATTTAGTATTTTGAATCATTCTCTATTTCTTTCTACTTACTATTTTTTTCAAGCATGAATATGAAATTTATATTTTTCAAAATCTTTTATATGTGTTTCCAACTTATTTTTTTAGTATATTGTAGAGAGATGCCAATTGCAAAATCTACACATTTTTGGGTAACATGTTTGAAACTAAGATGAAGTCTTATCATTTGGAAAGAGTTGAAAACACTTCTTTTTTGAAACTTAAGCATCATGATTTGGCAATTGGTAAGTTTTTTTTCTTTGAAATTTTTGAAGGGTGTGCTCTAACAAGTTAGCTAAAAGATTCTACAAACAAATTTTAAAAAGTATATATATAGATGAAGATTTTAGCCTTGCTTTGGAGACTAGTGTTTGAAGCAATTTTGAGCCTCTAAATATGAAAAAACTTTAGCCAGGGATTAAGAATTGATAGTCTTCTATAATATAAAGACGGAGACGAAGTGAACATCTTATTTATTAATATATGTAGTATGAAGGTTGCAATCCTCTTTCAGTCACAACTTGTATGTGTATAATGTTACACAACAAGTCAATGCCCAAAAATGGATCAAAAAGTCATTTGGGGGGCATTTGTAGCACCAAATTTGCATTAGACAAATTTGGATTAAATTTCAGCCCACTAAGATGCTTAATGTGGTGGTATTTCCCTCATTTTATATTCAAAAAAATTGCTGGAAGTTGGAGGCCAAGTTGGATTTCTATTTTTGCTAAATCCTATTTGGACTGTAAGTGCCGCTTCTTTGGCATGCAAACTTCCAAAAGGTGTTGCCATATAGGCATTTTGGATTGATGTGAGACTTTGGGCTTGTGGTGTAGTGTCAAGCCCCCAGTCCCAATTTTCAACTTTCTAATCAAATTATGAGAATTCAAGGAGCCTACAAATTTGGAAAATGGTTCTAACACTATCATAAGTTAACTGCACCTAATTTTTTTCACATATTTAGCAATTGAACATTGTTTCCATTACTAAATTACCAAATTTTAATTGGATATTGTTGGAAGTCAAAAATGTATTCGAGATGCTCTTCTTATGCATTTATTAAATACCGGGTGAATAAGCTATTGTTGAAAACATGTGTTTTTAAATCCTAAATTCTCACTATATATAGCAAAAGTACATTTCAGGCAAGAATTGATAGGGGTTGATTTGAAAAAAGGGCCATAATTAGGTACACTTACCTTAGATGGACCAGTGCGTTCATTTTCAAAAACATTGATATTATAGGTCCATGATGTTCCGAACTTCCCAAAGTTTGTAACTCAAATTCAACTTCAGATCACAAATTATTCCAAATATGAACATAGATTATAGAGTCCCAAGTCCCACATTTGATGATTTTATTCACCTTCTATAAACTGGAAAAGCTGAACCTAGAATGTCGTGTGAAGTATTTTTAATCCTTATAGGTATGATGAAGGCCATATATAGGGTCTTGTATTAAAACTCTTAGAATATGTGGCCATTTTGCAACTTCTTGGACATGTAGAAGGTGCAATAATGATCTACATTTGAAGTATCATGTGTCATTGGATAGCTTGATATGATTGATCACAAACTTTTATACCTATTGTATATGTCAATTCATGCACCTTCTATGTCAGATACACAACAACTCCATACTACAATCCAAATAAGGCTTTCCAAACCTTTAACCTCTAAATGCCTAAGGCCTTTTTTGAGCTTCTTAGAATTTGTTCTCAATTGAACAAAAGCCAACAATTTGATAAGTTTTATTAATTTTTTTGAATTGTACCCATACAAATTCAAACTAGACATGTTAGAGATCACATAGGAAAACAAAATACATCCTATGATATCACTTATGGATTGAAAGATTCTAATGTTTGATCATGAAGGTGATTAAAATTGTGAAAGTGACTTGAAGTCTTTCAATTATCTTTTCGCAAGTCAAATCTAAAAAATTAGTCACCATAAAAAGATGAGGTCAAAGGGCATAACATATATAACTCCAATCAATTTCCAGCTTCTCAAAATCTACTATACATTTTTTTAAATGAATTTCTAATGTGATTTTTTCTCCAAAATCGCGTATATTTTGAGGCTCATTTCCAAGAGCCTTAACACTATGGAAATCTAAGATTGCAACGGACACCCTTGCACGAACTCGGTGAACTGGCACATCAAGCCAAGTATTTTCCCCCACCGCAAGCGCGTGGACTCGCCAAAAATGCCCAACCACTTCAAGTTTTCAAGAGGGGATGGGCAAATGGAGAAGCCTTGACGCGCCTTGCTATGGGCTTTGACTTCATTTTTTACCTTGACTTCGAGGTAGTGACGCCCCCAGCTGGCACTCAAATGTAATTAAAAGAGTTTAACTGCCATGAAACTCCTTTCATTTGTACGAAAAACAAAAGAAAAAAAATACTTTTGACTACAAGAAAGATCCCTTTATTTGTGTCTATCAAATTGGAATGTAAGTATTTTCAACTTTTGTTGAGTTCCAAGTGAGAAGAGTAGCTCATTATAAACACATGGGGTGGTAGGAGGTAGAACAAACAATGTGGGATAAGTGAATTAGATGTAGGAGCTTCACTCATAGTTTTTTCAAAATTACAAATTGTGTGAAAAGTAGGGTTTCCAACCTCATTTAGGCATAGTAGAATAATTTTTTCCAATAAACTTTGAACTAAGAAAAGTTGGAGAATCAAATTAACCCGTAAAGGACCAAGGCATTTTCTGGCTCCAAAACCACTGAGAACTGCCATTTCTGCTACGATCACTCAAGAAACCAAAAAACACTTTTTTTTTAGAATCTAACCATAGGATCTTGTACTTCACTTATCTTAGATCATGTAGTAAAAATTTCATGAAGTTTGACTGTACGGATTGGAAGATCTTAGCATTTGAAGTTGGAAAAAGAAGTTTTTTTGAAATGTGACCTGCAATTTCAAATGACTTTGACGGCCATTTGTGGCAGTGAACAGCTGCTCCACAAGAGCAATAGAATAATAACAAGACGGATGACCCCAAAATCCCAAACTTCAATTTCAATATGGCGGGCGGGTACTATTAGGGACTCGCCACTGCAAATTCCTCAAATAGGGGCGCCAAGAGGGACTTTGGTGAATGGATTTGAAGAATGGGGCTTTACCATTCTTCCTCTGCTCCACGGCTGACACGCCATACAAGGGCACCAAATTTATAATGAGTGCCAAATATATAATACAAAAAATTTTGATGGTTTAAAAATTAAACTCAAAAAACTTTTTTATTAGTTCATTGAGATTTAAATCACATTGTTTCAAAGGCATTTCCTACTTAGTTTGTATTTTTGAACTAATAGGGACGCTCACTATATACACATGGGGTGGTAGGAGGTAGAACAATCAATGTGGGGTAAGTAAATTAGATGTAGTAGGAGCTCCACCACTCATAGTTTTTTCAAAAATAAGAATTGTGTTAAAAGTAAGATTTCAAATCTCATTTAGACATTTGTTCTGAAACAAATGAAATGGAATTTCATTGCAAGGCAAACAGTACAATAAAACTAGCCACAACTGGCTTGGTCAGAAGACAAAACAAAGGACCACAAGACACTAAGACCCGGAATGTAGAACATAGGAGCGTTGCGGGACACGGCGCAAAGAAAGGCTGTGAGGCCTCTCGCAGCCAGTCACAAGTGGTTTAATGTATTTTTAAAGCTTTGCTTTTCCTGAGGTTGGCACACTCGGATTGATACTTGGTGCACCAACGGATTTGTGCCAGAATTTTGTGTAATGCATGAATATTTTAGCCTACACTAATGGAATTAGTTACAAACAGTGTGACTTTGGTAAAATAGCCCATGCCATACATTAATAGGCTAAAGTTAGTGTAATTTTGAACACCAATGTGTAATGTAGGCAGCTAAAAGTGTTCCTATGCATTGAACATAAAAGTAAAAGTTGAATACACAAATAAAGTAATTATAAACACTTTGTAACAACCATGGCATAACCTTCATCAAAGACATTTTGAATGTTCATGCGCATTCAAGATATTCTTAACTAGGATTGAAAAAAAATTGGACTTATAACACGCAATTTGTCATTTTTGCACTTGGACATATAAAATTGCATTTATTTTCCATACGAGCAAAATTTACCTTATCATCAATAGGGGCGGCCAATTGCCCACTTTTGGTTTTTTGTATGATACAAAATTGTAGAACAAAACATCAATTCTTTTTTACAATGATTGCATTTGTGCCAAATAAAAATTCCACTTTTAGTGTAAAATACGTAGTATTTCTTTCAAATTCACAACTTTACAACTTTGCTAACGTATTTCAATACAAAATTGAACATTGTTGACCAATTGTACAGTTCTCTTTGCGAGTACAAAATTGCTCTACAGCTAGTTTCACATATTCTACTAGGCTAAGCTCAAGTCTACTACTACATGATTTAATATAAAATATACTACTCCTCTCTAAGTCTTCATAAACATAATTATACTATACTTCAATATGCATCAATGTCATTTTGCAATTGTTCATTGTCCAACTCCTCTACGTGCATCGTAGTGTACTCCAACAAATGAGTTTTTAACCCCTAAAGTTTCATGACTATGTAATCACCAAAACGCTCCAAAACTGCCATTTCTAATACAACTACCAAATTTTTGGAAAAAAACAATTTTTGACACATGTAACCGTAGGATCTTGTAGTATGATATTTTGAAAACATGTGGTAAAAATTTCAGAAAATTCCACCGTGTGGATCATAAGATATAAGCATTCAAAGTCTTCAAAACCATTTTTTCAATCCTGCGAAAAACCAGGCAGCTGCACTTTGCAAGCTCACTTTTCAATGAAAAAATGCCGAAAAAGGTGGTGCTTCTTTAAATTCAGTTTCCTAAACAAGTTGTCTATATGCTTGAAAAATTTCACATCATTTGGAATTGTACAACATATAGGAAAAAAATAGTAAGTAGAAAGAAGTAGAAAATGACTCAAAATACTAAATTGTTAAAAATTTAATCATGGAATTTAAAAATGCCAATCCCAGCGGTTGTAATGTTGTAATAATCAATCTACATCCTAAGATTTTATTTTTTTCCAAAAATATTGAAAATTGAGTTAAATAAACAACTTTAAAGTTTTTTTTAAGTAGAGAATCCATAACTGCCCGCAAATTAAAAAACTCTCATAACTTTTGACTCATTGATTGAAATGGAGTGACTCAAAGCTTTTTAAGTATATATAAATGTAGAGAACCAATTTTTTTTTTCAAATTCCGGAAAAAATGATTTTTTCTGATCTGCCCAAACTGCCCGGTTATGAAAAAAAGTAACATATCAGGTCACAACTTTTGACTCGTATTTCGAAATGTCATGAAACTTGGTACACATGAAGATATTCCTCGCCCCCACCTTCTATTAAAATTTCAGCCTCGAATATGGATATCTCTAGTCACACGTACCTGCCCAAAATTTCTATACGGCCAAAAAATGCATGTTCGTCCTTTAGGGGTTAATAGTGTTGAGATACTGACTTTTTTCTCTACTACTTCTTCATAAATTGGTACTTTGTTTTCTTGCACAAATCTACTTTTTGTGCCACAACCAATGGAAGAAAGTGAAGGACAATGACTCTCCATCCACCATCTTCTTCACTAACATGGTGAAACAAATCCACCTCCCAATATTTTTAGCAAAAAAACAAAATTATTCCATGTCTTGTGCACTTTATTCCATCCATGGCAAAATAGATTGTGTTCACTTGGAAATAAAATTAAGCTATAACAAAATAGTTTTTATCTTGAACATATGTTCAAAAAAGGCCATTGGTATAGAATGAAAGGTTAACATGCGTTGTTATTGATTTTCACAAAAAAATTTTGAATTTTGAATTTTGATATTACATTCATGACAAGATAAAGGGGTGTTTTAACTAAGTTTTTAAGCATAGTCATAGACATAAGATTACCAGAAATGACCATTAAGGAGATTTTCAATAAAACTTTACTAGAAAAATATGTTTATTTCCAAAAATTCAAACATAAGTTCAAATACGGACTTCATATGTTGTTTCTACCTTCATTTCTAATAAAATAAAATTCCTTATCACTTCATTTCAAAAATTGGAAATGAATGCTTCAAATGTTGATTTTTATGTATTGTTAGGTAAGATTAAGTTTTTTAGGCAAGATTAAGTTTTCTTACTAGAACAATCTCACCATTGAAATTATTATATTTCAATTCCATTTTAGAGCTACTAATGGTTTAATTTTTCCTTCAATCTTGAAATAACTTCTGTTTAATAAATTTTTAATGAAAGAAAATTAAGCGTGTGTTTCTTTTAAATTTTTTGGTAGTCTCTCAACTCAATTTTCCAACATAAAAAGTAAAAAAAAATAAAAATCAGTAGAGTAAAAATTTTAAGTTAAAAAGAAATAAAAGGCAAAAACTATAATTGAACAAGGTATAAAAAAAATTATTTTTTTCACTTTAAATGAAAATATCTTGCAATCTACGTAGTCAAAGTTTTTGAATCTTTTCCACTCATTCCAATACTAGTGTAGTAGTGTAGTACAAGTTTCTATGGTTAGCCATATAAAATTTTTTTTTTTAAAGATTTTTGCTATTTGCAATAGAAATGATAGTTTTGAGTGTTTTTTGATTGCAAAAGGGCCTTACAATAGGATTTTAGGGGGTTAATCTACATAGTCTATAAAATTAAGCATTATTTAATAGCCTATAGTTGCATTTGCCCAATTTGATATTGAAAAAAACTAAAAATTACAATTTCTGCAAAATTTATTGGAATGACATGACACAAAGCTTCCAATGGAGATGTGAAAGTGTGAAACTCCCACCTCAATAAAGCCTACTAGACTTCTCAAACATCAAAGTAAGTCCATTCCATAGGTAATTAGGAATTACAAAAATTTATTACATTCTAATAAAAAGAATGGACAAAATGAAAACCACTATAACATCAACTTTGAACTTGAAAACGTCATAATAGTCCCCTTAATCCCTCAAAGCCCAATCACTTTTTGACAATAGAATCTTTCAATGAATTGTTCCACTTTGATGTGTTTTTTTGCACATTAGTGTGCTTGAAATATTGAATTTTAACCGTTAAAGAATGAAGACTACTTTGTCTAGTATAGATGGAATTAATTGTGGACAATACTGACTGTTAGATTTTGAATGATCACCTGTATAGACAGAAAACACAGCTTTTGGAGATGAAAAATTATAAGAAGTCGAATAATGTTTTTTTTTCTATTCAATTTTTTTGATTGGAATCTAAGGCAAATGCATTTTTTTTTCATTTAAAAAAATAACTAATTAAAAACTCTCTGACTTTTATAAACATTTTCAAATAGAAGAAGTAGAAAGCCAAAACTGAAGAAATTAGATCTTACAAAATAAATAAATAATTTATATATGCATTACTTTTTGAAATTTCACAATCGATATTACTAGAATATTGTTTGAAACATCTTCAAAAAATTTGAAGTCATTCTAATTATCCTTGTATTCTTAACCCATAAAGGACCAAACTACATTTTTTGGCTGTATGGAAATTTTGGGCAAGTAGCTGTGACTAGAGGTTTCTATATTTTAAGCTGAAATTTTAATAGAAGATGGGCGCAAGGAATATCTTTCATATACACTAAATTTCATGACATTTGGAAATGTGAGTCAAAAGTTATGGCCTAATTTGTTATTTATTTTCATAACTAGGCAGTTGGGCAGAGATAAAAAAATCATTTTTTTCAAAAACAAGAATTTGAAATTATTTTTTTAAAGTTAAATATATGTGGAAAGCTTTGAATCATTTTTATCAATGAATCAAATGTTATGAAGATTTTTAGTTTGCAGGGAGTTATGGATTTTCAATTCTAAAACTTTGAAGTCTATTGTTATACTCAATTTTCAATATTTTCTTGAAATAAATAAAATCCAAGAATGTAGATTGTTAATTACAACATTGCAACCATTGGTATTGGAATTTTTCAATTCTATAATTAAAGTCTTGACAATTTTGAATTTTGACTCATTCTCTACTACTATCTACTTACTATTTTTTTGGTATACGTTGGACAATTCCAAATGAAGTGATATTTTTCAAGCATGTAGCCAACTTATCTAGGATAAAGAATCCAAAGAAGCACAACCATTTTGGACATTTTCCATCGAAAAGTGAGCTTGTGAAGTGCAGCAGCCTTGTTTTCCGCACAGCCAAAATAATGATTTCAGTGAATTTGAATGCTTCTATCTTGCGCTCCACGCGGTGGAATTTTTTGAAATTTTCATTACATAGTTTCAAGTGATCATACTACAAGATCCTACGGTTACATTTGTTAAAAATAATTTTTTTCAAAAATTTGGTAGTTGTACTAGAAATGGTAGTTTTGGAGCATTTTTGGTGAATACGTAGTCATGGAACTTTAGGGGTTAATCCCACCAATTTGAACCTTGTATTTTTAAAATTGCTAAAAAAAAAAAATTTGAATTCTTCTCTGCCAAATCTATTTTGATTGTGTAGAGTAAAGACTAAGAATGTCCAATTTTTTTTTTTCACTCCTTACTGTTCCTTTCATTGTAAAAAGAAATATTTCCTCCCTTTTTCTATTAGGCTTCATTTCTAAGTAAAATTTTAAGTACTTCTCACATTGATATTTTGAAAATTGGAAACTATTATAAATATATCAAGTTGTTGCTCTACAAATCCCTAATCTTAAAATATTGAAATTTGATGCACCCTATTGAGAATTTGCCATTGAAAATTAGACAATGACACATTATGTCCTCTTGGTCCTTGAGGATTAAGCACATTCTGGAGTTCAAAGTTGATTTTGGTTTGACTCTTATGAGCTCAATTTTTAATGGCACTTTCTGAAACTTTCTATGAAGATAGATAAATACATTAGGTTTTTTGAAATATCATTTTTTTATATTAGTGGGTGCCTAGGAGCAAAAGTTATTACCATAAGAAGACCAAAAATGAATTCAACAGGCCCCCTTAAAATTCACCACGAACTTCAAATAAAAATTCTAATATATCTGTCTTTTAGACTATATTTTTGTCTACATCAAAAGCTTATATTCATTCTATTTGAGTTTTTATTGTAAGAGTTTTAGAGCATCTTGTCTTGCAGGCAATTATAACCTCTTTTTGAAAAAATAATGTATAAGATTTGTTTTTTAGCTTAATTTTCATTATTTCTAGAAACAAAAAGTTTTGTAAGATTAAATTTGATTATTAGAACAACCTTGTGATTGGAATTAGTGTATTTTAATTCCATCTTAGAGCTATTCATCATTAGAGTTTGATCCTTGTGAGATCCCTTTGTGTACTTCATATTTTCTAAAAGAATGAAAAACATGTTATTTTTTTGAAAAAAATGCTTATTTCTATTTTTATCCATTTCATTGTTTGTGATTATTTTTTTTTGAATTCCAAACCTATAGTGCAAAATTTTGAAGTTAAGAAGATTCCAAGCCTCATAAATTAATTTTCCACAATGTGAACAAATACGCTTTATTTACTTTAAAGTTATTCATTTATATTGTAATACTAAAGACTCCCCTATATTGAAGCCTGGCCTAGCTCTGACCTAACTTTCTTCTACTCCTCAATATTTGTGCATTCAGCATAAGGAATAGTAATACATTCTTACCTCTGTAACATCACATGCCAGACTACAATTACAAATCAATTGTGACCACGATTTTGTACAAGGGTACCTGGTGCAATCTTGACTTCCTGTAGTGTTGAGGGCTCTTGGAAATGAGCCTCAAATACACTAGATCTTGGAGGAAAAATCATAATCAAAATTCATTTAAAAAAATTGTGGAGTAGATTTTAAGAAGCCATAAATTAATTGTGGTTATACAAGTTAGGTCCTTTAACCACATATTTTTTTGGTCACCAACTTTTTAGATTTGATTTGTGTAAAGAAGATTGAAAGATTTTTGCACTTTTAGCACCCTCATGGTCAAACATTATAATCTTTGACTCCATAAGTGGTATTGTTGTGTTTTCTTTTCCTACAAGATCTCTAACATGTCTAGTTTGAATTTGTACGGTTATAATTAAAAAAAAATTGATACAACTTATTAAAATGTGTGGCATTTTGTTCAATTTAGAACAAATTTCAGGAAGCCTAAAACAGGCCTTGGACATTTAGAGGTTAACTTCCTTAGTATACAGTACAGTACTCCAAAATTGTGAATGCAACAGTTTCAAAAATGAAAAGGACGAGGGGGCTCTACATCTCCACCCTCGCAGAGCTGGTACAGTAGATCGATGGAAATTAAAAAATCTTGGATGACAATCGTCAAACGACGTAATTGAGAGACCCCGCGCAGCTCCGCGGGGTTGGAGAGCGGGTTGAGGAAGCTCCTCTCCAACGCTACTCCACTCCGTCGTTGCTCCAACATAGCTCCGCAAGGTTGGGGACCGGGTTGATGAAGCCACTCTCCTCTCCGGCGCTAATCCATCACCTAAAATCGCAGTCCTCTACTCCGTCGCTCCAACGCTTGAAACTGCATCTGATGCCGCTGTGTGTGCACAATCTCTTCTTGTTCACATTCAGGTGGTCGGCTTAGAATTAGGGTTCCGTTAGGTCCTCCTCTGGCGGCACTCATCGTCTCAGCCCCAAATTCCAGCCTCTCCTCTCCAACTTTTTGACTCCTACCCTTTGCATATGTTTCGCATCTGTTTCGCATCTGTTTCGCATCTATTTGTTGGCAGGTCTTGAGTTAGAGCGCCTCCGAAGTTCCGTCGTGTGAGTTTGTGCACAGAGGGAGGATATGTTGATGATGTTGTTCTTGATTTTGGAGTGTTTCTGTGCTGTGTCATTTCGTCGCTAGAAAGTGTACTAAAAGCGATAGACTGAAACAATCTAAAGTGCTCTTGGATCCTCATGGCTGTAAGGTAATTGCACTGAAGTGCAAGTCTGAACGTGGTTCCCTGCATTAGACTGCTTCACACTTGGTGGGGTTTTGGTAGCACTAGAAGAAGCATTTAAGCAAGACTTAGGCTGTCGTTTTGGAATACCGTGAGTGAAGCTTGCATCTCGAAAGTATTGCGACAAGTGTTATTAGTTCTTAGTCTCAGTAGGCTCTTGTATTTGGCTCATGTGTTTGGTGGTGTTCATTTCAATTTTTTTTGCACAAGTGTTGGTGCAAACTCTTTCTCTGGTTGGTCCCGTGGATTTTGCCACAAGCTCACACTTGCATAATGTTTAGTTGTATAAATTTTGGTGTTTCTCGAAACTCTTCCTGGTTCGACTATGAATGTTGAATATTTTTGCTGGTGGAAGCCCTACAGAACTCCGAGAATCATGGCAATTTCAGCTCGTTGACGAATTCGTGACTTGGTCTGCGCTCCAAATGTCTTGTGAATGTCGCTAAAAAGTAGTGACTGCTGGTCGCTGTTGAGAATTTCGGAAATTTGAACTTCTAAGTTCACTTAACATTATGTGGGAAACTGAGGTAAAAAATGGCAGATGTTGTTACCACATACTTATTACTTAGTCCTGCCATACTAAGAGCATCAGCACAAAGAGTATTTGCTCCAAATTATTGAGAATTGAGAAGGATGCGAGCTGCATTTCTGAAACAAATGCTTGTTGCAATTTAGGGACCAGATGAAACTTAGCTTCTGGTAGGTCAATGCAAGGAAGCATGCTTGTAATAAATTGGATTGATTTTTGGATAATGTTGAGAAGGATTAGAGATTTAATGGACTTTTTTTTTGTTTTAGAATGTCATGATAAATTCTAGACTTGTTAAACGTTAGTAGTAGGTTTATCCTCAAAGGGCAAAGGTAGTCACCAAAAGATTGATTATTGGACAAATAGGTGCATTCTTTGTTTCTATAGTGAATAGTCAAGTCATCAAGTCATTTATTGACCACTTTTCAATCGCGATGATCTTTGAGGGTTAAGGTTAACAAAGGAACAACATGTGCATTGTATATTTTAATAATTGAGTTTTTGATGGATTTCATATTCTAAAAATACTAATTCCCTCAAATTTAAAGTGCATTTTTAATCACATTATGCATATTAGTGTACTATTTGTGATAGAAATGGAAGGTTTTAATTCACACAATTTACAAGGAAAGAAGCTTATAAATTCTTCTACAAATGGTATACCACATTTCCAAAAATTGAAAAAATGCACTTTTTTGGGTGTACAATCAATGCACTTGGCCAAGTGCAAAAATTATGAATTGCATATAATAAATGCTAGATTACGCTAGATTTCTCCTGCAACATATTTTAGAAAACATGAAGCTTTAATCCTTTTATGCCATAGACTACATAAAAATAGCATCCATTCTCTTCAAAAGTCATGGTTCATCTAATTAGTAGCTCTTTGGCAGGTAGTGATGGAATTTTTCAAATGCACATGATATATAATGTGTAAAAAATATATTAATGATGGTTTCTTTTAAATGTATACTATAATTTATAATAAAAATTAATGAACTGTCACAATTTTTATTTTGTTAAAAGAATTAGTGTATATAAATGTTTATTAGTTTGTACACAAAATTTATTATTCTTTATTAGAACCACATTGATCTCATAATTTTTTCTTAATACCAAAAACCTAATAGTAAAGATATAAATTCTAATATAGGTGAATTTTTGAAGTAGAGTGCTTTTAAATTTATTTGATAAAGATAAAAAATGAACTATTTTTCCAAATTTGACATAGAATATAGATAAAAAATTTAGCTTTGCGATAGATACAAATCTTTTTAAGTAGTTTTGGACCTCAAAACACATCAAGATTTTAGGAGTTAACCTCATAAAATCACAAAAAAATTTATTAGTTTATTTGAAAACATTTGTTAGTAACCTCTGTGTTTTAATTAGCAATATCTATCCTACATCATTTTTTTTATTTACAAATTTTCAAAATTGAGTTTCGAAAAATGACTGCATATTTTTTTTCTACCCACAAAACAAAACCTACATAATGTTATGGAGAAGATGATATGGAGCTACTCTTTCATTCAATCAAAATGTAGATGTCTAATTGCGCCAATTTTGATTATGAAGTAGGTTTCTTCCACCCATTCCACTTATGTCACAATTATACTTGCCCTAGAATTTTAACTTGTCTATTTACTAGTTTTTAAAAGAATGAAAATCAAGAATTCAAAAAAAAATCTAGTTCCTAGATTGTCAAATCAAGTCTTCAATATAAAATATTCTGTACAAAAATTTGAAGTTAATTAGATTCAAAGTTAAATAATCCAATCACTAAAATGTGCTCAAACTAAAACCAGTTTTTTTCACTTTATAAATGCCAATATCTTACAATTTGTTCACACATAAAGTTTTTGAAATTTCTTCTACTTTTATTACCATAGTTGTATGGTGAAGTCTACGGAAAATAGTTCTAAAAATAGCTATGCCAAAGTTTTGGGGAAATTAATTTAAATATATGGTGAAAAGATGATATTGGCAATTTTTTAATTTTTAGCATTTGCCCCACCTTATTTTTTGGAAACAATTAAATGTTTGATAGAAAAAAGTCGATCCTACCCTACATTTTTACACTTACTATAGTCTAGTGCAAAATCCTACTATTTTTTTAGTGTTTTTTGATGAAAAAAAGGTTTTGGGACTTTAGTAGTTAAAAATTTCTGAATTTTCTGTGAAAATTTAAAAGTATTACAAATTTTGAAGAAAAAGAAAAAGAAAATCCATATCAAGTACAAAATAAGCTCAAAAAATCTGAAAATTCTGTATTGGTATTTATCATAATGTAGAACATTGTGGTGTAAACCAAATTTCTATTTGAACATTCTACATTTAGAGACTTTATAGAATATGGTAATAGATCAAGAGTTCAAATGGCTATAAAACATACAATTTAAAAAAGAAATGAAAATTGGATTAGAAAATAGATTTAGTAAGCTTTACTTCATCTGTTGGGCTCCAATTCAAAAAAGGTCAGCTGAAAGGCTAAAATTCAGCCCAAGAAGAAAAGAGGTTGATCTTCTCCAATATCCTAGAAAGGTGTCTTTTGTAATCCGTGGATTTAGCATCTTCTTCTTTAGAAAATATTGGAGCTCTTCAAGGGACATTCCACTCTAAATTAAGTGATGCAAATTAGTACCCATTCCAAGGACACTCTCCCATAAATTGGATGAAAATCATTCCTTTTTTCAATTATATGAAGGCTACCTATTTGACCATTCAGGGTTCGATGAAGGGTACTAATTCAAATCTTTCTACTTGAACTAACAATATATTTGCACTTGGTGTTAAGGGTGATGTTTGCAATTCTGTGAATCCATTCTATAAGAAGGTCTCAATTTGTTCCTAAGACCCTCCGTAACAGCACTCTTAATACCAAGTGCAAACATACCTTTTAATTGTCGATGAACTTGTAAAGTGTGAATCTCAATTCCTTCCACCCACGCAGGTCTCTATCCACCCTACTTGCCAACTTCGTTGAGGTTTCTTCAATTCCTTTCCATTCTACCCTGTTTATGCCTCCTGAAAAGCTTCTTAATCCCTAAATGCCCAAGGCCTGTTTTGAACCTTTTGGAATTTGCTCTAAATTGAACAAAAAGCCAAAATTTTGATAAGTTGAATCAATTTTTTTCATCATCATTTATCATTCATTTTCAAAATCGAATTTCTGATGCTAAAATCAGACTTCAAAAGTAATTTTTCAAAAATACAAACTACTAAAAACAACAATTTGGTAAGCTTTTATTTAACTTCAAAGTTTCCTCAACACCACATTTGGGTGCCTTAAGCATATAGGGGTTAAAACATAGTCAAAAACCTTGCCACATTGCCAACGGACACTTTGTGTCCTATGAATGATAAAGAATCTTTGCATGTAGGACAGAAGTGTGATTGTTCAACCTTGAAATTCTGTGCAAAAAGGAGAGGCCTTGCACAATAGCTCATCCTCAAATGAGTGCTTTTGGTTTTCTTAACCCCTAAACGCCGGGTTGGTCTCCATGGACAACTGCGGGCTGTGAGATGGGCAGTGTAAGCCTCACGCCAATTTCGCAGATTCCTGGTCTCTCTAAAATCAACAGTGCAACAAATTAGCTCAATTTTGGCACTGTACAATGGCGCACGTCTTCAGGTCCCGCATTCAGAAAAAAATGGATGAAAAACAGTGTTCTCCTCTCCCCACGCACTGAAACTGCCATTCATCGACCAGAAATCGGCCTCCGCGGCGTTTAGGGGTTAAAGGAGATGATGCACAGTGCATCCAAAAGGATGATTTCCGCGGAGATGAGCCCGTCCTTCCTTCCTTCCTTCCTGGGTTCAGTTCTTCTCCTCATCAGCAGTTGGAGCTGCAATTTCCTCTGAACTGCCATTCCCTGGCTTTTGGCCGGACTCCGGTAACTCACGGGCGCAGTTGCCATGTGGATAGCCGTGCAGAACTGCAGATGGGAGGAAGCACGACTCGCAGCAGCCTCCGAGGGAGAGGCAGCGCCAACCAAGACAGACGGCAGTCAGGTGACCTCAGTGCTGAGCGAGAGGCGACCTGGCGGGAAGAGACGACCTGCAGGGGAAGGAACTTGGGCGATGGAGGAACGGAAGGTTCGGAGGTGGGGGACTACATCTCCCCAAAACAATATTGGGTAGACATGTGTGGAAAAAACGCCATTGTAAGTGACGAGGAGCAGCCCCACTCCAACACGCTCAAAGCCACTCTCTAAATGTTCTTCACCATTCATCTTCTAAGATCTTCGAAGATGAAGGGTGCAAAATCTTTAGAGAGTGGCTTCAGTGTGTTGGAGTGGGGCTGCTCTAGGGGGAGGGGGAGGGGGAGGGGGAGGGGGAGGGGGAGGGACACCTTCTTCAACAAGCAAATGCTGCAAAAGAATGAAAAGTGCTGGTGAGAGAAAACAAGAGCCAATCGGAGTCAACGGGAGCTAATTAGCATGAAGAAAGAGTGACACCCCTTTTTGGTGTGTTCAACATGGAGAATTAAAATTGGAGAACGAAAGCTAGATGGGGATAATTTAATAAAGTTCAAAGACTTAAGTAGGGCAGCTCATGCCACTACAAGCGCTAGCAACAGCGACGGAGCGCAACTATGGTGAGATCGGCAGGTTTAGCGATGAAACTATGGGTCATAAGGTTAAGATTTTTGCTTGCAAAACACTTTCTCATGCCCACTTATTCACGTCCGCAGGAGAATAATGGACGTCAAGAAAATTGCACGTAACAAGTATATTCTGCCACAGAGCATTCAATAAGCTAATGGAAAATGTCGTAATTCTTCAGAGTATAGCCATAGAACAAAGAATATGTGACTACCCTTATGTAGAACATCTACCAAAAGTTAGGACCATTCAAAACTTTGGCATACGGTATTCAAATGTTATGTTTTTTGGTGTATTGGAACCTCCTTTCACTTACCAACAAATAAATATGAAAACTTGATCAATTTAATAATAGGAACTAGGCACAATAGCAAAAAAGGGCGGGCAGAAAGGTACCCACCTTATTTTCTAACGGCAAATACGGTAAAGAAGAAACCAGGTCATTGAATTTTAAATAGGACTTCATTGGAATATACAAAGGAGAATAAAAAATAGTTGTGAGGTCTAAGGGAATAACACTTAGTCCCAATCCCTTCCTAAGACCAATCCCTACATATTCTTGTCTAAAATGTACTTCCATTATTCATGTGAATCTAGGTTCAATTTTAGAAATACCTATTTCAACACTTTGAAAATTCATAGTTTATTCATACGTTGTCCAAAAAAAATATTCTAAGAGAATTTAAAATTCCCTCTTGAATACTAAAAAGACCCACAAAAATTCAATGTAATAATACAAACATTGCTAAACTGTTTATTCAAATGCTTTTAGGCATATTAATTTTTATCACTAATCCCTACAGGACCAAAGTCACTAGACAATCCAATTTTGATGCGTGAATGAATGCAAACATATTTCAGTCGAGCACACAAAATTTTGATTTTTTCATCTAAATGTTTGTAAATTATTTGAAATAACTCTCTTACATTTGAATAATAAAGATTTTTAGAATTCTTTTTGCTATTATTCTACACTTTATAGAGAATAAGTTATTTGGCTACAAAAAATAACTTGTTAGTTCAAAAATTGACTCTTTGAAAATGACTTGTCTAAATAGGCAAAATAAAATTCTTTAAAAATCAATTTGAACTAAATTTTTTTAAATTGAAGTTTAAAGCAAAAAAAATATTTAAAAAATATTTTATTAAATCTATAATCTATCTTAGAAAGAATTTTTAATTTTTAATTTCAAAATTTATTAGAAAATATTGATTAGTGCTTCAAATAATCTAGCTGTATGAATATAATTGGTGGATCGTATTTTACAACTTTTGTTTGAAATCATATTTATATAACGTTTTAAATATATTTCATTATGCATCTTCATAATTGTAGAAATTTAGACTAGCCCTTTGGTCTTTAAAGAGTTAATGTCTGTGCAAATATAGAATCAATTCTTAAATGTTCAAGTGCTTATCTATATACTGGTGTTTGATAATGAATGTTGTTAATAATGCACTTCATTCAATTAAATCCTATTGTAAAGGTTCAACGTCCTAGAATGGATTTTCTTGGATTTTGGGCAAGTTCCTATGATATCTATGTTTACCAAAAAATTTGAAACTATTTTGAAGGTAAGTGAATGTACTAGCTTTGGGGGAATATAATAGTCATTTCATTTGGTGTAGAAAAAAAACTATGTCCACCTAAGCACAAAATGCTAGAAGCTTTGTAGCAAAAAAGAAATGCAAAAACTTAATATGAATTTTCATTCTTTTTCTTATACCTTAGTATATATTTGTCCAGATGGATAGCTTTGCTTGATTCCATTCAGATAAGTGATGTGGAAGATATAAAAAGTCTTTTTTTGGCAATTAGGTATGTTCAATAGGATTCATTTCCAAACTCAATCTTCACAATTTTTCAACACAAAACATTTATAGGGAGTACATGATTTGCTACAATAATTTTGCCATTGGGATTGACATGTTCCTAGACTTGTTTCAATTCTATTTTAGAACTATGAACAACTTAATTTTTCCTTCCATCACTAGAAGAAACTCGTCTTCAGTTGGATGTCAAGGTTGATGTCTATTGGTGTCAACATCAATGTCCAAAAAATTGTGTCAAAGTTAATGTCCAAAAACATCCCGCTTGATAAGGTAACATGGATGTTAAGCATGTAATGTCCACCAGGGCACTAGTTTTACACTCAACAAAATTGTACCATGTGGTTGCCACGTTTGTATTACGTAAGCGCCACACAAGCAAAGAGAGCCACATAGATTTTTTTCATCAAATCCGTCTATGACATGACACATGACGTGGCAGCTGACATGGCGGCAGTAAAATGATGTGGCAACTAGCAAACATGATGTGACATGCCTAGTCAACACACTTTTATGCCAGTTTAGAATTTTCATTTTGTTTTTTGAGATGTCAACTTAGACGTCTAGACATTTTTTGAGACATCAATTGATGCATACCGTATCCATAGGGCAAGATTAGCAAAAATAACATTTAGAAACAAGTAAAAAACAAGTAAATAAAGAAAATTGTTGAAATCAACAAAAGTTAAAGAAATTTACCATCTACCATCAAGAGAATTTTGATGGCAAAATAAAGGAATTACCTCATTAATAGTTAGTGAGAATGAAGGATGGAAGGGATGTACTTATACCAAAATCCATTGTTCGTCCATGGTAAGACAAACAATATGGGATATTTTGAAAATGGTAGCTTGATTGCTAGACATCTTGAAATTGTTTTAGACATGTGGATGTCGTTTCAAAGATTTGGATATTGTTTTGCAAAAAAGACAAATTTAGGGAGACATTAAAAATTATTTGACATATTTTTTCCTAGATTTCCAACTCAATTCTTCACCAGAGACATTCAAACTTCAAAACTTTGTTGTCTAAAAAATTTAAGTTAAAGGGATTCAAAGTCTAAAAACCTAGTAAAGCTATGTGCAAGAAAATATTTTCTTTTCACACTTTTCACACTAATATCTTACAATTAGAATGGCCAAAGTATCAAAAAAGAAATATAGAAAACATATTCTTATACTAGTCCTATACAAGATCTTTTTGTTGAATAATAGAAAAAAAACATTTTTATTTTTATTTATTTTTATTGTAGCTCTTTGCCTTCAAAATTATAGTTTTGAAGTGTTTTTTTGGTAAAACATAGTCATGAACCTTTGGGGGTTAATAATCATTGAGCATTGAGGGAGCTTCAAAGAAAAAACTGATATGTAATATATCAATGGAAAGAAAAAAGAATACTCTACATGGATCAATAATATGGACTTGTTGGAGAAGTTTCAAATAATTATTCCGTAGTATAAATTTTCAAGAGTTCTCTTTGTACCCTCTACACTCTGGAAAATAGCTAAATTATCACAAAAGCTTCTCCCTCAAAAGACATGTCTAATTGTTTGTGCAGGTAGTCCAGTGGGCCTTCTAGATTTTTGTTATATCTTAACCTATAAACGACGCCGCAGCCATTTTCCGGTCGATGAATGAGAGATAGAATCCTTTTGTGTAGGACAAAAGTGCAACTATTCATCTTTTGAATTTTGTGTGGAAATTAAAGTCCTGAGAGATCATGAATAGTAGTTTGACCTCTAGTGAGCCCTTTTGATTTTTTTAAAGTAGATGATGTCATATAGTGCCACTCCCAAAGGGGATAATTTCCATCACCCGCTCGGTGTTCAAGGATTAAAAAGCAAAACTAAAAGGAAGAAGGCGGGATTGCCCCACTCAATGGAAAGAATGTCACGCCAATTCAATTTGCTGTAGCACGGCCACATCAGGCAGAACACTTGTCCTTCACTAGAAAGAATTGGAGCCCTCAAAGGGGCTGTGAATGAGGGGAACAGGGGAACACGGGCCAATTTTTTTTTATTAAATTAAATTTTTTTTTGCCGCCAACAAATTGGAGGGCTTGGATAGCGTTGTACAATGCATTAAAATAAAATTTTAAATACTTAAAATATAAAATAATTAATTTAAAAAAAAAATTCAAAATCACAAAATTTCACAATTTGATGTGGCACTATGGCGACCACATCAGCTTGCTAATTTGAGAATTATTTTTTAATATTATTTCAGTATTATTTTAATACTTTATTTTTATTATTATTATTATTATTATTATTTTATATTATAATAATATTTTATTAATATCATAATTTAAAAAAAAAATTTATAATGAAGGGCCCTTGTTTATGAATAGGGGCGTTCCCTTCAAAAGGGCTCAAAGAGAAGCAGTCCCTTTGAGGGTCCCAATTTTTTCTAATGACCTTGGACAGAGCCATGTCATCAAATAAGGTAATTCAATACTTCCGAAATGGCTTCACGAACATAAAGTTGTAAGGTAGGGTACACTAAATAGTGAAATTAGGTTGGCCCACACTAATTTCTTGACATTCTACACTATATTATTATGTTTAGGTACTATAGAAGGATGCAGTAATGTAGGAACCATGTGTATTGCATAGGTTGGTGCACTGGTTCATGGTTTGGATTTAGAGAATGGCATGTGTTTCCATCTGGACAAACAATGAGTCATGAGGTGACTTCTTTGATGAAGGTAACCTAATTGTTAAGGCAACCTAATTTCACTATTTAGTATAGCTACTGTTACATGTGAATCATCCCTTTGCAATCATAACTTAATGGAGCCCATTGGAGGACAGATGACAGTCTCTCATTGCGTAACTAGATAAGGAGAGAAAAATTTTACTCCAAAATGCAAGTCAGCTTTTGCATTAGAAGCTTACGACTCATTTCCATCTACTTAAAGAATTACACATATATAGAGAGTGGATTCCTTGACTGTGTAAATTTTCTGGTGTGCGGAAATAGATTTTGGAAGGATTTCAAAAAAATTTAGAATATTTTTTTC
This sequence comes from Neckera pumila, assembly GCA_963969595.1. Classification (NCBI taxonomy): domain Eukaryota; kingdom Viridiplantae; phylum Streptophyta; class Bryopsida; order Hypnales; family Neckeraceae; genus Neckera; species Neckera pumila. Next base: position 46,745,844 of record OZ018409.1, on the reverse strand, counting down.
TCAAACATAATTACCCTGAAGTTTTTTAATGAAAACATATAGTTGATATAGACCTTCCTATTTTCAATGATGGGCTGCAAACAAAGTCAACCAAGGATTGGTTGCAATATTGAAGACTTTTAGCCAATCATAATGCACTAGAACTGCACCATCATTGATCACTATTCATCTCCTTGTGTGCGGAAATAGAAGAGCCTATACCACAATAGGGTGGGTGGGTAGAAAGGGGGCGACTACTTTATAATGTCCTTTTAAACCTTGGAATGAGCATGCTTGACTAATACCATATCCAAGCATCTCACATTGATAATATTGTATGTCTGATAATGTGAAATGAAAGATTTCTTCTTAGAAGTTTCCCTCAACATGTTATTTATCAAAACGAGTCTATACTTTCACGTTGCCTAATATTTTTGTGGAATGGATTAGGTAATATGAATGTTGGCATCTTGTTTTCAAGAATGCGTTTTAAAGCTAGAGAGTGAATGAGCCTGTATTGAACAAGGTTGCCTTTGTGGATGCATTCTAACAAGCAAGTGGATTGCCTGATTTTCAAGTGGTAATATTTAGCCATCTATTCTATTTGGAATTATGATTGTCTTCCAAATGAAAGATTGATTTCAATGACAATTGTCTTCTAAATGAAAGATAAATATACTTGTTGCTTCATGCAATATTTTTCAATTTATCTTTTGGTTCCTTCATGGTCACTATTGTCAAATATCCGTATTTCATGTTCTTTCCCGTCAATGTACTTTCATTAGAATTTCTTTTTGTAACTTCTTCATTTATTTAAATGAATTTTTTATTTTATGGAATGGATTTATTTTTTGTAAATTGCCATAAATATCATTGGCCAATTGCCACAATTCTTGTTCTACTTCTTTTGTCTTTTCTATGTCAAAGTCATTATTTTTGTAATATACAAAGGTTATGTAAACATAAACTTGCTATAACAATATTAAGAGACACATTGTACAAATACTGAATACACCAATTATCTTTAACAAAGTGTCAAGATCCAAAACACTCTTTCAAACCCCATACAAGTGCTTGCTTGAATGACATTTCACTACACTTTCTATTGAAACAATCCTTCTTTCTTACCCTTGAATGGTAAATAATATCAACACCTTATAATATAATAGTGTCACTAACAAATTTGTTAGGGAAACATTAATGTTCAAATGTCTCCTACTTTGTATTTAAGATTTCTAAAATAATGCCTCCTTAGGAATCCTCTAGCCTATCCAAATTCAAATCCTAGAACTTGCATTTTGCATCTACAACCTTGAATACAACATTGAAGAAGGGCAAAATAGAATCCTTTACGGCAATAATCTAATGTAAGGTCAATTAGAGGTGCCATGATAGGAACATGAATTCCTTGGAATACCATGCAAAGCTTCAAATTCCCTTGCTACAATATATGCTTAGTTTGAGCTAACATTGCTTTAGCCTCACAAGATTTTGTAACAACGTTTGAAGTGGTACTTAATCCTATCCCACATAAATTAGCAATCATGATAAAGAATCGCCAACATTAGAGAAAGAAATTAGCCTTTGGAAGGGCCGTTCCAAATTGCCATGCCATCTATTTCAAGCATGGCCTGTCAACTTGGAAAAGTGCCCTTAGTGAGCAGTCAAAGTGTATGACTGCTCGCTGGAGCAATCAGATTTTGCAGGGTTTTTTTTATCTTTTATCTTTTATCTTTTATATATTTTTTTTATTTTTTTATTTTTATTTTTTATGTTTTGTTTTTTATAAAGATTTTTTTAAATATATATATATTTTATAACTTTTTATTCAAAAAATTGGGTTCTTACGCCACTGTCACAACAGTTTCAGCTACGTGGAAATAGGAGAAAAACTAAATTTTCAGCCCTTTAAAACTAAGTTTTAGGGCACTAAAGGGGTCCGTGGAGTAGCCCTCCGGAGGGCTGATTTTTTCTCTAATGCACCTCAAAAAGAAATTTTTACAACAATAGTAGTTTTGTTGTAAACATTTTCATTCCCATATATGTCTCTTTCTTCTCTAAAACAGGCCCTTGAAAGTGTGCACAACTAAGTGAATGTTAATGTATTCATCCTCATTGAATGTAAAAACATAATATATATATATATGATCCAAGAAGACAAAGCTCCAAAAATCCACTAATCTTTGAAACTTGTCAAATTATCCTTGTTAAACAAAGCCTATCAGTTTCAACAAAACAAATGGACATTAACCCCTAAAGGACCAAACAATGTTTTTTGGCAACATAGCGATTTTGGGCAGCTCACTTTGAATGGAAATTTTATTTTTATTCTTTGAAAATTTCACGCAACGTGTGCCCAAGGAGTAGCTTTAAGGCCCAACAATTTTCAAAACTTTTAACTACATGGTTAAAAGGTTATTGGATGATATATCATTTTCAACAATAGGTAGGCAGCTCAAAAAAATTCTGAAAAATCACTTTTTAAAATAATAAAAATTTGAAATTGGTTCTTTCGATTAATATATATGTGTAAAGCTTTCAGTTATTCCATTTGATTTATGAGATGAAAATTATGAGGTGTTCTAGTTTGCAGATAGTTATGGATTCTCTACTCTAAAATAAGCTTTGGAGTCCTTTATTTAACTCAATTTTTAATATTTTTTGAAAAAAGAAGAAGCATAGGATGTATATTGTTAATTTCAACATTACAAATGTTGGGATTGGCATTTTTCAATTCCATAATTAAATTCTTAACAATTTCGTGCTTGAATCAATTTTCTACTGCTTTCTACAATCTATTTTTTTCCTGTATGTTATACAATTCCAAATGATCTGAAATTTTTCAAGCATGTATCCAACTTGCTTTAAAGAATGAATCCAAAGAGTAGCCACCATTTTGGACATTTTTCCATTTAAATGTGACCTTGTGAAGTGTAGCTGTCCAATTTTTTGTAGGGCCAAAAAAAGGTTATTTGTCAATTCAAATGCTAATATCTACAATCTACAAGGTGCAATCTACAAGGTGGAAAATTCTGAATTTTTTTCTACATATTCTCAAACAAGTTTACTACAAGATCCTATGGTTTCATGTGTCCAAAAAAGTCTTTTTTCTAAAATTTGATACTTGTACTAAAAATGGCAATTTTGGAGTGTTTTTGGTGAAAACATAGTCTCCGACCTTTAGGGGTTAATATTGATCACTTCAACATTTGTTGATGCATTGCAATTTCATACAATGCCAAAATACCAACAATGGCACACTAGTATTTAATTGTTGTAAAGAGAGCAAGAACAATGAGAATTCTTACTCTTCTTGTCTTCAATGCTAACCAAGCTATAAAAGAAAAAAATTGAGTGAATAAAACAATTGGAGAAGGTATAGAACTTGGTAACTGGTATGAGGAACTTGAGACTTGGAGTTGAGACTTTGGACTTCACACTAGTAGGAAGCTCTAAGTTGCACATGTCATATCTTTTATTCACCTTTTACAACCCAAAGAAGTTGAAATTTGGCCTTGAAGTGAAACTTAGGGAAATTGATTGAGGGACAAAATAAAAAACGACACTAAATTAATTGGGACCCCAATCCTTTGGAATTAAGAAAAAATCAAAAGACATGAAGAAAGAATAAATAAAAAATCTAGTGAAGGTAGCTAGATCCAACATTGATCCCATTCAATTGCGACCCTAGTTCTAGATTCTAAATGTGGTCACATTTAAAATGTCAATGGCTAAGTTTTGCTTTGGTAACTATGATTTGCCACGACCTCTATAATTACCCACTTTTACCTTGCTTTAGAAGTGGTTGTCTAGTGTCTAAATTTGAATTTTTCTTGCACATCCTCAATGTGCTTTTGCCTTTTGATGCACTTCCAATACAAATTTCAAGTTCTAATTATATACCATTCAAAAGTTTAAAATACATTTGGAGGGCCAATGTACCATTAGGACTGAGGATGCTCTAAGCTACCGAGTTCGAGTTTTGCAATAGTGGGGCCTGTGGAGCCTAGCAGCCCCTTCAGTTGCAGACATCGCGGTTGCCGCAAGGTCGCGCCATGTGGTGACGGTGCACTTTGATGGTCCGAGTGATTCCCAGCAGTTGTGCAGGCGCGCGAGCTCCTTTCGCTGGAGCCCACGCGACTCGGATTTCTGTTTCGTGCAGTTGAGCATATAAGGGACACCTGCTGAACCGACGACCTCGCTTGCCATCGCCGGAGGGAACTACGGGTTCCCTCATCCCGCCCCCCCTCTCTGTCGCAACGGATGAACAACGCGGTGGATTCTTGTTTCCATCTCTTCCTCTTGCTGTTGCAATTCAAAAAAATAAAATAAAGGCCAAAGAACTCGAGAAATCAACCCCTATTCTCCTTTAGCATTCCCCTTTAGCAAACCCTACAGAGGATTGTAGCTACACGCCTAGCGGCGCTCCGCTACAGGCCTAAACCCTACTTGCTCCCCTCCGTAGGGTTTAGGAAATTCATTCGTTGTTGTGTTTGTTACCCGCATGAAGTTCATCTTGATTCTTCGCGCGCCATCGCTGAGGTCGTCGGTTCAGCAGTCTACCCAGCGTGTAAATACCCGATCGACTAGTTCCTTCCCTTCCCTTTCCGCCAGACCCAGATCCCGCCCCGGAGGGACCTTCACGCTGGCTTTCCTCTGTTGAGCCTAACTGGGCCCGCCCGATCGCACCCCGCGCGCACCTGGCGCCCCCAAAAGGTCTCCTCGAGGCCCTTGCCGGATTGCAGCCATGAGTGCTGCGCGTGTCGTCCTCGTTCTTAACTTACCTGGTCGCTGCTGCTGGCTGGCTGACTGGGGGGTAACTGACGTAGATATCAACGGAGTTGCCCACGTCGCTGCACCCATTTGCTCGACGTCAGCCGCCCGAGCGCACAGTCCTGGGACACTCGATCACGCAGCTGCTCGATCGTACAAAGGGGGTGAGGGTCGCTCGCCGAGCTAAACAAGTGAAATTGCTGTCGGTTTGGCATCAGTAGGTAGAGGGATCGATCATCAAACAACTAGTTAAGAAGTTCTAGCTAGCGACGAGAGCCTGGCGAAGGATTTGAGTAGTGAAGCCCCTGAGATCAACTGCAATTCGATTACACGGCTGTGGCAAAGGAGTTGAGTCTGGTGAGAGATTTGAGTGTGTGCACGTGTGCCGCAAGAAGAGTGCAGATTTATTTATTTATTTTTGTCCAGTTCGTGATCTCAGATTGAGTAGTTCGAACAACATCTGGTGAGGATTCAGGTTAGCTGGCTGTAGAGGAGAATTTCAGTAGCTTTTTCAGCAGTAGATAGAGCTGACATCGACGCACAAGGAAGTAAGTGCTAGTGAGGCCTAGGCTCTGATTCTGTGCAGGAAGAAAAGTGACTTTTGAGTCCGGTTCGTGATCTTGGATTGGGTTTGAATAACAACATACGGGGATTCGATGAAAAAACAGAGCCTCGTCATTGATTCGACAATTCAGGGATCCTGAATTTGAAGCTCGGCGTTCATTCGCCAATCTTTGCTAGATTTGTTTGTTTTGAGGAATAATCGTCATGGCGTCGAATGCAGACAACAGTACAATCAACTTCAATTCGACAGGGAATGGCCCGGGCCAGTTCTACGGCGAGAATTCGGCGAGATTCAACCCCACGACTGCGGTGGTGATCATCTCGCTCATAGGCGGCTGCTTCGTGCTCGCGTTTGTGTCCATCTTCTTCCGGAAATACATACGGGGAGACGCTGGACGCACGATTGCTCAATCGAACACGACGCAATCCGGAAGCTACAACGTGACATCGAAGGGGCTGCTGAAAGAGGACGTGGACGCGCTGCCGCTGGTGCACCGTGAGGAGTTGGGCGAGAAAGACACTCCCCGCGAGTGCCCCGTGTGCTTGGCGGATTTCGAACCAGAGGATTCGCTGCGCCTGCTGCCGACGTGTAAGCACGTGTTCCACCGGGATTGCATCGATGCGTGGTTCGACGCGCACTCGACATGCCCGCTCTGCCGCGCCAGTTTGGTGGGTCAGCCTGTCGGGGAGGTGAAGCTGTCGAATTCAGATGGCGAGCATGCCGCGGAGGCTGATGGCCATGGCGAGCCCGCCGAGACCATTACCGAGGTTTCGGAGAGCGGCGACAGCCACATCGAATCGCGACAACTCACGTCCGGCGGTGCTCCCTTGGACGGTAAGAACGCTGGAAATTTCTGCCGTTTTCACATAGATTCCTGTGGATTCTCACATAGAGAGATGCCCAGATTATGCTAATGTAGTGTCATGTCACGAAGTTCCTTATCGTCGTGTCGGGTGCCAATCCGCGTCGTCGAGATTCTTCGTTGTGACCAATATATCATGTGAGCAACCAATGCTGAATTCATGTGCTCTGATTCCTGCACGACAGATTCCCGAACTGCCCCCCTGATATCCCGAGAAGCCAGCGCGCGTGAATCTCTCTTCTGGAATTCGGAGTCCTTCAAGCGTGTCAGCGACGTATCAGCGACGACTGGCAGCGATCAGCAGTCTATTGCCAAGAATACTAGCTTCCGAAAACCGCCAGCTTCATCTAGCGTCCGCCGGTCTTCCTCCTTGAGCGCCGACTTGATTGCCTTACGCAACCTTCTTACGCGCCAAAGCGATCAGAATGGCGACGCCCCATCACGCCGGTGGTTCTCAAGCGCACGTAGCCTGGACTTGGCACCACGTGACCGCGCCGAGGGTGATGAATGGGTGACCATCGACCTGGAAAGCGGCAAAGCTGTCAGCAATACGGATGTGCCAGTACCCAGCAGCAACTCTCCGGGTGAGTCTTCGAAAGAGCCACCGGAGCGAGCGTGGTCGGGCAGATGGAGCTTGACCAACTGGAAGGGTGCCGTGATTCCCCCCCTCGCCAGATCAGCGTCGGATGTGTCCTCACGCTCCGCGCGTCAGCCCATTTAAACCGCGATACCTGTTTCCATTTCATCCCTTCTTCCCATCCAGTCCAGTCCAGTCGTCATTGAAGTAGATGGAAGGGGAGTGAAGCAATTGCCGGTACTTTGATTCCATGGATGGGTCCGGCAAGAGCAGGCAACCAGGAGGAGACGAATAGACAGACAGACAGACAGAGCGCCGTCAGGCAGTCGCTCGGTCGTCGTTTTCCGGTGATCGGTTGTATACGAAGAGAGAAATTCAACTCCAGCGAGCTTCGTTTTGAGTTTGGTGTCAACGAAGAGTGCGTTTGTTCCAGGTCCCACATCTAAGCCCTAATCAATTGAACATGTGCAAAGGGCAGCTTGTTCATGTTGCAGTCCTCCGAGCAAGCGAGGGCGTGTACGTTGTTTGGAGCCCTGTTTCGACCGGACTGGTGGGTATTCTTCTTGCTTTTGCCGATCAGGAGGTCCAAACGGGCTCCTCAGTTGGCTATGGCTTAATGGATTACCTGCTGGGATGTGGAATTCGGCAGTCACTCTGGCGAGTCCTTGAAGGACCACGGAGCATTTTTTGGTTTGGAGATTCGGTTTGCATCGCCATAGATCTGCAGATTCTAACCAAGTAATGTTTAGTGAATGGAGTAGGTTTTCTTCAAATCGAGGTTTAGTGCCAATTTTTCCAGATGAGGTCGATTTTGTACAGAGCGTTGTAAATAGTTTTCTTTTGCGAGAGCTTGTAAACAGAAATTCGTTGTGTAGGTTTATTTGACAGGTTGGAGGGTGTGGGGAATCTCGGTGATCCTCGTGGATTTTAGAAGTTCACGTGCTAGTGTAATTATGCTAGTTTTGTTTGGAAGTATGTAACTACCAATTTTGCATGCATCTCCTGGTATTATTCCAGTGGTTTCCAGTGGTTCTCTGGAGAACGCTTGCAACTTTTAAAAATTCTTAGAAAGATGACAACATATTTGACATTTAATAATTTGGCGAAATCCACATGAGGCTGTGTGCTTTCAACTGCTATGTGAAGTGGGCAATAAATAGTGGTGGCATGAGGGAGCTAAGCAGGACATACTATTTTTAAAATAAAATGCGTAACAAAGAAATGTCACTTGGCATTAAACCTTTTTGAAAGTCTGAAATTTTCTCAACGATTTTTGAAATCTTATACCTGCAACACATCTACATGGAATTGAGGGCCAGTGATCCCATAGCTCAAATCATTTCCCATCTCCTGAGCCAAGAAGGTTGTTTGGGGCTTGAAAAGTAGGTGGCTTTGAGTTTCGATCTCTTTGGACGTTCACGGATGGAAGTATATATGAGTACCTATCTCGCCAACGTGTTGATGCTCTACATCTCAAGAACATCTCACTCCTGGGAGGTATTTGCACCATACTGTAAGAGATCAATATCGTCATAATGCATTTTAACATTGAGTAATGAAGATTCTATGGGTTTGGATGAGGCATGGATTAAGCATAATTCACCATCATAACTGTGTGTTCAAAATCCTGAGCTTGGGGATTCTCATTTTGAAACCACTCCAAAATCGAAGAAACTTCCATCGGGAATGTGCGTCAAACAACTAACAGATAATGTGGGCATTCTCAGTGCTAGGGAGTATGCCGTGTGATAAATTATGATAACTCCTCAAGTAACTACGAGTTTTTTTCTACCACAAAAAGGCATCCCAGAATGAGGTTTGAGGGTGATACACACCAAGTTTGGGAGTGTGGCGATATTTGAGGGGACGAGAGAGCAGAACTGGTGCAACAGCATAGTTAAAACCACTTTTGCCCCCTGCGTTGCAATGATAGTGCCAACACAATTACGAGGTTCAAAAGAGAACGGCACACCAAATGATGCTCAGCAGCTTTGGCAATTCCTTGGACCTGCAGTTTCATCATACGCAATTGACCTATGCAACATTGGGTTAGTCGATTCCGGATTTCAACACATGTACTATACTGTACTGTACGTCTTCTTAAGGTCAGTACAAGCAAAGACTATCCACAGTAAGTTACAACTACCGTATTCTGTACAATTAATTACTGTGGGGAGGAATCAGAAGTGCCCAATTACACTGTGGGTTGAAACATCTCCAGAAACTGAAGCTGCTATATTGATAAGATGAAGATTCTGAGCTCACATCGCCCTCGATCTTCAGAATTATCGTGGCCCACTCCAATGCATTGCATGGAAATTACGTAGTGGAATGGTACACGTAGAATAAGTACGAACGGTGTAGGTTTACCTTGGAGACATGTTGCAATCTCCTGTCTCAAGTGCCAGGATAACCGTCTTAAGCCCTATCATTCTAAGTCATTTTCAATGTCAGGGTGCAAGCCTCCGTGACAAGAGAAGAGACTGAGCATGTTGAATTTAATGGTCTCCAATGGTATCAAAGACAGAAGTCCTATTGAAGAAGGTTCAAGAATGTTATGCGGGAAAAACAGTGAAGATATGAAAGCACAGAAATCTTACAACTTTTGGCTCCCCGAGAGCACTCGCATGTGGGGGTTGGTCGCCACAAGCCTCCAAAGTTTCAGCTTGAGCACGATCTTGCCAGTCCTTCTGAGTACCCGGCAACATCACCGTCCGTGTCAACAATGTGGATGATGTTGTTTCGTGGCCTTGAGCATAAAAGGTGCCTGCACGCGTCGGTCAAAGATTGCATCCCCAAGTGTGCACTCCTCGCTCTTGAGAGTTGCGTCTTCATCATCAGCCAGCACCGGCCCAACACGTCAATCCCGCTGGATTCGCTGTGGCTCTTCTCGAACTGATGTTTTCGCTCTTGGACGATCTCTTTCAGTGTTTGCTTGAGCTCCTTGTCCTGTCGCCAAATTTTGAGATGAGCTTGCGTCGGAAGATTCCTGCACGGCATGTATAACACCAAGTAAGAGTGGAAGAGATTTTTTTTGTACTCTCTTGTAGTCATTCAAACTAAGAAGGTAATGGCGTAGCTAGCTAGGATGTAATTAACTTCCTTCAACAGTCTCGGATGGATTGGTATATTATTTTCTCATAACAAAACTTTACTTTCACGTCCCTGTTTTGTACATAACCTCAATGTTTGGGTGCTGTTTAAAAAGAAAGATAACATCATTGGTGATGAGTCAGGGAACCTTAAGCCTCCTGGCATCGAGAGGATCTGATGATTGGCAGCGAAGGGCTTCTGATGTTTGCGAAGTTGTTCAAACAATTTCTTGCCTCCCTCATAGCTGCCCCCGCACGCACTGCAAGAAATGATATCCGCCGTGAGATCCACCATGTGTTGCTGCACCTCCACTTCCACGCAACCTGCCCCTGTGAACACTACCTGCTCTAGATTCTTAAGCATATTTGAAGTCATAGCCAATACCGTGGTCTGAAAGGATACGGACAACAATTACAGGAGGAATGTAAACCATTTCAGGCCTCAAAATGGCAGTCAGTGTATTAGTGCTACTCTAACTCCTCCAAGTTGATCTATAAGCCCTTCTCCATCAAAGGAGTGAAACTGCAATTCATTGCCTTGCTGGTACACCACGCACGCAAACAAGACCTGCATAAATTACATGGAAAGCAAGCATGCTTTGCAATGGAACTTTTGGCGAGCTCTAGGCAAATCTGAGGCCTAAAATTTGTTGTGGTGCGGAAGGGCCATGATGATGCCAGCCCAACCGCTCACATTGAATGTTTACAAGACAACCTTCCTGTGTGCCCAATTTGATTTAGTTTATGAAAACAACAGAATTGTACAAGCAACAATGTGCAATTTTCACAAAAGGATTTGAGAGTTTCAGGGTTAACCATCTTCAATTCTTGCCCCTGCTTATTTGGAGGCCGAGGCAGGACAGGCTGGCTTGTAAGGGTGGTTTCCTGAAATGAGTTACTACGTATTACATAGCCGTCCCGACTGAGCTCCAGGCTTCGCAAACTTGAACTCGTCCATGTCCACGACCATTTAAGAACTGCCAGCGTGGTAATTCCGATGTAGGGACATGTCGGTCCCTGCCGCTGTCATCATCGTGCAGGAGCCCAGGCACCTAACTCAGCCTCGGCCACCGGTGCTCTGCCTGAGATAGGCTCGCGGCAGCCGGTGGAGCTATAGTGCCCAGTTGCCCACAGGAGGTCCCTCCCGTAACTTGGTGGGGACGTCGTAGGCTCCAGCCAGCCAGAGGCCGTCAGTCAGGGGCTCTGCATTGATGAGCAACAGTAATTAAGTTACTCCCCTAACTCGAGCCCCTTTTCAGCTTTTCTCTGCCCTTGGACGGTTGGCCCTTGCCCTGTCCCCTGAACTTAATTTAGTGAACTTGGCTCTGCAGCAGTTGTTAAACCCGCCATGTTACTGTAAGGAGCTTAATTATTTCTGCAGCTCACTCATGAGCGCGCGTTGTCTCCTTCAGTTTTGGAGTGCGCGACTGCGCGCACCCATCTAGTGGGCCGTGGATGCCGGCGGCCGTCCGACGACGAGGAGCACTGGCTCTTTGTGTGTCTCGATTGTACGTAACTTACTGGAGACGGTGGGTTAGGTACGTAACTTAGTTAGACTACGTACATACGCTGCTCTCATGGCAGAAGGACGGATCGAAGAAATTGGAAGACTTGGTAACTTATTGACCAGAGAAGGACAGACTGAGTGACTGACTGTCTTGGCGGGGTGGGGACTCGCTCGCTCGTACGCTTAGCTGTCGTCCATCGGGCCTGCAGCGGCAGTCGATGGCTGAGCAGGAACTCCGACTTGGCTTCAATGCGGCTGGATTGTTAGGGTTCCTTCAGTTGCTGCCCATCAGTTTCTCGGAACTCAGCAATGGTGGACGAACCAGGAAACGTATGACGGTGTTCTGCAAGCTCCTGCGGCAGCATCCAAGTCGGTGGGGATGGTGTTAATTCATGCAGAACTATTTATTTGCCTCTTGGGAAGGTTTGGACGTTGATTTACCCGGTTGCGAGCTGTCAGAGGTCCGTGGTGAGCCTGGCGTGGCGGCGGAGGTGGGGTTTCCTGTGATTGTATAAGAACGTCTGCGGTCTGCACTCTTTTGGGTTTTGGGTGCACGTACGTTTTTTTGTGTTTTTCCCCCTGCATGTAATGAGGGTTGTGATGATCTCTCGATTTGTTGTCGGAGGTGCAGTTTGCTGACAAATGAAGGCGATGGGTGTAAACTCGAGAGTTCGAGAGAGGCCCTGACTTAATATGCCGGATTGAGTACGTAGTCGACGAGAAGACAGAGGATTTGCACACGCGAGCGATTGCCAATGCGACGGGTTACGCGGTGGTTTCGTCTCGAATGGGAATCAGTCTGGGTCGAATTCGAATTTGTAGACCCCGACGACGACGGCCTCGGAATTCTCGCCAGAGTTTGAAGGGGGATGCGCTGATGCGGACTTTTCAGGGCTCCTCCTGCAGGCATGTCACTGTATGTGTATCGGAATTTCGAGGGGCCGGGCCCTGCCCCGTCGCCGGCAGGATACAGCTACCGGCCGGCGGCTTCGACTGGCTCTGGGCGGCCCTTTCCCGATGACGCGCCCGTCACGCGGGGGGGCTCGGCCTCCGGGACGTCGTTCCGCCCCAGCATTGCGGTGATCATCGGCGTTCTCACCACCATGTTCTCCCTCACCTTTCTCTTGCTGCTCTACGCCAAGCATTGCAAGCGTGCCGCGCAGGCGGCGGAGGGCGCTGACGGGGGCCCGTCGGACGATGCTGCCGCTGCCACTGCCCCTGCGGCTTTCCATGTGGGCGCCGGTCTGGACAGGGCCATCGTGGAAGCCCTCCCCATGTTCACTTTCTCTTCTCTCCAGGGTGTGAAGGTATGGTGGGTGGATTCCTTTTGGCAAGGATGGTTCCAGAAGCTAGGACCAAGAAAGAAAATCCGAATTGGGCCTTAAGTTCATGTATTTTATAGCACTCTTCATCTGGGGATTAATGGACTATCTATCCTTTGTTCAATTTTTCTTTATTTATCTCTTGACCAATGCGTACATGGCTGCAATGTTCTTCACTGACTCTGTTGACATAGAATTTGGGCACCATCTGAAGTATGTTCTCACAATGTGATCAGTGGAATTAGTCATTTCAAAACTATATCTGACTCGGTCTTTTTGCTTGGGGTTACATCTGGTACAGATGTTTTTTCTAGCACTTCTGAGTAGGTCGCATAGGGGGCTTTCTTTTGTCCCAGCTCATGCAATGTTCTTGACTAATTCTGGTGGTATAAACTTGGCCTTACCTGAGTAATGTTTTGTTCACAATATGGTCAATCAAATCGGTCACTGCAAAACCCTGAATCCTTGGTCTGTGAGGGGTTAATTAATTCTGGTGCAGAATTGGCTTATCGGATCGGATCTACTGCAGGAAGGGCTGGAGTGTGCAGTCTGCTTGAGCCGGTTCGAAGAGGCAGACATACTGCGGTTGCTGCCAAAGTGCAAACACGCCTTCCATTTGGACTGTGTGGACACATGGTTAGTGTCCCACTCGACGTGCCCGCTTTGTCGGCATTGCATCACCTCCGAGGATCTCACCCTGGTCGAGGAGCTCGTGGCCGCCCGGAACTCGCAAGAAGCTGTGAATTTGGAGCTCGCAAGCGTGGTGGACTTGCCTCGAAGCTGCTCCCTTCCTCGGCGATCGTCTGTTGAGAGACGCGAGCGTTCTTCACAGGCATGCCCATCCCTCAGTCACTCTCTCTTTTGATCTACCATTGTGTCAATAATGCTGAAGTGCACTCCTTCGTTAAACCAAGATTGATGCCTAAATTGGCCTCACGTTTTTTGAAGCAGTTTTGAGTAGGTCATTTGTATATGACTCTTTTGTTCGGTCCAACTTTATTTTCTTTTGGTCCACCGCATGCAATGTTGTTTTCTCATTCTGGTGATTTGCCTCCATCTGAATTACTGTTTTGTTACAATACGATCAATCAGATTAGGCTTAATCCCTCGCTAAGACATATTTTTCTAGAGAACTTTTGTTGATCACCCTTTGAACTGGCATGAAAACGAATCCGTGGCACCTTGTGAAGTTGAGGTCAATTGAACAAGGAGAGCTTCTCCAGCCAATGGCCATTTTCTTCACTTGTAAGAGAGTATATCTGGCTCTAGTATCGCTTGACTTAACTGCATGGTTTTGTTCTAACTAGCTCTGTGTTGACACTGTTAATATTCAAAAGATGCCCTGCAGCATGCCACTACTTCTCAAGAATGTATGTTATGAGTCAATTAATGAAGCCTTTTTTTCCTTGCATTTGTATCATATATATATTTGTTTGCAGATTGTCGTGCAAAGAGACAGCACAGATGGGACCATTAGCTCAAAGAAGCCAAGGTCCGTGGGCCGCATTGATGGCCTGCTACTTGGTGACCCGCCATTGGAGTATCCTCCAGACTCGGGGCGACGACTGGGCCACCGAATCATCATCTCGGATGTGGTGATGCAGCAGCGGTGGAGCGACTTCGCCTGCGCAGACATCCTGTTCCTGAACACGCACACGTTGTTTGGGCCGAGTGAACGACTGTCGGCATCTCGCATGTCCTCGAGCTCCAAGAGGGACCTGCAGCACGCTCGCCCGGAGCTTGTCCCCCGGCGCTCGAGCTCGAGCTCCCGAACGGATCTCCCTTCATCCTCCGCTTGTCAGTTGCAAGAGTTCACCATTGCGGATGGCAAGGCCCGGCTGTCCTCCAGTTTCAGTCGAAGAGACCAAGGCTCCGCCTGTTCGAAACCGGCGCAGGAGTTCGCAGATCATGTCAACATGGAAATGCCCCCCGAGCCCTCCCGGCGGTCCCCCAGCCGGCTGTCTGGCATTGCGGACCGGCCGCCGTTGCCCAAGGGCGAGGGCCGGGCCCCTTTCCCGTTTTTGAAGCGGGGCTTTTCCTTGGGGCGAACCCTCATCGACCCGGAGGGCCAGCTGCTGCCCCGGACGGACCTGAGGTCCATGTCGGAGCGCACGGAGCTGGAGCGGTCGCGCAAGAAGTTCGAGTTCGAGTTGTTTGTGGGCGAAGGAGCTCCCACGCGAGAAGAGGAGAAGGCGCAGAAGTGGCTCTCCATTGCCCGGAAGACGCTGAACCGGATTGTTGGCAGAGAAAAGCGGGCTCTCCATGGTCCGCAGAATCAACAAAGAGTTGAGCTCTCCGCCATACCCAGCTAGCGCCAGCGTCCTCCATTTTTGACCCCTGGTGAGTTTGTTTGTTGTAGAGAGTTTGGGTAACCAGATGCGGTGATTTGTAGTCAGAAGAGGAACAACAACGAGAACAGCATGTCATATTGTACATTAACTTCATTAATAGGATTGATAGATGACACTTGCGGGTTTGGACGGAGCAATACTTGTGATGGGAGCAGCGTAGAAGTTTGGTAACAACTCAGTACTTTGGGCATGTTTGAGCAAGAAGACACTGGTTTACCGCGAGGTACTTGCAGTGATTCATTTATACCTCCCATTTTGTGAGGATTTTTCTGATGTTTATTTGAGATTGCACTCAGGATCACTTTCCTTAATACCTTTCAGTGGACTCTTCTAACCCAGCCAAATCATGCTATTGAATGTGCAATTAATGAGTTCAAAGCGCATGGAAGGTAATTAAAGAGTTCACAGCATCGTCCGATTCACAACAATCCGTCTACACTGACGAGTAATGGGCCACATCTCCACTTGCTCCTTTGCAGGTACATTGCCGAACGTGTAAGCCTCTTTCTCTATCATGAGGCTTATATAAGTCGAGTGGGAAATTATTCTGTTGCATTTCAGATTGGTGCTTCCAAACCAGGTACTCGTGTGATAAATCAATGCAATATTGCCCTGATTTGCAATGTCATGGTGCAGGCACTCGGTTACCAGGGTTTATGCTCGACTGTGCTTTCACATCCATAACAAAGTAATATGATGGGGTCTGTAATGAAATGACGGAGGTCAATAAACGATCTAAACAAAATTTGGAGGTGACACGGTAATTTTGCCAAGATGCTCTAAACTCGTATTTGCCACCTTGTAGTGTCTGAAATCCAATCATCATCATTCCTAGGTTCTCTTTTGCAAATATGCAAGAAGAGAAGCTGATGATTGGAAACGCATGCTCCATATTAAGTTGTCTTTCACATCCCGTCTATCGAATATACTACAAAATCATCTCTAATCTGCTGTGCTGCAAAACGTGCATCAGTGTCATCTTGATTCTTGAACGAGAATTGGGGGGTTCCAAAGCACAGTATATCTAGAGCCACTAGCTAGTTTACGTACACATGGCATCATGTTTGCCGTGCCTCTATCAAAATGGTTCCGTCGGCCTTGAACTTACATCGAAGCTTTCACATCATCAGAATCCACCTTGACCTGCACAGCAGAGAGCCAGATTGAATCTATAAGGCAACAGTCAAAACCATTCCGAAGGCTATAAAATCTGCAAACATCGATAGGAGTCAGTTGGGCTCTACCTGCTTGAAATGATTCTGCAAGGCCGGCACTCTTCAAGGAATCTTGGAGCTTATCACGCACGGCCAAGTCGGATGACTTGGATAGACAGTTTTGCCTAGCTAGTAGTGTATAAGGGAACCAAGCCGCACACATGTGCTTCCGCTTTATTCCGTCTGCAGGCTTCTGCGGCCATGAAAAAATGTAATGCGACATTACACTTGCCCTTCGCCAACTACAGACGGTAGGCAGCACGTACTTTTGTACTCCTTTAGAATAATCTTAAATCTGTGTCATATGTAGCAGGGATCTCTTGCATTTTGCAACCTATCAACTTCAAAGGCAACAAAATTCAGGATTAATTAATTAAACGACAATACTCAATATGGAAGTCGAGGATCGGGCCCTTACCCGACTGCTCCATGCTCTTAAAGACTCCAAGACGAGTACAGTCGCTTCAGCAAGATGGTCAAAGTCTAACTAAATGCGCAACAACGCAGCAGAATCAGCACCAAGGCCTTCCATGCCTGCGGCACCGGCATCCTTTCCACAAGGGAGGTAGGAGAGGTAACCATGAGGTAATGGTCAAATATTTCCCACATGATAACCACCTCGTAAGTGGTAAACTACTATGAGTTTACTACTTCGGAGGTGGTTACTATGCGGTAATGGCCAAATTATTCTCACATGGCAACCCCTCCTACCTTCCTTGTGTTCCACCTTGCAAACTCAGAAACCAATCTGTGCCATGAATGTACGAATGGTAACTTGCCTTGAATAGGTTGACAAGTCAGAGGGGAAGTTCCATGTGCTTATCCACGTTAAGAATCGACTTTGCGATTATCACTGGTAGGCGTGGATGCAAACTTCAGTATTTTTCTTGAAATAAACAACAAAAATTTAGAACCTTACTTGACAAGACAATCAAGGAAGGAAAATCGACAAGTCAACAGCAGTTTTTTTTTTTGGTTTTCAAACAAATGGTAATGTGGCCTTTCTTTCAAGAAGGTTCTGAGTTTTGTGGCTCCTTCATTCTTGGGGTTTGAATTGAAGGAGGCCAATTTAAAGTATGCAATTTTGAATATGTAATTTTTGTATGCAATTTTTGCATATGCTGGCTCTGCACAATGGATGAAATGATGTTTTAGAAGCATTGTGGCAATAGTGTGCACGGCCATCATTACAGTCTGGCATTATTTAACAGATTTATCCCCTTTTATTTCTATAGGCTTGAAGCTGCACATTTTTTTGGGAGGAAATTGGGCATTTAATTGCCTAAAAAAACATATGTTAACAGCCTATGCCAAACCAAGCATGTCGTTGCATAAGATTTATAAACAGAGGTCAGAACCTATCAAATACTCCTGGAGCTTGCCACGCAGTTCGAGCAGTTCCAATTGCTGGTAGCTTTGGCCCTGTTTCATCTTCTCCGTTTTTGTCATTTGTTTCCGCCCAATCCTCCAAAAGTGAACCGGACGTGAGAAGCAATCTGGTACTGACAGGCTCTCCTCTCGTCCTGCAAATTCGTAAACCAGCATTGCTAATATGCAGATAGAACGTACAGTTTGGGAGTATGCAGAGATCCTCGACGCAAAAGTCAAAGGTCTTCGAGAAGCGTCAAGGGCTGGTTACATTAGCCTAACTATATGTCAAAATTACAATTGTTTATAAAAACAGTCTCGCAGGGATTGTCTCGTTTCTCCGCCAGACCGGCTGGTTGTTTTGTACTTTTATTTTTGCAATGAAATTCCGTTTCATTTGTGTCCAAAAACACACAAACAGACAGTCTCGTCAACGTCCTCAGCTCTGACGTCATGCAGAGCTCAACAATGATCAATTTTGCCAACAAAAAACCTAAAAAAACCGTCAAAAGACATGGAAATTAAAAAAAAACTGCTTCACAACTGCCTGAGTCAAGCAAGACGGTGGCAAATTTATTAGCAATTCAACATTTGCCAGGACAAGGTCCACAATTCCGCATTCACTCACAGTAAATTACTGGGTGTAGCTTCTTCAATTTGAAGTAAACAGCAATTCCGTGCTATGGCATCCATAACTTTCTCCAATTCCCTCTGTTGCACAGTTAAATATTCAAAAGGCTCAAATTACGTCATTTGCAAGATTCCAAATGTTTTAATGCAGAAATTAATAACCAAACATAGAGGAATGACAGACAAGCAAAAGCAAGTTGCAAACCTTTTGAGTATGGAATCCTTCCAAAACAGAAAGAGAAGAGAGAAAGCTGTTTCATACAACCGACATTGAATAAGTGACCACACAACCTCCTCTGGTGTTGCACTGCCGTCTATACACTAAAAATGATGATTAGATGAATGGAGAGTACATCAGCTACTCTCACATGAACTATACTCTTTTGCGTTTTTCTAAGACAGCAAAAACCCTACAAGTGTACGGATAGTACTTTTTCAAAAATTACTGAGTTTATGGAATCCACATTTATCTAAAATTCCTTTCCTTCATGCTATTGTAGAATTGTTGTAAACCGTGAAATGAATCACATGAAAGAACACAGGAGAACCATCCGATATGATTTCAGAGAAATTCCCTGTAGTAGTTTGTATCCAGATTAAAATGACATCTTTCACTCATGGATCTAAAGACATGCGTTTGATTTGCACTCACCAACGACCAAATGCTTCACATCAGAATGAGAAAGCTGCATCCTGGCTTTTTTAAGAGCCTAGTCCTTCTCAAGATCTTCAGGGTTGATAGTTCGGAAATGCTTTTCTATCCGTTTCATCACACTGTGATTGAAGTTGAAGTCTCATGTATCAAGAGATACTGTAAAATAATCAAGTTAAATAACTTCCATGACATTATAGTTGCTTGCTTAGTGTGTCGGAGGCGTATGATTGCTCCAGTATAATCGTCCCTTTCACTCCTAGTTGGTGCATATTCCATGCGGTAGACATTTGTTTTTTCCATGGCAGACTCTCTTCCAGCAAGGATGTTGTTAGAACGTAAAGTACTAGCCTCTTGCAATATGCAACTTTGGTGAGCAGTTTGGAGATCTTCAAGTGGATATCACTGCACAGCGTGCCTACATTGGTTCTGCGCTTTCTTTAATCTTTGGGTAACACTCTTCACTTTGCTTCCATCACAGGGACATAATTAAGTTTTTGTAAATAACTGGAATTAAGGAGACATTGCAAGTGTAGGTTTGAATGTCATACGAAAACAGGAATTCTCATAAATTGGCGAATAGAAGTGAAGGTCCACACTTTTTAACTGGGTTATTTCAGTGCTGGGGGGTTTAAACTGTTGTCATGGCAGTTAACATCTAGTCTGCAAAATCAATCAGACAGTTCATACGCAAACAACAATGCACTCGTCCTCACATCAGTAAGCAACATGTGCATTACATGTGGAAGTTCTGTTCTGAATAAGGGTTACAAAATGACTTATCCTATGGTCAAAATTATTGTTTAAAAACAAAAATCTACCTGGCAGGAAGGGAGTTGCATTGCCTCGGAGCATGTCACCCCAAGTAAGAATAGGTTCGCAATTTGAGCCGTAGTCCTCCGCAAACTGTACACTTATGTATGGTCCTCACCATCAAGTCTGTCATCAGGAACTTCAGGGCATGTCAAAATCGTGCATTGAAACGCTATCAAGATTTGGTGCAAACCTCCGTGCACACTCAATCAATAGCATGTCGGCCCGTCGATCTGTAACTCCAAAGCCACGCAAGGCCAGGTCGGAAGATCTACACACCCCTTGACAAGCTGGCTGCATGACTTCGTTATCAGGCTCTCTTCCGGATCTAAAATCAAGTATAGGATATCATTCCTAAAATCGTACAGATTCTGAATCCAAATATAAAAGTAAGCACAAAGGCACATGATATTGCATGCACACAGTTAACACAGTTAACTTACATTGACTCCAGTCCGGTTTCCCTGGTTGGCAGCATAGACGGGTAACATTCGGACAGTGAGACCCCAAACACTCCATCAAGGATCGTAGGCTCATTCTTCTGTTGTGCGTCCTATGTCCATTTCAGCGGTAGTTACACAGTTTCACACTAACAATATATTCAAGCATTTGTTAACCCTTCCAGCAATCGGATACATTCCCTCTTATAACACACAAGAGGTACATACAATGCAGCTGTTAATTGACACGAATGGAAAGAATGCTCCAAGCTCCAAACCCTAAACGCTCCTTTAGGTGATTTTCCACCAACACTGCATACATGACAGAAGCATCTTGAGAGTAGGTGTGCAACTCTTGCATGTCGCCGCTCCCACCAATGCAGCATAGAACCTTGTGCGAAACCGAAACCGTAAAGTTGTCTTCTACACTGTGCGCACTCTGGAATGTACCAGTACACCAGCTTCACCGTCCGTGCCAGTTCCCGTATGATGGCAATGTCAGGGGACAAGGGAGCTCAAGATGCACCCTTTCGAGCACACATAGCAGATTCCCGCGGCCCAAGATCCTTTTAAGCATGTTGAGCCGCAAGACACTACTATGGGTCCAGAAAATGGGGATCTAGAGCGGTCGCAAGTCGCAACTAATAGCTCCATCAGCTTTCCCCAAAGCCCACAAAACAAGTCAAAATACCATGGCAACACAATGCTGAACAAAGTTGTGTTGAAAGAGCAGAATCGACGCATCTCACTACCTAAAAATTGAAGATCCCCAAAAGAAACAAAACAGGCTGGACCTATAACCGATTTAAAAAGCCCTCGCCAAGACCAATCTCCATCAAAGGCTATCAATTACCGCAATGCAGAACAAAAATCAACATTTGGCACCAGTGCTGCCCAGAACTTACAACAGGTTTGTGTACAGCGAGACCTCCAGAGTCTAGATGCAAGCGAAAGCAGTACCGCAATCAGAAGTGGCCTCGACGAGTTAATACCGTTGGATCAAGACGATCGGTGGGATACAATCGCAGGCCTCACACACATGGTCCTCCCCCGCCACGCCTGGCCAGGCTCCGCCCAGCCACGTGGCGAGGCGCCAGTGGCGGGGAGGATGGGCTGCGGGGGGTGGCGGTGGCGGTGGCGGTGGCGGTGGCGGAGGCGCACAAACCTCCAGCCAGCCCCGCCCCGCCTGGCCTGAAACGCCTGCGGGTTTTAACCCCACTATGCTTTTTGTTTTTTTTTATTTGTATTTTTTGTTTTCATTTTCGCTAGGTTTTTAGAGTTTAGGGTTTAGGGGTTTTGGTTTAACGACTTATTTTATTTGCTCTTGTTTTGGAGTGTGAAGTTTTTTGGCTCTAGTTTTAGGTTACAATTTTGCAATTAGATTGCTTTTAGAATATCTTTCCAAGTTTAGAGTTTAGAAAAATTGTACGCAAAACGTTATGAAGATGGCCAATCATACACTCTTAATTTACTTTGCGTTCATATTTGTGCTCATGACCTTCTGTGGCCATAGACGACGACGTCATGTAGTGCCCATCAATCCAATTGAAATTGAAGGAGGTTTAGGGTATAGGCGTTTCCTCCCAATTATTGCTGTTATGGTGTGCAGGCAACATTTTCCACGATGCATGTGGTGGGTTGAGCCACGCCAATATATCCACCACGACGTTGTTGAAGACAATGTCTGGCATACAACGCCACAAATGTTGGACATAAGGTATTGGCAAACCTATTGTATGGATTTCTTAGCATTTCAGGCTTTGGTTGATTTATTGACACCCTATTTGTGTCCCACTGCTATTACATTTGTAAGAGCTCCCATCCCGGTTAGAAAACAAGTGAAACTTGTTTTGTATCAATTAGCACAATGTGTAAGTTGTGCTAGGATGCACAACTTATATGGATGTGGAAAGTCCACTATTTAAAAATACACTATGATAGTGTGTCGGGCATTAGGAAGTGGTGAGGATGGTTTATTTTTTCATTTTATTCACACACCTCAAGGCGATCAACTTTAGAATATTATAGAGACTTTTAGGGACATCACTGGCTTACCAAATATTGTTGGTGCAATTGATGGCTCTCATATTCCTCTCACAACCCAACCAACCAGACAATACACTCCCATGTCCCAAGATTTTTTTAATCGCAAAAAATTCCATAGCATTGTTTTACAAGGAGTGTGTGATGCGAATAGGATGTTTTGGAATGTTTGTGCTGGCCAACTTGGAGGTGTACATGATGCGGGGCAATTTGTTGCGTCTTCTTTATCTGCACAACTAAGTACAAGGCAAATTCTAGTAAGGCCGGTTATCCACTTGGGTGGAATGGACATTGGGCCTTATCTAATTGGCGATACAGCTTATCTAAGCAGACCATATTTGCTTCAAAACTTCAAATTGGGTGATCCTACGATGATGGATCACAATAGGTACTTTTTTATTCCTATTTTGTGTTATTGTCAATAGTAAATAATGAGTTTTATTTTTATGTTCTCTCATACTAATTATTTTTTTTTTTTTTTTTCAAATTTGATTTTTCAGTCAACAGTGGTAAAGTAGTTATCGAGTAGGCATTTGGAGCTCTAAAGAATCGTTGGCGCAGTCTTAAAGGATTCAATATATCAGTTGACAAGGCTACTCTTGTTATCTTAGCTTGTTGTGTTTTACACAATTATTGTGAGCTGAAGAGGCAACATGTGCCTTTGCCAGCAGATGTTAGACTTCAATGTGATCCTTATGCTGGTTTTCACGTTGAAAGAATGCAACTTCCTGCTGAAGGTTTGGCAGCAAAACTGGAAGGGGAAGCTATGAGAGATGTGTTGTTTGCATCATGGATGGAACGTAATCCACAATAAAATAATTTTTTGTGTTCAGCTTAACATTCATTGCACTCTAAGGAATGAATGCATTGTAATAGTGTTTATGATTATGAATGTTCAACTTCTCAAAAAATTGTACACCTATATCAGAGAAGTAAAGATTTTATGTTTGATGGGCAGATCTTGTTTTGCATTTAGTTTCTTCAATCATAAAATTCAATATCACCTTAAATATAAATAAGTTCATAATTTTATGAATCAATTCACACAAATGAATATTGAAGGTCTTACGCCTCATAGCATATAAATCATTGAATATATATTAACAAAACCTTGAAACAATGAAATGAACAAAAGTTCTAAACAATGACATTAAAAAGGCGTCTAACCTTTTAAACAATGAGATTAACGAAGCTCATGCCCTTGACTTGTCTGCAACCAAGCTGAGAAAGAAGGAGAATCTATTAAACCTTGAGCCTGCAACCAAGCTAAGGAAGAAGGACCCTAAGAACTGTAGTGAAACTACAGTCACGCAACTTTTTTATCCTCCAGAACCCCCCAAGCCCTACCTTTTTTACCCGCTGCGTTGAAATCTATGCTGTGCTTGGCTTGGCGGTGGCCAAGTCCGCCAAGCCTAAAATTGTCGGCCCGCCAAGCGGGGGTGGCAGACCGCTGGCCGGGTGTAGTGTTTCTTGGCCATGTGCGTGGGGTCGCAGCCTTTCATTGCTATAGGAGTGCAAACGTCCACGCCGTGTGTACTGCTGGGAATCGGACAGAGCATGGGAGCGGGCCCGGCGGCACGGGTTGGGAATTACGGTACACCATGAGTCCATGACCCTCCATTGAAACACCATGCACACAACCCTATGATCAAAAGGGTTTGGGACAGACTTCCATGCCATGCATGTGAGTGCTAACTTAGTTAGCGTTTAGTATTTAGAGAGTGACTCTTTTGGGGAGTTTTAACCCTCAATCAATGCTTTTCAATGTGTTAAAGGTCTATAAGGGCCACTTCACACTATGGCTATCCAAGTCAAGAGGCTGTGGGATTGAGTGGCCAAACTTTGTTAACCCCTAAAGAACCAAAGAACCAAGGTGATTTTCCTATCAAAAAACACTCAAAACTGTCATTTCTATTGCAAAGAGAAAAGAACTTTAAATTTTATTTTACTTTTGCATATCCAACCTTCAATCTTATACTTGACTAATATATGAATACATCAAAGAAACTTTAAAAACTTTGACCAAGTAGATTGTAAGATATATGCAATTAAAGTGAAGAAAACAAGTTTTTTGCACCTTGTTTGACCTGATTTTTTGGCTTCGAATCTTTTTAGTTCAAATTTTTCCCACTCTTGATTTTGATTTTCTACTTATTTAAGTTAAGTAGTTGAGTTCAGAATCTACAAAAAAAATTAGGAAAAAACACACTTAATTTTCACTCATTAAAAAACTCTTAAGTAGAAGTGGGTTCACGATTGTAGAAAAAAATAAATTGTTAATAGCTTTTAGATGGAAATGAATCACAATAATTCCAATGGTGAGATTGTTCTAGCAAAAAAATTTAACCTTGTCTAACAATTTTTTCTTTTAAATTCTAAAAATTGCATTCAAAAATGAATTCTACAAGTTATTTTTTCAAGAAGATACTTAGATTGCCCAAAAAACTAAGATTGTCCATAACTTTCTCATTATTAGTCCAAATTGAATGAAACAAAGCTTCACATGTAGACAAAAATAAAATCTTTGAGAAAAACATTTGAAAAAAAATTCTTTTGACTTTCTGTGATTTTTTTTGTACTCCCCGCCAACTCCATTTTTGCTTATTGTGCTATAATTTTTGCTCTCGGGCATCAATTAAAATGAAAATTATTTATTCACAAAACTCTTACAAAAATACACAATCTCCAAAAATCCCAAAAAACATCACCAAAAATTGCGACAGTAGGAACCTGCCTGGACCCAAATTGTCCCTCGAGGAGACAAATGGTCCTTTAGGGGTTAAGAGTCCAAAGAAATAGTCCTGACAAAGAATTATTTTATGAAAAAAGCTCAACGGCTTTTCAACCATAGTTTGGGTTTTCATTCTTGTTTGACCCAAACTTCCTTTGAGAGTCCGTTGCCTTGGTAAAAAATTGGTCAAAAAATGTTGTTATGTAGACAACTTAGGGGTTGATGGACTGTGGACTTTGCCATCTAGTATAAAGACTCAAGAAGTCAAACTTTTGGTTTCTTGCAATGTAGTTGGTGGAAATTGAACGGCCTCTCAACCTTTGGCCATAGTGTAAAGTGCCCCTAAATGTCACTAAAGTACAAAAATCTCAAGCGCACTAGCAATGTACATATTGTAGTAGACATGAATCAAAGTTGGTGTC
This sequence comes from Neckera pumila, assembly GCA_963969595.1. Lineage (NCBI taxonomy): Eukaryota > Viridiplantae > Streptophyta > Bryopsida > Hypnales > Neckeraceae > Neckera > Neckera pumila. The sequence continues at coordinate 46,720,503 of OZ018409.1, read as the reverse complement.
ATTTGGCCTTGTAGACTGCAAAATTATAATATTTTTGAGCTGAAAAAGGATGTTAAAATTTTCCTAGCAATACATTTGGGGGTAAAATTTGATTTTTGAACCTACTCAAATGAAACAACTTTAACCCCTAAATGCCCAAGGCACCCAAATCTGGTGTTTGCAAAACTTTGAAGTTAAATAAAACTTAACCAAGTTGCTATTTTTAATAGTGTATATTTTTAGAAAGTTCTTCTCGAGGTCTAGTTTTAGCATCAAAAATCTGATCTTGAAAATGAATGATGGTGATTTTTCTATTCAAGATTTTGTGCAAGGGTACCCAGTGCAATCTTGACTTCTCGTAGTGTTGAGAGCTCTTAGAAATGAGCCTCAAATACACTAGATCTTGGAGGAAAATTCACATTTAAAATTCATTTAAAAAAATTATAGAGTAGATTTTAAGAAGCCGTAAATTGATTGGGGTTATATATATTAGGCTCTTTAACCTCATATTTTTTTGGTCACCAAATTTTTAGATTTAACTTTTGAAAAGAAGATTGAAAGACTTTGCATCACTTTTGCAGTTTTAACACCCTCATGGTCAAACATTATAATCTTTTGCTCTATAAGTGATATTGTTGTGTTTCTTTTTTCTATGAGATCTCTAACATGTCTAGTTTGAATTTGTACGGTTATAATTCAAAAAGAATTGATACAACTTATCAAAATGTTGGCATTTTGTTCAATTTAGAGCAAATTCCAATAAACTCAAAATAGGCCTTAGGCATTTAGGTGTTAAAACATAAAATGATTTAAAATCAGCATGGAACCAAAAGAACTTGGAATGGTATAAATAGCTTCTTTTTATTTGTAACGCTAATTCTTAAAGTCCCATCATTCCTTTAGAAGAAAAATCAAAGTTCAGGCAAGTACTTATAATTTCAGGCTAAAAACTTTTTAAACTTTTAAAAAAAAATTTCAAGATAGAAAAACAATTTGTAGATTAAAACAAATGATTCCATTAAGAATAGAATGACTAGTGCAATATGATATTGTTGTACAAAAAATGTGAGATTAAATTTCAGTGGTAGACAAGCAATAAAAAAACAGCATTATAATTAAAATAATAACTTTAGTACTTTGAATGATGTTTTAAAATTTATAGAAGGGCATTGCCTTAGACTTCCTATAAAAACTTCTAGACATACTTGTCACTGTCAAAAAAATAGCTATTGACCCCGTGGGATCGGGGCTGTCTTTTGAGTGGACAGTGATACACTCCACCCAAAAGTTTCAGATCAAATTATTTTTCGGAACCCCTCCATTTCATTTTATTTTGTATGTGAGGGGGTTAAAAAATAAGTTGATCTAAAAATAATCAGAATATCCCAATACACCCCACCCCCCTCAATCTTGTATTCTTCAAGATGAATTTGTTTGACAATTGATATGGATTAACCCCTAAAGTTTCATGACTGTGTTCTCACCAAAAACGCTCCAAAACTGCCATTTCTAATACAACTACAAATTTTTTGGAAAAAAACAATTTTTGACACATGTAACCGTAGGATCTTGTAGTATGATATTTTGAAAACATGTGGTAAAATTTTCAGAAAATTCCACCGTGTGGATCATAAGATATAAGCATTCAAAGTCTTCAAAACCATTTTTTCAATCCTGCGAAAAACCGGGCAGCTGCACTTTGCAAGCTCACTTTTCAATGAAAAAATGCCGAAAAAGGTGGTGCTTCTTTGAATTCAGTTTCCTAAACAAGTTGTCTATATGCTTGAAAAATTTCACATCATTTGGAATTGTACAACATATAGGAAAAAAATAGTAAGTAGAAAGAAGTAGAAAATGATTCAAAATACTAAATTGTTAAAATTTTAATCATGGAATTTAAAAAAACCAATCCCAGCGGTTGTAATGTTGTAATAATCAATCTACATCCTAGGATTTTTTTTTTTTCCAAAAATATTGAAAATTGAGTTAAATAAACGACTTTAAAGATTTTTTTAGAGTAGACAATCCATAACTGCCCGCAAACCAAAAACCCTCTTAACTTTTGACTCATTGATTGAAATGGAATGATTCAAAGCTTTTTAAGTATATATAAATGTAGAGAACCAATTTCAAAAAAAAAATTCCGGAAAAAATGATTTTTTCTGATCTACCCAAATTGCCCAGTTACGAAAAAAAGCAACATATTAGGTCACAACTTTTGACTCGTATTTCAAAATGTCATGAAACTTGGTACACATGAAGATATTCCTTGCCCCCACCTTCTATTAAAATTTCAGCCTCAAATATGGATATCTCTAGTCACATGTACCTGCCCAAAATTTCTATACAACCAAAAAACACATGTTGGTCCTTTAGGGGTTAAATGGTTTCTGTATTGATTTTCTGTACCTGTACACATATTGTATATCGATTTATGTATCGTATATCACTATATGTATAATCTATCAATATACATATTGTATATATGTATACATACCATATATAAGTCTATAGTGTCCGTATCGAGACCAACAGTAGGGAAGGATGTTTTGTTTTTGTTTTTCAAAAACGATCAATGGCTACTGCTTTTTTTGGGGGGGGGGTGGTGTTGGAGGGCAAATTAATTGACTAGGGGTGTTCCTCTCTTTTCAGTGGATAGTACTAGGGCTTCTACTAACCTAATTGAGTTGATAATGACCTCAATACCCAGTTTAATACATGCCCAATACAATTCATAACACTATAAGAAACTTTCACTTTAGGTGACGAGCCCTAATTTTTTATGACGGATTTTAGGTGATGTCAATGTTGACAACCCAAAATTTTTATGTCAACAAAAATGTACAATGTAACATCAATATTGACAATCCAATGTTTTTTAGTCAACATTGATGTTACTTTGGACATTTTTATTGACATAAATTTTTTTGGGTTCTCAACATTAAGATCACCTAAAATACGTCATAAAAAATTAGGGCTCATCATCTAAAACGGGGGATTCTTGTAGTGTAATACTTCATTACCAACTGTGTAATTCTATTGCAATAATGAACCGATTTGCAATAATTTGAGGCTAACTGAGAGTGCATTGATGACAATGTGTAATTTTAGGCATATATTATGCCCATTCTAGATACATATTATCTTTGTTTTGTATAATTCGCTCTTTAAAGCAAGCAATTTTTTCCTTCATTTTTATTTTTTGTTTTCCTGTACAAACAATTTGAAATGGAGCTTTTTTTAATGTCTATAATAGAAGTTTGGAATAGAATGGAATCTTCTAATTTATTTTATTGTCGACATGAAAATATTAGATTCATTCCATTTGGATATTGATGTAAAAGTTATAGAGCATCTTGTCTTGCAATCAATTATAGAATCTTTAAGTAAAAAGACCATGTTGGATTTGTTTCTGAACTCCAATTTGACAATTTTCAAAAAAGAAAAGTTTCGTATTGTTAAGTTTATTTGCTAGAACAGTCTTGCTAATGGAATTAGTGTATTTTAATTCCATCTTAAAGCTATTAAAGTCCATATAGTTTTTCCTTCTATTTTGTACCTATTCCTATTTAATAATTTATTAAAGAATAAAAACTAAGTATTTTTTTTGAATTTTTTTTTGCAAAATTTCAATACAATTCTTCAACATAAAAAGCTATAAAATCAAAATCTTTGATGCAAAAAACTTAGGGTAAGAACTAAGAAGATTCAAAGTTAATAATCTAGTAATGGAATGTGCAAAAAAAACATTTTCTTTACTTTGAACACAAATATCATGCAATCTATGCAGTCATAGATTTTTAAATTTCTTCCATATATTTTTGTATTAGTCTATTGCAAGATCCTATAAGGTAGACCAGTCCAATTCTGTCCCCTACTTTTGGCCACAATATTGTCAAAAATACATCCAAATCTGTCCAAAAATATATCAAAATCCATTCATGATTTTGACAAAATTAGTACATTAGCTCCTAAAGGACTAGCATGCTACTTTTGGCAATATAGCAATTTTAGACAGGTGCATGTGATTAGAAAATTTGCATATTTTAGGCCCAAACTTGAAGTTGTGGACAAGAAATAAGAGGCAAAAGTTATGGCCTAATATGTTACTATTTTTTGTAAATGGGCAATCTGAGGATTCCGGGCAAAATAAAAAAAAATTCCTTTTCTAAGGAAAAAAAATTTGAAATTTGTTTTATAGATTTACATATACATGGAAAGTTTTGAATCATTCCATTTCAATCAATGAGATGAAAGTTATGAGGAGTTTTTGTTTGCGGATAGTTATGGATTCTCTACTCTAAAATAAACTTTGAAGTCCTTTATTTTTCTCAATTTTCAATATTTTAAGAAAATAATAAATTCATAGGATGTAGATTGTTTATCACAATACTACAACCATTGGCATTGGCATTTTTCAATTCTATAACTAAATTCTTAACAATTTTGTATTTTGAATCATTTTCTACTTCTTTCTATTTACTATTTTTTTCTTATATGTTTTACAAATCCAAATGAAGTGAAATTTTCAAGTATGCAGCCAATTTGCCTTTAAAAATGAATCCAAAGTAGCACCACTATTTTTGACTTTTTTTCATTCCAATGTGTGACCTTGTGAAGAGCATTTGCCTTGTGTTTTGCAAAGCCCAAAAAATGATTTCAGCCAATTCCAACACTAGTATCTTCCAATCCGCACAGCGGAAAATTCGGAAATTTTTTCCATAACTTTTCAAACCAGTATACTACAAGATCCTATGGTTACATATGTCCAACAATGTTTTTTTTCCAAATGTTTATTTGGTACTGGTGCTCAAAACGGCAATTTTGGAGCGTTTTGGAAGAAAACCTAGTAAGGGAATTTAATCCCTAAAGGACCAGGGCCTTTTTTCTGCCAAAGAACTCTCAAAACTGCCATTTCTAGAGGAAAGAGTAAAAAAATCTGAAAATTGTTTTTTTTGCACATCCAACTATAAGATCTTATACCTAACTACTATGACAATGTGTGGAAAAAATTTCAGAATTTTTGACCACACAGATTGCAAGATATCTGCGTTCAAAGTGAAAAAAACAAGATTTTCAGCACATTGCGGGACTAGACTTTTTGACTTTGAACATTTTTAACTTAAATTTTTTGCACTATAGAGTTTTGAGCTTTAAATCTTTATAGTGTAGAATTGAGTTGAGAGTCTAGGAAAAAAAAAGAAATTCAAAAAAACTTAATTTTCGTTCTTAAAAAAATTGTTAAGTAGAAGATAGTACAAGATAGAAGGAAAACCTAAAATATTAATATCTTTTAGATGGAATTAAAATGCACGAATCCCAATGGTGAGATTGTTTTAGCAAGAAAACTAAACCATGTGGAACTTTGTTTTATGAAAAATTGCAAAAATTGCATTCCAAAATGAATCCTACAAGTTATTTTTTTCAAGAAGATGCTTTAATTGCCCAAAAAACAAGATTGTCTATAACTTTCTCATAAAAAGTCCAAATGAAATGAATCAAAGCTTCCCAAATAGGCAAAAATATAATCTATAAGGGAAAAAAATTAAAAAAATTAAATTAAATTTTTTTGCAAATTTTTTTTGCTGCCCGCTCTTCCCTGTTTTGAGCTTATTTGGGCATAACTTTTGTTCCCGGGCACCAATTGAAAAAACAATTATATTCCCACAAAGCTTATCAGTTTTACTATCTTTAAAAAATGTTTCAGAAAATCACGACAAAAATTCAGCCCATAGGTACTTGTCCGAAATCCCATTTGTCCGTTGAACGGACACTTGGTCCTTTAGGGTTTAAAGGGTTAATTCTATTTAGGGGTAACGTGTCAATACATAACTGGTGAATACTTAAGTGCTAATAGATGCTTAAAAAGCCAGTTATGGGTTGTTAACAGGATGTGTATGACTCCACTCTATTGATTTTCTAATTCCAGGGAACCTACTTTAGAAATTCACAGAAATTACAATTTTGATTGTAAAATTATTATTCCTCTTAAGTTTGGTTTGTGAAACAAGTGCACATCTGTGAAGAATATGTGACCTTCTTAGAGTTGTCCCCAAGATAGTCAGATTGTAAATCAGGGTGATAATAAGCTTATCTACTTTAGTTATAAAGCCAAAAATAAATATTTTAAGATTATTGCTTTTTACAGTAGAAATGGCAGTGATTTTTATGACAAAAAAGACCTTTGGACTTTAGGAATTATTCATATCTATATAACTCGAGTAATAAACACTAAAAGAGAATGGGGTGTTTTAAATGAGTTTTTAATTATAATTTTAGACATAAGATTTTAAGTAATGACCTTTAAGACAATTTTTAGTAAAATTTTACTAGAAACACATGTATATCTAGCAACTTGTCCCTAGCAGCCAGGGTCCTTTCTTTGAGTGACATTAGAGGACATTTGAGGCGTCTAGAAGACCGTTTCAGGCCCGTTCCCAATGCTGTCCCAATTCTATGAACAGCCAGTACGGACTGTTGGATTCTTTTAAAAAAAATAAAAATAAAAATTGCCCAAATTATCATTCTAAGCAAATTTTGTTTTATATTATTTTATTTTTTGCCGAAAATGACATGGCATGGTGTCGACCACATCAGCCAACTGCTTCCCCTGCGTTCCCGCAGTCTGGGAACGCAGGGGAACTCGCAGTCTTTTAGAGGCCTCAAATGTCCCCTAATGAGAAAGAAAGGGACGCCGAGCCCTGGTGGCCGTAACGTATTACGGACTATTCATTACCCTGGTGGTCGAAGCTATTCATTCTGTAAGCTCCTCTCAGGGGCAGAGGAGAGGAGAGAGGCATTTTGTTCAATTTAGAGCAAATTTCAGGAAGCCGAAAACAGGTCTTGGGCATTTAGGGGTTAATTAAGCTTAGCTAGGTGAGGAGCACACATACAGGAACTTACAGAAGCTTATTTGTGTCTACTCATATTGATATTGATGGCGGCGTCGACGAAATCGCAGTGGGACAGTCTCACCAAGGAATTCGGCTCGGGCCATTGGTATCGACCCTTGTGTCAACTGCCCCTGTTGAAGTCCCTGGTGGAGAAGCTGGCGCCGAATTCGAAGCCGTGGAAGGGGCTGGATGTGGGGTGTGGAGTGGGCATTAACACGCGCCTCATGCTGCAAGCAGGTGAGGCGAGCTAGGTCCGTCTGGTTAACTGTCTGTATGCACTGTCGGAGAGGGAGGGAGCGAGCGAGAGAGAGAGCGAGAGAGAGCGAGAGAGAGAGAGAGGGAGCGAGCGAGAGAGCGAGAGAGAGGGAGCGAGAGAGAGAGGGAGCGAGCGAGAGAGAGAGCGAGCGAGAGAGAGAGAGAGGGAGCGAGCGAGAGAGGGAGCGAGAGAGAGAGCGAGAGAGAGGGAGCGAGAGAGAGAGCGAGCGAGAGAGAGAGAGAGGGAGCGAGAGAGAGAGCGAGAGAGAGGGAGCGAGAGAGAGAGGGAGCGAGAGAGAGCGAGAGAGCGAGAGAGCGAGAGAGCGAGAGAGCGAGAGCGAGAGAGCGAGAGAGCGAGAGCGAGAGAGCGAGAGAGCGAGAGCGAGAGAGCGAGAGAGCGAGAGAGAGAGAGAGCGAGAGAGAGAGAGAGAGAGAGAGAGAGAGAGAGAGAGAGAGAGAGAGAGAGAGAGAGAGAGAGAGAGAGAGAGAGAGAGAGAGAGGTCACCCCCGGGCTCTGTTTTTCCAGTGGGTTGGAGTGAACAATTCAGTTTTAGTTTCCGGAGATGAAATCACGACTTCTGGGTCTCCGAGAAGCAACGAACTGGTTAGCTCGATTGTAGGATTTATGATTTGAATTCACCGTGATTTTTGAAAGAAAAATGGAACATAATTCATATCAAAGGAGCTCAAAATCTGAAAAATTCACCATAAGTTAGTTGGATATTGTAGTGAAGAACATTGTGACGCAACCAAATTTCGTGACATTCTGTAATTAGAAAATCAATAGACTTTGATACTAGGTCAAAAATTCAAATACGGTAGCAATCAAAAATCCAATTTTAGGTGTTTATTTATTTTTCAAATTGGAATAGAAATTAGGCATGATAAACGTTGTTTCATTAGTTGAGGTCATATTCAAAAAAGAACATCATATCTTCATGGATGGAAGTGAGAAGGTGTCAAAGTACATTAAAAAAACAAACATCTTCTGTGATCCTTGGACTAAGCATCCTGTTCTCTAGAAGAATCAGTAACACCTCAATGAGGCAATTCCCCATCCATCTGCTTGCAAATACTCTCAAGGAAATCCCTAAAAAATAATCGGATGAAAAAAAAGCAACTCTTTATCTTCTAATGCTCAATTGAAATATTCAGTGACTAGTTCGATATTAGGCTTCCTTATAAGTCACTTCCCTTCATCTGTAATTTGGAATTTTTCGTAGACAGTTCTATTTGCCAAAGGAAGACTTTTGTGTATTGATGTTGGGAGCGTTTACGAAGAGACTTTTCTACGATCGACAGTCGGAGGTTATCTGCATCCTGCATTGATAGGGATTAGAACACTCAACCCTCAAGATTGCACGCCCTGTAATTCCACATTCCTTGTGTTTCTAGAGAATTTATCATGTTGTATAGGCATCTGACTAGACAACCTCCTCAGGTGACAGGAGCCCATTAGTCCACCAAGCGCTGTGAAGTCAGGGCTTATTTAAGGTTGAAGAATACGTTAGTTATTTTCTAATGCATGAGCTCTTCCTAGCACTTGTCAATGGAGTTTCTGATAATGATCGCAGCTCTTCCAGTCGTGAGTGCGTGACAGACATTGTTGTATGTTGTGGCCATTGTTTTCTGATTCAGGTGCAAGTTCTGTGCTGGCTTTTGATGTCTCCAAGAACATGGTGGAAGAAGCAAAACTGTCAACGGACAAGTTTCTCCACACTCAGTAAGAATCGCTCGCATCATTTTGAACTGCAACAACTTCAGTGAGCACTCATTCACAAACCTTGTTAGTTTCAGAATGTTTTGCACTAATTTGCGCTCTTTTGCTTCAGTGCCCTTCCCGAGTCAAGAGCAAATATTGTAGTCGCCTCTGCTACGGAGATCAGCTCCATTCCTGGTGCTCAAGAGGGAACTTTTGACCTTGCCATGTGCATCTATGTCTTTTGCAACTTGCTGTCTAAGGAAGAGGTATACCTTCATGCCAGAATCTCCTGAAAGTCGAAGCTTGAATCGGATTGTCAACACCACTTTGGAATCAGCTTTCAAGCCTCTTGGTTAAGAAAAATCGGGAACCTAAAAGTAGACCGTGCTGGAAATGAGAAAATCTTCTGATTGAAAGTGAGTTTGGGAGCCTCATGTTTGGCAATATTGATAAAGGAAGACATTTGATCTTTTGTTCTTCCCATGAGATTGGATGAGTATGGAAACTGTTGAGTTGGCGTGATTCTTTTTTTCATCAAATTCATGTATTAGTACAAAAATCTGACAACAAAGTGACTTCTAATCATCTAGGTTAAGCAGGCGTTGGAAGAGATTTATAAGATGCTGAAGCCTGGCGGTAAACTCCTCATCTACGAGACCCATGTGATCGAGTATATGCAATGGGACGACAAATCAAGACTTCCATATCTGTTTAAATGGGGCGTACCTAAAGAGGATGGCACCCAGTATGGTTATTTTGAAGACGAAGGCAAGCCACGAGAGGTAACATTATGCCTCAATCTGATTGGTTTGTAAATTGTAAATTCATAAATTAAGACACAAAATCGTCACTTTTTATTAATGTCTGAAAAATTTGGAGGAGCCTATTCTTGACATATGTGCTACTCCGTATTAATTTTGCAATTAATCAAAAAATTAATGATAATAAAAAAATTGGAGTGATATTAATATTGATATTTGTGACATTGAGTTGATAACTATCTATTGACATTGATGTTTGGTTTTGACTTGTCCAAACAAGTGAAATCGTTAGGTCAGAGTCCTCTCTTCCGCTGATCCTGGTCCGAGATTTGGCAGCTCGTCAGAATTGGCCACTGTCTTGTCGTAATCTAATTGGGCCGATGTTCGGGAGTAATTGAGGGGTGCACTCCGGCCTGCTTGTTGCTGTTGGTTGTCATGTTCCTCTTGATCTGTTTCTCCAGATCATGATTAGGGTGAATTCTGGGCAAGTGATCAAGTTCAGCAACCGACTCTACACCTTGTCAACATGGGTGTCCTGGATATTAGAAGCAGGTTTCCAAATCACTCAGTTTTTGGAGCCTCACATAGACGCGCAGGCCATTCCAGCTGATGCACCGGACAATGCAAAGTTCATTGCAGGCAAGCCGATGGACATGTGTTGGGAGTGCACCAAACCGTTGTAACGATATCGTGGCACTCCCTCGAGGCACAGGTATGAGAACACTGTCGACCAAACCTTCCACTTGAGACTCACAAAGCAGTAAACCAAGAACTTGCTTTGAAAACGATCTGGATTACATGAATTAGGGATGATTTTAGTGGGTGGAGTATGAACAAATCGATAACTTCACACTCACCCACCCCCTACTCTGCATCGAATGAATATAAGGAATCTGGAACTTAACTACCCGCTTAATTACCTCCTTTGTTCCGAAAATTTACATTGTTTATTGTATGTATCCACCGACGTGGACTATCACAATGCTGTGAATGTTTGATTTAGTTTGGTGTATTTTGAGAAAATCCGAAACTTCAGCCCTAACCCTTCTGAATTCCAAACATAATTTCGATCAGATAAATCGAAAATATATAACAAGTTTGCTGGATTGCACCGTCTGAGATTGGTGTTCTGACTTCTGAGTTGGTAAACTTTAATCCAATCGAGAATCTTCGGTTTCAGAAAATGTAGTTTCTAAATTCTCTTCGAAAGTAGGTTAATTGGAAGGCCGGGTGGTTTGATCAATGAACATCCTGCTGAGCATGTCGTGCTTGCGTCCTGAGTAATAAGCTCTCAATCTGCGTCTTTATGATCACGGCATTAGTCAACCTTTGCATTCGCTGTTCTGAGATCTTACATTTTTGCGTTTGTGATCTGATGCAGTACGCATGCTCTCTCGCTCTTCGCCAACGTTCACAAGATACGAGGCACCAACAGGCAAGGAATCTGAGCAGTGAAGTTGCACGGAAGCACTCACAAGGTCATGTCATCGTTTGACTGATGTCAAACGCATGCAGGCAAGTAGGTACTAAGGTAGAGTCCGTCAGGTTCCAAAGTTTCAACTACATAACTGCAATCAATCATCTCGGTTTCTCAGATTCTCGGATTCTCAGGCAATGATGTCGCCCAGCATCTTCGCAAATGAGTTGAAGGTCGACAATACTTTCTATCAACAATCTGTGGGACTGGCTGGCCCTTGCCGTGTTGAAGGCACACGAAGAGCATGTGTATTCAAAAGAAGTCTAATTTATGACCGTCAGAAAATTCACACACTCGTTTCCGGGTTTGATTGTTTAAATCTCCGAATATATTCTCCAGAAATTCTTTATTAGTTAATGAATACGCCTTAAAGTAGATTGCGGAGCAGCCCAACGAAATATTTAACGACGACACATACTTCAAGACGCTGTCTGGGGAGAATCTGAGCCAAACCAACTAACATATGTAGTTCTCTGTTGATAAGCACTTCTCACCGATACATTTCAGCTATGTTGTGATCTTTCACTTTGTAGTAGTTTTTTTCGGTGAAATGATATTTCTACAGTCGACGTTTTGATTTTGAATCGATCGTCATGTTTGGAAAATGAAGGTTTCCAGTCATCTTTCACAGCTATCGATCCGTCTCTGCCGATTCTGCTTTGAAGAGTCCATGCCCAGCCTTTGGGTATGAGTTTTTATGTTAAGCAGTAATAAACAATGGTAAGTTGTAACAGGAATTGAAGAAGAGGTACAACAAGTGCCATCCAATTCAATGCAATGTCGTTACTCAATGTTATGAATGGGAAGGATGGATTTAACCCTTCAAGGACGGGCTGGTGACTGTGGAAATCAATCTAGGTATTGTGTGAATTATTGGCTTAAAAAAAATGCAAAAGGGCTAGACTGTAGTATTAGTAACCTCAGCAATGGCACTGGAAGAATCACAGGATGCCCCCAAGCATGTTGAACTTCAACTAGATAACATACATAGCAATGGATGTAGTTACCTAAACCCTACATAGCGGCGCGTAGCTACAATCCTCTGTAGGATTTACTGAAGGGGCTTAGGATTTACTGAACTTGGCCGTTGATTGGCCAAGTTCTTTGGGTTTAATTAAATGGAAAAGGGTGGGTGGAAAAGGGTGGGTGGATGGGTTGGCAGGCGCACACACAGGATGATGTAGTTGATTTGTTGAACAGGGAGGTGGGGCGAGAAGGCATTCACCTAACCCTTTTACCGACAATGGCCACCGAGGTCAGTGATACGGTACGTGCAGGGCAATTTTGGCATAACAGTGCCGAAATAATTTAGTTTTCGAATGCGGCAGTTTTCAAATTTGGTAGTTTTCAAATTCAGCAGTTTTGGCAGGGAGATTCAAATTTTTTTGTTTTCAGCACTTTATGAGGATGCTCGTAATTTTGGAGCTCATTCTTTCTATTCATGCGTAAATGTGTTGCTTTTTCTGATTTTTATCAAAAACAATTATTTCAGACTTTTAGAAATAGCTATAAATAATTTTTTAGATTTTGACATCTTCCAAATTTTCTACAAAACTAACCTACACGTACGGTAGTACAAGTGTCCTATGCAAAAGCACCCCTTGGAAGTCAAACTATTGTGCAAGACCTCCCCTTGTCACACAAAATTTCTAGGATGAATAGTTGCACTTCTTGTCACACAAAATTTAGAGGATAAATAGTTGCACTTCTATCCTACATCCAAGATTCTTTGTCGTTCATCAGACCAAAAACGGCTACAGCATGTTTAACTAACTCTGAAGTCTTTATGGCATTAAACTTACCACACCCAAGCTGCCATGCCATCTGTACACTAAGATGTCAAATCCAGCGGGTTTTTTCTGGGCGAAATTTTGCACTTGTCAGACTGTTTCAGCCTGTTGGACACCCACCCTCCAGATTTGCTCCAGTGGTTTGGAGGCTTCTGGCGACACTTGTCCAAAAGAAAAACAGTGGTCAAATCAACCAATTCCTCAAACATCACGGAATTGAAAGCCACGTGTCCCCCTGTATCTTGTATGCCAGGGACGTGAAACTCGGGGAAGTACGATAGAGAGAAGAGAGAAACCGTTTCCGATTTCCTGTTGAAGAAGGAGCAAGAATGCAGTCCCAAAACATTTAATTAGCAATATTCGGAGCACTCACCGGTCACTCTACATGCACGACTAATAACTCCTTGAAACAGAAGCGAATAAGACTGCAGGCAACAAGCCCGAGAACGCGTGCTTCGCCCTAGCGTGCGTGTGCTGGATGCGTACCTGCGATTGCAGCAGCCATGCGTGTGCCAGCTGCGAGTCCTGGAAGACAAATTCCTGCTCTCTCTCGCCAATCACGCCGCGTTCTTCGCTGCGAATCTGCTTTCAGTGGCATCGTCCCTGGAAGGTCGATGCTAGCCTGCCTCCGACACTCAGCTCCGGCTTGCTGCACGCCCTAATTCTACATAAAGCTTCTCGGATGGATCTCTGACACCCTGGTGGCCTTGTGGGACCCTTGTCTCCGCCATTGCGCGTGTCGTGCACAACCAGTACAAGAATCTTGTAACTGACATTGATCCTTGGATTCCTTGCGAATTTGAATGTGGATGTGCACATCATGTCCTCATCGGACGTGTGGTACTGTGCACTCGATGCCACATTGATATCTGAGGGACTGGCTTGGCGTTACTTTGATGCTCTCATTGTATTCTTGTCACCCGGCCAGCAACGGCCCGCATTGATCCCTCCAGTGGGGAGTCGGGCGAGTGGGGACCCTCCCAGCCTCCAAAGCACGGAGGATCGATTTCGACCCGACTGCCTGAGGCCGGATCAGAGGACGAGATAAGCTTATCACGGGTGATACCAAGGATCTAGATAGGATCGTTCGGAGCTTGGGTTTCGAGAGCCCAAGGGTCACGCATGAACCCCAAACTCGGGCTACAGAGAGTGTTGACTGAGCCGCAACGCCTCAGTTCGCCCTCTCTTAAACCCCACTCGCTGGCCAATCGCAATGCCATCTCCCCACTCAATTTCAGAGGTCTCACACTCCCCACTCCGAGACTCGACCGGCCTGCACTAGTCCACTTCACTTCTCCCATGCACGGTAGCTGGGTCCATCCGTAGTTAGTAAGGCGGGCATTCTCTCAGCCCGAGGACTGTAAACTTCTTTCGGGATTTCTAATCTCTGGCCCTGCACGTACAGTCAGCTCGGTCAGCGAGTACTAGACGCCAGCATTCCAGGAACGGCGACCTGGAACAAGTGTCAGCAGTCAACTTTCTTCCTTCCGTTAGAAGGAGCTAGTTAAGTAAAGCTGGTTTAGCCTGTGGTGGTGTATCTTTCCTCTTTAATTAGCATTGGGCGTTGCTTGCCCCTTTTGTTTTAAGAAAAAAAGGGGCAGAGATTAGAAATCAAAAGGGGCAGAGAAAGTTAGCTAGCTAGCAGAATTCTATTTGAGAGGAGACCGCACCTTATTCCGTCAAGGAATCCGAGTCAAAACGAAAATGATGACAACGCCTTGTGCTCCAGTGAACGGCAAGGCTGATGCGGCGGCTCACGCAAGTCGCAAGTTGGCGTCGGCGTCGTATGTGAAGGTGACGCTGCCCACGGCGCCGCTATCGCCGGCAACGCTCCGGAAACTGGAGCAGATCAAGCGTCTCTCCGATTCCATTAGCGGCCTTTCTTCGCTGTACCCCTGCGAGGAAGTGAATGGCCTGTTTGAAGCGCTGGTGAGCGCGTGCATCGATGCGGAAGCCGAGGAGGAAGAGGTGGCGCAGCAGCTCGACTCGCTGGTGCGCTATTTCAGTCGCCGTCTCGGCGAGGACGCGAATGGGCACGGGCTTCGGAGCATCGCCTACCAAATGGAGCCTGGAGGCCTCCACTTCCTCCTGCCCTCCGCCCAAGACCGACAGAGCCTCATCATGAAGTGCGCGGAAGCCGAGACGTTGATGGAGCGCGACTTCGCGCAGCGCCTGGGCGCCCTGGAGTCCGAAGACGACATCCTGGCCTCCCTGCAGACGTTTCGGTTCATACGGAACTACGAGAAGCTGACGCGACTGGAGTACCACCTTCTCCTCGGGCAGGAGCGGTGCGACCCGGCCAGCTTACGGAATGTGGCCTTCGTGGGCTCGGGTCCTCTGCCCCTCACGACCCTCTGTCTGGTGAACCAGCTCCTGCCGCAGCACGCGGTGGTGACCAACTACGACATCGACCAAGAGTCGAATTGCATCGCGCGACGATGGATGCACGCGCTGCCGTCGATGCGTGAGCGCGTGGCGTTTCAGACGTCGGACATCCTGGACGTGCCGCACGAGGAGCTGAGGCGATACGACGTCGTCGTGCTGGCCGCGCTTGTGGGGTTGGCGCCCAAGATGAAGTCCCGCATTCTGCAGCATCTCCACCTGGGGATGAAGGACGGCAGTTACCTGCTGCTGCGGAGTGCCGAGGGCGCCAAAGCCTTTTTGTATCCGGTCGTGGAAATGGGGGACTTGCGAGAGTGGACCGTGTGCAGCGTCACCCACCCGAAAGGCGAAGTCGTCAACAGTGTGATTGTGGTCACGAAGAAACTGGATATCGCAGCGGATTTGTGGGGATAAGGATTTTATTATAGTGGGACTGGACTGACTTTCGATGTGCAGGAACCCTAAACCCCCACCGCAAAATGGGCTTGATTTTCCCCATGTCAGTAGTAGCTTGCAGTCCTTCGTGCCGTAGAGGGGAGTCCCTGTTGGTATCCTCGGATTGGAATTCACCCAGGCTCGATCCCCTCCATAACAATTTGTTTCCCATCCCTTGACTTGAGGGCTTGGGTTAGCAGTGACGAACCGCTGAATTGATGGGAGATCGTAATGGCAAGGTTTCCCTGTCAACGAAATTACTCCTTTGATTATACTCTCGATGTGCATGTCGTCTGTTGCGCAATTGTCCACTGGATTGGCACTTTTCAGTTATGAATGGCAAAGCTTAGTGCACTTAATTATACTAACCTTCAATCTATACCAATACCTGTCCTCTAGCTATGAGTCGTTACCAGAAGAAACAGCGCAGCTTGTGCATCTCATTTGGGGCAATCGGAAATGTGGATCCAAATACGTGAAAAGTCTGTCAGTATGCTGCTCAATAGACATGTTCCAGTCCAGGGCAGCGTGTGGCGGAGGTCGGCGTCTCGGCCTCGTACTATTCAGTTCTAAAATCGGACTACAGAGTGTGACCTCCGTCGTCTGCTAAGAACAAAATAAGGAAAAAGCGAAGATGCCGGCTACTGCACCTTCAATCATGACACTATTTACTTATTCCTGAAACGCATTCTTTGAACACTCTTTGGATGATTCCAGGGAGGCATACTGTACAGTAGTTCAGTAACAGTAAGAGGATGGACATAACCGTTTTGTCATCCAATTCTGTTTTGGAGTAGTGGTTGCTTGAACTCCCATTTTGCAACTGTATATGAATGAAATTCTAGTCATTTATTTTTCAAAGATGTAATCACATGTTTTATAGCAACTATTGATGTAGTCACATGTTTTATAGCAACTATTCAAAGATGTAATCAACATGTTTTATAGCAACCCATGAGTATCCAACATGGTAGGATTATAGGAGCCCATAAACTAATGGGGTTCTAAATGCATCCCTTATCTAAAAATGAGTGGCATGCTCCTTAATCCCTAAAAGACAATTTGTCCTCTCGGAGGACAATTTGGGTCCGGGCAGGTTCTTATTGTCTTAATTTTTAGTAATATTTTTTGTTATTTTTTGAGGTTGTGTATTTTTGCAAGAGCTTTGTGAATATATAATTTTTATTTTAATTGATGCCCGGGAGCAAAAGTTATGGCACAATAAGCAATAATGGAGCTCGGTGGGCAACACAAACAAAATCACAGAAAGTCAAAATAATTTTTTTTTCAAATTTTTCTCTCAAAGATTATATTTTTGTCTACACGTGAATCTTTGTTTCATTCAATTTGGACTAATAAAAGAAAGTTATGGACAATCTTAGATTTTTGGGCAATCTAAGCATCTTCTTGAAGAAAACACTTGTAGAATTCATTTTGGAATGCAATTTTTAGAATTTTTCAACAAATTGTTAGACAAGGTTAGATTTTTTTGCTAGAACAATCTCACCGTTGAGATTATTGTGATTCAATTCCATCTAAAAGCTATTAACAATTTAGTTTTTTCTTCAATCTTGAACTGACCTCTACTTAACAGTTTTTTAATGAGTGAAAATTAAGTGCCTTTTTTTCTAAATTTTTTTTGTAGATTTTCAACTCAACTACTTAACATAAATAAGTAGAAAATCAAAATCAGTAGTGCAAAAAATTTGAACTAAAAAGATTCAAAGCCAAAAAATCTAATCAAGCAAGGTGCAAAAAAACT
Organism: Neckera pumila; assembly: GCA_963969595.1. Lineage (NCBI taxonomy): Eukaryota > Viridiplantae > Streptophyta > Bryopsida > Hypnales > Neckeraceae > Neckera > Neckera pumila. Next base: position 46,703,067 of record OZ018409.1, on the reverse strand, counting down.
GTTTTCTTCACTTTAAATGCATATATCTTACATTCTACATGGTCAAAGTTTTTGAAATTTCTTCCACATTCATATACTAGTCAAGTATAAGATCTTACGATTGAATATGCAAAAAAGAAAAAAATTTAAGTTCTTCTCTTTGCAATAGAAACGACAGTTTTGAGTGGTTTTTGATAGGAAAATCACCTTGGTCCTTTAGGGGTTAAAATATCTGCTACTGTCATTGATGTCATTGATGAGGTAGGTTAGGCTTAAGGGATGGTTTATGGACTTCTACATTACACGTGTTTCAGTCATTCACACCCGTCATACAACTATGTCAAAGTCATCTTTCTAGGACTCCAGGGCAGTCAGACTAACGAGGTCAAAATATTCAAAAGTGCAGAGATGCAACATATCAAGATAAAATTTGCTCATCCAATATCACAATCTGTAGGAAACGTCCATTCCAAATTCTGAACAGAACCTCGTCTACTCAGGGACTTCTATTTGCTCTGAAGTCACAAGCAGCATGCCTTCCAATGAATACCACAAGCAACTCTATTGAGCGTATTTACTTCGAAAAATTTGCCTATCAAACAGATTGAGTGCTCTCAAAGGTCTGGGCCTGGCTGTTGCTATTCAGTGTTGGCACTTCGTTCAACAGAATGTTCGAGGTTGACTTCAACAGCAACAGTTTCTTGATTCTCTAGGAGGCAGCACCCGAGTTTTCATGTAGTAACACATACTCACGGCTGCAAATTAACAACCAAAGGATCAGTGTGTTCACCAAGTGTTTCAGAATTCGTCACTAGAATACAACCACCAATACCACATCACCAGGAGACGATTTTAGACAAGGCAAGCAATACTATTCAACACAGAAATCAACACAGATAACGTATCGAGTGATTCAGTACTACTATATTAAAATTGGATGATATACGAGCTTCACCAACCTGCTGTTTCCAAATTTTAAGGTATCCTTTTCTCTGAGTTCATAATACCGCTGAGCTTCAATGCGAGTACTCTGTAGAAAATCCACACCATCACAAAATTGTAAAGCATAATCCATTTACCTTGACAGACATGAATCCATTTCAAGGGCTCCAAATTCATGGAGATAAATCCAACGAGCATCCATTAGACGCTAAAACTCCATACCACAAACCAACCAGTGTCTATACTTACGTTCAGGAAGGTTCCATTCGTGCTTCCTAGATCCATAATATAAGGCCTATCAGCACACGAGAAGAAATCATGATCAGTTTTCACGAAGAATATCTGAGCTGCAGGCAGTTCACTCAGCAACACGTGTTAGGCAATGGGAACAAGTTCCATGACGGACACCCAATAAAATATGGAAAATAATTTTATCCATCATTATTACGAATCCAGTAAATCAAGATTCTACTCCGTGTTTTCGACTCTGACACCGTGATCTGCTTGTAGCACTTAATGACCAGTAGATAAAAAAGTAAATTAAGAGAAGTAGGGTATGGGGGGACTAGAAACAATGTAACATAAGTACAAAAAAAAATATTACATTCACTACAACTCATTAAAACTACTGAAAACTAGAATCCACAACTTCTGTACAAAACGCGTTTCGCTGTGCCTTAACCCGTGAGCGCTCCGGCGTCCATATTCTGGATGACGAACAGAGTGCTTCCATCGAATGTTTAGCCCAAAATAACTTCTCATTCATGCAAGGCAGTACTTGAAATTTTAAAGAAAACCTTCCCTTATGATCAATTTTATGAAATTCAGCTCGCAACATCCTTGTATGAAGATACAGGCAAAAGTGTCCAATTTTTTATTTATTTTTAAATCAGGTGATACGGGTTAAACAACCAAGACCATAGTAGACTTGTGAAGAGTGAACCTGGGCTAACCCTTTGGATGACCAACCAAAGCATAGAGCAAGCATAAGATTGAAATCTATTTACTTTAAACGTAAGCACTGAAACATCTATGACTATTCCATTCGAGAAAACAAGTAAACCAAGAACCAGACTCTATAAAGTCTTTGATTTACCAATCGAAAAAAACCACAGATTTATTTCTAATTTCCATGCCCAAGAAAACAGCAACACCAAATCTCTTACCTCACTTTATTCTGCATCATACCGTCGGTGCTCTCTATCTCAGTCAACCTATATCCAAGCCCAAGAAACCAAATAATCAGGGATACCTTCAACTTTGAAATTCATAAACAATACAGGTTCAGCACTTACTACGATACATTTAGAGAGAGGTAATCTAATGCATGAATGTAGAGAGAAATTGCATTGGGACATCAATTCGGTTACTAAATTTCCCACAATAATAAGGGCTTGATGCCCACTCCTCTTAAGGCGGCATACGGAAGAGAGGAACAGTATACCGGTACGTTAGTACACTGTTCACCTAGGGAATAAGTAACCAATTACGAGCTAGCACACCGTTAACTGTTCTCAAGTGATTTATAGAGAGAAGTCCATAAAAGTGGCTGGCTGCAAATGCCACTACCGAAGGAAAACGAAGAGTCTTTAAAAATTTCGATGTCATCACAAATACAAGCGAAACACATACACTATTGCTCAACAACAACATGACGCATGTAGCTTGAAGGTAACAAGCTCTAGGTGAGGGTGCATATAAAAAGAAATCAAAGATTCACAAGACTACACTATTCAAATACGCCTAGAAAGGCACAGACAGAGAACCACGTAGAGAAGCACTGAATACCGGTACTGAATTACGGCATGTTGCTTGCTGCAGGACGGGTGGTCAGTAGGTACATCTGCCACTCTGCGCTCTCGTCCAAACAAATAGCAGGTTTGACGATGGATATAAAGCGGCTCTGCAAGCGATTCAAACCTCTACTTCCTTAAAAGTGCTCCGGGTCAATGGAGGCTTTGTAATATACGTTTGAAAACAGAAACTAGAAGAAGGAAAAAATCTAATCAACAAAATTACATTAGAAATGCGTGCAGCGTTGTAAATGCCTGTCTAAGAAGAATTAAAAGCATACCATTCAAAGGCTCTCCATCCTTGAAAACATACAAACGCCACCTTGTCGTTGGCTTACGAGCCTCTGGAGGCTCCACGAATGCAAGCGTTACACCTAAAAAGCCCATAAGTATGCCACAATCAACATCAAAAACGTACGAGAAAGAAGCCCAGAAACTTTTACACTAATAATCAAGCAGAAGTGGAAAACTACCTACAGGCCCTTGAGGCAAAACGAGTTGGGACTTTTCTTAAAATCCAAGTTGGATCTCACCTCGCACTTTATTTGTCTCAGCAGCAAGCTTTCCCGAGTACTCAAAAGTAGGTTGAGCCTAAACCAGAGAGCAAATCAAAGTCACTGAGGAACCATAATACAATACTCCAAGCACCCTTAAATATTCCAAATGATCCTCAGCAACTATACATCATCCCTTATGGCATTTGACCCTCCCCTGGAAGAGAAAGACCTAGCACGACTTCTTCACGACATCTTCCTCTCCTTTTCTACAAGATAAAATAGAGATTCGCACAGGAACTGCCCTACAGTATCCAGGCAGTTGTGTGCAATGCACAGGGAAAAAGTCACTCATGAACACACATGATGCTTCAACAATTTGAATCCCTCAACAGCGATTTATACTTACCTTTTCTTTTTGTTTCGCTTCCAAGGCAGCCTTCGCAGCTTCCATTTTGACCACAGCGTCGTCATCACTGTCAACATGTCGAGTTCAAATCGTAACTCAGTCCACTTTGACCGCTTTCTCGTAATAAGCCGAGATCATCGGTTGCAATTAAAAGACAAGGAGAGTAAAATTAGATAGAGGGACAGACCTTTGATTTCTTGCAACCTCCGCAACGTTCTACATGCGCGCCAAATAACAAACTATCAGAAAATGGCCAATGCCACTCAATGTAGAAATACAAAACAAAGCTCACGTCTCAAAATCTGGCTAGCTCAAAATCGCGACTGCTTTTTAAGCTATTCAAATATCTTCCACATGTCAAAATTGAAAATGAAGGTGTGCATTATATCATCTTATGATGATTATGACATTGGAATTGATGATGGATATCACCACAGTTTGATTGCGGCAATGTCAGAGGACTTATATAACAAAATTAATGCTAAACAATGGAACAGATTCTTGCGGGCACATATAAAACCGACCCTATTGAAAAACAAAGGTCCGATTCTAGGATAAAATTTCAGAAATCTGTTTTACAAAGAAGGGAAAGGATAATAAGGAGTGGATTTCACCAGACACCTCATTCGCAGCAGCGTCAGCTACTTGGTGTGGGCTCATCGTCATATCCCGACCAGAATCCGTACCCCTCGTAGGCCGACTTTCTCTTTCCCTTTCCGACTCCGCTCTTGGCGATCTCGACCTGGAACGTTTCCCAGGCCTTGTCTCCACATCCCCATGTCGATCTCTTTTGTGGTACCGCCCATTCCCATCCCGTTCCCTGCTCCCTCCTCGCTCATATTTGTCTCTGCTCACTCCCCGAAGCTTCTCCCTCTCTCTCTCCGCATCCCCGCTCCTTCCTCTCTCTCTCCCTCTTTCTCTCTCCCTCTCACGGCTCCGTTCTCTACCGCGGTCTCTATCTCGAGACTTATACCTATCCCTGTCTTTCCCCCTCTCTCTGTCCCTATCGACCTCATAATCTCTCCCTCTCCCTCTCTCAAAGTCCCTCTCGTGTCGGCTTCGAGACATATAGAACCCCAAACCCTAACACTTCAATGGGATGCAGAGAAAACAGTATAGATCGAAATACGAACGCGAATTCCGACCAAGAATTTGAACATGGATCAAAGATTAGTGAAGCAATTTCAAACGACAATGCGGTACATGAGCAAAGTGAAGGTGAAATTAGGTTTCGGAGCACACAGTCCGCACCAGACTCGAGCGGGGGAGAGAACCAAAAAGCTCGGTCCTACGCGTTCACACGGCGGGGAACGACATAGGTTGCCGGGTATCTGCATTCTTCGGTACCCGGCGGGTATTCCCCATGGAAATTGATTTTCACCAGCAGTATTTACTTAGTGATATTTACAGTACCCTACGTGAGGGTCAGATTCGGCATAAATTAAGTTGTAAAAAAGTGCCACATGTCATTTCGTGATTGGTACAAGGTGAATGTGCCCCTCATGTATACTAGTGTGACCCTGTGCCGTTGGCCCAATTTTCATCTACTCCCAGTTCCACTCCTGGTTCTACTTCCGATTCTACTCCCAATTCTACTCCCGGTTCCACTCCCAATAGCAAGAACACCACCAAAATCAAGTAAAAGTAATTTTCTAATTTTTTAATCAATAAATACTTTGAAATTCAATAACTTTTGCACCACCGCTCCAAATGCTACGAAACCAAGCCGGTGCACCCCTCCTCGGCGAGAGCTTTCCGACGGGACCAAGCACGCGGCCGGGGGATGCACGGTCAGGAAGTTGTCCACGCTACAAACAAAACAAACAAACAAACAAACAAACAAACAAACAAACAAACAAACAAACAAACAAACAAACAAACAAACAAACAAACAAACAAACAAACAAACTCATTTAAGGTATTGATGTCAATACTAAATCCATACCTTAAGTTAGGCTAGTTGTTCTCGATCTTCTAGACACCATGCATCCTCAGTCATGTCCTTAGTACCATCGAGAAGCTCTGCCAAGATAGATGCACGTACTATGAGAACCCCATGTTTTATTTTGTAGTGTTTTTTTGGGGGGGGTTGGAATCAATACCTTAAATGAGGCTGTTTGTTTGTTTGTTTGTTTGTTTGTTTGTTTGTTTGTTTGTTTGTTTGTTTGTTTGTTTGTTTGTTTGTTTGTTTGTTTGTTTGTTTGTTTGTTTGTTTGTTTGTTTGTTTGTTTGTTTGTTTGTTTTGTTTTGTTTTGTTTGTAGCATGGACAACTTCTTGACCGTGCGTCCCCCGGCCGCGTGCTTGGTACCGTCGGAAAGCTCTCGCCGAGGAGGGGTGCACCGGCTTGGTTTCGTGGCGTTTGGAGCAGTGGTGCAAAAGTTATTGAATTTCAAAGTATTTATTGATTAAAAATTTAGAAAATTACTTTTACTTTGATTTTGGTAAATTAAATGAGGCTGTTTGTTTGTTTATTTGTTTTGTTTTGTTTTGTTTGTAGCGTGGACAACTTCTTGACCGTGCGTCCCCCGGCCGTGTGCTTGGTACCGTCGGAAAGCTCTCGCCAAGGAGGGGTGCACCGGCTTGGTTTCGTGGCGTTTGGAGCGGTGGTGCAAAAGTTATTGAATTTCAAAGTATTTATTGATTAAAAAATTAGAAAATTACTTTTACTTTGATTTTGGTGGCGTTCTTGGTATTGGGAGTGGAACCGGGAGTAGAACTAGGAGTAGAATTGGAAGTAGAACCAGGAGTGGAACTGGGAGTAGATGAAAATTGGACCAACGGCACAGGGTCACACTAGTAGTGTTGAAGTGGCGACAAACAAAAAAATGATGTTGCCCAAATATTTAGTATTCATTTGTATATTCTGGATAGAAATTTTTTTTCATCCACATACTTGGATGAATTTCATTTAAAGTTGGTGACTTCATACAAATTAATTAAAAAATTAGAACAACTTAGGCAATTTATGGTCTTTTTTCTTTGATTTTTTCCTATAGCCTTGGTGCCTGGCAAAAAAATTTGGTGCAATTTTGCTCCAAATTGCCGGAAAAAAAACAGTGGTTTTATGTGATGTTTTATAATTTTAGTAAACGGATTTATAGGTGACGTCAAATAGAACAACTTATATCTTTATGTTAATAATAACGTCCAATATAACATCCAGATGTTCCATTGGATGTTATATTGATATAAAAATGTTGATATAAAAATATAAGTTATTCTATTTGCTGTCACCTAAAATTTGTCTTGCTAAAATTATAAAACGTCACATAAAACATGGGTTTTTAGTAGTGATAGGCTTTGTTTTTGTGGGCTTACAATGTGAAAGATATTGAATTTGAAAGTTTTATAAATTAAATATTAGAAAATTACTTTTATTTTTATTTTGACTGTGACAATTGTGCAAGGCACATTAACTTTGAAAGGTCACTAAGCACTAAAGTATCTTTTGGACAGTTAAAGAAAACTTTTTTATATATTGAAGAACTCATTCAAGGTTTTGTGTGCAACTTTATTCATACTATAAAGTAGAAATATACAATATATTTTAGTACTCCAAGGATTTCTCCTATAGAATTTGATTTTGAAACATTCCAAATGATTTCTTTTGCTTTTGAAGAAAACAAATCAAAGCAAAGCTTAAAAAGTACAGGATCTACTCTACTTGAACTTTTTGAAAAATTCCAAAAGAGTAATATTTTACTGAAGTTTGAAGTTGAAGATCAATAATCACATTTTTTAAACTAGAATGACAAAAAATTTTGCAATAAAATTTACAACTGTTCTAGAATTTTTAGATCATTTAAGTATAATGTATGTTATAAATATTCAGATTTTTTTGTGAAAATTTCAAACTACCAAAAGTCTTTAAAAAAAAAGTGAAGAAAATTCATATCAAATACGAAGTACAATACAAAGGTGTGACTCCATCTTTAAAAGCATAACTTCAAATTGAATCATAAATAGGAGAAAAGTGGAGGATACAAAGGAGAGGATAAAAAAATTTGAGTGTACGGTTATGGACTGTCTTTCAAGGGTTTGGTAGAAGGTTCTACAAAGATTCATTGCAAAAATAATCTCTCGCTACTTTAAGAATGTTATAGGACCAAGAAAGTTGTTTATAATAGTACACTAGCTTTCCAAATGGTTTGTTCACTTACAAAAATTGCCAAAACTAAGTGAAAAATTAGATTTTTTTTAAAAATTTGGACATCTTGAAGTAATAATAGTACGCTTGTACAAAATGGTTTTTTGAAAAATTATAAAATAAAATTTAGAATTTTCTAAAATTTAACTCAAATTTATTGGTGAAAAGACCTTTTAACACAAGTATAAAATTTGCAAGATCCTTTTGTAAGTGAATTAAGAAATTTTTTCAGAATTTTGTGAAAAACATCATAATTTAAATTTTTTATTGAACGATATATTACTACTTGAAATATAACCTTATATATTTATATTTTTGATAATGTACTTGAGAGTCACCACGAAAGACCCTTCGTGACACCTCGCGCCACGGGCCCTCCTGCCTTGCGCCCTGGGTCTTCCAGCCTCGCGCGCCCCATCCGGAGTCTGCCCTCACATGCGCGCCCTCATGGCGCGCCGGGTTTTGCCAAGGGGCCGTGGCTCTAACTTAGCCACGGGCCCAGCCCCTTAGTCAGGACCCCGTTACATCGAAAGATTTTCAAAAATTTGTAGAAAATTTGAAAAACGTACAAAATATTTACATATTATTTTTCATGAATTGTTAGAATTTTTGGAATGAGTTATAAAAATATAATTATTTGGGATCACGTTTAAGTCAATAATAATTCATTCAATAAAATTTTAAAATTCATGAATTTTTTTTACAAATTTCCAAAAAGAATTCTCATTCCACTTACAAAAGAATCTTTAAAAAATTCTATTTGTGCTAAGAGTTCTTTTCACCAATAAATTTGACTTAGATTTCTTAAATGTCCAAGTTTTGTTGAAAAACATGTAATTTTTCAATTAGTTATGGAAAGTTTTGGAAGTAAAGAAAATATTTTGAAAATCATTGTAAATGATTCTTACTCTATTTGATGAAGATTTTGAAAGATTATTTGAAGTGAAGACCCATAAATTATTTCTAATCATTCATTGAGTTTAGGAAGAGTGAGGAATTTGATTTTTAAGCTTTATTTGCTGAGTGCCTAAGCATTTGATCAAGTCAAGGTTAAGATATAATTATATAGTTGCATTTTTGGACCTCATTTCCACTTCATTTACAAAGAAGGATTCTAGTGAAGGACTGAGATTTTTTTAGTTTATACCTTTGAAATTTTTAAAAATTGATTTGAAATATTTACAACAAGTATACATTTGCAAGAGACTCGGCAAGAGAAACCCTATCCATATCCAATAAAAATATACTCTGTGTTTTTTATTTGAATTTTCATATGTTTGTTAAAAAAATAACTACATGAATAATATGCTTAGATTCTATATACAAATACCTTTTTATTCGATAAAATGGCAAAAATTTGAAACTGTGACAATTAAATTAAACTATAAACACTCAATGAGTATACTCTTAATTCTCATGGTTTGAGTCAATCATTCCAACATTCAAATAAAATTCAAATTATTCTTTAATAATAATATTATTTCAGAAGATAATCGCTCGCATCTAATAACAAAAATCACAAATTCAATAGTATAGATGTAATCTTAGACTTAAAGCTATAAATTTTGCTTGCATGCTAAATAAAAAATCTTCATGTCCTTTATTTAATAAAACATCTATTAGAATTAAAAAATATAGATCCATGGAAAAAAAAACTCTATAATCTTATTATCATTGTTTTGATTATTTGAGTTTGAATTTTCAAAGATGAAGTCACATGCTTCACTTTGTGTAAATTTTCTAGTACAAAACAATCTTTAGAAATAGTTCCATTTTAGCATGTACAATTTTTGTTTTCTTGTTGTATTAATTGTTCAAGATAGATGTGCTAGCTCCATTGTCCACTTATGATAGTACAATTCATCTAAGTTTAAGCCAAAATTTGTAATCATTTGACAATTAAAAAATTGGTAGACTTTGTTTATAGGCTTGAAGTTTGAATCACAATAAAATATTTAATTTTAGGAATCTTTGAAATATTCAAAATGAGGTAGGAACTAGACTTGATAAGCTTCATTTTAATTGTTGTGATCAAATTTTTATGGCTAAAATTTAAACAAAGAGCAAGCAGGTGCAAGTTGCCAAAATACATTGACCCCTACATGCCCAAGGCCTGTTTCGGGCTTCTTAAAATTTGCTCTAAATTGAACAAAATGCCAACATTTTGATAAGTTGTATCAATTTTTTTTTGAATTGTAACCATACAAATTCAAACTAGACATGTTGGAGATCTCATAGGAAAAGAAAACACAACAATATTACTTATGGAGTGAAAGATTATAATGTTTGACCATGAGGGTGCTAAAACTGCAAAAATCTTTCAATCTTCTTTACACAAGTCAAATCTAAAAAGTTGGTGACCAAAAAAATATGAAGTTAAAGGACCTAACTTGTATAACCCCGATCAATTTATGGCTTCTTTAAATCTACTCTACAATTTTTTTAAATGAACTTTGAATGTGATTGTTTCTCCAAGATCTAGTATTGAGGCTCATTTCCAAGACTACGGGAAGTCAAGATTGCAATGGGTACCCTTGTACAAAAACTTGAATAGAAAAATCACTATCATTTATTTTCAAGCTTGGATTTTTGGTGCTAAAATTAGACTTCAAGAAGAACTTTCTAAAAATATAAACTACTAAAAAATAGCAACTTGGTTAGGTTTTATTTAACCCCTAAAAGCCCATTGTCCCTTCAAGGAGACAAATGCATTTTTAGGCAAGTACCTACGGGCTGAAATTTTCTCTTGATTTTCTGAAACTTTTTTTGGAGCATTACATGAGATTCGGGGGTCTTAGAAGGCTGTGAATTCCCTTGCTGTCTGCTGCGTTCCCGCAGTCTCGGAATGCAGCAGCAGCAGCTGGCTGACGTGGTCGAGCGACTGCCACGTCACATTTTGAAAAAAAAAAAAAAAAAAAAAAAAATTTTGCTTACAATGACATTTTGGTAAAATTTTTTTTTTTTTTTTTTTCTTTCTTTTTTGAAAAAAAAAAATTCTGACACACCCGTACCGACGTTCACTGGATCTGGGCAGATTAGGGAACAGGCCTGAAACGGCCCTTTGCAACCCCCAAATATCATCTAATGATAGAAAAGCTGATTAGCTTTGTGGGAATATAATTCTTTTCACAATCGGTGCCTGAGAACAAAAGTTATGACCAAATAAGCTCAAAACAGGGGACGGGGGGCAGTGCAAGTAGCAAAAAAATTTGCACTTTTTTTTTTTTTTTTTTAGTATTTTTTTTCTCATATATTATATTTTTGCCTATCCAGATGGCTTTGATTCATTTCAATTGGATTTGTTATAAGAAAGTTATAGACATTCTTGTTTTTTGGGCAGTTAGAGCATCTTTTTGAAAAAAATAATTGGTAGGATTCATTTCTGAATGCAATTTTTCAAATTTTTCAAATTTTTTTTTGCATGGTTTAGTTTACTTGCTAGAACAATCTCACCATTGGGATTAGTGCATTTTAATTCCATCTAAAATATATGAATATTTTAGATTTTCCTTCTATCTCGTACCTACTTTTACTTAACAATTTTTTTAATAATGAAAACTAAGTTTTTTGAGTGTTTTTTTTTGGGTAGATTGTCAACTCAATTCTCCACTATAAACATTTAAAGCTCAAAACTCTGTAGTGCAAGAATTTTAGGTTAAAAATGTTCAAAGTCAAAATTCCAATCTCACAATGTGCTGAAAAACTTGTTTTTTTCACTTTAAACATAGATATCTTGCAATCTGTGCGATCAAAAATTCTGAAATTTTTTCCAAACATTCTCATACTAGTTAGGTGTAAGATCTTACGGTTAGATGTGCAGAAAAAATATTCTTAATTTTTTTTCACTCTGTGCTAAAAAATTGGCAGTTTTGCATGTTTTTTGGCAGAAAAAAGGCCTTGGACCTTTAGGGGTCAACTTCAAAGTTTTGCAGACACCAGATTTGGGTGCCTTGGGCATTTAGGGGTTAAAAGGACAATTTTTTCGTGGTCTGCTTGTATAGCATCTTCTTGTCTAGGAAAGTCCATAATGCTACAACGAGGGGTAATGAGTTCAAGCGACTTCCAAGAAAAAAAACTGGGCGAAGAATGTCTTATTCACATCAAACAATACAGAACTGGTCCAAAATTATCCAAACGCTGCAAAGTCGCATGCATGGTTAATAACACCCCTTGAGCATTCAGGGCTTTAACATTCCCACAGTTTCAGATAAAGACTTGCGTTGGATACTTAGAAAGGTCTGCATTCCCTCGCAAAAATACCGTGAATATGCACTGACAACAGAGGCAGTACTGACTCCGTAGAAGTCTTGCCAAATCAATCAGACTCGAGGTACAAGCAGGAACGAGTGTTTTTCAAATGACACAGGAAGTGGCTTCAAATTAGACCCCAACCAAAAAGAGAGCACTACTTCGTATTCTACAGGCTAGTCTGGCCAAAACTTGTCGCCTGAGTCCTGGAAACACCTAAAAATCAAGTAGTAATTGTGGCAGGATCCTTTCCAAGTGGCTTCCCTCAATTGCTGTGCATCCTTCAGCTTCGGCAACCAAGGAAGCTCTTTCCACTGCCTCTGTCACATCCTCAAGCATCCCTCAAATGTAAGCAAGTAATTGTGTATTAAGTTATCAGCACTAACCTGACACTCATCATCAGCCCCAATTGTGCTCTTCATCATTAATCGAATAGCAGTATTAGAGTTAGCAGTAATAGAGTTAGGTGAGCGCAACTTACCAGAAATGAAAAGACGGAGATATTCACAGCTCAGTTTCAACGCATCTGAATTGACTGCACCCACGACAGCATTCACAATTTAAGACACCTCGGGGTTCAATATCCGCAAAAGCTCACTTACATAGCACTACATACCAGTGTTAGGAGGAGTCACTTTTTGTCTCTTGGCTCCAGGTTCTGACTTCTAGTTAAAATTCATCTTTTAACAGCCCACCTCTAACCTTACTTAGCCACCAAGCATAGATGTCTATTTACGGATTTGTTCATGGGTTACGTCACGAATGCTTTGCTCTCTATCTTTAACCATAAGCAAAGAAGGGAGTAATGACTCCGGTATGTAATGTTACGTCTGCACCGCGCAAGGACCAATCTGCAGCTGGTGAAAAATTACAAAGAAGCAGCCCCATTGTGTGAAACCCTAGCCCTAAATTTTAACCTCTAACCTATCAACCCTAAATCCTGGGTTACGCAATGGAGTACACTAGGGTACTCACAACTGGCAGTAACTCTAGATAAACGAAACGAACTGAACTATTCAGAAAGGCGTTTCACAAGTCTTTGGCATCTCAGATGATAAACAGCGAGATGAGCATCGACACTGCCAAGAGACTTACTGTTGGTTCCACGTGACTTTTTAGAAGGGCCTGCACCGCCTGCCTGTAGAGAAATCAGTACCGAGACGACTTGTTTCAAGCAGCCTCTCAGGAATCTCACGCAATAATTATCAAGCTGCAAGCGAAAGAGTTTATACACATCTCTTATTGCAAGGTAAACGTCTATGACCATATGCAAGGAGATGAGTTTAGAGGCAAATCATTCTTACCTCGGGATCTACCTCCTCAGAGTCGACCTCCTTCGAGCGCTCTGTATTCAAATCCAGCGAACTTGTTTAGGGCTTAGAGTTTCGGAATACAGAAGCGCAATTAGTTGGGTTTGACAAAATGGCACCCTTACTTTTCGCAGTTTGCGCCCACACGAACTTGAAGATTTCTTGGAGAGTGTCCTGCGCATAATGAAACCAGAGACCGGGCAGACCAATTCTGTTAATTCCGAGACCACTCAAGCCCCAACGTCTGCGAAGCAGGATCAAATTGGATGGAAACTTGGAGATGGTGCTACAGGAGGAACGATGAGGTCGGCGAGACTGCAAGCAACTAGCTTACCGGTTGAAACGTGCTGGTGAGATGCTCCATTGCCTGCGAGTGAGAGACAAAGTCCAGACTTTCCGAAAACAGAAATCAGCAACGACCCTTCACACCGTACCTTCGCCAAACGAGGTGCGCAACTTCGAAGCAGAGGTTGGCATGGTCCGTGCCTGAATTTCTGCCCTAACCGGCGTCGAGTGTTGTGGCACGGTTTTTTTTCCATTTCGTGCTCATTCTGGCCGGGGGTGACACACGACTGAATCGGGTTCAACCTCGGCTATGGCCTGTTTGCCGATACTTTGCATTAACCCGTAAGGTAACTACACCTAAAATCGCACGCTTCCTAAAATCGCACAATGGATATTCTTGTCTAAAATGTAATCCCACTATTCATATGACTCTATGATCGCTTTTGGGTACTTCTATTCTCAGCATTTTGGAAATTCGTAGTTTATTCACAGGCTGTCCAAAAAACGCATTCTAAGAGAATCTAGAATCCCCTTTTGACTACCAATGGGACCCACAAATTCTTTTCAATATAACAGTCAAAACCATTCTGAATCATGCTGAATTGCTTAATTGTATGATTTAAGGTCAGTTCCCTTAATGACCCAAGTGACCGGTTTCTGATTGCTGTCCCTCTTTTTTAAGCTCTTGTTCTCAAATTTTGAGTTTTTTAAAAGTAAAAAGTACTTCAAGAAAATAGACTGTATTATGAATCCAATGGCTGTAGTTTCATCAAATTCCAAGTTAAACTCTGCCTTGTGGAATTTTTTTAAGTTGAATGGTGCAGTGTAGTTGATGGCTCATGTTTTTGGGTTTAATTTGGGCATGAACTAAAAATTCAGACTACCAATGGGATTGTTGCTCATCTCAAAAAGGAAAGAGCCAAGGATCTCAAGAAGAAGACAAGTGTGCCCATGCTTCTTTATCTTACAAACACTACTCTCATTTGAATGACCATTGTGCATTGCAAGCTCCATCCAAAATTGCAAAATGACCAGAATGTTTTGAAATTTTAGATGAGCATTTTCAACTCTCTTGTCTTTCATTGAGCACAAAAGATCATCATTTCAAAATATTCTCACTAAAATTTTCTCCTTCAAAGTGCGCTTCCCAATTTTTCCATTGACCCAAATAAAACTTCAAACTTTAATATCAACTAAATTTTGTGGTCAAATAATTCGAAATTTTTTAAGGAGCTTACTCTCAATGTGAAATACAAGATCCTATGGTAACATTCTATATGATCTCAAAAAAATGAGCAAAAAAATTGCTCAAATTCTTGGTAGTTTTGGCCTATTTTAAAAGTACCCCCCTATACTTTACAATAGAGAAAATTTTAGGTCTCCAAGGAGCAAATTGTCATTGTAGAATATTTGGAAAGAAGTGGAAAAGGTGGTCGGAGTATATATTTGTGTGCCCTAGTGTATAGAGCTCCTTAGTGAATGGCAGTACTTCTAAGGGAGATGGGGTGAAAAGATGGTCGCTGTGGCATACAATCTTTCAAAAAGAAGAGTGCTACAAAAAAATATTGCATTTCCAACTAGGTGGTGTAGTTTCAAGTGTAATAGCTAGGTCAATTTCTAAGGCTCTAGGGGGTGATCCAAGTTGTAACAAACTTACATTAGATATATACCTTTGTAAACAATGCTTCTTGTGTGCTGTGATTAGTGGAATGTGAAGCATCTGCAATTCTTTTTATAATAGAACAAAAATATTTTATATTCACAAAATAATAGAGTGTCTTGTATTAAATTTGTTTTATGGTTATCAAACTTCATCTTCCTATGTTATTTCCAACGGATTGCTAATGTCAAGTGCAGCTTCTATAAATCCAAAGCTTGTTTGTCTCATAGTCATTACCATTTGTACTAGCTGTAGATATGTATTTTGACATTTCTTGTACTTTCATGTCTACACTTCATTATTCACTGATTTTCTTCTTTATTTTCACCCAATTTCATTGGTGGATTATGTCTCTTTTTTTATTGAAGGTTAGCAAAGAACATAAAGATCCATTTTATAGGATTACATTTTTCATTGCACTCAACACATTTCACAATCCCACCATGTTCAAAAGATTCTTGCAATATTTTTGCCTCCTCTCTAACATGTTTGGGACTTAAAAGGTTACTTTATTGTTAAACTAACATTCCAAAGTCATTGGGCTTAATTTGGTAAAGACGTTGGGACTACAAATGTGTGGTGAATGCATTTAAGAAAATTTCAGGCCATTGTAGGGCCATTTTATGGGAAGCAAAGGGGGGTCTAGTTAAATTTATTTGTACTTTAGAGGAAGAAAGGGATTTTATTCCCCCATTCCTGCTTAGTTGGCATGCCCAAGCATAGAGCAATGTAATTGGAGAATAAATATGATAGTACTTGCAGTTTTGAACTGTTTATTTTAGAACCCTGTGAAAAATAGCTATGAATAGGACAGGTGTATTAGGATCTGTATTTGAATGTAATTGTGGGAACGATATTTGACTTCATTTCCAGAAATTCACACAAGCTGACAATAAGAACTTAACACAATTGTTAAGCTTCCTATCCCAAGTACAATAGGTTGGCTTGACAAATCTTGATGGCCCATCCATGGACCATATTTTTCTCTATTAGACTTTAAAGAAATTGTAAAAACAAAGAATGCACCTATTCATCCAAAAAATTTATCATTTTTGGCTAACTTCCTTGGATTAATGTACAATAGAACTAACATTTGAAAGTTACAGTGCAAGGGAACATTAAGCTACACGCACTTATTATCTTCATTGTCTAAATATCAACACCTAGAGAAGGACCATGCATGTTTATGAGGCTCAATAACAAATATTAGAGAAGTCCGTTAGAAGAAGCCATTGAAAAAATGTCCTTTTATGAATCCACCATTTTGGTATTCATTACATTTTTCAACATGTAGTACTTAATTTTTAGATGACCCTCTTACTATCAATTTTTTTTTTACTATTCAAGTGAACTTTGAAAATTAATTGAGAAGTCTATTAATTAGGCCAAACATGACATGATGATGAATTTATGAAAACTCTAATCAAAATGTCTGAGAAATCTTGGGATAGCCCAACTCCCTAGCTCAAACCATCCTATCTTGTCATATTTTCCTTATTGTCACTGCATACTACATCCCAAGTTCAAAGTCCCACATCACTCGCAAATGCCTTCATGACAACTTTTTTTTGAGAATTGTAGTACTAAGGAAGTGGGACTTAGAGGTTGAATTGGATCTAGTAAAAATGGGAATCCAACTTGACTTTGAATTCCCAACAATTTTTTTTGAATACATACAAAACCTCCATATAAACCATCCTAGTGGATTAAAATTTTGTGTATGGTTGTCCATTGTAGATTTGATGCTAAAAGTGCCTCCAAAATGGATTTTTGACTTTTTGACCTACATCAAGGGCACTAAATTGCTATAGAATATTATACATGAGACAAATTGGGACTTAGTGTAAAGACTTTTCTCTTCATATTATGAAATCCTAAGTCCCACATTTGATAATTTTATTCACCTTCTACAATCCCAAAATTGGGATTTGGTCTTGAATCAGGACTTGGGGAGTTGAGACTTGGGATGTAGTAGGAAATGCCCCTCAATTTATTAATCTTCGGTGCACATTTTGAGCCTCTCCAAGGAAATATGTGAAATGGAGACTTATTGCAACAAATTTTAAATTTTTTAATTAATTCAAAATAGATACAACAAAATTTTATTTAAATAATTGTAGAAGGAACATCCATTTTTCTTGCAAAAATTAATTTATAGATGGTCTAGTCTCCTCCAAATGTAGAAGTTGGAGAGTTCATCAGCATTTGCTTAGAAAACTATGCAAGGTAAAACTTAGCATTTGTATACTTTCATGTATATAAATTTTGGAATTTTTTTGGAATTGCATATGCATCCCTAGGCTTATTAATTCATGACAAAAATAAGATAGGGATCATTTTAATATGTTTTTATTTTTTACACATTATTGAATGTATTATTTTAGGTAAAAAAGACTTAAGAAATTTGCCCTTTAAGTATGCATTTTTTGACTTAGAAATTTGCTTAAAACCATAAGGACTTAAAGTAGAGTGCATAGAATACTATTTTAGGGTTTAACCCTAAAATCCCAAGGCCTTATTTCCATCCCAAAAATCATTCCAAACTGCCATTTATATTGCAAAGTGTTAAAAAATTTAATAATTTTTTTGTTTGCATATCTAATTGTAGGATCTTATACTATAATAGTATATAAATGTGTAGAAGACATTTCACAAACTCTTTGACCACATAGATTGCAATCGCATTTGAAGTGAAGAAGAATAGTTTTCTTGCACCTTGCTCAACTAGATTTTTTGACTATGAATCATCTTAACTTAAAAATTTTGCACTGTTGATTTTGAATTTCTAACTTTTCTATAGTGAAGAATTGAGTTGTGAGTCTAAATATTTTCTACAAAAAAAGCACTTAATTTTCATTCATTATAAAATTATTAAGTAGAAGTAGGTTCAAAATTGAACGAAAATCAAAATTATTTATAGCTCTAAGATGGAATTGGAACATACGAATGGTGAGATTGCTCTAGCAAGAGATCTAACCTTGTGAAACTTTCATTGTGAAAAATTGTGAAAATTGAGTTCAAAATTAAATCTTACAAGTTATTTTTTCAAGAAGATGCTTTGATTGCCCCTAAAAAATCTAATTATACCTTAAACCATCTTTAATTGGGACTAATTAGTCAATTCAAATGTTGATTTTTTATAGTGATTGTCCCAAGGGATTTCATATAACAAATTCAAATGGAATGAAACAAAGCTTTCCATATAGATAAAATTATAGTTTATGAAAAACAAATTTTTTAAACTTCTTTTGCGTGGATTTTTTTCTACTAGCCACATCTAAATTATTTTTTTTGTGCCATCACTTTTGTTGCTAGGCACTAATTGAAATAAAAATTACATTTTCAAAAAACCAATGTATTTTTTCTATCTTCCCAAAAATATCAAAAATTATGATGAAAATTGAGACCGTAGGAGCCTATCCAAAACCCATTTTGTCCCTTGAGGGGACAATGGGACTCTAGGGGTTAAAAAATAGATTGCTAAACCTAGGATGCTTAGCACAATACTATATATGGGATGTTTTTAATCCATCACTTGCTTTTGTCTTCTTTATATAAATGTGCACAATATATAGTATGCATTGCTATCCATCATTTGGCTTTGTAAATTCTGTCATTTTTTTGTAAATGTGTAGGCTTGTATTTATGAATGCAAGTTAGTGGTGGGACACTTGTGATGTGGATTGGACCCTAGATCCCTAAACCTTGTGCTTGTACACTTTTACAATTGTATAAATGAATAGGAAATGCTTTTGTTCAATAGAGGTGTTCTATATTGTATGTTTGATGGTATGACACATATATGGTAGCTTGATTGTATTGATTCCCCTAAAACTTATATAAAGAAAGACCTCGATTTGCTTAGAGTATAAAAAAGTGCCTTCATGTGATGGTTTTGATATTCTTCAAGCATCTCACTCACACGCATGTATGCCAAAAAAATCAAGGAGGTGAACTCTTTTAGATGTAGAATCAACCCTTAACTTTAAAAATGCCATCATTGGTGTTTCTAAGTCCCAAACAAATTTCTAAATATTCTTTCCCAAATCAATGTAAGAAAACCTTCATTTCTTTATATTTGTTAAATTGAATTGTAAAGTCTATTAATTGAATTGCTTAAATTTGACCATCCAATTTTTGACAAGAATTAATTTGTACCAATTGCATGATCATATTTTACAATGTTTAAACTTCAAAATAAATTTTTTCAAAACTTACCAAAGTTGAAGTTTTTTTTTAATAAAGCTTTTATTTAACCCACAAAATGTATATAATAAAGAAGTATTGGAAATGAATTGAAAATACATGAAAAAACTAACATTTTTCATAGTAACTTAAAATATATACTACTTACATATATAGAAAGAAAAGAGGTTCATAGCAAAACAAATACCTAATTAACTAAAATGGTTGACATTAAATTGAGAAATGCTGATTTAAATGTAGATAGCATTTGAATAAGCAAAAAACATCCAAAAAATTTATAATTATTTGAAAATTTGAGTTCAAAAATCAACTTCTCAATATTATTTTTGCTCATTGCTTTGAAAACAATATCCTTCCTAACCTCATTTAAGAAGTAGAATTATTCAATTTTTTTTGTAGACAATGGAAATCAAATGAATCTATTAAATCAGATTTTGAAAAGCCAAGTTTGCAATTATTGCTTTGGAATTGAAATAAAATTAAGATGTTATATCTATAGTAATATTTATCAGATGACATTAAACAAAGCTTCACATGAAGAACATAATGATCAAGAGTTCAAAGAAAGCATGAACTTAAAATTTGCTCAAATTTTCAAAAGGCCAAAGCAAGACTCTTACTAGTTAATTAGAGGTTCACAGTTAATTTATGTGCCTCTTTTCACAGGTCAAATCTAAAGAATTTGTCACCCAAAAAGTATGAGGTGAAAGGGCACAACATGCATAACTCTAATCAATTTACAACTTCTCACATCTATTGTATAATTTTTCAAAATGAATTTCTAATGTGATTTTTTCCTCCAAGATCTAGTTTATTTGAGACCCATTTCTAAGAGCCCTCAATACTAAAAAAATCAAAATTTGCAATGGACACCTTGGCATAAAATCTTGAATATAGTAGAAGAATTATAATCAGTCATTTTCAAAATCGAAATTGTGATGCTAAAACTAGACTTCAAAAAAAATTTCAAAAACATAAACCACTAAAATTAGTAACTTGGTTAGGTTTTATTTAACTTCAAAGTAACTTATTGGCGACACCAGAACTCAGTTATTGAGGGGTTCAAGGGTTAAACCCCGGCAGGCAGCTTCGTTTGATCAGTCCGTCCTATTCAAATCCTTCCCTGCCTCTTGTTAGGGTTTATTGCGATTTGCGTTCTCCGTGGGCAATGCGTCCTCCTTGCGTCGTGGTGACGACGACGACGGAGGAGGAGATGG
Source organism: Neckera pumila (assembly GCA_963969595.1). Classification (NCBI taxonomy): domain Eukaryota; kingdom Viridiplantae; phylum Streptophyta; class Bryopsida; order Hypnales; family Neckeraceae; genus Neckera; species Neckera pumila. Next base: position 46,682,376 of record OZ018409.1, on the reverse strand, counting down.
TGGACTAGGCGTGGACCTGGCAGGCGGCCGTTGCAGTTTTGGATTGATTGTGTGGCGATAGAGCTCTCGGTCTTGGTTTTGCGAGAAATTGACACAATGTTTACTCCGGGGCGTTCCAGGAAGCTCTCCAGTCGAGTGCGCGAGAAGGAGAGGGAGAGGGAGCGGGAAAGCTATGGCGGAGCCGAGGTGGGCGGGACGCCTACTTCGCTAGTGCCGTCCTCGGTTGCCCCGTCGCGGTCCTCGTTGTCGCCGTGGCCCGCTCCTGCTCCCAATGTCGCCAGGTATTGGTATTGGATTGGCGGGATGGGTGACACTGTTTTGCTGCGCGTGCATTTGGATGGCTTCGTGTTCAAGTTCTCTGCTGGTGTAGGAACTAATTGAATCCATCGGATCGGGGGCGATCCAGGTAGTGGTTATTGCCTATCTTGACAACAGATTTCTTTCAATCAGGTCGTGCAGTGTGTTCTGGAGGAAATGATTTTTATAGGTATTTTGCATGCTCGCAGGGCAAGTGTTGCTGTTCGAAATACTGAGAAAGGCGCTGCTGCTAATGGCAATCAGCCAGTGTTTGTTTCTGAATTACCTCAGCAGCTGCGCGTTCCTCATAGCGATGCGACGCTCGCTACAAGTGGTACGGAAATTTAACGTTTACTTACAATATTGTCATTTTCATATTGCTGAAAGGCTCTGTTAAGTATCGAGTTTATGCAGGCCTTTATATGTCTTGCTTATGGTCCAATTGGTGATCTCTCCTACAGAAGCAGCTGGATTACAAGGTGGCATGGATGGAAGAAGTGGGCTGTCCTGGGTTCTGCAAGGAAACCAGCTGTATGTTTGGAATCACCTTCGCAGTAGTCAGAGCTGTGCCTTGAACATGCCACAGCATGTCTTGGGAATGGTGAGCACAGAAGAGACGTGGCTTGTTAGTCTAGTGCCACATTGGACGGATGAGAACTTAGGATCCCACTACCAAGGTTGTAATGCGGTGAGTGTGATTATGTGCTCCAGTAAATCGCTAGTGCTGCTTTTCTGGCCTGATGCATTCACCAATGGGAATAAACCAGTAATCACCAGCATAGAATCCGACGACACAGCAATGGTGTCTTCTTTTGATGATGATAGGCGAAGCAGCCGCGGGGTGTCTGGCAGCTGGACAGCGACGAGTCCAGGTACCCCAGGAGTGACTTCTATCCAAGCATCAGAAACAGACGTGACAGGCACGTGCTTTACCATAGTGAGCCGATCTGATGGAGAGCTCTGGAGATTCGATTGTAGTGCTGGGGGTATATTGCGTGAGAAGATAGTTCGTGATGTGACCGTAGCGGAAGTTGGGTACAGCATCTTCGTGGCAGATGCCAGCAGTGTGAGGAGAATTGTTTGGCGGTCACCGCCTCAGAGAGCGTCTCGAGAGTTGTTGCTGTTGACAGCGCAAAGTATTGAATGCTGGGAAGTAGAGCTCACTCCAAGAGGGAAGGTATCCAAGTCTTGGACTTTTGAAATTTCAAATAACAAGGATGTCATGGCGGATTTTTCGGGACAGAAACAAGTGTGGCTACTCGACTTACAGGTCGATGATTCAGGGAAGGAGTTCATTATGTTGGTGGCGTCTTTTAGCAATGGCAGTGCAACCAGCTCGACTTGTTTGCAGTATGCTCTACATTATTTTAGTTGTTTGGGTAAGGGGGAGGTGAGACGCAAAGCCCCTCCAGTAGTCATTCTACCCAAGGCTCAAGTAGAGGATGAATCGTTCTTATACTCAATGCGTTTGCGGGCAGGAGGGAAGCCAGCAAGATCTGTTGTCATTCTTGCTGAAGACGGGACAGCCACGGTCGCTCATGTAGGTCTAAGTGGTGCCGTCCAGTTGTACAAGTTTGAAATAGCTTGTGGAGCCGGGAAAGTCTTGGATGCGTCCGTAGTTCCTGCTGATGATGGAGGCGCTTGGTCAGTGCTTACTGAGAAGGCTGGTGTTTGGGCCATTCCAGCTTCGGTGGTTTTGGCTGGAAAGGTGGAGCCCTCCGAGAGGAATCTTTCACATCATGAAAGTGGGAAGCACGAGATCGAGGATGAGGAACGTTCCCAAGCTGTATCTGGTGAAGCGTTGTCGTTGCAGCGATCAAACTCAGAGGCTGGTATGATGCTGTGTTGTACAGTTTTCCGTGATCTTTGGTACTACTATCTGCTATTTGTATTGCACTAATGCTTGTCCGTTCAATGTTTTATTTAAGACTATAACACTTCCACTTCCAAATTTGCTATTTGAAACTCTCGCTTTTGGCTTCGCTATGACATGAACGAGTATTTGTTAACATGTCATTCAAGAATGCCATTGCTAATATAATTTTTGCTTATGTTGGATGCCCATCTGTAGCCAAAAACATGGACCGTGCTGTAGTCTCACGGTCTTCGCAGGATGAAGAAACAGAAGCTATAGTGGGACGATTATTTCAGCAGTTCCTGAGCTCTGGACAAGCGCATGAAGCATTTGAGAAGCTGCAGCGTGCGGGAGCCTTTGAAAGGGACGGTGATAAGAATGCCTTTGCACGGACCAGTCGTGCTCTAGTTGATACATTTGCAAAGCATTGGGCCTCTGGCGGTGGATCTGGGTTGGCTATTATTGCGACTGTATCTTCGCAACTTGCTGAGAAACAGAAAAGGCACCAGCAGTATCTGAATTTTCTTGCAGTCTCGAAGTGCCACGAGGAGCTTCAGAACAATCAGAGTATGTTCTAGTTGTATGCTGTTGTTGCTGTTGATTGTCACCTCCAATTTGAGGTACCTGAGTGGCTGAATCTACAAATCATGGTATGGTTACTTCTGTTAGCTGGGACTGGTTTTTACTAGTTGAGTTGCCCAAACTTCAGTGACTTTGATAGAATTTCAGTTTCACTTTTGTAATAACCCTAATGCGCCAATATTGAGACAGATGATTATTGCTCTTCAGGAATGTCTATTAATGAAATCCTGGAGCATGGGGAGAAGCTGGCAAGCATGCTAGCTCTAAGAGAGTTGAACAATACTCGTGCACAGCCAAAGCCTACATCTCCTACAATGCTCTCGCAGTATAATAATGTTGGAGACATGAGTGGAGCCTTGTGGGACTTGGTGCAGCTTGTAGGAGACAAGGCGCGAAGGAATAATGTGGTTCTTATGGACCGTGACAAAGTGGAGGTCTTCTACACCAGAGTGTCTGGGCTAGAAGATTTTTTTGTGTGCATTCAACAGCATGCTGCTTTCCTAGTGCAACGTGACCAGGCTGTTAGAGTCCAGATTGAGCGTGCATGTGAGCTTGCTCATGCCTGTAGCTCTATATTACAAGTTGCTATAGCGTATCGGCATGCACATCATGCATGGTATCCTTCGCCAGAGGGCATCACCCCATGGTACTGCAAACAGAATATTCGTTCTGGGTTGTGGAAGATAGCGACCATGCTCCTGGAGCTCAAGGTGGAAGGAGACATGAGTGAACCAACGTTGACTGCAGAGGTGATGCGGCAGGTAGAAGAGACGGCAGATTTTCTATTGGAAGGCTACGCTGGTGCTATCACTGCCAAAGTCGAGCGGGAAGAAGAGTATAGGGGATTGCAGATGGAGTATTGGACTCGGAGGGACCTCCTCCTTAGTACGCTTCAACAACATGCTTTCCAAGTTGCAACGCAGGTTGTGACATACCCACAAATTAATCAAACTATTGAGCTCCTTCAGGTTGGGGCTTGTGTGGCATATTATATCTCGTTTGGAATAAAAGCTATTAAGTTTTACTGACCGTTATCGTGGTTTGCCTTTGTAGAAAGCTGGAAGAGGCGAAAATGCCGAGCAGCAAAGATTAAGTATCTTGCAGAAGTTGTATGCACCACTTATAGCTCTGGCTCGACGCCATGCAGCCTTTGCCAGCCTCCTTCAAATGTGCATTGACCTTGATGACCATAAACGCTTGCGTACCCTCATGGTGTGTTAGTATCCTAGCTTGCTCCGTTCACCTGAATGTGCATCTTCCTGTCCAAATTTCTGTTTGTGTTGGTGCTGTTTTGTTCTAGTTTTTTATTACCTCTTCTATTAGGTAGCTTGTCAAAGATTTATACGCGTGTCAAGTTCAGAGAGCTGTGCTCGTACTAAGTCTTTCAGTTTGTGTTGAACAGAAAGAAAGCATGGGGCTTAAAGAAGGTCGTTTTAGTCGCTTTGTGTTTGATCACTGTTATCAACAAGGCCAGTATGCCCGTCTCCTTCGTTTTGGGGAAGAATTTGGCGAGGAGGTTGCAGCGTACCTCGAGCAACACCCTCTGCTTTTGTGGTTGCATCAGCTATTCCTGCACAGATTCTCTAGAGCAGCTGGCACTTTGCATACCTTGGCCTTCTCCCAAAAGTCTGCACCTCCTAATATCAACCACAGACGGCGGCTGTTGCATCTTGCAAAGATGTCGGCACTCGCAGGTAATGATTGACTGAATTCTGTAACAATTTTTTTGCCCGTCATGTATTTACAGATGGTAAACACGATTGGTTTTGTAGATGTCTATTGAGACGTGCTGTTTCTTACTTTTCCACTCTTAAAAATAACGTCAGTCCAGTTGGTCGAGAGTATTTTAACACCACTTTATGGTGATTTTAATGTCAGCATTTCTTTTCGCGGTACTGCATTTTGTAGTATATTCTAGTAGGGACGAGGGTTAGTACTATAGAGTTGATCCTCTGGTATGATTTGTGGTTCTCGTGCAGGAAGGGCAGTAGGATTTGAGGAAGAAGTGCGTCGTTTGGAAGCAGATGTGGACATCCTTGCAGTACAGGTGAGCCTGATCACTTCAGTAAATTGATCTTATTTTGCTACTCAATAATTAAGGTGATTCTTGTTTTTTAAGCAATAGCACTTAATATCTGGTTCTTTGTCCTTACTTGAATGTTTAGTCTTTATTGTCAAAATTGAAGTAACAATATCTCGTAGCGAGGCTATCCATGTCTAAGTCATCTGTGGGATTGCAGGAAGTGGCGACAAAATTAGGGGTGCTTGGGGAGGACGTTGTATCACCAGTTCAATTAGTGGAGGCTTGTTTGAACAGCGTCTCCAGGGAGCTGGTACTGTGTGCATTCCAGGTCTTCACAAGCGCCGGTTCCAAATTTTGTAGTGGAAATCACAGCTTGCTGGAGGAAGCGTGGCTCCGAGCAGTTGACCAAGATGACTGGTTGGGCATGAAGCGGACAGCGGACGAGGAGGGATGGACAGATGATCATATTATGCAAGTGATTCAGGATTCGCTTCTCTATCAGGCTTCCAGACACTGCTATGGAGATTCGCAATCAAGCATGTTTGCCAGAGATGTAAGTCCAGAATCCGTGGAGGAAGTTATAGCGAAGCATCCGAGTTTTCCAGAGGCCGGACAGGCTATGCTCACGGCGTTTAGGTTAGGATTTTATTTGGGCAGTGACCTGCCAGAGGGGTCACAAGAGGAAGACGGTGAGCAGATGCTTGAACTGTAAGTTTTCTGCCACGACAGGCTCCGACTTCTCAACTGTATTATTTTCATGAGCTGAGATCCTTGATTTCAGAATTGCACTGTTATTCTGAAGTGATCATGGTCTGATATGCAGTTGCGCCAATCGTCCAAACCTTGGGACATTCATGCGTTGTGAAGTTAGCATCTCACAATCTTATTCCAAATAGAAATGACTATATAGCAATCAAGTAAATGAATTGCAGCAACAATATCTTGATCAGCTCCCTGCCTTCAAAGTCAAAGCGGCCGCTCCCTACACTTACTTCAACAGCAATTTTATAACGTTAACACTATTTCTGAAAGTGCAAAATTGCTGTAGCTCACACTGATTGAGTACTCCTACCCTAACACCAAGTCCGCACCAACAGAATGCAGGCACTCTTATCTTTCCAGTCACGACCTTAACATCACCGTGAAAACAACTCGGTAGCAGATACTTCATAATCAAGGAGGCAGAATGGAGTGATAATGAGAAGGTTCTTATGAGCTTCTGAACTCAAAGGGTTTCACTCCCAATTGCGTTGCCCAATTAGGACAAGGAGCGACTATATTGAGAGGCTCACTGGTGATGGGATGTGTGAAGGTGAGACTCTCGGCGTGCAAGGCGTGGGAGTCATAAGAAACACCCTGCCAGATGAGAGGGCCTCCATACTTGACATCCCCGCACAAAGGCAGGCCTAAATATTGACAGTGCAACCGGATCTGATGAGTTCTTCCAGTTTGTGGAAATGCACGCACCACGGTCACTTCCTCCCCACCGCTCCCCTCTGCAACAGGTCTAACCTCAAATTCGCTTCCGGCAACCACATCTAGAAACTCATTTTCACCCGGCGCTTGCTTAACCAAAGCTGCGTCTGCAAGAATTTGTACTGTGGTCACCATGTCTCGAACGGCCGACCCTCCAGGAAGACGCCTGCCGATGTCATGTTTGGCATAGACACGCCACGCTCCGTACCTGGACCTGCCATGGCCAGATTCAATCCTTATCTTTCTCCATATGGGCTGTTCAGCTCTGGCACATTGAGCCAGATACGTCTTCTGAACCTCCCGGTTTGTGAAAGCGCGAGTGAGCTTCGCAGCGGCTTCTCTGCATTTGGTGATGACCATGATTCCACTTGTGTCACGATCCAGACGATTCGCCATGTGTAAATGCGGCTGGGTTTCACCTGCTTGAATTTAGAACACCACTTGCGGTTAGAGCAATGAAGCCCTGGAAATCTGAAAAGAATGATAATTACTGCTGACATTAAACAAGAAATGTACTTGAAGGGTCACCCCAACCCAACCCCCTCAACCCCAACCCCGAGAAGTCCCCATTGTTTCATGAACTCTATTCTGGTCACTATGTCTAGCACGAATGCCTCTCTTCTGCTCAAAACCGTCATTTTTGTGGCTTTCACCTACATACAAAGCAATGCTAATGTTTCAGAAAAGCCCGGGAGTGACTGATACTTGTTGCTGACAATAAATGAAAAGTATGCTTGAAAAGATCCGCCCTTGTTTCATAAATAATGGCTATTCATCTCACTCACAATCGTTGCCTCGTGACAGGAGCAGCATAAGTTACGTGAATAGACATCACCATTGAGAAGACCGACGATCTTGGTCATGTGCCAGCATTCAAAATTATAATTTTCACAATATGAGCATATCTTGTGAAAAGATAATTCCAATACGTCAAATTTCATACCACCAAAGGTCAGAGATGAACGTTGCACATGACCATCAGTAAACGAACACAATTCAACCAAAAAAAGTCCAGATGACCCTAAACCCTAAACCTTCTAAAAACATGAACTTGTTCTAATAAGGGGAGCTACTAAGGGTCCAAAATCTTTCTGAATTAGAGGTCATGAACTACGGGCATGCCTGATCGTGACACAAGTGGAAGGACGACCATGGGTTGCCATGGGTCTAGGGTTTAAGGCCTGAACCCTAAACCCCAAACTTTCAACCAGGACAGAGGTAGATTACGAGCCTGAAAGAAACGAGTGCATTGAGTGCATTAAGTGTTCATTGAGTGCATTAAGTGTTCATTGAGTGCATTGAGAATGGTCGGTTAGTTTCAGGGACATACCGCTTGAGCTGCACAGAGATGGCACGGTTGCAAATACATGTTCGCAATACAGTCCCCGAGGCTTGTTCACAATCATCAGCCAGTCATCCTCAAATAGCACATTTTCCCTCCCGATTGCAGGCCCCGATTTCATTGCAGCCTCCGCCACTAAAGCCCGTTGAAGCTCCACGTCCTTCGACAGCTCGCCTGCAAACGGTGACATGGGCACCGGGTAATCCACTTCCTGTCCGTTCTCGACCTCTGCAGCAACCATCGCTTGCGCCCCCATGGAAGAATTCGTTCTGGTCAGCAACGATGAAAAGACCAACCCCAGCGCTTCATGAATTCGCGGCTTCGATTGCGATGACAAAAACGTGATGGATCGCGCCAGCCATGCCGCATGATACATGAGAGAGATTGATTTGTCGTCTATCTCATTGGGGAACACCCAAATCTAGAGAGGAATTAATCTATTAAAACACATGAAATTCCTGGCCTGAGAAACTGCTGACCAATCATAGCTTCGGTGAATTCGTCGAAATCTGCGTCGCAATTTGGTACCCAAAGGTCAGACTGCCATTCCACGGGCGATCAAACCCACCGAATATGTCCAATCTTCAGATTAACCAACTTCATGAAGCCAGATTGACCAAGGAATGCAACACAGACTCTGCTCCTATTCCTGTGTCTGTTCTGGCACTACAAAAACTGCAGGCGAAGAGGATTAGGGCGCTCGTTTCCTCGCGTTCACACTGATGGATCTTCAACTCCCGGTTATATTCGTTGGCTCTGTATCGGGTATCCATCTTCTCTAATATCACATCCAATCCAAATTCGGAACTCACTGAGCACTACTGTACAAAGCCCTACCAAAAAGATACGTATTAAATAACCGACAAGCCGCGGTAGCGGCGAGTAGGTTATCGGACAGAACCGGTTGTTCACTTTTCAATCACAACCTTTGATCTCCGTTATCCAAGGGTGGAGGAAGCAAGTTGAGAGGAGAGAAGGTTATGAGTTGTATCTTGTAATGGCAATGGTGATGGGTTGCCAATGGGACGATGCCACGTGAGTGTTGAAAACTCAACAACCGGTTATGTGATGGCATTTTTGGCCATTCAGGTTTCTTTGGGTAATGTACAACAAAGTTAACATTTTTGTTTTGCACAATGAACATGGATATCTTACGCAATCCCCCTCAAGAATATCAAGTTGTCAGTTTAAAAAAAGGAAATCTCCATTTATGGTTAATTTTTTTAATTTCTTTTTACGGTTTTACATGAAAATTCATAGAAAAATATTGGTGATGAATTTTTTAAATTCAAATGCGGAGATATGTAGGAAACATCCATGCGTACATCTTTCCTTCAACAAGCATCTCCAAAAGATTTCCACAATTCCCTCCTAAGAGCTTTCATTGGGGCATATCCAATGTCCTAATTTTTGAAAATAGATTTCTCTTGACTTTAATTAGATTTCTACAAAGGAATTGTATTACCATGCTCAAATGTACAAAATTAGTTGTAGTGTGAAGGGAAAATGCATAAATCTAATTATAGTGAAGAAAAATCTGTTTTCAAAAATTAGGGCACTACACATGCCCCCACTGAAATTTCTTTGGAAGGAATTGTGGAACTCTTTTGGAAATGCTTGTTGAAGGAAAGATGTGCGCATGGATGTTTCCTACATATTTTTGCAAACGAATTTAAAAAATTCATCACTAATGTTCTTTTGTGAATTTTCAAGTAAAACCATGAAATAATATTTAAAAAATTAACCAAAAATGGAGATCTGCTTTTTTGAAACTAAAAACTTGGTGTGCTTGAGGGGAATTGCGTAAGATATCCACGTTTATTGTGCAAAACAAAAATGTTAACATTGTTTTATATTACCCAAAAAAACCTAAATGGCCAAAAATGCCATCACATATCTTTTGGGTAGGCCTCTGTACAGTCAAGTATAGTAATCTTTTAACCGGCTGATTTGAAGCATTCAAAATTTTTTGCATAGCATAGAAAAAGAATTGGAATTTTTCATCTTGCATAATTATCAAGCAATCTTCACGCAATCCCAATCTAGCATACAAGATTTCAATTTCAAAAAAGCAAAATTTCATTTTTGGTGAATTTCTAAAGCTAATTTTCATGGTTTTACATAATATTTTATTGAGAACAGTTGATGATGAATTTTTTTAATCCAATTGCATAGATATGTAGGAAACATCTATAGGCACATCTTTCATATTAAAAAACATCCCATTAAATAATAAAATATGAGCTAGGAAGAGTTAAATATGAAGCGTCATAAGACTAAAATTTGTGAAATAGATATCTTTTCATTTTAACGAGATTTTTCTATTTGATCCTCACACTATAATTAGTTTTGTACATTTCAACATGATGTTACAATCACTTTGCCAAAATCTTGTTAAAATATAAAGATATCTATTTCACAAATTTTGGTCATATGACGCTTCATATTTAACTCTTCCTAGCTCATATTTTTGTTACTTAATGGGGTGTTTTTTAATATGAAAGATGTGCTTATGGATGTTCCCTACATATCTATGCACTCAAATTGAAAAATTCACCACTAATTGTTCTCAATAAAATGTTATGTTAAATCAGGAAAATAAACTTTAGAAATTCATCAAAAATGGAATTTTGCTTTTTTGAAAATGAAATTTTGTACACTTGATTGGAATTGCGTGAGGATTGCGTGATAATTATGTTCACCAAAATATACCAATTATATTGCACATTGTACAAAGAGTTGTGAATAGGTCAAATTGGCCGGTTGTAAGATTATAGTACCCGACTGTACTATAATGTACAATCATTTACGAATTGCTTCTTTTAGCCATTCAGAAAAATTTGTACAATGTGTACTTAAATTTATTTATTTTGGTTGTTGCATCTTTACGCAATCGCAATCAAGCATACCAAATTTTACTTTAAAAAAATCAAAACTCCATTTTTGGTGAATTTTAATATTTAATTTTCATGGTAATATAAGTTAATTCATTGACAAATATTGGTGATGAATTTTTTAATTTGATTGCATAGATATGTAGGAAACATCTATACTCACATCTTCCCTTCAAACATGTATCCCCCCAAAAGTCCCATAATTCCTTTAATAGAGATTTCAATGATGAAGTCAAGGTGCACAAATTTTGCACAAAAGACTTCACATATCTCACAAAAGATTTCTCATCAATTTTTCTATTTGCCTTTCACATGGTAACTAATTTTGTAACATTTGAGAGTCATGGTATTATTACTTTGCCAAAATCTAATTAAAATATAGCAATATCCATTTCTTCAAAGTTTGGTCAAATGACACTTTTCATTGAACTCTTCATTGCTCAACTGGACGTAAGTGCACCAACTTAGAAAACTTTCTACAATAGGGATTTAAATTGTATTATTTTGGACAACAAAATTGTCGTTACATCCTTACGGAATCCCAATCAAGTATGCCAAGTTTCAATTTCAAAAAAATAAAATTTCATTTTTGGTGAATTTTTAAAGTCAATTTTTATGGTTTTACATAATATTTTATTGAAAACAATTGGTAATGAATTTTTTAAGTTTGATTGTGGATAGAGAACATTTCTATGCACATCTTTCCCTTTGCAAGCATCTCCCAAAAAGTCTTACAATTCCTTCAATAGAGGTTTTAATGTTGAGGTGTCAATGCCCAAATGTTGTAAAAATAGATATCTCTTAATATAGTTAGAATTTTCTATTTTCCTCTCATGTGGTAACTAATTTTGTACATTTGAGCATGATGGTACATTCACGTTGAAAAAATCTAGTTAAAAGATAAATATATCTATTTCACAAAGTTTGGTCACATGACGCCTCATATTGAGCCCTTACTAGGAGTGTATATTTTTGTTACTTAATGGGGTGTTTTTTAATATGGAAGATGTGCGTATGGATGTTCCCTACATATGTATTCAATTGAACTCAAAAAATTCATCATCCATTGTTTTCAATAAAATATTATATAAAATCATGAGAATCGGCTTTAAAATTCTCCAAAAATGCAATTTTTCTTTTTTGAAATTGAAATTTGGTATGCTTGGTTGAAATTGGGTAAGAATTGATTATAAATTATGCAGGACAAAAAATGTCAATTTTATTTATAGATTATGTACAAATCTTTAAATGGATCAAACAGCCAGTTCGTATCTGAACTGGAGTACTGGACCTGACTGGACAATACAACTAGCCCCAGCAGACTCTTCATTCAAGTTTCTTCTTCTTTGCAGGTAGGATGCACACCCGTTTCATACCCGGATGATACCCATTGCGACGTTCCTGAGTCGCCATTTCGAACGAAGCTTTTCTCGCCTTTGAATGTCCAAGCTTCGTCCTCAAGCTCCTCTTCCAAGGGGTTTGCATTGCTAACTTCGGAACTTCGGAAGAACGGAGGACGATCACCAGCAGTACGTAATATTAAAGCTCTTCTCGTTTCCTCCTGCATTTTCTTAATTCCAAACCAGACGAATTCGACTTGTTTGGAGCGTCTGTGGCAAATTCGTGGGGCTTATTCTGGGATATATTGGAGGAGGCTGCAATCAGTTGTACTCAATATTTTTCGCGAAATTGGCGATTGACGTCGAAGGATATCAATCGGCATTGAAATCTTTATTGCTGTGTGCGAGACTTTTTATTGCTTCATGGAAAAGGTTTGAGAGCTGTCACTTGTGCATCGCTGGAGTTGGTGTGCAAGTATTGGATGCATGCATTTCGTCCTTCAGAAAATGCGTAGTTCGATCTCTTCAGTTTTCCGCTGTCAGTGTAGCTGAGTTTCTTTTTTTCGAAAATTTATTAGTGTCGCTTCCGTTTTGATGCAATGATTTGTTCATTGTTGGCCGCTTCCTCTGAATTTCCACCGGGTTGCCAGGGATTTGTGTAGGTAGTCTGGTCAGTTTTCTACACGTGGTTCTTGGATGTATCGGATACTGAATCTATGGCGAGTCGCAAGGAACATATATAGATTACAGTCTTGAGCTAAGCCAGTGTAGGGTTGAACTTGAGAAATGATGTCCGCTTCTGAGCATATGGACTGACGCACTGGACGGTCAGACTTTCTCTCCTGAGTGACCCTGCTCGATTTGCTCTTCCAGTACATATGCTGGTGTTGCTCTGTGCAGGAGCTCTCTCGTACTTCGACTTCCCAGTGGACAGGTTTCGATTCTTAGAGCACTGCTGCGTAATCGAAATCACCTTTTAAATTTTTGGCAATCCTCATGGATTTTGGGAGCCGAAGTCGATTGTTCGAGGACGATGACGAAGAGCAAGACCTCCGCTATGATACGGTACTTCACCTCTCATTCAAACTATAAAAATGAGCTTTGAGCGAGTTTTTGCCTCTTTATGCGCAATACTACCCTATTTTTATTCTGCACAAGAGCCTCTCTGATTTCCCGCTTCTGGGTTTCCATTAATGCTTAGACAGAAATTATGGCAAACTTCAGTGCTCATGAAACGGGTTGTTTCAGCAATCATAGTAAATTTTTCTAGACACTACTAGGGTTTCACACAAATATGGTTTCTCAGTGTAATTGCGTTACATAGAGAGACGTAGAAAGATAGTGGTGGTTGCCGTAACATGTGATTAGCACCTCGCACATTCACTCTGCAGTTTCCGGAGCGTGCTCTGTACGCTTTTTAGGCTATTTTGTAGACTGATTCTTACAGTCTTGTTGTTGGGACTCTTCTAGCTTGAAATTGTTGAAATTCCAAGTGCAATAATGATACAGTCCTTTCAGAGCAAAACGACGTGTCAAAATGCAAGTCGATTGAAGATCCTTTCTTACGTGCAGGATGTTTTGGCGAACAAGGAGTATGTGGTGTACCTCATCGATGCCGGCTGTGACATGATGCTACCGTTTGAGAATGGGGTTAGAAATAAACCTCCTGTCTGGATCTTGCCTTTAAAAAGTCATCTTCTAGTTCGTTTGACCTACGAATGCTGAATGGTTGTGTATGTTTCTCAGGACTCGTGCTTGAAATCGGTGATGAAGGCTGTCGAGGAGAATTTGAAAACAAGAATCCTTGCACGAGATGACAAAGCGGGAATTTGTTTCTTCAATACGGTAAGCTTTTGTCACTTTATTCACAGTCATCTACCCTTCCGACGCTGGATAAGTAGCTGGGCATGTACACAAACTTAGAATGAAGCATGTAGTACCTTTCAGTGTCTGTTAGATACGGTTCTGCGACGAGCAAGTTCTTCATCATAACGCATCTAACCCATTGCTTTGTTTGTCGTCAACAGTTAAAGAAGAAGAACATCCAAGAGGCAAACGGTGTGTACGTGTGGTCTGAGCTCGATGACTTGTCGGCGGAGCTAATCAGAAATTTTCGTTCACTACATGGTACTCACTATTTGTACTTGGATATGCCAACCTTGCCTAGTCTCTTGAAAGCACTCGATATGTTAACTTAATGGGACATGCAATTTTGATAATAAGGAAATTAATATCTTAATCGGAGCTTAGAGCTATGATTTCTTTATTTACAAAGACATTTGTTTAATGGTCTGAGAGTTTGTCCTATATAGAGCGAAGTTTCTAACCCTGTGCACGAGGGCACAGGTTTAGCACATGTACTGCAGCTTATCTAGTCTCATGCAAATTGAATACAATTGAGCAGAAAGTTTCCAGAAGGATATCGGCAGTCAAGTGACAACGACAGCAAATGGAAGGGAGCATCCTTTGTATGATGCACTGTGGGTAGTGCAGGCTATGCTCCGCTCAGGGTATGCTTTCTTGGCACTTGCCGATTCAGTTTTAACGTTACAAGTGCGTGAATTAGAGTCAACAACTGTGAAGTAGAATTCCCATTGCGCTTTGGTCAATTTCTGAGCAATGCCAACAGCAGGCCTCGTTTCTTACTAGATGATCTGCACCATTGTGTGTATAGAAAGACATCTTGGCATGTTTACTGACGAGAAATCGTGTGAACAACAGTGCAAAGAATGTGGCAAAGTCTGTGCTTATCATCACGAATAATGACGATCCCTTTGCGGAAGTTAATGATGATTTGTTAGAAAAGGATCTGAAGCGCACAACCATCCAACGAGCTCAAGTAAATCCTCAAGTCTTCCTATCTCATATTTGAATTAACCAATTTTCTTTAGGACCAATAGGTACTTTCTGTGATCTAGGCTTTCCAGTTAACCTTCATGGTCTTGAACTTTGGATGACCTTGTCTTGGGCTTGTCAACCTAGTATATTTTCAAGGCAAGTGGTGGTATCAGAAGTGAATTCATCTCCTCTGGAATCAAGTTATTTGAAGGCAATGGCCGCATGGGTGTTTTTTAATAGATTTTTGTACTTCAGTGTGCAAACTCTGAGAGGACGTTTTCTTCCCGCTGTATCCTTGAAGTGTGAAATTGAAGTGAAACCGAAGTGTCATTTTAATGTGATTTCCCTATTGTAGATTTGACCCCATGGATGGCACGAATGTTTTTTCCCTCTGTTAGAATCTGGACAGAACAACATTTTTTATTTAGAATTAGGTGATTGTGTTGATTGGTGCCCTGACATGGATGATCTGATTCCTCATTGTTCTGTTTACTCACAGGATGCTCGAGATTTGGGCGTAGGTTTCGACTTGTTGCCCTTGAACACGCCTGATAAATTATTCGACCAGCAGATCTTCTACAGTGTGAGCGCAACATTTCAGCTATTTTTATGCTCACGTAGGCGCAATTTGCCAGAGTACGAGAAACTAGATTCGGTTTGTGTGCCAGGATCCTTATGCGATCTATCACCTATTTTTATTGAGTCTTTTGCAAGATATACTGATGCGGTCATTTCTTCTGTTGGATTGAGTTGACAGCAAATTGTGGATGATGAAGACGATGATGAGTATGCAACGCAAGACTCGACTGCAGCTTCCAAGTAAGTTGCAGTTGGCATGAACCAAGAAGTTCTTAGTTACATACTAGAGCTGATGGATTATTGACGAGTTCTCCAGTTCAGAATATGAATCCTGAATATATTCATGTTTGTGTAGACTTGACGATCTCAAGAAAACCTTGAAGCGAAGGATGTATAAGAAACGAGTTGTACGCAAGATGCTCTTGACAGTGGCAAGTGGTACAGAGATTGCACTAAGAACATATGCTATGATACGTCCTGCAGTGACACGTAACAATCCTGACCATCTCATAATTATGAAGATTTCTCCATTTTAGGGGTGTTTCAAATTCACAAAGGAGAGACCCCATTTGCTTTAAGTCTCACACCGTGGTTTATGCTCAAATATCTTGAGTCTAGGTTCCTGCGACTGCTTTCAAAGTTTGGCACCTCGCAAAACGCGGCATTGTAGTCTTTGGCCATGCCATTTACAGTGCTTAGTTGATGATTGTTGTGAGTTTATTATTTGTGAGTTCTAATTGATAGACATGTGAGTTTGTCATTGTAAGTTCGAGAAGGACTGATGATATGAAGGACAGAGTTTTATTTTCTGCAGCTTCCCACATTTTTGTGGATGCACGTACCAACCAGCCCTTGAAGGTCTGTTCTCTATCGTTATCGTTGTGCTTAAACTTGATTATTGTTGTAGGAGTTCCTACATCTGTCTTTGCGTAGAGCTTCTCTTTCAAGATTCTGGTATGAAGCGTGTGAAATATCTGATATTTTGCAGACCGAAAGAACCTACATCTGTTCTGATACCGGCTCATTACTGGATGAGCCGCAGAAGAGATTTGAAGAATATCAAGGGTGAGGAGAAATCTGCACATTCTGTCGTACTGGTCATTGCTCTCTGCAAACTTGGATGTAAATGAGGGTTTAAAATTATTAACGTCTTCACAGTCTGAATCAGTCTTGCAATTTTTCTATTGCAGGAAGAAGGTCGTGTTTTCTGTGGGTGAGGTATCTGATATTAAAAGCGTAGCAAGTTTTCAACTTCGACTCTTGGGATTTAAGTCTTTGGCATGTTTAAAACCATACCACAACTTGCGCCCCCCAACGTTCATATATCCTGATGAAGAGGTATTATTTCTTGATTTTAGTTGTTCATCTGGATAGATAAACTTATGACATGATAGTCAATTGCATTGTTACAAGAATTGACCAGTCTGTTTTGGAGGATTAAACAACCACAAATCAAGCCATCCATTCAACTCCACTTTAGTTCAGATTATTCATGCAAATTCAAACTCCATTTTCGTTTAATTTTGCAGGCGGTGAAGGGAAGTATGTGCGCCTTTATTGCCTTACACAGAGCTATGGTACGCCTGAAGAAGTAAGCTATTCCCATTCTCCTTCGCTATCCTGTGAATAGTCTTAATATTTTTTGAGAATGAGATAGCTTGGGATAGCCTGAGATATTCTTGCTTTGTTTAGGCTCTCGTTGATAGTTTCTGCAATTCCGTGATATACAGGTATGCCGTTGCTTTTCTGTCGTCACGAGGATCATCTCAATTGGTCGCACTTGTCGCACAGGTAGACGGAGAATTTCTTGCGTTTTATTCTTTGTCTTCCTACTATTACATCGAGCTCCTGGCTGCCATAATTTTTCTTTGCAGCTTAAATTTGCATCCATAAATTCGTTGCAGCGGTGAGATCTAATGCGGTAGAATGCAGTGATGTAATATTATTGATACAATCATTTCAGCCAGTATGTGAAATGATTGGCGTGTTTCTTTGGTGTAGGAAGAAATTGATATTCCAGGTTCTCCAAATGGCATGAACTTGATATATTTGCCTTACTCGGATGATATTCGGCCTGCTGAGAAGGTCTGGCATTATAAACTGTGGGTCTTTTTTCAAGCTGTCTAGCACTGCCATTCACTAAGCAGAGTAAATACTTTTTCTGAGTTAATATGTTTTCTGAGAAAATATATTCCCTTCGAAGTAAGTGCTATCGAAACTTTTTATATATGGATTGCGGAAAGGTAATGTGAGTAAGCTTTTATTGAAACTTGTGGTCCCGCTTGAAGTTTGGTACTTGAGATGTAATTTAGATTGACCCAGCTTGAGCAGGTGCAGTGACCAATACTTGCGTCTTCAATGTTTAGTTGTTAGATGTTACCGTTGTGCATGAAGAGCTAGTCTTTTTTGACTGAGTGGTCCCTATTAAGTCAGTTGTATCTACTTTGGAATTCATATGTTTGTATTTGAACATCGTTGCTTCGATCAATGATTTGTATGGTGGTTCGATGCTCGTGGAGGTTTCAATGGTGCGGTGAGAAGAGCTGCTTACTTGCCATCTGTTGCTTGAAGATATTGTCGTGTTCTCTGATATTGATACTGTCGTTGTCGGTGCAGTACCATGCAAGCATCTCTCCAGTTTCCAGGGCATCAAAAGAGCAAGTAGAGATGGCCACAGATTTGTTAAAAAAGCTCCGCTGGAAAGGTGATTCAGTTACTGAGATTCCAGATCCAGGTACGACAATCTTTTCTGTCAAATTGCTTTCGTAAGACTCGTTGGCCAGAGTCACAGAAGCGGATAAGGTAGATTTTTTTAAATTTTGTTGCGCAATAACCGAGATTTAACGCTTGTCTGTATTTTTAGCTTTGTAAGGCATTATCGTGTCAATTGCAATAACGAAAGAATTTGATTTTTATCAATTGTGATTGATGTGACTTAACATGAGACCTAGGAAAGAAAGCTGAACTGGATATTGACAGCGTTTTGGAGTTTTTAAAAAAAAATTGGGGCATAGATGATGGTAGAAATTCATTGATAAGCATTTTGTTTTTTCTGCGTATTGCAGGTTTGCAGAGACATTACACAACTCTTGAAGCAGTGGCACTTGGTCAGGATGAAGATAATTTACCAGAAATTGAGGATAAAACTCTACCAAATCCTGAGGTTTTAGAACGGTATGCATTCTACCACTTAGTGAATATCCTTAATTGCATTTGGTTCATTGCAGTTGCACTCTTAATCCAGTTGCTGTTAAGTCAGTGAAGTCTTGTGAACACAAGTACGACATGGTTGCGTCTTTAATTGATACAATAAGAACTGTTCTCTAATTTTTTCATAGACATTTTTATTTCTAGCCTGTAACCTCTAGGACCATTCATTGAAATCGCAGTGCCGATTTTTTCGCCAAGATTTTCAAGAACGGTGTTTTTGGGGAAAATTATGAGGCGGAGGAAGCAGAAGCTGCTGCTGCAAAAGAGAGGGGCAGTGCGGCTAGCCAGAAGCGCAAAGCAGCGGCTGATCTGGCTGCCACAGAAGCTCAAGAGTATAACTGGGGCCAGCTAGTGGACACTGGAAAGGTGCCCTCCCTTCGAATCCTCCGGATCTCTCGTACAATTTTTAGCTCGCTTACTTTGACAGGTATCAGGTTTGAGTGTGTCCTGGGCATCTCTACATTGTTTCTTTTGCTTATGGATTGCTGGTGGTTTGTATTTGCAGCTTAAGGACCTCACCTCAGATCAGCTCAAAATTTACTTGAGAGCAAGCAAACTCCCTGTGACAGGCAAAAAGGACATCCTTATCAGCCGAATACTCGCACACCTTGGCAAGTGAGGGCAAAGTTGGCGCTGGCTTGAACGTTCGACGAAGCACATTGTACATGGAATTTATGCTCAGAATCTGACACGGATAGTTTGGTTTGGGTGCTTCCCCATGTTGAATCTACTGTGGAAGAGATGACTCCGAGGACAAGGTAAACTTGTGGGAAAAAATCAATGTTTCCCTTAACGTGGGGGAGATTTCAGTTGACCATTTTTTGTGTAGCAAGCAGATTGGTTTGAAAAGATGAAGACACCTTAATTCAAATAGTGCAAGTCACCGTAATTGTTTCATGTTGCATTTTCTATTACAAATGGTTTCATTTTTCTTTACTAGCGGCTACAGGGAGAAGAGAGTATCTTCTTTGTCCTGAAATCAATGAAATAAATTTTGTTCTAGTGGAAAAAATTGATATAAGAAAATTAGTGCATCTTGCACTACATACTATATGCCCAGAAGAACAATATGACAAACATTCAACTTTAACCCTAGAAGGACTTTGAGGACACTGAGTGTCTAATGGATGATACAAACTCCTTCTATATAGGATAGAAGAGCAAATGTTCATCCTTGGAATTTTGTGTGAAAAGGGTGGTCTTGCACAATATTATGATCTTTAATGAATGCTTTTGGGTTCTTTTAAGGAAATGCTTCACCTGGTACCAAAAAGGTTGATTTCCATAATGACTAGCCCGTCCTTTTGGGATTAAGTCCCCTATAGACCAACTCCATGGGCAAATAGTGAATCATTTCTGAATTCAATTTATCCTTTTTAGTTACAAATGAGTTTCAGTTTTATATCTTTTTCACATGAGACTATATATTGTCTACCAATGTCAAAAATCTCAATTAGTTCTATGAAAAAATTGTGATTGTTATAATTTTTAGTGAAAATATTGTGCTCCAATGTATTGTGCATGTAGTTTTTGTCGATTGCCTCTTCCCTTCTCCATCAAGATCAATGTGATATTGAATATGATAGAAAGGTCCCTATTCAAAAAAATTCATTTGAAATGCTTGAATATTTATTTGGTGTATGGTTCTTTTTGGTAACTGAACTTTTCTTGTTATTACAAAAGTGCACTATATTGTATACTAGGAGAAACGATGGTTTGTTTGCAATCCGCTCCAATCGCAATTCAAAAACAATACAACAATGTTGTGAGGGGACTTCAAGTCTCAGTATGCTTTCAATCTATACAATCACTAAAGTAGAAAAAAACAAATGGCTTAGAACAAAATGAGAAGTAGCTCTTGAGTGTTAGAAACATCAACATGATACTACATAATTAATTGAGTTAATAATTATCTACAAGATTTGTTTATACTAGGTTGAATTGATAAATGAAAAAGGATTCCAATTCTTAGGAAGAAGTGTTCAGACAAATTTTGCCATTTAACCCCTAAAGGATTTGGGAGCCAAATATAGCTCTTGTTTTCTTGACAATCTTGCAATAAGCATAATTCTTCATTGGTGTGGAATAATTTTGATAATTGCCACTATTGAAATGGAAAAAGACTTATGTAGCTTTCCTATGAAAAAATTGTATAATTTTGAGACTGCCATTGTTGATAAGATTTATTAAAAAAAATGCCATTATTGATCAGATTTATGAGAGATGTTTGAATAGACAATACTTTGTATAGTTGGGTACAATAATCTTACAACTGGCTTATTTGCACCCATTCAAATATTTTTGTAAAATGTAAAGTTTAATTAGTCTATTTTGGTAAGTTACCAAATCCAATCAACAAAGTCATTTTTTTGGTTTTTAACTTTTTTATAAAATAATTTCCTCTTTATATCCTTCAATGCAAGCATGCCAAGATAAAGTAACCCCTTCATTGTTCCATAGTCGGATGGATGGGGGATGAATAGAATTATCCTCAACATATCGTCAATGGCAATTTCAATTTTGGTCCCCTCTACTTGTTCCTTCAACTGTTTTTAGTAATGATGTGATCTATCATATGATATGTTCCAATGGTCAATCAATCTAACAAGCAACATTTGATTTGAATGGAATTTGTGCACACTATAACACAATTGAGCAATTTAGAAAATGATCAAAGAATCTTAATCACCCTAATTCTTCTTTGAATTAGCATATGTCATGTATTTTATCTCAAGATGTTTGGAGTTCCTTTCAAAAATGATAAGTCTATCAATGATGTTTTACTTATAGTTCTAGGGACTAGAGATGTAAGCAAGTCATAGCTTCTCTCTAACTCAATTTGCATAGAAAATCAAAGTCATTTGTCCCCTAAAAAATACACACAAAAGAATTAAGAAAAATGTGACTTTCCTTAATTCAAATGCATGCATCATACATCAAACAATGTACTAATTGTGAATTACAAATCAAAGATTGATGTTACACATACACAACAATATACTACTAACAACAAATTGGGTATATTATGACTGCAATATATAAATGCAATGAGTCTCAAAAATTCCAAAGTATGACTTATGCAAGAATTAGCGTAGATAATGTGCGGTATGAATGGATTTAGTAATTATCCACTAGTTGCTTTGGGCATCAATCATATTCATAAATATGGTGGTTGAGGCATATAAGTGGCCATATTCTGTCAACATGGCATATGCATTGATTGGCTTTGGAGGCTTGATTATACTCTGGCCTATTTGGGCAAAGGAGAAAAAAGCCTACGTGGAATGTCATTATAAGCTGATATGTCATGTGACCTTGTGCAGTTATATTCTTTCCAAATGCGGAATATAACTCTTATGAGTCATATTTTTTGTTGACGAGGTAGTTCAATTGGAGATCATTGGTAATTTTATGATTGAATACAATCATATTTTTGGAAGCGCAGAGTCACATTTTTGTATGTGACTACAACTAATCATCTTTCCTCTAAAAGAGAAAGGGATGTTTTAAGTATAGTTCTATAAATAATGATCTTGTAGAAGATTTTTAGTAAAATTTTACAAAAAACACGTGTATTTCTAGTAAAATTTTCCTAAAATTTTCCTAAAAGGTCATTACTTATAGAAGGCCATATTCGTTATATTGAGACTTTTCACAATCTCATTTTTAACTTTGACTCAAAGATAAAACGTTATAACTGTTCAATTTTAAGACTATTTGGTAAGTTGAGACTATAATATATTATTGTATATAAAAACCTTTGATCGGCCAAAGGTTGTAGTCTCATCTTATTGTCGACTCGACAATAAATCACTATAACAAATTTAGGGTTGAAGTCTCAAAATGTGCAGATTGTCTCCTTTTAACAAATAAGGCCTATTAGGGCTATACTTAAAACACCACTTTTTTCTTGTAATGTTTGGCCAACATATATTTTGAAATATAATTCAAGCAAGTGATACTCCAGATGATTGGTAATCATATTTTTTAGATTTGTGTGCATAATTTGTGATTGGGGTGATTGATGTCCAAAGTAGCTTTGGTCATAAACTACAGTCACTATTTAAATGGACATGATGTGTTGTAGTCATGTATCAACATAATTAAACATCTAAATAAAAGATTTTATCCAACAAAAACTCAATACATGTGACTTTGGAGATGCACAAGAGACAATCACATTGAAGAGGGAAAGTGCAAGAAAAAATATAACTCTCTTGAATAACATTTATTAGTCACTATCACAAAACATATTGCAATGCATATTCACCTTGTGAATGTATATTCACATAAGCCTATATTCCTTACAATAATTTAAAGATGGTTCTATTGTGTTGCAAGTAGCCTTCAACAACTTTATCCTAGCATGTACAATTGAAGAAACAAGAAGTTAATTTTAGTAAGCTCAACTTTCAACGGTTTATGGCATTAACAAAAATAGCACAAATTTAAAGTAAGAACAATAATAATGGTAACAGATGGAACAAGAGGCAAAAGGCGGCAAATGCTGACAACTAGTAACAGTTTAGATGGAATAATAGACAACAAAAAGAAAGAGTTAAGATGCACTAAGAAGCAAAAGTATTAAGAAATAAAAAAACAAGAATTAAAAAATAAGAAGCATTGAGAAGCAACAAGAAGTATAAAAAGCTAAGAGGCAACAAATAACAAATAAGAAAGGCAAAAGAAGTATGGCTCGGGTTTCAAAACCTTAAAGAAATAGTGGCTAGAGTTTTAAAATCCTAAGAAAAGTGGTGGCTAGGGTTTCAAAATCCTAAAGATGCAACAACTAGGATTTCAAAATCTTAAAGAAGCGATGGCTAGGATTTCAAAATCCTAAATAATGGCTTGCCTATATATTTTTTTATTATCCACATTTTTTTGGGCTATCCAAAACGAAAAAAAGGCAACTACAATAGAAATGTGACTATGGAATACAATTGCAGCGAAAAAAATGATTGACAAATATGATTGGGCATTTGCCAGACATATTGTCTATAGTTTCTTATGAATCACTTTGGTATTCTTATAGGGCATATATTGTAAGGACGTCAAGTACAAAGCCAAAATATGACTAGCAGTTATATTTTTTCTAAAGGTGTTGGCCTTCAAGAATGTGACTGCCAATAATCACCAGTCAACCCTAGTCACATGTTTCTAGACATAAAACATTCTATTTGTTGTAGTGATATACTATTGTGCATGGATACTAGTATGAAATTTTTTTACAATAAAAGTGAAAAGGCCCGCTATAATTGACAGTAGTACAATGAATGAACTTCTCATTCATGTGTGCATTCATATTAAGTAGCCTTGACTAATTCTTCTAGTCGTATTCTCTACCAACAATTTCTTTGCATTCAAAATTTTAAAAACAAATTAAGGAGGAGGGGGAAGAGGAGGAAGAAGAAGAAGACATGTTGTTGACCAAAATGGAAGAGGAAAGCAAAACTTAAAGTAGATTGTTGGAAGAATAAGAAACCTACAAGAGACTAGGAGAGAAGCAGAAAATGATGGTGATCCCGAACATAAAAAAGACAAGTGATTTTAGGCACCTAGCAGGAGCTATAAGCAAGTAGAAAATTGGCGAGGACTCAAGAGAATGATGGAATGAATGAGGATCTATTTTGCACTCATCTATCTAGAGGGCAATGACTAATCAATTCAACCTTGTCCTCTATGAGTTGCTCACCGCATGTGCACTTATTGAAGATATGACATGTCCAAATAACATATCATTCATCCACTTTAATGCTCAAATATTCAAAAAATGTCTCTCTTTTATGTCCGATTTGACAAAATCAAAGTGAATGTTATATTTGTGCAAATAAAAGCTAATTAAAAAATAAATTTTAAAAGACTAAACAGCTTCAATTTAATCAACAAGAATGAAGAGCCTCTTTATTCTACATTCCACATTGAAGTCTCTAAGACTAATAGAAGGACAATATACTTTGGACCTTGGCAAGTGTTTCCAAGAGCATAATATTTTTTGTTCATTTTGACCATATGGCAAATGTTTACTTTGTAATAGATTCTATACTTTGATATTGCAAACTATTTAGATGAAATACAATATTCCAAATCTAAATGACATCTTATAAGTATAAGTAGACTTCATTCATTGTGATTGCCACAATAATTATACCTTATTGTTTAGGCACAAAGAAGCTCGAAAGCCCAATTAATTGTTCACCTTCTATAAATAAATCACAAAGTGTGAAATGATATTTTTTTTTATTGAAGAGCATATAAAAGAATCTTGATTAAGCATTTAGAAGCGGATAGTCTTCTGGTATACTAATAGCTATTGTACACACAAATTTTGAAAATGGTGAATTCTATATTGTATAGAAGTTTGCAAGTGAGCTCTTTTCTTTTACTACATTTTGAAAAATGAAAAAAGAATTTGGTAGCTCTTTTGGTATGTGACTATCTCCTTAGAGTTTTAATTATGATAAATCAAAAGTTATAATTATTTATTAAATAACTTTCCTGCTTATTATACAAAAAAACTTCAAATTATCTTATTTTCTCAAGTTTTTGTATATATATTTTCTTACTTCAAGAGTTATTCTAAATATAATCTTCCTTAGGTAGAAATTTCTTAAAGGTCTATACATTGCCATATTTGTTTGTTTATTTTAGAAATATTTTTTAATTTAAAAAGTGAATGGAACAAATATCAAAAATATTTCTAGTAATCCTTCTATTCTATATATTTAATAGATGGATTTTATAATAAAACTGATATGCATTCTAAAGTTTTCTATAGGAATGGCTGTCATTTGATTTATGTGTGCCAAGGTTGTCGTGCTCTCATGAAGACTCCATATTTATTCTTGAAGGGGCAAAACTATTATTACTATTCACAATCACAATAATGTAAAATATGCCCTAGTTACATTAGTCTGAAGCGACTTTTTTTTAAATTACGTACTCATTGTCATGCTAGATAGTGAACCTTATCCAATGTACCGAATAGTGATCATTAACCCCAATCAAATTTGTCTGTTATCCTTGTAGTAAACTTATTTTCCAAACTTCTATTAATAGGTGTAGCCCATAGTAGGAGTCCAACTTAACTCTCTGAGCTCTCCATCCTTTGCCTTTGTTTGAGGCCCTGTAAATCTTCCAAGCTCAATCAGAAGCATAGATGGTTTCATCAGTCTCATGAAATACAACGTAGATGCAATATTCATAGCTTTAGGACACTCGAGGCTCATAATTGAGAACTTAATACAGATTTCAACAATTCATTAATAATTCAAATGATACCCAAGTAATACATATTTTGTTGCATTGGAACCCTCTCAAAAACAGAACCAAGACGACCCAAAAAATCCGATCTAGTAATGGAAACCACTCAAAGACAGGGGAATGGGTTTATTCACTACTGTAGCCTAGCTGTGGATGGAAACTGAAAGAAGTGACTTCCAAGCGTCTGTAGCAAAACCCAAACAAAAAGTGTTCATGCAATCGCAAGTTATGCATAAATACAACATTCCTGCTCCTTGCCAAATGTGGGAAAATCCACCCCCTAGAGCTACAAAATCAGTAAGGCCACATCAAACAATAACTCACTCTATATAAGGCTGGCTGGGGTGAGCAGGTCACAAGCCTCCAACGATGAAAGAAAGGACAGCCATACCCAAATCTGCCCTACATCTTCAAGAATGGTTGTCAGTCAGGTACAGATTGATATTCTACAGCAGTTGCTCCCAAGATCACCAAATGGACATACATGCCTGTGCTATGTGTCACCCACGACCGTGCAAAACATCCGGAGTCTTGAGTCCACGAGGAAAAGGAAGCTCCACGCGCTCCTTGACTATGCATTTCACTATCCCTTCGTCTTCTATCCGCTTGTAACCTGCTGGACACTCCAGAACTGGCATTACCTTCGGCTTGGGCTCTGGTGGCTTTGCCTCCACTAGTGTTGGTGAAGGCTTGGGCTTCGGAGACTTTCGACCATTCAGGTTGAATTCCGAAACTGCCATGAAGGCTACAACAGACACTACCACTAACAAAGTCTTCCCTGTGAAGCTGAGCATGCCGGTGAACGCTCTGGAGAATCCGCCAGAAGGTGGACTGGTTGCTTGCTCGGTGGCCACGGGGTTTACCGTGGAACTGGCAATTTCGGTCTCTGAGGCTATTTCGTCCACAAGGAAGAGGCTGCTGTTGAAGGCGCATCGGTCATCCAACTGCTTGGCCAGGCTTGGCTTGGCAGATCGGAAGACCGGCGATTCGCAGTAAAGGGAGGGCGAGACCGGGTGGAGGTAGGGCGGCAAGGGCAGGTCGTCCGTCTTCTTCACGGGCTCTCCTGCAAACGTCATGGCTTCCTCCACCACCTGCATTTCCCGGCCATCGTGCTCTTTCAACCGTAGCAGCAGCACTCTTCTGCTTTCTTCGAGCTCGGCTAGCGCTGCGTCCTTCCGAAGCCGCTGTTGCTGTTGCACAGACTTCAGGCGGCAGGAACACACGGTAAGATATCTGGAAACAAATCTATGGCACTCCTTGATGTTTCACACCATGCATGAACGACACCTCATCCTGGCATTTGACGCTACTCAAATGGTAACAACTCAAAACATAATCAGCGTGACATTGAGGGCAAGGAGGCTCCACAAGCCAATTCCAACTACGCCCAAACCCCTTCAATCTTACCAACTGAGGTCCAAACTATTTCACTTTTCACTATGAATTAGTTTCAATGTGTGACAAGCACACATGTGGCACTGGCACAGTTGCCAAGTGATAGAGTGGCAAGTGTGTAGGATATTAGAGTGAAGCAAAAGTAGACAAAGGTACTGTTTTAAAAAGATTTCAACCCAGAGCTCAAGTTATCCAATAAGTCATGAAACATCAT
This sequence comes from Neckera pumila, assembly GCA_963969595.1. NCBI lineage: Eukaryota > Viridiplantae > Streptophyta > Bryopsida > Hypnales > Neckeraceae > Neckera > Neckera pumila. The sequence goes on along the minus strand of OZ018409.1, from coordinate 46,655,071 downwards.
CTTTCATTTAGCCCCAATTTCAATTCTTATCCTAGATTGCAGTTTGTTATGTTTGTTATTTTGAACTGACAATAAGGAATGTCTTCTCCCTAAATTGAGGTTTTGGACCCATCTATGCATCTCCAAGCCGTAAAGAGGGGCTAACATATTTGAACCCATTTTCCAGCTCTAAGTGTTAGCAGTGGAACCAAACCCTCAATTTAGAGAAGAGAACACGATTTGATTTGTGCACATGCAATCACGACAGCTCAAAGTTGAATGGATGGGACCAAACCTCAATATAGAAAAAAGACAACTCCATGTGACAGGAGTGCAACATAGGGAGAAATATAGGAAGAACACAACTCAATGTGACTAGAGTGCATGCAATGATGCCAAGGGCGAAATTTCATGACTAGTAGGAAAACTACAATCTAGAATGCCGATTCAGAGGAGTTCATAATAAAGACGTTTGATTACAATTCCTTCCCAAATTGCAAACCTAAAGTCAAGATAGAGCGTGACAACCAAGAATGCGGATAATGCAATGTAACGAGACTGAGACGCTACACCACAGCATGGGCACAAAAAGGAGATTCGCAAAGCAAACAATTGGTCTCCCGAGCTTCCAAAATTCAGAGAAAACAAAAGCCGTCTAAATCGATGGCTTCTCCTACAACTGGCTGCGAGATCCAAATGCAGAACCTAATGAAAGCGCTTGCGTCGGAATTTCAACCTTAACTAACTCCGAAATTGCAAAAACTTAGCCAACCGCAGGCTCGAATTGCACCGACTCGCAATGGAGTATGTAATTCCTTCTATTCTTCCGGGATCCTGGAGTCAAGATACACCGTGACCACCAAGACTGCGGACTGTAATGTCACGGGTAACAAAGTGAGAATCACAGAGCTGACAATCCTAAGCCCTTCGGAAGTTCCAGGACCCAGAGGAAACAACGGACGGAAGTTTCCATTGATGCCTACTCCTTCCAATTGGCCGTGAGATGCAAATCCGAAACCTATTGACCCCTCGAAATGTCGACCTCCACTGCACTCTGAAATCGCAACAACGTTGCCAACCCATTGCCCCGACTCAAAATGAAGTCTCCCATGACGAACCCTAAACTCCCCCAGGGGCCGATGGCAAGCACCTGAAGCGACTCCAGCTGCGTCTCCAGCACCTCCAGCGCCTCCCGGATGCCCTCCAAGCTGCGCACCTCCTCCTCCGTGGAGCTGCTGCTCTTCCCCCTGGCGGCGTCCTCGAGGGCCTCCTCCTCATCCCCCTCGTGCTCGTACTGCTGCTGCTCCTCCTCGTCCTCCTCCTCACCGAAGCTGCGCAGCGACGACGAGCCGTTCCCTACCACCCGCGACAGCGCCACTCGATCAATGGCATTGCAAATGCTGACGTGCAGCTCATTGGCGCGGGTCATCACGACGCCGATGTCATCGGGCTCCATCTCCAGCCTCGCCCCCCTTCCCGTGCAACTGCTCGTGCGTCGGACCTTGTCACGACCTTCTTCGTCGGGGACGGACCCTTCCCTACGAAAGCCGGGAGCACCATTCCTAAGTTAGTGGCCTCCGACGGAAGCTGAAGCGCAACAGCAACGCTCCATCGCTGGGCGAGACTGCACGAGACCTGCCAATGTCGTCCAAGTCCGGCGAGCCTCGCGGAGTTTGCGAAGGGGCAGCTTGCTTCAGCTTCTCCGAGCGGCACTGCGGGAGAAGACACGGAACTGACGGGAGGAGGGGAGATTAACCCCTACTGAGCAAATTCACCAAATTTTGGTGTTTACTTTGAAGTTAAATAAGACCTTGTCAAGTTACTGTAGTAGTTTTAGTAGTTCGTATTTCTGAAAAATCCATCCATTCCATCCATTCCATTCATCCATCCATATCTTGAACACAGGCTATTTGTTGTGTTTTGTTTGTTTGTTATGTTGATATCTCCTAGACCGTGCGTCCCCCGGCTGCGTGCGTGGTACTGCCATAAAGCCCTCGGCGAGGAGGGTGTACAGGCTTGGTTTTGTGGCATTTAGACCCATAGTGTGAAAGTTATTGAATTTCAAAGTTTTTGATATGAATAACAAAATAAGAAAATACTCTTCCTTTTGTTTTGGTTGTGGCAATGACACAGGGCTCACTAGTCCATTACTTTAAGTTAGGCTATTTATTTTGTTTTATTTGTTTGTTATCTTGAGATCTCCTAGACTATGCATTCTCCGACAGCATTCTTGATATCATCGGAAAGGATGGGCTTTGTTTTGTGACATTTGGAACGGTGTGAAAGTTATTGAATTTGGAAGTTTGTATGAATTTTACAACTAAAAAATTATACTTTTACTTTTATTTCAACTATTGTGACAATAATACAGGGCACACTTCCAAACCTTTGTTTTGTGGCATTTGGACCTGCGGGGTGAAAATGCTTAAATTTCAAAAAAAATCTTAAATACAAAAAAATTAAAAGTTTACTTTTAAGTTTATTTTGGTTGTGGCAACGGCACAAGGTACACATGTTGTTTGTTTTATTTTGTTAGTTTCTTATGTTGAGATCTCATGGACCGTGCATCTCCCGGTTGCGTGCTTGGTACTATCGAAAAGCCCTTGGCAAGGAAGAATGCACAGGCTTTGTTTCGTGGCGTTTGGATGTATGGTGTGAAAGTTATTGAATTTCAAAGTTTTTAGTATTAAAAAATTAGAAAATTATCTTTACTTTAGTTGTGATTGTAGCAATAGCACAGGGCACATTATTTCTTTTTGAAATCTAATTTTAGCATCAAGAGTCCGATTTTGAAAATGAATGATTATGGTCTTTTGTATTCAAGATTTTGTACAAGGGTGTCCATTGCAAATCTTTTGTTCTTTTAGTATTGAGGGCTTTTGGAAATGAGCCTCAAATACAATAGAACTTGGAGAAAAATTTGCATTAGAAATTCATTTGAAAAAATTGTAGAATAGATTTTATAAAAGCTATAAATTGATTGAGGTTATGCATATTAGCCCTCTAACCTTATATCTTTTTAGTAACCAATTTTATGATTTGACATGTGAAAAGAGGATTGAAAGACATGTGAATATTTTCGTGATCAAATATTCTAATCTTTTAATCCATAAGTAATAACGTTAAATTTTCTTTTTCCATGCAATCTCTAATATGTCTTGTTTGAATTTGTACAATTACAATTAAAAACAAACTGATAAAGCTTATCAAAATATTGACTTTTTGTTCAATTAAGAGCAAATTCCAAGAAGCTCTAAAAAGGCCTTAGGCATTTAGGGATTAAGTTCAAGCTTAATCCAAGGAGTCCTTCCAAAAGGACTGCAAGGCCACTAGGTGGCTTTAGCAACTACATTTGTAGAAAATTCAAAATGTGAACCTCATTAACAATCCATAAAAAACAAAAAGACCTTGAACAACTTTTTTATTGGTGCAATCTAATGAAGAAATGATTGATCGTAAAAATTTTGGTGAATTTTTGGTGAATGGAGAAGGTACTTTGGGCCTTTACTTCAAATCCTCATATCATTTTTGTAACATCTCAAAATGATTTGAAAAAATACACATTAAAATCATGGTAATATGTACAAGTGGAAAAAAAATAAAGTTTTTGGAGCATTTTTGAACATTTTGATTTCAACATTCTGATTTCAATATATATATAAAGTATTGTTTAGCTGAACATCTTTCATCAATCTTGTCAATGGGGCATATTTACAAAAATTGTACGATTTCCTTGATCTTTTTCATAGGATACCTACATAAATCTTCTTTTATTTCAACAGTACCAATCATCAAAATTATTCCATACCAATGAAGAATTATGCTTGTTACAAGAGCTAGTCATGAAAACAAGAAGTATGCTCACTCATTGGCCCCAGTCCTTAAATTTAGAGCCACTTATACACCAAGGCTGGACCAAGGGCCCTCTTGCCTTTTTAAATTATCAAAGCAATGATTGGATGAGGCATAGGTGGGGTCCAAGTTGGATTTATAAGAGGTGAGCCTACGAGCCTTGAAGCTACAACCATTTTGAAGATATTTATTATATATGTACCTATAAATTAGATACACCCACTATAAGAAACCCACGTTTTTTTGGACAAGTCTAGATTTTTTGTGACGGATTTTGTTAGACATCTAAGTTGACATCCAATTGTTTTTATGTCAACAATAATATCCAATGTAACATCATGAAAACATAAAACCAGATAGATGTCAATATAGATGTCTAATAAGAGCCGTCATAAAAATTCTAGGTTTGTCAAAAAAAACGCGGATTTCTTATAGTGACCATAACGTAAAAGAGATTATAATATAGGTAACTATAATATTGACATCTATAAGCTTAGAAGATGTTTATAATACAAACTCATAGACTCTATGCTCACATGCTAGCACTCCCTTTGTTACATTAACAAAGTATTTCACTTGTTTACTACAAAAATTGTGTCAATAATAATTTTTCACAAAACTAATAGAAATTTTTATATTGATATACAACAGATGGTCACATAAAATAAGAATATAAGACTAAGACTCTAGTATATATAATTTAATAGGCTGAATTGAGCTCTAAATTGATATTTAACTACAAGATAATGGAACTAGTCCTTTGGATTAAACTTCATAATTACATTCTTTGGACTTTTTAATTTTGTAACTATACATGAATATAAAAATTCTATACATTTTGAGAGGATGAAATCCACATGCTTTAAACAAGTCATAAACTTTTCAATTTATTACGTGAAAGTTTGAAATTATTGTAAATATTCAAAGAAAAGAGTGAAGAAAATTCATATAAAATATAAAATTAGTTGGAAAAATCTCAAATTATTGAAGGTATACATGATTGTATAAAATATCATGTTGTAAACCAAATTTTTGTGACATTCTTCTATTAGAAACTCAATATTGAATAATTAAAGGCCTAAAGTTTATATTGCACTAAATTTTAAATTTTAAAATTTTTAAAAATTAAAGTCAAAAATAAATTTGATAAACTTCATTTCATTTCTTGGAATGAAATTCAAAATTGTTCCTAATTTGAAAAAGATTAAAAACATTCATATCAAATATATTAATACAAAATACATATAAAAAAATTAAAATTTTCAACATAGGTATATGTATCAATGTATAATATCACAATATAAACCAATTTTTTGGCATCATCCTACACTTAGGTATGGGATTATAGGCTCCTAAAATGTAAACTAAACTAAAATATTATTGTTTTTGAAGGTTTTTTGAAGGTTTTAAGTATAGAAGAAACTAGAGTATTATAGTTTTTTTCAAAGCAAGAAATATTGTTAAAAATGAAAAATATGAAGTTTAAAGAACCAAAAAACAAAAATGATAAAATACCTTACATAGACATTTTTTATAAAAACAAATAAAAAATGGGTGATTGCAAGAAATACTTGGACTATTTTGCGTCACACCTTGCAAGATGATTTATTTTTTTGGCCATAACTTTTGCATTCTAGCTTCAAATGATTCAAGATTTATAGGTAAGGTACTTATGACAATTATATATCTTAATTAGTTTTTTGAAACTTTTCAAAAATGTTTTATCCCAAAATAGCCCCAATTTTAAGTCACACTTGCCAATTTGAAGTTTTTTCTTGGATTTTCTTAGAACCATTGAGTACCCCAAAAAATGAATTTGAAGCTAAAATTTGGAGCAAATGGTTTGCTTATAGACTTGTAGCTATTGTCTATAGGAATTCTAATAATATTATTTTAGTGGTTCTTTTGGTGAATGACCATCTCCATAGAATTGTTACAGATGACCAATTTTTATGCCACACTTGCCAATTTGGGATTTTGTAGAACTTAAAAAAACAAATTTGGAACTAAAATTTGGAGAAGATGGTCTTCTAGAAGACTTGTAGCTATTGTCTAAAAGAATTCTAAAAATAGTTTATTTTATGTGGTGTGGAAGTCTACAAAATGAAATTCTTTTAACTTGCATTTCAAAACATGTAAAATATTATTTTTGTGGTTCTTTTGGTGAATGACCATCTCCATAGAGTTGTTACAAATGACCAATTTTTATTTAATTTTATTTAAATTTTTTCCTATTTTTAACAAATGAAAACATCAAAGTATCTATTTTCTTGAGATTTGGCACTTTTTTAATTTTCTTACGTAAAAAAAATTTCTATGCTTTTCCTTTGGGGGTTACCTTTATCCTAAAGGTGTATGCATTGGTCATATTTTTAAAATTTAAAAAAAAAAATTCTAATTTTAAAATATCATAGGAAAAAAGCATGAATACTATCAAATCAACTTACGGGTGTTTTTTGCAATCACCCAAATTTAACCAAAACCAAAAAATTATTGGACTTGAATTTTAATTCAATTATGTAGAAAAGTGATTGCAAAGCACATTTATATTTTTCTAATCACAATTTCCTTGCTAGAGTGTTTTCCAAGTAAAATTTAGGCAAGAATAATCCAATGTAGCTCAATTCATAATGAAGGTAAATGTCACCATTTCATTTTGTTTTTCTAATCTGAAATTAAATAATAGAAAATATTGATTTTCAAAAAATATATTTAAATTATTCTGTAGAATTTGCAGTTGAAGTTTTGAAAAGATGATCTTCTAATTTTGAAACTATGGTGTTTTCGTGATATTGAAAGATTGAGGTTTTTCCTTAGGAAGAAAGGTTAGGATAAGACTATGGTGTTGTTCCAAGAGAAAATGTTGGGGCAAGGTCAATCTAGCCACTTCATTTTGTAATTTGGTCATCACTGCAACCACTTGTATTTGTAAAATATTCAAAAATTTTAAATTTTAAATTAATTATATGTTTTATAAAAGTCCACAAATGTAATTTTTTTCTACTTGCATTGAAAATATGGAAAATTTTATTTTGATGGTTCTTTTGGTGAATGCTCATCTTCATAGAGTTGATATAAATGGGTCAATTTTTATTTATTTTTTATTATTGTCCTACTTTTGACAATAGTACCAAAAAAAAGAACCTGGCTTCATTCTTCTTCAAAAAAGCAAAAAACACAACCAAAATCACCTTCAAATGTAAGTACAATGCAAAAAAATAATTCATCTAAAGTGAAATGTCAATGTCAAAAGTGTTGAATTAAGGATACCTTATAGTTTGATTGATTATCTTGTAGTTAGATAACTTTTCCATTAGATTACTGAGCTTGTATTTTTATTGGTATTTTTGTGCCTCAATTTGCTTCAATTTTTGTAACTGCTTCATACTATTTACATGAAAATAACAAGATAATGTATTTTCGCACTTGAGGTTTTATCTCAAATACGCAGCTCATATTGTCTTATTAGTATTTTATTTAATTTGACATGTATTTATTTGATTGATTATTAAATATAACAAAATATTTTAATCATATATATTAAAAATATTTATGATCAAAGTATTTTTATATGATTAAAGTATTTTATATCTAAGTGTTTTTTGTGCTTAGAGATTGTGTCTTCAATATTTAAGGTGCAATTTTTCACTAAGGTCTAGGAATAGGCTCTTTGGACAGACATACGTTTTTTTTAAATCTCAACCTTATTTCATTATAGTTTTCAACTAGAGGTGTTGAGCATGTCTTGAAAATAAAACCACATGAGATTTAAGGCCACACATATAGTAGCGGTAAGCTCTATCTTGGAGTGATCAGGTCCATATTCTATTTCCAAATTTATACTCTATCTCCTTTATAATTCTTTTTGTTTGATTTTCCTACATTGGACACTGTTGTTGGTTTCTTTATATTTGCATAGAATACTCTTTTCAAATGTGTTGTTTAGTCTATGTCCTCAAATTTAAGGCTGTGGTATTGCTGGACCTAGTGAAATGGGATGGTATTTAAAACCATGAAATGATACCAACTTTCTGATTGAAATTCATTTATAATTGGTTACAATATAGGTATGTCAAAGAGAAAAAAGAGAAAACAACAAGAAAAGGGTGAAAAATTGAAGTCTCGTAAGACAACCTAACAAGAGAGATTAATATCTATAGTACGCAATGAGATTTCCAACAAACTTTGTCTGATGCAAAGATGGAGGTATGGAAATGCAATCCTCTTGAAGAATTTTTTTTTATATACATGCCCTGCATATTACAAACATTAGAGTTAATTACGACAGGGTTGTAGTTGCTACAAAAGTGCAAGTGAAATTATATTAGTGGTTTGTTTTCCACCCTTCCAAGAAATGTTTGAGACTGTATATGAAGAGTTTGAAGAACTGACCAATATGTTATTTGAGGTTATTGATGGAGTAAACAAATTTACTGAGAATGGATCTCATTAGGACAGAGGTGGACTCATGAAAACTTTTGGTTGAAGAATTGAATATGAAAAAAAATCCAGTCTTTTTCGGGAGATATCATCCAGCACCATCACTATAAGATAGTCCAGAGGCATTTGCAAAGTGGAAAAACAATCAACGCTTGGTTTTAAGAATTGCAAGTGTTTACAAAACCGAGTTCAAAATATTGGCACCAACATTGTCTCAAACAGTTGCAGCAGAAGCTGAGTTTGCAAGAATCTATGATTTTGAGCAAATAGAGTACGTTGCTTTTGAGCAAAATAAAGAGGCATTTGTAAGCAATTTGACTTACTCATTTAGCGGCTTCTGCAATAAGTTTCACACTGATAAAGATCACAATTCCTACACTTATGAAACTTGGAGACTAGTGCATTCTGCAAATGGAATCTTGACTTCATTGAATGCAAGATTTGATTGCACTAGAGGAGAATTTGTGATACCAAGCTATAGAGTCTACATTGATTTTGGAGCATGTGATTGGGGTTGCTGAGATGATTTAGGGTGAAAAAACAGATTATCATTGTACTATTCCATCAACAATAACCCCGGAGTTTATTAGGATTAGTACATCAATACAAATCTCTAAGCGTCTTGTTTCTACAGTTGAAAGGGCAATTTTGGATTTAGCAATGATCAAGATTTGAATAATACAAATGCTAAATAAAAGGAATTGATAGCACAATGGAAAAGAAACTTGCTAAGCTAAATATCCATATCTAGATTCAAATTTGGATTCATAGATATCTAGAATTCAAACTTGGATTAATAGATACTTAGAATTTAGACTTGGATTCAGAGATACTGTAAAATATATTATATATATCTTACAATACACTTTTTATTTTTTGGACTTTGGATTATATTATAGTTCTTACATTAAACGACTTAGAATCATTGAAGGTTTCGGACGGACAGATATTTTGGACAATTTAGACGGACCGGACAAATAATGTGACTAGCTTAAAGTAGTCACATCAAACAAGTTAGGGTTACTAGACGTCTCAAACAGGCGGACATATCGTACGTTTTGAATGGACTGTTCATCCAATATGACAATTATAGGTTATATAACTTATAGTGTACTTTTTATTTTTGGGTTTAGGATTATATATTTTACATTGTATTTCTAATTTTTTTAATTTTCTAATATATCTTTATTCACTACTTCATTGTTGCAACAAGGCCTTAACAATGATGCTCTCCCCCCCCCCCTCCAAGACACAATGTCTGCTCAAATTTTTCTAAGGCTAAGGATCCAAATAGACCTCTAACAAATTGTAAGTTGTAATAAGTTATAATTGTAAAAAATTATAAGCATGCATACATGGGAGTCTAGTGCAGAATGTGACAAACACATTTAAGAGGCTATTGTCTAATTTCAGTCAACTTGTGTGGAGTCTATTTGGACCTTTAGCCTTAAAAAAATTGAAGCAGATATTGTGGCACGGCGGGGAAGAGCATCATTGTTAAGGCCCCGTGCTGCAGGAAATTATGATTTGCAAGAGGAGAAGTTGTCAAACTTTGAGGCAAATCTTACAAGACTACATAAACAATATATAAAGTTGCAGAAGGTATTCAATGAACAAAAGAAATTATATCAAGCATTTCTTGCTAAACATTCCAATCAAGGAGATACTTTGAAGATGAGTGAAAAAATGTTGCAACGTGCTCAATCTCAAGCAACATTGCTTCAAAACTCTCCCTCTCAGTCAACTTCTAAGTCTGCATTGGACTCCAAAGAGTGTTTTTAAGTAAAAAGGGATTTGGACCCATATCTTAATGCAAATTATAGAGAGCCCGTATGGCACTCCAATGTAGATTTAGAAGCTGACTAAGAAGAAGAGTTTTGAGGCAATGTTGTTTGAGATTGAGCACGTTGCAACATTTTTTTACTTATCTTCAAAGTGCCTCCTTGATTGGAATGTTTAGCAAGCAATGCTTGATATAATTCCTTTTGTTCATTGAGTAGCTTCTGCAACTTTATGTGTTGTTCACGTAGTCCTGTAAGAGTTGCTTCAAACCTTGCCAATTTTATCTTCTGCAAGTCATGATCTCCTACAATACAAGACATTAACAATGATGCTCTTCCCCCCCAAAACACAACTTCTGCTTTAATTTTTTCTAAGGCTAAGGGTCCAAATAGACCCCATACAAATTGATTGAAATTAGACAATAGACCTCTTATGTGTTTTTCAAATTTTGCTCTAAATTTTTGTGCATTCAAATTTATAATTTTTGCCCTCAAGTCATTAATTGGTTCTCCAATACATTGAGCTCTAAGGATGGCTGATTGAATCTTGTCCCCCACCTAGACTTTTGCTCATTAATTCTATCGCTGTGAATACGTGATTTTTCCAGGCCACTAAACCAATTGAGGGCTACGGGTACTTGTATCTAATTGTCTTTATTGTTAACCATATTGGTTAATTCTCAAACACAAAACATTGTATATAGAAAACGCTCAATGTCCTCATGGAAGACAAACAGATAGCAATCTTCTATAGCTCTAATGACATACTAATCCAATGTATGCTTCATTAAAAACTCTCAAAATCAGGCAGCAACTAGTTGAAATCCTAGGACATCTAGTCCTACACTTGTATCAGACGTCATCGTATAAGTGAAATGAATGACCAGAGAAACGATTGAAGCTTCAAAACTAAAGTAAACCGTTGACAATATAGCATAAGAAGCAAAAAACATGAACTATATAATTATAAAGCTTTTTGTATTGGTGCAATGGAATTATCGATTGAGTCGTTGTTAACAAAGAAAAAGTTGCCTCAGACACTGCAATCCAAAAATAAAAGTTTACTTCAATTGTAATTACAAATGAAACACATCGATTGAGTTGCAATTGATATAAAAAACGTTGCTCAAGAAACTGCAGTTCAAAAGGAAAAGTTCACTTCAACTGTAGCTAGAGTTGCGTTTGACAAAGAAAAAGTTGCTTGAGCCATTGCGATTTGTAGTTGAAAAGAAAAATTTCACTTCAATTGTAGTAGGAATTTTAGAAAAGGATTGAATGGGTATGTATATAAAAATGTGGAAAGAAAATCATACAAATTATAAGTATTTTAAATTTTTAGATTAATGAAACTTTTAAATCCCAATTTTTCTGCTATCAATAAAAAAACAATCAAAAAACAAAAATATTCATCTACAAACTTTAAAGAACTACATTAAGCAAACTCATAGATTTTATAGCAAAATCAATAAAGGCAAACTTGCAATAAGTTGTTAACATTTTAAATAGTAAAAACTCATAAAAACATTGAACAAATTTTCTCTTTTTTCTCTTTTCAAACAAAAGTGACTAACAAAATTATTCATTCAATAATTAAAATGATTTAATGGGCAAAAGTCCTAAGTTTGGTATATAAAATTGTGGAAAGATTACCATGCAAACTTGCAAGGTGCACTTAGCACATTTTAAAAACCATATGCAGCATAATATAGGGGGAATTTTACTCTCTTGAGATAAAATTTATAAAGATTTTACAAATATATTAGGAAGCAAGAAAAGTAACAAATCCATTGTAAACAATTGAGTTAGCCTAAAACTCTAGGCCGTTTAAAATTTATACAAGTAACAAAGGGACTGAGAAATTGGATCCTATGTATTGTATTTAGTAGGACTATGTTGTGTAGAGCTGGGTTCAGAATGCATGGATGAAAAATCTGCCCGATTCCTTGACAATTTTTGGTGGATGAGATCTTGTCACTCTTAATGGACTTTAGGATTCAACTGAATTTGCTGCTCGGTGCTGTTGTCCCTTTTGTTTCAGATTGAGTTTGTTTTTGGAAGTGCACGTTGGAATCGAGATGCCGCTTATCCATCTAAGCATAGGGTGTATTTTGGGGTATAGAAATTTATTGTAAAGGTTCAAGACATGTGCTGCTGCGGCTTAGGGTGTTCATGTTAACGTTTTGTGTGACGTTCCTTTTGTTTGGTTGTGTGCTTCATATGGGTTCACATTTAGGGTTGAGGGTTTGGATTTTGGAGTATGTCTTCGGTCAGTGGTTGGCATACAAAATTGTACTCTGCATTTTGGAGTGACGCAATTCTATTCTTGCCTAGATTGTCCAGTTTTAGCCCAACTGAAATTGCATCACAATTTTTAAAGGCCAATCCAAGGTAGGTTCATTCTTTTCCTAATTCCCTTCCATATTTTTGAAGAACTGCATTTGCATTGAGTACTTGTACGCTTACTTACAACTTTCGGATGGGCCATGGGCTATTTTAGAGTTCATTTTATCACGGTGATTTAAGTGAAGATATGGACAATGGACAATGATTTTAGGATCTCCAAATTTTGCAGCAAGGTAAAGGTATTGGTGGACAAAACATATTCTTCCTTGAGGGTGGGTGATATTCACTATAGGAAACCTGCGTTTTAGGTGACGTTAGCATAATTTTAGGAGGGATTTTAGAGGACATTCAATAAAACATCCAAATGTTTTTATGTCAATAATAACATCCAATGTACCATCTCGATGTTACATTAGACCTTATTATTGACATTAAAACATCTGAATCTTTTAATGGATGTCCTCTAAAATCCCTTCTAAAATTACGATAAAATCACCTAAAATACAGGGATTTTTTAGAGTAATTGGGCAACATTTGAGGAGATTGAGCAATTTTTCTCACTATAAGAAAACAATGTCCAAATTGGCACGTCCATAATGTCCAAATTGACAAAAAAAATGTCCAAATTGACGTTGCTCCTTTGTAGTGTCTCTCCTGATTTGAGCACAATTTTGCATTGCTGCAAAATTTGTAGGTTTTCAAAATGGCCATGCCTGGTTGTCTACAGACATCCTTGCTTGGAGATTTGTCCACTCCTGAGTTTATAGAGCTGCGGAGCTTCCTCAAGGTAGGTGGGATGAAGAGTTCTCTGCTCCTCATGGTGGTGGTAACAGCTTTGATCTAGATGTTTGGATAACTCCGACGTGTAGATCGTGAGTTGCTCGTTTGTAATTCCATTTTTATTTCATAATGAACCGCAATTGTGGAATTGCGGAATTGCGGAATTCATCGTTTTTTGCTTAAATCTTCTATGTTTGATTTGTGAGTGAACTTGTGTAATGTGACAGATTTTTGAGAAGAAGCATTCTTTTTTGAGACCATAGACATTTAGAAAATTTTGGAAGATTTACAGGCAACAATGTGGGTGCTGCAATAGTGTTAGTATTGTAGCAATGGTAGTACTGCAGCAGTGAGGATTGAAGACACCAACTCTGACCAACTTGTGTTTGTTAACACATATCACAAATATTTTTTTGGGCAAGAGCACACTTTGTATGTTCTTTGTAAATCCTGCATAATTCATGCTCTCAGATTTTATGTTTGTTGTATTCTCTTGTGTGTTATTTCTTTTGATATTTACTGAATTTGCATATACTCATATGAGGTTCTTTTGTAGTTTTTAGATCTTTTGGGAATGGCTGACAAATTCTTTAAATTCCCGCACTGTAATTAGTTGTTGGTAGATTGCACAAAGGTAATTGCAAGTTTGTATCTTTGGTTTTAGAGCACGCTACGAATTCTACAGCATACAAACTTTAAACACTTCTAATGTCATAAAATGTACAACAGAAATGCCCGAGATATGAAGAATTGCATTTTTCTTTTCTTTCTATTTTTTCTCTAACCATTGCTATCACTTTGCTTTTTGAAGCACTTTTTTTCCTTACAAGTAATATATCCTATAAAAAATTGCCTTCACATGGACATTATAAGTAATCATAGAATGCCATAAAATTGGTATTTTTTTCAACATAAATAATTATAGGGAGGATTTTATTTCGGACTAGGAGGTAAATAGGCCCCTAAAAAATACCCCGTCGCCGCACGTGGTGCACAAAATGTTCTAAGAGTGCACTTCCAAGCATGCAAAGTATAAGTATTTTAATTTGTTAGATCACGTGTTAGATTCATGAACATGTTCAGCCACAATTCTTTTTCTTGTCATTTAAATGTGAGAAAAATAATAAAGTCATCATCCACTAAACTTTAAAGAACTACTAGTGTGACCTTGTGCCGTTGGCCCAATTTTCATCTACTCCCGGTTCCACTCCCAGTACCAAGAACGCCACCAAAGTCAAAGTCAAAGTCAAAGTAATTTTCTAATTTTTTAATCAATAAATACTTTGAAATTCAATAACTTTTGCACCACCGCTCCAAACGCACGAAACCAAGCCGGTGCACCCCTCCTCGGCGAGAGCTTTCCGACAGTACCAAGCACGCGGCCGGGGGATGCACGGTCAGGAAGTTGTCCTCGCTACAAATAAAACAAAACAAACAAACAGCCTGATTTAAGGTATTGATATTGACCAAAGTTATTGATTTAGGAGCAAAATAAATAAAGAAAACTTACAGCAAATTGTAACATTTTAAATAGTTACAAAATATAAAAAATTTAGGATTTTAAAATCTTAGAATCAGAATAACTAACAGATTTAATCATTTGCTATAATTTAGAAGATTACATGGATAAAAGTCATAGGATTTGTAGTCAAACATAAGTAAGAAAATCCATACAATATATAAATATTTTAACTATTAAGTTCACAAATGTGTTCAAATAGAAAATCAATTCAAATGGAAACGTGTGACAATGACCTTAGAAATGGAATTTTTTGTTTCATTAAAACCAAACAATTAATTTCTTAGCCAAAAAGTACTAAGCATATTGAGACCCCAATTTTCCTCTCTAAGAGTGTATTTTAGCAATATTGAGTTTCTTACTCAAAAAACTTATACCACATTTTACTACTTCTAGACTTTCAAAAGTAAAAAATTAACAATTTAAAAAAAATGGTCATAAAGAGCTATTCAAAACATTGTTATATACTTAGATCTACACAAAACATCATTAGGTCTATGCTAAACATTGAAAGATCTATATAAAATATCTAAAGGTCTATACAAATATCAAGAAATAATCATCTAGTCAGAGATCTCTAGATGTTTTGTATAGAGTTCACTCAATAGTCCAGAAGTAGTTAAATGTGGCATAGGGTGATTGCAAGAAAGTCTAGTACTATTTTGCATCACAATTGAAGTGACAGAACTGTCATTAGCTATAACTTTTGAAGCATGGACCTGATTAATTTGAAATTTGTAACTTGGAGATGGCTAATTTGATTGTATTCAAATCCCTTATTTTTTCGGAAATTTTCAAAAATCATTTTTTATTTCAATTTCAATTTAGCTAATTTATCATACCTTGCGGTTTAGGGATTTTCATACAGGGGAGTATCCAAAATTAATGATCTAGAGTTGAAACTTTTGTGGTCTATTTCTAGAGTAGGAAGTCATGATTCTACAAAAGGTAATTTAAAAATATTTCATTTTATGTCCTCCACATGCATGCTAACAGGGCTCTTTTGCACTTGCATTTTTGAACATTGAAGATGATTTTAAGATCATTCTTTTGGTGAAATCTCTTTATAATAAAGTTCTTCCAAATTGACATTTTTTTCATTTTTTTTCATTTTTTTTCCTATTTTTTACAAATTAAATGTGAAAGTACCTATCTTCATGAGATTTTGCACTTTTCTAGTTCTCCTACTTGGAGAATTTTTCTATGCTTTTCCTTCCTATAGTACCTTTTCCTTTTTAAGGTATATATATATTAAATATGTTTTTCACATTTTGTTAAAATTCTTTTTTTAATTATATTGTAGTCCCCCCAAAAATGAATACTGTATGTGTGGGTCAATTTCATAAATAACTGCAGAAAATTTATAAGATGTTGAAATTTAAAAAATTATTTACAAATATTTCTAAAAATCTAAAATAATTATTTTTGAGAAAAATAAGAAAAAGCAATAGGGTGATTGCAAGAAAGATCGGTACTGCAAAGTACTAAAACATTGTCACAAAAGGAATGTCAAAGCTTCCTTTTGCAATAACTTCTGAAGCATGGCTTGCATGAACTTGAAATTTTTAGTGGAGATTCTTCTTTTGAGTTTCATTATATCTCATATTTTTCAGAAATTTCCAAAAATCATTTAAACTAATATGTCACGTTTTGAGTTTTAGGGGTTTTTACTACATAAGGAGTCCCCAAATTCAATGATTTGGAGCTGAAATTTCTATGGTCTATTTCCATAGTAAGAACTCATGTTTCTACCAAGGGGCATTAAAAAACATTTTATTTTATATCCTCTACATCTATGCAAAGAGGGCTCCCTTGGGCATGCAATTCTGAACATTGAATATGGTTTCATAATCATTTTTTTGGTGAAATCTCTTTAACATGAAGTCTTCTCAAATTTCATTTTTCCGTTTCTCTTAAAATTATTTTTCCTATTTTTTACAAATTAAAATGTCAAAATATGTATTTTCTGGTGATTTTGCACTTCTCTAGTTCTCCTACTTAAGGAATTTTTTTGCTTTTCCTTCATAGGATACCTTTTCCTATACGTATATACATTTCTCATATTTTTATATTCTTTTTAAAATGTTTTTCTATTTTTATAGTATTCCCAAAAATATGACTGAAAATGGCCAAAGTGGAACAAAAACGGAAGGTCATTCTTGCAACGACCCAATACCTTTATGCATGAATAGAAAGAATCAATCCAAACTTAGGAACGTCTTTATAAAGTGCCAAAAACAAAAAAATTCCTATCTCCCTGCCAAATTGTTGAATTGTGAAAACTAAATTAATTTGGCAAGACAGTGCCAAGACTACCTTGTACGTATAGTATTGTGCAAACTATTGAAAAAAACGGTCAATCTTTTTTGCAACCATCCAATACCTAACTCACTAATAAAATAATTTTTTGGACCTTTGAATAAAACTAAGAAAATGAAAATTTTTAGGTCTAATTTGTACTTTGCTTGAAAACTTTCATTAAGAGGATCCTTAAAATAAATGTTTTATTACAAGCTTGTAGCTTCAAATTGAATGAAGATAATTCTATTTTAAAGTATAAAATAATGTAAAAATTCTTTTGAGGCTAGTACTTTTTATTCATTTGTGAGATGTAGACAACTATTTTTTCAATATTCACTTAGTCACGTGATTTTTTGGAGGATATTTGGGTGATACTTAGTGATATTTGCATATAAGTTTAAAATGGCTATATCCATCTTTACAATGAATTTCAATTGCACTGAAATTTTTTTTCAAGTAATAAACTCTAGTACAAAAGATGAGACCGAAAATAGTATTTGACTTTCTTGCAATTACCCTTTTCTCCAAAAAAATTGTTTTACTTTCTATTTAGTAGTAATAAGAAAAAATTAGATGTAATTTTTTTGCCATAAAGTCATTAAAATTTTGAAAACATTTTTCTTCTAACAATAATATATTATAATATAATTTTTCAATTACTGCATCTTGATTTTGAATCAAGTGAAGAAAAGTGAGAAATATAACTAACTTGAACTAAGTAAGTCATTAATTAGTGTGGATATAACTTTAACAACAATTACAAGTAGATAGCTTTTGATTGCCTTTGTCCCTATTGTATTGGCATGCTTTTTGAGTAAGATGGGTACTCAAACTTCCTCACTATAGCTTTTTGCAATGCAAAGCCTCCTCATTTCAAAGCTATACATTAAAAACTAAATGAAAATCATTTGTCTTTCACTTTGATTGAGGATTGTTTCATAAACAAGGACTACATCCATTTTTCAATTGCATTTCGTCTTCTCTAGAGTCAAACCAACATTGGAAGAAGTGTAAAGGATCTTACAAGCCCAACATGCATTTTCAAAGTCAAAACATAAATTTTATATAATTATTGGTTTTAAATGTTTCTAAGCTTCAATGGTGAATTTCATTAAAATGGTGGTATTCCATATGCCATTTTCATACTGCATAGTCTGAACCTCAAAGTGACATCTAAAATTGGTATAGATTATAGACATCTAGGACAAATATAGATTTCAAACTACGTGATCTTAAAATTCTAGGACTGCTTTAGATTTCAAATATATGTAGGACTAGTAAAATATACATTTCAAAACTTGCCTAGATATTTGTTATATTTTAGTATTTTAACCCCTAAAGGTTTTGACTATGTTTTCACCAAAAACGCTCCAAAATTGCCATTTCTAATACTAGTGCCAAATTTTAGAAAAAAAACATTTTTGGACACATATAACCGTAGGATCTTGTAGTAAACTTGTTTAAGAAGATGTGGAAAAAATTTCAGAATTTTCCACCATGTAGATTGCAAGATAATAGCGTTTGAGTTGACAAAAATCCTTTTTTTGTTCCTGCAAAAATACGGGCAGCTGCCCTTCACAAGGTCACATTTGTATGAAAAAATGTCCAAAATGGTGGTTAGTCTTTGGATTCATTTTTCTAGACAAGTTGGATACATGCTTGAAAAATTTCAAATCATTTAGAATTGTACAACATATAGGAAAAAAATAGTAAGTAGGAAGAGGTAGAGATTGATTCAAAACACTAAATTGTTAAGAATTTATTTATGGAGTTGAAAAATGCCAATCTCAATGGTTGTAATGTTGTAATAAACAATCTACACCCAATGTTTTTATTTTTTTTCAAAGATATTGAAAATCAAGTGAAATAAAGAACTTCAAAGTTTATTTTAGAGTTGAGATTCCATAACTATCCTCAAACTAAGAATCCTCATAACTTTTGACTCATAGATCCAAATGGAATGATTCAAAGCTTCCCACCTACATTTAAATCTAAAGAACCAATTTCAAATTTTTTTAATTTGAAAAAGTAATTTTTAAAGAAGTTTTTTCTGCTGCCCGGGCTGCCCTCCGAGCAATGAAAATGACATATCATGCAATAACTTTTTAATCATGTAGTCAAAAGTTATGAAAATTGTTGGGCTTTAAAGCTACTCCTTGGGAAAATGTTGTGTGAAAATTTGAAAGAAAAGAAATAAAACTCCGCTTATAGTGAGCTGCCCAAAAAAGCTATGTTCTCAAAAAAGCATGTTCAGGGCTTTAGGGATTAAATTTTCAGACATTGTATCATATGATGTGTTTTATAATGTAATGGTATTTCTAGCAAATATGTTATTTCTGAAACTATAGGCTATAAGTAAATATCAAAGATCACCTTAAATACGATTATACTACACAAAATAGCATGTCTTGTATAGATTTAAGGATTTGTATTGTTGTTTATTTATTGCTCTAATGCTCTACTTTCTAAAAAGAATTATTATTATTTATTAATAATAAAATTAAAATCTTCATGATTTAAAATCTCTAAGTCTCTAAATTTGTGAATTTTTAATTTTTTTAAACTTTTAAATTTGTAAAATTATGATTGAAGAATTATTATTTTTTTAAATTATAGATTGTACATTCAAAATTCAAAATTTGTGAATTTGAATATTTGAATTTAAAGATATTTAAAATTAAATTTGTAAGTACTCAAGATGGTTAAGTTTGAAGTGGTAACATAGCACATTTGGTACCAATAGAATATAATCACAAATTAATTCCTAAATTCAGCTAAGGCCTTTTCTATTGCAAAATGTAAAGAACTTTAAAACTTATTTTTATGCATGTCTAACCATAGGATCTTGTACTAGACTAGTATATAAATGTCTGGAAGCAATTTCAAAAACTTTGACCACACAGATTGCAAGATATTTGCATTTAAAGTGAAGAAAAAAAATTTGACACCATGCTTGACTAGATTTTTTGGCTTTGAATTATCTTAACTTTAAAATTTTGCACTAACACATTTAATTTTCACTCATCAATTTTTTTTTAAGTAGAAGTAAATTTAAGATTGAAAGAAAATTTAAATTGTTAATAGCTCTAAAATAGAATGGGAGTACTAAAATCACAATGGTGAGATTGTTCTAGCAGAAAATCTTAATCGTGTGAATTTTTTTTTATGAAAAACTGTGAAAATTCAGTTTAAAAATGAATCCCATAAATTATTTTTTCAAGAAAATGCTCTGATTGCCAAAAAAATAAGATTGTTCAATCATAATTTTTACATAATAAATCCAAAAGGAATGAATTTACTTCCAAAGCTTCCTATATTGATAAAATTACATTGTAAAGAATTATTTTTTAAACTTTAAAAAAAAATTGTGTAGAAGGCTTTGTCTGCTGCACCTAAAAAAGAGCTTTTTGTCCATGACTTTTGCTCCCATGCATCAATTGAAATAAAATTTATATTCACAAAACGCTAATGTGTTTTTCTATCTTCACAAAAAAGCTGCAAAAAATGATGATGAATATTAAGACCATGGAAGCCTGTCCAATATCCACTTGTTGTCCTTAGAGGAGACAATGGGACTTTAGAGGTTCATACAATAGTCATGAGATAATTTACTAAATAAAATTATAGTTTGTTAAAAGTAGCTTAACAATCCCTTAAAATCTCACTTGTTTTATGTGATTCAACATTTTTTTTCAAAAGCTAATGTAAAATATTATATCAGAAGGATAATTTAGAATAACTTCTTTTGGTATGCTAATTATGAACTAACTCCAATGGACAAATATCTACTATTTAAAAAAATGTTATTTGTAGCTAGTAATAAAATTTCAATTCTGACTACTTCCATAATATTATTTACCAATTGTAAGTGATTTGTACAAGGATCACTACTAAATTGAAGAAATCTAAATTATCAAGGGAATTGTTTTCTTCCCAAAGAGGACATGCCTTAACTTCCTAGGGTCTCATAAAAGAACCTCTTTATGTATTTTTGAGTCTTCAATAGTGCTTTGGAGATCCATGAACCTACTTAATAAACAATATTTATTCAATGTTCAATTTGGTAGCCATTTTGGATATCGCTAAAAAAAAAACATATGCAAGTTTCTTCAAGTCATTACTTGAATATCGATTTAGGCACATCAATATATAACATTCTACGAAAGGACTTCATTAATCTCATATTGGGTGGAGCATTTGTTCAATGGATTTTTACGATCAACTAAGCTTAAGACAATTTAGATGTTTGAGATGCTACGAATAAATTGTATAGTTGCTTCATAGGCATTAGACTTATTGAAGTTATAGGAAATATTTAATTATTTGTTATAAATGTTGCATTTCAAATAATTTTTAGTAGTGCCCTAAAATAAAATATTTTAATTATCTCTTTGTTGTAGGAATCTCATAGATGTTTTCGAATTCCAAATCTCAAATCTAATACTTTCTAAGTTAATTTTTTGTGAGTGTTTTCAAAAATTATTTGAATACCGATTTCTATCACATTGTACAATAGTTATATTGCAAAGCTTTGGTAAATATTAGAATAAAATTAAAGT
The DNA here is from genome assembly GCA_963969595.1 of Neckera pumila. NCBI lineage: Eukaryota > Viridiplantae > Streptophyta > Bryopsida > Hypnales > Neckeraceae > Neckera > Neckera pumila. Next base: position 46,633,517 of record OZ018409.1, on the reverse strand, counting down.
CACACATGTCAAAGTGCAGCAACAACAAAACTGGATGGAGTATTTTTTTGAATTGGGATGGGAGACACGAAGTGGGACCAATAGGGTGGATTGACCTTGGGAAAAACGCAGAATTTTTTTATTTGCTACACATGATAAAAATTTTAAATTTTGAATTCATATTTGCAATCAAAGGGCCCAAATTAGCTATGGAGGGTCTAAAACATACCCTAAATACGGCACAAAATATGGGACGGGTTTAACGTCCTGCCTGGGATGACACGTCCGTTGACTTCGTTCCGAAGCAAGAACATCAAGGAGGCGATATTAGAGAAAGTGATATTAAAGAGGTTCCATGTGTCCAGATATGCGATTGATACCCGCGGTCCCGCGGATTTCTCTTCCTCTCTCCCTTGTCCCGTTTCCGCTGCTGCTAGAGTTTTCTCCGAGTTCTCCAGAGTCTTATTAGTAGATAGGTTTCTCTCTTCGGCAGTGCTATACAATTTTGATTTAGTGGAGGTGCTCCTGCGGCAACCATGGCGACGGCATCAGGTATGATTCGAATTCATGGCTTCCTCTGTTTTATTTTTGTATCATTTGTTGCGAATTTCTGTTTTGAGGCAGAGATGTGATTTTCAATGAAGGCGGTGGAGTGCATAATATGAAGGAATTCGATTGTGCGGTGGTTTTAATGAGTGTAATCTCGTGGTGGCAGCCGCTTTCAAGAGTAGGGAGGATCATAGGAAGCAGTTGGAGTTGGAGGAGGCTCGAAAAGCCGGTCTTGCCCCTGCGGAGCTCGATGAAGATGGAAAGGAGATTAATCCTCATATCCCGCAGTATATGTCATCTGCGCCTTGGTATCTTAACGCTGAAAGACCGGTACGTTTCGTTACGTCTTTATCAGCTTCTTTGTGTTTTAGGGTTGAGAGGGCACGAATAGCACTGTTATAATTTTCAAGTTCCTTGGAAGGAGGATTTTGGTGTTCTATGTAGGTTATAGGCATGTATCAGCAACCTTTGTGGTACTGACTTGGGCTGTCCTTTTGGACTTGAAGAGTTTGAAACATCAAAGGAATTGGAAATCGGATCCCAATTACACGAAGGATTGGTACGACCGTGGTAAGAAGGTCTACCAGGCTGATAAGTTCCGTAAAGGAGCTTGCACCAAGTAAGTTTCCATCTAGGTTAATCATTTGAACGTCGTGTACTGTTTTTAGATTACGTTTTCTTGATTCTTATGATCTTCTTTGCTTCTCTTCATTCTGCGACTTTGTCTTTCGAATTTGTGTCTATATATATATACCTGATATGAAATCTGGTTTGCAGCTGTGGTGCAATGACACATGAGTCGAAAACTTGCATGGATCGACCTCGGAAGACCGGTGCAAAGTTTACCAACAAATTCATCGCTCCGGATGAGAAAATCGAGACATTCGAGTTGGACTACGACGGCAAGCGTGACAGGTGGAATGGTTACGATGCATCCACTTACAGCCGAGTGATTGATACTTACGATGCCCGTGATGAGGCTAGACGCAAGCATCAGAAGGAGGAGCAGCTGAAGCGGCTTGAGCAGAAGAAAAGCTCAAAAGTCACAGAAACGGACCAAGACAAGGACAGTGACGATGATGAAGACGAAGACGAGGATAAAGATGGAGGGGAAGTCGATGAAGCGAAAGTCGATGAGAGTCAACAAATGGACTTCGCTAAAGTTGAGAAGCGTGTGCGCACAACTGGAGGAGGCAGCACTGGAACTGTGCGGTAAGTGTCCTCGAATATTTAGCAGCCTGTTTGGTCCTGCACTTCCCTGTTTGCTAGCTGCAACCTTATACTCCTCTAGCTTATATCGATCAGTTTAATCCTGAAGGACCGACACTTTTGGGTATTAATATGATCATGTGGTTGGTCATGTTGTGAAAAATATTATTGGGGGGCTCAAACTTGAAATCATCGGAATCAGTGAAGGACATTGCATAAAATATATATAAAATTGGACGAAAGACAGCCCCTTACAGCCCACTCAGAAGTGCTGAAAAACTTAGGCCCAAATTTGGTCTCTTGATCCTTTAAGGGATAAATACATGTCGCACAGAGTGTGTCATCAGCTATCAAGTATTCGCTGTTCCTTATTACAGAAACATTATAGTTGAATCCTCTGTATCTAAGAGTTAATATTATCCTTTCTTGATGCGCTATGTTATTTGCTGTGTCCGCGCATTTACGGATTTGTGGTTATTGGTTGATAACGCTACTATTTTGTTTATTTTATTGTGATTGTTTGCAGTAATTTGCGTATTCGAGAAGATACTGCAAAATATTTGCTCAATTTGGATGTAAACTCTGCGTACTACGATCCAAAAACACGGTCTATGCGTGAAGATCCCCTTCCAGACAGCGATCCTAATGAGAAGTTCTATGAGGTATTGCACAGACTTTCTTTGATGTTAACCTTTAAATGTGATCTAGCTTGTGTAATAGTACAGAGTGGCACACATATTAGGATTGTATGGAGTGTCTCGCACTCCTCTTCAAGGGAATGGTAGTGCAGCAATCACTTATTACTTATTTCTTATTTCTTATTTCTTATTTCTTATTTTCATCATAGGAATTCGAGTCATAGTACTCCTCTTTATAGTTTGGTGAGGAGCTGCTGCATATTTCTTGCTTTTGCTTAATCTCACAAAGGAATTGTTGTATGTATTATCAGGGTGACAATCAAAATAGGATTTCCGGGCAGTCCAATGAGTTCAAGCAACTCAACATACACGCTTGGGAAGCGTTTGAAATGGGTCAAGACATTCACCTCCAGGCTGCACCCTCCCAAGCAGAGCTGTTGCACAGGGAGTTTAAGGTCAAGAAGGACACATTGAAGAAACAAACTAAGCAAGATATCATGAACAAGTATGGCGATGCAGCGTCTGCAGATATTCCCCCGATGGAATTGTTGCTGGGTCAAAGTGAGAGGCAAATCGAGTATGACCAGGCAGGCCGAATTATTAAGGGACAGGTATGCTTCAAAGTCTCATTCTTTCAGTGGATTATTGGTCTGGCTGGAAGGGTAATGCCAGTCACAGCATTTCAATTACTTATGTCGTCTAAATAATCTCTGCAGAGTATCCCTGAATGTTATTGAGGTGCTTATGCTTCAACTTTGCCGTTTCTGGCTGAATATGAACCTAATTAGAGGCCCTTCCCTGGTTTTGCTTGCATTAGAAAGGTTGCTAATTTACGTCTATTATTGGTGAATGATGTTCAGTTTTGTGTTTCTATTCTCCTTTGTCAATTTCCTTCCTTCTATGGTTTCAGCTACAGTATTTGCGCACCTATATCTGTGAGCATGTCAAATTTAGTGAGTTAACCCTGTAATGCTGCTGCGGACACTGAGTGTCCGTTTGGATGACTTCACCTAAGACTAAGACTGCAGGATGGAAAAAAACGTTTTCTCATCCAACTTTTTTTTCCAAAGTTGCTTGATTGTATTCCTAGGGTGACAATCAAAATAGGATTGACTTTTGTAAAGAAGAAGATGCTTAATCCACAGGTCACCCTTGTATTGTATTTTGGCTATTTTCTCTTATGTGAATTTTAGCCATAAAAATGATATTTTTTGAATTTGAGTCCAACTAATGAAATGAAGCTTATCAAGTGCAATTTCTATTCCAATTTGGAAATTCTGAAAAATTCGTAAATTTCAATATGTTATTGCAGTATGAACTTTGAGCCTATAGCCATGGTTTATTGATTTTCTAATTTTAGAGTGACATAATAACTTCGGTTTATACCATGACTCTATAGTATACATCTATGGTGAAAATTTCAGCTTTTGGGAGTGTATTTTGTATTTGACATGAATTTTCTTCATTTTTCTTAAGAAATTCTCAGTAATTTCGTTTTCTCCAAAAAATTTGAAATTTTTTATGACTTGCAGTAGACATAGGACTTCATATCTGAAAATAAATTTAGGTTTTTCATTTATATTTGCAAAATGGCACCAAACAGAGTGATGGACAGTGAGGCTTGAAATCAGTGGTCATAGGCCCAACTTTCCAGGGTTAAGTTCTCATTCTATTTTCATTCCAGGAGAAAGCTGTGCCCAAGAGCAAATACGAGGAGGATGTTTTCATCAACAATCATTCAACTGTGTGGGGTTCGTGGTGGAAGGACCATCAATGGGGATACAAGTGTTGCAAACAATTTACTAGGAATAGTTATTGCACAGGTCAAGCTGGAATTGAGGCTGCTGAGGCTTCTGCTGAGTTGATGCGAACCAATATCGAACGCAAGGAAGCTCTCCAAGAGAAACCTACTGAAAAGGTGGAGAAGAATCTTGCCAGTTGGGGTTCGGAGGTGCCTGAAGACGTGGTGCTTGATAAAAAGAAGCTGAAGGAAGCTTTGAAGAAGGTAATAATTTTTCTGTAGTTTGTGTGAAATTTGTTTTGTCACACGGAAATGTGGTTGTGTAATATCCGCTGTATGCATGTCTTTTATTTTAAATGTTTAGAGTAGGCGAATTGCATTGAAACTTTTGAAGTCACATGAACAAGCTAACTCTTGAGCTACTTTTACTTATAACCAATGACTTTGTTTCAGGAGGATGAGAGGTTACGAGAAGAGAAAGATGATAGGAAGCGCAAGTACAATGTAACTTACAGCAATGATGTAAGTGTCGCTCTTCTTATCTTTGGTTGCATTAGTTATTCTGCTGGCTGTGCGATATAACGATATTCAATCAATGGTATGAATTTGTTCATCCTTCCGTTTAATTGTTATTCAGCTGTACAGTCATGCCCCAGCTGAGACGCTACATGCCCCAGCTGAAAATAGAAAGTTCAATTTGGTATATTCCATCTGTTAGAAAATGTAGTGCATGATTTCTTCTTTCTATACGTATATTTTTTTACATTTCCCAGGAGCTCCCTCAATGATTTCTGTCAACTCCTATTCATATGGGAGCGTCTACTTTTGATCATTTGGACACTTCCGGGTTAATTTGTCACTTCCATACATTAAATCTGCGCACTATTTTCTGGAATTGATGCGTTTTGCTGCTGAGCTTGTGAGATGAGTGTTGTTTAATTCATTACGAGTCACTGACCTATGTACCTGGAGGGATCAGGACTTGTTCCAGGGGGGGATTTCTTTACATACTAACTGCTATTTAATGTTAATTGCACCAGGTCACACAAGAGGAAATGGAAGCTTACAGGATGAAGAAGGTGCACCATGATGACCCCATGAAAGATTTCCTCTAGAGCCGACTCGCCAGCAGATTAGACCTTATTCTGCATAAGCTCTGATCAGTGTAGTTTTCCTTTTGGGTTGGAGAATTGTTGGCAAATGGCTATGCCACGTCTTTTTTCATAACCCACCTGTGTACATTAATCTGTATTGAGAGATTGCCGCCTTTTCCTTGGCTTTCTAGTAGCAGGTGTCAAGACAGGATGGCTTAGTGAATGGAATCATTGAATCCTGTAAAGGTGGAACCCCCGTGACGAGGAAGATGCAAACACATTCTCTCAATCACAAACCATCTTCATATTACAAAATGATGTGGATCTGGCAACCTATTGGTTCTTTGTTCCCATCCACCAGGGATTCAGTCCCCGATGGTGCCACCTACTAGTGGAGAGAAAGTCCAACCTCCATGTTCCTTTATTCACGTATCTGTAATGGCCAATTTTGTTCACAACGGGAGAGATGCATGAAACCTTTTTACGGCTCATTATTTTTTATGGGCGTCAACTTGGGTTTTGTTAAAAGTCCCATGTATCTGTTTTAAAATTAACTGTGGAAGGATGCTGAGACCAAAAAGTGGCGGATGGATGGCTTTCAAGATTATTGTAGAAATGAAGAATGCATCTATTGGTCCAAAAATCAAATCGTTTTTGACAAAGTACCTTGGTGATAGGTGTTGGCCTTTCAGGATTAAGTTCAAATTTTAGCTCTTTTTTCTTTTGTATGAGGGGAGTTCAAACTCAAAAATACTAAAGTTTTACAATTTGAGTATGTAGTGATCAATTTCATCTTACTAAAATTTAGGATTATTAAAGTTCAAACTGTCTATTGTCACATCCTTTTTGCTAGAATTCTTCTAATACACATGGTATGTTTACATTTATTCCTTCTGTCCTTCTAAAAACCTCCAAATCAAGTATAATTTGTGTCCTACTAAAAAGGTTTACTAGTTTCGATTAATGAGTAAGCATTGGCCATATTGAATGACCTCATGGGGATAAGTGGCAAGCAATTAGGGAGCATTTCTCTTGTAGCAAGCTTGGCCTTGGTTATATGAGGAACTTTGTACTTGTTGCTCCCTTAGATAGTTGTGTTGACAATGGATTTGGTGACCACTTGGGTGCTATGAAAATTTGTTCATGAAGCATTAGAAGAGATTTGGGGGGACTAAAGGGTTGTTTCAGGCCTACTCCCCTAACGCTGTTCCCCTGGCAGATCGGGAACGTCCGTTGTTAGATTTTCTTTTTTCTTTTTTTTGGTGACGTGGCAACCGTTCTGCCTCTTCACGTAGCAGCTACGGACTGCTGCAAGGTTGTTCCCCCAACCTAGCAGCCTAGGGAACTCACAGCCCTTCAAAGGAGCTAAAAAACATCTAATGTAGGCTAGGTTTCCTTGTTGAGGGTGTTTAGGTTGGAAGCAAATATTTTTGGATAACATTGTTGCCACCAACCTTTAAATCATTAGGAATGACAAGCTGGCAGCATTCACAAATGATGCTCAAATATGATACTTTCTACATGGATTTTGGATGCCTGAACAATGGCGCCCAAGCTAGAGATTTTACATGCATCTAGATGGTGGATTATTGGTTCTTGAATGCATGTATCATTGGCACAAGACTAAATTATAGTTAATCCCTCAATAGAAAAAAAATTTGGAGGTTTTTAGAAGGACATAGTACATAAGATGTTATATTTTTGTCATATGCACTTTTGATGGCTTGGACTTGATAATAAAGAGTTCTATGTATACCAACAAAAAACAATTGTTTTTGAATTTAAATTTTGTAACATCGTTGAATTTTCAACCTCTAACCAACCAAAAGATGCAGAATTCAATCCAAAACTATACAAAACACCTACTAACAAATCTCTCGTTGAAAATTTCTTGGATTTGAATCACAAGACATTGTTGGAATTTTATATACAGGACATCAATGAACGTCACTGCACCAACATTGTTTGAAGAATGATCAAAATTACCATCACTAGAGTAGTTGCAAAAAAGGGCAAAATTTTGTCACTTTTATTGCTTCTTTTCAACATGCACCGGTTCACTTTTGACTTTCATTCTTTCACAACTAGTGGGGTTCAGTAGAAGCTACAATATCTCCACAATCCCTTGAAAATAGGAACAACTCACATATAAATCTAGCCATTTCTAGGAAATGCTGGATTTATTTCAAGACGGAGGGAGTATTGGTGAATAATTGACCATCTAGTAAATTAGGTATGGTCCACAATAAAACTTAAAAAGTTGATAATTAGGGTGTAATAAGTGACACTTGTCACATTCTACTTCTCAGTGCATAGAACATTAGAAATACTACATGATTTGATCCTAGTATGCCACTAAATAACAATATATTAAATAATATTTCCTACATAACATAAGAAACTTTGCATGATTCAATCCAAATATGCTCTACAATCCATCAAAATCTTAACCCCTAAAGGACCAAGGCCTTTTTTCTGCCAAAAAAATCTCAAAACTGCCATTTCTAGAGCAAAGAGTAAAAAAATATGGAAACTGTTTTTTTTGCACATCAAACTATATGATCTTATACCTAACTAGTATGACAATGTGTGAAGAAAATTTCAGAATTTTTGACTGCATAGATTGCAAGATATCTGCGTTTAAAGTGAAAAAAACAAGATTTTCAGCACATTGCGGGACTAGATTTTTTGACTTTAAACATTTTTAACTTAAATTTTTTGCAATACAGAATTTTGAGCTTTAAATCTTTATAGTGGATAATTGAGTTGAGAGTCTAGGAAAAAAAAAGAAATTAAAAAAAACTGAATTTCATTCTTAAGAAAATTGGTAAGTAGAAGATACTACAAGATAGAAGGAAAATCTAAAATCTTAATATCTTTTAGATGGAATTAAAATGCACTAATTCCAATGGTGAGATCATTCTAGCAAGAAAACTAAACCATGTGGAACTTTTTTTTTGAAAAATTGCAAAAATTGCATTCCAAAATGAATCCTACAAGTTATTTTTTTCAAGAAGATGCTATAATTGCCCGAAAAACAAGATTGCCCATAACTTTCTCATAAAAAATCCAAGTGAAATAAATCGAAGCTTTCCAAATAGGCAAAAATATAATCTATAAGGGATTTTTTTTTTTTTTTTTAAATTAAATTTATTGCAAATTTTTTTGCTGCCCCCTCTCCTTTGTTTTGAACTTATTTGGGCATAACTTTTGTTTCCAGGCATTGATTGAAAAAAGAATTATATTCCCACAAAGCTTATCAGTTTTTCTATCTTCCAAAAAGATTTCAGAAAATTACAACAAAAATTCAGCCTGTAGGTACCTGCCCAAAATCCCATTTGTCCCCCAAATGGACAATGGTCTTTTTTTGGTTTGATGAATGATAGAGAATCCTTCTATGTATGACAAAAATGCAAATATTTATCTTCATAATTTTGTATGAAATGGGAAAATTTTATACAATAGTTTGACTTCTAAGGAGTGCTTTTGCATTTTTTTAAAGAAATGATTCACTTGATACCAAAAGGGATGATTTCTATGGTCACTAGTTTGTCTTTTAATCTTTAATGATCTAAGAGGGGGGAGCGGGGGGGCCTTTCAAAATGGTCCAAAACTACTAAGAACTTGAGCAATTCTTTTTCTCATTTCTTCTTGAGATTGTATAGAATGTAACCTTAGGATCTTAAAGTTCACATTGAGAATGAGCACTTCAAATAATTTTAGATTATTTTACAACAAAATTTAGGAGAAATTTAAGTTTTAAGTATCATTAGGGTCAATGGAAATACAAGGCAACACACTTTGAAGGAGCATATCTTTGTGAGAATATTTTGAAATGATGCCCTTTATTGTGCATAGTGAAAGACAAGAGAATTGAGAATGCTCATTTAAAGTTTTACAACGTTCCAAGTATTTCTCAGTTCATGGTGGGGCTTGCAATCATTAGAAAGAATTGGAGCCTTCAAAGGGACTGTGAATGAGGGGAACAAGGGAACAAAGGCCAGATTTTTTTTTTTTTTTTAAATTTAATTTTTTTTGCCCGCCAACAAATCAGAGGGCCTGGACAACGGTGTACAGTGCATTTTTTTAGTTTTTTAAATACTTAAAAAAATGTAAAATAATTAATTTAAAAAAAAAATCAAAATTACAAAATTTCACAATCTGATGTGGCACCATGGCCACCACATCAGCATGCTAATTTGAGAATTTTTATTTTATTTTTATTTTATTCTTATTTTAATATTATTTTAATACTTTTTATTAATACTTTTTATTTTTTTATTAAAATATTATTATTATATTTATATTATATTATTTTTTTAAAAATTTAAATTTTTTTAAAGGAGGGACCTCTGTTTATGAAAAAAAAACTCAAAGTTTGATAACGGGAAGCTCAAAAAAGAGGGGTAGGAACTAGAAAATGGTCACTTGAGTCATTAGGACTGCGGGCGGGTTAAGGGATGATTTCATCCAACCTTGAAGTCCTTCCATCATTTCTCTAGGCATCAGATAATCAATCTGACATCATTCCGGGTATGTTCACCTGGTCGGGTCTCTTCGGGTTATTCAGGCCATAAACCCTAAACCCTGCATTTGCATCAAGTTGGTAACTGACGTTGTGTTTCCGAGATTGCGCTTCGTTGCAGCGCCAATCGCAGCGATGGCGCGGGCCACGACGACTCGTCTCCTGGCCCTCGCGCGCTCTTCCCTCTCTGTTTCTTACGACCCTGCTCTCGCCTCCTCCCTCTGGTCCTCCACTCCTCGCCATTCCATTCGACCCTGCTTCGATTTCACCCCTTGTGGCCTTCTGAGGCGCCATCTCGCCGGCGTTGCGAACCCTGTCGAGTCTCGGGAGCAGTCATGGCGCGAGAATATGGAGAAGATCCGAAACATCGGAATTTCGGCGCACATTGATTCGGGGGAAAACGACCCTGACGGAGCGGGTGCTATTTTACACGGGCAAGATTCATGAGATTCATGAGGTGCGCGGGAAGGATGGCGTTGGGGCCAAGATGGATTCAATGGACCTGGAGCGGGAGAAGGGAATTACCATTCAGTCCGCTGCCACATACTGTACTTGGGGTGACAGTCAGGTCCGCTTCCCGAAATGGCCAGGAATTGGTTCTAACTAACCTGCAGATGAGAGAGAAATTTTAGCATTTTCTCAGCAAAATGAGAAAGGAAAGCTGTTATAACTCGGATTTTTTGAGTTTTTTTTTTCATGCTCCAATCGGTGCAATTTAGTGATACAGATCGTGAGAAATTTTTATCTCGATACTCTAGGGTTTCGCCAGCTGTATTAAATAGTGCAGCAAGCACGGTTTACATAAGCATGTGGAGCTGTTGATGAGTTTTTTCTCACCGCGATTATATGTTGTGCGCTCTAGATGTGTTTCATGCTTTGCGCTGCTGTTCTGCTACAAGAAATCTTTACTCCGGGACAAGCAGATTTTCTTAAAGTTATTATCAAATGACTACTCTTTATGCATTTGTTAGTGAATTCATAAACTATGTGGATTTATGTAATCTGCATACTGTCAAGTACATGATTGTCGACTTTTGGTATGGTTGATTTATGTGAACCACTTGTAACATCGCATGTAGTTCCGAACTAGTGCAGGATTTAGGAATTTCTCTGGTTTATGCTTTGTGAAGGGTGTTGCAGAAACTGTCAATGACTTTTCCTCATTTGCGCCGATTTACATTCCTACGTGCCGTGTATTTCTCAGACGCATTATTGATAAAAGTTCTGTATGTTCTGTTGGGGCACAGATCAACATCATCGACACTCCGGGTCACGTCGATTTCACAATTGAAGTGGAAAGAGCTCTTCGCGTGCTTGACGGAGCGGTGCTCGTTCTTTGTAGTGTGGGAGGCGTGCAAAGTCAATCCATTACAGTTGATCGGCAAATGAGGCGATACAATGTTCCACGCGTTGCCTTTATCAATAAATTGGATCGATCGGGAGCAGATCCTTGGAAAGTTATTGATCAGGTTATTTTTCTACGAAGCATGATCATACTACTGCTTTTGAGTGTTATGCTGACACGTTGGGAGTTCTATCACTTTGTTAGCTAGTCAGTTATTCACCATTGCTTTGCTTTTTCCAGAATATAATATAAACGTACCATGTGTCGTCAAGTATGTAATATGAATTTCCAATTTTTCGAATGGGATGCAGGTGAGGAATAAGTTGAAACACAATTGTTCAGCAATTCAATATCCCATCGGGTTGGAAGACCAAATTAAGGGCCTCGTTGACCTCGTCCACAATCAAGCCTACTACTTTCAGGGTGCTCATGGGTATGTCTTTTGCTAGGGAATCCAGATGCTCTTGCTGGGTGTTGTTCTATAAATGTGTTGCTCATCTCATATACCTTTGTTGCTATTGTTATCTATTTGAGTGTTGAGTACTCAGTCAAGCTTTCATATAACTCAGCTTCTGGATTAACGTGTCTTTTGCAAATTCAGAGAGAAAGTGCTGAAGGGAGACATTCCAAGTGAGATTGCAGCAGAAGTGGCTGAGAAAAGGCGGGAGCTTATTGAGTCTGTTTCAGAGGTGGATGATGAGTTGGCAGATTTATTTCTCAACGACCAACCAATCACGGCCGCTGTTCTTTCGGTAGGTTTTGAATTTGCCTTTCTTTTATGTGTATCTATCTTGAATTTTAGCCTTGGCTGTCCTAGCTTTTCAGCTTTACGTATTGACTATTCATGCACTTCAGTGACATGCCCGGTGCGCGGAGAAGTAAATGTGATGTGTTGCTCTGTGTCTTGGATACATTTTGCACTTCTTTGGGGAATTTGTTATAACGAAATGTTAATCTGATGTTGAGATAAATATTTTTGCACTTGTAGGCTGCAGTGCGACGAGCCACTCTAAACCTGCACTTTATACCTGTATTTATGGGTAGTGCGTTTAAGAACAAGGTATGAAATCATTCCTCTTGCATTCGTTGTGAACTCGTTACGTGCCATGGGTTTCTAGAATTGTCTATGGTTGGCATTGGTTCTCCCTTGAATCATGTTAAGTTGGATAAGAGAATCAATATTGATGATCTATTGACAGACTGTGTCAAAATCAGCAAGATGTCCTCATCCTTTTGCTAACTTGTGGCATTGGGCTAATTGGGCTCATTGGACAGTCATTTGGTATTTGAGTTTCAGTTGGTGATTGTTGCTAGTAGTGCAAGATAATGCTCTAATTCGATGTAGAGCTTGCTTGAACGTTGCCTTGACTTGCTTTTTGCAGGGAGTTCAACTTCTTTTAGATGGTGTTGTGGAGTATTTGCCCAATCCACTAGAGGTTAGCAATTGTGCGCTTGATCAGAACAAGAAGGAAGAAAAGGTAAATTTACTCACTTTCGTCTGCAATGGCGATGTGCATTAGGAGTCTGGCTGCATTGGACAGCAGTTCTTTCGTGTGCTGAATTTGCAAACCTGTATCATGTTCTTTGGGGTAGGGCTTTCAGGAATTCACGTATATACACTTAATGCGTTGTCTAATTTCATGGTCTGTGTTGAGGAGCTCTAGTTTTGCGTGACCCTGCCTCGTTTTGTTCATTGTGGTCTCCACTTTGGCACTTTATTGCTCTGCAATTTTGCTGTTGGTGAAATGATATCCTTTTTTGCAGGTGGAACTCACTGGATCTCCAGATGGTAAGCTTGTCGCACTGGCTTTCAAACTGGAAGAGGGTCGTTTTGGCCAACTTACATACCTGAGGTGTGCAATATTGTCTGTGACCTCACTGTGTCGCTTTGCATGCAGTGATGCCAGTTGCCTTGCTGTTTTATCAGGGCTCATCCCGACTGTGTGTTCATTTTAGTGAGTGTGGAGCCTTGCACGTACGAGGCATTCCTCATTTATGGGTATTATGTTGTTTTGTCACTTGATTACCCGAGAGTTTTGAATGTGACCTTTTATTTTTGTGAGTCTTTTTCGTTCTTATTATCTTACAGCTGGTCAGTGTCTTTTCATTATCATAAGTTAGCGTTAAATGGATCGATGGGATTGACGTTCTAATCAATTTCGCAGGATTTATGAGGGGACAATGCGAAGGGGTGACTTTATCATCAACTCTACCACGGGCAGAAAAGTGAAAGTGCCTAGGCTAGTGCGAATGCATTCTGATGATATGGAGGTTAGTTGGCGTCTCCCATTTCCTGACGAATAGAACTTGGTTTTGGGGAGTTTCGGAACTTATGAGCAGCTTTTGCATTTGTTGTGCACTAAATTGTTAATGTCGTTGTGTGTCCGTTCTTAGAATTATTTTGTGAGTTGTATCTCAGGACATCCAAGAAGCCCACGCTGGGGAAATTGTTGCTGTTTTTGGTGTAGAATGTTCTTCCGGTGACACTTTTACGGATGGATCTGTGAAGTATACCATGACATCAATGAATGTTCCAGAGCCTGTGATGTCACTTGCCATTGCTCCCGCCTCAAAAGATGTTGGCCCTCAGGTCTGTTCTTCCTTCCAATTCTCGAGAAAGACAAAGCCGTTTGGAAAGCTTGATGAGATGCAAGATTAAATTATGATTCAACTTCGGGCACCTTGAGTAACGAGACAACCTTAATCCCATGCGCCAATTTGAAGTAGAACTCATGGTGTTATTTTATTCTGGGTTGCTAGTTTTCAAAGGCTCTCAATCGGTTTCAGAAAGAGGATCCAACATTCCGAGTCAGCTTGGACCCAGACAGTGGACAGGTAAGTCGATTTGCTGATGTGTTTCTTCTTACTTCGTGAACATTGTACGTGTTGTGATATGTACAACTCCCTCTCTTTTAACTATTACGGAGTACAAATGCCTTTGGTCTGTGAGTTGCATATTTATTGTGAGAAGATGTGTCTGAGGATGTTGGTCGTTTTTTTGCAGACCATTATTTCTGGAATGGGAGAACTACATCTCGACATATATGTTGAACGCATTCGCCGTGAATACAAGGTTTTTGACCCCTATTTCATGCCTTCAGTGCACCCTCTCGTGTTTACTTTAAAGCGTGTTGGCAATGCCACCGAGGGTCATGAGTGTTTGGTTGTGATTTTAAATCAGAAAGCTGATAGCAGTCCACTTTATTGCAATGCACGTATGAGATGAACTCTTTTAGTGTTTCGAAGAAGATAGATTTACTCACTTCTCTGCAGGTAGATGCCGTAGTGGGAAAGCCACAAGTGAACTTTAGGGAGACCATAACCGAGCGCGCAGAGTTCGATTATCTCCATCGGAAGCAAAGTGGTGGACAGGGTCAATATGGTCGCGTTGTCGGGTATATGAGCAATTTTATTATTTTGATTCTGATGATTTCGATCGTCTTTGCTGTGCAGATTTCTTTGTTTGATAATAGCGGTATTTTGACATTTTCATTTACTTTGTTGGTTTTGTGTTTGCTGGATAGTTACATTGAACCCCTGCCAGAAGGAAGTGAGAAGAAATTTGAGTTCGAGAATATGATGGTCGGGCAAGCTGTCCCCTCTCAATTTATTGCGGCTATTGAAAAAGGCTTTATTGAAGCTAGCAACTCGTATGTGCAGCCTTCTCTTTTATTATTTCTGAGTAGAACTATTCAGTGCTCATTACCAAAGTAGGAATCTCAGGTAATAGGGACGGTAGTTTTCATGCTATTATCATGTATCAATTTTCTTGTTTGGTGAATTATTCGACAAAGGACATGGTCAGAGTCAATGTCATATTCATAGTCCATTTCCTTGCTGCAGTTTGGACTTCAATTGACTTCAATGTGCTTCTTGTATGAGCTACTTCTGATTGGTGCATTGACTCATTCTTTGGCTGTGCAGAGGGGCTTTGATTGGTCATCCTGTGGAGAATTTGCGAGTGGTTTTGACTGATGGTGCCTCACACGCTGTAGACTCTAGTGAACTGGCATTTAAGCTGGCTGCTCTTTATGCATTCCGTCAGGTGCAGTTTTTACGCCGCTTAAGTTACAGTTTCATTTGCGTACTGTTTACTACTGATCATTGCTGTTTCCTAATACTGCTTCTCGTGAAGCCTGAATAGCTTGGAGGGTAACAAGATCTCATGATTTCTGATATAGTTGCTGCTTCTTGTGTTCCAGTGTTACGCGGCAGCAAAGCCTGTTATTCTAGAGCCGGTCATGCTTGTAGAGCTTAGAGCTCCTGTAGAGTTCCAGGGTGGAATTATTGGGGATATCAACAGGTATGCTTTCTAGCATTTCTTGTTTCCCCACTTTCACATATGCTGCATTGAGAAGACTATTTCTGCCATTTTTTGCTCGTCTGATATTTGTTGAAATTAGATCTGGACTGCTTTTCTGTTTTCTGTTTTGACCCTTTTGTTAAAAGCTCAGAGTCATTGCAAAGCTGTAAAAGTAGTCCAATATTGTGATGCTTTTGAGACATGAAACTAGTGAGCTCATCAGCTGCTGTCATCATGGACATTGTGACAGGAGGAAAGGCATAATTGTAGGTAGCGACCAAGAGGCCGACGATGCTGTTGTCTTGGCACATGTGAGCATCTGACCCAGCTAGTATTTTACAGTAGAACCTCTCTTAGTGCATAGCGCCGGGACTATGTACTAAGAGAGGTTTTATGCACTAAGAGAGGTGGAGTAATGACCACTGGCTAACTTGGCCTCTTAACTATGGGGCCTCCAACTACTTTTCAGAAATAAATGCTTCAAAGTACGAACTGTCTTACTGCATATTATGCACTAAGAGAGTATGCAGTAAGAGAGGTTCTACTGTACTCCTTTTTTAGGTGTTTGTGCCATCATGTATGTTCCTTGGGCCGTGAGCTCCAATGTAGACCTTAACTTTGCACCATTTACTGCAATTTACTTTACTATATTTGAATCAATTGAATTGTAGAATTTCTAGAGTACGAAAGTTGTACATCGATTTCGCTTCCCTCTTCTCGTCCTGCACTTTTCTGTCCTTAGGTACAATATCTTTCCTGGTCAACATCCATTCTGGCTATTTAACCGATCTTGTTGTATAAGACGTGCCATGGAATACCTCTCGGGAAGTTTTCAATCACTAATGTTATATTTTGTGTCGGACAGGTACCTTTGAACAACATGTTTGGGTACTCGACTGGATTGCGCTCCATGACACAGGTACACGTCCGAGCACACAACTTTGGCCTTACTGTAGTCAACTTACCACTCATTCAGTTTGGAATCGTTATTGTCGTGACACCCTTTTTATCTTGGAAACCGCAAAGGCGATTTCTGAACACAGACGACCATCCCTGTTGACAGGGTAAGGGAGAATTCACAATGGAGTATTACCAGCATGGTGCTGTGCCCCAAGAAGCGCAAGCAGTGCTGGTGAAGGAGTACACAAATAAAAGAGTTGCCTTGTAAGCAAGTTAAAACTCTGTCGAAGGGGCCAATGCTCATGGCGTATATGCTCCACGAGAGGCTGTGTTTATGCACCCCACTTGTTAACGTTCCTCGCATTCTCTTGCTACATGCTTACATTTTTCGGAGAATCTGGGACATCCATCAGAGGAATTACATCATACACTTCCTTGGTGTACATCGATACCGCAGATTTATGCCGTATCAGAGGTATTTCGTTGAAAGGTACGAGGACGTAGCATTCCCCCTATTATATAGATGCCAGCAATTTCAGAAGTTACACTCTGCTTCGAGAGCCAGTCAAATGGGGTGCTCGTCCTTTATTCTCGCGGGACGTAGCTTTTTAGATTAATCATTAGCGGGCCTCTACCTTCTTATTGATTAGTAGGAGGGTCATACAGTAGAAACATATCTCATACATATTGATCATAGGACACTGTTCACTGTGTCAGTCTCTCCACAAAACTGGCATCTTTTGTGGGTGTCTAATTATTGCTCGAATCGAGGTAAAGCACAGGGTTTTTGTTCGCGTTTGAACGTAGTATGTACTGTTCAATTCCAGTGGGGGAAAAATTAATGTGGTGTACTACGACCAGGGGTGTCTGAACCTCGCAATGTCTTCTCCGCTATTTGCATGTTTGTTACGGAGTTGGGGTTAACTCTAGAAGGACGCCGCAGACACCAAGTGTCCGATGCATAATAGAGAGTCCTATGTAGGACTCTATGTAGGACAGGACAGCAGTGCAGATGTTCATCCTTGGAATCCATACATTAAATGAGGTTGTTTGTTAATGTTCTTGGTATCCTCAAGAGGCTTTCTATGAAGAGGGGTGCATAGACTTTGTTTTGTGGCATTTGGACCTACGGTATGAAAGATATTGAATATAAAAGTTTTTGTGAATTAAAAAATTAGAAAATTACTTTTATTTTTATTTTTGCTAATACAAGGTACATGAATTTTGAGTAAAAAGGGGAGGTCTTGCATTGTAGTTTGATCTCCAATGAGTGTTCTTGGGTTTTTTTAACCTTTAAATGCCTAAAGCCTTTTTGGGTATAAAAACATTGTTGCTTTTGAAGTGTTATAGGTCTAAATGTCACTAAGGTATAGCATCCCAACCATACAATCTTGTAGTGTATAAGGTAAACCGGCCCATTGTGGTCAAACTTTGGAGTCTACCCTCCTGCCATTGCTGAAATTTTTCAAATTTTTTTCCACACAAAGATAAGTGTGAGAGACAGTGAGGACATTTGAAATTATATTTTTTGGACCAAGTATGAATTAGTTCTGAATTTTTGAAGTGATCAGCCCATAGGGGTTTGTAGGCCACCTCATGGCCAACAAAATCTGAATCTAATATGGTCATCTTTCTGTCTAATGCAGTCACAACATTTTTAAATATGGAAGGCCTAAAAAATCAGGTTTTACAAAGAATTTTACATTGAAAAGTTGGAAGTACCTATTGAGGTCATTAATTACTCCATAACTACCATGTAAGACATTGATTGTAGTTTGAAAAAACAGAATGGGATCATTAAGTGTCCATCATGGATCATTTGACCGCAATGGGGTCTTTTACCTTATGTTGTAGATGATGTGAATTGAACTTAGAGTCATTTTGGCTACATAGATTGCAAGATTATAATGTTCTAGTGTTGGAAAAGAATGCTAAAATTTTCCTAGAAATAGATTTGGAGGTGAAATTCAATTTGTAAACTTGCTCAATTGAAAAATCATTAAATTACAAAGTGCTTCCAAACCAATATAAAAACACATTGGTGGAAGAAAATATCATTTAGTTGACTCATTGTGTATGCAAAATGGCTTTGAAATGTCAAAAAATAACAAGAAAAGTTGCAAAAATTACAAGCAAGATTGAACCTCCTACTAAATTGCTTCTCAGTCACTCATAACTTCTTGGATTAATATGAAATTTAACCGCACAAACTAGACTAGTGTGGGCAACTTTCTCAATTTTTTTTTAATTGAAAATGGACACTATTTGAAGAAGAAACAAGTCATTGAAGTTCACAAGAATCCAAAAATGTTTGGATTTTAAACTCCAAATTGCTCCCAAAAATTCAAAACAACTTATATTGACATAAAAGAAATTACCGCAGTAACTAGACTTCAAGGGGAATATAACCCAACAAATTTTATTGAAAACAAACATTAAATGAAGGAGACACAAGCCCCTAAAGTTGCAGCCATCAAAATGGAATTTGGTTGAATCCATGAATTTTCAATGGCTTTCAAAAAATTAATGCATCTACAATTGATTTAAAAATTTTAGCACGCAAATAAGAAGAGATTTCTCAACAAGTTTTACTGAATTTGGACATCGGATGCAAAAGTTATAGCACTTCAAATTGTACTTCCAAACTACTTGGGGACACTTTTGGCCCTTGGGGCGCTTAGGAGTTAAGCAAATGATTTACACAATACCAAAAAGGAAGATTTTTATGGTGACTAGGACGGAATTAACTCAATTTTTCCTCTCCTAGTTATGAAACCCTCTTGTAAAGTTTTCTTAATCAGACATTTAGATTGTGTGCAAGGACAACTCAATTGCCCCATTAAAGTGTTAGATGTCCGATGGGCATTAGTAGACCACCCACCCAAATTTCATTGATGTAGGCCAAAACATCCATTAGCCACTAAGAGCATTGCCAATGGATCACTCTAAATGATTCACTAAATATAATATTCTTTTGTTTGGTGTAAAAATTGAAAGTGTCATTACTATCATTGGAAGTGCATCAAAATCTCTTTAGATGGACACAAAAAGTTTTACAAAACAACTTTTGAAGGTATTCAAATGTATTAAGTTTCTAAAAATAATTTTGAAAATAATTTCTGAAAATAATTTCAAATATTTTTGAAAATAATTTCAATTTCAATTTCTATTGGTATCTCATAAAAAAAGTTATGCCTTTCCAAACACATAATGCTTCAGTTTGAGCAACAATACAAAATACATAAAAATCAAAATTCATTTATAATTTGTTTTTCTTATAGAATATACTTGTGTTTAAATGGACAACTTTGATTCATTTCATGTCAATTGATGATGCAAAGGTTATGAAGAGTCTTGTTATGAACAACCAATAGAGAAAACTTCAGGCCTTTGGAAGGCTACTCCACAGCCTTCCCAGGTACCCTGAAATTTATTTATTTTTGGCTCAAAAATTTGTTTTTCCCCTATTTCTGCTGCTGAAATTACAGCAGCTATGGCACAAGAATCCAGAATTCCAAACAAAAAATTAAAAAATAATAATAATAATAATAATAATCTTTAAAAAACATTATAAAATAAAATAAAATAAAAAATAAAAAACTCTGCAAAAATTGATTGCTCCGGCAAGTAGTCAAAGACTGTGACTGCTCACCAAGATCATTTTCAAAGTTGACAGGCCATGCAAAAAATAGCATGGCATGTCAACTTTGGACGGCCCTCCAAGGGGCTGAATTTTTCTCTAATGCTCGGGTCAGGTTTGACAGAGCCGCAAACAACCCAAGAAGTTTGGGGAATTTCCTACAAACTATTGACAATGAATTTAGGATTTGCTTTTAAGGTTTAAAATTTTAAAAATTCAATAAAGGATTCATGTACATTATGCATTATCAGATTTTTCTTTAGTTACTCATATAGGTGATTTTCATGGAATTTGATTATCCAACTCTATTTTGTTTTGTCAATAATATTTATATCAAAGAGGTTTTATCTAGATTGAAATATGAAAATTTGATCCTTGGAGGTGGTGGCAGCAAGGGGAATTAAAAAGAATGAAATAATTTTTTGTGTATTTGTCTCTTCCTTTGTTTGCGCTGCTAGATTTTTAAATAATAATAATAATAATAATAATAATAATAATAATAATAATAATAATAATAATAATAATAAAATCAATATTTCTTCCTTGCAATACAATCATCAATGGTTGTGTACAACAACAAAAGCCTTAGTTTAACCCCTAAATGCTTTTACTATGTTTTCACCCAAATTGCTCTAAAACTGCCATTTCTAATACAAGTACCAAATTTTAGAAAAAAAACATTTTTGAACATATATAACCATAGGAAATTGTAGTACACTGGTTTAGAAAGATGTCAAAAAAATTTCAGAATTTCCCACCATGAGGATTGCAAGATAATAGTATTTGAATTGACAAAAAAACTTATTTTGTCACTGCAAAATTCTAGGTAGCTGCCCTTCACAAGGTCACATTTGTATGAATAAACGTACAAAATGGTAGTTACTCTTTGAATTCATTCTTCAAAGCAAGTTGTCTACATGTTTGAAAATTTTCAAATCATTTGGAATTGTACAACATGTAGGAAAAAAATAGTAAGTAGGAAGAGGTAGAGAATGACTCAAAATACTAAATTGTCAAGAATTTAATTATAGAATTGAAAAATGCCAATCCTAACGGTTGTAATGTTGTAATAAACAATTTACATCCAATGAATTTTTTTTCAAAAATATTGAAAATCGAGTTAGATAAAGGACTTCAAAGTTTATTTTAGAGTAGTGATTCCATAACTACCCTCAAACTAAAACTGCTCATAATTTTTGACTTGTTAATCCAAAGGGAATGATTAAAGCTTTCCATATATACATAAATCTATAGAACCAATTTCAAATATTTTATTTTCAAAATAGCGTTTTTTAAAGAATTCTTTTGAATTGCCCGAGCTACTTGCCGAACGCAGAAAATTACATATCATGTGATAGCTTTTTATTCCTATAGTCAAAAGTTATGAAATTTGTTGGGCCTTGAAGCTACTCCTCCGGCACATCTCGTGTGAAAAGTTTAAAGAAAAAAAATATAATTTCCATTCATAGTGAGCTGCCCCAAATTGCTATGTTGCCAAAAAATGGTGTTTGGTCCTTCAGGGGTTAAAAAACTAATTGTGGTTGTATAGAACCTTCCAAATTCCTAAAGAGTGCATTTGGGGACAGTGGTCATTTTGGAGGTTTAAAAATACCTCAAAAAATACAAGTGCACAATTTAATACATTTGTTGTGTGTCCTATCCAAATCTTAGAAGTCTACAAGTGAGAGTAGGAGTCATCTTCTACTTTGAACATAATAAACTACCAGAACAGGAGATATTATTTTACTCCTTTTAAAGCTTTGAATGGTAGGGTTCTATGTTCATTTTTGCATTTTTGTCAATGTGAGTCTTGAGGGTGTATTTCTAGGGTGTAAGGTTTTTTTTCTTCCTATTCCCTTACTTCTTGGTATCGATGTAGCAAAGGTGGAACCTTTTTTCTTGGAGAAAATTGTGTTGGTGCGGATGATGTTTTCTTTATCTCTAGTATTAGTCTTCTATGAGTTACAAATCTCTAGCAAAAAAATATTGGATGTCAATAGTGTCCCTTCTATTAGTTCTATGAAACTCTATTTCTTAACATTGTAAATGTTGTTGGCTTTAAGAAGAAAGCCTAAATTAAGTGCAATTTCTAAGTAGAATTTAAACAATTAAACATTGGAATTAAAGAGAGTGGCATAGAGAGCAAGTGAAGAAATGCATCATCAAAATTTCAAGCAATTTATAGAATGGTTTATCTAGCAATCTACAACTTGTTGAAAATGCCAACACCTTTTTTGAAGCATGAGTGCATAAATCAAGTAAGACCACTAGACTAAAAAATTGTGGCATGCATACCAGGACTTTATTTTTCATTTTTTACAAAGTGCCAAAGTGGCAATATAAAATGTTAAAGTGGTGCTCCAAATTTTAGCAATCATCCACATATTGGATAGAAAGTATCACATTTGTATATATCATATGTCTATAATTCTATTTTCATCCACAACTAGCAATTTCATCCAATTTTTTTTTACAGTTTTATGCCATTTTTGAGCCAAATTATTTTTTTTTAGTGCACTCTGGCACCAGAAAGCCAAAGAAAAAAGCCCTGATGCGCGCCCAAGGCACCCCAACTTTCCTCAAGCAGGAGGACCAATAACCCACCCAGGGCACCCTTGAGAGCCTCTACACACTTCAAGAGTTGAAGACAAAACCTAAAACCCTGAGAATTCACCGCGGTAAAGAAACGACCGAGGCCTCTGTCCCAACAAAATGGTGCACTGTAAGTTAAGCTTCAAGAGCTCAGTCGGGGACTGAGCCTTCAGTTGCCCTTCCTCGACCCAATTCGAGCTCTCGAATCTTCTTCTCTCCTTCTTATCAGCTACTGTAGCTCAACCTCCTTCCTCTCTTTGGTGGACGCTGGCTCTAAAAGTCTGTCTGGGGTGGTAGCTTAGTTCTCCAGAGCAAACGGACGTCTTAGCGTTCGTTGTTTTCGTAAATTTTGGTTCACCTCCGTTCAATTGGCTGCTTCTAAGTTGGAGCAAATTCAAACTTTTACAGTAACGATGGATATCTGACGTTGGATGGCAGTCTTTTCCTGTCTATGTGCACGTTTGGGTTGGCTTCTTTCTATTGTTGCGTCAGCTCTGGAAAGCTATAAGCTCCTTTTGCAACTTCCCAAGTAGTCAAAAAAGGCACACCAAATTTGAAAATCATACATATTTAATAACACTTGTTGAATTTTCTATAGTCTACGGAACACTGATATTTCTAGAGGATTCATTTGCACTTTTCTACTCTTAAAACTTGCCAGTAATAGTCAAACAAGTGCGATGCAACCATGCAGAAGTAAGTTACCGTATGCATAGCAGATTTGTTTTTCTTGCCTTACATAAGGTGGAAGCACCCAAAACCGTCAAAATAAGGAATTTAGCATACTTGGAGGCACCATTTCAAAAAAATTAATATTTTTTGGTAAAGGTGAGAGAAAATCATGAATATTCCAAAAAAAAAAAAAAGATTTTTTCGGACCTAGCATGTATTTTCTATGAATTTTCAAAGTTGCAGTCCCCTAGACCACTAAAATTGTCCTGTCGGTGGACTGAAAGCTGAATTTTAACAAATTCAGCACTTATCCAATCGGAGTGAAGAGAGGAGAAAACTTTATGACACATGTCAAAGACCATTCCATTGAATAAAAGTTGAAAGACAGACATCTAGGAACAAAAATTAGATACAGGGATGCTATTGGGTGTTTCTACCTTAACACAGAATTAGACATTTTTGCACTTAACCAAGTGCATTGACCGTATGCATTACTATTCATTAAAAACGTTTTTTTTGAAAAGTTGAGTATCCCAAGTTTTTTAAGAATACTTTGCTTTTTTGAAATGTTTGTGCGCTTCACCTATGCATACAGATTTTGTATGGGGATGTTTTCTAGATTACTTTTAGGCTGAACAAGTAAAGAATACATGTTTGTCTTATCTCATTTCCCTTTTTAGTTTCTACATTTTAATCTTTCAATACAGTGAACTGCAATTACAATCATATCATATCATTTTTTTGCCAATAACACATGAAAAACAGAAAATCACACTAATCATAGGAAAATTTATTTAGGTAATCAAAATGATATTGAAGGCATGACCAATACCCTCTCATTTCAGAGATCTCATTCACACAACACATACAAAATCCACTCCAACATCTCCCACACTTTCAAAACAAACACACCCTAAAACCAAACTTCTACACATCCTAAAGATACGTCACATGTACCACAATGACCTCCAATTACTACACTGCTTCATCTGGTGTCTCCAACACGCGTGGTGATGACTGTGTCAAGTCTTCCGCTTCTCCTCCAGGAACTGTCTCTGTTTCTTCATTTACACTTGGTCCGCCAATTGGACTCAGTGGAGGGGGAGAGGCGTATTGCAATGCCCTATCCACCATAGCGCTTGCAATGGGCGATGACACTCCCTCTGATAAAGTCGGCGATAGAGTAGGTGCTTCTAAGATAGAACTCACCCGCTCATATGTGTGAGGTCCCTCATGATTACCATGATGAACATGTTGTACGTTCTCCCTATCATAAAATACCCGTCCTTGCCTAAAAGTAACGGCTCTGAATTCAAAAAGTTGTATGGTGACAACGTTGACAAGGATTTTGTTCTGGCAGGTGTACCTTCAATTTTCCCCACGTCTGTTTCAACACCTTCTACTTCTTCGTTCTCCAAATCACCAGCAATTTCCCCCATGTCCGTTTCAACACCTTCTATTTCTTCATTCTCCAAATCATCAGCATTCTCTCTAAGCGCATATGTAGGGTCCGCTTCCACTTCCATGATATCAGCTAAGTCTCTGCAGGCGTCGCTTTCAACATCTGTGTCTCTTGAGCCCAAGCTTTGGCCACCACTAGGTAGGTCATCTGTGTGTGTTCGATCTGAATTACTAGCATCGTTGATGAAGCTCCAGAATCAACGGCAATCACTTTCCCCTTCCGCTTCTCCCGTTCACGCACTTCAACTCTTTCTTCTCTACCTGGCGAGTCACTTGATGATTGCACTACTCTTTCAAGCCTACCACAGGGTATACTTGCATTTGCTTCGGAAGGGCTAGGACCAGGCGACAATATTTGCGAGGACTTGCGCTCAGCTGTCGTGCTCGTACTGTTTACCATCACCATTTTATCTCCGTACATCCGCTGCAATGCATTGTACACATATTGTGTATGAGCTGTTCCGCCTTCCATGATGATAATGTCACTGCCAATAAAACCTGTCTCTAAAATCCCTAGCACAGCCATTGTGATCCCCAACGTCACTAGTCCCCAATTAGGTGGCAGATACATGTGCACCATCCTCTTCAACTCCATTGATGTTCTCTCAAGCTTGTCCTCCGCTCGCGGCATCACTTCTATATTCCAAGAGTCCTGAAACATCACATTCAAATAGTCTGTGTTTCTTGGAAGGTTGTCCTTAGATCCAGACTCGCTAGGATATTGCATGATGATGGCGATGTCCCCCACGGGTTGCACTTTGCGCACGCTTTGAGCACCATGCCGTAGATCATGAACATAAGAAGAAACGGTTTGCGGTTGAAATATCCACGAACCTCGCATACAGTACAAGTTATCTAGAAAAACCAACTTTGATTTCATTGCTTCGTGAAAATCTGTGCCTTCTGGAAAGAGAAATATGGTAGTCCATCGTAAAATTGAAGACATCCACTTTTGAAGTTGCTATAAAACCTTGTTGTAGTCATCATTGGACCATGTTGCGTCCACACCTTCTGAACCTCCACGTCTACAATCAAAAATCCATAGACACGGTTTACCGAGTTCAACGTATTCATCCTCGAAGAACCCTTCCCTATACCTCACGTGATGTACTGCTTCTCTCTCTTGGTGCTGCACAATAGAGAACTTCACTTGCCAATCCCAACGCGCATTTGACACATCTTCAACGTCCTGACCATAGCCTGTATATCCTTTGCGGCCCTCTTTGATATCTGTAAAGTGCTGCCTCACAAACGCTGGAATTAGATTCACATGACTATTCAGCGATTGAACCGTGGATACATTAGGTGAACTCCACAACGTCTTAGTTTCAGGATTTAGTATCTTCCCCATCAAGCTGAACTGACTTCCATGCTCATCTTCATACTTGTTGGCATCTATGGCAAAAAACTCCATCATCGATACTGGATTCTCATCCCCTGTTTTGACCATCAAGTAATGGATTTGATTCCTCACCGCATCTTTCCTTTGCAAACGATCCACTGCATACGCAACAGTACCTACTGGGGGATTCGCAGAAGCAGCACTATTGAAGTAGTAATTTTGTTCACCGCGCTTCCCGTTCACCACATTCGTTTCACTATACGTACGTAAGTCTCCTTCAAAACTCTGCTCAAAGGTCTAAACCATGTCTTCTCCATCCTCTTCCTTTGGGGGGTTCCATCCGTTGTGACATCAAGATTTTGTTCTCTTGCTAGCTTCTTCCACTTGGTCTCCGACTTCTTGCTAAAAAACAACTTCCTTTCTTCATAATCTTTACACACCTTTAAGATCCCCTTGTAAGATTCTTCGTCTTCGTTCCAAGCATGTTGTTTGTAGTTGATCATTTTCTTCGACAACATCCTAAGTGACATATGCTTTGGTAAATCTTGGCTCAAGTGCAATGCACTCGCTGCCATTGTCAATGCCTTCGTTCTGTGCTCGTCATCAATTCATAAAACCGCACTAAGACTCCCACAAGCTTTCCAGATGTCTCATAGCTTTATGATATTTTTGTAATACGTGCTGAAGAACTTCTGGTCAAACTCCCTCGCATTTATTCTGACCGAAGCTTCAATGTAAAATTGTGGATTATTATATACCACAAACTTCATTTTCCGCCTTGCAAACCGCTTCTTGTACTCCTCATTAGACATCTTGCCCTCTTCGTTCTCTCCTTGAGCTCGTTTACATGCGGCTACGATATGTTGCCCATCCACTGGCTCCCACACAATATTTCATTGCAGCCATTGAGTCTTCACCGTACTAATGGAAAGTGATGGGTCCTTTACATTCTCAGGATTGTGTTTCGCAAATGCAAATTCAAATTCCCGGACAGCACCTTCTTGACTGAAAGCAATCTCCACCAACTCTTTCTCTCCCTTCTCATTGGTATTCTCGTATAAAAATGCAATGGGACGAAGTGTAATTGTACTCACTCCATCAGCATCCAATCCTTTCAGACGCTCGTATATTTCATTGACTCGCCAATCCATAAGCACTCTGTGATTCGTCTCTGCATTTGCTACATTCCTGATGCTATTTATATTTGCATTGAATACTACATCATGTCTCCATATGTCCCCATCCTTATATTGCGCCTCTGTTGGAAAAGTCACTATTGATTTTGCATGTCCTCTCCCCAATACACTTGCAGGTTCTTGCTCTGGCTCCCCTTCCGGCTCCCCCTCTGAAGATTCATCTTCATCAATAGTATCTTCGCCGTCATTGCCTTGTAGCGGGGGTCCTTGCGAGGCTGCTCTTTGACGATGTCTTTGGACAGCATTGCGAGTTTGCATCCTTTGCTCTTCTTCTGTCCCCATTTCTGATGTGCGACATCCTGTTTGTTCTTCGGCAATGTTCTCCACACCAGCTATAGATCTACCACGTCCTCCACCAATACCACGTCCTCCACCAATACCACGTCCTCTACCAGCACCACATCCTCTTGGTTCTCCGGCAGCGTCCTCCATTCCGGCTACAGTTTCACCACGTCCTCTACTGCCAATACGTTTACTACCAACACCACGTCCTCTACCTCTAGTAGATGTTGAAGCGTTCCCTCTAGACATAGCAACTTCTGATCAATATATACAGCTCCCAGAGCCAACTCTTGGAGCCCTTGACCCAGATCTCACTTCCGTGATTGTTGTTGGAGCTCCAATTACATCTGCAGTTTGAACTTCCGAGGGAAGGACCTGTTCATCTAGTACAACATTTTCAGATGCACTGTTCAGAGGTTCATTTGATTCCCTTTCCACCTCCACATTTTCTGATGGTGGCATGTTTGGTGCACTCTGTTGTACTGTACCCTCCTCATGTTGTTGAGGTTCACTCTCAGCCATAGGTTCACCTAAATCATCTATTGATGTAGATAGAAGACGTTGACGATGTGTTCTTTGCCTTTCAGATGCATCCCCTGCATCCGCATCCTCCACATTCTCTCTTTCGCCCGCAGCACGCTTCCAACTCCGTTCAGACACTGGAATTCAATTGGCCTGTAAAGGAACTGCAAGAAGCCGGTACGTTTCATCCGTGTCTTTTGGTTCGGGAGGAGGAACTCTTGCTTTGGCAGCAGCAAGATTAGTATTTCGGAGTTCTTCATATGCGCTCATAGTCCTATACCTAATCCGTGCTTGCAAAGCTTGTTCCGGGGTGAATTCTTTGAATTTTTGAACACGAACTTCTCTTTGAACCTTCACGTCTTCTGGCATAGTCATCCAGAATTTTGCTAAAGCCCTCAAACCGCTCATAGGAGAGTTAACAAGAAGGAGTTCCGCTGGAACCGGTGTTAGAAGTAGCTTCTTCCTCAATTTATACCTCTCCAATATCAATTCGATGTTGGTATCAGACACTATCATTCCTCCTTCAGCGGTGCCTGTGAAGCGCTCAATGACTCCACGTGAGGTAGCTAGAGTAGTCCAAAATTGATCTGCTTCCATTGGAAACTCCGTAATCCATAGAGTCGGTTTCTCATAACCGTTTGCTACGATCCACCATCCATGCTTCAACCAAGTCGAATGCACCCTCGGTGCCATGATGCCTTAGCAATGAAAAATCCACGTACCGTTCATTAATTTGGAATGACTATAACAGTTGTAACAAGCACATCAATGAATTCAAGACTGTTACTCTAATGGTTCTTTCACACATGATAGTATTACTGTGAAGATTTCAGTCATTCAAAAGAAACACACTATCTTTACATGTTATTACGATTCATGAAGGTTTTTAAAAAAAATAATGTCTACTACCTCTTACTTCTTTCACCCGCTCCAATCACAGTACCAAAATATACTCTGTTTTTTGAAGAACTCGTGCTGCATGTAAATAATATAATCCTACTACTTCTTGTGACATTCACAATGAATCCACAATCTTCAATCTATACTACAACTAATATGTTGAGAGACATAATTAACACCTTTCAATATAGTTATATGTAAATATCCTCATTGTTATCTTTGTTTATTGTTTTTAAGCCTATATGATAAAGTAAAAGCAAGCACTAAAGCAAAAGGCAAAGTAAAAATTAACTTCTATAGAATCACAGAGCAACGCTTGAGTAAAATTAGTAATGCCATTGAACTAATACAAAAATAAAAAGATGTGTACTTCTTCACTTACAGACTTTGCAAATTGTGACATATGTTCCATGCTCTCAATATACTATACATGTCTTGCATTCAATGGTAAAAAATCTAAGATTCTAAGTGATGTTGCAAAAACTGTTTTGCTATGTGATGCACCCAACATTATTACTTATATATACTTCAAATTTCAAAATCAACCATAACATCAATTTTATAATTGAATAAAAACATAAATAATCTCCACATTCAAATTCATATGTTTTGTATAATATGAAGTTCTACACACTATAGTTCATAAACTATAACCATGCCACTACTCAAATTCCTATTCTTTTATTCAGTCTTCCAATCTTCATTGCAAACAATTAAGATTTTTGCTCTCACTCATACATACCTCCACACAACAATTGTTTGTCCAAGAAAAATCTAATCCTTTTGTTTCAACATTTATGGAAAGAGTCTCAATACTACCTTCTCCAATACTCAAAATATTTTATTCTACATCCACTATCAAGTACTCTCAAGTTCCAAGAAAAGCAACTTCTCGAAACTAATAAAACAACGTTCAGGAAAAAAGTTATAATGATTTCCCTAACTCATGCTCAAACCTTTATACGTTGAGGTATTTTAAAAAACACTTATACTTCGTCTTCTATTAGTGAAGCAAAACATTCAACAATTACATATGTAAAGCAATGAACGAACTTCAATTCTCAACAATACAATTGAAATGGCAATTCAATCATAGGATTGTGTAACAACAAAATGGATTTCTCTTCGAAAACCTGAAATATCTACACAATCAACTTCATTTCTATTATTTTTTAAGATTCAATGACACCATTTTCTATATAGAGACCTACACCTTTGTACTATTATGCTGTTATACATGTCGTTCCTTCTTATAAGCAAATACCTCAATCCACTAATCCAACATACTTCATTTTAATAACACATTAAAACTAGTTCCAATGGTATTTATATGAAGGACCCGGCCGTTATGTAAATACTTCAATTATGTAAGGCAAATCAGACAAGGTTGACATGTTTGGTGTTTTTATTTCATATGCACTTTACCATCATTAGGGCTTTCCAGAAATAGTTGACTCTAAAACAAAGCAAATGAAAACAATGGACGTTTAGGGGGAAATCACAATTCTCTAAAAAGTATTGAACAATGCTTATTCTACTGTCCTGTTGTAGCATATTCCACGACGTTCCTTTCATAGACGTCATTTCCAAAATAATTCTCCAAGAATTTTAAAACAACATCCTATTGGACTATTGAATTGTTGGTGCTATATATCGCTCATTACAAGCTTGTTTTTCAAATTAAATACCACTGCTATAGACCTCTATAATTTAACAATGGAATTCTCACTTCAAAAACTGGTAAGGATGAACAGTAAATTCCAAGTAATACCTGATCCAAACGCTTTTCTTCTTCTTGATTTCAAAGCTTCCACACTTAGTTCCTAAGATCTGCGTCCTCTTAATCAGTTGAGCTACCTCTCACAGCCATATGTACTTCAAACTTTTATCCCTCAATTTTCTTTGAAGTCTCCTTGCTGAGAAGTGAAAGGTCCACTCATTTACCTTCACAGAAAAAACTGCTTTTAATTTCCAAACACCTGAAGTCCACTTCTCCAAAAGACAAAGACACCACTCAACTCTTGGAGCGTTCAATTAAAAATGACCAATGTAAATGGCAAGAGACATTTGAGAGGCACAAAATTCATAGTACAAAATGAGGCATGGTAGTCTTCAAACAACCCTCAGAAACACGTCACATGTGGTGCTGAAATTATGCCTAAACAATTCTAAAATATTTTTGATCATTGTCAATTTCATAAATAATAGTCAAATGACATTCTGTGAAGAAGACATGAATTGCTAAAAATGTATTTACATCTACTACTTCTGATCTTTTATTATGTACAAAGTTGCAAATGTGCTTACTAATTCATCAAGAAACTCATTGTATCAAGGTCATGTCCATTAATAATCATAGTCTACTCCACTTGCCAATTGTTGTCTTGAACATTACAGCGATTTCCTATAAATGGACTACAAGCTAAATTTTTGATCATTCCTTTATCTTTTGCATCTACAAGGGATTAAAATGAAAATTGAGGTTTCGATTTCTAAACTAGTGAAGGAGCCTTACCTAGCTCAGTTTTGCAGAAAACCTTCATGTAAAGCTCCATCAAATGCTTTTTTTCCCAACCTACTTCACATAAACAATTGCATCATTAGTTACTTGAACTAGGGCAATGCCTTTGATCATAACACATTCAATAATAATTCTTGGCAATAATTTCAGTTGTGTAATAAGATTTCTAAACATCCAATACATTCTTCAAAGACCTTCAATTTTATGATCCTTGAACAAAGTAATATCACTTTCAGTGGATACCACTTGTCCTAAAATTGAATCCTATAATTTATATTGGGGGCACTAGTTAAAAATATAAAATCATGTAAGACAAAAAGGACTGTGCTCAAATTTCTATGGATCAACAAATTATAAATTTATGAAAACAACATAGGTTCTAATACATCATATAAGAACATATTATTTGAATAATATGGGATAATTTAATTTTAAGGATTGCACTTCTAGATAGCCATGAAAATATCCTCATAAGCAAGTGTATACAATATTTACATGCATATCTCTTTTCTACTACGTGAGTAGTCGAGGAGGCTTCCACAATCAATCTAAATTTTATTGCTTCAATGCAATCAGGATGCAACTCTTCATTTTTCTCTCTAAAAGTAATCGGGAACTTTGCAAATGCATTTTCATTATCAATTCTAATCAATTCTTAAAGATTCCTTCCTTGAACAACATTCAATTACATCATAGAGTAAAGGGCTATAAAAACATGTTCCATAGAAGTTCATACTATCTACTATAAGCTCAACAAATGTTTTTGATGGCACTGAAAACATTGCCTACTTTGTTCTGTGACCGGAACAATCAGCGTCTATTAGCATAATCACACCATCTATAAAATGTAATTCATTATTAATAGTATCAAAATAATAATTTTAACTTTAATTTTTTTTTATCTCCATTTATAATTCTTTATGAAATAATAATGAATTAATTATTAATTTGGACCTTGACATTTGTCACGGATGGAAATTCATTAACAATGTAAAAACTGAAAATACCAAAAAACTATATATTTGTGATTATCCAATTGGTCTAAATTTATATATTTTTGTTTTTGAAGAAAGAAAGGTACAACTATAGGAACCATGGATTTTCATGGAGGATACATGTAAAATAATACTCACCGCAAATTTAATTTGTCTTGTAGGAAAAAAAATTGAAAATATTTCAAAATTGTACACCAACCCACATTTAACTTCGACTCTGAAAGGGTGACCTAAATAACATCCTAACTTCAAATTAACTTCAAATTGATGGCCTAACTAGCTAGCCAAATCTAATTTGTGAATTATTTTCTTCGCCATTGACATAGTAATTGCCTTTTTTCAATGAGAATAGAGAAGTAACCACATTTCAATTACATTCTTAGATTTTTTTTTAATTTTTTAATTTTGATTAAATTTAAAGCAATTTCACGGTATTAATTACAATCCACTAAAACCTATTGAATGGATACATCATTGATTGAGTGGGTAGCAACAGAAGCTTGAAACAATTACCATTACCTGACAGCCCAAAGATTCATATTATTTGCTATAATTGTACACAATATCCAGTAGAGAACTTGGTCAACAATAGCAACATAATTTTTCATCTGTAAATAGGAATTTATTCATTGATTTCATAAATTAAAATCCAAAAAAATCAAACGGACAAAGGTTCAACTCTATTGATAAAAAATTCTATGTAAGTGCCAATTTTACATTAGCAAATGTGAAAAACCTAACATCTTCCAACATGTATGTAGAGGAAGCGTCAACGAGGAGATTTGAAGCTTGTAAGGATGGTCTTCATTTTTTCCTTCTATAATGACAAACAATATCTAAGGTTCTAAGCTTGTCACATTTAACTTTTTAAAGGACAATGTAAGTAATTTTTAATAACCGTAGCTAAGTCTCCAAATTCTCAAAGAACTTGCTAATCGAAGTTTAATTTGAACAGAAGGATTCATTGTGGATGGCAATTAAGTAAAGCATATTAGAAGAGCAATTATGTATACAATTCCTTGTCCTGTTCAAAATTTGACTTTGAGATAACATTATTAACCCTGAAGCGCTCTGACGTCCAAATTCTGGACAATGAACAGTAGGCTTTCAGGTACGGTTTCGTCCAGCTAAATTCTCATTCATCCAATGTAATACTTGAATCTAAAAAAGAAAACCCTCCTTAATGACCAAATTCATGAATTTCCGGTGCATGATGTTTCTATGCAACATACAAACAAAAATGTGCAAAAAATTGTATTGACACATTCAGGGGTTAACCATTTCTAATAGAGTTACACAAAATGGGAACTCTTCTCTCCACCAAAAATCTGTCTACAAGTATTGTAAGAGGGAATGTTATATCCTCCAATCCGTTTTCCGAAACACAGATGAAATAAGTGATGAAGAATTGCAAGCTTCTAATTGGATACACTGTTTGGCGACGTGTTACTACAACAATTACTCTGATGGCTAAGGGGTGGCGGCTAAGCAAGCATGACCTTTCCAATGAGGTCAGTCCTGTACTATTCTCTTTCAAATTCTCGTAAGAATGTGCCATTGAAGCGGACTCTGAAATGGGAACTCTTTCTCTCGCCATCAGTCATTGGGTTCCTATATTTAGCGTTCAATATACCTAAAAAATAATCCCAAGCGCATGCAATTACTGTGAAGGACAATGCAGATTTAAATACAATTCAAAAGAGGAAGGGGAATGAAGATTAAAAATTCCATAACAAATAAGGGAAGCCAACTTGTATTTTCAAGCTCCGACATCTGCAACTCCATCTGTATCCATGTGAGACTGTTTATTGCACCATCCATGCTCAATTGCGAATTCATTTGCGCAGCTTAGATCTTTTCTTACCTAACTTGCCTAGATCGGCAAAGTCTTTCCATCTTATGACTAAGAAATCACAAACTCTGACCCAGTAGCGCGTGCTCCTGACCAGGACAATCACCATGACACCCTCCACCCCAGCAGACCAGTTCCTGCCAACTTCCAGAGAACCTCCACATTCTCAGCAACTTCCGCAAGCATAAATTTTAGAAAGAGGAATGTCAGTCATTGTTGCAAAAAACAAAGTCGGTCCTTGCAAATTCATCGTGAAATACTCCAACGTGAACAAGTGGCCCACAATTCTTGAAATCCCAGTCAGCCACGGCTTGGCTCACTGAATCTCCCCACCTTCTGGTTTAGTTAGCAAAAACTACCATGCAGAGCCTTTCTATCTTGTGTCATCTATACTTAGGGTTACTACTTCAGGTTAGTGTTCTAGGGTTTAGGGTCAAAGTCTTTGGAGTCGCATTTTGACAAAATATATTAGAAACAAGATTATAGAACGGTGCACACACATTTAGGTTCGTAAACAAAATAGCATACCTGTGGGTGTACTCCCCAACTCCGTAGAAGAATTTGAGCACGTGAGAATCTCTGTGAAGCTGTAAACTTGCGCTTGCTTGGGGAAGAAGCTGGGGTAAATTCTTTCGCAAATCCATTCCACAAGCTCTGGCGCCCTCCACTTCAGCGTCCCGACTGGATGTTTTCCACTTTAGTGTCCCGAGTTGATCTTTTCTACTTCACGTTTTCCACCCAATCACACAGGTGAAGCTAGCTAGGAGTGAATCGCAGTTGAATTGCAGACTGATCACACAATTCAAGCACGCGGCAAGTCTTAGGCCTGAGTGCCGGATTGAGCAGTGTACAAAATGAAGCAAAAACAGACGCAAGGGAACAAAAGGCCGTAATTTGTTTGACTAAGCTAAGTATGAAGGCTGTACACATCGGTTCTGCTTGATTCCGGGAATTAGTGAGGGCTTTCTTCTCGCAAAATCAAGAGGCCGACCAATTTGGAGGGGGTTCCAAAAGGCGGACAAGATCATTTCCAGTTCACGAGGAATAGAAGATCTAAAGACATGGATTCAGGGGAGCGGAAGATCTAAAGACAGGGATTCATTTTCGAAACTTCTTTGTGTGGACTAAATTGAACCTCTACTCATGAAATTGGAAGCGGCAGAGCTTGAGGCGGAGAATGAGGTACAGAATTTCAGTTTGGGTTTTCAGGAATCCGCGTGTTGATTCAATCACAAATCGGGATCAAAGCGGGAAACCAACTTGACCCTATTCATATCGAAATGTAGGAATTGGGCAAGGAAAGCAGCTACGACAAAGTGGAGCTCCCGCGTCTGCGCAGGTGACGTCAAAACCTATTTTTTTGTTTTGTTTTGTTTTGTTTTCGTTCAAAACAACTGTCGGGCCCAACTGCAATGAATAGTGAACCTCCGCGCGCGCGGAGGTTCACTGTTCATATCGAAAGAATTTTTTTTTTTCTATGAACAGTGAACCTTCGCGTGCATAGAGGTTCACTGTTCATATCGAAAGAATTTTTTTTTTTCTATGAACAGTGAACCTTCGCGCGCATGGAGGTTCACTGTTCACTGCCAACAACGATTACGCGTTCTTTCTCTAG
Organism: Neckera pumila; assembly: GCA_963969595.1. NCBI lineage: Eukaryota > Viridiplantae > Streptophyta > Bryopsida > Hypnales > Neckeraceae > Neckera > Neckera pumila. Next base: position 46,597,644 of record OZ018409.1, on the reverse strand, counting down.
AAAATGAAATTTCCTTTGGGGTTTAGAAATCTCACCTGAAGCTCTTCTCTTCTGCCGACTTGTGCTCCAGCACTCCACCGCTTGAATGACGAGGCTCAGAATCTGTAAACAAGCACGCGTTTAGTCTAGCAAGATTTCCGAAGAAGCGATTACGATTGAGGGTACTATAGGTGGGCAATCTAAGTCTCACTTGGAAGAGCGTTAGGGTTTTTTTGAGCGTGGATCTGTCAGCAAATGCAAAAATTGAAAACGAAGTTGCAATACGTCTCGTATGAGTACTCCGAAGTCTGAAAACGAACCAATCTCTCTGGACTGTCTCGGCAACTTACATTTCGAGAAGAAAGTGTTCCTGTCGATCACAGGTCTCTCTTCGCGAAGTATGGGGATCTCAAAGAGAGTCTCTGTTTACGTCATGACTCGTAGTGAAGAGGTTCTGTGCATCTGGAGAAGTGGAGTTTCGTGGATTAGGGTTTTATCTGTACTTCCAATAGTTGTGCTGCCATTTTGTTGCACGAATCAGGTCTGCACAGGCGTTCTATGCTCTGCTCTTGTGTTTTTGGATATTGGCTTGCTCTGTGAAGTTGCTGGTTATCGGGCAGTGGAAGAGTAAACCCTGTTTCTGAAAAATGGAGCAAGTTTAAGGTAAAACATATTTTTAAAATATTGTTAACCCCTAAAAAACAATGACTAATGTTGGAATGAGAACGCTCAGAAACAGTCATTTTTTGAACAAGTAAGGTAGGAACCTCAAAAAGCAACCGGCTTCTTCAAATCAACCCTAACAAATGGTATTGAATAGAGATGAGTTGTTTTTTAAATGGACCACTGAAGTCATTTTTTGCCCCCCGCCCCCCTCCAACCCCCTCCCAAAAAAAATATTCTTTATTGCAAGAGGGAAGAATTGGCCTTCATTTCCTCAAATCACTTTAGAAATTGTAAGTGGACGCATTTTGAGAGACCTAGGGTCTCCCATAGGAACCTACAACAAAAATCTTAGGAAATTCATAACTAATTCAAAAAATGCTTCAAAAAACATGAAACCACTTATATTACAATCTTCATCCATTTTTCTTTCTTTGGAAAATGAGTGTAAAATATTTCTATTTATGCAAACCTACGAAAAATGCGAACCAGATCTTAAATGGTCGCTTTTAGAGCATCCTACTTTACCATTGTATTGAAAAAACTGTCTTCATTACATGTAATTTTAGGATTGTGCGAATTTATTTGGGCCTGGCACAAAATAGGGCAGCTGCAGTTCAAGAAGCTCACTTTTCAATGAAAAATATTTGAGCTCTTTATTCTTTTTCCTAGACATGTTGGTCCTATTTTCCAAGAATCACATAATTTGGAATTGTACAAGTACAATGTATTTGGAAAAAAAATAGGAAATAGGTAGTTGTAGAGATTGATTCAAAATACTAAAGTGTTAAGAGTTTAATTATAGAATTGAAAAATGGCTATCCCAATACTTGTAATGTTGTAGTAAACAATCTTCATCCCATGATTTTATTGTAAATTGAATAAGATAATGGGCATGAAAGCTTATTTTACAGCATAAAATTGATAATTGTCCGCAAATGAGAAATCCTGAAGACTTTGGACTGATTGATCAAAATAAAATGATCCTGTCAGTAGCTTAAAATAAATTTTTTTTTCTGATTTTTAAGTTGAACGCAAAAAAAGTAGTAGTTTTGAGTTATTCTTGAAAGAGAAAGGGCTTCAAGACTTCATGGGATAACTAGAAATTACGTGTACTTTTAAATTCTAGGAGGTCTGTGCTTGTAGATTTTATTGTGTGGTGTTTTGAATTGTGAAAATGAATCTTCATGGCTTGCAAATTTTTTAATTTGCCTCCTTCAAGTAACTTTTACATAGGATGTTCAATTTGAAGTCCTATTTTTCTTTTTCTTATTGAAAAATGTATTCCAATTTAAATTTTGGAATAATAGAATGATGTAATTGAAATTTTGGAAATATGAAAATATAATTGTGACATTTTAAAGTTCCATTAATTCCATTTTGGCCATATATTACTAAAACGAAGGGTTGCACGGGTCGTGAAGTTCATAAAAAAAGAAAAAATGAACAAAATGTATAGGATGAATTTTTTTTTTAGTAATTTGTTGGATTAATATAGTCAGCACTATTATAGCCCAATTACTTTTTACTATCTTTCATGGGTGCATCTTCAAAGAACTGGCATTTTGAAGAGCAGTTGTAAACATTCAAATAGTTTATTTGGTTTTTCTTTTTTGCTCTAGTCCAAACAAAGACTTAGTTTTTTTGAAATTATGTTTATTAAACATGAAGTAGAAACAAGAGTATTGTCTTAAGTAACCAAAGAATGCACTTCTATTTTGTGTATCCAACTTCTTCAAAGGAAGCTGCATATAGTACATTAATCATTATGGAGTACGAGTCTTTACAACCACCAAAGTCTTATAGTCCATACGGTTGACTTTTTGGATTTAGAGTGCTCTTCTGTGATCTCAATTAATGTACTTAATTTCTTAAACTATTTATAAAAATAGTTAAACATATAGGCTTACAGGAATATAATTTATATTTCAGTTGGTGATCAAGAGCAAAGGGAATGCTATTTTAAGTCCAAGAAGTTTCTGCAAAAGCACTCCAAGAATTTATGAAAAGAAAAGTGTTCTATGTATGTTGTAATTGTTTTTCGTAGAGTTCATTATATTGTTGACTACATATTAAACTTTCATTCATTGCATTTAAACTAGTGATTTGAAAGGTAAGGACAATCTTGTTGTGTAGAGAATATCAAAATCTTTTTTGAACTCTAAATTTTTGAATTCATTTTTGAATGCCATGTTTCAAAAAAATTTAAATTCTTTTGTAGAAAAGGACAAATTTGATGACTAGGAGACTCACATGTTTGGGATTGTTGTATATTAATTCCATATTAGAGCTATTAATGGTATAGTTTTTCCTTCCAACTTCATTCAATTTGTACTGAACAGTCTTTGAAGGACTGAAAATGTAGAGTTTTGTTTATCCTATATGCAATGCAAAGTGTGGAGAAGCCTCAAAAACTGAGTTCTTTAGTCATTTCTTTTTTCAAAAATGCTAATGACTAACATAAATGTACATAATAAAATCTTCCAATTGCTGTAAAGCTTTTGGGTACTATTGATTTGGTAAAGGATTTCTTATTCTTATGTAATGCTCAAAAGATACTAGTCGTATTACTACAAGGGAGCACTGTGAATTCGGACATTTTTTTGTCAATTTTTTGTCAATTTGGACATTATTTTGTCAATTTTCTGTCAATTCGGACATTTTTTTGACAGGATTCTATCAATTTGGACATTTTAGTCAATTAGGACGTGTCAATTCGGACACTGTTTTCTTGTAGTGTATTTTATACTACCAAAAGAATTTTCTCTGGCCTACCTTTGTGAAGAAGTAATAAACTAAGAACAAAATCATTGAAGAATAGAAAAAATATTAGAAAAAAATAGTTTGATGAAAGTGAAGGTGATGTCAGTATTCATGATGTGGTCTTCCTCTCCTAATAGAATGAACATCAAACTTAGGAAAGCAAAAAGAATTTCTAATGCTAAAACTAAGAACCATATGTAGTGTTCATCGAAAATACCGGGTGGCTCTCATCTCAAACAATACCACATTTTCAATTTGTATTTTTGAAACACATGGACAATTTCCTTTGATAAGGGGAAACAGTACTTTCAATTTTCATTTGAATTGCACAATAAGGACAATTCCTATTTCAAATGCATAATGTAATCATTGTTTGATGAAAGAACTTATAGAAAGATGTAGTGTTGAATACGAATAGTACAGCACATGTAGATTATTTATAGACCCCATTGTATTTGTAAGGATGAAAATGAACTCAAGAAGTTGTAAATTGAAAATTGTATCTCAAATATAACAAAGGATGAGGTTGTATGCATGATACAAATTAGTTTTAAACAATTCTCTAGAACTTTCTAGAAATTATTGCAATTCAAAATTTTATCCATGTTTATCGTGTCAGTAGAGCTTCAATTGTAGAAGTTGTCGGACTGCAAAAATTTTTGATCCAGTTACCAAGGAGGTGGATTTTGTGTTGTGAAATTGGACCTTCATATTTTCTAAGAAGTGCAGTACTCGATTCTCAGGTTGATTGAAATTGTTGGAGGAGTATATAAAATGTTGTACATCTATGGGAAATGACACTCATGAAATAGGAAATTGAAAGCTATAAAGAAGAATTAGCATGTGCTTCTCGTTAAATATGAATATCAATGGAACTTGTTCATTGATGTTGGTTCAAGTATTTTATTTTTTTGAAAGTTATACTGGCCATGTTCTGAATTTCCTGTATTCGTTTGGAAATACAGTGTACACAACTGATCGCGAAGATAGAGCAAGCGGACTATTATAAGCAAGTGAAATATTGTTGCGTACAATTGATTAAATGAAATGGCAATACAAGCTTTTGGAAGTCCGGTGTCCTTCCATGCCGTAAGCAGATTGCACTACAAGGGAGCAGTGTCAATTCGGACATTTTTTTGTCAATTTTTTGTCAACTTGGACATTATTTTGTCAATTTTCTGTCAATTCGGACATTTTTTTGACAGGATTCTGTCAATTCGGACATTTTAGTCAATTAGGACGTGTCAATTCGGACACTGTTTTCTTGTAGTGTCGGTGGTTGCAATAGAACAAAGGAGCACGGGGGAAAGGCTTGCGCGTGTGGTACGAGGTCGACTTTTTGAAGACGGAGGAAGTCAACCTACCAATGGAATCTCCCAGTCTGCAAATGGGATGGTTCAACTTATCGGGGACAATGGTAATGTTGTGGGTGATGGTGTAGTGGATATGAGTATTACATGTGGCATGGAGCTTCACCAAGTGAAGCTATGTCCTTTTGAAGTTGCGGTTCGTGTTACACATGCAATAGATGGAACCAAATGGGTTGGTGAGGTGGTGGGGAAGTTACTAGGCGATTGTATAGGGAAGGTCATACGATGGCGCCAATCTTTGGTCCATATACCACATCCTTCAGAAGTGAGAACAACCAATAGTAATTCAACGGAGGCGCAGAATTTCACCTTTCCTCCTGTCCAGACAGCACAGTTTGATTTTCAGGACGTAGAAGGAAATGCTAGCAATTCTAATATGACTTCGCCAACTCATGGTGAAAGGAGCACAACGGAAAGAAGTTCTCATACGATGCAAGGATCTGAAGGAAGTACTCATGACAAAAGAAGAGTGGAAGGGATGCCGATAGATACGCCGAGGAGGAATTATTTAATGGCAAGGTTGAGAAATCCAAGAGAAAGGGGGATTCAACTAGTGTAAAAGTTACTCTTGAAAGTGTCTTGCTCGCAAAGGAGAAAGGGGCTTGCAAATGCAATTGCTTACGAGATATTGATCCAAAATATATTTTGGATCAACGGTTATGGCTTGGGGTCAAAAATACGAAGCCAAATCTACATGGATTTTACAAATGCTGAATGCTTTCTACACTCGCATAGAGGGGCCGATAAGAGACAAGTACGTGACAAAGTTGGATGGCGTGGTGGTTTGCAATGCATGCTATGCCGCGGCATTCAATTATTCCCAGAGGCGTTTCAAGCAGTTGAAGACATCACATATTGTATACGGCAGAGTGGCAGTCGTTTATGGAAATACATGCCAAAGAAGGGAAAGTGCAAAAATGTCAGATGCTAGGGAAAGCCTCAATGTTTTTGTGAATGAAGCTGGATGTCAACAACCTCATTGCTCGATACAAAGGAAGATGGACAATGCAGTGTTACCATTGATTCTATTGCCCATAAATACGACAAAGTTGGATGTTTTTCGGTACATGAATGAGGAAGTGAAGAAACTAGTGGATGGATCGGAATTGTCAATGAGTTCTTTCCGTCGACTTTGGCGCACGGAGTTCCCGCACGTGCAAATACCACCTTTCTCTAGATTCTCAAAGTGCTATCACTGTTGGGAATATAAGTGTGGGATGGAGTCTACAACAAATGCAGTAGCAAAGGTGAAGATAAAAGAGTTGTATGTGCTACACATCCGATATCAAATGGAAGAGAGGCGAGATTATTGGTTGTTCAAGAGGTCCGCCATGATCACTCCGGACATTTTCATGTGTTTGATTGTGGATGGTATGGATCAAAATACGACCATGATACCAAAGATGAGGCAAACTGTGAAGAATATTGAATCTCGATTTGTAAAGACTCATCTATGTGGTGTATTTGTACATGGAATTGGCATGTATGCAGATGTGTGGGTAGATGCTCACCACAAGCACGATAGCAATCAAGTCATAACATCAATGATGAACGTCATATACGACGTGAAGCGACGGAAGGGATCATTGCCACCGACGTTGAGGATTCAAGCGGACAACACCACGAGGGAGAACAAGAATATCTACATGTTTGCCATGTGTGCTGCATTGGTTGGGCTTGGTTTCTTCAAGGAAATGCATCTTTGTTTTTTGATAATGGGCCACATGCATGAGGACATCGATCAGAGATTCAATGTGATATCCAATGTACTGAAGAGGAAAGACATAGATACATTGGATGAGATGTTGCAGTTGGTGGAGAAAGGAACGTCGTATACAAAGGCTTTTGTGAGTGCTCGCAAACTCGAGCATGTTCAAAATTGGAAAGCATTCATCACACCGCATTTGCTACGAGGAGGGGAACAACTCACAGGCATAACATTTCCACACCATATGAGATTTTACATAGAAAATGGGTTGGTCCGTGTGCAACATAAACAGTTTTGCTCAGATGAGTGGGGCCCAACAGGAAGACATTTGTGTTTGAACTCAGTACCAAACGTAGCAGAGAAACCTAACCTTGCAGAGGTGTTTCCAGCTGATCAGAGAGAATTGAAAGCATTGGACAAGTTCATTGCATATAAAGAGAAGATGGTGTTGAGAGGCCACAATTGGATGAGGGACATGGAAGTCGTGGACGAAACAAAGGAATTCAAGGACTATTTGGAAGACTTTCCAGGACGGAGCAGAGAAGGTATCCGCGATTTACCGTTTTGGCTCAGCGACGTCTTGAACCAGAACGAGGGTACTGGTATTGTTCTGGATGTCGAAGAAGGAGGTACGAGTTCAAGCGCAGTAGCTGGCACGGATGGGAACGGAACCGACAGTGCAGCCGTTGACTTGATTATGGCGACAATACCGAATCCTGAGAGGAGGGGGTATTTTGGACCCCGCAAAGATAGACCTCCACCAAAAGCATCACGGAGAGTGACGGGAGGGAGGATTAGAGGCCGAAGAAATGAAGTTGTACGAGAACCCCCAGAAGATGCAGATGAAGATCTTTTCCCTCCATTCAATCCAGAGAATGACGTTGTTGTTGGCCAATATACAGCTCTCACTGTAGAGAGGACGGAAGTAAGAGAAGGGGTACCTTTTTTTCTAGGGAAGGTGCTTGAATTTGGTCAGGGAAGAAGGGCCTTGAAGATGAAGGTCCTGTGGTATTGGCCTACAATGGGATCTGGAGCACAGGAGGAAGCAGGTAGTAACAAAGTGAGGTACACAAACTGCTTGGAATCAACATGGGAACTGTCTGGTGAGAACTTTTCCTGGATTGACAAGGAAGCCGCTATATATTCATGGATGGATGTCCCTTGTCGAGGGAGAAGTGGTCACATTGTAGGTTCAAACATTACAGTATATGGTGTACAAATAGAGAAGACAGTGATCATTCCACATGACGCTAAACCGCATCTTTTGGAATACATAGCGATGCAGATGGAGGACCTAGACGACAAACATTTGGAAAATGAATTGAATATGTATCAGTGAAGCATTATATTTTGCAGTGTGCTTTTGACCTTCTAGTTCTAGATATGTAAACATGCACGAATGTGAAGTGCATAGTAACGTGCCTTCTAAATAGTGTGGAGTTGAAAGTGTAAAAGGTTTCATAAAGTAATTATAAAGTATGGAAGATTTGACAAACATTCATTGAACAATTTTCCTTACAAACAATGATTGATGTTATTGAAATTCTGTCCCCCCTCAACATTTCAAATTGATTATTTTGGATGGTGTAAAAGCCAAGTGCAATGTCACACCCCCTAAGTGCAAAAATGCCTAATTCGGTGTTCCTTACAGAAGATAAGCACAAGTACGCTATCAGCATTGATATTTCAGTGAGGCAAACACCTGTTTGTTTGACCTGGTGCCAGCATGGTGTCCTCTGGCATCATCTCTAAAATAAATACTATCCTCATCGAAAACAAAAGTACCAATTCAAACTCATAGACAAGACAATCTAGATTGCCCAAGTCCACATATATAGAATTGGGCAATTGCAAAACAAATTCTTGGTCCTCAACCTACCCACAGATATCCACCATGCAAATACAGAGCCAACGGGTCCACTAGAAGTATCTTACAAGCACATCCGTTTGGAAAACTATGGTCCACATTTTCATTCCGCAGAAGAATAATGGTAAAGCTCTGACGCATCGATTTCTTCCATTCAATTCAACTTCAGAAGATGAGGGAAGGAACATCCCCAAGCCAGTTCAGGTAAGCTCCCTACAATCTCACGAGTTCCAATTCCACTTGCGTTCGACCCTTCCAAGCCTTCCGTTTCGACCTTTTTTTTCCAAGGCCAAGAATATGTAGCAAAGGGAGCTGACAGAACATTCAGTAGCAGTCGCTGCGACTGCCTTCCTCGGACGGAACGATGTGGAATATACCAAATCAGTAACTGTAAGGACACTTGGCAACACTTGGCAAAACTTGACAGAACTCAACAAGGTGCCTAAGTCAATTACAAGGTCAACTGCACATTGGGGTTAATGGCAAATTAAGTACTTTGAAATTAAACTATAAATAAAATAGCAAACTTATTCAAAATGGCAATCAACTTATAAAGATCAATTATTTCAATGCTTGAATTACATCACTTTGATGTGATTATCATTCATGTTTTGTGTTTTTAAGTGAAAAGACAACTCTATATATACACATGGGGTGGTAGAAGGTAGAACAACCCATGTGGGATAAATAAATTTGAATTTGTAGTTTCTCAAGCACTCATAGTTAAGTCAAAAACAAAGAATTGTGTTAAAAGTAGAATTTTAGACCTCATTTAGGCATAATAAAATAACTTTTCTCAAAAAATTTGAACTAAACAAGTTGGTAAACGAAGATAAGTTTCACCTCCAAAAATCAATTTGGCATTTTGAATCTCCAGTCAAAAGTTATAGACAAATTTCAGAGAGGATTATTAAAAATGTTAAAGAAAATGTCCATTCCAACCCCTCTCTCAAATTTGTCTATAACTTTTGGTTGGAGATTCAAAATTCCAAACGGGTTTTGGGAGGTAAAACTTATCTTCATTCACCAACTTTTTTTAGTTCAAAGTTATTGAAAAATGTTATTTTACTATGCCTAAACGAGGCTTAAGACTCTACTTTTAATATAATTTTTTGTTTTTGACTTATCTATGAGTGCTTGAGAAACTACAAATTCAAATTTATTTATCCCACATGGGTTGTTCTACCTCCTACCACCCCATGTGTATATATATAGTTGTCTTTTCACTTGAAAACGCAAAATTTGTTGTTGATGACAAATGGTTGTAGTGCATTATTCATTGGATTCTTTGCCAACATCTTTTTCTACAAATATTTGTTCATTTGTATGTTTGGTCCTAAAAATTAACAAAATAATGAAACAAAACATAATGTACTGCCACTATCCTGGTACTTAAGTTTACATTGATTATTTGAGGATGAATTTCTTGGATGAGGACTCCAAGGAAGGAAAGACAACTTCTTTGAAGACTACTGATTCCTCTCGGAGAGGAGGATTTGAAGTCATTCTAGAGAAGAGAGCAAAGTTGTATTTGTATGGTAAACGAACCTAAAGCCATCAGCTTCCTATTTCTGCCATCCTGTTTTTGGCCCCATTTTCGCCACTACACTCATCCAACTCCACTCACTTTCTTGACAAAATCAGAGCATTGATATCACAAAGACTAATGTGTCAATTTTTCATTGGTCCATATTTACGTGCTAATAGATACATAGAAGGGTGGTATGGGTTGTTAGTATGATGTTTATGACTCCAGTCTACAAGCGGTTTTATAATTTTAGGGTTGACATTTCAAAAATTCACAGAAATTACAATTTTGATTGAAAAATTATAATTCCACTTGGGTTTGATTTGTAAAACAAGTGCACACCTCTGAAAAGTACATGCCCTTCTTGGAATTGGCCCCAATATATTTAGATTACAAATCAGGGTGGTAATAGGCTTGTCTACTTTAACTGGCAATGGACAGACATGGCCGTGGGATGAGGCCTACTTGCGTGCAACCACCTTCCCAAGTAGCCATAATGGAAGAGCTGGCAAGTAGGCCATAATGGAAGAGCTTGAAATCATATTGTGATGAAAAGATGGTCTTCCATTGTGTAGGACCAACCGGCACCTCCCAACCCTAATAAGTACCCAACCGCAAGGAATAGCAAAACCATCTTATAGCCTATGCACCATTGTTCATTTGCATGAAACATTGGAACAATTGGAAGAGCGCAGGCAACGTCAAAGGAGCAATTGTGAACTTAATTTTGCTTCCTTTTTTGGGCCTAGGTGCAATAGTATCTCTAGAAATTTGGGTTGGAGTTGAACAAAAATATGTATCAAATAACAGTGGGCATGTTCCTGACTTGCATATGCCTTGACTTTGTGAACATGGCCATCTTCACGATTTGCAAACATCAACAGTATGTCAAACTGCGAGTACTTGTACTACCTATACAAGTACTTCTGTAAAATGGATATCCAAGAGGACATGTTTATTTATACTCTAAGTTATAGTTTCTTCTTGTTTGAGTTGGAATTAATAAGTCTTAAAGCAGGCATGGCCACGTTTTTTCAAGTAGTTCATTTGTAGCATAGGATTTTAGAGTTGTTTAAGTACAAAATGCCCTCGAGCATATGTAGTGGAAAATCTAATTGCATTTATTATGTATTGGACTATATGTCTTCAATCAAAGATTTTGAAGTGATAATTATATATCAATGGTGCAAACCTACGACTGACAATTGGTAACCAATCAAAAAACAAATAACTGATTTATTTTGTCTTTAATCTCGGGGGGTGCTGTGCCTTAAAAAAATAAGGATATATGAGCGACCAACCACTATTTTATAGGGGGCTATTACTTTTTTCTTTTTCTTTTTTCACATGCTACAATTATGTAATTTTCTAATTTGGGTTAATAGAGAAGGGGCTTGCATTACTTACAATTCCAATTTTCTATGAATAAATGATATGGTAAATTAGATTGAAAAATTATTCTACTATAATTTTGGCCCAAAATTGAATGGGGTGGTTTGGTTTAGGGAATGTTCTCGACATATATAATGCAGCATGGACCCAAAAAATGTTGAGAAAATTTCAGGCCAACGACAATTTAAGTTACAACGAAATTTGACAGAAGAAAGCTTTTATTCCAAAAAAAACTTTGGTGTCACCCTTTACTTGATATCTCACAAGATTCATTCTCATGTGGGAGCTGTATTAGGACACACATCAAACATAGTTTTCGTACACAATGATGGAGTAATAAAAATAATGCTCATTGTGTTTACAAACACAGTGAATGGGACCAAAGTTAGCATTGCCAAAGACTATGCGCATGCGCAAATCCGCATAAGTATCGCTGGAGTTGCAAAAAAAAGGACTGAGTAGCTCCGGCCGCCCCACATCATCCTCTACAGAGTACAATCTGATCTTGTAATTGAGCGCCATCATCCACGCCCCTAAACCCTGCGTTCAACAAATCGAATCTGTCATTACACCACGCAGCACATCTGGATCCAGAACGCAAGAGCAACGCACCCTAAACCGTGAAAGGTAAACCACAAATTAACAAGAGCCTGAAGACCACAAGACAACCGCAATACAAAACCCTACGTTGCCTAATTCAGAGACTAGCAATACCTCAAAGCAGCAGGTGCCAAGATGATCGCAGCGACCCCAGGCACCATGTGACGCTGTCACGCAAGAAAAAGACACAGAAAAAACAATTCCCCAAACCCTGAAGTCGTAAAGCCTAAAACCAAAATACAGATCTGCACCAAACCGTGATGGATTTGCAACAAAACGTAACGAGGGCTGCTTGGGGATGCTCCCAACGAACCAACCGTAGCCAAACAACAAAATTGATTGCACAAACCGTAGCCAAACAACAAAATTGATTGCACAAACCCGTAGCCAAACAACAAAATTGATTGCACAAACCGTAAACCCTACACGCACAACACAGATCCGCCCCAAACCGTAACGAGGGCTGCTATGGGACACCCGAAACTGAACGGGCGCACAAACCGTAAACCCCGTATCCAGCAAACTGAGGTCCTTGCACAAACCCTCCACCTCGTCCAAAGCAAATTGATTGCACAAACCCTCCACCTCGTCGACAGCAAACTCAGGTCCTTGCACACGCCACGGCCGGATTCTTGCACACGTCGGGAGATTGCACCCAGTCCCGACCAATTGAACAAACCCTAAACCTCTTCCTTGCAAACTCAGACGCAACGGTCGGCTTCAAGTGAACTGACCCCTAAGCCGAGTTGAGCCAGATTGCCCTAACCCCTGAGCCGAAAACCCCATCACTGAGCCAGATTGAACTGATCCCTAAGCGCAGTAAACCATCACTGAGTACCCTAAACGAGATCTGCACAATCTTGTATTCTGTAATATTAAATCATACTCCGTATTAACTTACAGTAGTCAGACCCTAAATTATATATCCATGTACAATGTATAACACTTAGTTGTAAGAGTAGTTAAGTCACTGTAGGAATCCGAGAGTCTTACATGAACTAAGATGTATATTTCCTATAGTACAATAAGCAATTTCAGACATTTGGCCAAAGAATTTAATATAAAGGGGGCTATTTTAGTACTACTGCATTTTCTAATGGGGCCTATTATTCCATACCCTATAGTACTTTAAAGACATCCAATGCCATATTCTATACCCTATAGTACTCTAAACTCTTTTATAATTTTTAGCCCAAATGAATAAAAAATACACTATCATTTTTTCGCTCATAGTTTGCTAATCCGCCCGATGACTACACCCCCCGAGTCTTTGATACTTGTATTGTTTTTTTGGTGGTTTTTTAGATGTCTTACAGGTCATATTGTATTGTATTTTCTGAAAGTGGTCACTCGATTAGGTTGGAATACATTTACAAGAGGGCGATGAGACTGTGATTTGATGGCTTGAATTTGAATCTCATGTTAAAGGAAGAATGGGGCCTCAATAGGGCCGCCACTTCTGAAGCAAAAGTGAACAACAAAATAATAGTTGAATAAAAAATTAATTTTTTATTCAACAATTGTATTGGCCACAACTTCTCAGAAGGAGGCGGCTTTTTTAGGCCCAATTATGCCGTTGGATGTTGTCTTTATTATGAGCTAAATGACAAGTGTAAATCTACTTTAGTTCTCATAGAGATTGTTATTTTCAAGTTTCCTCTTGTCAAGTATTATGTATTGAAAGTATTTTATTGTACTGTAGTGGAAATCTCTAATTGCTTAGACATTTAACCCCTAAAGGACCATTGTCCCTTTGGGGGACAATTGGGATTTCAGGCAAGTACCTACGGGCTGAATTTTTGTTGTGATTTTTTGAAACTTTTTTCCGAGATAGGAAAACTGATAAGCTTTGTGGGATATAATTTTTTTTTCAATCGGTGCCCGGGAACAAAAGTTATGCCCAAATAAGCTCAAAACAAGGGAGAAGGGGCAGCAAATTTTTTTGCAAAAAGTTTAGTTTTAAAAAAAAAAAAAATTCTTTAAAGATTATATTTTTGTCTATTTGGAATGCTTTGATTCATTTCATTTGGATTTTTTATGAGAAAGTTATGGACAATCTTGTTTTTTGGGCAATTGGAGCATCTTCTTGAAAAAAATAACTTGTAGGATTCATTTGGGAATGCAATTTTTGCAATTTTTCAAAAAAAGAAGTTCCACATGGTTTAGTTTTTGTGCTAGAACGATCTCACCATTGGGATTGGTGCATTTTAATTCCATCTAAAAAATATTAATATTTTAGATTTTCCTTCTATCTTGTACCTACTTCTACTTAACTATTTTTTTAAGAATGAAAATTAAGTTTTTTTGAATTTCTTTTTTTTTCCTAGACTCTCAATTCAATTCTCCACTAGAAAGATTAAAAGCTCAAAACTCTATAGTGCAAAAAATTTAAGTTAAAAATGTTCAAAGTCAAAAAATCTAGTCCCGAAATGTGTTTAAAAACTTCTTTTTTTTACTTCAAACAAAGATATCTTGCAATCTATGCGATCAAAAATTCTGAAATTTTTTTCACACATTCTCATACTAATTATGTATAAGATCCTATAGTTAGATGTGCAAAAAAAACAATTTTTTAATTTTTTAATCATTAGATGAGATTCGGGAGTCTTAGAAGGCTCTGAGTTCCCCAGCTGTCTGCTGCGTTCCCAGACTGCGGGAACGCCGCAGCAGCAGCTGGATGACATGGTCGAGCGACTGCCACATCATTTTTTGAAAAAAAAAAATTCTGACACACCCGTACCAACGTTCACTGAATCTGGGCAGATCAAGGAACAGGCCTGAAACGACCCTCCAAGACCCCCAAATATCATCTAATGCTTTGCTCTAGAAATGGCACTTTTGAGAGTTTTTTGGCAGAAAAAAGACCTTGGTCCTTTAGGGGTTAAACTGTAGTGGACCGAACTGAACGGTCAAGTTTATAGAACTTTCATAAAATCCTTCTAATGAAGGAAATAATTGGAAGTCAAAAAAAAAAATGTGCTCCACAGTCATAAGGCCACGACTAAATTCTTAGTCATAGGCTCTAAATTATATTATAAATAGTATTTTTTATTAATTATTTTTAAAACAAAGATGAGTTCATGTTTGGAACTCTAGATTTATAGACTCCATACTCAAAGCTTATTATCTTGCTGCTTTGGCTTGTGTGCTAACATCGTTGATCCAAATCCACCCATGTAGGTAGTCCATTGTGCTCTTTACTTAATGAATGGACTATTTAATGTGTCATATTAACTATTAAAGGGCTATTTATAAGGGTGATTTGAAGAGTTTGATTAGTTGAGGAACCTCCTACTTTAATTCTTGAGAATTGTCACAAATAACAAATTGGTGATCGAATCTATGTAAAAATTCAAAACAAATTATTATTGAAGTCAATATTTAGATTAATTTTGGATATTGATTTATTATGGCAAATTTGTACTGGGTTTTGACCAACAACACTAGCGTGTGAGCTATGAGCCTTGGTATAAGTAGGTACTCCACAACCATTGAAGGTACCTACAACATATATGTGCCTATATAACATAGGTACTTTATAACAATGGAAGGTGCCTATAACATAGGTGTCTAGGCTCCTAGGCTTATGAGCTCAAGACTTTAAACATCCATGGTAGCAATCCTGGGGTCTAGACTATATTGAAGTATTAACCCCTAAATGTTTTTGACTATGTTTTCACCAAAAACCGCTCCAAAATTGGTTTGAAAAGATGTGGAAAAAACTCAGAATTTTCCACCATGTGGATTGCAAAATAATAGCATTTGAATTGACAAAAAAAAAATTTGTCACTACAAAAATCTGGGCAGCTGCCTTTCACAAGGTCACATTTGTATGAAAAAATGTACAAAATAGTGGTTACTCTTTGAATTCATTCTTTAAGGCAAGTTGTCTATATGCTTGAAAATTTTTCAGATCATTTGGAATTGTACAACATATAGGAAAAAAATAGTAAGTAGGAAGAGGTAGAGAATGACTCAAAATTCTAAATTGTCAAGAATTTAATTATGGAATTGAAAAATGTCAATTTCAACAATGGTAATGTTGTAATAAAATATCTCCAAATAATTTTTCTTTGTGTTTTCAAAAATATTGAAAATTTAATTAAATAAAGGCCTTCAAAGTTTATTTTAGAGTAGAAATTCCATAACTACCCTCAAACTGAAACACCTCATAACTTTTGACTTGTTAATCCAAATGGAATGACTAAAGCTTTCCAAGTATATAAATCTATAAAGCTAATTTCGAATTTTTATTTTTGAAAGATGTATTTTTTCAAGAATTTTTTAGAGCTGCCTGGGCTATCTACCAAATGCGGGAATTTGCATATCATGCGATAACTTCTTACCCATGTATTCAAAAGTTATGAGAATTGTTGGGCCTTGAAGCTACTCCTTGGATACATCTTGTGTGAAAATTTCAAAAAAATAAAATAAAAACTCCATTCATAGTGAGCTACCCAAAATTGCTATGTTACCAAAAAATGGTGTTTAGTCCTACAGGGATTAAATCTACCAACAACCAATCCTGCACATCAACAAGATAAAGAGGCAAAAATGAACCAAATTCATTTGCACTAATTCACTATAAATAACCATCGAAAGTATGTCAA
The DNA here is from genome assembly GCA_963969595.1 of Neckera pumila. Lineage (NCBI taxonomy): Eukaryota > Viridiplantae > Streptophyta > Bryopsida > Hypnales > Neckeraceae > Neckera > Neckera pumila. The sequence goes on along the minus strand of OZ018409.1, from coordinate 46,581,164 downwards.
GTCAAGAATCCTTTGTCGTTCAAGACAAGAAGTGACCTCCACAATCAAACTTCACCCGCGGTTTCATTTTCCATGAGGAAAATCAATGATATTTAGAGTTTCCAATTCCAATTCCCAGTCCATTTCAATAAAACGTATTCTATACTTGTCACAATTCGGGTGTCCATCCTTGTCCACCAGCATTTCCATTTCTCAGTTTCCAATTCTCATTTTTTCTCAGAATATATTGGTGAGGCCCATTGTCAAGCTCAGTGTCCAGACGTCGTACTTCCTTTTGCCACCGCATTCTTACTCTAAATGCTTCTTCATTTCCCCAACTTCCACTCCCGCGAGGAGAGCAGGACTGCACTCACTGCAGGGCTGCCTCTACAGTAGGAAGACCGCACCCTTCCCTTCCCTTCCCTTCCCTCACGCAAGGCAGCAGCAACTTGGCCAGCAACTAACAGCAGCAGCCCCACTGCAACACGCTGAAGCAACCCTTCAAATGAATTGCGTTGAACGCTGAACCAGAGCGAGCTGCGCAAAGCCGTAAGCCTTAATTAAGCTTAACTTCAAGCCGCCAGGCAGTCCAGTGAAGGAAGCTTTGACTTCCTCCGTCCGACACGTTGAGCTGATGAACTGCCAGGCCCCTGGTGCTCAGACACGTGCCGTCGCCTGGCCAGCGGGTCCACTGAAGCTCGGGCGGAACGGCGACCGAAGGGCAGGGCACGGCAGGGCACGCCAGGCCTGGGCACCGCTCCGTGGATAAACCATGATCATGCTGGGCTCCGTTTCCCACGCAATCCTCTTCTCCCTGTGCCTCACAGTCCCCTTTCCTAGTATAACTTCTTTACTGCACCCTTGGTTGGTCTCCCTCCAGCCTAACTGCACCATCTTCCCCTTCGTTCGTCGCCACCTCTAATTCTCTCGCCATCGCCCAATTGCTCTCCAGGGACACCCCACAGACAGGGAGAGAGCTCCAATCCTTCGCCCAAATCTCGACTCGGTCGGTCGGCCCCCCTGCAAGCCATTCCGTTCCGTTCAGGAGCTGCCAACTGAAGGCATCCATCACCAAAGGAAGGAGCAGCTGCTCGGTCGGTCGGTCGGTCGGTCGGTCGCGCAGAAAGGAAGTAACTGAAGTAAGTACCGGTCGTATTCCCACAGGACCCAGCAATCGCTACTGTAGCTCACTCGCAGTTGGATTCATCGCCTGCTCCTATGGAACTTAGTAAAGTGACTTCCTCATCCCATTCCCCACCATCGCGATGGGCGGGCGAGGGATTCATTGCAGGGAGGGATCATGCGTCTGCCTTCACTGACAGGACCAGCCCGGTCCGCCATCAGTCAGTCAGTCAGTCAGTCAAGTCAGCTCGGAGGTCGTCGTGCCGTCGTGGTCTCGTGGGTCCCTTTTGATTGGAGATGATCAACAGTTCGTTCCACTGCCTGACAGGGGACTCGTGCACTTGGGGGGAGGGGGGATCCACAGGCATTAGTATGACGGAGGCTGCGAGGAGTCGGAGGATCGCCACCCTTGCAGCTCATTTGCGGACGAGCCCAGCCAGCGACGAAGGCCAGGCAGCGGGGGGGAGGGCGTTGCAGGCGATTCCCACCATGGCCACACTGTCGTCGTCCGTTTTCGAGCATGTGCAGCAAGCGCCCGAGGATCCGATTCTAGGGGTAAGGAATTCTTACGAAGAATTGTTTCCTCGCTCCTCCTCGGCTTCCCCGGGACACATGTAGAGTCGGGAACCTCCGCTGCAAGGTATCCCTAGAAGAAACATTTTGAACATGATACGTCTAGGGGTACCTGTGGTCCCCGATTCTACATTTAACCGGCTTAGACTCCTTCTCTAGATAGAGTTTTTCTGGAATAGGAGCTTTCATATTCGAGTGTTTCATATTCGAGCGGTGAACCGTGTATCGCAGCATATTCGAGTTCAGGACTTCATGGGCTCCAGCAAGGTGTAGAATTTCCTCGTAGATGGTGCTGTGGAATTCCTCTTCAGCTCTTGGAGTGAGCGCCCATGCTATATCTGTAATCAGTCGCTCTCAGCGAGGAGTTTACTTTTCTCAGAGGACTTTTAGGTCATCCAAAATGCACGGGATTAGCAATGGAGTGCGGGGACATTTAATAATTTGGCACGCATTAAGGGACAGGAGAGTATTTCACGGTTGGAGGAGTCAGGAAGGTTGTCGAATTCCTTGTTATGTAGGCAAGTTCTTCTTGTGGTAATGATTTACTATATGAGAGTGATAGTGAGAAAAAAAAATGAGTTTGGAACGGGGTACCGTATGTCCCTTTCCTAGGGTTGGGTCCGCCTCTCTACCAATTGTAGGCGAACATGGGGACCTCTTTACATCACATTCTCTAATCAGTCACGCCTTCTCTGTTTTTCTTTGTGAAAGTGCTTGATGTCAGTGGTTGTCCTGCTGCAGATCACAGTGGCGTACAACAAGGATCCAAGTCCATTGAAGGTGAATCTTGGGGTCGGAGCCTACCGAACAGAGGTGAGTCTATTGTGCATGTTTGCTCCCATGTACTATGAGTGGCTTCACTTGTGTGTATCCCATCCTTTAGAGTGAATACAACTGGGGGTTATGCTTGATGAATTACACTACATATCAAAACTATTTTTGGAAATTTGTAGAGGTCTTCGTGACCACCTTGTTGGAAGTGCTTATTTGCATAAGCACCTTGCCCAATGTTTTCATTTTTTCCTGGTTTGTTTCCGCTAGGGTGGCTCCAAGAATTTGATCGAGGCCATCAGTTTTGACATATTTTGTTCTTTTTTGTTATATTGGTAACTACATACTATTTCTTGGCGGTTTGCAACAAATATCCATTAATGTTGTTTACAAAATTTGGTGAGATAATTGCAATTTTCTCCATAATTTTTCCTCTAGGCCTGTAGCTAGATCAGTTCTTTCTCCAAAAGGTGGCTAGTTATCCCAAGTATGCACCACGGACCTCTCCTTAGTTGCGTACCCTTGTAAGATTTGTATCTGCAATTTGCGAGTGCAACCATATTTGTTTTCTCTAATATGGTGCGCTGTCCGCCCTGTGTAACGATGACAGGAAGGCAAGCCACTTGTTCTTGATGTGGTACGGCGTGCTGAGCAACAGCTGGTTGCAGACAGGTAGTGAATTTTACTGGTTTCTGCTTTCAAGAGAACTTCATACACCCAGACATTAAATTTTACCCAAAATGCACGTGATTGTCGATGAAAATCTGTAGCTTTTTGAGAATCGCTAGTGTTGCACGTGATATTAGGGAAGGATTTGTGTCAGAAGTCTCAGAGGATAAAAGATTGTGGTCTGGAACCCTTTTCACATTTCTCTAACCCCTAATGCAACTTCTCGTCATATTAAGATGTGATAGTGAGTTTTGAATTAACGTCAGTTTTGAATTAGGTACGTCCGTTTCCTCAGGTGTCGTACGAGAAAGAGAATAGAGGAGGCGATGTTATAGTAAAGAGATTTGGGTGCACGTCATGTAGGTCTACATTTTGGCCTTTTATATGCACGTATACTTCGCTGTATGGTGTGCAGGTCAAGGAACAAGGAGTACCAACCTATTACAGGCAGTGCGCAGTTTAACAAGCTCAGTGCAAAGCTTATTCTGGGTGCTAACAGGTGGGTGTTGGCTCAATCATCTAAGGTTCGATTATTTTTAAGTGGCAGTTGATTTATTTGTAACGCAAATAATTCTTCCCATTTTAGCTTTTAGTTTAAATGAAACTACTTAATTTTCTAGGCTTGCAGATGCTGTACGTAGCTGTTGCAGAATAACTTTTACCCAAATGAGAATAAATGGGTTATGTAAGGTCACCGCTACTTTGAGGGTTTTTTTTTAGTGTCATTTGTTAAATATGTTTTGAGGTGCAAATAGTCGTAAGAATGTTAAAAATGTTGTCCTTGAGTGATTTGCTTCTGAGTGGGGTGCTAGATGATCGGTCAGCAACTTTTGCAGTACAACATAGTGTGATACACAAAATGGAACGTTCAGTGTGTTGTAATATGCATTGGGGTCCCGAACACTTTTTGATTTTGTAAACCGAAAACTTCTTTGTGAATGTGATCAGTCCGGCAATTGCGGAGAACCGTGTAGCCACCGTTCAGGCTTTGTCTGGGACTGGTGCTTTGAGAGTTGGCGCAGAATTTCTAGCCAGGCACTATGCCAAGGTACTCTTTGATATTTAAACTCCATGGACATCCTGAATTTTGTGACTTGTGGATATGAGTGACATCCTGTGGGAGTTCTTGACAGATTGCCAAACATTTCAAAAAGAGGCAGGAGATGATTGTCTTGCGTTTTGCGAATTGGAAGTTGAACATATTATTTATATTCAATTTCTAGCACTCTCCTTGATTCTGAAAAGTCTTTGTTGGTTTCTTGCGCTGTATTGCAGCCAACCATATACCTGCCAGTACCAACATGGGGAAACCACAACAAAATTTTCCCCTTGGGAGGAGTACCGCAGAAGCCTTACAGATATTATGACCCCAATACCCGTGGACTGGACTACAAAGGTATGAATTTCTTTTGTAGACTTTGACACATGATACAGGGCATGGTTGTGAAATTGGACTTTGATCAACTTGCAATATGTCAAGGATGATTGTGATTGTAGGATCCATTTTCTACAATGGGATATTATTCATGATCCTACGGTGGGATTGAAGAAAGATCGTGGTTTGATCGTGGATCGGTTGCTCACACTCAGGAATGATTGAGGACTTGAAGGCAGCTCCTGATGGGGCTGTGATTTTGCTTCATGCGTGTGCACACAATCCAACGGGTGTTGATCCGACTGAAGAGCAGTGGGAAGGTATTCGGAAGGTGATTCGGACTAAGCAGCAGCTGCCCTTCTTTGACTGTGCATACCAGGTAATTCTTCACTGAACACCCCTTACACTAAATATCATATTTGTAGGCTTTCCACAACCACTCGGACACTTGTTTGGATTCATGATAACATCATATGGCATGTGAAATGTCACAAGTGATGTTTTTCGGCTTAGCTGTAGTTTTTTGGAGCACGTATGTGAATTGAAATGGACCCATAGTAATTGCACTTTAAGGTGGATTATTTGCTATATGAACTAGGTAGTAGCAGGGTTTTAGGGTTTGGGGTTTGGCGTTTTCATCATTCTTTTTTCTCCTTTGGGGAGTGCTGATGTGAATGTCTCGATTGGTAGCTAAGCAAAGGAAGTGGGGAAAGCATTGGAAGAAAATTTGCAGATTTGGTCGCTGAGTTCCATTCTGTTCCATCCACGTGTCAAAACATCACATTCATTGGAGTCTATATCAGGAAAATCTTTTTTTGTTTCGTAGTGCATCTGTCACCATGTAAATTCAAAAGTCTGCAGGCATTGTGCTACAGCGAAGTCAGGGAACTAAGAGTCTTAGGGACGAAATGACTACTTCTAATTAATGCCTTTCTTTGGTTTTAGGGCTTTGCAAGTGGAAGTCTGGACAAGGATGCACATGCTGTCCGCTCATTTGTAGCAGATGGTGGGGAGTGTTTCGTTGCCCAAAGTTACGCCAAGAACATGGGACTCTATGGAGAACGAGTTGGTGCATTGAGCATTGTAAGTTACACATACTCTGATTAAAAAAAATTGTGATTACTAGCTAGGAAGTGATTTTTTCACTTCACACCGTAGTGAGGAATTCACGTCATGATCATGTAGTTTAATTTCAACAGCCCATGTTGTTCAGCAAAGTTTACAATCCTCGTCTAGGAATGATTGTTTTCTAATATTTCTGACCTCGTTGGACGACACCATTGATGAAATAGCTAGAAACCGAATGCTTTTCGAGTCCCTCGAAGAGCATGTGTAAGATTATATAACCTCAATGACTCGAGATCATTTCTGTGGAGGTGACAAGGAAGCATTGGATATGGAGAGCATGGTTATATCTCATAATCGTATCCTTCTTTCGTTTTATAGTGGCCTTTTGAGACCCCTCATTTACCAGGATGTAACTGTTGAAGGTTTCAGCCGCATAGGAACCGGAAAGTGCAACCTCGTTATGGGCTAATTATATGAGCCAGAAGTCTTGAGAAGGTTTTAAGTCATTATGCCAAGTTCTCTTATTGACACTTGAACTGCCCAATATGTAATTTTTGGGTGATCGAGGGCTTGCACTGAGTATAAGATATGGGTAACGAGGTTCCTTCTTTTGACCCGCCAACAAGAGACTGTCATGATTTGTTCAAAACTTGGACGTGACATTATGGAACTAGCAGCCCTTGTCACTTTGTTGACTCGGCATGATGGTTCTCTTAATGAGACTCTGTGTTCACATTACGGAGCCTATTTTTATTCGTGGAATTGTGTTTTCAGATATGACCTTGAACTTGGCCCTGCAGAGGGTTGCATCGTTTCTTATGGAAAGAGACTTGAGGATCTTATTTATAATATTGCTGGGTCTGGATGTCAGGTTTGTAAAAGTACTCCTGTGGCAAGCCGGGTGGACAGTCAGCTGAAAATGGTGATTCGTCCCATGTACTCCAGCCCCCCGACTCATGGTGCTGCCATTGCAGCCACAATTCTGGCTGACAGGTAGTATTCCCACAGACCTCGTGGGATGGGGTTGACATTTTGATGCATGGATCCTCGTGTTTTGACTGACATCACCACGTATTTGATATTTCGTGAGCCTCTTGCTGTACGATGTTTTCATTTGTTCACCCCTAATGGACTTACGACTCCTGCTTTGAAATGATCGAGTCCGACTCTTGGTTTGAAGTGATCAATTCAATCGACCATATTTTGAGAAACATACTTATCACGGGATCAAAGCTTCTATTACCCCAATCAGTGAAGATCGTTGAAAGTGTTGATAAAACATAGAAAAGAAAATCCTTAGACGATTAAGTGAAAACTGCTCGAAAACATTCGAGACCCAATTTCAATCTCTTGGTCCTTGATTAATTCTTGAGCGAATGTGCAGGCGTCTTTTTGAGGAATGGATTGTGGAGTTGAAGGGCATGGCAGAGCGGATTATTAGCATGCGCCATCAACTCTATGATGCTTTGCAGGCTCGGGGTGTGTTACCCTTTCTCATTTATTCTCACGATGTTTGTTGCACTCCTTTATATGTGTCGCCTTTTGTGTCATTGCCCATGATATTTTTCACCCAGGCTTCTCTAATTTTACAGCCGAGGTGTCCAAAATGCATCTGATTACCGACTTGAGTGTTGTAACAGTGTGACAATCAATCGTGTTTCATCTAAAATGATATCAAAGAACTTCTTGGGGTTGCAGGAGTAAGGGAGGTCGCCTAGAACCCTTTTTACACTAGTACTAGAACCTCGTAGTATCACATTTGTATGCCACTTCTTATGACATAACAGTTTGACTGTACGTGATAGTGAGCTGGTCTCTTATCTCTATTCGCAGTTGTTGCACACACCTTATAATTACTTCTTCTCATGGCATAATAGAGTGTGATAGTGCGAGTACGTCATTTTGATTGGGTCCATGTTTCCTTCGGTTTGTTGATCGAGAACAGAGATGTGATATTAAACTGGCCTCGGTGTTTCTTTGATTTTTGAGCAGGCACACCAGGCGATTGGTCTCATGTTCTGAAGCAAATTGGCATGTTCACCTTCACGGGGTTGAACAATGATCAAGTCCTGTTCATGACCCGTGACTACCACATCTACATGACATTAGATGGGTATGTTGGCTTTTTACATGTATCTTTTACTAGACTGGTGTAGCAATGGTCTATTTGCATACATGACAGGTCTTCGCCAGTCCTAAGCGACTGTGTGTTGGAAGGTTCAAACTCAATATCTTGGGAACCCTTTTCCAATGTTGGTTTCCTATGTAGAAAGCGCTTCAATCTCAGTTTGCCACCCAAGATGTCTCTGCTACCATTGATGAAAAGCAATTTCCTTTAGAATGTGGATAATCCCTAAACACAGGAAACTTAGCGACTCGGTTGTGCTTGTTGTTTGTGTTCAGGCGTATCAGCATGGCTGGATTGAGCAGCAAAACTGTGCCCCACTTGGCTGACGCAATGCATGCAGCGGTGGTTAATGCTCGAAGCAAGGTTTAGGGACCTGATATATGTACATATATACACTCGACAACCACTGCATGCTTGTTTTAGATCTAACCAGCTGCCAAATGAATACTTCAGACTAGCAATTTTGGCCAGCCCCTTCGTGGGAGCTTTGACATTTATGACTCATGTGGAAGCGTTATACTGAATATCAAGATGACAACTCTTGCTAAGGTAATAGCCGATAAAACCGCAATTTGAACATCCTTTTTACAACGGAGGTTTCAACGAGTTTGCAATACGGGAATTAGGTGAGTCACACGGTGGGGGGCACAGTAGCTTCAGTGACTTCGTCTTTGAAGGACAGGCCCATGACCACTGATTTCAAGCCTCACTGTCCATCACTTAGTTTGCTGCCATTTTGCCACTAGGGGAGGCAACCCATTTCCTATCACTTCAGGACTTAAGGAATTAGGCGTAGGGTTAGAAAAGTTTCAGATTTTCATTTCTCAAAACGTATTTACTATGAATTTCTTAGTTGAAGATTCTATTCAATGCATTCTGGTCATATAGACTTTCCTATTTCCAACCAAGGATTGGTTGCAAAATCCACAAAGGGTTGGTTGCAACATTGCGAGTCTTGGAGGCAATCCTAATGTGCTATAATTGCCTCGGGAACCATGCTATAATTAATAACTATTTATCTCTTCCTTCATGGAAAGAGAACAATCTACACAGCTACAATGGGACCTTCCTTCATGGAAAGAGAACAACCTACATAGCTACAATGGGACGTTGATTAGGAATGGGTTGCCTCCTTTAGGTGTAAATGAAAAAAAAACATTTATTTTTCAGAGATGAAATTATATGTGTAGATTTTCAAAAAAATTGGAGAAAATTTGGAATTATTGTGAATTTAAAAAAACAAAATGAAAAAATTCATATCAAATATAAAGTATATTAAAAAAAATTGAAGTTTTCTAACCATAGATGTATATTATAGTGTATAACATTGTGGCATAAACCAAAGTCACTGTATTACGTGGTCATTTTAACCCCTAAAAGCCTGTTGTCCCTTTGGATGACAAATGCATTTTCGGGTAGGTACCTACGGGCTGAAATTTTCTCTTGATTTTTTGAAACTTTTTTGGGAGGTAGAAAAATTGATTAGCTTCATGGGAATATAATTTTTTTCACAATCGGTGCCTGGGAAAAAAAGTTATGACCAAATAAGTTCAAAATAGGGGACAATGGGTAGCAAAAAAATTTACACTTTTTTTTCTTTTTTTTCAATATTTTTTTCTCATAGATTATATTTTTATCTATCTAAAAAGCTTTGATTCATTTCATTTGGATTTGTTATGAGAATATTATGAACATTCTTGTTTATCGGGCAGTTAGAGCATCTTTTTGAAAAGATAACTTATAGGATTAATTTCTAAATGCAATTTTTCAAATTTTCAAAATTTTTTTTTGCATGGTTAAATTTACTTTCTAAAACGATCTGACCATTGGGATTAGTGCATTTTAATTCCATCTAAAATATATGAATATTTTAGTTTTGAATTTCTTTTGTTTAGGTAGATTGTCAACTCAATTCTCCACTATAAACATTTAAAGCTCAAAACTCTGTAGTGTGGTAAAAATTTCAAGTTAAAATGTTCAAAGTCAAAAAATCCAATCCCATAATGTGCTGAAAAATTTGTTTTTTTCACTTTAAACATAGATATCTTGCAATTTGTGCGGTCAAAAATTTTGAAATTTTTCCCACACATTCTCATACTAGTTAGGTGTAAGATCCTATGGTTAGATGTGCAAAAAACATTTTAATTTTTTCTCACTCTTTGCTAAAAAATGACAATTTTGAGTGTTTTTAGGCAAAAAAAAGGCTTTGGGCCTTTAGGGGTTAATCTACAAATCATCTTTGTAGTTTATTTTGGCCATTTCTTGCTATAAACTCTTGATGTGAATCTTTAGCCATAAAAATGTTATTTTTTTAAATTTAAATTCAACTAATTAATGAAATGAAGCTTATCAAGTGCAATTTCTATTTCAATTGGAAACTTTGAAAAATTCATAAAATTCCATCTTTTATAGCAATATGAACTTTAGGCATAACTATAGACAAGTTTGTTGATTTTCTAATTTTAGAGTGGCACGATAACTTTGGTTTATATTATGATCGTTAAAAGATTCACAATAATTTCAAATTTTTCCCAAAAGCTTTGAAAGTTTTATAATTTGCAATACACATGATTTCATCTTTAAAGAATAAATTTAATTTTTTTCATTCATATCTAATTGCAAAATAGCAAACTAAGTGATGGGCAATGAGGCTTGAAATCAATGGTGATGGGCCCATCTTTCTAGGGTTAACCCTCAAAGAATGCGCAAGACAACAAGCTAGTATTCAGTGAATGATTTTGGAGTTCTGTGCAAAGAACAAAAGTTCACATTTTCATCCAATTGTATTTTTGGCAAACACTAGGGATTGGTAGATAGGCATCTTTCAACTCACTGATTTCCATTCTATTGTTTTTTGCATGTAAAGATTCAAAATAAAGTAGTAGAAAGCATTTGGAATATGGTATTAGTCATTATGCCTAAGTAGAAAATTATGTGTGCGAGCATGTTCATGCTCAGATTGTTCATCAGCTGGAGCTATTCTTTTAAAAAATTTGCTAAAGAAAAAGGCAATAGGTACAACAAATCTCGTCTTAGTGTATGGTGATGGGAATGGTGGATAGGTATGCACATAGAAAGGACATGCATTTAGAGAGGCTAGATTTATTTAAGTCCGTTGGAACACTTCTCTTATTCTAAATTTGGAATATTACTGTAGGATCAAGTCACTTGAAATTGGGCCCACCTACTCCCTACATCTTGTCTTCACAATTGAGTGATTGCAAGAAACACTTGTCCTATTTTTTGTCCCCTTGCCCTTAGACGAGTGGTTTTTAGTTCATAACTTTTGCATTGTTTGTTTGTTTTGCGTGAAATTTGGAATGAAGGTATATGAAATAGTTGAATAATTTAAAAAAGAATCCAAAATTATTTTACTATTTTTAACTTGTCTCCAATTGGGTGTCTAGTGTCTACCTTTGTCATTTGGGGGTTTGTAAGTCCTATTTTTGTTCTAAAAATGAAAATTTGAAGCCCTAAATTGAACGTGTTAGAGGTCTACTAACATTACAAGGATTGACGATGAATTTTTATGAAAATAACAAAATGTTGATTGTGTATATAGGGTCAAAGTGACCTTCCTTTGCATAAAAGTTACGAAGAGAAAAAAATTTCCTAGACATTGGAAAAACTTTTTGCCCTCCAGAAGGCCGCAAGTTCTGCACTCATCCGGTGCAATTATGGAAAATAATCAAAATATATTTTTTTTCTTTCTAAATTTTTAAAATTTAAAAAAAAATTGGATGTTGACGAGGCACAAGTAGTGCCACGTTAGATTTTTATTTTTATTATTATTTTTCAAAATATTTAAAATATTTTTTTAAGAAAGTTTATTTTTTTATTCATTCTAAAATTGTACCGCAAAGGTCCCAAAAATCAATTCCTTAGCGGCCTTCTGGGAGGCTAAATTTTTTCCTAATGAGAATCCTTCAGTGCAATGTAAGTGCAATCATCTCTAGCATCTCATTAGATGATATTTGGGGGTCTTGGAGGGCCATTTCAAGCCTGTTCCTTGATCTGCCTAGATTCAGTGAATGCTAATATGAGTGTGTCAGAAAAAAAAAGTTCAAAAAAAATTCAAAAAAAAAAAAAAAAATCAAAATATCATTTTAAGCAAAAGTTTTTTGTTTTTTTATTTTTTCAAAAAATGACGTGGCAGTCGCTCGACCACGTCAGCCAACTGCTACCGCTGCGTTTCTGCAGTCTGGGAATGAAGCAGACAGTAGGGGAACTTGGAGCCCTCCAAGACCCCCCGAATTTCATCTAATGAGTAGTATGGATGTTTTTTTGAATTTTTTTGAATTATCAAAATAAAAAGGTCTTCAACCCCTTTTCTACTCTTTTCTACTTCTAGTGGTTTTTGTAGTACTACATACTACTGAATCAATGCTTTAGATCTACGGGCGCCCTAAAACGACAACTTAGATCTACAGGGGCATTGTTGATACATAGCATTAATAGTACTACATAATATTGATAGCATTGCATAGTACTACTATTCCTATGGCCAAAAACTGCATTTTTGAGCCAAAAATTTGAAGTGTTTCTTGCAATCACCCAATTATGCAATAAGGTAAAAACACCCAAAAGCATCTATGAATCCATTCATGCACCATAGATTTTCTTTAAGATGTCCCTAGACTTCTATAAAAGTGTTCTTGCATAGTGTCTTGAGACTGCCCCCTTCCTTAATTGCAATTAGTTAACTGCAGATTTTTCTAGATTTTGATTTTAGATTCACCAATGTGATAGTTTCAGCAGTCTAGAAAGCTGCTACTTCAAAAATTCATAGAATTTACATGCCATATCCAAAAATTTAATGAATTTTTTTTTCAATTCATGATTTTCAATTGCCAGTCCTACCAAAATATTATTTTTAGGAAAATGAGCCTCCAACTATGCTGAATTGCTTATATTCATTTGACGGTTTTGGGTGTTTCCACCGTAGAAGAGGATGCTCTAAGTTAAGACCAGTTCTACTGTACTGATAATGGATTAAAGAAACTGACGCATGCTGTGAAAACAAGGTTCATTACTGCTAATCAGCAACCTCCTAATGGCAGTACTGCAGCAGTACACTTTCCATCCCAGACTGTTTTGCCATTGGAAATGTACTGACAGTGTACTGCACCAGTACAGTACTGTTTGAATCACTTGTTTTTTCCCGATGTCGTACTGCTAAATGAGGCTTTGTTTTTATGATGATTCTGTTTCCATTGCATTGCCGACTACAATTGGCATAAATCAGAGTACACCACTACACCCTGAGTGTGTATAAATTTGCCATTCACCTCATGAGCGCGCATGAACTTGGGAACCTTTCAGTGTCAAAGTTAGTGTTGCATTTCTAAGCTTGGAAATATGCTCAGCTGCGAGATCTACTCAAAACCATCATTGCTCAGCAGTCCCCTTCTCCCGCGGGCGCAGGCGGACCTTCTAAATGCCTTCTGGATTGAATTTGGCTGACCAGTTGCCGTGAATGGACCTACGCACGGTGACCAGCCCATCCTTTCAGGGGTCAATTTTAAATTGTCCTTGTGCGAAGACTAACTTTGAGATATTGGCATTTTTCTACAATTACAACATGGTACATAAAGTAATTAATAGAGCCTTGAGAGGTCTTTTCTTTTTTTTTTTCTTGAAACACATGGACGCTTAAGAGGTCTTTCTGAAGGCGCCGCTTCTAAGATGCACATGTAAGCTTACATGTAGGACACTTTAACTATGACAGAATTCTGAAAAGGTTTCAGGGGAGGCCAAACAGTGACACGAGTCTTATTGACAGGAATCTGCTCTGACGAAGAGCTCAATTGACATGGATCTGCATGCTTAACAAGGCGCAGTCATTCTCCACTTGTCCAGGCTTTCTGCCTAAAGGCTCGTAAAAGTGAGAGTTTGCAGAGCGCAGCAAACTGGACCTTTGTTATGATTTCACATGGCATGGCGTAACTTTTCCAGTCCAAGTGGAAGCCAGAAACCAATCACGTAGAATCTTTGGCCATGCGCATGACGTACGTGTCACCTTACCCTAGACGCAGCAACTTACTTATGAAGCAAAGCAGCAAAGGGAGCCTCCCGTCGCAACCAATCGATTTAGTAATGATGCAGTGCATGGAACAGGCCGGGTCCATGAAGCGGAGTAATAAACATTCGGTCGGTTCCCTTCTCCACTTCTCCGGTGAGTGAGCCAGGAAATAACTTTGGAGCATTCTGCATCACATTCTCGCAGATAAGACCCATCATCCCTGTTGACCTGCTTCATGACAAGGAACTTGGAAGCAGTGTTTCAGATTCCGTCTTTCTAGGTTCATCAATAGTTTTAAACTCTCTACACACAAAGCCTACATCCCATGTTCCCAACCGTACTTAGGGAATCAGTCAAAAGTCCAACGAATGATCCCCAACCCTGGGATCACTGTTGGCAACCTAGACAACTTTAGGGTCTATGATGGAGATGCAGATGCTTCTCCAATATTCATATGTCCTTTCCGTCCGGCCTTCCCTGGCTCCAGAAGGTCCACACCCCATAACTGACGTCCAATAGAAAGAAATGCAAGAAATCATGAACACAAATCGAGACCCAAGCTAACTTCGTGTGAATCTATCACAGGCAGTGTCAGGCTTGACAAATTAGAGCATTTCGAGGGTTACGTCGAAATGGGTTGAATTCCCGTCTGACTGGAGACTTTCCTTAGCTTCCAGACCCAAGTCTCCTCTGCAATTAAGTGAGGTTCCAAGTTCCAACTGTCCGGAAGCATGTCTCCACCCTGAAATGCCCTGCTGTCGTATCAGTTTCTCGATCTCAGGCGCTGAATTCTGTGGATAATTACCCAGCCTTGCATCCTGGAGTAGCTTATTTGACCATTCGGGAGTTGATCTTTGATAATTTGCTGAGTGTTTGACTTGTTACTGTCATGAAGACTGATTCTGAAATCCGACAGAAGCCACCCGGCCACGGCAAGTTCGGGGTTTCGCTGAAGTCCTCCATGTTTGGTGGAGGCTCGACCCACCCGGAGTTGAGTAGTTCCCTAATCGAAGTTGTGACGCACTCGCTCCCGCCCGCGCATGATCCATGCCAGCTTTAGTCATCATCGTCCTCGCCGGCCTTTGTTAGCCGAGTCCAGTTCAGGGGGCGCCACTACTAATTAAGTTACTACTCCGAAAACGTATCCTAATCGTGCATCAATTCACTCCACAACATGTTCCCTCAGGCTGTGTATCATGTTCTGATGACTTTGGTCAATTGGTGTCCTGATGACCAGCCCACTGTCCACACCATCCGGAGTCCGGACATCATTGTTTTCTTCAGAAAAGCTGGGCTGCACCGAGCTGGACGCCCCTTCTCACGCTGACATTGGCACAGAACCAGATATCAACGTCGGCTTGCCACGAATGGAAATTCCGACACTTATTTAACCTCTCAAGGCTCAAGGAGGCAAGGTCATTACACAAAATAGTGAAATTAGGTTGCCCCATACTAATTTTTCAACATTCAACACTATATAAATATCTGCAGTCATTGCAAAAGAATGCAGTAATGAAGGAGCTATGTGTGTTGTATGGGTTGGTGCACTGTTCATGGCTCGGGTTTAGAGAATTGTATGCGTCTCCATGTGGACAAGCAATGGCTCCTGAGGTAACTTTTGTCAGTGAAGGCAACCTAATTGTTGAGGCAACCCAATTTCACTATTTTGTATAGACAGAATTTCTGGCCTCCGGAGCAGACCTCCTAAAGACCCTGAAATTTGGTCTAACCGGGCTGAAAATTGCTTTTTTTCCCTATTTCTGCATAGCAAATTCTGCCGTGATAGTGACACAGGAAGTCAACTTTGCAAATTAAAAAATTGAATTGAATTGAATTGAAAAAATGAAAAAAAAACTACGAAAGTGGACTGTTTCGGCAAGTAGTCAACTTGGTTGAGTAAGTGACTTTTCAACTGGGGCCATTTCAAGGTTGACAGGCCAAGCTTGAAATAGCTTGGCCATGTCAATCTGGAGCAATCCTCTAGGGGCCGGTTTTTTTTCTAATGTCCACATGTCCAAAAGTGGAAAGTGGATGCATGTGCCTTGATCAATCTTAATTGTAACTTTCAACATAACCATTTTGGATATTTGATTGAAACTAAGAAAATGAAGCCTGACAATATTTCTTTCTAATTCGTCTTGAAAATTTTGAAAAAATGCAAAAAATGAAAGAATTGTTGCAATTACAAGCTCCATGTTAAAATCCAAATAACATGGTATGTTGTTTTTTTCATGATTTCTGGTCTTAATTTAGGCTGCATTCAAACGTCATTACAAATGACCCTCCTCTCTAATGTAATATAGTTAAGTGGTTTTTGCCCTACTACTTTAGAGAGGTTCTATTGTAGTTAGTGCATCAAGCATCCATGACCAAAATGAGTCCAATTTTCACTAATGAGAAGTTATACTACCAACTCTTTTTTGGCGACTTTAGTTAGTAAAGTCAAATAAAAACCACTTAGTCTTCTTCTCTCCGTGACTGCTAATGACTTGCAGATGATAGGGGATTATGGTTGCATAAGTTTGAGGGATTGAAAGCTTAAGCCTTAAGGTTGTTTTCTACACCGATTTGCATCAAGTCCTAATCCCTATGGATACTTAGACCTTGCTACTGTCCTTGGTTGTGTTTCCACAAGGAAATTCCAGCAAATGAGTCTGACTCAACACCAGTGTTTGCCAAAAAACAACGTCTAGTTCTAGTTCACAGTAGTGTAAAGTTAGCTGGTGGAATTGGAAGAAAACCTAGTCGCAATTTGAAAACATAAAAAAAAAAGTAAAAAAAACTATAAAATTATATTTAGAATAAAAAAATAGAAAAAATAACCAAACTTAGTACTTTAAAAAATGGTTCAATATGGAAATTATAGAAAAATATCTAGTAAAAGTCTAAAAATATCACATCTCTTGCATCTTTCCATGCTACAATTGTTCCATGGTGACATCACTCATGGCATGCTCATTATACTACAGGTGTTATTACAAGTGTTGAATGTAGATTTTACCTAATTGGAAATATCCAAAAAGGTTGGATGCGATCGTTGGAGAGGCCATTTGTTAGGTTGTGTAATTAGTTTGTCACTTATTATTTTATAATAACTTAATTGGTTATTTTTCATATATCAAATTCTTTTTATAACAAGTAGAATCCAATAGTTTCTACAATGACATCCCATTTTTAATTCTACAATTTTTTTATTTTCTAATTTCCTTTATTGCCATGTTGGTTACACTATGGCCATGGCATTGCACCATGTCTGCTTTTCACCAATTGACGTTAGATTTTGCAATCAAGCACAAACTCACACAATCACTTGTCAAATCCACATAGTCCAATCACACACAATTTTAATAGATAATATTTTTATTTCTCCAAATAATCATAATCACATCACATAGGTCCAAATCACCAAAGCCAAACTAAAATACTTCCTTTCCACGAGGAAGGAGCTCAAGCCTCACTTGCTTGAAAACTAATTCCAATAGGTTTTGATCTTGTTCTTGTACTCTTCACAATCGGTGACAACGATTCACTTGACCTTTCATCTACAAATTGGATTTATATCCTTACTAAATTCATCAATTAGAAACTAACTAACTAATAGAGCATGTTCACACTATAATTCTTATCTCCTTGGTACTTCTTTTATATTTAGCCTACATTCTACCAATTGGACTAGTTTCAACCTGCTAGACATACTACATACCCTACACAAAATAGTAAAATTAGATTGCCTAAACTATCAGATTGCCTTATCCAAAAAAAACCTCATGAGTCAACCCTTGTCTATGCAAAGGCGCATGCAACTCTATGAACTGGGCCTTGAACCAATGCACCAACTCATGCCACATATATGGTTCTAGGTTGATGAAAATAATTGCATCCTTGTATAGTAACAATAAGTATTTACATAGTGTAAAATGTCAAGAAATTAGTGAGGACAATCTAATTTCACTAGCCAAGTTAACACTCTCGATAAGAGAGACAATGTTGGAAGACATCTGTGGGTTTGCCTTCAATTCCTTATGTGCCAAGCTTTAAAAAATTGATAACTTAATCCAATAATGAAAAGGTGGTCTAAATGCATCCAATAGATGATAGAGAATCCTTTTATCTAAGATATATAAGTGCAAATGTCCAATCATCCTTGTAATTTTGTGAGAAAAGGGGAGCTCTTATACATTCAATAGTTTGACCTCCAATGAGTGCTTTTGGATTTTTTTTTAAAATGATTCATACGGTGTCAAACATGCTATCAAAAAGGTTGATTTCTATGGTGAGAAGCCCTGCATTCTAGGATTACTAGAATATGAGGGACTTTATTTATTGAATGAACATCTACAATTTACCGTACATAGTACAGAGAAGGATTCTTTGTCCTCCACTGGGCACTTAGTGTCTGTAGTCACGTTCCAGGGTTAAATGCAACAACAGAGCGATACGTTGAGTGTCCTAGATGAACTAAGATAGAACCACCCATTCTACACAAGGGAGAGATTCCTACACCAAATAGTGCAATTAGGTTGCCCACACTAATTTATCATATCTTACACTTTTACTGCTATAAAAAAGATTTTCATCACTAATTATTGCAAAAAATATATATTTAAAAGGCCTTGCAACCACTACAAAGCTACCAAAAAATAAATTAACAACCTTCAAGTTGTAAACCATGTGAAATTCAAGCATGGTCAACATATAGTCTGGGGCAACCTAATTGCACTATTCAGTGTAGCTTGTAGGGTGCACTAATGCAAGCTAGGGAGGGTGCTCAAGCTTGGAAGGTGTGTTTTCCTCCCTTCAAGCTTCAGATGAATAAGATCATGACACATGTCCCAAAGTGCACCAGAAGTAGTAAGCAGGAAAGTAGTTTGACTATGAGTGAAATTAGAAGACTCTAGACATTGGAGCCCTATGAACTCGGAACACTTTCAGGCTGTCAAAATTCATAGTAATTTCAATTTCAGCAGTAAATTTCCGAAAAATTCACAATCCCAATATTTCTTATCTCTGTACATGAGCAAAATTTCCACTGCCTCACACTCCTCACCTTACGACAGCGGCAATGGCGCCTCCCAATCTGGTGATGGGACGCGCCTCGCACACATCTTCCCTTCTCTCTTGCTTTCCTTTCCTTTCCTTTTTCACCCGGAATGCCCGGATGACCTGGTGCGGTCGATGTCGTGCGCGGAACTCAATCTGGGGCTTTAGAGCTACTTGGATGGGATGCCGACGGACGCAAGGCCCAAAGGCTCGCAGTCTCTGGCCCACTCGATCAGGCCTGACTGGCATGGGCCCTTCCTTGCTGGGACTGATCGATTCTGACTCGCCTGCACAACACATTGAAAGGCGGGATGTCCAGGGGCCCTGGATGGCTTGCATCACCGCACACGACCCTTGACATCAGGTTTTGGGGATTTCGGGTCGTCACCGCAGGAGACGTCGCGTTTCATTGGTCGCGCAGGGAACTCATATCGTCGGCGTGGCGTCAGCAGTTCGCCTCTGGGTGGTGTACGATCGAGGACGACTTACGGAGGCGGGGCTCGTTTGTCGCCATTCAGAGCTAGCCAAACAGAAGCAGGGCTCCAGTTTGCTGATATTTAACAGGTCAATCACAACTTGTCAATCTGTGCAGCAGCATATATTAAAATTGAAATAGGTCATGGAATTGATTGGAGGGCTCGCCCGATTCGGACTTCAACTCCCAAGGTCCAGCCGTAAGACTCGCGCGCGGGTTTCGGGCAGAGGGACTAGGTCAGGATGCGCGCGTCAGATCGTCGTGCTTGGAAATGCGTGCATTGATGCGCTTGGAGATACCAATCGATGAAAAACCCAGGTGAAATCAATTAACGACAATCAGTTTCTTCCACGGAAACCTTTGAAACTAATAATTAACGGTATCAATCGAAAGCGCCAGCCACGATGTTTTGCAGGGACCTCGAACGCAGAGTGATTTGTAACGTGCTCGGAAACAACTGAAATCCATTGCGACCTGCAATGACATCAGAGGCATTCCTAAAATATCAGAAATACTTTCAAAATTACAGAAGCGATCTGAAGTGAAGGAGACTAAGTTAATTGACAACGGAGAGAAACTTTGGCGGATTCGGCAATTTCTATAAAAATGAACTGAAGCTGACAAAATAGCAAAGGATGCGCTAATGACCGTGTAGTTCTGCAGTGTAAAGACTGCATCTTGTAAGTCCACCCCATCTGAATGAATTATTCCATGATGTCCATAATTTGTTTCTCTTCTTCTGAAATTCAGCAATTCAGTCGCCGCCTGGTTGGAATCAATGCAAACCTCGAGAGAAGATGCAATAATCCAGAGTTCTACGATGGCGTCCGTCCACACTGTCTTCGCCGTGAGTTATCCACAACTGAAGGATGTCGACATCTTCGATGTGGTCACAAATCGCAAGAGGAAATGCAGGAAGAAAGAACCAAGATCATTCCCATGCACCTGCCTCTGCGAACAGTGGTCCAGAGACCTGGCATACTCCTATTGGCGTCGCGCCATTGACTGTCGCAGAAACAACGCTTGCGCAACAAGCTGGAAGAGTATTTCCGTAGAAAAAAGCAATGAATCGTGTCGGTATTTCGTGATTTTGCTAAAACAGAACCCAGGTCGCATGTCGTGCAATCGGAGCCGGCCAAAGGGCCAGGAGCGATGGCGGAAAAAAAGAACCAGATGTCAGAGAGGCGGGCCCGCGACCGTCCGTTGGATGACGCCATGCGCATACTAAAATCAGCCGCGACCTGGGAGCGATGCGTTCGACCGCAGGATGGCCGTCGTGGCAACAGTGAGCTGATGGCCTACTGCGGAAATAGCCTGCAAACAAGAAGGGTCAAAGGGGCCGAGGCTCAGCAGTATCACAAACTCTCGTGAACGAATTCGGTGTGCAGTGTTGCCTCTTCTGTCATTCAAAAACAAGCTTTTACAATCGAATAACGTACCGCGCTTTGATTTGAATTCCTGATGTGTTCTGTTTTTTACCAAGTCAGTGCAAGAATTTGCAGGAAAACATGTCCATGATGAGGGTGTGTGGTTATTGTGGCGAGGATTGTGTGTGACGAGAGTTGGGAGAGTGAAATTGTGGTTTTTAGCAGACATTTTTAGTTAGGGATGCTGGGAATCCGGCGTAAGAGTGCGGGCTCCGGAGGGACGGAAACCTCGCCACTCGCGAGCCAACTGCAGCAAGCATGGCTTCAGTCGCAAATCTCCTCGCAGTCGCCGAAATTCCAGAAGCGTGGGATGCTACAAGACTTCTCGATTGAGCGACGAGCAGCAGCTGCCCATCACCACGAGTTCCATCAGATAGCTTCGGATCTTTCTTCAATCGTGGCTGATCATGCCGGGCTTGAAAATGCCGTGAACCATGAAGACTTGTATTTCCACAAGAGCAGGCATGAGACTCCCGAGTTTCCAAAGCGACCGGTATTCCCGCAGCTCATCTCATATTCAAGAAAAGCCGACTTGCCGCAGCGATCTAGGTCTAGTAGCTCGTCGTTGTCTGGCTTTTCTTCCTATCAAAGATCCGACTCCTTGTCCTCTGCGTGTAGCTCCACTTCCAGTGACATTCGAGGATTTGATGACGCTGTGGATGCTGTAGACTCGAACGCTTCGGAGCCACTCGTCTTCGTCGAAGATTTGATGTTCACGTTGGCCGAGGATCTGGCCTGCGGTCAGGCCATGGCCGAGGAATTCGACGAGCTCGTCGGACCCAATGCTTTGGAATTTACTGAACCTGCTTACGACAACAGCTGGACGACGGCAGGGTTCTTGCCCACGGAGGAAGGCGTGACGGACAAGTTCATTCACGCGTACACCTGCAACCTCACGAAGCACGTCAGCGATGTCTCGGAAAACGTCGACTCCAGCACCTGGATAAATGAACTCGACGCCTGCACGGACCACGACGATGAATCGTGGGATTGGTCCCTCGACTACATTCGGGCGAAATCCGGAGGCGATCGACGTTCGACCTACAGCTCCTCTTGGCATCAGGATTTCTCCAACTTCGACAATGAAATCATGTCGCCTGATTTGTTCTCTTTCACCTCTGGTCGCGTCGACCTGAAGGGCTTGCTCCTGAGGTACATACATGCTACGAATCGAATCTAGCTACCGTATGAAATTCAGTATCCGGTCGAGTGACTTAAATGCAATGAAAATCTCTGATCTGAAATGGTATTCACCAGAAGGTTTTTTAGCTATGCAAGCATTGTGCACTTCGCTTTCTGCTATGCACTTACTGGTGTCCTCTGGTCCAGATGCGCGCTCGTCGTGAGTCAAGACGATTGGCGAAGCGCGAGCGACTTGATTCGTGAATTACGACTGCATTCATCAGCTTACGGGAACTCTCTGCAGCGAATGGCGTACTACTACATGGAAGCTTTGGTTAGTACAGGACAAATATGTTTCACGATCATCTTTCCAGAATACAGTCAGTGACATGGAGTGTCCATTTATGTAAAGACCATTTGACGCTTGATTGGTTTGTGAGCTTTCGTTGTTTGGCAATTTGAATATTTCAATTCGATCCCCGGAATTATTTCCAGTAAAACAAGCTCGGACTCCTGCAATGTTCTTGTGATTCTTGTGGCCTGCAAGGTCCGTCCTTACAAGGTTCCCTGCATGCAGGTTGCCAAGATGTCAGGAACGGGTGCACAGCTCTACTCGGCCATTACTAGCAACACGCCCTCTACTGCGACAATGCTGAAAGCGCATCGGCTGTTTGTTGACTACAGCCCATACATCAAGGTTTCGCATATTTTCTCGACGAAATCTATATTAGATGCCTTTGAAGGTGCAGAGCGAGTGCATTTGGTCGATTACGGTACAGTCGATGGAGTGCAATGGCCGTGTCTTATCCAGCGCCTCTCTCAGAGGCGTGAGGGCCCGCCGCACCTGCGCATCACATGTGAGTATGCCGGTCTGAAAACTGTTGCAATTTGCGTTCTCAATTTTGGTTTCGTATGAAATGGAAAGCTGTGAATTGACTCCACGAGCCCGTAAAGGGCCAAGAAGCCCAAATTGGGCCTCATGATTTTAATTGCAGTTTTGAGTACTTAGGTCATATATGGGGGAATCTCTTTGGTCCAAATATTTTTCTTTTTCAGAGCAATTAATGCACGCAGCGTTCTTCTGATTCTAGTGAGATAAATTCTGTCTCTATCTGAAGTGTCATTTATGCACAACATGATCATTCAATTTGGTCATCTATGACCGTGAATCCTTGGCTATTTCCGGGTTAAGTGCGAGCGATCCAACTTCAGGATGAGAGGAAATGATAGTCAGAGAGTCGAGACTGGGAATGGCGTCTTACCAGAAGAGTCTGTTGTTGGTTTCAGGTATCGAGCTACCCCAACCGGGAAATAAGCCCTCTAAGAGAATGCTAGAAGTTGGCCGCAGATTGGGAGAGTTTGCTAAATTGTGGGAAGTGCCATTTGAGTTTAATGCACTGGCTGACAAATGGGAATCCATAACGGCCGTCCAACTGGGGTTGAAGGAGGACGAGGTGCTGGCAGTGAATTGTCACTACAGGCTTCGCAATCTCCTAGACGAGTCGATAATAGCTGCCAGCCCTAGAAAAGTTGTTCTGGACAGGATCCGAAGCATGAATCCCAAGGTGCCAATGCCCACTCCACAATTCCCACTGCATACTTTCTCTCTAGCACAAGCGGTTCACGTTTCTTGCTCTTTCCTACAACTGGGCGGTTCTAGCTGCAAACAGAATTGTCAATCTTGAAACTTATCTGTGACAACGTTGTCTTATCAGGCTTTCTGGTCTTATGCAGGTCTTCGTGATGTTAACGGTGAATGCGAACTACAATGCGCCCTTCTTCATGACCCGGTTCAGGGAGAGCATGAAGAATTACGCCGTAATGTTTGAGGCCATGGAAGTCTCCATGCCAGCGAACGACCCCGACCGAGTGATTTTAGAGAGGGAGATTTATGGGCGAGAGATTCTCAACATTGTTGCCTGTGATGGGCTGGAGAGAGTCGAACGTGCAGAGCCATATAGGCAATGGCAGTCTCGCACGCAGCGAGCTGGGTTTTCCCAAAAGCCGCTGCCACCCATTCTGATCTCCAAAATCCAATCCATGATGGGCTCGTTTCACAAAGACTATGGTGTGGGAGAGGATGGAGATTGGTTTCTCCTGGGATGGAAGAACCAAATTGTGCGTGCTATGACCGTGTGGGAGCCCACGCCCGTGAACTCGACAACGCCCTAGACTCCATATCATTGGTAGTTCATTCTTCCTTGAATCTAACCTCTCACCATCTTCTTGAGAACAAGCTAGCTCCAAATGCTCCATGAACTTCCCATCTCTCCAGTCGGGTTGGGTTCTCGTTTCCCTTCGGCCTATGTCCCACAAAGTGAAGCATCGGTGCTGTGCAGCTCGGCATTGTAAAGCACAATCATTCTTGCACCGCCCTGCATTACATTCAGATGGACGAAGGTGGAGAATCTTGACAGGAGCCGACTTGGGATACCTCTGCTGTTTTGGTGACCTCAAACGCGTCAGTGGAGTCCCCAGTGCAGTTGATAAATGCAACTATAGTGATACAACAATTAACTAATAGCCAGTGGCGTTTTAGTCCGTTCAGATGGAATTTTTGCACATTGGCCACTGTTAGAATATGATCATTGAAAACAATGCTACTCAGTCACATGCAGGAGCTCTCGAGGCTTGTTCATTCGGAGCTTTGTATGCATGATTAGTGTTATCGGAACACTATGATATCTTATCGGAGCATTGTATGCTACATGTACTAATTGGTCTTTCTACTTTGAAGAAAATATACTGTACAGTAGATACAAAGAGTGCGTCAAATTTGTGCTAATCTTGAAGATATGATGACAGTACTGATGGCCTGATCACTTTTGATAATTATTCTGGTGAATAATTGCTCACACTTCATTAACTAGATCTCCAAATAATGCTCCAATCCACACAATTGTCGTGTTAGAATCAGTGGTGTTTTCTCACTGATAACTCCTAAAAGCTTCATGACTCTGTTTCTTCAGAAATCGCTCCAAATCTTCCACTCCCAGTGCACGCAGGCAGAATGGGGAAAATGATTTGTTTGGCATATCCAAGTGTATGGTCTTCGACTGGTCTTTGACTGGGTAGATTGCAAGAAATTAGCGTTTAAAGTAAATAGGAACAATTTTTTGCACCTTGCCATACTTTGAATAATTTTAACTTATAAAAACCATACTATAGATTTTGAATTAAGCCTTGGAAGAATGCAGTTCCCATGGCTAACACTACTAGAAAAACTACGTCCAGAACAACAGAAAAGCGTTGTCCATTCAATTGTTTCGGTCGCGTTGTACTGGACAAAATTACACTGAAATCTGTTGTCCAAATTCTGTTGTTTCGGACATTTTTCCAAAGTGTTTTGTTTTTGTTTTTTGTTTTTTTTTAATTTAAACATTAATTTTTTAAGCTGCCCAAAAAATCCGGGTAGCTTGACACGTGGGCAGGACACCTAGACAGCCCGCCATGCGGGCAGGTGAAGCCATGGGGCTTCGAACCTTGGACCTCATGGTTGAGGTCCAAGGTTTTTAGCCATTGAACCATGGCCATTACCAAGTGCATCATGCATGAGTAGAAATTTATATATAGAGTTTTTGCATTAGTTTTTATTTTCTTTGTAAAATCAGCAGACTTTGGAGGCCATTTGGACATAGGAAAACAACTTTTTTCAAAAAACTTTCAACTAAGAAAATTTGGGAAATCAAACTAACTTTCACCTTCAAAAATCCGTTTGCAATTTTAAGTCTCCAATCAAAAGTTATGGACAAAAATCAGAGAGGATGTTCGAAAATATCCAAAAAAATGTTTCGAACATCCTCTCTGATTTCTGTCCATAACTTTTGATTGGAGACTTCAAATTGCACACGGATTTTTGGAGGTGAAAGTTAGTTTGATTTCCCAAATTCTCTTAGTTGAAAGTTTTTTTGAAAAAGTTGTTTTGCTATGCCAAAATGGCCGCCAAAGTCTACTGAATTGAAAAAACATTGAAATTTTGAATGATTAAGTCAGAAAAATAAAATTCGTTATACTTAAAATTCTAATTTTGGTGTTGAACTTCGAATTGCCCAAGGCACAAAATTTTGGTGTCAAAAACATTTTGAAAGATTTCAAAAGATTCCAAAAGATTCCAAAAGATTCCAAAAAGATTAAAATTCGACAAAAAGTTGTTGATTTGGTCATTGCACTATTCAAATCAACCGAAAATTGGAAGCTGTTTTGTTCGCATTAACAAAAATTTCAAAAATCAGTGAAAATGGACATTCCAGTGTACAAAACAACAGAAATCAGTTGATTTTCTGTTGTTCTGGACACAGTTTTCTAGTAGTGTAAGGTTATCACAAAAATATTTTGACTATTGAACCAATAGGTGCATTCTTTATTTCTACCCAAAAGTCATCTATTAGACACTTATAGGCCACTGCATCCTTAATTACTTGGTTAAAACTTCTTATGTTGGAAATTTGAGTTGAGAGTCTAGAAAAAACTTCCTAAAGATTGGATTTTTGTTTTTCTTAAATTGTTCTGTAGAAGGTACAAGATGGAGACAGAAGACTAATAACTTCTTTAATACTTCGTTCTAAAATGGAATTGAACATGTGAATCTTAATAGTGAGATTACTTTAGAAAGCAACCCAATCCTAGTGGACCATAATTTTTTGGGAAGATTGTTAAAATTAAGTTCAAAAGTAAATTCGGAATGTTATTTTTCAAAAAGATGTTTGATTGTCGTCAAAACAAGTCTTTATAACTTTCACTTTACTAATTCAAATAGAATGAATTAAATTAGCTTTTTATGTAGGTATATAAGTATATATGAGAAATTAAAAATGAAAACATTTATATTAGAATATTAATTTATATAGTTTGGAAGGTTAAAATTTTATATATTAGATTGCATAACATTTCAAATGTTTATTTATTATTTAAAGTTTGAAAGGCATAAAGTTTGTTCTTGGGCATCAATTGAATAATACTCCAAAATCTAGATTTTCCAAAGCTAATCTATTTTCTATCTTTAAAAAGTTCATAAAATCATATCAAATTAGATATAGATCCAAATTTAAATTTGTCCATGATGTTACTTGAGAAGATATACATTATTTACCTTGATACTACAATAAAGATATCCTTTCAATCCAACTCAAAGATTCACGTTTGTTTGTTTTTTTACCTCCAATAAGTACATGTAATCAATAATCAATGGAATAAATCCTATTAAATCAAAAGTAATTGAATTTTTATGTATTCAATTTTTTAATCAATTCAAACATTGGAGATATATTAGAAATATAGGGGCTTGAAGTTGACCATGAGTTCATTCAACTTTGAAGATTGCATAAGAAATAAAGTGAAATTTAAATCATTGGATTAGTCATTACCTTGAAAATATAAATGAACATTCAATTTCTAAGAATGCATCTATTGGTTCAAAAATCGAATCATTTTTGACAAATTAAGTACCTTGGTGATTGATAGATCAAGGTTCACTCTCCATCGCCTAAGGGGACCAAAAGTGTCTTTACATAGTTTCAAGTCCAATTCAAAGTGCTGTAACTCTTGCATCTGTCTAAATTCAATAAAACTTGTTGGAAAATTTGCGCTCTCTTCTAGTATATGTGATAAAAATTTTGAAATCAATCCAAGATGTATTGATTTTTTGGAAGCC
This sequence comes from Neckera pumila, assembly GCA_963969595.1. NCBI lineage: Eukaryota > Viridiplantae > Streptophyta > Bryopsida > Hypnales > Neckeraceae > Neckera > Neckera pumila. Next base: position 46,553,743 of record OZ018409.1, on the reverse strand, counting down.
AATCAAAATTCACAGGTTCGATTTAAGTTCACCAAATTGCATTTGAAGGCTTCAACTTTGGGGGCTTGTAGGGTCATTGCAAAAAACACTTGTCCTTTTTTTGGTCCCCTTGGCCTTGGATAGGTAGTTTTTTGTTCATAACTTTTGCGAGTTATATCCATTTCCTATTAAACTTAAAATGAAGGTGCATATAGTAGTTTCAAACATTGAATAATTGTTTTGAATTTCTTAAATTATTTTATTATTTTTAAATTGCCCTTGATTGGATGTCTACCTTGGCCATTTTGGGGGGTTTTAGTACTATTTCCGACTCAAAAATGAAAATTTGAAGGTAAAAATTAGAAGACAAGGAATTCTATGAAAGTTATACAAGTCTACAAAGAGATTTTTCAAAAATAGTAAAATGTCCACCTTCCACATGTGCTCAAAGTGCACTACCTTTGCACACATGCAAAGAATACAATTTTTTTTCCCGATGATAAAAATGGTTGAGAAAAAGCATCCTTAAATTTGGAAAAAAAGATTTTTTTCTAATTTTTTTAAAATTTTAAAATTTTTTTTACTATTTTCTAAAAATAAAATCTCAAAGTGTCTATTTTCATGCATTATTTTCAACACTTTTGACCGTGCATAACTTTTAGAGATAAAATTTGTTAGGTCTGAAATTTTCACGCTCAAAATTTTTTGAATGTTTACAAAATATCTGTATTATATTTTATTTAAAAAAAAATAATTCCAGAAGTCATAGTACTCCAGTACAAAGGCTATTCTGAGCCAAATCACTAAGTTTCTTGCAACTACCTTGTATCTCCATCAAATATTTGTTTTCAATAAAATTTGTGGGAATATGTTTTTCTTGAAATCTAGTTACTATGGTAAATTTTTGTGTCAATCCAAGTTGTTTTGAATGTTTGGGAGCAATTCAAAGTTCACAACGCCAATATTTTTGGATTATAGTGAACTTTCACGACTTGTGTCTTCTTCATATAGTGTCAGTTTCCAGTAAATTTTTTGGAAAAGTTGCGCATACTAGTCTAGTTTATTTGGCTAAAATTTTATAGAAATCCAAGATACTATAAGTGAGTGAAAAGCATTTTTGTAGAAGAAGGACTAGCCTTAGATGTGTTTTTTGCAACTTTTCTTACTATTTTTTGGACATTTGAAAGCCATTTTGCAAACACAATGAGTCAATTGAATGATATTTTTTTTCACCAATGTATTTGTATTCTGGTTTTGAATCATTTTATAGTTTGAAGTTTTTCATTTGAGTAGGCTCGAATTTCACCTCTCGTTTCACCTCCAAATGTATTGCTAGAAAAATTTCCGCATCCTTTTTCAACACTGAAACATTATAATCTAGCAATCCACATGGCCAAATGATTCTAAATTTGATTCACGTCATCTACGGCACATACACTACAACATTGTAAGTTTGAGATCTCTATAACTTGGTGACATTTAGATCTATAATAAAAAGCAGTGATGTTTTTGAACTCAAATAGGCCTTAGGCGATGAAGGATTATAGCATTGGAATCTTTCTTATTGCATTATATGACTATGTGAGGAACATATAACAAATAGAGAATGAAATTCAAAACTCAAATCAAAAGAATCCATAAAGAAGTCAAATCCTTCTTAGTGTATGTAATTCATTTTATTTTGGTGCACTGTGCTTTACACTTCATCTACAATTGCATTATTTCTCAATGCATTTGCCATCTATAACGTATAAATTATTCCTTTTACAATCAAAAGTTAAGAAGAATTTGAATTTCATTAGTAGTCGTTAGAATAGGGTGATGGCTTGGTGGATGGAATCATTGAATCCTACAAGGTGGAAAAGGAGCACTAGATAGAAGATGATGATGTCACCACATTTTCTTAATTAGGAGACTTTTTTTCTATTCAATCCCTTGAGTGATAAAATTCCTTATTTGTTAAGTGGATCTCACAAGCTATTGATTCTTTTTTCCCATTCACTAGTGATTGATTTCATTCTCTACATGATGTTGTTCACTAATGATAGAACTCTCTTTTAGTTACCAATAATTTTAAAACTAATTATAAATATAAAGGTCTTACAAGTCTTTGCAAAATCCCAATCCTTAAATAAAAACAAGAACTTGGGTGATTGGTTGACCATGATTGATTATTTTCACAAGTGATAATGCAATACAAAAAGAACTTTAGTTAACCCTTGAAGGTCTAGAAAGCTAAACTTGGATCATGACGTGTCTACTTTTGCAAATTTAGTATAGAAGGTGCTAGAGTACAACATTTAGTACATACCGACAAAATTGTGTATTCATATTGATGGTTCAGTGACAATTGATACTTCTAATTTCGATCATTATTGCTCCTCTTATTCATTTGAAGAGTTGCAAAAAGTCCAAGTATTATATTTATTGTTACTATATTTGAGCGTGATCATACAGAGATGCTAAAATGAGATCCCAACAAAAATATTAATTGTTGATTTCAAATCCAGTTGTGTACAGTATGCCCTAGCTAGCAGCTGATACAACAATGGAAACACCTCAATCTCAATCCCCTCCTTATTAACACCCTAATAAATGGGACCCTAAGGCCTAAGCCTTGAATGGCAGGTTGTGCTGATCTTTGTCATGAAAAGGACAGCTAAGGGTATGTTTTCACCTGGCGCTAAGGAGGAAGTAGAGCCTATCTATGCGGTGATAGATAGATAGGTTGTGGGTTTTTAGACCAGAGGTATTTGCAAAAGATGAGCCTACGTGGACTCCTAGTTGGCAACCACAAAGAGTAGTGTTGACTCTAGCGTTCTCTAGCTCCTTTGTTTAACTGTAGCAACGACTTCTTGTGGAAATATAGATCTCAAAGTTTAATGACAGAAAAAACTCAAATTGCAATCCAGAAGTAAGGGAGCCAATTCATTCCTGATCACCTCCCATTTTGATAGTGTAGGGAGGAATATTTTTGATGAGATGAAAAAATAATCAAGAATGGCGCATTATGATTGGGCTACAAGACACTCAATTTTGCAACCAACCCTTGGTCAGAAATATGATGACTTTTATAACCAGTATGGGATGAACGGGCTCTAACGTTCAATTTCTAGACAATGAACAGATAGATATTCTTGTTTCTTTCTCATATGGCTTGGATGAAAGTCATCTTAATTTGTGGAGATACTTTATCAAGTTGTTGTCTTATCTAATGGTTGGATTTGGTGATACTAGAATAAATATTTTTCTAAAATTACAAATGTGCTAGTGTGTCAAGTGGTTGACCAAACCAAAATTGCATTGACTCTAATTCAAAACCAAATTTGTAAACATGAGGTCATAGATTTTAAGAACACAAAAATCTGAAAAAATCAGTATGTCTAGAGAACCTCATTTCAAATCCATTACAACAAAGTTTACTTAGAAAATGATAATATTTTGCTTGTAATCAAATTTTGAAGGAATTTTGAAACTTTCCTTTCAAAATTCAATTTTTTTTTGCTATAGCACAAGTGAATCTAACCTTACAGATGGAATTCATAATCTACAATTTTTCTTTGTATATCAACTCCAAAATATTCTTCCAAATAGCACTTTACAATTTTTCTTTGTATATCAACTCCAAAATATTCTTCCAAATAGCACTTTACAATGGGTTTTTTCAAATAGACTATTGTGGAGAAGACTCTGGAAGTGTAGGAATTAATAAAAGAGCCCCTCCTATAACTGGTGAATAATAGCTGATTACTAATTTTAATTTTAGGAATTTTGTTCCCAACAAAATCCAGTGAGTGCCAAAATATGCAACAATCAGGGAACGCTTTCTACAGCACCCTCGGCCTGGGATTTGAAGGGTTTAGGTCGTGGTCTGATTGGTTACTTGTTCCTATCGTGACTCACCATCAGCCAAATTCACAAGTCGATGGTTCTTCACATTCATAACACGAAAACACACATTACTTCAATACAGGCACATGCACACTGCAAATAGAAAGAAGTATACACAATGGCAGTGTCTACAATCAGGACAAGAGTATATAGCAGAGGACAAATAAATATTCTCTTTGGTGTGAATGGACCCATGGACCCACTTGCATCAGGCACAACCCAGTCACGTACAAGATCAGAGAAACAGCATTCCGCAATTGATGCTTTTTTCAAATGCTCAAAAATTGGAAACAATATTGCATCAGAAGTACAAGCACCTGGAAAAATTGTGAATATTTACAGAGCTCACACAGAGCTCACACAGAGCCCACTGCACTCGCTGTTTCCGACTGCTGAGAAGATCATCTAGCAGACATCTACACCCTGCAACCCTCAATCAAGAACTCAAACTATCTTTGACACCACAAAAAGTTTGGGTTCCAAAATGATGTGTCTAAAACTATCTCATATTGAAAATGATGTTAAGTCTCGTGAGACGGACTTCAAGATGAGACCAAGAAAATCCCTCCAAAGTAACACTACAAGTCTTTTGAGGATGCCGAAGTCCACTCATGAAGATTGCAGCACTCAATTTTTGAGACTGTTCCCACAAACAGAAGATACCGTTAATCATGGATTACTTTTGCTCCAAGATCTCAGTAGGCACCCCCACGACCCCCACCATAGCCCCCACCATAGCCCCCTCCACCAGAGCTTCTTCCACCGTATCCACCGCCTCCTGATTGAGATGGACAATCCCTAGCAAAATGTCCCGCTTGGCCACACTTGTAACAAGTGCCACCGCCTCCGCCAGCACCTCCACCACCTCCGTACCCAGTAGATCCTCCTCCGCCATAGCCGCCACCACCTCCTCCGTAACTGCTGCCGCCGCCGCCGCCTCCATAACTACCACCACCTCCTCCAAATCCAGACCCACCTTGTCCTCCGCCCGAGTTTGGACAGTCTCTGGCAAAGTGTCCTTCCTGTTTACATTTATAACACTCTGTACTACTCCCTCCAGACGCTCCCCCATACGAACCAGCACCACCAGCACCTCCATAAGCACTTCCACTACCACCGTATCCTCCACCATAACCACCTGAAGTACCTCCGTAATTATTCAGTGACTCCACAGCTGGCTTCGGAGGTGTAAAGACTGACGCACCATATGCTGGTGTCGCACTTGGATAGACACCTGCAGCAGCCTTAGCTGCGCCGTTTTCTGTGCCTCCTAAATTCAGGTTTTTGATCCAGCCTAGCATTAGCTTACTCTCTGCAACCCAATCGATACGGTCTACTTTGACCAAGGTAGACTTGACTCTTTGCTCATCATTGTATGTCTCTTCTTTAACCTTTAACTTGATCACGTGCTTTGTGAAAGTGAGCTTCTGTATAGCTTCACTAAATTTTTGTGGATCATCTTGACTCCAAGTAAACAGATCCTGCGCTTTGTTCTGCATCAGTTCCTCTCCCCCCTCCTGGAAAACTGTAATCCATGTTGGGCCGGTATGATCCATAACTTGAATGTTGAGCAGATACCTGCATAAAGTACTCAAACCGAGTTAGCATCGAAGAGGTGAAGCATCTTGAACCAGCTAACTACAAATTGGAAAGAGACGGAAGGGGAATGTACATCGGACATCTAGGAATGATAAGTGTCGGATTCCTTTGTGACCTTCCTTACAATAAAATCGATTAGAATGTCCAGTTAAGAAAAATGTGAAGCAAGGTGCTCGACTGACCTGTAGTCGCAATCGGGTACGGAACGATCACATCTGTCACAACGCCATGTGCCGTCTCCATTATTTATCACTTTCTTCATGCACTGCTTACCATTCACCTCAAGAGGGCAGGCTGGATAGCAAAAGCCTTCCGGTTTAATATAAAAGACGGTGGCTCTTACTGTTATCCAATCAGGCTTGTCGCCTCGACCCAGTCCTTCATCCTTGATAGCAGCAACAGTTTTGCGCTGATCAAGCCGCCCTCCACCTCCACCTTCTCTGGATATAGAGACGGCTGCTGAGTTTTTACCCCCCCGATCAAACCATTCCCGCACTTTATGCGCATCTGGATGATCAGGGTGGATGACCAATTGCGTAGAAGAGATAGTGCCCACAGACTTGCCGCTGAAATCACTGACTCGACCTGCTTTCACTGCCAACACAGGATACGCCCCTGAATCACAAAGGTCTTGTAATTCTTGCCCTTCCTTGTTGCAGTAAGCACCCCACATTGTAAGTTCCACACTTTTGCCAGACCAATCCTTCATTTGAAGACTCCTTTTCTGTGTCTCGATGCCATTCTTGCGCAATATAGTGTTGGTTGGATTGATTGACACGACCACTCCAATGATATCTATCATAGCGTTGTTTTCCAGAGTTTCAACATCAGAAATTGGCTTGAAGTCAAATACTTGCTTGGGAATCGATGAATCCTCATCATAACACGGTTCAATTGTCGTCTGTGATTCCAGAAATATCTCCCAGTCGTTCTTCAGATGGTTATACGTCTTCTGTGCCGCCTTCAAAGAGCCTTTACTGATCAAGTATACCTTACCAACTTCAACTCGGTCGTAAAATTGTTCCACAACGTTATTAAAGCACGTTGCTCGAATCTCTCCACCATCTGCATCCAGCATATCGAAGGAGCAAACTTTACCTTCTCCTTTTGCATTATGAAACCGCCGAACGTCTGACTTAGCTGTAATCCGAGCTCTGATAGTCCAACGACCTTGGTAAGGATTCAAAGCAGCAATCGGAATAATTCTGGCAGGTGCTTCATTCTTCACAATCGGCCCGCGATTGCCGTAAACGGGGGCAGGCTGGTAGGCCGCCATGGGTCGCCCAAAAGTGTTCTGTTGCTGACCTTGCTGACCATAGCCCACTCCTGCTCCATTCCCAGTAGCAGCCTTTGATACGCCAGGCTCAGGTTTCACTCCTACGCCAGCCGAGGCATATGGATTGTGCACTCCTGGAGGTGCCTGGCCCATATTAAACCCTCCTGCACCATTATCCATCCCTGTCCCCAGAGTCTGACCTAAACCACTTCCAGCGGACCTGAATCCATTGCCGCTATTCGCGGCATCCGCCACAGAAGATGGAGCGGAAACACGTGCCGGTGGCTGCTGCTGCTGAACACCCCCAGGACTGGGACCAGGGCGAAGATTAGGAAGAGCTGCTTGTTGCTCTCCACCTGCATTCAGGTGCTTCGGATCACCAATAATTTCGGCCTTCGACTCCACAACTTCCATGTTCAGCACTATGATAATCCTGAGATATATTGAAAAAATTAACCTATTAGAAATAAGTCAGAGTTCGAGACCTATTCAGCACCTGGTGGCGTTTAAAAAGCCAGATACTTCACAGTTAGGCTATAAACGACACAAGCTAGCCACTTCCAAAACGTCAAACAACTCGCTGGAACCAATTGATACTCCCAAACACTCGAGAAAACGCAGATCAACAACAACAATAAGGAAAAAAACAAAGCCGAAAACTCTAATTCTCCCTACTGCATTCCAACCATCACCATCCAGTTCCATTTTCTTAAGTAGTGCTTACTTCCTGTTCTGAACTGTGTTGCATATGTACTCGAGTAACTGCACAATCGAGCCCTTCACTGCCAGATTGTTCTTCACTTTCTCATTCAGCTGCGTCGCCAACATAGCTTGCTGCAAATTTACACCGTCTGAAAGCACAAGCCGGAACCGCTCCGCCGTGGTCTGTGCATTCCCTATCTGTCGTATGTCGACAATCTGCAAGGAAACATCCTCTAGTAAGGCCAACAAATGTACATGTAACTTCACTTCCAACACAAAAGCTTCTTTCTCCATTTAAACCTCAAAACACCGCCACATGCAGATCCCTAACCGGCACAATCCACTTCCCTCTATGCATTTCGTCCTTGCCAATCCAAAAATTGACTGCCAATTCCCTGCGGAAAGACCGCGACCACACGAACTCACTCATCCAACGTTTTCGTCCCAAAACAATGAAACGCGGACGCTCTTGGAGACTCAACCAACCTGGAGCACGGGGCGAAGGTCGATATCGCCATTGTTGAGCGCCAAGATGGCGTTGGACGTGAGCATGAGGGCCATGGCTGGCTGCTGCGGGCGAAGTCTCTCCCTCTCTCTCTCCCAATGCCAGCCTACACTAATTCAGGAACGCGGAGGAGGACCAAGGGGTCTTACACCTACTGGAAGAGAACAGAGCAACGTCATGGACACAAACCCTAGAGAGAGCCGCGCGGGGACGAGCGAGCCAAGGCAAACCGAATGGGTTCTGGTTGCGTGCTTGAATAGCTTAGCTTCAGCAGGGGGCTTCCGGAAGGGCGAACGAAGCAAGCTGCACTTCTGAAGCATCGACGCCGCAACAACCTCCGTTCTTTCTCGTGGGTGGGTTTCCCGCCGCTTTGCTCCACCGACCGACTGGGATGAAAAACTCCGTCTCTCACTTACTAAGCAGTGCACCGCAGTATTGACATTACTTACTAAATTCCCGCCGTCTCTTCATCCGCATTCAGTTCACTCGTCCGTCACATCCCTGAGTATTCATCCGAACGTACTCTCATCTTCGTTCATCCAAATACTTTATCTCGTCCAATCAAATGACGGACGAAACTCTCATGTCCCCATCCATCCAGATTCATTTATATAACATAATTCATTCATATCCCCACACAGTCTACACAAAATAGTGAAATTAGGTTGCCCCACACTAATTTCTCATATCTAACACTTTCAGACATGGTCAACTATAGTCTGGGGCAACCTAATTTCACTATTTTGTGTACATAACCTGACCTTTTTTCATCCAAATCAAATTCATCATGATCTCATTCATTCAAATTCAGTCTTGTCTCTTCAGTTGCTATGACGCCATCATAAATTTGCATCCTTAACCCTGTAAGGATGGGCCCACAACCACTTATTTCAAGCTTCAACTATCAACACTTTGTTTGCTGCCATTTTGCAAGTCGATACCAACAAAAGATTTTAAATTTATTTTTTAGAGACAAAGTCATGTGTTTGCTGCAAGTTATAAAATACTCAAATTTTTTGGGAAAAATTTGAAGTTACAATGAATTTTTTAAGAAAAAGATGAAGAAAATTCATATCAAATACATAATATACTATGGAGTCTCTAGATTCCAAACCTACCCACAAACTGGAATCTCTTATAACTCTCATCTCATTAAACAAAATGGATTGATTCAAACTTCTCCACTTCTAAATATTTCTTTAGAACCACTTCCAATTTTTTCATTTTTCAAAGAAGTGATTTTTAAAGAAGTTTTTTGAGCTGCCCGAGTTGCCTACCGAGTAATGAAAACTATATAGCATGCAATAACTTTTTAACCGTGTAGTCAAAAGTTATGAAAATTGTTGGACCTCAAAGCTACTCCTTGGGCACATGCTATATGAAATTTTCAAGAAAAAAATTAAAAATCCGTTTGTACTAAGCTGCCCAAAATCGCTATGTTGCCAAAAAATGGTATTTGGTCCTTTAGGGGTTAATTCTTTTGAGAATGGCCCTTGTATTAGCATTGTTCTATATTTAAGTATTTTTTTGGCTAGTGAAGATTTTAAAAATTCAAAATATTAACATTTCCTAGAATGTTTTTTAAGTTCTAAGTGGATAAAATTTCCAGAATTGCCTCCAATAAATTGTAATGTAATGAATGTTTTAACATTTGGATGAATTGAATGGTATTGCATTCATATAATTTGTATATTTATAGATGCACAAGCAAATAGCTTCATACTTTCAATGGAAATTGTAAGCTATGCTATTCCATGTTAATCCCTAAAGGCCCGAGGCCTTTTTTTTTGCCAAAAAATACCTAAAACTGTCATTTTTATAGCAAAGAGTAAAAAAAATTAAAAAATGTGTTTTATGTGCATCTAGCCATAGGGTCTCACACCTAACTAGTACGAGAATATGTGGAAAAAATTTCAGAATTTTTGACTGCATAGATTGCAAGATATCTGCGTTTAAAGTGAAAAAAACAAAAATTTTCAGCACATTGCAGGACTAGATTTTATGACATTAGGAAAAATTTCAAGCTTTGAGAAAGCTGCAAGTTTTGAATCCTCCGGGTGCAATTAAAGAGCAAATTAAATTATTTGTTATTATTTTTAATTTGGGTGTTGATGTGGCACTAGTAGTGCCATGTCAACGCCACGTTAGGTTAGGTTATTTTTTTTATTAGTTTTTAAGTTTTAAAATTTCTTTTTCAAAAGTAAAAAACTATTTTCTTTTGAAAAATGAATCCTTGATGGACTTCCTAAGGCCTGAAATTTTTCCTAATGCTTTGAACATTTTTAACTTAAATATTTTGCACTATAGAGTTTTGAGCTTTAAATCTTTATAGTGGACAACTGAGTTGAAAGTCTAGAGAAAAAAAATTCAAAAAAACTTAAATTTCATTATTAAGAAAATTGCTAAGTAGAAATAGGTACAAGATAGAAGGAAAATAAAAAATATTAATATCTTTTATATAGAATAAAACCTTGTGGAACATTTTTCTTTTTAAATTGTAAAGTTTGCATTCAGAAATGAATCCTACAAGTGATTTTATTCAAGAAGATGCTCTAAGTGCCCGAAAAACAAGATTGTCCATAACTTTCTCATAAAAAATCCAAATGAGATGAATCAAAGCTTTCTCAATAGACAAAAATATAATCTATAAGAAAAAAAAAAATTTAATTGCATTTTTTTGTTGCCTTCCAAATGCTGTTTTGAGTTTATTTGGGAATAACTTTTTTTCCCGGGCACCAATTAAAAAAAATTATATTCCAACAAAGCTTAGCAAATTTTCTATCTTCCAAAAAAATTTTGGAAAATCACGACAAAGTTTCAGCCTATAGGTACCTGCCCAAAATCCCATTTGTGGGACAAGGGACTTTTAGGTGTTAAGTACCAATGGCCAAGTGCACCCAATGTGTATGTTTTGTTGTTTGTTTATCTACAAATACTTGACTTTTAAAACCTTTCATTGACCAAAATGATATATTTGGCATTTTAAACAAAGGCTAGTGATTTCAATTTCGATTTATTTGCAGAGTATTAAATATATTTTCAATAACCATCATCAAATGAATGGTGAAAACTCTTTACATATTCATGCATGTTGGAATAATACATCCATTGGGGGTCATTTCAATTTCTCAAGCCCCTAAAAGTGCTAAAGGCATAGGTAACAACTCTATTGGAGGTGCTATAAGGATGTCCTCAATGCACTTTTGAATTTGTCCCTCCAAATAAACTTCTAAACTTTTCATCATTTTTAAATTAAAACTTGAAATTTCTATCATTGGAAACACATTTCAAATAAATTAAGTTGTTCCCATTATATATACCAAATAAATTTGCTATTTTGAAATATAAATTATAACAATGACAATCTTTACAAAATGAATATAGATTTTTCCATGAGTAGCATTGAAGAGAATCCGGGCCCTGTAAAAGGCCGCAAGTTTCCACAAGTTCTTCAACAAGTTTTGCTAAGCTCCCCACTGCTAGAATTGCGCCACTACAGCAAGGTGATATGGCCAAACTTTGGCCACATCAGATTGTCAAAATACATATATATTTATTTTTAGAAAAAATTATTTGTACAACTTGTATCGGCGTTCACGACATGGGGACGGATTGGGGAACAAGTTTGAAACGGCCCTTTTTTGCCCCCATATCTCCTCTAATGACAATACATATTCTCATATTATAAAAATGTAAGATTGAACTTTTAATAGAAACTAAAAGGCTAAAAAATAATGTTTGACTTTATAGCAATTGGTTGTGTCTTTAACCCCTAAAGGTCCATGCATCTCCAAATTGGGTGTGTCTTAGTCAAACTTAATTGTAACTTTGAATACAACCATTTTTTGTATTTGATTAAACTAAGAAAATGAAGTTTGACAATATCTCTTTCTACTTCATCTTTAAAATTTGAAAAAATTCAAAAATGGAAAGAAGTATTGCAATTGTAAGCTCCATGTGTTAAAGTCTAAATAACATAATATGTTGTGTTTGAGGTTGTGTTTTCATTCATATTTTATTTATTTTTAAATATATTTTAAGTTTAAATTAAAAATTTATTTAAATTTTTCATTCTAACCTTCATTTATGGTGAAAATTTCAGATTATTAGAATATGTATTATAATTGGTATAATTTACTTCCCACCTTTAAACTTTAAAGATCACAAAGATTTTAATGTTCTATTGAAAATTTGAAAAAAACAATAAAAACATATAATATTTTTTTTTATTAGCACAAAATATCAAAATTCTATAGACTACATCAATTCAATAAAAAAATGAATTTATTTTGATAACCAAATTTGACTTTAAAGTCTTTGCTATGGTTGTTTTGGGTGTTTTAAAAAATAACTAATTGAGAAATTTTCACACAAATCTTCAATGCTACTTGTAGATCTTGAGGAAATTTCAAATAATTTGAAATTTTTTTCTATTTTCACTTATTTATCTTCAATTTTTGCAATATAAATGATAACAATTACAAATTTCACAAAAAAATTTGAAATTTCTCATAGTAATATGCATTCAAGGTTTCAAGTAATAAAAAATATAGGATTGATATTCAAACACAATCTGATAGACTATATTGAACCCAAATATGATGTTTGACTAGTTGGCAATGGATGTCATCTATAACGAGTAAAATTTAGAATGACACTGTGACCTAGAGTGGTCTAATGGATGACAAAGAATCCTTAGAATTTGTACCAAAACGGAAGATCCTGCATAGTAGTTTGGTCTCCAATAAATATTTTTTTTCCTTAAATCTTTAAAGTAGATGGTTTTTATAGTGACCTACCCGTCCTAACAAGGTTAAGGGGTTAAATATTCAATTACGAGAATCGACCCATTTTTGATCCCACGTCCCATTTGGGGCAGTGTGGAGAAGTCTATTTCCAATCAATTATGAGATGAGTGAGTGATCCGGAATGGTACATTATGATTGGGCTAGAGGACCCTCAAATTTGCAACCAGCCTTTGGTTAGAATGAGGATGACCTATATGACCAATATAGAATGACCAAAATTTTCATCTAGAATATATATGTTAATTTTGTTTTGCAAAATAAAATTGTGAGAAATTATAGAATCCTCCAGAAATCTATTGCTGCACAATTGGAAATTTTTCCATTCAATACAACTGTGCTTCAAATATGTTCAGTTGCTAAAGTGGTCTCAGGAAGTGCACTGTATAGGATAGTCGTGGGTATCTTGTGTTCAAGCCCCTATAAGATGGGGGCTATGTAGGTAAATTTTTGGATTTTGATAGGACTTTATTTACCTAGATTTCTAAATCTTGGTCATTTCATAGACCCTAGGCTTCATTTTAAAAAATTTATTGCTATATTTTCGTGTATCCTATGTTCATTTTAAATACATAAGGGAAAAAAATTCATACACCTAATGGAGTCACAATGAATTCTTATCTGAAAACTAAACATTCAAAAATTGATATAAAAAACAAGATGAGTGAAAATGAGAATGTGTTTGCAATTGTGAATTGCTTGTAGACACCAAGTACATGAAAGCAAATCATACTTACCAATTGCAACTACTGTGAAGCAAAAACGAATATGAGAATAATAGTTCACCAAGTACAAACATAAAACTCAAACACTGCAAACACAAAGTTCAACCAATGACTAAGCTCATCCAACCAGTAGTCCGATAAAACACAATGCAAATACAAACACCTTGCATGTTCTAAAGCTATAGTTGAAACTAGAATTAGGGTACAACAAAACTAGTGAAACTTAAAGCATTGCAAATTGCAAGTTTGATGAAATGACTACGCACTTCCAACCACAAAGCCACTCAAACACAGAAACAAGAACTCAAGACAGAAACATACACATACAAGTACAAAACAAATTTCAAAATAGAAATGCATGTGCAACACCTGCATGTGTTTATAAACACATCACAAAACATATAGAGCAAGTGTCAAAAAATGAAGACTGCATTGTTTACAGGCCTGGATAGCAGGGTCTTAAATGCTAAATGAAAAGGCAAAGACATCAAAGAATTTGAAGTCCAAAAATGAAGGAATTGAGACAAAAAAAGATAGCATCATACGGTGATGAAACCAAAATCTTCCTGTCGTAGTGGCCACTTGCACAGTGACACAAACAAAGCACAATGAGTGGTGGCGAGAAAATAGAAGAATAACTTCTGATATTGATGCAATCATAGGATGCAAATTAGGTGCAGGGGCCTACCTCATTGAGATCCCGGAGTGACCCACGCATTTGGGCAGTTGGCTTGCCCATTTTCCTTTTTCACGCTCAGTTCAATCTGCCATCCTCCACAAAGAAGACAGCGTAATTGATGAAGCTTGAGTGCCTGCAGATCGTTTTGTTGCTCGGTGCGCAGCTTCAGGGGTAGCTCGACTTTGACTCTCTAAGACTTCCAAAAGATGTCAAAGTTCACATCAAACAAGTGCAGCACACTTTGGAACTTCTTTGCCCCCTGAAATTTGAAACCTGCGCCCTCGACATCATATGATGCAAGTCTAAGTGCTGCTAGCTGCACAGTCAACCCAGCACGTAGTCGGAGCCCCTTTGACATTGTTTCTAAAAGTGCAAAAACACGCAAGAAACCACTTCTGTCCACAGCATGGCGGTCAAAGCGGATCCACGGGTACTCAGACACCACACACTGATCCAAGACAAAGTCCAAAAGTGCGTCATTTAGCAAGACATTGCCATCCAAACCGATAGACTCCATTGCACATTGAAGCCGAGGCAAAGAAGGAAAGAAAACTTGAATTCCTACTAACGAGCGTAAAACCAAATGACTACCCTCCCAAACTAGCATAGGCACGCAAGGTGTAGGGTCGGAATTGCACTCCCTGATGGTTTGCAGAGGAAGGCGTAACGGTACTGGAAAGCCCAGTTGATACGTACGCACGCCAAGTGAATGCTCAAGTACGCAACAACAGAATCGCTACCAAAATTCAACGAGCACCGCCAAAAACAAACAGGAGGCCAGCTGAGCGATTTGGAAGACTCTAGGGAATATGCCTTTTGGAATTGAGATCCCTGCAACACCGAGTTCAACCCCCAAAGCACAAGAACACAAAAACACCTCGCCACAATGACACTGAGAAGATCACAGGCAAAAACAAAAACCACAAGAGCATGCTGGAGGAAGGATTGCCTAATCACAAGAGCATGCTGGAGGAATGATTGCCTATGAGTTCAGGATTCAAAATTGTCTCACTAACATCAAATCAAAGTGAACCGCAAACATCAAATTCTAATGATTGAGTGAAGTCAATTTTTTAAAATATTGGGCTCAAAATCTGCCCAAAATCTCCAAGGCAACTGAGTCAAGTGTGCTGTATTTTCATAAAAATACAGAATTGGGCAAGACAAAAGACTGATAGAAGTCTAGGATCACCACTATGCTATATAGTGGTTTAGGGTAAATTCATATACTTTTATTATAGTGAAGTAAGGGTTAGCCTCCCCCCCCCCAAAAGGTATTATGATGCAAATAGAAATGTCAAATAGGAATGAATTGGCCGGACTAACTAAAGGAAAAATTAAAAGACTAACTAAAGAAAAAAAATGGGAATATCAGAAAATATAGACCACAATCTTAATAAAAAAAGGGGGGATATGAAAAATAAAAAAATGGCTATCAAAAAAGAAATGGGGATATCAAAAAAAAGAAATGGGGATCTGAGAAAAAAAATGGGGATTTGAGAAAAGAATATTGGGAATGTGAGGAAAAAAATTAGGAATCTGAGAAAAAAAATGGGGTATAATAAATTCAAAAGGGAATATCAGAAGAACAAAATGGAGACCTCGCAAACAAAACAGGATATCCACCAAAAAAAAAGGGGTATGTAAGAAAATAATATGGGTACAAGGACCAAAAACCAAGAGTTCAGAATTCAGCAAAACGGATGTGCAAGAACATAAACTTTACACGGGTTAGGAGAAGAAACCAAAGATCTTGATCTCAAAACTGTAAACATCAATTGGAGTGAGAACGTGATTCTTGATGCATTCACAGAACCACGGCAGCTCCCACTTTGGCGCTGCAAATTCACTACTGCCGACATTGCCATACAGAGATCTCTGGCAGTTTCTCTTCAGGTACAAAATTTGGCCATTAAAAGTGAAATTGAAGTCACTAAACAAAACAAAAAATGAACAAGCAATGAAGTGGCCTAAACTTCAAGCAAATATGAGGAACTCTACAAATCTGCAAGCAAGATGTGGCTACTCAATTGTATTCTTAGTGACGTATTCATTAAAATTATCTGCATCAGCACGGTCCAAAGTATAAACTCCAGTCTCAGAGTTATAGAAAAGAGTAACATTAGTGATTACCGCCTCAAGGCTAATGTATTTAGAGTCCGTTAAGTCGTACTTAAATTTATATTGAGCCGTGGTTTTAGTATAATAATGCAAAATCACTTCCACATTTGAAATTGGGACCCCTTTTTTACTTGTACTTACCTCACGATTGGCAAGATCCAAGGAATGCTTCAAAGATCCCCATGAGTTCTCCCCTGCGTGCCTTCACAGCTTTTGAATTCTTCCAACCCACCAGGTACCTTCATTTGTACCACAAGTGGTGGAACTGGCACTGCCAGACTTTGCAGCTCGAGACCTGCCCCGTTTTTGGCTGCATTCACTGTGGAGGCCCTAGAAATAGTGGAGTGTTGTACAAAATAGACACCAACATCCAAGCCAATCCCAACAAAATATGTATTGAAACATTCAGCTGCACTAAGGTAATCTTCACTATTATTACAATACAATGATTTCTTCATACAAGTCAACTTATCTTTGGACAAGAATGGGTTATCATTTAGCTGTCCTCCCAACTTTGACTTGAAGATTCGATTTCCATTGAATTTCACGAATGCTTCCACTTTAGCTGGGATGGAAATTGCAGAAACCTGTTCTTTGTGGTGGCTTAACAATTCAGGAATGACATTGCGAACTTCACTCTCCATGACCATGATTGCTAGCACTCCGTCATCAATTATATCGTCTTCCAAGTCATTGGTTGTACCAAGTCCAAGCTCACCCAATTCCACACGTCGCTGGAGCTCTTGCTCCTCCTAATTCAAATCTTCTCGTAAGACTTCCATGTCGCCATCCTTGCCACGAACTGGTTTGGAACCTGTAGCAAAGGCAAAAGACTATTTATCAGTCATTTTTGCAAGCCATGGTTTGTCAAACCAAACCTTATTCCTTGTAGGAGCCTGAGGATTGGGGGCCATGTTTAAACTATTGACCATCCTCTACGCCTCCCTCAAACCCTCCTTCAAGGCTGTGACAACATCCTCATTAGTAGAAATCGCACTATAGTCTCCTGTATTAGGCTCCACTTCGTCTTCTTGTAGTTTGTGGAGCTTTGCCCAGATGTTGTTCATCTTGTTGTGAGCCCGGGCAAATTTCGATTCATTTTCACCATATTCCATCTGCAACAAGTGTTTAACTATGTTTGCGGCACCCAACAATTCTTGGAAATCATATGCCCGCTCTATTCCTACCATCCCCCCTATCTTGGAGAAAAAGACCTCACAGGAGTCATTGCCAGTCAAGTGCAATGGCACAGTCAGGTGAGGATAGCAATCACGGAAATGGCAAATTAACAAAACAACAAAGTGGCAAGACAATTGAACATCCAGAAAGCATTGCTGGCTCACAAAGTGCAGCTTGGGATTCAAAGGTTCAGTATTCCCTAGCACACCAGGATTCCCATGCTTTAGCTACAACTTCTAGAGACGGAAAATAAACAACACCTTACTTGCTTTCTGGATCTAAGCACGAAGATCATGACGTGGGGAAAGAAAAATGTCAATGTAATCGGCACAAATCTTGAGGTACATCTCAGTTCCCAGCGTCCGTTTACAGTGCAAATCAGAGGATAAGCGAAGGGAGCATAAACAAGAACGAACTTTCTGTGAACATAACCTCTGAGCACTGGCCTAATTCTGCTTGTCTTTTCTATCGTAGTCTTCTTGAAGTAACCCGTGTTCATCTATAGTGAACCTATTGAAAACTTTACAGATTTGTTGCTAAAATGCCATATCAGCACCTAATCTCAAAGTTCTAACATTACTGTCAAGTGGATTTAGCAATTTCTTATTGTTGTGGATGTAATCTTGGTCATGCAAGCCGGTAGCTTCTCCGTTTGCATTCACCGCTGAGCTAAAAATCCAGCCCTCCCAATCCATAGTTAACCTCCGGCCATCTAAACCTTGGTAATCTAAGAGCATCAATTGGCGTCTACGTGAGTCCCCATCACTAGCGTGGCCAATAATGGGACCCAATGCAGCATAACAATGTTGGGACCACAAGTTGTCAATTTTTTTCCATTGTTCTCTTAGCCAGCCTGAATCAAAACAGCTACAGGTACAGCAAGCCACCAATACTAATCGAGGAAGTTTAGGGTGCAAAGGTTAACTCGACAATTACTCTTGCAAATCCCCCCATTTTGTCTAGCCTAAATGAGTCTACCATTTTATTATAGCCTACCTATCCCACTCCAACAGTTGGCTTGTAATCAGTTACACATTTGGGATTTTCTATGGGACCATAGAAACCCACAAGAGTATCCAACCTTGCCTCCCAAGAAACTCGGCCCCTCACCTTTGTTTTGTCTTCAGCCTAAATTAGAGGGACTGGCCCAGAGATTCCATTTGCACCTTTGGCATCGATATAGATGCTGGCAATTGATTAGAAAATTTCAGTGTGCTCTCCACAAATGAACGTCACTCCCTTTCTAGACTCCCTAAGAATGCTACCATAACTAGGACCAGCAAAATTGAGAGAAAACAAATCACACAGACGTCGCTTCCTATAGATCCTCATTGCTTGTGAAAAAGCATTTCGTATTTTCACTGTAGTGATTCCTTGAATCCTTATAGTTGAGATTATGGTGGTAGTTTATGAAGTCCCACAGTGCATGCTTTCCTCCAAAGGCTCTGATCTTGTGCACACTGATAATGTTGTTACAAAATTTTATAAGATTATTATCTGAAGAGGCGTTCATGGCACTTTCATGCAAAGTAGGCCTTCTAGCTTTCAACTGTGCAATCCGTGTTCTTGCATGCCAATAGTGTAACTTTTCTAAACACAACTTCTTTGACAGATTCCTAGTATGTTTACACACTTTGTATGCAAACAAGTAGCCTAATCAGATGCCTCCACTAGTGCTTCTTTGCCCCCTCTTAATGACTGCTTGGTCCTCTTTTTTAATTCTCATTCTAAAATCATCTTCAAGTGGTATGAGTGCACACGTAGGGCAAATCAGATTTGTAAAAGGCACCTTGCACACAGACAAGCAAGAAGAATTCCTATGGCAAAATGCACCCTTCACCTCGACTGGAACACCTTCAATCTGAATTGAGGTAGTAAAATGTGGTTCCGAATACTAGTTAATACCCAAGTGGCAGTCATTCAGCAAAGCATTAACGACATATGAATTACCACCATACTCAACATTTGGACCCCTAAAACCGTAGCACATCAGACCAGCAATAAAGGTTTTATCCAAGGATTGTGACATACTTGGCAAACTAGCTGATGAAGTTGGCATAAACCAGGAGTGGAGGTCACTTTGATTGGAGTGCAAACTAGTTGTTGTGGACCTGCTTGGGTGTCTAGGTCGATCAGTCCTTATGGGTTCTTTTGTTGGTTGCAAATCCTCTACCGCCTTCTGGTGTGCCAATCCACTCAAATGATTCCACAAATTAACCTCCAATGTCTTCCGCGGTGGACAGAGCACCATCATGCCCCTGCAATACAGACACTTGACTTTGAACTAGTAGCACCTTGTATTCTATACCGTCAAATTTCCAAGGACTTTGAATTTCTGATGCCCTTTTGGAAAAGTAGCATTCACCCGTTCCATTATGTCGACCCTCACCAAAATCAGGTCTCTGTGATCTTTGGGTGTTAACGTAATTGCTCTTCCGTTTTTGGCCTCAGATTGCGGGTGGTCCTCGAAATTGATATTCTTTGTAGCACAGTAATTCCTGACATGCGCTGTGCTTATAACATGCAACCTCCTAAAGTTGTTGAATAAGTTATCAGTTTGTGCTTTTGTCTGCTCCTTTGTGGCACCACTGCAATCTTTCTTGCATTCTGCGCTCCACAATTTCACCACCCCGCTGCCATTCAAGTCGAAAGTCTTCAAGCACCACTCATGGTCCTCCATTGCGATCCGCTTCAACTCTGCCCTGAGCTTCTTTGCTTGTTCCAAATAACGGTCCATGACTTCATTCGGAAGAAGAACAAATCTCAAGGGATTAGATTTTGCTGGGTTGTTGTCTATCTCAAAAGAATCCACGTCCGCACTGCCGTTCACCCTTGATGAGCCAATGGGCAGATTCGTTGCATCCACATTGTCAACATTGACTGAAACTACTTCAATTTCTTGTTCCGCGCTAGGAGCAACCTCCACGGCACCAACAATGAACGATCCATCTCCAATTCTACGGCGTTTTTGTGCATCGAGCTCCCCTTCTCCCAACCTCGGGGGGTGCTGTGCCTTAAAAAAATAAGGATATATGAGCGACCAACCACTATTTTATAGGGGGCTATTACTTTTTTCTTTTTCTTTTTTCACATGCTACAATTATGTAATTTTCTAATTTGGGTTAATAGAGAAGGGGCTTGCATTACTTACAATTCCAATTTTCTATGAATAAATGATATGGTAAATTAGATTGAAAAATTATTCTACTATAATTTTGGCCCAAAATTGAATGGGGTGGTTTGGTTTAGGGAATGTTCTCGACATATATAATGCAGCATGGACCCAAAAAATGTTGAGAAAATTTCAGGCCAACGACAATTTAAGTTACAACGAAATTTGACAGAAGAAAGCTTTTACTCCAAAAAAAACTTTGGTGTCACCCTTTACTTGATATCTCACAAGATTCAGTCTTATGTGGGAGCTGTATTAGGACACACATCAAACATAGTTTTCGTACACAATGATGGAGTAAGAAAAATAATGCTCATTGTGTTTACAAACACAGTGAATGGGACCAAAGTTAGCATATTATGTATCCATGAACATAATAGAAGTTAAGAAAAACAATGTTCTCATTGTGTTTACAAACACAGTGAATAGGACCAGAATTTGCACATTATGGGTCCATGAACAAAACTAAGGCTAACCTACACTACTGTAACCGGTGCTCAAAATCCCCTGCACCTGCATTGCAACAAACACACTTGCATCAATGGAAATGTACACCAACTATGCTAAAACGAAATGCATTCCAAGTTCCAGCATGGCGACAGGTTGTAAACAAAAAATGTGTACATACCTGATACTCTTCAAAGTCCTACGTGAGGCCTGAAGGTGGATACGCATCGATGATTCTCCTTCACTCCACAAAAGCCCACCAGTCCATCAGACTGAGCGTCCCAAGATATACGAGCCTTGACTTTTGTCTCGTCCTCCGCCAAGATGACAGGAACAGGTCCTTCTACTCCGTGATTCGCTTTGGCCTCCCTGTAAATGTCAGCCACAGCAGCAAACAACGCAGAATGCTCCCCAGCAATGAATTGAACCCCTTTCTTATTTTCCCGTTTAGTACAATCATACGACGGCCCACCAAAATTCAAGGTAAACAAATCACACATTTGCCTACCACCATATATCCTCATAGCTTGAGCAAATGACTTTGAATTTTTGGAGAATCTGTGACCCTGCCTCACACGATTTAAGTTTGTGGCAACGTCCCTGAGGAAGTCCCACAAAGCTGGCTTTCCCCCGAAGGTGTTGGTTCTGTGAGCCGCCAATATGTTGTTACAAAAAGAGAGAACATCTTTTCTATTAAAATTTTCTACAGCACTAAGTTTCAAACCACGCTGACTTACTTTCAATTGCACGACCCTAGACTTCATGAGCCAGTGCCTAGCCTTTTCATCACGGTATTTCCTGCCTAACATCCTTGACTGTGAGGCCAGTTCAGTGATCTGTAGATAGCCTATCCTTCTTCCTTGCTGTATATCCCTGCGACCACGCTTGACAAGAGCACGACCTTCCCTTTGTACCCTAAGTCTGAAATCATTGGCTTGCTCAATTTCCATGCAATTGGAACAAATGAAATTCGTAAAGGGTTCTCCCGTGGCACACAACCGTTTACACTGTACATGCCGGAAGCACCCTCTTATAAGAACAAGTTGACCTCGAAATACAAAATCGGCAGTTGTGCTTGGCTCCGCCATCCACACCGATCCAATCTTTGAATCATTCTGCAACGACTCGACTCTATAGGACTTCCCAGCGTACTCAACGATTTTCTTCCTAAATCCCCAACACAGCAACGACAAAATAGAGTCAGAGTGCATACCTAACGGAGATTCTCCTGCTGCTTCGGAACCTACACTGCCTGAACTATTGAACCAAAAATGGAGGTCGCGTTGATTGCCGGTGGTCGACCTCGACCTTGCGGTGGGTCTCCCTCGTATTCCGGAGCTGACTGCACATGAACTCTTCGACGAACTGCTTGCCGCAGCCAAGTCTTCACAGCACTTCGTATGAACCAGGCCATGGACGTGATTCTCTAAGTTCTGTCTAAGGTTCCCCTTCTGCGGGCACAGGAGCAATAGTTCTCCATCGAGCTTGCAGCGCACCTTGAACCAAAAGGACTTCAACTGGGGAACACCCACATCTCCGACTATTACAAACGGAGGATCATTTGAGGAGATCAAGTCATTCACACTTTGAAGAATGCTAACGCCTTCCTCCACAAGTCGCCGGTGATCTGCTGGTGTCAAAATGATGGGTTTGCTGGACTTGCCCTCCTTTGGGTGGTCGCTGTACACTAAACCCCTCTTCCTGCACCATTGCTTGATGTGGAGAGCTGAATGTAAATGACTCTTCTTGAAATTTGCAAATAGGTTTTGCACTGCAATCCGGGAGTGATCACGGCCCGTACCCCCAATTTCTCTCTTATACTCCCCGCAATATATCTTCACAACAGCCAAGCCACAGTGATCGTAAGTTTTTAGGTCCCACTTGTGATCTGCAAAGTCAAGTGACTCTAGCTCCCTTCTCAGCTTTTCTGCACCCTGCTTGTAATTCTCAAGCACATCAGTGGCTAACAGCGTGGATTGTAGCAGGGTCTCCTCGAGCACATCAGTAGGTGACAGTGTCGGCTGTAGCTTAGCCTCGTCGTCTTCAGGAAATTTTGGAACTTCAGTGGGATGCCCTAAACCGGCAGCTCCTGCCTCCTCCAACGTCCGTGCAGCACCGGCGTGCAAGACATCCGTGCCACACGGTTGGACACCTCCCAAACCCGTAAGTTGCCCTGGCTGCTCCGCTGCCAAGTCGCTGCTCCTCGTGTCGGCTTGGTCCCCAACACGACACCGCTTGCGACGTCCGGCGTCGCCCTCCACCGACGGAATTACATAAACGCGTTCTTTAACCGGGTTCATGGCCTCGAACCGCTTTGCTATTCGGCATGCATCATCTAAGTCCCAAAAAAGGAAAGGCCACTCCACGCATTCCCCGTTCTCCAAACGCATGCGCAAATCCGCATAAGTATCGCTGGAGTTGCAAAAAAACGGACTGAGTAGCTCCGGCCGCCCCACATCATCCTCCACAGAGTACAATCTGATCTTGTAATTGAGCGCCATCATCCACGCCCCTAAACCCTGCGTTCAACAAATCAAATCTGTCATTACACCACGCAGCACATCTGGATCCAGAACGCAAGAGCAACGCACCCTAAACCCTGAAAGGTAAACCACAAATTAACAAGAGCCTGAAGACCACAAGACAACCGCAATACAAAACCCTACGTTGCCCAATTCAGAGACTAGCAATACCTCAAAGCAGCAAGTGCCAAGATGATCGCAGCGACCCCAGGCACCATGTGACGCTGTCACGCAAGAAAAAGACACAGAAAAAACAATTCCCCAAACCCTGAAGTCGTAAAGCCTAAAACCAAAACACAGATCTGCACCAAACCGTGACGGATTTGGAACAAAACGTAACGAGGGCTGCTTGGGGATGCTCCCAACGAACCAACCGTAGCCAAACAACAAAATTGATTGCACAAACCCGTAGCCAAACAACAAAATTGATTGCACAAACCGTAAACTCTACACGCACAACAGAGATCCAACGAAATTGATTGCACAAACCGTAAATCCTACACGCACAACACAGATCCGCCCCAAACCGTAACGAGGGCTGCTGTGGGACACCCGAAACTGAACGGGCGCACAAACCGTAAACCCCGTATCCAGCAAACTGAGGTCCTTGCACAAACCCTCCACCTCGTCCAAAGCAAATTGATTGCACAAACCCTCCACCTCGTCGACAGCAAACTCAGGTCCTTGCTCACGCCACGGCCGGATTCTTGCACACGTCGGGAGATTGCACCCAGTCCCGACCAATTGAACAAACCCTAAACCTCTTCCTTGCAAACTCAGACGCAACAGTCGGCTTCAAGTAAACTGACCCCTAAGCCGAGTTGAGCCAGATTGCCCTGACCCCTAAGCCGAAAATCCCATCATTGAGCCAGATTGAACTGACCCCTAAGCGCAGTAAACCATCACTGAGTACCCTAAACGAGATCTGCACAATCTTGTATTCTGTAATATTAAATCATACTCCGTATTAACTTACAGTAGTCAGACCCTAAATTATGTATCCATGTACAATGTATAACACTTAGTTGTAAGAGTAGTTAAGTCACTGTAGAAATCCGAGAGTCTTACATGAACTAAGATGTATATTTCCTATAGTACAATAAGCAATTTCAGACATTTGGCCAAAGAATTTAATATAAAGGGGGCTATTTTAGTACTACTGCATTTTCTAATGGGGCCTATTATTCCATACCCTATAGTACTTTAAAGACATCCAATGCCATATTCTATACCCTATAGTACTCTAAACTCTTTTATAATTTTTAGCCCAAATGAATAAAAAATACCCTATCATTTTTTCGCTCATAGTTTGCTAATCCGCCCGATGACTATACCCCCCGAGCTCCCAACCGAATCATGTGAACTGATGAAGAGAAATCGTTGAGGCGCTCCAACTTTCTCCTCACCTGATGTTTGTCTTCCGCGTCCCAAAAATCAAACGCCCATTCCAAAATGTGATTGCTCCCTAATGTAAATCACAATGCCTCTAAAGTAACAGCACCTCCCACATCCACCTTTCCAAAATACTCTGCATCTGCAGCATCCGCCTCTAGAGTTCACAATGTGACCTGTCTGGAACAATGGCAGCCATAGATTCAAGCGATTCCAAAAAACAAGCCACCCTAAATCCCAAGACCCTCTCTGTTGCTTGCAAACATGAAGCCTCACCTCGCTCAGTTGAACCAGGAACCCTAAGACTGATTAATCAAAGCTTAGTCCAAAATTTGTGTCACCAAACCAAGAAAACAAAAGACGTTGTGAAAAAACCTTCCTGGTTGCACTTGAACGGCAGCACATATCCTAAACCCTAGAACTACCTTCACACCAAAGACTGACTCCACAAGAAACAAACCATAAAAACAAAAGACGCTACAAAAAAACCTTCCTGGTTGTACATGAACGACAGCACACATCCTAAATCCTAGAACTTACTGCCTTCACATCGAAGATTGACTCTACAAGAAATTTGGTCATTCAAGTCGATGCTGTCATCTATGAAGTCCAGTCAAAATTTTTTTTGTTCATTTGCAGGCTCCAACGACTCAATTTGTACTATAATTAAGAAGATACAGCTGAGATACAGTTCAGATATAGTAAGACACTGGATCCAACTTTGGATACTTCCTATAAACTACAGTACTTTATACCTCTAATAAAAGTTTAGATTTTTTTTATATTTTTTGGCAAGGCTATTGTAGAACTAAAAAAAATGTAAAATTCTTTATTATCTTCTACCCTTTGTTATTTATAAAGTCCCAAAATCCATTATGATGATGCTAATGTATTTCCAAGCCATGTTGAAAATTTAGGACCAAGGTAATTATAATAACCCTTTGTTTGATTGCACGTGTACCAAAAAAAAAAGGGAGTGCACTCCCCAAGAAAAAGGTTGGAAAAGGGTTGGCTCCCTAACCTCCCTTATTAGAATTGAGGCACAAATGAGTCTTGAGCCTTCGGATTTCCATAACATTATATACCAATGCTGGGGGGGGCCCTTTTGCTCCCCTCCAAAGCTGGAGCTTCCATCACCAAATCAAGAAAAAACAAAGCTCCTTAAATCAGTTGGTTACTTGACTTCGAGCAATCTTTGTACAAAAATTGAACCACCCCATTGAGATGTAGACCTGTTCAACTCAAATCCAATCTGATGCAAGCAATTTTAGATTGATTAGACCAACAAGATGCTTGGAATTATAACTATACCTCCTCCCAGGCATCCAGGAGGAAATTATCCCTTGTCAAAGGGGGAGGGATACAACCCATTCATAATGTTATGTCAGTCGTTCAAAAGTCAGCCACGCACAAAACACATTAAATTGTGCCATTGAAGGTGGGCCCAATGGATAAACTGGGGATTCTTGAGGATAAAATTAAAAAGAAAACTCCTATATTTGAGCCATGTCTAGGGTTATTTTCTAGCCCCCCTAGCTAATTTGGGGTCTGTGATTGCAAATGTAAACTCAGAATTTGCAAAAAAAAAGTTTGTGGCAAATAAAAAATTCCTGTGTTTTCCCCGGGATAAATTCGACCCGCATGGCCCACATTTGATGGCCTAAACTGACCGGTGGGCATTTGGAGAAGCCATGGCACTCAACGACTCCCAGGATGATATTTATCGTCAGTACAAGTGAAGGGGAGTCAGTCACTCAGGCAGTGCCTCGAGGACCCTCCACGTTTGGATGCTATCAAGCATACATCCAATGCCGTCCGTCCATTCCCACTCCAGTGTAGTACTGTACTGTCAGATACATCCCCCCTTTTTGCGAAAACGGAATGTCGATCAGCGATTGCTCCTTCCTGCACTCCCTCGATCTCCAGGCAAGCCAAGCGAAGAATTGGGGTGCCATTCCTGTCAAGAGGGGTTGAAGCTTCCGTAAAGTGCTTGGAGATCACTCAAGCTCCGTTGTCGAGCTGCCGTTCTACTCGGGCTTCAATCTATGCAACTTCAAAAGCTGGAGGGCCGGATGGACAGGGCATGCATGACTTAATTAGATATTGGACGCAGGCTAGATCATAGATCATAGAGCGAGCCAGGGCAGTACAGCACTTTTTTTCTGTCTATCTGTGCTTGCATCAGTCTTCTGTTCTGTACATGGGATCCCAGATTCGTTTGGAATTCTCTCGGCCCTGACCTTTCTTGTCAATCCTGGGAATGAATTTCATGATGCAATTGCCTCATTGCTTCCAGAATTGAAGAAGACCATCAATTAATTGCATTGCTTGTAATTAATTAATTAATTAATTTCGCATTGAATTAACTGATTTTGGAACATTTCATAGGCTAGGGCATGATTGAGGAGCATCCATGGGGCAGATTGCGAATTTCCCGAGCTCCTGGAGCACTGTCACGGATTCGTTCATTCTGAGTTCCGATCATCGGCCAAACTTGGGTTCCGATTCGGACCACGACGACATTCCAGTGATCAGCCTCAGGCCGTTTTTTGACGTCCTCGGTGCAGAGCTCACCGCGGGCCACGACTGGTCGGCTATGGCTGCTTCCTTGACCGAGCGTTCCGAAGACCCTCGGCTTAGCTTCCTGGTGGCTGCAATTGGAAGCGCCTGCGCAGAGTGGGGCTTTTTCCAGGTCGTCGACCACGAGGTCCCCCCGGAGCTTCTGCACGACGTGAAGAAGATGGCCAAAGCTTTCTTCACACTTCCTCTCGAGGAAAAGCGGAGAATTGGCCGAAGCTTCGACCGCCATCTCGGCTACAATGACTCGGAGCTCACCAAGAACACGCGGGACTGGAAAGAGGTTTTTGATTATGCTTTCCTAGGGTATATGGAAATGCCCGAAACTGTGGAAAACGATTACAGGTAAGCCGAAACTTAATTTCCATTGCTTGATTTAAGTTATATGAAAATATTTGGGAGACCTAATTCAACTCAACTCCTGTGAACTGGGGTTACGGAAAGAATTTCTTCAGGAACTGGCAGTCTACTCCTTCAAGACACGTATCTGGCATTTCAAATGGGTCATTGCATGTGGACTTATCTCTTCTTCGGAATCTACACAATGATCAACCCTCAAACGTCCTGCATCTATTAAGTTTGAAATGATGTCTTTTGAATATTGAATTGAATATTGAATTTTTAATCAATTGATTTTATCAATGAATATTGCCATTGTTTCAAAATATGACATAAGAGTTTGAATTTCAAATTTATTTCTAGATTTTGAATGTTAAAGATGAAGTAAAGATTGTATTGTATGGAGCAACATACCTAAAATGAATATTTTGACATGATTGAAAATTTGGAATGAAAAGAACATCATATTTAAGGAATATTATTTTTGGAGCATTTCGAATGCTCATATCTCACCTGATTTTATTTATTTTTGTGATTTGACGAATTCAGCAGATGATTGCTAGAATTCACATTTCTCTGTGGATTGACTAAAATTGTCATTTGGTGGCACTAAATTTGAGATTTGTGTCTGGCGAACTCCCCAATGGGACCTGTGGGTAGTTGTTTCACACCTTCGCTTCACCCACTTCTGCAGTTAGCTTTAATTTTGTCTACGATCTCAAAACGTTCTTAAATCCTCGTCTGCTCGTGTTGTGCAGGAGTGGGAGATACTCTGAAACCACGGTGAAAAGCTACAATCAGTGGCCTGCAAAACCGGAGGGCTTACGAGAAGCATGTGAAGAGTACACGGCCGCAGTGGCCCACCTGGCGAATCTGTTGCTCGGCCTCGTTACTGTCAGTCTTGGCTTGCCTTTCAATCTCTTCCACCACTGCTTTGACAAGGAGAATACCATCCGTACGCGCTTGAATTACTATCCTCAATGCCCACTCGCCAGCATGGTCTGTGGTGTCAATAGGTATGACAGTTTAATCTCAAAAGATCCCGTATTAGATTCACAAAATTTACTTTAATAGAACATTAGATGATTATTAGGATCATGTAAATCAATGTCAAGCTAATGTTGAGGTAATGTTAATATGTACCAATGCAATACCGAGCTGATGCTAACATTAACACCATTACACTAACATCAACTTAAATATTCACTCTGCATGGGAACTATATGAATCTAATCCTTGTTAACATTAAGAACTTTGTGAGGTGAGTTCACTAGAGAGGTGTTTTGTGATTCTATCTATCCACCTTAGAGCACATATAAAGTTTTCCCAGATCCCACCTGATTTCCTCCGATAGTATATGCCGATATGAGTTGAACGATATGGCTTTTGGCTGATTTTTGAAATCACTGTGTATTTCTCAGGCATATTGATTCAGGGGCACTTACGGTCCTTGCACAGGATGACGTCGGAGGTTTGCAGGTGAGAGGTTTTTCAAAATTCTGAAAAACAACTACTCAAGGCTCTTTTGTGGCATTTTTTATGACTTGATTGTAGGTCTTTGTAAACACTATGTGCTTATTCTTGGTGCATGCTAACTGTAGTTCATGGTGGTCATGAAAATCTGTAGTTTCCAATTTGCAAGTATATGAAAGTGATTAATTTCTTGGTTTCATTTCGTTCAGGTCAAGCGGAAGGACGGACAGTGGATAGCAGTGAAACCTCGCCAGGATGCATTTGTGGTCAACGTGGGGGGCGTCTTCCAGGTCTGGAGCAATGACAAATACTGCGGAGTTGAGCATCGTGTTGTGGTGAATGAGACCAAGGAAAGGTTTTCGATTCCTGTGTTCTTTGATCCTGATATCAAGACTGATGTATTTCCAGTCCCGCAGCTTCTTGATGAAACGCATCCAGCGCATTACCAACCCTATAACTGGGGCTTTTTCCGGAGGACCAGAAATAATGGCAACTTCAAGCAGCTGGGAGAGAACATTCAGATTTACCACTTTGCAATCTAGGGGTCGTCAACCCAATGCATCTGATCACAAGAGATTTTGCAGCTAGATTTCTCATCTGAAAGATTTGTACATATAGGAGCTCCAGCGGCCTGTCTAGTTTAAAGGGTCTCAGAGTTGTCATACATCAAAATAGACTACGTAATTATTGATGAGTATTGTAGATATAGATACATTTCTGTAGGAGAATGTACATTTTCATATCTGCTGTATGAGTAGCACAATTAGCCTTGAAATATTAGCGTTATGTTTAAATTAACTCCTAAGAACTCATGCGACTATTTTTTGGCATTATGATACATTTCTCTTGTAGCTTGTCAAGTTAACTTTCAATAAAAAAAAAAAAGAGCTCTTGATTGGACATAAATTTGCCCTTGTGTGAAATTTCTAAGTCAAATATTTCAATACATGTCCACTGTGGGAGCCTTGAAAGACAAACTAGCAAGTGCCACTTTCTGTCTCTGGCCGGGCGCCGCCGGGCTTGCAGAAGACTGCGACATTCGGACGGACGTTCTCTTGCGAGATCTCATGTTCCCAGGACTGGCCTGCATCCTGCTCCGTGGTCTCCGCGGCCTTTCTCCGAACAAGGGTGCCCGTGGGCCACTGAAAGCACTGGAGCGGATGCAGTGGGTTCTCCCCATTTGTTCAAAAAAAAAAGAAAAAGAAAAAGAAAGCACTGGAGCGTGCCTGAAGAATCGCGCTCAGCAGTAGCCCTCCCCTGTCCTGCTTTCTGGGAGAAGGCGTGTTGGGGCGTGCGGACAAGACGGAAACGCACTTGCGCCATCACTCCTGGCCTCGGCCATGGTGGCCCTGTGCACTAATAAGCTTACTCTTATCACTCCTCTGCGGTCTCCTCCTCTGCGGTCTCCTCTTCTGCGGTCTCCTCTCCTGCAACGTGCCCCAAAGAAGCAACAGCTGCAGCTCTTCATCTCGCATCCCCAACTTCTGCCTCTGTCACAGTTCTCACGTCGCTGGCGCTTTAACAGCAGCAGCGGCAGCGTTTCACCGGTGTCTATCAGGACCATGTCGTCTGCGCCCGCAGCTTCTGCTGGTCAGACCAACATTTGGATTACGTGCAACAGTCTGTCTTTTTGCTGCTGCTGCGGATGATTATATATTTCTTGAATCATTGACAAGTGTCACAGCTGGAATCCAACAGATGAAGTCGGGCACAATCCCGTCCAAGAAATTGGTCCGGGATGAGTTTCACCAACCCTTGGAAACTCGTACGAGATAATGACCCAGGCCACTTTAATTTCATGGTTCTTGTCAGAATTTCGTGTGTTGTTTCTTCGCGAAATAGGTGCATTGGGGCCGTTCTACGGTTCCTGTCGAGTTCGTGAGGTGTTCACGGTCGTACAGAATCGCCTTGTCTAGTACGTCCTGTCTGTCATTCGCGAATTAACAATTTTTTCGAGGAGACAGACCTGGATTTTTGTTGTTTCATATTTTGGATACAATTAGTTGCTTCTCCTGCCATTTATAACCGCTGAAAGCATGTCCCTACGCTAGCTTAAGTATTTGTTCCTGTAATTGCTGGCACTCTGCAGAAGGGTCGGCACCTTCTACGGACGAGTTTCCTCCGAATGGCGAGGCGAAGATTGAACTGGGAAATCTTGCGGCTTGCATTCTGCCTCACATACTGAATCTGTAAGGTGCAGGGCTCTCATGTAGGGATTTTTATATTTTATATTTGCTTTTTTAACTAATCATGAAAAGATTTCCCAACCTCCAGTTTTGGTGAAATCGAACTCGAACCTGGTTGACGCTTACTCTTTTCTTCAATAGAAAATTGTTCGTTCTCTCTCCTTACTGTATTAGAAGACGTCCAATCATACAATTGTTGAGATCAACTTAAGTATTTTGCAGTACGTTTTGGTTAAGTGATCCGTTCATGTTCACTCTGGTGGAAGCAGGTATAACTGCACTGCAACCTCCGCTGACTACGAAATATACGATCCCAAGGCGACATTCGAGGATCCTCTTATGCAAGCCCACGGGTATGCGCCTTTGCCGGTTGGAAATGCATTGGGTTTGTCTGGATTTCAGAGTCTATTTATCAGGGATACCTGAACGCGCAAGGGTTTTGGTCACTGAGTTTACTGAAGAAGCTTGTGTTTGGTGTTTCTGTGCAGTGTAAAGCAGATAAAATCGGCGTTTTATTCGATCCCCAAGGTCGTGCTTTACTAATTGGGAACCTTAGAATACTTTAGTTTACGTGGAATAGTCTACTGCTTATTGTTATCCTGGAACTTGTTCTGTAGAGGCATCTGAATTCTAATATACCCCCGCACGGTAGTGGGAAGGTGAGCAGGGTTCCTTGAATGGTATCGTTTTTAGATCGATGACCGTAACTATGCGTTTGTGCCCGGATTGTGGACGGTCGACTGACGTATACTCAGGACTTCTTTGCAGGTTTTCAAGGAAGCGAAAATGATCGAGTACACTGTTACAGAGGAGGAATCTGCACCCAGCTCTGGCGAGGTAGCCAATTTGATTCATCTGGGTTTGCCTGCATGGTACCGTACATGCTTAAGATGCCCTGCTCTGACTTCCACTGGAATTCATACTTGGCTATGTTGCAGATTAAGATCGATAATCTGCAGAGATATAAGTTGGGAGGGAAGACTATTGATGTGGTGTCCCTCATCTCGTTGCAGGTGTGTCAAAGTTGATCATTTTGCAGTCGTTTTATTATGTGGAGACATTGTCAACACGTTCTGACTTCTGAGCACCTTCCGTTGGTTTATATTACTTTAACTCAAAGCATGGATATAGCAGTTTCGTTCACGAGGTCTCCTCTGGAATGCTAGCATCCTGTACTTCTTTCACTTAGATCTAATTTTTGGTTTGAGTATGTGCAGTCAGCATCTAGCGGCATCAGTTCTTGAGATCTTATCAGCTTTCAAATGACTTGGACTTGACTTTTGTTCTACTTCCTGCAGGTCGAAAATGGAAAAGTGGTTCGCCATGTTGACATGTGAGTGTTATCATATCCTCTATTACCAAAATAGTATGGCCTTCAGCGTGATTCGTAGACAATATCAGATCATCAGCACAATTTTTAGGCGCTCCTTGGTAATGGAAATCTGTTTTGGGGCTCCACTGAATGTGATAATTAAATGTCTGGACAGGTGGAATAAGAAACCATTGTTGGATCGGAACACAATCAAGGTACCTTTGGTGGGTCGCTTGGTGGAAAAGCTGCGCCGAGGTAACATGCTCGTCACCCACCTCTTAATGGGTTCTGGAAAGGATCCTACTCCTCACTCTTGATCCATAGAATTCCAGCCGAGCTATGGCAAAGAGGAGCGCAGCTATGGACCGTGTGTTGGATGTGACTCACAGGAGTACATGTGAAATCATTCATTAAGAATCTGCCTCTCTGCATTGTGGACGAGCACTTCATACAGGGATTTGGGTTTCATGTATCATAGCTGCAACAAGGTTCGAACACCTTCCAGAAAATCTGGGAAACACTTGTACCATGCTTTGGTTGGAACACTACATTTGAGGGGTGTACTATGTATTACCCTACATGTAGGTCAGTTTTGTAAATAATTAGGGAAGAATTGGAACATGTCTAAAATTTGAAAAATTGTACACCTATTTCTGAAAATCTGAGAAAATTTCATTGTTGCCAGTTCTGAATATTAAAAAAATTATGCTTGAGAAAATTTAGAAAAAGGAACACATTTACACATGAACAGAATTTTTTTTCGAAAGTGAGGAGTGTCGAAAAGTCGAAGAGCTGTGTGCCGAAAGTCAAGAAAATCTGATAAGCTGCCGAATTGTCCAAAGGTAGAGAGCATCTCCGGTGGGGGTTCACTTCCGTTGTCTGTTGCTTAGAGAACCTACAACATGCATCACATGAATCGCTAGCACTAGAACTCCCACGAAGGCCAGCAATGCATACAGGTACAGTACTCTCGCCCACAACTTCTCTGCTGCCTCGGCAGTCAAGTAGTCATCCTCTAAGCCCACCTCGACATTGCCAATCGTGATGCTGCAGCTCGAATGTTTGCTTCCAATGTTTGCTTCCAATGTTTGCGAATGTAAGGTTTACCGTGTTGTTGACTCCCGAAACCCGAAGCTCCTCCGCTTTCCACAGGCCGCCATTGGTGTGTATGTGGACCTCGTTCGATTGGACGAAGAGGGGAGCCATGACGCAAGGATCATTGCTGCAGGACCGCAGTTGCCGGAAACCTTGACATGGAACTTTAGTGTGTGCGGCAATGCAGGATATGTTGGCACAGTTTACGAAACAGCCCTCGCACGACGTTCAGGCAGAAGCGCACCCCCGCGGAAGGGGACGTGACGAAGTGCGAGGTTTCGTCGAAGGAGAATTGCTCCTCGCAGAAACGAACACCGGTGCATCGCTGCAAATGGAAAGGCAGGGACTCGTTCGTAAACGGCAGTAGGTCGCGCCGTCAGGGATTTGTGCGAAACTGCTCTCTCGACTAGTGCTTTGGGCGGAGCTCCAATTCCGCGCCATGAGCCAACCCCATGCACGAGGCGTTGCACACCACGCTGAGCACCGTGAAGCAAATGAATGCGTGCGCCTTCAGTCTCCCCGAAGTCTCCATCTTGGGCGATCCTGCGCGTGAATTAATTGGAAGCTTTGTCTCCGAAATGAATCAATTGTGGTCGAAGACTCGTGGAATCGGAAATGGATATCTCCGCCAATGTCTGCCGAACTGTGTCTGTCTGGCTAGTTGGAATTGCAACAACTATCAGGATTCACAGCAGCTAGTAGAGCTCAGAAACCTGCGATTCCGCCATGTGAATTCGATGGCCCCGCGCCCGACCAGAAACTATAGCAGTAGTGACTAGCTTACTGCTCGAGAATCGTACGGAGAATCGGTTGCATGTCATGTCCAGTCCAGCTAGTCCGGTCCAGATGCTTGCCAGCTACAGGAGCGAGTCGGACGGAAACGACGTGTCTGGGCAAAATTCATAAATAACTGAAGCAAGCTAGGGAGAGCTTAGCTTGGTTCAAGGTACTCTTCTGCATCGTTCATGCATATGATCCTACTACTTCCCTCCATTGATGAAAGCCAAATTCACTGTTACAACCGCAATGATCCTGCAAAAAGGCCGCCAGCAGGCCCTGTTGAATCTTCCCATGGTCCCAAATTGTCTTAATTATGCCATGCTGATGTCGGTGAGAGACTTTCGTAGGTTAAATGAGAACTGCCAGACCGACATTTCTAGCATGACCGAGGACACATCATTCTTAACCCCCGCTAATTGTGTACTCTGTAATTGCACAGTCCCATCTATGCCCAGAGTCTCTCAATTGTGTACTCATCTCCATGGACAACTTCCACAATGTCAGGTACCAAAATTGATTTTGCAAAAGCTAGCTCTGACTTCGATTGAAAAATGATAACTTCGGTGACTTTGATCCTCAAATTCTTGAAGATTTGGCCAAGGTCAATGCGAGAGCCTTGTTCGACGAATGGGGACTGCCAGTTCCTAAGACACCCCAAAGATTGCACATCCCAGAAAACCCTTAGTAAAATCCTTATCTGTCATCATGTGCACGCAAGTCGTTGGACAACTTCCATAGGTCCCGTGGTAAATGCTCGTGAAAGGAGCCCATTTGTTGCCCGAGACAGTAATTACCGGTTCACGGAATTGGTTCGAGCATCCTCAGTGCTGGGCAGGTAACTGGCACTGCAATGGTTCCTGTCATACGAGTTCACGCGGGCTTTTTATAGCACCCCGGCTGCAGTGTCTCCACTGTATCATTATACTCGAAACCCTAAACCAGCTGAAGGAGTTGGCCACAACGCAGGACTACTGACGCAGTGGAGGTCAAGCATGATGGAGCAGTCGCTCAATGCAGCAATGGAAGATTCTGACTCCGACGAAAAATGTCTGAAAAATGTCTTCTAAAGGAGAATAGTCTTTTCTTCTACTCGTAGGGACTGCACCATCGTTCTCTTTTAGTGGAGGTCGCCCCACCCGCATGGGTCCTCAGAGGGAGAATAATGACTTTGAAGGAGGTTGGCCTTTTCACCCACATGCGCGCCTCTAGGAAGAAAAAATATTTGTGACGGAGATTGGCTTTTTCAACTAGTACCCTTGATTGCCCTACCATATTTCTAATAGCTATTATTGTCTACTTGCACATGCCCCTTGAAAGACATTGGCTTTTTCATCTACCCACGGTCTTCACCTATCATCAATCCTTGTGTTCACGGTCACCCTAATCACATGTGCCATATGAAGGAGAAATAATGAAGGAGATTGACCTCAACTATCCGCATACACCCCACCAACCTCCTAATATCTACAATTGTTGGCTTTCAATGCTTGACTCCATCTATACAAACCTTAGAATCAGCTTGAAGAAAATATATAGCAAGCATGAAAAATATCAATATGCTAATATATTTCTATTTAGTTGATTCAAAGTTTCACTTGGATGGAGTCAAATATTGATAGTTGGCTACTGCAAATATTAGAACAATGGTGGGGTCACCGCATGTAGTTGAAAGAAAGGTCAATTGCCTTCAATGACATTATATCTCCCTCATTTGTATTTCTAACTACCTGTATGCGTCCTTTGAAGGAAGAAATATGTCTTTTGAAAGAGACTGGTCATTTTTTTCATTTATGGTCACCATACAATGTTTTCTTTTACCTAAGTTTGCCCTACCAAAGGAGATTGGCCTTTTGATTATTTGTAGTTGCCCTGCCAACATTTTCTTCTACGTATAGTCGGTCCACCCACATGCATTCCTTAGGGAGAAAAAATGCTGTTTAAAATCAAGTTGACAAAAAAATAAAAATAAAAGGTGATAATTTAATAAAAAAAAATTGGGCTATTTTCAAAGAATCTTTGTAATCTAAAACCGTTTGTTGTTTTTGTTTATAGATTAAAATATAAAAGATGAAGACTTAAGTAAGAACTTCCCTATCCTTTTAAAAATTCTCTAAGATTATTTATCATGCATTATTGGAATGAATTATTAGAATATTTATATTTACGTAAAGAGTATTGAAATTTTGATTTCCCAAAACAAATTATCTTTAAGATATAAAATTTTAAAACCTCTTATGTAATCATATCTAGAATGGCAAAGATTTCATGACTTGAAAATACAAACTTTGATAAAATCCATTATGATTTAGAATTCTAGAAAGAGCATCAAAGCTTGGGTATGTGAACATATTCAACTATAAAATCACATACCTCAAAGTTTTTTTGTATATTTTTTTCAAAATTTACTATGTTTTGTCCATGTTTCTTTATGCTTTGTAACATATGTTTACATTTTTTGAACAAGATTGTTGATGTGCTATGCATTAAATTTTTTGATCGATTGTACCAATTATAGATTTGATTTTTGAATATATTATAAATAAAGGATCAATTTGCTTTGATTTAATATCTAATTGCTTTTTATGTGATGTTTTACAATTTTATCAACGTTCTAGAATTAATCATCAATGTTCATTTGTGTCAAATAAATATATTGTTGTAGGAATAGTTTGAATTGAAATTAAGTTAATTCAATTAGAGTATCTAGCATAGTAATACTTCAAAAGTAAACCCACACAAATTTTAGAATTTTGCAAATTTGCAAGGTGCACTAATATGGTGGTTCACAATATCATAGAAAAATAATCATAATGCAGATTGCCATGTTTTTAAAGTAAAGTGATTATCATTCAACTTTCATCTAATAATTGTCTGACATTGACTTACCTTCCATTTACTTTTATATGCATTCATCCAAATTACATTCATATGTTCATGCTAATTCATTAAATGAGATTTGAGGCAAAGAGAGGGCCGTTTTAGGCCTGTTCTCCTTGTTGTGAACTAGTGGTACAATGTTAGAATAATAAATATTGAAGTAATAAAATAAAATAAAAAATTATTTTTAATTTTAAAATAAATTAATTTTAAATTTTAAAGATGAATTAAGTAAATGTTAGTATTTGACTTGGTAGTCTCTTGACCACGTCAACATTAGAAAAATTCCCAGCCCTCTAGAGGGCCGCTCCACATTGACCAAACCAGTCTATTAATCACCTGGGAATTAGTAGGGGCATATAGCCATAGTGCATTGTCAGAGTGTGTGAAATTTGCGGAAGACTATAGGACTCCAATAATGAGGTGTGGTAGAAGTCTGTTTAATATTCAACCGCATGAGCATATATAGTAGTTAATTGGGAATTTAGTCAAATTCAATGAAATTAAGAAATATGAAGAAGATTTTCAAACTAGTTGCTAAAAAATTAAAGAACTCTTACATTCCAACTAGCTTCTAAAGCCACTTAGTTTAAGGTGTTTGAAGATGAGAAGAGAAGCTCTTTATGTACACATGGGGTGGTAGGAGGTAGAACAATCCATGTGGGATATGTAATTTTGAATTGTAGTTTCTCAACCGCTCATAGTTAAATTTAAAGTAATAATTGTGTTAAGACTAAAACTTCAGACCTCATTTAGACATAGTAGAATGAATTTTTTTGAAAAACTTTGAAACAAAGAAAATTGGATTATCAAGCTAGTTTTCATCTCTAAAAATCCGTTTGAGGTTTATAGCCTCCAATAAAAAGTTCTAAATAAATTTAGGAGAAGGTATTTTAAAATGTCAAAGAAAATCTCCTTTTTTAACCCCTTTTAGATTCTGTTTATAACTTTTTACTGGATGCTTCAAACCTCAAACGGATTTTTGGAGATGAAAATTAGCTTGATTTTACAACTTTGTTTAGTTCAAAGTTTTTTGAAAAAATTCATTCTACTATGCCTAAATGAGGTCTGAAACTCTAGTTTTAACACAATTATTGCATTTGACAATGAGTGATCTCTTCTAAATAACCCATATCCTTTGAAGATTTCACCATGGACAATTGATTTCTCTATAAAAATAACCTCTTCACCTTTCTTCTCACCAATTGTCAATGAATTAAGTTTATTATGAGGCCACTAAAAAATCCCTGGATGGTAGATGTCCTTGGACTATTTTTGACATGATTAGAAATCAAGGTATGCAATAATCAGGGTTAAGGTGCATTATCAGACTTGAACCCTGATTATTTAACTATTGGTACTTGGATTTTGAACCACTGACAATCATCGGACATCGTAACTTCAGGTCATCGACTATATGGGAAAAACAAATCATTAAGCAAAGTTAAATGTAATCGTGGGGTGCTTTCAGCTGCTTTGAAACGGCCTTCCAGAGGGCTAAGAGTTTCTCTAATGAATTGTTGATGTGGCGCAGTTTCGAACAGTTCGGGAATTTGCGGCCCTTTAAAGGCCCAAAATCTCATCTAATGAGATCTCCCATCCATCTACTTTTTATTTCATCCAAATTGATGCAATTGATATAATAAGTCTTGTATTATTCTAACTCAAGTCAAGACTCAAGTGCAATCTAGTTGAAATAAATTACCTTAAATAGTCCTTAATCTATTACAAATTTAGTATTGAAATAAAGTAAGCATACCCATTATTGACCTTGAACCCAATTGAGTTGCTATCTAAAATTGTCTAACATTGAATGTTGGGCAAGTATAGATAGGGACACAACTGGGTTGTAGACAAGGATATTTTATGGATGAAACATGCAAAAATGCCGATGAAATTTGGACTTATTCATCCAAAAGAGTGTGCATTCTTCTCCAAAAGAGTGATATTGTCCTTAGAGTATGTGACAGTTTAATAATTTTAACCACTAAAAATGAGAAAATATTTCATCCAGTATTCCCTTAGATCTTTTTCTATCGCATTTGAGCATGATATCACTCACCCCTTTGCTCATTCAAGGGCAATAATGGATATACTTTCCTTAGAACATCTTTAGTCCAACTATTGTAATGGTTCTTTAAATACATTTTTAAATTTTGGCTTGTATATAATTAAAACTTGAAATTAATGTCATTGGAAGTGCATCTAAAAGAATTTTGAATAGACATAAAAAAACTCAAATTTTGACATTGGACAAACCCTTCAAAAACACGATAAAAGTTGAAAATTATAAAGGTCTTGGCAAGTCTCTGGTACCTGTTCAAAGCAAAATTTGGCTATTGACACTCCAAAGCCATGGGGTTTTGACAAATCAGTGCTACCAAAGCCACATTTGGTAACCGTGATTTGTCAAGGCCCCTATAATTTTATTTTTGTCTGCTTTTTGAAGCAATTTATTTTCAATCATTGTCAAATGTCTAAAGTTGAGTTTTTTTGAAACTACTCTAAGTGCTTTGAGATGCACTTCCAATAATACAAGTTTCAATTTCTAATTATATACCATTCAAAAGCTAGAAATAATTTGAAGGGCTAATATATCGG
This sequence comes from Neckera pumila, assembly GCA_963969595.1. Classification (NCBI taxonomy): domain Eukaryota; kingdom Viridiplantae; phylum Streptophyta; class Bryopsida; order Hypnales; family Neckeraceae; genus Neckera; species Neckera pumila. The sequence continues at coordinate 46,513,509 of OZ018409.1, read as the reverse complement.
TTGGACTAAGGATGCTCTTATGAACTAATTTACTAGTGTATAATTACACTGCATACAGTATGCAATAATAAAGATGAAAAATGGAATGTAGACGATAGTAGCATCCCTTCTTGTAGAAAAAACTAGTGAGAAGCAACCTTTTTCCAAACTCCAAAACTAGTGACAAGCAACCTTTTTTTTTACTTTTTTAAAAGTGCTACGATGGCGATCACTGAAGCTTGGTGAAGTATTGTGTTTCTACATTCATCCATCTTTGGGACCAAAAAACACTTTTCAATCATATTCATACACTTTTTCATCCAAATTTCTCTACTTCATCTTCATTTTAAATAGAAATGATGAATTTTATGGCAAAAAAAGATTACTTTTATTTGGCATAAAGTAGACATTTATTTTGGAATGTTTTTTCTGGCTCCATGATGCCAAAAGGAAAAGGTTGGTGAGAAATAACTCATTAGCCTTAGAAAAACGCAGAGAAAATTTTAGGTCCTTTACATGGTCAACAATGCTTTGTCTTTATTGAAGAATGGATGATTTTCACTTGATTTTTTGTATGCGTCTTTATTGATGCTTTATCTACATTATTGAGTTGAATTCAAGACATTTTGGTTGTTTTTTATGATTTTCTTGAGAAGAAGTTGACTTTAGTATTTCCTATTCAAAACCTACCTCTAACATCCCTAATAAGAGACATGGTACACTATCTAATTTATTTCAAATCTTTTAGATATTTTTTGCTTAAAATTTGATTTTGACAATCAAAACAATTTCTTTTGCTTTTAAAAACAATCAACAAAATAAAACTTTTGAGGTATAATTTGTACTCCACTTGAAAGTTTTGAAAAGTTCCTTAACCCCTAAAGACCCAAGGCCTTTTTTTTGCAAAAAACACTCAAAACTGTCATTTCTGTAGCAAAGAGTAAAAAAAATTGAAAATTGTTTTTTTGCACATCTAATCGTAGAGTCTTATACCTAAAGTATTAATATCTTTTATATAGAATCAAAATGCACTAATTTCAATGGTGAGATTGTTCTAGCAAAAAAACTAAACCACTTGGAACTTTTTTTTTGAAAAGTGTAAAAATTGCATTTAGAAATGAATCCTATAAATTATTTTTTTCAGGAAGATGCTCTAAATGCCCAAAAAATAAGATTGTCCATGACTTTCTCATAACAAATCCAAATGGAATGAATAAAAGCTTTCCAGATAAGAAAAAATATAATCTATGAGAAAAAAAGATTAAAATTTTTTTTTGGCTGCCCCTTCTCCCATATTTTGACCTTATTTAGGCATAAGTTTTGTTTGCGGGCACCAATTGGAAAAAAAATTATATTCATATGAAGCTTATCAATTTTCTATCTTTAAAAAAGTTTCAAAAAATCAAGACAAAAATTTAGCCCGTAGGTACTTGCCCAAAATCTCATTTGTCCCCCAAAGGAATAGTGGTTAAAACAAGCATCAATACCTTAAATGAGGCTATTTGTTTGTTTGTTTGTTTTGTTTTGTTTTGTTTTGTTTTGTTTGTAGCGTGGACAACTTCCTGACCGTGCGTCCCCCGGCTGCATGCTTGGTACCATCGGAAAGCTCTCGCCGAGAAGGGGTGCACCAACTTGGTTTCGTGGCGTTTGGAGCGGTGGTGCAAAAGTTATTGAATTTCAAAGTATTTATTGATTAAAAAATTAGAAAATTGCTTTTACTTTGATTTTGGTGGCGTTCTTGGTATCGGGAGTGGAACCGGGAGTAGAACTGGGAGTAGAATTGGAAGTAGAACCAGAAGTGGAACCGGGAGTAGATGAAAATTGGGCCAACGGTACAAGGTCACACTAGTTTTAGTGAAGTTTGAAGTTGAACATCATAAAGAAGTTCCTAAATATAGAAAAATATAATTTTTTTGTCTAGACTAGAGTGTTTGAAACTATATTGTACTTTTGTTTTAAAAAATTTAGATTTTTTAAACATGATTTATATTTCAAATGAAATTTCTTCATTTTTTCTTCAAAATAATATAGTAATTTGAAATTTTCACAATTTCTTTTTAAAACATTTACAAGAATATCAAACACGTGATTTTATCTCTGAAAAATAAAACCAAAAAATTTCACTTGTAAATAGTAAATAGAATGAGGAGCTTTGAAATTTGACTATATGGTTATAGACTCCGTCTTTTAGGGCTAGTAAAGGACCCTAGCTATTTTGTATACACAATCCCATAGAAGAGACAAATACAAGGAGAAGAGAGGAGAGAAAAAAAGCCAATTGAAAGTAGGACAAGCAAGATAGAGAAGAAAAATGAAGAATAGGGTAGGAAAAGGAAGGAAAAGGCATGGCAGGTGTCACAATCTTCATTACAAAGCGTGCCACCTCAGTGAGTAATGGGGACCTTGGAGTGACTTCCCAAGCCCTTGCAAATGACTATGTGAACAAAATGAAGAATTCCAAGCAAACAGGATGTTCTAGCACTTAGGTCAAAATAAAGTGGGTGGTGTGCTATATACATTTTGAAAGCTAATAAGATTGTTCATCTATGGGGCTAAAATACACAAAGTTCCAAATTGTAAATTAAAAGTTATGACTTTTCAACGTTGGTAGTATCTTGGTCGTGAACTCAAGGTGTAGGACGTAAAACTAGGAGATCCAAGAGGAATCCCTCATCCAAATAGGGTATGCTGCATATCCTTGAAAATCTAAGAAGATAAGGATTCTAGAATGATAAGGTTCAAAAAAAGCTTAGCTACAAGTTAGAGGTTATAAGAAAAAAAAGGAAATAGAGTCCCAAAGAACTACACCTCATTACAGAAAATTTCAGTCTTCAAAGGGGCCGCGACTAGCAATGCATTAAGGGGATTTTTTTTTTTAATTGAAATCTGACATAGCATGTATGGCGCCACATCAGCATTATCGGTCCCATGTTAGCGCCATGTCAAACTTGAAAAAATTCAAAAAAAAATTCAAAAACTAAAACAAAATTTTTTGTCCCCTCATAATTGCACCCTTTGGAGGTGCCAAAATTCACAATCTTGCGGCCCCTTTGAGGGCTGAAAATTTTCCCAATGCTTTGGGATTTAGACCTTTAGAGGGCTATAACTTGTTTGATACTTGTTGTATTTGAGAAAGTGAGTAGTTCACAATGATCTAAAGAAAAAATTGCTCATAAACATGAGCATGCACTTTGAATTTGGAATCCAAAGCTAAAAGCTATCTTGATGGAAAGATCAAGAGTCCTTTAGAGCTTGATTCTGAGACTAAAGCATGGACCTCTTAGGAAAGTATATCTTGAATGTCCAGGTGATTTGTAGGAGGAGAGGTTGCTAAATTCAATAGAGAGTACTATGAGGAGGAGTGGTGTCTTTCTTTCCTCCTAAATGGTACTGTAGTGAGCCAAAGTAGTCAGCCAAAGTAGTCATAGGCAATGAAGTTGATGATGGAGCCTTACCGGCTGCCTTCAAGACACCATGGAGTGCCCTTAGGTGCCCTTAAGTGCCTTTAGGTGCCCTTAGAGAGTCCTTGATATTGGTTGAATGGTGTTGCATTCCATGCTAGGCCATGATATTGAGTTTTGACTAGTGAATCTTGAGATGAATCCAAGAGTGAGGTTGCTTGGGCCTAGTGGGGAATTTGGCATTGTAACCTTTGAGCACCCAACACGTGTTTGCCAAGATCCAAGACCCTTTCGAACTCATTTCAATCAAATAGTCACCTTAACAAGATTCACGAAAATTAATTGTAGTGATTGTTATTAGAAACAAGCTCGAAGTTGCGGAGAAATGATTTGACCGTACTATTTGAAAGATTATAATAGTCAAAGAAGGTAACCTTTCAAAACTGGGAGGCTAGATTTGAGGCATTAGGGCGGTTAGGGGGTAAAAGGCAATTAATGCAGGTGGTGAGTAGCGTCACCATCAAGAGTTTGGACATCAATGGAAACTGCTTCCCATGTCATCCAGTGACATGCACAATGTCTTTATGGGAGTTAAGTATAGAAGTCATGGAAAATGGAGACTCTTGTGACTAGTGAAGTACGTGGCCCTTAGTGTCACTGGAGGCATTTTTGGAAAGCTTGAAAAAAGTAAGTGTCATTAAGAGGCATGACGACAAGACATGAAATGAAGGGAAAGAAAGGAAAAGGAATGGAGTGATCGGGCAAAGAGAAAAGGGAAATGAAGGACAAGAGAAGGAAGAAAAGGGTGGAGAAAAGATAGGGTAGGGTGACTGACACACTTGTGTTGAATCAACAATTCTTTTTTTTTTAGCACCATAGGCCAAATTGCACCATTTCAAATAAATGTCCACTTTTCACTAGATAAAAGTAATCTTTTTTCACTAGAATTTTTCATTTCTATTAAACATGTGGATGAAGTTGCCCATTTTGGATGAAAAAAGTACATGAATATGATAGAAAAGTCTTTTTTGGTTCAAAAGATGGATGAAAGTAGAAATACAAAATTTTATGTGATCACCATCATGGCACTTTCTCAGAAAGTTAAAAAAACATTAGGAAAAAGATAAACCCTAGAAGAGTCCGTGAGACCTGAGAACGCAGGGAATGCAAGCCAAAAACCCCCCCAACTTTTTAGATACTTCCCTGATAGATTCAGAGTACATTCTCCCTCTCTTTCAAAATTCATACTCAAAAACTTAGGACTAAAAATCAATATTTTGAACATATCAATCAATTTGTAGAAAGCGGCCACGAAATTAAACTCCACGTTGAAGTTTACTATAAGTATTGTAATATTGAGATAACAAGATGAAGACAACCTCAAAGAATTTAAAGATAATCCACATGTATCTAATATGAAAGGCTTAAACCACTTAGTTGTAAATCAAGCCTAATCAGAATCAATATTGGTACAATAACACAGGTCTTGGTAACCAAAAAAAAATTGGGGGGATTAAAATCATAAATTCCATTATGAATCAATCTCAAATTGTAAGCAAAAAAATGGGAGTAAAATCATAAATTCCTTTATGAAGAAGTCTCAAGCCGTAATCAACATATAAATTTTGAACAAGGATTGTCCAAACATCTAGTTCCAAGGCAAAAACACCCGCAATCCTAATCCCGAATGGACCTCAAATAAGCAACAACAGTCAACATTGCACCCATAGATTTTAAAAGTACAAAGAATAATTTGAGTAAAGTCCTTGAAGGGACCAAGCTTTACATGTTGCAAACAAACAATAAATTTAACCGCCCATAGTGTCTTTTGGAGATTTTTTGAAAAAAATATCCTCAAGAGGTGGTACTCCTCACCTGTACCCATGTCAATGAGCAAACCATTAATATGCAAAAAGACGTGTACAAGGTGTCTTCAGAATACCACTACTTGTTATCGTATATTCACAAGAGAAAACTTTTCACACAAAGCCACAAACAACACTAAAATGTAAGGCAAAACTTAAAGAGTGTTTTCAGTTTTGCTGCAGAACTACTCAGCATGTGTTGGCCACTGTTCTGAGACCCAAGCACCATTTTCAATATCACCGTAACGGAGCTACTTCTTGAAATTTGACTACGAAATTCACACAGCGATGAACCAATTTTGCACAATGCACAAACAATAGCCAGAAAAGCTCAGTGTGTTATAAGTGCCCAGTGCAAACTAAGAGTTGCCCTGTTGGGATTTGGAGGCGTGGAAAACTACTGTGCATTTAACCCCTAAAGGACCATTGTCCCCTCGGGGGACAAAATGGAAATCGGGTAGGCTCCTATTGATGGGATTTTTGTCTCAATTATTGGAATTTTTTTTAAGGAAGAGTGTTTTGTAAGGGCTACATGGGGGAGGAAAAAAAAAGACATTTGGATTTGTCAATCAAAAGTTATACCACATGGAAGTTGATTTCCACATGGGGGGCAGAGTGGGCAGAGCTGACTTTGGAAAATTCTGAGGAGGGCACTCTCCTCAGGGCAGCCAGTTGCATGGGTGAGGGGCAGTGGAGTTGCAGTGGAGGGAGCCCGACAGGAGCAAGGGAGCTTGGGTGGGGAGCTTGGGTGGGGAGCTTGGGTGGGGAACTTGGATGGGGAGTTTTGGTGGGGAACTTGGATGGGGAGCTTGAGCTGAGGAGAGGGACAGAAGTGCAGACGAGTCACCTTTGATGCCATCACCCCCATCATGCTTTTTGTTTTACAAAACAGAAACAAAGCACCACCTTCTAATTGAAATAAGGCAAATAAACAAATAAAAATTATACATGTGAACAAAGAATTCAATAATTCAAGTGAATAAATATTTTTTCTATATGCATAAGGCTTCAAAATATTAATTATGATCACGATAAAAAATCTATTTTTTTTTAAACAATTATAATTTATCTATGTACCTAATACAAAACACAAATACATTCAAAATAGATATTTTTCCCAATTAAATCATTAAATGCGTCATTGCTCTCTAGCTTATTCATATTTTGTTCAAGAAAATATTTTGGAAAAAAAAATAAAAATAAAAAGATTTCCTTCTAACTAAAGGCATTAGACACATTAGTCACAAAAAATCTTCCACAATTCTTATCTACTCATTCAAAAAATGGTCCAACACATTCCCAAAAGTTGTAATAATACTTGACAAGCAAAAGAGCCTAGGATATTGAACACGTCAATGCCAATTTTCCATTTCTTTGGGATTGCAAGACAAAACCATGGAAAAATCCCCTAAAAATCTAAAAGTGTCCAATGCTCCCACAAATTTGCATGTACATGTCTTGTATTGGGTAGAAAACATACATAAGTTCTAAGGAAATTTTATTTTCCCAATCAAGAATTGTGTAAGAAATAGTAGAGTTGTAACTAATGTGACTAACACCCTAGAAGGGCATTAGTCACATTAGTCACACTTGAAAAAGTCTTCCACAATTCTTACCTCCTCAATGAAAAAATGGTCCAAGACATTCCCAGAAATTGTAATAATACTCGACAAGCAAAAGAGCCTAGGAAATTGAACACGTCAATGCCAATTTTCCATTTCTTTGGGGTTGCAAGCCAAAATCATTGAAAAATCCCCTAAAAATCTAAAATTGTCCAATGCTCCCACAAATTTTCATGTGGGTGTCTTGTATTGGTTAGAAAACATATACAAGTTCTAAAGAAATTTTATCTGCCCAATCAAGAATTGTGCAAGAAATAGTGGAGCTATGACTAATGTGACTAACACCCAGAAGGGCATTAGTCTTAGTAGTCACAGCTCCACTATTTCTTGCACAATTCTTGATTGGGCGGATAAAATTTCTTTAGAACTTTTGTATGTTTTCTAACCAATACAAGACACCCATATGAAAATTTGTGGGAGCATTGGACAATTTTAGATTTTTAGGGGATTTTTCCATGGTTTTGTCTTGCAACCCCAAAGAAATGGAAAATTGGCATTGGCATGTTCAATTTCCTAGGCTCTTTTGCTTGTTGAGTATTTTTACAACTTTTGGGAATGTCTTGGACCATTTTTTGAACAAGGAGATATGAATTGTGGAAGATTTTTTCACATGTGACTAATATAACTAATGTTAGGAGTTCAATAATCTAAATTAATCATTAAATCAACTTGTAACACATACTGATAAACATCTTAGAATGCATCAATGTCTTGAAGTTTGTAATGCACAATATAGTTTTTCAAATTTATTTTCATTTATCCACATTTGACCATCTAGATTGTAAAATATAAGCATTTGAAAAGCCATTTTGTTTTCTTTCATTGTTCTCAAGAATTTGAGTTGCTTTTGACCATTGATTGTTGTAAATTTGTGTACTATAGATGCTAAATTTAATCTTTTTAGCATATTGCATATCATGTTAAGAATGTTTCCAGAAAATTTCAGTGCAAAAGAGGACATGGAAGACATACAAAATAATTTTGCAATGCAACTATGTCCAACAATTTACAATGCCTCATAATTTTTCAAGCAAGATTTTTGCCACATATTGTTGAAACTCAAATATCCAAATGGTGCATAGATAGGTATATATTTTTGCTTTACAATCTCCAAAAAAAAATTGGAAGAAACAAAACCTTCTAATTCCTATGGAATTTAGAAGGACTACCGTATGTCAATAAAAAGGTAAATAAGGTTGTGGTGTGGAAAAAGTATGCTAGTTTGAGTGAACTCAGAGTTTCATGCATGTCTAAGGATGGACACAAGCCATCAAAAATATACCTGCCATCACATCAACACATTGTTCACTAAATACAAACAGATCACACCCTTCTAATAAAAATTGAAGCCAAAAAATTATTATTATTATATAGATCAATAAGTAATTGGATAGTTAAAAACTTTGAGTAGATAAATAATCTTGGCTTATGCATTTGGCTCTGAAAATTAATTATGAAAAAGGTAACAAAATAATTCTTCTCTAGACTACACATGTAATGCATCTTTGCAACAAAATAGTGGGAACCATATTTCTCTTTACTCAAAATTTGCGAAGATCATTCTATGTAATAATTATACAAGTGAATAATTAATTCAATAATTCAAGTTTGTATATAATAATGGTTTATGAATTTGGCCTCTAAAAATTAATTTTGAAAAGGATAATAAATTGTTTTTTCTCAATTACATTTACATAATGCATCTTTGCACCTAAAAAATGAGAACCTAAATTGTCTTCAAAACAAAAATTGCAAAGTAAAATTTATGAGGTGCAACATGAATAATTACTTACATCATATATGAGCACTCATTGTAGGCGTTCGTGATATACTTGAAAGCATCCTTTCCGAAAACACATAAAGTTATTGCCACACGAAGGGCAATAAGTTTTAGGCCGAATCACTGGGGGGGATCCATCATTGCAAACCACACAAGGTTTGCGCACGTCAGTGAAAATTGGAAAATGAACACGTTGTCGACAGTTTCTTTGAGTGACCTCATGCCACCGCTTTCTCCCATGGTTTCCAACTAGTGCCTCACACAATTTGGTTCGAAACTGTAAATGCGTCATGGGAGTACAAGGAGGGTTACAATCCCTGCACTTGTCTAAGTAAATGATGTACATGTTGACAATACTAGTGTCAACAAGGAAAAAGAAAACCCGATGCCACCACTTATGCGACCGGGTTTGACACGTATAAGAAGCACGCAATTGGTCCGCCACATCAACGCCCCGCATGTGTGTAGTATATTCGAGATGCACTGGAGATGTTTGAATGTTGTCCCGAGTTGACCCATTCCGTCGAGGGACTGATATCACAGGAAATTGCCAAGGAAATTGAATGGGCATAGCATGAGTAGAAATAAGTAGGACCGGCTTCTTATCCTTCCATAAAACGGAACTCACTTGTCTAGACTCATGCATGCACCACTCTAACGTTCCTTGCGCATGTCGATTGAATGCCTTTGTATTTTTCATAGTGTCTGGAAGGCCTACTCGATTAGAACGAATAGTACCCGTAGCATAAGTCCCCCTCTCTAATAACTCTTTGAACAAGGCAATGGATGAAAAAAAATTGTCCATGGTAATGACATGACCCTTTTCTTCGTTTGGAGCTAATAAACGAAGAACTACATTGTGAGCTAATCTTGCCTCTCCCCTAACCCCTTCACGTAGTGTTTGACCATCCTCTTGTGTTACGGGGTTTTTACCACAATAGACCTCAAAATTTGATACAAATTTTGATATGGAATCTGCAAAGCACCAAACCTTCAAACCCCACTTTTGGGGGTTTTGTGGCATATATTGGCGTGCCGGACAATACTTGCCTTTGTAGCGAATCATCATTTCATCTACAGTAGCAAATTTCCCAACCTTCCATGCTCTCTTGCAATTACTTCTAATGGCATCAATCAACCACCAAATTTGACCCATCTTGTCATAACCCGGCATTGCCTTGTCACTCTCATACCTACTTGGATTGGTAATATGCAAACACTTTGTCAACAGCATAAATCGAGCCCGCGACATGAGGCCCGAAATTGTCGGGCAATGGAATAAAGAGCCTTTCTTGTGCCAATAAGATTTCATATTGGATTGACGTTTCAACCCCATATAAAGAATAATTGCCATGAAGATCTTGAGTTCTGAAACAGAAAGGTCTTCCCGTTTAGGCCCACCAAAAGTCGGACCATCGTCATTCTCAGCCATTGCATAACGGTTAGTCTCTGCCACAATGCTCCGTAAAATCCAGAGTGGCCAAAAAATCTCAAATAAATTGAGATATGTAGGAAAATTTCGCCATGAAACATTTGACCCTGAATAACCACAAAAGGGTTGAGGTTTAGGATCATATGTAATGAAAGATTGACTCCATGTCGAATTGCGATACAAGTGTTTCACACTATTCACGTCACCAACCGCACCATCATCATCATCATCTTCTTCTTCTTCTTCTTCGCTGAAGTCAAATTCATTGTACCCAACCTCCATATCACTATCACTGCTGTAATTTACATCATTATTTTCCCCATGCATATAATGACGTGGAAAAATATCAACGTCTCCATTTGCAAAGTCATCATCACCTTCATATGGTAAATCAAATAAAATTCTGTCTTCCTCACTACTCACCCCAATCCCTATGCTTTCCTCAACATTCCCTCCCACTCCCAAATTCACCCTTGCATCCCTCATCCCAGTTCCCACCCTTGCATCCCCCATTCCAACCTCCACCCTCACATCCCCCATTCCACCCTCCACATCCCCCATTCCACCCTCCACCCTCACATCCTCCATCCTACCCCCCACAGATTGCCTCTGAAGCCCCCAGGCCAGCCCTGTCCCAAGCCCTTCCCCCAGTTTGGGGTGGCATGGGGACTCGGGTTCTTGCAGCCCCGCTGGGATAGGGTCGGCAAGGGTGCCGGTGGGTTCAGGGCCCCCCGTACTGGTTGCTGCCGTTCTCCAGGGGTTCTCGGGCGTCTCCAACATGGGAACGCCTCCCCCATCGTCTTCTCCAGCAACGATGTCGGGTTGGTTTTGTGAACTCTCTCCTTGCCGCTCTTCTGCATGTAGCTTCGAAACAAGTCTCTGGCCTCTATTGAATTTTGTCTTTGACGACGAGCTGTGAAATTCTGCACTGTATTGTAATTCTGGAGGCCACCATAGCTCCTCTAGGGTTCGTGATTCGTCATCCGCATAGACTCCTTCAAAGAAGTCGTCTTCCTCCAACTCTTCACAGGAAGACTCTCTCCCTTCCAGTTGTTGCTCTTGACTGTCAAAGAAATCTTCGTTGTAGTCGCCAATCTCTGATGCATCTTGAAGCTCAAAGTTGTCTTGTAATGGCACTGATACAGGAGGCACATATGAAGGTGTTGGGTAGTCCGTTTCCGCAATAGTGGTTGGTGGAGGTGTAGGACTTCGGGGTGATAGAAGAGAATCAATAGATGTTGATGAAGGTTTTGCTAGCAATCTGCAACTCCTTCTGACGGGCAGACCATCCCAAGCAATCTAGAAGAGAGAAGAAAGAATTGTCATGAGAAATTGAAAGAGAATGCATGTAGTAGGTGAAAGTTGTGGGAAGCAAAAACACAAACCTCTTTGTTCTTCATAGTGGATTTCTTCTTCCCCATGGCTTCTCCAATTCTTATCAATGTAGATGAAGACTTGCTTTGTGTTTTGGAGTTTCTCATTGTGTGATCATATAGTGCAAACAAATTGGATTCCAAGTTTGGAATGAAGATTTTTTTCCCACTTCCTTGCATGATGAGGTGAGTGGGTGAGATGGAGGTCAATGTGAGGCAAAATTTAGTTGCAATTGGGGATGCATTGACAAGTGGAGTTGCCATGACTAATGTAGTGGGTGGATTGTAGGATTCTTTTATAAAATTGGAGTGTGTTTAGTAGCTTGTGTCGTTATGCATTTATTGCTCTTGCTCCAATTTAGGGGAGTTCTTGGGCAAGTAGCACACTTGGCTGTGTTTGATTATGAAATTCAATTGTTTTTAGCAAATGCAGCTCCAAATCATCAGATAATTTGGACAATTGCTTTGAATTGCCATTTTGGGGGGCTTGGAAATTAATTGCTTTTGTTTTCGACCCTACGTTGATTTCCAAATTTCAAGATGTCAGGGAGTGGAGCCCTTGCTCTTGAACCTACAACTCATTCACATTACAAAAACCCACAAAAATTAAAGCAAAAAAAAATGGAAGAAGATCTTACCTTCGCACGCCGGTGAAGCTCCACTGAGCTGGTCCTGCTCTTCGTCACTCCCCGACTAAGCTCCCTGCGCACGCTCCCCTCTCACGCTCCCCACCTCAGTTCGTGCTCCCCTCCCCTCTCCACCTGAGCACCCCTCTCCTCCACCTCAGCTTGCCCTCCAAAGAATTAGAGTTCCCCATTGTATGTTCATGGAGGCTCTATGTTCCATTGATTAGAACATATCGGGAACGCAGTGGGAACATATTGGGATCAGACCTCGACCCTTTTTTCATGCTATGCCCAAAGCCATATTTCATTTGTTATTCACATAGTGTTTCTAAATTCCATAGATAATAGTGTTTTTAATTTTTTCCAATTTTTTTTTGTGGAGATTGTAAAGGCATATTATATCTTTCAATCCACCGTTTGGATTTTTGAGTTTCAAAACTATGTGGTAGAAATCTTGCTCAAAAAATAATGTGAGGCATTGTGAACTTCTGGACATAGTTGCATTGCAAGATTTTTTTGTACGTCTTCCATGTCTTCTTTTGCCTTGAAATTTTTTGGACGCGTTCCTAACATGATTTAAAGTATGATAAAATTTTAAATTCAGCACCCATAGTGAAAAAATTTGCCACAATCAAAGGTCAAAGGCAGCTGAAATGGTCGGGCACAGTCAAAAAAAATAAAAACTTTAACATCAAATGCTTATATCTTTCTATCCGTGCGGTCAAATGTCACAAAAATTTTACCACTTGTTCTTCTACAAATCTAGTACAAGATCCTACGGTTAGATTTTTTTTTAAAAACTGTTTTTTGAAAATTTTGATAAATGCAACATTAGGGGCAGTTTTGAGTGGTTTTGACAGAAAATGGCCTTGGTCCTTTAGGGGTTAAGCAACCGGTGTCCTCATAAGTAGCTTTTAATTTTTGAGTTAAGGCACAAGCCTCCTTTAAGCCATCACTCCTTTTTTAATTTCAGTCACACAGAGAGAAGTTACTCAATGGTACTATTAATTGCCGTGTTATGAACCCAGAGAGGAACAAGGTCTCAATGACCGTCCTTTTGGTCCAGCTCAATCAAGAATATGGTAAATTGATAGATATCTTGTTTTTTAGTAAGAGATCTTGTTTTAGAAAAAAAATAGAATAATTTTCTATAAAATAAAGCATATATATCAATTAGATATATAGAAATACTTATAGAAATACATGTATAAAAATAGTGATAAGTTATCATTACTATATTTTTTCCAAACAGTAGTAGACTTTTTCAATCTAGGAGCACAACCTAGAGTAGAAGTCTAGAAAAGAAAGAAAAAAAAAAAAAGTTGCAACAGCAAATTGCAGGCGCGGAACAGCAGGGAACAGTGCAGCTGAACTGCTTTAAAAAACATTAAAAAAATAATTTATTAACCCCTAAAAGCCCAAGTGTCCATAGGAGGTTTTTTTTGGTACTTTGGGCAAGCTCATGTGACCTCAATTTTTCACATGATTTTCTGAAACTTTTTTGGGAGATAGGAAATCACATTAGCTTTGCGGGAAGATAAATTTCATTAAATTCCGACTTATCCTCCAAAAGTTATGAGCATTTGAAAATTAATTTCAGTTTGGGAATCTGCTGCCCTTCAGGAATCTGACTTTGACTCTCAAGGGGGCAGCAGAGGTGGCAAGAGTGGAGAGGTGGCAAGAGGTGGCAAGAGAGGCTATTGTTGTGCCTATTGGGAGGTCACATGAGGCTTTAGGAGCTTGTAGATGTTAGAGATTTTGACATTTTTCAAATTTATTTTTTCCTACTTCTAAAATACAAGTGCGTCTTTCAATCCACCGTTCAAATTTTGTAGATCACCAAGTGTGTGATGGGAATTTTTTTTTGAAAATGGCCTAGTGTATTGTCATTTCTTGGGACATAGTGGCAAATTTTATTTTTTTTGAATATTGGGATTGTCTTAAATTGCCTTGAAAATTGGCATGCACATGCCTAAGATGTTTCCCCATAAGAAAAAAATTAGAAATTGGAGGTCTATAGTGGAAAAAAATTCAGCAAATGGCGGTCAAAGGCATCTGAAATTTTCGGGCACAGTGGAAAAAAAAAAATAGACTTTGAATGCAAATATCTCCCAATTTGTACGGTCAAACCTCACGAAATTTTTACCACATGTTCTCACACAAGTTAACTACAAGATCCAATAGTTACATTTTCAAAAAATCAATTTTTCAAACTTTTTTGATGAATGCTCTAGAAATGGCAGTTTTGGGTGTTTTTTGAGGTAGAAAAGGCCTTGGGCTCTTAGGGTTCAAATGAATTCAAAATTACAAAATTTTCAGATTTGACATGGCACCACACATGCCATGTCAGATTGCAATCATTAAAATTTTTATTATTTTCTATTATTATTTTTTGTATTTATTTTATTAATATGTTTTAACTTTTTAATGTTTTAAATATTTTAAATATTTTTTTATTCTAAATCATTATTGAGTTCCCTTACACTACGAAGGTTACACTACGAAAGAGCCCCTTCCAGGGCTCATTTTTTTCCTAATGAAGTGTTGATCGCCGAGGGCGGCATCTGCGGCAGCAGCACTGAAGTAAGCTTACTCCGTACTGAATAAGTTAGTTCAGTTGAGTAGCTTAAGCTTTACCTTCCTTCCTTCGTCCCTCCGTCAAAATTCAGTTCCGCGGCACACAGCGGCACGCAGCTGCCGCAGCAGTGGCAGCCAGGATGTTCCCACCAGCACGCCCTGCGCTCGACCGAGCAAACCACCGACGCCGAGGGAGCTTTTGAATCGCCAGCACGCACCCTGCCTGCGTGCCCCCGACCCGACTTAGCTTAGCTTCCGATCCCCTCCACAGACGACCCGACCGCTGCTGGCTGTGGAGTCGATCATGGTGCGCCTCCTTTTGCCAGTGGCTGGGGACTGATCGCGGCAAACCACGGGAAGGCAGGAAGGAACGCGTGGCCATGGCGTTCGACCTGGCCAATGCGGCCTTGAAGGACCTCGACCGCTTGCGCAAGGAGCAGGAGCAGTTCATCCGCAAAATCAACAATTGCCATCTCAAGCTCCAGTCCTGTATGTCCTGTGATGGACTCCTGCCTTTTCATTTCCTGCATTTCATTGCAACCGGGCTCTTCACTTGTTCAGGGTCGTGGGAGTTCCAATTTCGCGTCGGGGGCTTCGAAACCCTCGATGTGCAGAGGGTTTGGAACTGGGAGACCGTTTTATTGATTCATTTACTTATGTATGTATGTGGATGTACCTTTTCGTGGGTTTAAAATTGGGGGGCGTGTGGGGTTTCTCAGCTCCTGAGTATGCGGATAATATGAAAGACGAATCGATTATGAAGTTGCGGTTGTGGTATAACAAGGCGAAGAGCTTGGCGGAGGAGGAAGTCAGGTGGGGGCGATTTGGCCTTTTCGGGGGGTCTTTTTCTTTACCTCTATTCTCTGATTCTATCTCGTAATGCAAATGAAATTACACATGAACCAGTCTTTAAGTGGCTTTAGGCTTAATCAATGTGATGAAAATGTGGCAGTGTTTCGAATAATTGCATTGATCATTTGGCCGGTCTAATACCTGTTCAAGCGCCTTCCAATCGCAAGAAACCAGGTATTCCTTCTTCTTTGTGGTATTGGAGTTAGAGATCGTGATAAGGATGAGTCAATTTCTTCAATTGGAAGTAATACTGCACTTATCTTGTGTTTGGACTTCGGAGTTTAGTGGTACTGTTCTTTACAAGGATGATTTTGATATTGACCATTGGCGGCTTCATGTCACAAGCAGATCCCAATGACAAGAAACGAAAGCGAGTCAGGGTAGATGATTCAGCGCGACTGTCTTCCCCCACTCAGCGAAGCACAAACCCGACCAATTTAGTACCTGGAGACCAGGTTTGGCTTTTCTTTTTGTGCCGACTCGGTCCTTCACGTTCTCACCCCGCCAAATGATGCAATTCATAACGTTTTTGGGGAACTGCCTGAACACCCTTGGCATCATTGAACAGGGAGACAATAACAGGATTCCTGATTCTTTATGTGCACAATCTTGAGCTTGCAAAGGCGGGTGTGACTCACATTAGAATCATGTATTTCCAGTCTTGGCGTGCTTGCAAGTGGGCTCATCTGACAGTGTTAGCGGGTCTGGAAATGGGATTCATTGCTTCAAAAGTGGGCTATTCCCTAATTAATTTGTGGTCCAGAATTATTTTTTCTACAGTGGAAAGGGTTTTAAGGTGTATACTATTCTGAAGTGTTTTGTGACTACTTTGTCGATTCTGATGAAATTCCACCGCTTTCAACGAAAACGTGGTGTCGGTAGAATGCAGTCGTCAAGTAGATTTAACGAGGTGTTTGAAATTGAAAAAATACTGTGACTTAGGGTCTTGGGTGTTTTTCCTCTTTGGGCTTTGCGGATGTTACAGAAATCAAAGCTTCCACATCGTAAGTGGTAGTGTTATTTATTGCAGGTAGCAGCTCGCATCTCAAGTGACGAAGCAGACAACCATGAATGGATTGTGGTGAAATTTAATCGATATGACCCTAGTGTAAACAAGTGAGTTGAAATCCTCTTATTTCCCTGAGTTGTCAGGATAACAACTGCGTACTTAGTCATGATTCAACGTAATGTGCCATGATCATACATGGGGTCTAGTTGTTAAGGATCTTGTTACAGTCGCTAGTAGAAAACCACCACCCAGAAGTATTTTAGAATCCCTAGAAGCGTTACAATTTGCAAGGTTTACTTTGGAACTGCCTTGGGTGGCGTTACAATTGGTCACGCTGCAATGTTTTTTAGAATACCTCGGGATTTTCTGGTAGTGAGTTAGCACGGTTTCTTGCAATGATTTGGAAGTTCAGGGAGATAGTAATAAACTCTACCAAAGAATGACGTACTGTACCGTTTGGCAGATTTGACGTGATTGACGAAGAACCAGACGACGAAGGAAACGGAATAAGGTGCCTCCTCTTAATCCCTGAATGACTGAGAAAAGCCCAAAAAACACCCCTCAGTCACTTAGGGGTTAACCGAACTGTGCCTTCTTTCTGATGCACCGGGATGTATGTCAGGGATGGTTGCTGCGGGGCCTGAAAAAGCCAACGTCATACACTTGGAATTTGATTGCCTGTCATCTGTGTTTTTGCACTGGTAGTGTTTGCGTATAGTAGAGTGTATCCTAATACTTGTTAGATGAGTAGTGGCAGAGATTCTATTTTCTTTCAGAAGCAACTGATCGAATTCCCCGCTGTTTATGAATGCCAGATACGCAAGATATGTGCGCTCTTTTCATGTACCTCATATTAGTAGTCATTCCAAGCAGTTTTGATTGAGTCTAATTGTGTGGCATATTCAGGAAGTATAAGCTACACCCTTCATGTATCATTCCTTTTACGAAGGGATCGGACGTGTCAAATGCACCAGATTTCCAAATTGGGTCTTCAGTGTTAGCTGTTTACCCTGGCACAACCGCATTGTACAAGGCAGCGGTTGTACCACCTCAGCGCAAGGTAAAACACTCATCGACAGCTTTGAGTTGATTTGCGCCATAAGTAGTCTTGATTACATTGAATACAAAGAACAGTTTGATAATACTTTTGTAACTGTATTGAATTTTCTTATCTCACTCTCTGCAATGCTGTTTGGATGTGGCTGCGTTGGGTGGGCAGAAACGAAGCGATGAGTAAGTCTCCTCATTCTCCTGAATACCCTATCTTACCATCTTTGTTATTTCAGTCATAGCTTCCTGGTCTATAAAAATTTCATTCGTCCATTTAATTAAATAACTTTGACCTGTATTTCTTGTTTTCTAGAATGAGTCTTTCTTTTGATGTTTGACCGAATTGTGGCTGATAATACCTCATGCATTAACAAACATGTGCATGTGCATAATCACCTTTAACTTTTTTAATTTTTAATTTTTAAATGCTTTATACTAAGCTAGCTCTGTCACGTTCATTACAGCTTTTTTCAAGCCTTTAGTACTTTTGATCTGCTATTTTAATGTCAGGTATTGATCCTTCTTAATCGCTGTTTTCTCTTGGCAATTCTGAAAGGTTTCGATAATCTGGGGTGCAGTTATTCTCTGGAATTTGATGGTGACGAAGAAGATGGCCAAGTTGGCCTGCCGAAAAGGGATGTCCCTTTTAATCGTGTTGTCCCACTACCAAACGGACATCGACAATGACAAAGTGCAGCCAGCATATGGCCAATGCCAGTTCTGATGGTTTTCTGGTAATTTTCTTTCATGTGCCTGTTGTAATGGTTAATTTTTGCTAAAGAAATGTAGGAGCACTATGCCACTAGCAATTGTAGGGAGTCAGAACTTGGGCTTGTCTCGCGGGTGACACATTAGTAGCATATAGCAGTAGTTGCCTAAGTTCCGATTCCTCAAAATTTAGGAGAAACCTCTTTTACTGGGAGTTGAAAGAATTTGGCGACACACAAAAAATGCCCTCGTCATAGGCATATTAGGCAAAACCAGGGTCCTATCTCTATTCCGCCACCAACAATTACAGATGTTAAAGATGAAAACAAGAGCTAGGAAGCCCGGGACATCTTAGTGTTAGTACCAAAGGAGGACGAATGTACTGAGACGTGCTATTTTGGACGGTCTTTGTGCTGTACTGTACATACTCCCCACAAGAAAATTTCACTTATGTCAGTTCTGTTGCCTTCGTGCATGGTTGCGAGAGTGGATACTGTGTAGTAGATAGAATGGCTTAGAATACAAAACAGTTCTAAACTCTAATCAGCTGTTGGCAGCCCTATCTGAACAGCCGTATGTGACGCTATGTTAGGTAACAACACCGTATATCGTCGAATTAAGGGACTGATTATGGTTCCTATTGTCGAACTGAAAAACTTATTGTTGGATCATGTCAGTACTTAGAAAGGCTTTTCAGATTTTCTTAAATTGCATTTTTTGACACCGTGTATGAGTTTTCAAAATGTTAATAATAGGTGTACCTAAAATCGACCCTATGATAGAATGTTTAGAGGGTTTACACTTTAGGGAAGAATCTAGATGGGATGGGTTTGCAAGTAGGTACTTGCTTCCAATCTATGCATATTTGTGAATATTTTGTATACCTTAGAGTTCCAAGAATTAAGTTCATTCATGGATAACATTCTCGAGGAGCTACCCTTGCACCTTTTCAAGTGAAGCTTATATTGACCTCAGTAGATGAGTTAATGTAAAGAATTGGCTCAAAAAATTGAAATGTTATAAGTATGATCAAAGTAGAATATTGTGAACATAACTTCTATAAAATCTGAAGTAAATTGCAATTAGAACGTCAATGTCTATAATTTCAAAATTGATCATATACATAGATTTTATTTATAAGGTGGTATGTATAAAGTAGTTAAGAGTTAGCCCACTTGCAAAAACTATTGTAATTCAATTTGGCATATTAGCATACAATCTCTTTTAGTGATATGTAGTGATGAGGGTTGCTATTATGTGAGCATAGGAACATGAGCTTATGAGGTGTCTATATTATAGAAATCCTCCATGATTATAGAGTACCTATATTATAAGTATTTATATTATAAGCACCTTCAATGGTTGTAGTATATCTAGCTATACATATGTTCAAGGCTCATATGCTTCCATTCCCATCTTCACATATTAATGTTGTTGTAGTCATGGTTCAAAACCTCTCTTTTACTAGCTAGTAGGAGTTGGATAGGAATTTAAATGATGTTTGAAGTTTGTCCAAACATAAATAATGGGATTGAAGCTTGGAGATTGGATTGGTCGTTCTAGAATGATAAATGGTTGTTCCAAATTTTTTTTTTGAATCATCCTTGATTCATATTGAGGAGCATTGTCACATTGGAAAATGACTTATTCAAGATTGAAGTATTTGATACTTTCAACTACAAATCTCCATATAAGAGTGCAGTATAGTTTTTAGAATTTATATGCCCTTTTACCTTCTACAAATCATTTAGACCTCTTGTATCATGAAACACTATAGCATGGTATGTCTTCCAACATGCTACATTGTTTGTTTCATAGCATGATTAGGGGAGCTCTCTTTGTCATTGATCCAATATCAAGTCATTCCATCATCATTGAAACAATTTATCTTCATTTGTCACTAAATACTACCTTCTTCCAATTGATTTTATTTCAATACAATTTCTATGCAATGTTGCAAAATGTAGCGTCTCGTACATTTTTCTATGACAAGCAAGGCTTTGCTATCCTCTCACAAGTCCTCAATCCATCATCTATCAAAGTGTATCATAATATGTAATCATAGATTTCTACTTTCCCATTTGCTTTCAACACCTTTGTTGCTTCAGCCATCATTGCAAACCTTCTAATAGTGACCAAGAGCATAATATGTCATTTCTTTGAAGCTAGTGGTAAAAAGCTCTAGGATACCTTGCTTTGGCAATTCTAAACTACTTAACCTTTAAAGGGCTTGAAAGCTCTTTGCGGCTGTTTAGTATATTATAAACTTGGTGGAATTTGATCAAAAAAACTTTGACCAAATACTTTTCAATACAAAGTAAATTTATGAGCATGATAGTACATAAATAACAATGCATCACAATGAATCTTTTTTTTTTGGGTGAAATGGAGCCAAAAAGCACCATTTCATAGCTACTGAAAATCATTTTTTTTCCAAAAAATAATAATCTTTTTTTGCCACAAAATGTTCAGTCCAATTTAAAATGTGGATGAAATTGTCAAATTTGGATGAAAAAGTGTATGAATTTGATTGAAAAGTGTTCTTTGGTACAAAAGATGGATGTACAAAGAAATAAAATGCTTCACCAAATTTTAAGTGATCGCCATCTTGGCACTTTTTCAAAAACCAAAAAAAAAGGTCACATCACAATTCATACATTAAACCACAATTTAAGAGTTATAAGGCTAAATATAGATCGTATAGATGGACCCCAAATTTTTTTTCAAGAATTAAATGTATATTCCTCTTTCTATTCAGTGTACTTTGTGAGAAACCAAGAGATATTGCAACCACTCTTGTACTCTTACCTGTCATCACAATGAAAAAATTCTACTTCTTTTTAATTTGAAATTAGATTTATTGTATGACCATTTCTATTGCAAAGAGGAAAAAAAGAAAATTAATTGTTTTTTCACATAATATTCTAATTGAAGAATTTTGCTCTAATTTAGTATAGAAATGTGTGGAAGAAATTTTAGAAACTTTGACCACATAGATTATAAGATATTTGCATTTAAAGAGATGAAAGAAATTTTTTTGCATGGCTTACATGACCAGATTATAAGGCTTAAAACTTATTAGCTTAAAATTTAGCACTGCAAGTTTTGAATTTAAAAACTTTATATTGAAGAATTGAGTTAAAAGTATATGAAAAAATTTCAAAAAAGCTCCTCCTAACTTTCATACTTAGAATAAATTGTTAAGTAGAAGTAAGTACAAGATTGGAGGAATAATGGAATTGTTAATTGCTCTAAAATGGAATTGAGACACACTAAATCCAACAATGAGATTGTTCTAACAATCATACAATTCTTCATGGATATTTTTTAAATTGTGAAAATTGAGTTAAAAAACAAATCTAATATGTTATTTTTTCAAAAGTTTCTATGATTGCCTACAAAACAAGAAGCTCTATAACTTTCACATCACTAATAAAAATGGAATGAATAAAATCTTTTTGTGTAGAAAAATACAATCAATGACAACCAAATTTTAAAAAAATTATTTCAAGTTTTTGTGGGTTTATTTTTCTTGCCAGTGACCTAATTTTTGGGCTTATTGTGGCGTAGTTTCTGTTCTTGGGCATCAATTGAAATAAAAGCTATATACTTCAAAAAAGCTAGTATATTCTTTTATCTTCAAAAATAGTTTCAAAAAATTATGCTAAAAAATGAGATTACATGAACTTGTCCAAACTTTCAATTAACCTTACAAAGAAGGGAAATGCAAATATGCAAGCATAGAATCTATAAGCCCACCGGCCTAGAAGTCTATAGACACCTTCTATGGTTATAGGGACCTATGTTATAAAATACCTTCATGTAAATGGTTGTAGGTATATACCTACAACTAGGGTCAAAGCTTATAGGCTCATGTTTCCATGTTCACACACAAACATTGTTGCTAGAGGGAACAATAGAACTTTAGGGGATAAACCAAGGTGAAATATTGCATTTTATTATCTAAATTTTAAGGATTCTTTTTAATAATTCCATCTTTATAAATAAGATGAAAGTTACAAAAAGTCTTATTTTATTGGTAGCCGACCCACAGGAATCTCTTAGCAGCAATAAAGTTTGGAATTCATTTTTTTAATCAAATTTCAATATTTTTGAAAAATGATAAAATTTAGGATGAAAATTGATTAATACAACGTTAGAATGATTGCAAGAAACACTTGTCTTATTTTGTGTCACATCTTGCGTGCTAATTTATTTTTTGGCCATAACTTTTGAGTTTTGGCTCCAAATGATTTAAAATTCATAGACAAGGTACTCACGACTATTATAGCGGTGCTAGTTTGTGAGCTTGTGAGCGTAAGCCTGTGAGCAATGAACGGGGATTCTGTAAGCAGCAAACTCCAAATTTTAAGAAAATAATATAAAATTCAATAATATCAGGAAAAAAAATAGTTATTAAAAAAAATTGTCAATATTTTTGGTTTCTTGTAATTGTAGGACCTGTATTATTGTAGACCTATTATCGTGGACCTATTATTGTGGATATATACTACTTATATTAGGGTTGTTATTTTTTATATTGCCTATAATATTATTAATATATTGTAAAGATGAAAAACGATTTAGATGTGAAAAATGAATAAGGATGGAAAGAAGATTGTATACAACATTCCATCAAATAATTACAATATATGTTCAAAAATAAATTGACACTTTTACAACTACATGTGTAACTTTAGTCAACATTATTTCAAACTCAGATCATAGGCATTCATAGATTGTTAGACTTTTGCGTATATTTCTACAAAGAGATTGCGAGATCAAACCAAGAATAGGGTGATTTATCTTTTAAGGTCTAGAGGTAACTTGATCGCCTGTTGACAAGATCCAAAACTGCAGCACTATGTGAAGTCTAATGACTTGTTTTTGGGGGCCAAGAGGTGCCTTCTTAGCCTACTAAAGGGATCAAAATTTGTAGCACCATGCAATATCCAAAAAAATGTCACCCTTAGGATTTTTAAAACTTTTGTTGTAGGCCTCATCACATTATTTCTCTTGCAAGGATTGAATGCTGAAAAAATGATAGACATGCCATCATGCAGCCTATCCAAAATAGATCCTACAAATGGTTGTAGCAATTGGGTGTTTGACGTAATGATTTGTTTGCCACCACTTGTGATGACTACATTTGAGCCTCCATATACATAACAAATTATTGAACATTCTTCAATGGCAGAACATCAAGATTAGATCCATCTAAGGAAGAGTTGAAGTTAAGAGGCGCTAGATGCAATGGTAATCTGAAGAAGATCGTAAAGGCATTGAATATCTT
The DNA here is from genome assembly GCA_963969595.1 of Neckera pumila. Taxonomy (NCBI): domain Eukaryota; kingdom Viridiplantae; phylum Streptophyta; class Bryopsida; order Hypnales; family Neckeraceae; genus Neckera; species Neckera pumila. The sequence goes on along the minus strand of OZ018409.1, from coordinate 46,489,942 downwards.
TTTTGGAGCATCTAATGTTGTAATGCGTATTCCACACTTGCAGAATGAAGAGGTATTTGACAGTAATAAGCTCAAACTTGACCTCCCTATTTGTTTGGATGGTGACTCCCATCAACTGGATAAAATGAATTTTTTTTAGCCAAGAGTATTGACTTGATCTACATGCACACCTACAAAGTTCTGTGATTGAGGAAGTAGAGAAGGTGGCTAACTTTGAACAAATTTTATATGTCAGTACCACATTGGGGAGCAATGGTGACACTTTACAATAGCATATTGCAAGATTGTCCTACATGCTGAATTGCAAATGTCAAGCCCAACAGCAAGGATCAAACATCACAAAAGGGTGAAAAGACATTCTAGCTCCAATATACCATGGTAGAAAGAAATAGTATAGCGGAAATAAGTATATTATGACAAATTTTTGGTTTTGCCCAAATAATATTCACCGTTGTATTCAAGGCTCTAAATGCGCTTGGATAATTGACTAGCCTAAAGTACTAGACATTGGCCTATACAAATGGACATTAATGAGGGTCTCCAAATGAAGGTCTTTGATATTTGCTTGATAAAAAAAAGGCATTTCAAATTGAAAGGCAATCAAAATAAAAGAAATAAATCCAAAAAAATGGGAGAAAAGATACCATATTTAAGAACGGTCTTCAGTCAGCTAAGCTTATGCATGGGTCGGGTTATATTTCTTGATTACTTTTTAGCTTGTGAGGGGGACTTTATGGCGTCAATAGGAATCTCTAGCCTTGCAATCAATGATTGAGGAAAACAAATTGTACTCTAATTCAATCATGACGTTTTACAAACCCTATTCCATTTTTAAAAATTTGAAAAAATAAGAAATTAACCTTGTATTTAAAATGTGCTCTAGCTATGCATGTGCAAGGGTCGAGTGTCTTTTTGGATCACTTGGTAGGGTGTGAGGGGGATCCCTTGGCAGCAAAAGGAGCCCCCAACCTCCTAGTTAGTGATCAAGATTCAAGATATGATAAATTTGTACTCTAGCTCCATTAAGATGATGTATAGGATTTGTGCTTTTGTAAAGGCCAGGTTTTAGGATTCATGATCACTTGCTACGGTGTGCAGGGTTCCTTGGCGCCAAGGGGAGCTATCTTGTCCTCAAAACATAAAAATAAAAGCTTTTATTTTATTTTTTGTTTCTATTCCCTCCGTGATGCGGGGCTCCCCTTGGCGCCGAGGGGAATCCATCACATCCTAATAAGTGATCAAGAAAAAACAAAATTTGTATTCTAGTGTACAAACTTATTTTGTCTTGATCATTGATTGGGAAATTGGGATTCCCTTTAGCGCCAAGAGGTCTCCCTCGTACCCTAGCAAGTGATCCAAAAAAACACTTGACCCTTGTACAAGCACAATTTGAGCACATTTAGGTGTAAAACTAAGTTTATTCTCAAATTTCTTAAAAAGAAAAAACTAAAATAAAAAATTTGTCTTTTCTTGATTATTTACTAGGATGTGACGGATTCTCCTCGGAGCCGAGGGGAGGCCCCACGTTGCAGAGCAAAAAAAAAAAACTTTTTTTTTTTTTTCTCCGTGATGCGGGGCCTCCCCTTGGCTCCAAGGAGAACCTATCACACCCTAGTAAGTGATTAAGAACCCTAAAACTTGGCCTTCGCAAAAGTACAAATCCTACACATCATCTTAATTGAGCTAGAATACAAATTTATTATGTCTTGAATCTTGACCACTAGGTGGAAGGTTGGGGGGGCTCCCTTTGGCGCCAAAGGATCTCCCTCACACCCTAGCAAGTGATCCAAAAAAAACACTAGACCCTTGCACAAGCATAGCTAGAGCACATTTTAAATACAAGGTTAATTTCTTAATTTTTCAAATTTTTCAAAATGGAATAGGATTTATGGACTATCATAATTGAATTAGAATACAATTTGTTTTCCACAATCATTGGTCATAGGGCTACAGACTCCTATTGGCGCCCAGAAGTCCCCCTTATAAGCTAGCAAGTGATCAAGAAATATAACCCGACCCATGCATAAGCATAGCTAGCTCAAAACCATTCTACAAGTGTCAAGTGTCTTTTCCGGATCACTTACTAGGATTTGAAGGGGACCTTGCAATGCCAATGGAAGCACCTAGCTCTGCAGTCACTAGACAGTGATCATGAAAAAAAATTGTATTCTAACTTAGCCACTATGATTGTAGGACTTGAGCTTGTACAAAGGTGGTGTGTTTATCTTTGAGCACTTGCTAGGATGTGAGGGGTACCTTTTGATGCCAAAAAGAGATTCATAGAGGTTCCTCTAGGCGCCAAAGGGAGACCTTTAGACGCAATTTTTTATTTTATTTTATTTTATTTTTTATTTTTTATTTTTTTCTCTTTGCCGAGAAGTACTCCTCACACCCTAGCAAATTATCAAGAGAAAATCAAATCTATATGCAATCTATTTCATCTAGATGTTGAGGATCTTTTCATGTACACAAGATTCTTAAATCAAAAATTGGCCTTAAGTTTGTGTTCAATTTGCTTTTGCTTTTGCAAAGGTTGGTTTTATCTTTAAATCACATATTGGATTGTTTAGAGGAACTCTTGGCGCCAATGGGAGTCCTCAGCTCAGAAGCCAATGACCAAATAAAATAAAAAATTTATTCTAGCTTGAATAAAATGATTTGTAGGATTTGCACATCTATAAGGATTGTTTTTTTTTACAGTTGAGTACTTGCTAAGATGTGAGCGGGACTTTTTGGCAAGTACAAGAGGCCTTTCATTGCAAACAAAAAATAATTGTCATTATTGTCTTTTGATTCTGCCACCAAAGAGCTACCAACGGTGTCAAGAGGTATTCCTCACATCCTAACAAGTGATTAAGAAAAAAACAAATTTATATTCTAGCTCATTCATTTAGCTGTAAAGGACTTGTTCATGTATATAAGATTTTTGAATAATAAAATTGGCTTGAAGCTTGGGTTTGATTAAATTGTGTTTGTGCAAGAGTCAGTTATTTCTTTTGGTCACATATTAGGTTATTTGGAAGAGCTATTGACACCAATGGGAGCCCACATTCCAATAACTATATTAAAAAAAGAATAAATCTATAATTTAGTTTAACCATGATGGTTTTGAAGACTTATTTGTGTATTCAAGATTTTCTATTAAAAGATTAGACTTGCAACTTGATTGTACTCTAGTTATTCTTGTGCAATAAGGCCCATAATTACAATCTAGCGTGGAACTGGCTTTGAATTTTCTAATCTTATTGACAATCATACATTTGCATGTTATGTAGTAAGCAAATATTATTAAATGCATCAACCATTTGGACCTTAATTATTTTTTTTCCTTTTTCAAATTTGATCTAAATCAATTTTTCTTCAAAAAAATTTGTGAAACTTAAGTCCCATGCCACTAAATGAAATGTTTTAGAAAACAATGCTGATGGTTCAGACGACAATGTTGATGAACCTATCGACAATTGCGCCATTGAAAATATCCTATAGAGATTGCAAAAAAATTAGCTTTATGGCTTCTATTTCTAGTCTTCTAAACAACTTGTTGCGGTCTCTTCTACGGTGGATGAAGGCTCCTAACTATAGACGTTGGTTTGCAGAAGCATCAAGCATGGTTTGGAAGAATGTCGGTAGTGGAAGCCATCTATACTTTCCATTTATTGACAAAATGAGTAGATTATTTCAGTCCTTCAATCCTAAATCTTGAATGATATAATGTCCATGAACATAGGTTCCACCATAGAATTTTTTCTAAAAAACTGTATGCTCACAAGCTCACATGCTCACGCTTGCACGCTCACAAAATAGCAACCCTGACAACTATAATACACCTTGTAATTCTTTTGGATTTTTTAAAAATGATTTACTATCCAATAATAGCCCCCAATTTTATATCACACTTGCTAATTCTGGGATTTTTGAACAAAGTAGTACCCAAAGAAATGAATTTGGATCTGAAATTTGGAGGAGATGGTCTTCCAGTACACTTTTAGCTATTGTTCAGAGGATTTACAAAAAAATGTTAATTATATGTCATATAGAAGTCTACAAAATGATCTTCTTTCTATTTGCTTTTTGAAACATGTAAAAAATTATTTTGGTTTGTTTTTTTAGTAAATGACCATCTCCATAAAGGTTATTAGAAATGACCAATTTTTTTTTATCTATATGTAATTTTTTTCCCTATTTTCTACTAATTAAAAAATTAAAGGATGTATTTTCTTGAGATTTGTAACTTTCCTAATTCTCCTACTCAGAGACTTTTTCTATCATTTTCTTTGGTCATTACCTTCATTTTATAAATGTATACATTGGTCATGTATTTAAAAAAAATTTAAAGTTATTTTTCTAATTTTAAAGTACTCCAGAAAGAAAGGCATAAGTACCGTAAAATGCAACAAAATTGGCAGGTGTTTCTTGCAATCATTCATAACCACTATTGGAAATTTAGGTTTGACATTTTCAAACCTTTACATAAGCTAGAAATAGTATATATTATCTATTATCTTGAATAAGTCTCTTTTTGTTGAATTTAAAGTATTTTTTATTGAATTCTTTTTTTACATATTCAACTTATGTTTTTAATATATTGTATTTCATTACCAGTTGCAAGCAGCCCTTTTTAGGGGGGTGAAATGGAGCCAAAAAGTACCATTTCATAGTGAAAATCTTTTTTGGCAAGAAAAGTTTCAATCCAATTTAAAATTTGGATGAAATTGTCAAATTTGGATGAAAAAGTGTATGATTTTGATTGAAAAGTGGTTTATAATACAAAAAATGGATGAATGAAGAAATAAAATGCTTCACCAAATTTTAAGTGATTGCCATCTTGGCACTTTTTCAAAAAACCCCAAAAAAGGGCTGGTTGCAAGATGAACTCAGGTTTTAGAAGGAGTTGAAAGAACTTGTTTGTTTGCTTAGATCATTGTGATCATGTAATCTACAAGGTCAAAAATTGGCAAAAAAACTAACACATTTTCATAGCAGTTTAGTACAATTTTGTGTGATTCCATTTCACTTCGTTTTTCATTTCTCAGTACACAAAAACATGTCAATTTGAAGTACATTCTTGTGAAATACAACCATAATCCTTTTCATGGTAAAATGAACTATAATCTAAGATTTTTTGTAGAAATATCTTCTATTGTGCCTTGAACAACATGAAATTGAACCCATAATCCAATAGTGTTACAAATCTTTACCAAATGTTCTATTCACTTGTCATGACCTTGATTGCATTCATTTCCATCCATTGGGGTGCAAAAGTGTTATATCTATGCATATAGACCAGTGATGGGCTCAATATTGCAGATTGAATTTTATACTCCCACTGTTTCTAAATAATACTAGTGTTTTCTTTGTTAAACACAAAGAAAATAGTGACATTATTGAAAAACAAAAGGAGTAAGGTAGTGGATCCATTCGTGACCAACCTCCTATTCTAGTAGGATAGGGTGTTCTATTTCTGTATAGGAGAATAGATTAAAAAATGACCAGTTATGATGCAAGGTGATGCCTTATGATTGGCTACATGACTCGATTTTCCAATCTGCCCTAGTTGGAAATATGACTAGAAAATTCATGATAGTTTTGTTTTGGGAAAGAAAATTGTGAAATATTATGGAATTCAATTTGAAATCTATTTCTGCACACATAAAATTTTTCCCACTCAACATACCCATGCTCCAAAATTGCTCTAGGGGAGGCAATCCATTCTCGATCACTTAAAGAATTACAGAATTTGAAACTCATTAATTCATAGAAATTTTGTTTTTATACCAAAATATCTGAAAACTCTAGGAAAGGTCCAAACACTATTGCTACACATGAAAAAAAATTCTACCAAAGAAATTGTCCTCTCACATGCCTGTAATTTTTGAAGTGATCGGAAATGAATCGTCGATTGGGAATGGGTTGCGTCCCCTATTGCTTAAGTGGTCGGAAATGGGTCGTTTCCCTTACTTTGGAAACTTCCAGATTCCCTTTGATACTTGAAATCTTGAACTATTCTACATTTTCGAAACCCTTGTCGTACCCGGACCGTCACTGCTCAAAGGCAGGTTATGACCTTCTGCAGGTACACTACAGTATCTTGTTCGAGTGCATACCCGGACCTTCACGATTATGTGAACACGATACCTGGCGTAACTTAAGTCAAAACCTGTTCGGGAGATACGGTACCGGTGAGCACCGTCGCGTGGAGGTGAAAGGGGTTTAGGGTTTAGGGTCCCCCCTCTTCTGGTCCGCATTAGACCTCGACATTCCCAGCAGACTTCCTTCGACCAACCCTACCATTCCATTGCAAGCTGCTGCCTTCCATCAGTTCTGTGAATTGTTATCTGGAAGGGGTGAATCGCTGAGTGAGGAAATGGGTGGCAGCAAGGATATTGCAAGTCTCCTGCAACCTTTTGAAGAACGGGCTCAACTTGCTGAGGTGATTCCTCAACTTCTGTCATTCCTTCTGAATAGAATAAAGATCCGAAGTTTCTCCAAACTGAACTGGATGATATTTCTAGCGTCGAATCGGTTCAGGAACTGTGTTGGAAAGATCACTCCTGACACGGAGAAAGATGGAGAGATAGAGAGGTGGAAGAGCAAACTCCCGCCAAGGAGTTCACATTTATTCTTCTATACTTTCCTAATCAAGTTTTCGTTTGTATGATCAAATTTTTGTGTGCGGCGTGTTCACCTCAGGAAATTTGGTAAATGCATTTTGCCGAGCTTGCATTATGCGTTTCTCTGGAAAAGTCTATTTGGGGGTGGGTGGGGCTTTTTGATGGGTTGCATGTAATGGATTCGTTTTGTGGTTTGAGAGGGTGTAGCTTACTTATGTTCATTTTTTCTGCAGGAGCGGCTGGCAAAACTGGAGTCCCTATCTCAAAATCGCCAAGGTATGTTTCATTGGTACTTTATGCCATGAAAGTCCGGCCTAGTCTTTAAAATTTTGTATTATTGTACATTTTTACTACGTGGGATTATATATTTTCTGAGCATAGAAACATGGGAATGATTTTATGAACAAGCGTTACGACTTTGGGTCCCAACTTTTTAATATGATATTACTTGAATGAATGGCTTTCGTCCAAAACTTGAATGAATGGGTTTGGACTTTACATGAGAAAATTGGTTCTTGACAATTTGGTGCCTGATAATGATGGTTGTTGGCCATTGATGATTGATTCTCTTCATACTTTCTTATTGATGGAGGTTTTCCAACTGCAGATTCATCTGGACAAGGAGACCTCATACCATCTCTCACCGAGCTGAGGAAGAAGTTAGTTGCAGCGAAAGCTGAGCAGGATGCCGGAACGAAAAAACTCATTGACGAGAACAACAAGCTGCAGTACCAGGTGCTCCATTTAAAAAGTGCAGTGAGAGAGGCAGATGACAAGGTGGCTGCATCGGAAGCCAAGTTATCCAAAGGGTCGTGAATTCTATTCCAGTTAACTTAGAATGATCGCTTGCTTAGAATGAAGTAACTTTGCAGATGTTAACCCTTGCATGTCATGACTGTGGATATCCATCTCTCTAGGTGAAATTTCTGCTGCACTATTGTTTATCCTTTACATGATTGGTACATAGTATAATTCACTCTCAAGTTGGAAATTGTAATCTAATATGACTTACATCTGGAACTTATCCAACTGTATTACTGCTTAATATGTGAGCAGTTTTGTTCTTGCAATATTTGACGTCTTGCGGCATCGTGGGGTTTAGGGTTCCTCGATTTGTGCTGAAATTTGAAAATTCCTGCTGTGCTTAATAAGCAATAAAAGTACTCAATTCTTGTTTATTCAATACTTCACTTAGCAACTTACAGCGCTTTTCACTGATTTTTGGTGTGAACTTTGACATCCAGTACCTAGCCGTGCTTGTATGTGGATCTTAAGAGCATTTGTTTTGCTTGTTCGTTCTGTTAATATTTGAGATACAGGGTTGATGAATTAGATACTGCTGCTACTGCACTGGATAGTGATAGGGGTGCCGCAACTGGACTGACTGACTGCAAGAAATGGGTAAAGCTTAACCCCTAAAGGACCATTGTCCGTTTGCGGGACAAATGCGTTTTCGGGCAGGCACCTACGGGCTGAAATTTCCTCCTGATTTTTTGAAACTTTTTGAGAAGGTGAAGAATTGAGAGAGATATGTGGCAGAAAAATAAAATTGAAATCGGACCTTCGAGCAAGAACTTATGCGATTTCTTGGAATGTGTGGGGAGGGAGGGCAGCAAAAAAATTTGCAAAATTTAGAATTTTTTTTTTAAATATTTTTTTTCTCATAGATTATATTTTTGTCTATTTGGAAAGCTTTGGTTCATTTCAATTGGATTTGTTATGAGGAAGTTATGGACATTCTTGTTTTTTGGGCAGTTAGAGCATCTTCTTGAAAAAAATAACTTGTAGGTTTCATTTCGGAATGCAATTTTTGTAATTTTTCAATTTGTTTTTTTATAATGGTTAGTTTACTTGCTAGAACAATCTCACCATTGGGATTAGTGCATTTTAATTCCATCTAAAATATATGAATATTTTAGATTTTCCTTCTATTTCATACCTACTTCTATTTAACAATTTTTTAAAGAATGATAATTAAGTTTTTTTGAATTTTTTTTTTTCCTAGACTCTCAACTCAATTCTCCACTATAAAGATTTAAAGCTCAAAACGTTGTAGTGCAAAAATTTTAAGTTAACAATGTTTAAAGTCAAAAAATCTGGTCCCGCAATGTGTTGAAAAACTTGTTTTTTCCACTTTAAATCCAGATATCTTGCAATTTGTGCAATCAAAAATTCTGAAATTTTTCCACACATTCTCATACCAATTAGGTGCAAGATCCTATGGTTAGATGTGAAAAAAAAACAATTTTAAATTCTTTTTACTTTTTGCTATAGAAATGGCAATTTTAAGTGTTTTTTGGCAGGAAAAAGGCCTCGGTCCTTTAGGGGTTAACTCTTTAAGTCCCAAACTTGTTGGAAAGGGGGAAAGAATATTTCAAGAATCTTTGGATTATCGTAGGATTGTGAAAGTTCTCTAAATGATAACGAAGAATGTAACCGTACAAAACCAATGTTCATGTGTTTAGCTAACTTCCATTAAGAGATAGGTGTGGTCCACTGTTTAATCTGGGAGAAAATAGAGAAGAAAGTGTATAATGGAGTGTACAGGATTGTATGAGAACTGTTGAAATACAAAGCTGCAGCTACAGCTAGTACAAATGGTGTGATAGTGATAGTGATACATGTAGGCTTTGGATTTAGAGAAGTTGCAATTCAAGTTACTAGTCTGTTGGGAATAACATGGAAATATGAGGTTTGAAAACTAAAATACAAGCTTATTCAAGACAAGCTATAGTTTTGGTATATGCAAAATCTTTTCCTTATATTGTATAGAGAGTTGTAGATATTGCATTTTCCATTGATTGGAGGGCATAAGAAGCAATGTTTATATAGGTAAGTCTACTAAAGGTTTGCAATGGCTTCTATAGCCTTTTTGAGGGGTTTGGAAATCAACTTTATATGGAGATCTATAATATGTAGTTGTAGGTGTAGATTTTCTCTTTGATACTCTTCTAATTTCATTCCTACTTGTAGTCTTTTTTTTTTTAATTTAAAAAAAAATTATAATTTTGTTTTTGTTTACTATTTTATTCTAAATAATCCAATTCCTATCCGTGGTATTTTTTTTTCATTTTTTATTCAATTTTTTTTCATTTTTTTTTAATCTTTTTGGTTTACTATTTAATTCTTATTTCATTTTCTTACTTAGTATTCTAGAGTAGTATTTTGGATTTCATTTTATTTTTGTACTTTTTTGTATTTTTTTCCTATTTTTTTGGTTTCTAGATTAAACTACCAAACTTGTAAATTCATGTACATTGTTCATATTTTCCATCTTCTAAAATGTATGGTTTTACACAAGGTGAAGCATGTGAAACTAGTTACCAATGGTCTTCTTTGTCAACATTTTCTTCATACTGGTATAATCATCTATTTTGCTTGAACCAATTTTTACAAATGTGACTAAATATAGTAAATCTATTGCCAATTTTTCTCTTCCAACTACTATTAGATGAAAATACTTCATCAAGGTACATTTGAATATTTATCACATTAAGTAGGTCTATCACAAACCAAGGTATAAAAATAATACACTTCTTTGCAATAAGGATCATTTCCAAAATAAGGTGCCTCAAACTTAAAGAGAGAGCCTTACAGTGGAAGACATCTTATTTTAGATAAGACTTATAAAAAGAGTATGTAGTTCATCCAAAGACCATCACTACAAAGATTTGATCATGCAAGTAAGATGCCTATAGAAGTCAAGGCTTTTAGGATCTCTAATTGTTCACTTCTATAATACCAATGAATTGCAAGTTTACTAAAGTGGAAGACATTTTGTTTTGGAAAAGACTTCTAAAAGGAGTATGTAGTTCTTCCAAAGACCGTCACCACAAAGATTTGGTCATGCAACTAAGATGCCTATAGAAGCTAAGGCTTTGAGCACCTCTAATTGTTCACTTCTATAATATCAATGAACTGCAAGTTCAAAAGTGTCGAGAGAAAGATGTAGTGGGTATGTAGTGAAAAATTGGCAATAGACTTATATACATATTGCCAATTTTTTTCTAGGTTTTCCAGACCACTCTAAAACCAATGGTATGTAGTGCAAAAAAAATCTACAAATGACCATCAAAGTCATCTGAAATTGCAAGCCATAGTTCAAAAAACTTTTTTTTCCAACCTCAAATGCTAATATCTTCCAATTCGTATGGTCAAACTTCATGAAATATTTACCACATAATCTAAGACAAGTGAAGTACAAGATCCTAGAGTTAGATTCTAAAAAAAAGTTTTTTTGGTTTCTTAAAAGATCGCAGCAGAAATGGCAATTTTCAGTGGTTTCAGAGCCAAAAAATGACTTAGGCCTTTACAAGTTAACCCCTAAAGTTTCATGACCATGTTCTCACCAAAAACGCTCCAAAACTGCCTTTTCTAATACAACTACCAAATTTTTGGAAAAAAACAATCTTTGACACATGTAACCATAGGATCTTATAGTATGATATTTTGAAAACATGTGGTAAAAATTTCAAAAAATTCCACTGTGTTGATCATAAGATATAAGCATTCAAAGTCTTGAAAACCATTTTTTCAATCCTGCGAAAAACCGGGCAGCTGCACTTTGCAAGCTCACTTTTCAATGAAAAAATGCCGATAAAGGTGGTGCTTCTTTGAATTCAGTTTCCTAAACAAGTTGTCTATATGCTTGAAAAATTTCACATCATTTGGAATTGTACAACATATAGGAAAAAAATAGTAAGTAGAAAGAAGTAGAAATGATTCAAAATACTAAATTGTTAAAATTTTAATCATGGAATTTAAAAATACCAATCCCAACGGTTGTAATGTTGTAATAATCAATTTACATCCTAGGATTTTTTTTTTTTCCAAAAAAATTGAAAATCGAGTTAAATAAACGCCTTTAAAATTTTTTTTAGAGTAGACAATCCATAATTGCCCGCAAACCAAAAACCCTCATAACTTTTGACTCATTGATTGAAATGGAATGAATCAAAGCTTTTTAAGTATATATAAATGTAGAGAACCAATTTCAAAAAAAATTTCCGGAAAAAATGATTTTTTCTGATCTGCCCAAACTGCCCGGTTACAAAAAAAAGCAACATATTAGGTTACAACTTTTGACTCGTATTTCAAAATGTCATGAAACTTGGTACACATGAAGATATTCCTCGCCCCCACCTTCTATTAAAATTTCAGCGTCAAATATGGATATCTCTAGTCACACGTACCTGCCCAAAATTTCTATACGGCCAAAAAACGCATGTTGGTCCTTTAGGGGTTAATTGAATACAACATGGCCACATGAAAACAATTATGTAATGGCCACCCCTTTTTTGGACCTCATTTGCCACCTTTGAACAATACTAGCCAAATATTCCAAAAATTGATGTGACCTTCACTAACCTCGATAAGATCAATACATTTGCCACGCACTGACTTCGAGCTGGGGTGAACCGACCCCCTTGCTTGTCTTTTCAAAGTTTTTGATTTTTTTTCCCAGGGGTGCCACCAACTAGCCCAGACAACAATCTCATAATACAATTCATTGAATTCACATACTCTAATGACAGATTTTTGCAAATAACAATAGATAACAAAACCTAAAAATACCAACCACTAATAAACAGTATCATTGCCTAGGGATGGAAAGTTGACCCACTAATTGTCATTACAACAGGAGTCAGAGGAACAACACATGCCCCATCAATGAAACTCTTTGAAACCAAACTCAAATTACCCGAAACTGCTCTAAAATACACTTTTAAAACAATTAACACCATTGCCATACAATATGCTAGTTTAATTATATTACATAAAAAAAAAATAGAAAACAACCAACCACTTCCAATAGAGTAAGAAATATACAAAACACAGCAGTACATAAACAAAAAAGAGGAAAATATGATCATGATAGTTAGTTTTTCTGCAATCAACTTTTGAACTCATGACTTGATGACCCTCCACTTATACACTTTGCACTTATAATCCATATTTATCCAACATCCTTAATCTTGGTTACTTTATCTGGTTATTGGTACTAAAGTGTCTATTCTTGAAAGAGGAAAGTAGTTTTGCATCAATGGCCCTTGATCTGGTGGACATTGGCTCATTGTCATAATGAACATACACTTTATTCACGTCGGCCTTCTTCAAAAACAGGAGTTTCTATCTATCTATCCCAAGGGTTCATGTTAGAAAAAAATACCCTATTTATGCTTGATTAATCTATTTACTACACCACTCCTAGCTAATTTCATTGGAGCAAATTCCAAGAAGCTCCGAGAAGGCCTTGGGGATTTATTTGTCAGTGGCATTGAAGGAGGAGATTTGCAGCATGCGTTGCTGAGAATCGAGAAAGGGAACGCGTTCTCCGTCACGCGAACGGTCCCCTGGCATGGATAGCCTTCAGTCCAGAGAGGGGAGCTGAGATGCACGCTTCAGTCCGTCTTCGTCTTGCCCTTGGACTGCAGTGGGATTCAATCCTCTCTGCGGCGCAATTCCACCTTCCCGGACTGCGAGTTGCGCTCACTCGCCGACACTGCCTGCTTGCCACTGCACTGCTCCCGTGGAGCCAAGTTTCGTCGGATTTGATCCCCAATCGAGGTCAGTGCGCTTCGTTATCTTTCTGGCAATGGGCTTCCAGCTTGTCGGTCCCTCTTTCCGGTAGAGTTGGCGCCTTGTTTTGTTTTGTTCTTGTATCCCCCCCCCATGATTCCCCTCCCATTCTTCTCATGCGTAGGCGTAGGTTTTACACGTCACAGCGGCTTTTTCGTCTCGTTTCTGGGATTGCACAGAATCTCGCAGCGAATTGACATGAAACGGCTCTTTTATCCCAAGAACCCTAATCCGTCACTTCTGATCGAAATTTGCCACGTTTGAATTGTTCCCGCTGAAGAGTCTCCGAAATTTGAGAATTTGGTGGGGTTGGTGTTGCTTTTGCAGAGGTAGATTCGTCCAGGAGGGGGGAGAGAAGGGAGTGGGGATTCGTTTCCAACAATGTCGTCGCTTTGTGCGACAGTTTCTGTTGCGCCATGTAGCATTGTGAAGATGAACGAAGCCACCATGCCTCCCGTGCAATGCAGTTCTTCTTCGCCAGTATGTAAGAATGAGCCGGGCATTCCTGTCTTTTGAATTATGAGCTGAAATTCGGCCTTTCTACGGGATGTTGTTGCAGGGGGCGGCGTTTGCAATGCAAGGCTTAAATGAATAATTCAGTGACATGCTTAACATTGCAGACGCCGTTCGTTGGTTTTAGTGCTTATGCCCCAGTCACGTTGTTCTAGATCTGTGTAGGGCCAAGGCTGTTGGAGGTGTCGTGTTGTCACGGCAGTGGAGCCTTGGCACAGTTGCACTGTGGAAGTCAAGCGGTGTTTCTTCTATCAGCATCTTGGGAAGGCCTACGGGGTAAGCATTTTTTCAAGCATTTTTGAACGGTTTCTCCTCTTTAAGAAAACGTACGCTTTCACCTCTTTATTACGACGATCCCTGAATGGCATTCTAGAATATCTGCACACTATCCTACAGTTGTCACACATTTAAAACTATGTCATAGTGAAACAGTTGGGTCCCTAGGGTTTTACGATTAGAGAGGAGTTGACGGAGATTGTTTCAGGAACTTTTACACACCATCACAAAGAGAGTCTTCCCTATAATTCGTTGAGAGATCTCCTTATGCTCTCGATGATCGCATGAATGCCTCTTTATGTTTTCCCTAGTCCCTATGGTTTCCATGATTATACACAGACCTCCCCATGTATCATGGAAGGGAAGATTCTCTTGACGATGATGTCGAAAAGTTCGTGAAGCAAGATAATTTTTCAGAACCTCAGAACCTTGTTTCTTCAGTGTAGTGGTTGCATTGTGTTTTGGCATGGGAGCTAGTGCATCTACCACTAGCATCATGCTTGCGAAATGTTGCGTATTGCTTTTGGTGAGACTTACAGTATTGATGCTGTCCTGGAGAGGTTTTGTCAAGCAGGTCACTTGTTATCAGGGGAGCTACTGCTGAAGATGTGGAAGCAGAGAAGGAGATGATTGAGTTGGATGCCGTGAGTGGTTTCAATCCTTATCATGAATATGGTCTTTGACTGGCAGATTTCTAGTTTGGAGAGTTTTGAGTATTATAGTGTGGAATATGAACTGTGATTTCAAATGCCTTGTATGCGGACAGCTGATCATTGGAGTAGACATTCCTGCATAGATCTACAACAGTCACTGGTTGTGTATGCTATTAATGTTCTGAATATGTTACTAACGTTGGTGTATCTTGAGTTGTTATGGTAGATGGAGAGGATGGAGAAAACATTAGAGGCTACCAAGTCCACCTTTAACACCGTGCGGACTGGCCGAGCTAGCCCTAGTTTGTTAGATCGTGTTCAGGTGAGTCTCTCCGCCTATCTTCACTACGTCTAGAAGATGCATCATTTGCAAAGCGTTGTGGTCGATGAAATGTCGATGAAATCTTTGGATACGTCGATGAAATGTTTGGATACGTCGATGAAATGTTTGGATTATATTCTTGATCAAGTAAATGATCGATTTTTATTAGAAGTATGATTTATAAATCAAGCCGTTTGTGGTATTTTATTGTGAACATCCATTTCGAAACTGTCAACTTCAAACAAGACTTGACAACTCAATTGAATTTCGTTCGCTCTCGGAATACCAAGTATTTCGGGCGCCTCTCTTATCTTATGTATGCCATTGAATGCAAGGTGGAGTACTACGGAACCAATGTTATTCTGAAGAGTATTGCGCAAGTTAGCACTCCAGATGGTAGTACGATCCTTGTCACGCCTTTTGACAAGTCCAGGTGATATTTTGCCTGCCTTTTGCTCACTGTGCTCTAGCGATTCCGTTTGTTTTGGATGTATTGTGCTGATGTTTTGTAGGCAATTCCGTTTGTTTCGGATGTAGCGGGCTGATGTTTTGTGGGCGTTGACTTGATACAGTTTAACTTCGATACAGAAAGCTATTGTTAAGTCGGATGTTGGTATTACACCAAACAATGATGGCAATGTGATTCGACTTAACGTTCCTCAACTAACGGCAGACAGAAGGAAGGTATCCAACAAATCATTGTTTTTGAATCTAGATGTAGTGTTCATGTGTTATATTTTAAGTTGCTTTCTGCTCAAGGGCCGTGACTTTGGTTTTGTGCCTGTCTGTTACGTTTTGGATGACTTTTGGAACGTGCAACTTTGTTTTGAGTAATGTACTACCTGAAGTGATATCCGACGCTGTTTTACATGCCAGGAACTTCTGAAGTTAGTTTCCAAGCTCACTGAAGACGGCAAGGTATTGAACTTTACTGATCCTGTCTACCCTATTTCTTGTCTGTTAGCATATAAACTATCCACTATATGTAGGTTGCGGATAGCATTAACCCTGGAAGGGCTAGACCTATCAGCGAGGTACTTGCCAGAAACGATCTGATTTCTGGACCAATAGGTGCATTCTTCATTTCTGCAGTGATCTTGGAAGTCATCCATCGGCATCTTTTTGGCCTCGGCGTCCTTCCAGGGTTGACTTATAATCATGGCTACAGTTGTAGAATCGATTATCTGAAATCTGCATGTCTTGATACTATTAGAAGTTTCCAGATACTTGAAGGTAGTGGATCAGGACGACTCATATTTTGAGGCGACTGAGAGCTTTTAATAATGGAAGCTTGGGCTCTATTTTACAAACTCCCTTTAGTTCCCAAATGACCAAGAGTGGCCCCTTCCATATAAATTAGAGTTGGATTTCATCTCTCAAGAAACTTCATGGAAGGTGATGAAATGTACCAATAGGACTTGATAGAAGCAATTTTATCCCTTGATTTTTGCATTGATACATACATCTCTTGGAAGGTTCTATGCTTGAGTCCTATCTTCCAAAGCTGGGGGTTCTAATTTTAGCTGGTCAATGAGCGGTTGTTACTTATCTGTTGCCTATACCCTGATTTTGTTTGAAATCCTTCTGTCACAGGTTGGCATCCGGAACGTGAGGAGAGATGCCATCAAGTCGTACGAAAAACTGGAAAAGGTCACCATTGCCTCTATCTACCAATTTCCATTGCATGTCTGAGCTAAACACTGCCAAATCATTACTCATGACCTGTTACTTGAATGATAGTTTGAACTTGTTACTGATTACAAGCACCGTTTGAGACTAAGGTTGGGACCCCATTTGCGTGGCGTTCCCTCCCCGGGGTTTGAAATAGTCGCCTATTTCTAATGCAAGTCTCATCCAAACATGGGACTCGTGCGAGACCTGATATTTCTATTGTAGTGATCGATGTTTTTTAATAGATATGCGGCACTCATGGTTAAAGTGTATTCTAGTCTCTTGATTTCACCCTGCTACCTCAAACTTCAGCAGTCTATAACTTGCTCATGCAATAACCAAATAATACATATTTTTAGTGCAAGCATCTGGAGAATGGGGACACGACCCTGGAATCAAATCAAAACAAATTCGAAATCCATTCCAATAATGAAACCACTTAAAACCGCTTGAAATGCCCCGGGAATGGGTTCTCTATCTTCTTTGGAAAGAGTAAAAGGTTTTCATGAGTTAGGACATTACCCGGAGAGTGCTGAATGTGTGTTCTTATTACAGGAGAAAAAGCTCTCGGAGGACAATGTGAAGGATTTGTCTGGGGATATTCAGGTGATTCACAATTCGTGTTTTGAAATTTTTTCTTTTAGAAAATGCTTATGCTTCTTGGATTGAACTTTCTTGACAGAAACCCTCCAGGTGAGCTCTCATGTTGTTGTTGTTGCTGATATTATGCAGAAAATGACTGACGAGTATATTAAGAAGCTTGAGACCCTATTCAAGCAGAAAGAAAAGGTAAGCCTTTGCCATATCTACTTTTAAGACAGAGGCTTGTCTTTTTAAAATAATTGAATCGATTCAATCGCAAGTATTGAGAATCTTGGCACCTTGTGGGTTGATACGAAAAGAAAAGGCCGAAGTATTGTTAATTTTTGTCAGTATTTTTTGAATTGTAACTGTGCAATCTTAAACTGCAATCTTAAAGTAGACGTGTTGTGGATCACTTAAGGAATACAAAAGACAACAATATTAGTTATGGATTGAAAGATTGTAATGTTTGATCACAAGGGGGTTTTAAATTTGAAATTGATTTGAAGTCTTTTAATGCTTTTTTTGCATGTCAAGTTTAAATTTGTGGTCATGAAAAAAATATGAGGTTAAAGAACGTGAGATGTATAACCGTAATGGTTATAGTCAATCTATAGCTTCTCAAATCTACTCTAAAAAAATTTTAAATGAATTTTCAATGTAATTTTACTCCTGCTAGTGTATTTGAAGCTCATCTCTAAGAGCCCTTAACACGAGGAAATCAAGATTTGCAATGCACATCTTTGCACAAGTTCTTGAATAGAAAAATCATAAACAGTTTTTTTCAATATATTTGTATATTTGGTGTTATAAATAGACTTTAGAGGGTATTCACCTTAAAAGGAAATGCTAAAGATAGTACTTTTATAAGATTTATTTAACTTCAAAGTTTCAGACACCAAAATATGGTGCCTTAGGCATAGCCAATTTGCCATTGCCTGCACATGTGAGAGTATGTAAGAGCTTTAATTTCTCTTACCTTGCTCTAAATTTCTCTTTCTTGGCACTTTCTCTCAAAAGGTGCCATGCCAGTACTACTCGAGAACGTTATGTGTGATTACGAGGAGAAAGTTCGAGTTAGAATTTGTGACTAGCATGACTTACTCTATTACCTCGCTTGGTTGATTGCTATGGACAGGAGCTGCAGACAGTCTGAACGAGGGAGGGAGGCGAATTGGAATTGCGGCACAGTTTTTAGTTCTTATTCTGTCCTGGGAGGCCACTTTGATGTAGAGATTTCTGAACTGCTGGGGCCTGGTTATCCGTCCCTTGAATGAACTTTAGTCGAGTATTGATTGCTGAACTGTCAATCCCTAAAATCCCTGCATTTTGCAACAAATATAAATGTTTTTGCCACAAATGTTTTTGAACATGTGATTTCCATAACGTTTTAACATTTCTTAAAAAGCTGAAAGCTAAGTCTTGTCTGCTGTAAACCTGGTGTCGCGTTTTGGATGTCCGATCCCTGTCACTAATTTCTAAAGTGATTGTGAGCGCAGTGGGCTGCTGGGTTGATCATTCTTCTTTGTGATGAACGGAATTATTATCGATTATGCTTAAGGAATTTGGAGTTCCATAAATTCTGTGAGCAATGTGCATCTATTCAGCATAAAAGTGCATATCCGTCCAAGGCTCGTTAACACTCACTTGGTGTCTTAAGTGCCGGGCAAAGTCACTGGCGCGGTGACACGACTGTTTTACTGATGTTTCACAAATCTTCTACTGTATGTGTGGCTTGAGCAGAGAAGATTTGGATGGCGATGATATATGGAAGCCAGATTACAAACCTGCAGATTTGTGGTCATTATTTTAGTGGAGGGTATAGCGCAATCATGTTGCCTTGTGAATTGCAAAGATCTCTAAGTTCTATGCAAGTCACTGACCACTTTTGCAAGTAAGGGCAAAGTCAGGACCGAGGTTCATTTCGCTCCTGAGTCAAAGCATGCAAATGTACTCCCTGAGCGAATACCATGTTCTTGAAGGCAGTGCTAGCCGGAAAGACCGAGAGATTGTGTCGTCTGGCTGTCAAGTTGAGCTGAGCCGGTTCGGAACAGGATCAATCACAGTCGTCCAAGGAATACGAAATAAGACAATTACACCAAGACGTCTTTGATACCATCTTCTCTATACCCCATCCGACCGACGTTCCATCAGAAGGTGCTGCACAAAATGTTACAATCAAAAGTTTGGCAAGTTCGAAAAGGGGTTCTGCCTTGTCTCTCGACACCTGTGTTTTTATCGTATATTGTCAATATTTCGTGGGACTCTGGATGATCACATCTGGAGTTGGAGTTTGCCTAGAATGTCTGGGTTTAAGAATGTTCTTGTGCCTTCAGGTGTACGAATATGTGGAACCTTGAGGAGGGGTCTTGGTGGTGTTCAAACAATACTTACTGTGCGCACCAAGTAATCAGATGAAAATTACTTGGGGTGCAGAGAGTCAGTAATTGACTCAGGTGTTGCAACTAAATAAAGGGACAATAATTGCCAAGTTTACTTGCAGAGCACTACACTGAAATTGGTAAAGAGTGTTCGCTACACTAATTGTCAACAATAACACGAATTAAGTATATTTGCATGGTTAGTGTTAGAACATTATTTACCCATTCCTGACACTATTTTAGCTCTATAGTAAAATTTGGTCATTTCAAGGAACAACACTAATTATTGAAATGTTGTAATGTTGAAATGTTAAAATAAATAATGAAATGCGAACTACATTTCAACATTTCAAAAAAACAGGGAACAACACTAATTATCACCCAACACTATTTACCAACTTTAGTGTACACTGATTTGTCCTATGAGTGACAAAAATTAGCCTCATCTAGAAACACTAACTCAGAACTCACTCTGTAACAACAAAATGAATTGCAGAACATTGTTGTAGTAGAAATCATTCACTGTTATCAGTGGGTGATTACTTGTTGAATACTTCATCACAAAAAGGTCCTAGGTTCTTTCTTCAATATTGCCAATTTACATTTTTAATATTTTATTAATTTTCACTGTCAACATGTAATACTATAATAGACAGGGTGGTTCATGTGTTAGCCACTTAGAGCATCCTCAATGCTACATCTATGGACAAACTACAACGGCAAGTTTTGTGTGATTTACAGAGAAGCACTGAAAACTTGATACAATTTTGACGGCAACTTGCATGTTACCTTTATGGGCTCGGCATTTCATGGCAAAAACTCATCCTTTGCTATGCCCTCCAAAGTCCTCTGCACTCCTTGGTCAGCAACAATATTAGCAACGCTTGAGTGCAAATTTTGACATAGTCGTTGCTCCGAATCTTTCCCACCAACTACTTCACCTCCCGCTTCCTCTACTTCTGTGTCTGTGTTGTTTATAATTTCAAGTGATATCGTCTCATTGAGGCGCATATTGATGGGAAAAGCCATAGTGAAGAAAAGGGGACAGGAATACATATTCCATGTACCGTTACAGTGTTTTTTCACGTATGTAGCATTGAGGGTGCTCTTAGCCCTATACACATTGATGATTCAATACTAGAAAAGTGGGGATAAAATGACACCAGAACTATGAATGGCATTGAATGTTGGTTTTTGGAGCTATTTGTCTTTTATCCACTCGTGGGGGACTTTCTACCTCCAACTTGCAACAAATCTGTATTGCCACATTTTGAATGGCTTGGAAATCAAATTACACGTAGGATGCAAATAATTACATGTAATTACATAGATCCTTTTATATAATAGTGAATCAAATAATTATTAAGGTAACTACACCTAAAATCAACCGTGTTCTAATTGCGACCCCTATCTAGGAAGGACTGACATGTTGCTTGAAGTATGTTCTACTGTCAATGATGAGTTAGGTAGGCTTAATTGGTCACTTTAAGAGCATACTACCTTACATAGATTGACCCCAATCATCCTACGTACTGTACAGTAAATCATATACCACACTGTACATAATTTACTACAGTAGTTAGTCCATGATCTGTAAGATACTGTAGTAAGATAGTCTATGTCACTTCACTCTAAGGTTGGCTACTAAACCGAGGCTCCACTACGAATGACATAGGGTTTAAGCTAAAGAAACCCAGGTCGCCTCTAAACCCGTTTTCAGGCAAAGCTGGCAGCGCTGTACGCACTCCCTGACCCAGCATATCGTAAACCTCCCCAGCATGGTCAACAGTGTTGTATACACACAACTGGAACTCCCCAAATGGCACCAAAGCAAACTCCGGGTACACTTCCAGACTCCTGCCACCTTGCTTGATTTGCTTCATAACATTCACCAAATGGCAAGTCCTCCCCTCAGCAGAGTCCAGCCTATCAATACACTGCTCAGTCACATGCGCAGTCTCTCTCTCAGAGAACAAATAAACTTGTCCACAACTCTCCACCAGTTGCAGAATGGTGCAGCTCATCACGTCTCCAGGCAGAGGAGAAGCCCACCACCTCCGTTCCGCCACATTGAAGCCCACACAACCTTTCACCACTTGACTATCCCGAAGCTCAACGAATCCTAGGCCCAAAATGTGGCCATTTTGGTACACTCCAGACTGATACTCGTTCACTGCAAACGCAGGACCTGGTATATCACTCACTTTCTCCCATGCCCCTGTTTTTGAGTCGTAAAGCTCCGTGATCTTGGATGAAGCCTCATCACCTGATCGAGAGCTGCCTGCCACAACCAGTTGGTACGACTTTGAGTTAGAATGCACCAGCATATGCATTAGAACGGGGTTCCGGCGGTGGATCAAGGGGGGCAGCTCTCTCCACTGGCCAGAGAGAGGGTTGAAGACGACCAGCCTTTCCTCAACAGGCGATTTCGAGAAGTTGACGCATACAAGCCCAGCTTTGCTACAGACAAGAAACTCCTTGAAGAGATCGAGGTCGGGTGCGCAGTGGGCAGGGAGGAACGGCGTGAGCGGCGGCAGTCGTCTCCATTTGCCCCTGCTGGGATCGAATCCCGCCCATTGCCAGGCTCCATGGGCAAGGAAGAAATAGCACGCAGTCAGTGTGCTTGTGCTAGAGGGGCTCTCCCGCAGCATCAGCGTGGGCAGTAGCGCATCGATGAACACCTTCCAAGATTTGGATAGGGACCTCAACCGAAAGATGTGCTCGTATGGAAGGTGTTGGAGGACTTGGGCCTTGAGTTCATTTGGCAAACTGTCCAAGTCCGCTTGATCCTCTGCGATCATGTCGTCGCATCCAGAAACTGACTCGTGAGACTTGGAGGGTCCGAATTGAACAGATCAGAGGAATCAGAGCGCACCGTGACGGCGTCGATCACTATCTGTTGGTCGCATCTCAATCTGGTCGAGAATTGAAGGTAAGCACTGAATATTTCTGAATAATTGCAGGCTACTGGAGCTGGAGTACCGCACTCTAAAATTTAAATCAATGTATGCAAATGGTCGGCCGGCGTGCAGGATCGGACAAAATCAGGTCAAAAGGTAGGCCAGGACGTAAATATACCAGGAAAACGCCCCAATGCACTGTAGTAAGGTTGCGGGTGTCTCGATCTATCGTGCGCTCTACATGCAGACAGTAGCTAGTGAGAAGACTCAAACTCCTCGATCATGCCTGAAAAATGTAGTATCGCACTGCCGCCTGGTGATATATACTGTATATCTGATGTGAAGAACACTCTCTCTCTCTCTCAGTCAACACTCAACAGATTACTTACGCAACTCCCCCTGCCATAGCTTAATGAATTGTCTGTACAGACGTCATATATATGGTTTGCCTTGACAAAGAAGCTTTGCACTGAGTATTTGTCATGCACGCTATAGCTGGCGCAGGACGGTAAATCGTGCCATCCTTTGTGGGCCCGCCTGACGTGGCGCGTGGGGTCCAGGTCGGGCCCGGCCTGCACGCCGCGGCTTGGCCGACCCACAAAGGACAGCCCGATTCTTTGGGAACGTGCGGAGGGCACTCCCCGACGCGACGACGATTTCCGCGAACTCGACGGAGAGGACCACGATGGAGGGAATGAACGACGTCCAGTGCGAAATGACGTCCTGCGCGCCTCGACGGGACGGCTTGGGGGTTCACGAATGATGACGGTGAATTAATTGCAGGAAGTCGAATGCAAGCAGACGTTCTGCATTTCCGACTGCTCCATGACGTACTACCAAAAATCAGCTCCGTTGTCCCTCCTCACGAAGTGGAGTTTTACAACTGCTGTGCTTTAGGCATTTTTCTATTCCACTTGAAATAAAAATGATGAATGTATTTTGCAACCACGATGAGCAGACCGTTGAAAATGCCGGGGATGTTCTGCATGCGGTTTTAGGTTTACTCGATTTCCTGTATCACACCCATAACCCTGTTGGCTCCGGCGGTTTAGGGTTTCGGGGCCGCTCTTGGGTATTTGCCGGCGCTACTGTTGCCGCTTTGCCGTTTTCTTGTTTTGGCGCATGTTCATAGTGGACTGCACACGTTCGCAGGGACTATTTTATTGTATTATCTCTTTAGGTAGGATTTAGAGCGTGTCATGCAATCTGTGCTAATCTACTTAGATGATTGTACAGAGGAGGTATACTACGTAGTCAACGTATTACACATGCTTCGCAACACCGACCTGCATATCACGAGAGCAACAATGCGAAACACAGCGGAATTTAGAGTTCAGTGTCTCCTTCGTGCGGGCGTCCTGCCATCAGAGTGCGTGTTGTGTCTTCCAAAGTTCATGGTACTTCCTCGACGGCGATCATGGAGTCCACCAATGACTTCGAATCATCAGCATCTGAGGAGGAGAAGCGAGAGCCAACTGGAGCTTATGTCCCGGAGCGCGAGGCGGAGCTCGTTCAAGGAATGCAGGACATGGTGCAGTACCCGAAACCAGGCCTCATCAGGTATGCTGACCTCGTTTGGATTCCACATGAGACCACTGGCAATCATACCGTCGTCATCTCCGAAATTGCAGCCATTCCCTGGGAACGATTAGAAGATTTTGTCGAAGGGCAGCAATAGAACCCCGAATACCCAGCTACCTTCAACCGCCACGTAAAGAAGAAAAATGCCACAAGGTCATTAGCCAGACCACAGGCTTACTCCGCTTTCCAAATTATCCGGTAAGTGCAACTGGAAACTCTTACCCAACGTGTCGGCTTAAGAATTAGGGTATCCAACTTGCAAGGGTGCGAAGGTTCTGTCCTGCAAGTCACCAAACAAATTCATGCAATCCGTGGCCACCTTGACAGGGCAACATGCACACTGGCTCTCCATGGTTAAGCAGGAGTAACTGTTCAAAACTTCGGTCTGATTTCACTGCTTGACATTTGCATCCTCGTTTGCACTAATACTGCAGATACCACTGCTGCTTTGGGCCGCAGAACCACTCCGAAGTCGTGCCACAAGACGTCCAAGCAGTTCTGGACTCGTCAACCAAGAAAAGAAAGAAGGCTGCAGAGAACAGCATGGGTAAACGGAGAGGCAAGAAGGTAGTTCCTGAGTATGATGTTTTCCCTACTACACAACCGAGTCAAGGAAAGCGAAAGAAAATTGGTAAGAAGCAATCCTGAAGATCAATAAAACAAGGATGCCAATGCTGCTTCTTTGCCAAGCAGCTATACCAGGACCCAGAAATCTGCCAGATCATCTACCGCCATCCCCACCATACCAACAAAGAAGGTCATGTTGTTCACGGAGTTCGGGTTCTCGGGTTCAAGGACAATCTGGGTTCTGCACTTTCAAACAAGATGAAGAAACACCTGACGAACCTTCTCTGGCTTGGTCTGTCCCCTTCCCAGGTCATGCAACAGCATAAGATGTTTGTGAAGAACTTGGCAGCAGAGAACGGTGAGGTTAGTAGGGACACATTCGTGTAGGCACAGGATGTCCGAAACCTCGCCAAAACGAGAGACAAAGCGCTTTGGCAGAGGCATGCCAGTGATCCCAGAAGCGTGAAGATGTGGGTTGACGAGAACCCAGATTCAGTGTTCTGCTACCGAGAACATGGCCTCCTAGATCTGAATGAAAAGAAGCAGGACGATACACCATTCACTCTAGGGATACAAACTCCATGGCAGTTGGAGATGCTTGCGTAGTGCGGGCACAACAACGCGCTCTTCATTGATGCCACGTTTGGCACATCCGTTACTCGGGTGCGCCTCACTACTCTCAAGCACTTCCAATTGCTTCGATTCCGGTAGACAGCTCTAATTATAATGAAGTTTCTGGGTTCTGCATCATTGCTTCTAGGGTTAAAACTCGAAAGAAGTTTTCCCCTCCACATAGAGCTAGAAGAAATAGACAATATGAGATGATCTGACAATGAGCATGGACTGCAGTACCCCTTGTACACGGTGATGGTTTTTGACGAGTGGAGAAACGGAATTCCAGTTGCATTCTTTGTCATCTCCCAGTGCCAAGAGCAAGACCTGCGATACGTTCTCCAAGAGCTGTAGAATCGAGTACTTAGAGACCACCGGTCTTGGTCTCCGACATCAATTATCGTTGACAATGCTCAAGCTGAGATAAATGTGCTCAGGTACTTCCGCCCGATTTTAGTTATGGATACACTCTCATCTTAGGAAGAATTGTCAATGTCCACGTAGCTTCAGTCCTACTCGGCTGTACACAGCCATGTATGACAGGACATCCTTAGATACATGTGCAGGACCACCACTTGAAACTGAAAGCATGCGGCATTTAAGTATTATGTATTTTCAGTTTAGGGTGGACTCTAGAAAATTCTTTGAGCTCAAGCGTATAACTCCTGAAAATCGGATGCCAATGTTTAAGATGATAAGGATTATGCAGGACAATTTGGCCGCACTATGCAATTTTCCTGTGCCTCTGGCATGTTCGGAAGGCCTGGAAAGAGAATGCAGTGAAGAAACTTTCGACTATTGGAGAGCGGGCGTATGTGCTGAACGCCATTGGTGACATCATGTACGGCAAAGGACTGCCGGTGGACTGCGATCCTGTCCTCTGGGCGCAGCAGGCACTTGACACCCTTTCTAAAGAACGCCCAAATGCTGCCACCTTCATGAACTACATGAAAAAACATTGGCGGAATAAGGCAGGAATGTGGTGCGTGAGCAACCGGACGATTCCACACGCGGGGCAGAACACAAATGCTGTTATCGAGTCCTACCACGGGAACTTGAAAAGCATTTTGAAGTCCTCCCGCGAACGGTTTGATGGTAGAAGATTAGATTGGCTCATTTTCCATCTTGTGGGAGATGTGTGCACCCATTATTGGTACGCAGTGCAGTGCAAGGTCTATGGGTTCGTGCGGAATAAGAACCAGGAGGGGATTGTTGTCACTGCGATAGTCCGGGCCAAAACCATTCCAGATTCGGTAGTGACTATCTACCCGGACGGGAAGGACATCGCGGTTGTTAGCTCCATCAACCATGCTCCCAAGGTTTGGACCATCTTCGGACCTGATTCAAAGTGGGTCCAATGTGACTGTCCTGTTGGACTGCAGGGCATGATCTGCAAACATACAATGAAAGTGTTTCGTTTCCTACACCCGGAGGTTTCAGATGGACTTCTTGTTAGAGAGGCCAGTACTTCGTACGGAGTGGAGAAGGAGATTCCGCTGTCCCAGTGCTTTCATCCACATCAAGAGGCGTTCGAAACAATGCAGAACATGTTCCCGGAGCTTGAGAACGTCACTGCCATAGATGACCGGGTATTAAAGAATTGCGCAGTAAACGTTCTGCACACTGGCGCCGAGGCCGTTCAAAAAGCTCAAGATCCTAAGGTTACGGCGGCAAAACTGTTTGATGCTCTAGTCGACGGTGCAGCGGAACACCCTCGGCTCTTTGACTTCCTCCTTGCAGACTCGGGGAGGGCACTTGGTTCTACTACTACAAACCACGTGCAAACAAGTGGTTTCTAATAAACTATAATTTCAACCTAAAATTTTGAGCATTGTTTGGTAATGACTATAGGTTTCTATTGCCAAAATTCCCAACTCAAATGAAATATGGAATGATTTCTAGAAGAGGTTGAAAATGAACCTAAAATGGCATATTTTTCAACTCAAATATTTATAGAGAACACATTTGGATGACTGTTGCATCAATATTCAACTCAAAATGAGCTTTCAATAGAGAATTATTTTTAGGAGTTTTTTGTTCATTTTTGAGACAATTTTTGAAGATATAATATAGGGGTGTGAAAGTTATTTTTCAGTTCTACAGTGTATCTATTTACTTCAAAAATTTGTAACTAATTATCATTAGCAAATAAAAATATCAATAATTCAAAACATAAACTTTCAAATTAGGAGAATATATTCATATTTTTTTTGTTTTCATTTACTTAAATTTTAGGATATAATATAGGGGGTACAAAGTTTTGGTTGCACGTTGTTTGGATTAGATACACTAAGTGCACCCCCCGAGCTTGCAGACTTGAAGAACGCGAGGGGAAAGCAAATCGAATTTGTAGCCCAGGGCCTCGTTGGAGTTGAAGAGAACTTGAGCTCACGGGTTTTTGAGGGGACTCCGGGGGACAACTCGCTGAAGAGGTACCGTAGTTTCTTGGAGTCAAAAAGCAGGAAGGCTTCACGTACGAGGTCTCTTAAGAAATAACCCTATCGGCGCAGGACTTCTTGAACCATATGTGCAGAACATTGTATGTAGTTCTGCTCACAGTGTGCAACTCGTGCATGGATATACGTTAGAGCATGAACTGTAAACTGATGCGTTCATGTGGTCCTCTTTTTGTCGCATATTAACCTTCTTCTTAGGATTTGTCCAAGAAGACTAGACACTGCAGAACATGGACTGCGTGAACATTTTGTTATCTGCATTTCGATACAACAGTGGATTTATTCTCTCAATCCCGTTTCTGGGAGATTAAGTGTTGTGTGCGGGTTCCATCATATCCCTTGTCCGATTTTGTAGCCAATGCTCTACTGCCACTGCTTTCCTCAGGGGTCAAGGTCACCTTTGTCACGCAGAACACACACTGAAGTGATGTTAGGCGTTTTTCTGTTTCATATAGAAGCTTACTACACAAATTGATAATGGATTATACATGCCAGTAACTTTTTAAAAAACGCTGACAATGTTTTCACCGAAATTCCTACAACATTGTCATGCGAATGTAAGAGGGTGCAATTCGGGAAAAATTTAAAATGTCGAGAACACACAGAACCCATAGGATCTTGTAGTAAACTGTTTTGAGAAGATTGGGAAGAGATATCTGAACTTTCCACCTTGCACATTGCAAGCTAATAGCGTCTGATTTGAAAAAAAAAAAAGCGACAATCCCAATGAAAAGCAGGCAGTTGCACTTGACAAGGTCACATATATATAAAGAAAGGTCCTGCGTGGGGGTACCCTTATTGTGTTTCATCATGGAAAGTTCGCTACATAGGGTGGACATTTCAAGTCATTTAGAAATGAACAACATATAGGAAAAACAATATAAGAAAAAAGAAATTCGAAAAAAAAATCAACATTATAATGACAAAGTTTAAATTCATGCACCCAAATTTTTTCAGAATTATGGTACTTTTTCTACCTTTTTATCATTTTGGAAAGAAGATAAATAAATGTACAAGTACACTTAAAATTTTGGTCTTGCAATTTTGGTTGCCTTAGTTATTGAAGATCATAATCCGCTACAAATCTCATTTCATTTTCTAGATTTCCATCCAAAAAATTAGATCAAAGTTTATGATATTTGGTAAATTTTTGTACCTATTATCGTGCATTGATTATGACTGAAGTCTAATTGCATGCCTTCCATCAAGGCCAGTAGGAGCTCCTAAGCACATAAAATAAAATCTAAAAATTAGAAGAATTATTATGATTTGTTATGTTTCTGGCATTGGAAGCTCCCCTTGGCACCAAGATGGAATGCAAGGGGGACGGGATACATTTTGCTACCTATTTTTTTTAATTTTTTTTTAATTTTTTAAGAATTGGGAGGTAATACATTTTTCTACCATTTTTTATTTTTTTATTTTTTTATTTTTTAAAACTTCGGAGGGGATACATCTTGCTACCAATTTTTTTTTTTTTTTTTAATTTTTTTAAATTTGGAAGGGCATACGTTTTGCTACCTTTTTTTTTAATTTTTTAGAGTTTGGGAGGGTATACATTTTGCTACCCATTTTTTTTTATTGTTTTTTTTTATTTTCTAAAAATTTGGATGGGATACATTTTGCTACAAATTTTTATTTATTTATTTTTTAATTAATTAAAAATAGGGGGACTCCACGCTGCATTGTAGGGTCACTCTTGGCGCAATGTGGAGCTTTGAAGCATTAAGGAAACTACAAGATAAATAAATAAAATGTTAAGAAAAAAAAATTGGAACCAAATATTTTAGAAAACTAAAAAACGTTGCTTGGAGGCTCCTATTGGTGCCGAGGGGAATCCTAATGCGCAGCACAACTTAATTGGCAGAACATAATATAATTAACAATATAATTAACAGAAGTGGAGTTCATCCACTGTGTTGTCCAAGCTGGAGTACAAACTGAAATGTGACCCTAAACCCCGATAGGAGTGTGAGGTCCTGAAAGTAGCATATATACAGTCCCCAGTGTTACTTCACGACGACGTCTCCAGGGGGTCCACCAACTGCAGTACCGCACTAGAATGAACTCATTGCATGAATTCTTGCATGCCATACTGTTGAAGCAGAACCCTATCCCAATATACTTGGGCCTAATTTACAGCTGTATGACTTCAGAGCTACCATAGATCTAAACAGCTTACCAAGTAATTTAAGAACTTGCGTAATCGATCTTCCTCGGGGACAACCTCTGCACACTACGGGTGTGTTCTGCTCCTTTCGCACTCCGGGAATCTTCGCGGGCGCTAATGGAGGTCACTAGGGAATCGCCACCTGCAAGCGGACCTGTTCCAGGAGTTCGCATTCGGAGTCGCCGGCGTCCTGCTCTGCAATACTGCATCTTGGTTTAGCGGGGCTAAGGAATACCTGCCACTGAGCATCGAGACCGTGCACGCTGCGCAGGACTTGGTACAGAGTTCTCTTAACCTAGTCCCGCATCTGGATCCCACCATCCTCCATCAATCGCTTCGACATCTGAAACAGCCTTACACACTTCAATACGTGTCCTGCGAATGTAAGAGGAAATGTCCAGTGGTAAACTTCTCGTTAGATTCACATACCTTTGACGCACTAAGTGCTCCCTTACAGCATTGTCGGATGCATGTCAAGGCGTACTTCATGGTCCAATATCCGCTCTCCCACATGTCACTCTGCAGCGGCACTGACGGCCGCTTCCAAGAATGCCGGTCGACGGCATAGCGGTACCTCTTCTCCTGCTAAGTTATCCCTAATCTCTGAGCCCATAGTTTACCTAGAAGTTGATAGAAAGTCGTGTTGTTGTGCAATGTAGCAGAATGCAGTGAATCAAAATGGAATAGTTGTGACTCACTCGTCATGACCGCTAAACTCCAGTGCCCCGCATCCACAACAGGCACTACCAAAATGGGGGATCATGGTCAAGTGGAAATTTCTTCCTTAAAAACTCCTCAACTAGGCTGTACATCTCCTTTTGGCCGTCCGAGAATTTCTTTAGACAGCTGAAAAGAAACGGACTGCAGAACAGGTATTGCTCAGAAGGGTACTGCAATAAGCACCAATGGCGGAACCAATCAAAAAGAGTAGAACTAATCCACCCATCCCGTTCAAAAAGGGCCCAAGTGTCCCGCGGAACGGCCAGAGAGCAAGAGTGACTTGCTTCTCTGAAGTGCAGCGTGAACACCTCACACCCACCTGCCATATCCACAATGCGGTCGAGTTCGCCTTCGAGCCTGCAACACGAAGTAGGTAATCGTTACTTTGGGCAATTCACTGCAACACTAAACTAATGCAATCCACAATGAGAATGAAGCCAATGAGTGCAAGACGGTAGAATACAACTGGAATAAACTCTGTGAATAAGCACGGTTCATTGAGGTATACAAGCGTCCAACGTAGAACATGTTCCGCGGGACATAGTGTTCTGCAGTAACATACCATTGTATGACACAAGAGCATCGTCTACACCGCAAAACTACATAGCCCTACAGGTCTCACCGCTCTGCATCCAGCACGTCCTCCGTGACCTCGTCTGCAAGGACATGTGGGTCGCGAGTGGTGTCTTGTTCAACCGACTGCAGGTCGTCGCCATCATCCTCTGGAAGGTCGGGTCCCGCCATTACGGAAGGTTTTCCTGCACAACCACTCTCATCGGACTTGGACTTCACTGCGTCTGGAACGTCCGGTAGTGCGGTGTCGTTGTTCACTACCACCCTAGAACTCCCTTCATCGCCTTTCAGAATTGTTCCCCGCTCGCGAACGAACGCTGGCCCATCCCCTAATGCACATGCCGGTGGTACCTCTCGCATGTACAACTCCATGACTTTCTCCTCTGAACCCTAGTCAGCGTTGCCAGGGACCTCATTTCCTAATGAAGTTGTGACGAAGTCTTGCGCACAGTAACCCTCAATTCCCCGAAGGAAAGTGGATTCGGTGCCGGTCAGGATTTCGCCCTCTCTTACGTTCTGCTCACCCGGCTCTCGGTTCTCCTGCTCTCCTTGTCGTAAAGTGTCATCGCCTGCTTCTTTGGACTTGGGATGGTGCGATCGTGGGGACTGCATCAGAAGACGCTGGACTGCGCGCAGTCCTGAAACGCGAAGGTCCTGCATGCCCTGAACAGATCTTTGCAGGACAACTTGACCTCCGAAGGCGGCACTTGCATAGGTGGTTTCTCCTACAAACACCCACCCCATGTCGATATCTTCACGAAGTGCGACTGTGTCCCGAAAGGCCTACACGGAAATAGACAGGACAAACCTTGGTGAAAATGCAAAACATACTACAGTCGTCAGAGAAGAAGACAACTCTTTCCGACTCGGAAGCGTAAAGACAAGGTCATCCTCAGAAGACAATACCGCCACCTGGAAACGGAAGTGGTAGAATATAGTTTGGAATCTTACCTTCTGGCACTCTTGCTTGTCAGCATCGGTACATGGTTTGCCATGCCACAGAGTCTCCAAGGAAGACCTCTGCCCATTGCGCTGCATATCTAGAAACGCTCGCCGACAGACGCGGTGGAGGACTCTGTGACCTTCTCGACGACCTCGGCTTGCTGTCCGGAACACCTTAAAAGCGTGAGGAGGTCCGTCCTGCACTGATTAACGGACTCTGTACTGCTGAACATCGTCGGGAAGAACACCCAACCGTGATATAAAAAATCTAGCGCAGCAGCCACGAGTCGCTTCAACGTGGATCCCTCTCGAGCAACAGCTAGTAGCTTCTCAGAAGTAAGCCCTAGAGATGGGTGGGCCAAGGGCTCCGCCTTTCCTGCTATACGGCGAAGCATAATCTTCACCGCTTGGAGAATCTGCGGGCATTCTTTTTCAAGAGAGAACTCTGTTGGTGCGTCTTCGGCCGCCCAGTCCTCTAGAATTTTGTCCAGCTCCTCCGTGGTGTGAGCCCAGGGAGCTCTCCGTCACCGCTTGTGCGTGCCTTGCAGCATTATGTACAGTGGCGACCATTACCACTGCTATTGCTCATCAGCGAGGTTCTTTGCATTGTCGAATACCCAAAGTCGGTCTTCGACGTGCTTAAACCGCAGAACCTCCATAGTCTTCCTGGCCTTTTCCTTCTCAACTGTATACTTGTCCATGTCATTCCGGAACTCCAAGTAATGCTGGATGTCGCGGAGTCCCTTGTCCACAGACTCTTCCAAACCGCCGGCTTTGAAGAACTTCGGGTCGAACTTCTTCAGGGACCGCCGAACTTCCATCCGAAATTCTTCAGTCTTCTCCACCGAGCTAGTGCCCTGTATTAGAGAAAATCAGTAACCAAAGTCTGTTAGCAATGGGTATCCACAATCTGTTTGGTCAACGCAAACCCCTGCAAAAAGATGCAGGACCCGGTGAAAAGTAGCTGACAATGCAGGACAGTGTTCTGCACCCTGACAAAAACGACACAAAAGACTGCAGAACTCCGGAGTGTTTGATCGGAAGGGGACGAACCTGATCCTCTTCATCGTCTGGGTAACCCTACATCCCGAGGACCTCGTACATTTTCTTAACGAGGATGCCTTTTTCATGCATACGCCGGAGTTCCTTCATTGCAGCCTCCAGATCTTTTAGCACCTTAGAATTGAGCACAAACCCGCTATCATGAACCATAAGCGCAGCACCAGTCCATTGCACTTCCTCCGTCTTTGCCCTTAGCCCGGTCTTGCCCTCTACCGTCCACTTGGCCGCCACAGCTTCAGCTTTGGCAACCACCTCGTCACGGCTTACTGCAGGCTTCTCTTTTATCTTCGTGGCCGGGTTCTGCTTCAGCGTTGTATCGCGCAACGTCTTCTTCGTACTCGTGCCCTCCAACGCAGCCAAGCTTGCAAGCTTTCGTCGAGGTGCTCTGCTGCCTTCGGCTCCTGGAGTCACATCCGCGCAGGACGCGGGATCTGCGGCGGTGTCCTGCATGGTGTCCTGCGACAGTCGGGCGTGCGACCCGGACCTAGTCTGCCGGTTGCTACGCTTCTCCGGTGGAGAGGGATTCGTCTTCGGCTTGTACCGAAGCTGGCGGAGGTCGGTTTCACCCGGAAGAAGTGCTCCCCTCGGCTTCTCGAATGCGCTTGCGACTTTGTTCTTCGATATGTCCTTCGCAGGGAGGTCCTGCACCGTGCTTTGCTGGACTGGGAGCTTCTGTTTCTTCTTTAGCGCCGGCGCATCATGTTCTTCATGGACCTTCGGTTTCCTTTTCGGTAGTGACGTTTCTGGTTCCCTACGGCGGCGCTTCAAGGAAGGCTACCCGACCAGCTCGGCTACGCCCTGGTTGAGGAGAATCCGCTTCAACTCTTCAGTTTCACCCTTCAACCACGTCGGATACATTTTGAAGAAGGCTTCACCGCGGTACTTTTCACATTCTCCCGTCATCCGATGCCAGGAAAGGCGGTTCTTGTCATTGCACTCCATCTGGCAGTGAATGCAGAAGAACGGCTTCCTCCCAGTCCCAGTATGCTCTGCATCCGAGTTCTTGCTGGTGACATGCGCCTCCACGGTGAGCTTCTCGTACTCCGGCTCCGTATAAAGACAGGCGGCCCGCCTCCTTGAGTGTGTCATCTTGCTCTTGTACAAGCACAAGTTGCCGGCATCTCCAACTTTCACCTGCACTCTCCGGAAAGCAGAAACAAGTTAGTTTGGTAGACAGTACGCTCAAAGCCGGGTTGTGCCCCTCCGAGACTGAGTGCGGTCTGTGGACAGCGACCATAGATACGCAGCACATTCGACAGGAAGAAATTGCAGGACACATAGAACCCTAAAATGCTAATCTTTGCCATTAGGGATGCAGGACAATGCTTCTAGGAATGTGCAGGACACAATGGACCCTAACTCTGTAATCCACGACATTTGGTATAAATGACAAAGCCTAAACAACAAAATGCAAGATCCTAAACCCTAAACCCTAAACCCTATAGTCAGAATCGTAAACGGGAGATGCATTATTTACGTTTTTTACGAGCCCGGGTGGACTAAAGCGGAGAATATCCTTGAACTCGACCAGACCAAGCCACCGGATCATGTCCGGATCTTGGTAAGCGTAAATCTTGTTGCCGTCGTTGTCGATTAGCGTAATGACTTTCCGGTACTTCGACTGTCCAGCCGCTTGCATTTTCGGCTTCTTCTTGGCGTCTGCGGACTTCTTCGGCACGGTGTTCTGCAACTCAGTTTCGCTTGGCTCACTATCACCGCTCCCTTCCTCCAAGTCTCTGTGGTCACTTGTATCTCCATCCCTCTCAGATAGGGAGTCGTCAGAGACTGTAACGCCGGAACGAGGCATTCCGCCCTCCAACCTGAACCCTAAATTACCAAGGCGTGCAATAATCCAGGCGGCCCACATGAATAAAAAACCGCTCAGACAACGGAACTGAAGTGAAAGAGACCCTAACCAAAATGACGGACAACGGAATTGAAATGTATGTGACCCTACGGCGGTTTACAAGAACGCGGAACCTCAAGCCTAAAGCCAAAAATGCAAAGGAAAGTGCCCAAGCAAGGAACGGCGGCTTCCTTACCCGACAGTGCGGCCTAAAAACGTCCTCAAGAAAAACGCCGTATGCACGTGAGAAGAGCCAGAAGAGCGAGAAGAGCGAGAAAAGCGTGAAGAGCGGCACCGTCGGAGAAGAGCAATCTCGAAACGCCGTGAATCCTCAGCCCGAACCATAAAACACCGTGCCCAACAACGACGAACAACACACTACAGAGGGTTCTGCAAAAACGCGCACAAAAATGAAAATGAAAAGCAAAACTACAGGAAGCTGGAAGACAACCAACAGATCCTGCAATTCATTCACCGTCATCATTCGCCTAAACCCAAGCCGTCCTGTCGAGGCACCCAGGATGTCATTTCAAGCTGGACGTCGTTCATTCCCTTCGTCGCGGTCCTCTCCGTCGGGTTCGCGGAATTCGTCGTCGCGTCGGGGAGCGCCCTCCACACGTTCCCAAAGAATCGGGCTGTCCTTTGTGGGTCGGCCAAGCC
This sequence comes from Neckera pumila, assembly GCA_963969595.1. Lineage (NCBI taxonomy): Eukaryota > Viridiplantae > Streptophyta > Bryopsida > Hypnales > Neckeraceae > Neckera > Neckera pumila. The sequence goes on along the minus strand of OZ018409.1, from coordinate 46,454,265 downwards.
GCGGCGTGCAGGCCGGGCCTGACCTGGACCTCGCGCGCCACGTCAGGCGGGCCCACAAAGGATGGCACGATTTAACGTCCTGCATAGCTGGCTCTGTTTGAATTAAGACGCAATGGATGCTTCTCGTCCTGCGCGTCTTTGCCAAAAATGTTTGTGCCCTTATAAAATTATTTCAAAATTCACCATTTCTCATGAAGTCCCTGGATCCATCTCCTACAAAATGAAGGGTGGTACCATCAACGTAACGAAAATTCACAACTTTCATTTGAGAAATTTCAAACTCTCTCGAAGGTTGCCAAAGTTTGACAAGCGCAGCTGTTTCCAAAGCCCTAAGGAGCTAATGAAAGGACCACATTGCATCTCTAACAAAAGAAAAGATTCACCTTGTGTGAATATTAGGAATGAAATGGAGTATATTTCAATTTCTTTTTTTCTTTAGAATATAAAATTGTAACTGCTGCAGCCCTCCTTCATTAAACTACTTGTGCACCAATGCTAGGATACCAACTTTCTACCAATTTGTAGTACAATGATTAGCGGAAATATGAAAAGAATTCCTGCAAAGGCAAAAAGAAAGTAAGGTTGGCATCTCTTTTGGCGCTTCTTAGCAGCCTTCTAGAGAGTCCAGATGTTTTCTCATAGGTACTCCAAACAAATGGGTGACCTAAAATGTATGCCAATCCTAGTTTGGAGTGTCTTGAGTAGTTGAATGTCACAAATTTGGCACTTCCAGCCTATTGTAATTGAAAGTTTATTTGCTCTGCATAAATTTGCTTCTGTCATCTTTCCATTGACAAATTGAGCAGTCAAATAGCACTTAAATGTTGGATCACGGACAAGCCTATCTCTCTTAGTATGGATGGGCTGACTAAAATTCAACACTTTGTACACAATTTGGACTGAAACATCTAATAATAAAGGCTTTTAACCTTTGAGCGCTTGAGTAACCATTTTATAGTTGTTATCCAAATTTAGGCAACATTTATGGGCGAAAAAATAACTTTTATCAATTTTTTTTTGTGGTGCAAACTAGATTGGGTTATCTTTCTATTTTTACATTCAAAACTAAAATTCAAATAAAAATTATAAAGGATATAAATAGCAGAAAATGTTTAGAATTTGTTTGGGGTTGAAAAATTTACTATTAGAAGAAAGTGTTGATGCTTTCATTATTAGCTCTTATGCATTTTTCCACAAACCAATAGAAACCACCAGTCAAAAAAATTCAAATGCTAAAGATAGAAATTGTATTTTTGGTGAATTTTTGAAGCCTTATGTCTTCAAAATTAATTTAAAGAGAACTTTAAATAGGTTTTTAATTTGGATTGAATGGATACTTTCTACTATTTGTGCTTTATATTATCTTCTTTGATGTAAATTTCAAAAAAGTTATAGAATTTATATTTTATAATACATTTGTGTTCTAATGTATAAATCTAATGAAGTTTGACCAAGCCAAGACATGAATTGTCATTTAAAGATTATGGGTAGAAGGTTTGATAACTGTTGTGAAAGTATCTATAGCCCAATCCATCGTTTGTCCCTACAAATAAACCTCTAACCTTTTACTAGTTTATAATTTGCACTTCAAGAACATTTATGATTGCAAGGGTGATTTGCCAAATCTTTTACAATTTTTGTCTTTGAGCTAGCTTTGAAGCAATTTCTTTTCATTATTCTGTGTCTAAATTTGAATTTCCTTTCACCTATTTAAAGCACTTTCACCTGTTGATGCATGTTCCAATGATAAAAATTTCAGGTTCAAATTATAAACTGGTGGAAAGTTTGAAGTTTATTTGGAAGGGCAGTTGGTGGTTAACTTGGAACGCTCTTGGCCAGCAATAGTTGCTCTTGCTTGTAAGCACCATCTGTGCCATGGAAGTATGCTTGCTTTCTCTTATCCAATTCTAGTGTCAGTTTTTCTAACAAATGATTTCTTTCACCGCACACATGTTTCAACTACAGTAGGGTTTTGTAAAGGTGTCACGATACGGGCTTCCAAGTTCCAAACTTAGCACCCCATCCCAAGCAAAGAAGCTAGTGGGGGATCAATCAGCAACTAGGAGAGCCCATCAACTAATTATAAGAACCTCATCGGCACAATCAACTTTATGTGGACACATTCAAATATGATGCAACTTGTCAACGTCGACACAACCTCAGTGTCCAATCTTTAGTGATACCTGTTTTGTGAAATTGGGGGACTTTTCACTTGTTGCGGAAGCTTTGCATTTTTTGTAGGAAGCTTCAATTTTTCTTTTGCTTTGAAGAATGGAGGAGGTCGGAAGGGAGTAGAAGAGATCTCCTTGCCCAACAAAGAATACAAAAATGATATCTAAACAATGCCAAATAGATAAAATGATCAACAATACCAAAACAAAGATGAAGACCCAGAGAAGATGGAAACAACAACAACAACAATGCTGAACAACAATACCAAAAGCACGACCAAGAGCAACAAATGAATAACCACGAAGCTGATGGAGGACAGCAAAGGCGAAGGACAACAATGGAGCGGTGGCTAAAGTTCCCGCAAGTTCCCTCAACGTTCCCTTCCCTCGACTCCAGCTCTCTTCCCGAATCCATTTGGTCTTTGATTATGAAAAACGTTAAATCGTGCCATCCTTTGTGGGCCCAACATGATAAATTCGGGGTTCACAAGGGTAAAAGTAAATAAAAGTCCCCTATGATTGAGCCGTGTCTAGGGATACTTACTAGCCTCCTAGCTAATTTGGGGCCTCTGATTGCAAATATGAATTCAGATTTTGAAATTTTTTTTTTGTGACAAATAAAAAATTCCAGCGTTTTCCCCGGTGTAAATTTGGCCCGCAGGGCCCACCAAGGATGGCACGATTTAACGTCCTGCTGTGGTTATTAAGTTCGGTTGGCGCCAAGGCAGGAGTGCCGTTGTGGCGGGAAAGCGCCAACTTCCGGAAAAGACGTCGCTTTCAAACCGTTCCCGCCAGCCCGAGCTCTATGCCAACGTCGACGTTGACGAGCACCGTCTCCGATCTCTCAAGCTGCTGGACACTGCCCGTGCGCATTTCTACTTTGCCCTAACCCTTAAGTTTCATTGATTCGCAAGCGCGGTGGATGGACCTAAGCAGCCATTTCACGCTTTAGTGCGCCAAACTGTGATGGGGGATTAAGGGCAGGAGCTTTCTTCGAAGAAAAACGGACGATTTCCTGTGAAATGATTTGCTCACTTTGCGTGCTGAGTAGGTTCTCAACTTCTCGCGTCGATGGTATCTGCTCCGGGGAGTCTCTTCTGCACAGTTAACATTGCAAAGGGTTTCTTGTTTAGGTTTCCTCATTGGTCTTGGTCAGAAGAGATGCTTTGTTTTGTGGTGAAAGATGAAAGGATTCCTGGCGTTTCCGAACGGGTTTAGTTCTTGATGCAGTGTTACTGAAAGTGTACTAGTCTCACAATCTTTCCATTGCGATTTGGTTGCCTTAGCCTGCTTTTCATGCGGTTTTATTATCACATACCTGTTCTTCAAATGTAAGTACATATTCAAAGATTGAATAAATGTTAAAAACGTTCAAATCATTTCTGATTGAGCAACCGGAAGACAAGAATATTATAGTCGTCGCACGCAATCCTTTGGGTTCATGGAACGCCGTTGTTCTAAACGGACGGAGTCAAATTACAGAAGATACTCAAATTCTTGTGGCTTTCTCGTCGGTTTGACTGCTACCATCTCTCTTGTGCACAATCTTACCCTAATGTTTACTTGTTTACTGAAATTGCGCTGCCGGTCACTTACATTCTTGTATGTTCCTTACTCGCAGACATTAGTTTTTCTTTTCTTGCGAGTGGAGATGTATGACCGGTCAGCCAGAGTGCTCCATGGATTTTCACTGAAGGTGATCCATTTCGAGCACTGTAAGTGCTCGAATCGACCGTCTGAATCGTTGTGCTTATAGGTTCCTCAAGTTTTTCGGATTTCAGAACTGAGATTGAGATATGAGGACGAGTTCTTTAGCCCAGGGTTGGCAACGGCTGGAGCGCCTTGTAGTTCTTGTCGATGTACAAGTATTTGCCCAGGTTAGTGTCTCCGAATTATAACTGCCCCTCCGGCTGAGTTTCCATATAAACTAAAAGACTGGCGGAAGTGCAGTCTATTTCTTAGCAGTTCCAACGTCTAATCGACTACATATCAGATAGTGTAGTCCAGCTGATAGGTCAATGATTTGATGTGTAGGGTATTTAAGAGTACCAAGCTGCTTTAGGTGCTGTGGCCCTGTGGCTTTGGTAAAGGCCTAATTAGGGTATCTTGGTGTTGGTCAGGGAAATGTAAATGCATCACAGGCATATGCAGGTCTGATTCATAGCAGTATCGAGCGTATTTTAGCTGCGTGCAACGAGCACAACACTGGTCACAAGAGGAGCACCAGTTGGAGTTACAAGCTCTTTGATTCTTCATTGTCACCTTCAGCGTCCAGTTCCACGTTACAGAAGCTGTTAAAGGATCGGTCAGGAGGGCAGATTGGTCGGTTCAAGTCTACAGAGGACAGACTGGACGATTCAAGCCTTGGTCTTTTCCAGCAAACGCTTTTTACAGTTGCTACTGATGTCAACAGTAAATGCGATCCATCTCAGGCCACTCGGAGCAAAGTCAATTATGTAGTTAGAGCTCTGCAAGAGCTGCTCTCAGATTTTAACTGGAATTCTGTAATTATAAGCGATGGGTCTTCGTCGGATGAGGACCAGGCCAGGGGAAGAGGCGAGTTCCATAGTGGCAATCCTTTCAATTCCCAGAAAAATCTGGTCATCATGTTTTCCCATTTGCCTGACAATATGGAGCAATTTGCAAGCTTCATGAATATGCCCACCCCAGCCAGGGAGACAGAGCTCTTCAAAGCCTTTTCATCGGAGATGAAAAGATTACAAGAGCCCTTCCGGTTGCAGGGCATTCGCGCTTGCTGGATTGATATGCCTCATGTATCTACATCACTGGCGCGCCATGCTTGGAGACCGACTGCGTACACTGAAACTTATCAAGAACCCCAGAGACCGGAGTTTCAGTCAGTTTTTGCTCAAACGAAGTGGAAGTACTCGACTATGGATGCGCTTGCAATCGCTTCTGATTGCATACCGGCACCTTTGCTCTGGTTTTCAGTTGTTCATCCTGATCTTCAAGTTCAGCCCAATGCTCGTAGAATGCAATGTAAGCTTCGAATCAATGTACAGGCCAGGGATGGGGCACAGCTTCAGCCTCCGGTTTGCAGGCTTGAGGCAGTTTCACTTGGCTCTGACGTTGTGGACAGCGCTTTGATGAAGAAAAGCGTCTCAGCAATGTTGAATTTGGGTTCGCTGTCTTCTAAAGCGGAAAGATTATCCGTAGTGAGCTTCCCATCCTTGCAACCTCCAATTGTCAAAATTATGGTGAAGTCCCTCATACGAAAGCAGGATGTGTCTTTCAAGTGTTCGTTCCGTTATCTTTTATATTATCGTGTAGCATGTGAAGCGAATTCTAAGAAGAGGAGTAGCATAACTTCAGCTGAAAATAAAGAATTGAAGTTCGACCCCCTCGGGCATGATGTCTATGGCCATGATATACTTCAGCAGCTGCAGCAAGAACCTAAGAGCTTTGAACCAGGAGATCGTGCGTGGCAGATATTGCTTCTTGCTATTGCACGTAAGAACAGTGTTGCTGAGGTTGATTTATATATAGACGGGGATTGCAGCTCAGCTATCCTTGAGCCTATTAGTCTGAAATACGCTGCCTTGTTGCAAAAGTACCAGTCACCTCAACCGTTGGGCTCCGACTGCAAGAAGCAGTTCCGGGTATATGAGAATGAACCATTATTGGTGGAACCCCTATTGCATCCCGTTGTAAAGAGTGATGAAGATGTACGCTGTGAAGGCAGGGAATGTGCCCAAAGCAAGCAGGGAATGAGACCGAAAAAACGCCGTGCTTCTTCCATTTCAATGATAGATACCCCCGTTTTGAAGAGGGAGAGAACCGAATATGGGTGTAAACTGAAGCCTACCTGTGCTGAGAATATTAAGGACACGCAAAGGGAGGCATATAGTTGGATTCAGTATTGGCGGTATATACTGCACAGGAAAACTGTAGGTACCGGAAGAGTCCAAATAGAGAATAGATACATGCGACCCGGATCTGGAAAGAAGCCATCAAAAGTCATCACGATCATCAAATGCTGGCTCGATCTCGTGTCTAAACCGAAGCCAATGACGAATCTACAAATTGTCCCTCTTTCCCAAGCTGCGCCAGGTACTATTGACCCTCACAGTCCTACTTTTGATAACTTCAGATTCATCTTTGTTCTTTGTTTACGTCTGCTGAAAGGAGTCTGTAGATTTGCGAGAACGAAGTCAACGTAGTCCTAGCACAGTTAATGTCATGAGCTACGAGTTCTGCAATTGCGGCTATTCTCTGTGCGATCAAGTGCAATGACGATCTACCTGGTTCGGTTTCAGTATGAATTACCTTCATTTGATAATTTCGAACGCTGGTGTGATTATGTGCTGATTTTCTTTATGGAGAGCTACTTGCTCAAGCTCCGTTAGTATGCACAAGTTTTTGTTCTTGATCTGGAAGTATTTTGCGCTTCTTACATAATGTTTTTTTGGAACAGGACCTGCTGAACCAGGCCCAGGAGTATTATTATTGGAGGGTGGATTTCGTCATCTTGGATCTGCCGAGAGAGTTGGACAAGCCGACAATTCAATCTTGCCTTTTAGAGGCAAGTGTCTCTTTTCAGCGATATTGGATACTGAGGAACAAGCAGAATCTTACTTGTCGTCGATTGAGCAAATATTGCAAGACTGCCTTCAGAGTGATGCTGGAGATCTACAGGTGTTCGTCAAGGGAATCATGTCTAATGCAACCAGGGCTCAGCGTATTATACTGAAGAGAAAAATAGCTTTGGACTTGGTACATCCTTCAGATGGAGATATGCAGTGTCCAATCAAGGCTGATTCCACGCAAGTGCACAGCAGTGCTCAGAAAAATATTGAGAGAAGGGAGACTTTGAAACCATGCAACTCTGATTCAAGCTTCGCAAGTAACCTATCGAAAGCTGAGAGGTTTGATTGGAAGAAAGAACTCACGCTACCCATGAAGCAGGAAACGCTGGGCTCAGTCTCTGGGGTGGGGAGTTTTGTCATGTTCAATGGCAACAGCATAGAATACGGAGGGTCATCTGATGGTGCTGATTCTTGTGGCCATACGAATGAAGCTATTCTGTCGGAGATGGTTGCTGGCCGGCTGATGGATAAGCTCCTGGTGAAACCAAAGAAACTTGCTAGACAGTACACTAATTGCGAGCCTGCCACTTCAGATTTTGTGCATATACGTCAGGAGAAACTGAGGGCTTATGAATTACAGATCCTTTTCCGAATGGAGTTAATTGAACGGGACTGTGGTGGGCCTCTTGAAAAAGAAAAGTCCAAAATTTTGAGAGATATTTGCAAGCTTTTGGACGATATTCAGTTTGATTTAGGAGGTGATATCTTCGGGGGTGAGAGCCTGCTTGATTACAGTGTTCGAGTAATCCACAACAGGTACAGATTCCTGGTTTCTCTACATATAGTCGACCAGATACTGAAGGTTTTTGTCATTCTTGTTCCCAAGGTTGTGTTTTTAGAGCAGGGATTTTTGAAATTTAACAATGGACTGTTCGTTAATTCGGCTGTAGAACATTCCAATTGACATATCATACGCCGAAGAGAAAACCGGTGCTCTGTAGGGATTGTGACCTTTTTTAGTTCTTGACTGGTTGCTTTTTCGCTAATTTCTGTAATTCTTTTTGTCCATTAGTTACAAGAAGCGCCTTCCTCAAACTGTAGCTGACATATTTGAGAGAATGGAGTTTAATGGGTATGTGGAGGGAGTGTCTGAGGTTCAATCTGCTCCAGATTCGACACATGCAGACTTGGTAAGTCTCAGGGACTGAGTAAGTCTTCATTTCTCGTTGATTGCAACCTCCTGGACATTGGTCTTAAAGTTGGTAACCAATTGGCTGAACTAACTCTCAAAAGTGCTGATCGCAGAGCATTTTGTTTAGAGACATTTAAAGAAGTTTATTTTAATTCTTAAGTCTTAAGATTTGTAGCCCATATTGCAGGTGCAGAAGGAAACCGAGAGAGAAGAGCTTTCAGAAAAGATTACTGCGATGGAAGCAGTTGTCGGATCACTTGTCCCTCTTGTACAACCCATGGAAGAGACCGGCGAAAACGGGTCTATCCTCATATCAAAGAAAGGTTCGTTTTGTACTTTTATTTGAGGGGGTCCAACGATTTAACAGTGACTGATTAACATATAGTTCTTATGTGCTTTATATGTAGTTCTTGAGGGTAGGGAATCTGGATACAGTGCGTAGCCTGTCCTGTCATGACTTTGAGGTTTTTCCTACTGATTCAGGTCCGAGGAAAACGAGACGGAAGCGATCTGTTCCCGTAGACGCATTCACTCGGGCTAGCGAAAAAAGGAAATTGGCCAGCAGGCTTGCCCATTTTGGGGGTCCAGACTCTCTTCATAGACTGAAGAAAATTAAAAGTCATCATCAGTCACCTAAACCTTCGAAGGTTAGTAGCCCCACGATTGAGAAATTTCAGACGAGAGAAAGCAATATTGTGCTTGAGACTCCCAGATTCGAACGCCAGAATGTAACCGCTGAATCCCCCAAAATTGTGCACGAGGACAACGAGGTTGATTCTGTCTTTACAAGCGTTTTGCCGCCAACATTTGGATTTGGGACACCGGCAAGAGTTTCCAAGCATGTGTCCACAATGAGAAGGCGACGTCAGGCGCTGTTCAAAGAAAAGAAGCCTCTAGGCAGAGGTTTGCCACGAATATCATTAGATGTAATGAAGGCTATTGCAGAAGACCATGTCATGCATCAGCCTGCTAATTCAGGTCAACTTGATGTGGAGAGCCTTGCCCCTAACGATTGTCCGGGGGAATCAAGCTCCATGAATGTATCTCAGTCTGCCCAAGAACAGAGTTTGTCAGACCCTGGAGGGAGAAGGGAGCCCCCGGCGGACATTTTGAAGTATTCACGACCAGCGACTTTTGACTGTACAGATTTGACGGAAAGGATTTTTAGAGGAGATCAAGGCAAGCATAAAAAGAGTGGTATGTCCCTCGGATATCATTTTTTGGTTCATGACTTCGGAAGGAATTCTTCAAGTTATGTGTAAAATCGGGTTCATATTTTGGGTAAAATTCTGAGTCTTTGGGCATCCCCGAGTTGCTAAATCTCCTGTATCTGGCCTGAATACATAAGATATCGAATGCCTCTTTTTTCTGGTTCAAGGAACAACGTAGTCATGTCGTTGTGATGTTAGTTCCTTTGCTTGTGGGAAAAATATGTAGTTGCTGCCACAATTTTTACAGCTAGGCCTTCTTTCATTCTCTAGTGTTTTGTGTTGTTAAATGTTCCAATGAAGATTCAACTGCAGGAAACAGCAGACGTCCAGGATTGGAGAGACTAGGCTCCGCAGGACTGGCAAATCCTTTGAGTCTTGATGTGCAACTGGAAACTCAAGCCATTCAAGAGGACGACTGCCATCCGGTACTTGTACCCACTATTCACGAATCCAACAATGGGACGTTGATCAACACCAACATGCTTGTTCCATCTAGGAAAAACAATCGAATGTCAAAACACGGTTCCAGATCGGAAAAAACAGATCGTTCAGGAGATTGCTCAAAACCTAATGCCTCTGTACAGGCTTCTCAAATTCTATCCTCTGTAAGCTCAGAACGTGACTTACTTGGACATGGGAGTGTTGCACACGAGCCAATGCAGACAGTAGAACAATCAGATATGGTTGAGAACACTCAGCCAATCGATCTGACAAGCTTGGAGAATAGGTGGAATGACGAGGAGATTCTGTGTACGTTACCTACCGAGGTGCCAAGGAGAGCGTCTAGTTATGGAAATGCTGCTCAGCGCACGCTTGTAGAGACGGAGAGTATTGAGAGAGTTGGTGTCTTGGAGCCGAACGGTGGATTGTCTCGTTTTGAGGAGCTAGCTTTCAGGTCGTCACCCAAGGCTTCAGTAACGAACCGTCCTGAACTTGGTAGCGAAACCGAAGTTCTTTTAAAGACACAGTTCGTAGACGAGATTCATTCTCAGAAGCATACGAATGTATCTCCTGGAAGAATGTTTTCTGAGGGTGCGCCCAGCTTGTCTTTAACGAATTTCTGGATGCCATTCATGGATCTCAATGAAACCCAGGATTTTGAGCAGGAGGACGGGGCAGGAATCTCACAAATGCTATCCACTACTGACAAACCAGCAAGCTCTGGATGTCGAAACTTGCAGCCCTCTAAAGTCTGCCGTGCAGATCCACCCTCGTCGTCATTGCCTGGATGGCTCGCCGCTGAGCATGACGAGCCACTAGTGAAAACACATGGCCTTACTCCAGAGGCAACAGATTATTCCCAAATCATGAAAGAGATGTTTCAACCAACACAGACGATGGCTGAAACCTACGGTCTGGACGAGTATTCTGTTTTGCCCGATGAAGATTGGAACCTCCAACCACGGCTGAAACCAGAGGCAAGGTTGAGCGCCATCCTTGAAGAAGGTGCGGTTGCAGCTGTTACTGGAGGGAGTCCGAACAGGCTTTCGTCACCATCTCAAAGTAGAAAATGTAGACGTCCTTCAGAAGGTATTCTCACAGAAGGCCACAAATTGTTTCTTAGACGTATTGAACTTCGTAGGAAATTTCCAGAACTGCAAGGGCCACTCCATAATATTCACTAGTGTGTTGTTGAACGAGCATGACAACTGCACAGATTTTTTAATGTGAAGGTTCATGAATCTGGACTTGGTGTACATTGTCCGGTCGCCTTGAACCTCGAAAAACTTTTGCCAGTGATTCATTAGTTTGTTTACCATTGACCTGTGCAGGATCTCCAGGACAGTATCTAAATTCACCAAATGCAGCAGTGAGGAGGCCTCGGAGCAACTCCTCCTCGCCCAATTTGACGAAGATTAAGAAGCTAAGGTTCGTGTAGAAGAATCATTCCAGCAAATTGCGCCACTAATGAAAATCAAGTTCGAGCAGTAACTGACTTGAAAAGGTGAGTTCACCAACTTGTAGATATCGAGTTCCATATGATATACCTGCTTTTGAAGAAAGCTGGTTCTCTTATCCTTAACGAGAGGCTCAAAAGTTTGTGTTAGGACCAGTAATAAAACTGATCAAGCGGCTGATTGTAAGTGTTTCTACACTAATTAGACATGTGTCTCCTTAATCTATAAAATCCTTAGTGCAATATTCGGTATCATCCTCATTGACTGATATATTGAAAATCTCTACTCAATAACCTCAGAATGCTACTATTACTAAAACCCATATGTTACAATTCTATTATTGAAATAGACTGGTTCTCTTACAGGGCAAATTTCAGGTTATTAGACATTAGAAATTAGTCTTCGGGATGATGGACCCTCACATGCTTTTAACATCTCTCATGTTCATTGGATACCAAAACTTTGTATATTTTAGCCCTTGGGGTACAGACACTAGTCATATCATTTCCAGGTGACCTTGGTTTTTGCTATTTGATGGTGACTTTTCTGGTTTCGTGAGTTAATTACTCGTGACTGCTATGGTGGAATGATACGGTGAAACGAATTCTAACTTTGGCGTATCGACAGATGAGCTTTCACAGGCGCTGACATGGCACTCTAAAGCTGAGCGTTGGCCTCACAATTTGAAGGAACAGAAATCGCAGCTTTCGACCTGCAAACCGTGTATGTTTGGGCACATGCCATTTGGAGATGGGTTCACCGTGTTTTGTAAACCTCGCATTGCATGTGTGGACATAGCTTGGGAGCTTCACCCGGGTATGCGACTCTGAAGGCTACAAATGCCGCTCAGTTCGGGATTCGATATTTTCCCAATAGACCTTTGAAGTGGCTTTTGAAAGTTCTCCGTTATTTCGTACGAGAACCTTTCCAGAGTAAGAATGCCTAGACTTAAATTCTTGCTGAGGCTTGCTGATAGACCCTCCATATGTACATGTGACCAAATTCTGAAGTTATTTGGGTAATTTTTGAAATTTTGATGGAGACCAAAACTGTACAAACCAGCATACGGTGCAGTGCACAGTGACATTTTCATGTCTTCACACCAAATTTGATTTTGCTCTTTGCTCTTTGCTCTTCGCTCTTCCAAATTGAGCCTTGGGGTTGACAGTGAGATAAGTCTCAGACATTTTCGTTCTTTGTGGCACTGGTAGGATAGGGAATAATCTTACAGTATGTTTGCTTGGATTGAGCTCGTTGAGTATCACTAATACCCTGTTGGTTTGGGTAGGCGAGTGATGAAGTATCACTCATTACCGTCATGAGGATTACGGATTACCACGTTTGCTTATCAATAGATCATCAATAATAGTAGATGGTCTTCCATAAACCGTAATCCAATCAGATAACTGAAAAACAGTTTTCAAATTTGGTGAGACTTCTTGGCCCAACCTACTGTAGGGAAAAGACTGGGAGAGGATAAGTAAACTCCCGGTTCACCCAGCTGGCACATTGCGTCATATGGTACCTGCGAAATCTCCAAAGTCAGTTGGCCATTATCCTTCCAATGAGATTAAAAAATTTCTCATGTCACCTCCCCTATCATTGGTAAAAGGGGAATGCAAGTCCTATAACTTACGGGAGGCAACCCATTTCCGATCATTTAAGGAGTTACAGTTACAGTAGAACCTCCCTAAGTTGATCATCCATAAGCTAATAAATCTTTGTAAGGTAATGTTGTCAGACCGGTCCTGGACTTGTCCCCATAACAAAGATTATGCCTAAAAATGACCCTCCATAAGCTAATAAACCTCCCTAATGTAATCTTGTCAAACCATTTGAAACCGGTCCGGGATTGATTAGTTTAGAGAGGTTCTATTGACGCATGTTTGCAAGGCAGGTTTCTTCAGTGGGGAAATTTACCTGTGTGCAGAAATAGAGTTAGGAAGGTTTCCATAATTTTTCAAATTTTAATTTCTCAAAACTCATTTACTATGAATTTTTTAGTTGAAGATTCTATTCAACCCATTCTTGTCATATAGACTTTCCTATTTCCAACCAAGGGCTGGTTGCAATATTGAGAATCTTGTAGCCAATCTAAATGCGCCACAATTGCACTGGGAACCATGCCATAATTAATACTTGCTCATTTGCTCCTTCACGGAAAGAGAGTGGACTACATAGTTAGAATGGGAGAGTAGTCGGGAATGGGTTGCCTCCCTTATCTACAGTAGAGATTGAATCCCAATATAAGTTTCCGCCAAGGATGAGGTCCTTTGGTGTACCATACGTTTAGGTCACATTTGGCACATTGGTGCTAAAATAGTTTAATTTTAGAATTCAGACAGTTCAGCAGCTTGATTTGGATTTCTTGGCTTAAGCATTTTGCTCTTCATAATTTTTTGACACTCCTAAAGTTGGATTGATTTTTTCTATTCATGCATAAATGTGTTCCTTTTTCTAAATTTTCTCAAGAAACATTTTTGGATATTCAAAACTAGCAATAATGAATTTTTTTCAGATTTTCAGATATAGTTGTACAATTTTTAGAATTTCAGACATGTTCCAAATTCCCCCAAATTATTTACAACTGACCTACATGTAGGGTACTCTTTCCCCTTGCAATGGAAATTGTCCATGTGTTTCAAGAAGAAGAAAAAGAAACAGAAAAAAATGAAAGTAAGCTTAAAGTAATAGAATTCACGGAAACCACTACCTTCAGCTTAACTTACTCATCATTTCAAGCTCTTGAGCACAAGCTTCGATCACTGCAATTCTTTCTCTGCACCATGCCTGGAGCGTGCAATTCAAAATTCACCAACTGACGGAAGGGACTAAGGCTTCCATCCGTCGTCGTCTTTTCTTTTGGGTTCTGAGGGAAACCAGCCTATGACTGGCAGAATGACTGGCAGAATGACTGGCAGAATGACTGGTTTGACTTGTTGACATTAGTGAAAATTTTATAAAAAAAATTCATATAATAAAAGACAAATGTGAGAAATGAAGAGAGCACCTGAAATTTTATTTTTTTTGACAAAGTATGACTTTGTTATGAAGTTTTGAAGTGTGTTACCTAATTGGCTCAAAAGAGTCTTTAAACTACCCCAAAACCACCACAAATTGTATCCATAATGATCATCTTAATTACCGCCTAAAGTAGTCACAATATTTTCTAACAAGGACATGACATGAAGGAATAAAAAAGCTATTTCTTGTGATGAATTTACACTAGAAAGGTAGAAGTTCCTATTGCAATCACTAATAAGTAATAACTCCTTCACCATCACACAAGGCATTGATGATGGCCACTAACTCAACCCAGTTAGCTCAAATCTCATTTATTGCAAAATTTTTGCCAAATATTGATGTGAGACTATAATGGGTCATTTCCTAGGTGTTTACATTGGGTGGTTTGCTTGTCATAGGCTAGTTTATGTTAAGTGTTTGATGGATGCCAAAGAATCTTTCTATGTAAGACAAAATTGCAAATGTTCCTCTTTGGAATTTTGTGTGAAAAGAAGAAGTCTTGCACAATAGTTTGACTTCTAATAAGCAAATGATTCACACAATATCAAAAAGGATGATTTTTGTAGTAACCAAAGGTTGGCCTTGTAGGATTAAGTATGTACACCCATAATCAAAAATGCCCAAATTGCAACACCTACATTCACAAAAAAAGTATTGCAAAATCTAGATATTGATTACATAAGACATATACAATCAAAATATAAAGTCTATAAGAGCCTACTTTTGCTTTTAAGTAAACCTAAAAAACAATACTTTGAAAATTTATGGCTTGTTCATACATTGTCCAAATGATGCATGCCAATCTGCATTTGAATCCTTTTTCCATTGCCAAGAGTATCTAATAAAAATTATATATATTTAATAATAGTAAATTTGCTCAGTTGTTATTATAAAGGATTATAGATGCACATACCTTACCTTCAATTGGACTGGGACCTAACAGCTCAAATTTTCAACATTTAGATTTCTTCTTCAACCTTTGAAATATTGTATCTTTGCAATTCAATTTCTTTTTCTGAGAGCATTGTCACCTATTTATGGGGAAGCTTCCCGGTCCAAGCTTGAGCGCAGTTGGCCAAGAAAAAGTGGTCCATCGCATACCTAAGCAAGGACAAAAGAAGACCGGTCACTCCAAAATGAGATCTCCAAATTATACTATCTTCCTCTCCCCACCATGCCTTTGACCAAGCTTGGTCTTGTCGGGTTGGATGGTTTGCGGGCCATTTCTTTTTTTAATCAACTAGCATTTTGGTTGGCTCTTAATCATGACAAGTCATAATGCATGAGTTTGTCTTGTTTTGGCGTGTTTGCTTCCCCATGAAGAATAGGGGATGGAAACAACCTAGGAGCTATCGGGCACAAGCCAACCCATTTCTCCAGCCTTGTTTCAGGGAAATGGGTGGAGAAGCTCTAAAATGTAGGAGAAGTTTCCAAGGATATAGACTGGGAAGATGGGAAAACAGTTGTTAACACTGCACCGCTGTTGTGGATACTAAGTTTTCAATGGATGACTTCAGTTGAGACATGAGGATGGAAAAAAATATTTTTTCATCCAATTTATTTATTTGAAGGATATTTTAGTACATTTTGAGTGCATAGGCATAGGATTGCAAAGTTCTTCATTATAATCTTTTTGAGTTTTCTAAAGTGGAAGATGCATAATCCACGGATCATCCTTGTAGTGTGTTTGGGCCATTTTTTGCTATTTACTCTTGATGTGAATTTTAGCCATAAAATTGGTATTTTTTGAATTTGAGACCAACTAAAGAAATAAAGCTTATCTACTGCACTTTTTATTCCAATTGAAAATTTTGAAAATTTTGTAGATTCCAATAATTATTTTACAGCGATATAAATTTAGGGCCTATAACCAAGGTTTGTTGATTTTCTAATGATAAAATGACACAATATCTTTATACCATGATGTTATACATTACATTATACATCTATAGTGAAAATTTCAGATTTTTTGAATATTTTTTGTATTTGATATGAATTTTCTTCAATTTTTTTTTAGAAAATTCACAATAATTTTAAATTTTTCCAAAAAAGGTTGAAAATTTTAAAACTAGTATAGAAAACATGTGAATTCATTTCTAAAAAACAAAAATAAATTTTTTTGTTAATATCTAGTAAGAAAATGATAGCAAACAAAATAACGAACAGTGAGGTTATTTTTTAATTTTTTAATTTTTTTGACACAAATAAAGAGACCTTTATTGCAAAAAAAAAAGAAAACAAGAACCCAGCCACAGACAACTTGGAAAGTGCAAGAAAACAAAACAAGCAAAGACATAAGTACAACTAAAACGTCGGCAGGCAAGGCAAGTACCGCCCCACCAAGGCGCTTACTGTGGTTGGAAAACAAAGCTGGTCCTAGGGCATGGATAGTGAGGTTAGAATTCAATGGTCATGGGCCTATCCTTACAATTGTTAAATGGAGATTTTATCAAATCCAAAAGCATGAGAACCAAATTTCCAAGTGTTCACAAGTTTTGATTTTCATGGCGTATCATTTGGTAGCCAATGATTGCCATTAGGAGCAAATGCCAAATGGGGCCTCCAAAAGGCCTCCATTTATGCACTAGTAGTGAAAATAGCTGTTTCACTAACCAAAAAAAGTATTATTTTTGTCAAAAAGAAATTGAAAAAAATATTTTTTTTTATTGCAATCCGACGTGGCAAACCATCTTCTATGAAATCTACCATGGCAAGATTGCATGACAGGCCCGGTTTTTCTCCACATGAGAGAAATGGATCCATTGTGAAGGTTGAGAAACAAATACAATCAGAGCCTTATTGAAGGCTTTCTAGAGAAGATGTAAAATGAAGTGCAAGTCTGTAAAATTGTACGTGCGAGCTATAATACATGCTAGTGTCTATGTGGATGTTGATAGCTCTCAACGTTGATTCTCTATGTCTAGTGTACATCGTAGACTACAAAACTGACCTACAAAAAGACCAACATGACAAATTAGACCACTTATGAGACTCTTGTAGTTATTTCCATGGTCTACGCACACCATGTTTTGACTAGTGAGCAACCTTGAATTCATAGTATAAACTCAAAGACTGAGACCATATAGTGAACATAAAAAACAACTGAGGAGAAAAGCCATTGTCATTTATTTCTAAATTTGACGTGGGTTAACAAATGGGGGAAGTATAGTAGTTATGGTATTCATGTAAGTAAGGGTTACTAGTATGCCTTGAACCGTTGCCACAACCAAAATAAAAGTAAAAGTGATATTTTAGTTTTTTTAATTTAGAGAACTTCAGAATTCAATATCTTTTCTTCTGTAAGTTGGAACATCATAAAGAACAAAGCCCGTGCACCCCTCCTTGCAAAGGGCTTTTTTGATGGTATCAAGCATGTGACTGGGCAACTCACGATCCAAAAAATCTCACCATAACAAACAAAAGAAAACAAATAAATAAACAAACAACCTAACTTAAGGTATGGATAGGTATAATGTATTTATAATTCTTGAGCTAAGAGCTAGAACAACGTACCAATATATATATATATATATATTTTTTTTTTTTAATTTAAAAGTTTTCAATTTTTTAGTACCTTTTTTTGCCGTGAGTTCAATCACCACAAAACAAAGTCTGTGCATCCCTTCTCACAAAGAGCTTTTCAATGGTACCATGAATATGACCCAGAGAGGTACAGTGACTACAGTTCAAGAAGTCTCACCATAACAAAACTAACTAACTAATTTTCTATGAAATTTTTTTATACTAATTTTCTTCACAATGGGATATAATTATCTTTTCATTCATTTTCCATAAATCCTTTCTTTTGCCTTATCTTCACTGTTACTTTATTATACACTATCCTTTATTTTATTTTTACTTTTATTTTTACTTTTATGCCATATTTAACTACTTTTGGACTATTCAAAGTCTAGAATTTAAAATCTCCCAATGCATGGTGTTAGGGAATACACCGAGAGATTTCTATACACAATTATGTTTATTTTTGTGAAGGCGTTGGAAGGCTCCCGGGTGGTCCATTTACGCACAGCAATATGGATTTCAGGATATAGATGAACTGCAAATGTGAAGTACATAGCCTTCGAATGGCTGCTTGGTGTTTGTCAAAACATCGGGAGATATTCAGATACATTGAAGTTCATTTTGTTGAGGGTGTTCACATGCCCCAAGAGGTCAATGAGAGCCCATGAACATGCATCTCAGGATATACATAAAATGTAAATACAGATCAGTATATAGCCTGTGATGCATAATGGTAGGCATAACTTCGGAAGATATCCAGATACCTTGAAGTTCAAGCACCTAAGTGTGCTGTGAAACCCCCAAGAGGTCAATTGCACTCAAACTTGTATGTCACGGACAATATGAACTTTGAATGATGCTCCAAGTTTGAATGCAGGTTCCAAAGGTGGCAAGTGAAGATGAATATTGACAATAGTAAGTGGCAATGAAAAAAAAGTCTTGCAACATTGTAGTAATCCCACAGGAGATCAAGTACAAGAAAAGAAAGAATAGCAAAAGAAAAGAGCGTGGACATTTGCTATGACTACGACATGGGATTTGGAAGGTGCCCTCGAGGAATTATAACAAGAACCGTACATTCTGATATTTTTTAATAAAATAAACCCATTCTACTCACATCAGCTTCCATTGCCAGCACTAGTAACTTCCGTAAAAGACATAGAGAACCATTTACCAAAGAAATGAACTGTGCCATTATGAAGCCGAACAAAATAAACCATCGGGAGATATCCCGATAGCCCTGCCATGGTCACAGTGAACAAAGAAAAGCATTGGGAAATCTCCCGGTAGTCGTGGTGGACCACAAGACGTTAGTCGATCAGGGGTCCACCTCGTTTGCCCTATTCAAATTCGCCTAGGCAGCCCCTCTGCTTTTCTTAGGAATTGTACGTGATTTTGGGTTCACTTTCTTGGACCAATTGGCGTACAATGCACAAGATGCATCCACCCAAGTGGGAGGCCTGTTCTCCACAACCCATTTTCCGTACCAACAATTCTGGTACATCAATTCCAAGTTACTTTCAGAATTATCTGGTCGCTAATACTGGAGCATGAACTTCCCATTATTCTCATGCCCTTCTTCTTTGCAGACATCGGACAGTGCTCTTCATTGCCAGACAGCACATACTGAGGGGTCTTCAGGTCTAAGCAGAACCCATGAACCTGGTCAAATATCAACCCAAGGATTAAAGCTTTCCCTTGGCACTTCATTTGCGGGTCCGCAATAAGGTTCAAATTCCTCTTCTTCTGGAACCATGTCGACAGGGTTGATGGTCGGCCGCTGGCAAGGGGATTCCTGCAATCTCCAATCGTACTTTGGCCAAAAGCCTTCCACCAATTCCGAAGGGCAGTTGGGAAGGGACTCCTTGAGCTCCCGCAACACACGTTTCCAGTAATCAACGTACGGCGCAAAGGTGGCCGCAAACCCCTCGCATTTGGACATTACGTTTCGCCAATACTCAATGTACTTCTCGATTCCTAACAGAATCAAACCCTTGCTTAAGGTCGCTTTCTTTGCTGCCTCCACTGCCTTCTTTTGATTTCCTGTGGCTTCCGCAACTTCGCTACCCCACATAGGCTTGAAAGGAACAAGCTTAGGGCAACCTCAAGGGAGTGTCGCATGACCCATGCGGTCTTTTTTCCACAGGCATTGAGAAGGTGTATTTGATGGTAGCCACTATGAATCTACTGCAGACTTTTTGTACTTTCTGACGGGGATTCCATCACTATCCACGTAGAACTGAAAAAGGTGCATCTTCCCCAAACCAATTAGTTTAGCCGTGCCACTGCACAGGTATCCCTTGACGAAGGACTTGAAATCCGCCACCTCTTGGATGAATTCGAGCATGACTGACAATTCCTGGGACTCCATGAACAACTTCATGAGGTTTGCGACAACAAATGTATTCTTGCTCTTTAAAGCCTTTGAGAGGTGGCTAAAATATGCATCAATATCTTCATGAGTATGTTCGACTAGAAGGAAACCGACCTGAATTTCCTTGAAGACTCCTCGCGCAGTAAGCAAAGACAAGAACGCCATGAGGTACTGGTTCTTGTTATCCTTGGCGGAGGTTGTCAAGCTGAAGATAGAGCTTGTTAGAAAAGGGACTAGATCCACGCCAAACTTCCTGTGGAATCAATTTCAAGGCGTCCATACACCGAGATTTCCCTTTGAGTAGCGCATCGAACATTGCATTTGCAGGCGGATAGGGAAAGAGGTCGCCCGTCTCCCAAATTGGTGGACCTTCAAGTCGCCTAAATAGTCTAGCCAGCGGTGAAGTTTGAGTCGCCTGGCCAGCAGGCTGGTGCATAATGCGCATACGCACCATCGGCATGACCATGAGCCACTATTCCAGTTATATTCATGGAAAGCTGATCCAAACCTTGTGTAGCCTTCGTCGTCACGTGCATTCTTGGAAGAGCCGTCTTCCTTGTGTCCATCTTGTCATGAATAATGCACAGTAGCTCTTGAGGGTTCCTCCTGGATTCCTCATGCCACGAAGCATACAGACGACAACAGGATGCTTGATGATTAAGGTGTTCAATTCGTTGCTTCATGAATTCCACGAAGTTCGAACTCCCTTTTGGTGATTTCATAATGAACTGCTGCAGTTCATCGCATTTCGTACACTTCGCAAAAGAGCTACCAACAGGCTTAATCGAGACGTTGTTGAAGTGCTCTTTCTTTATTCTACTAATCGTTGCTTGGCTCACTAGAGGAAGGCCATACTCCACATTCAACTGCGATTTTCGAAAAACAGAAGCACAAGCCGCGGAGGCAGTAACACTATGAGAACTGATAAACAAACAGGAGCAAAAAGAACAACAGTAATGAGGACAATCAATTACAGGGATCAACAACGGGATATATCCCGCTGAAAAAATGACTGCATTCAAATCCTACAGCGAAATGTATGAAGAGGTATTCAAATGAGAGAACCATCCAAATGAAGTACCCATGGAGTACTGTGTCATGGAGATGTCTAGCAGAGGGAAAAAACTTAGTGAAGGCCCTATACAAAAGTTCAACGGGATATATCCCATTCACGTAGCAGTCCGACAAATCTATCAATAATAAAAAACAACAGAAGGACAGTTCATAGAACTACCTCATTGGCATCAGCATGTATGCGCTTCCAGTTGTTCCCAGCAGGCAAGAACTTAAGCGTGTCCACTCTTCCATTTCCAATGCATCGCATTTGGTGCGGCATTTGGTCAGCAGTGTTGTCGATGATTGCTTTCATTGTACCAGTGACTTGCACCGTTCGAAGTCGAGGCCGCTTAACCCCTTTGTTCCCGTGTGTAGATGAAAGAATGCCTTTCTTGTACTTGTCAATGTAATTGTGATAGGTCGACTTTGGTATTCCGTGAATAATGTACCACGCTGTGGCACAGACTTCCACTTCTTCCAATGTAATGTACTTCCGCTTCCGTGTCCACTCCACAGTATGCAATTGTCCACCAACTGCAATTCCATACTCTCGACGCTCTTCAAATGGTTTTGAGAAGTATCTCTGCCTGACCTTCAACGATTTCTCACACGGAAATACTTGGCAGCAATGACTATTGTAGTAGTTTTGCAGGCTTATCTTTTGAATTTCGAAGTCCATCGTCTTCCGTGTGAACTGTGTCTCCTTTTCACTGAGGGAGGGTTGACAAACTATGAAACGATAGGGTGCCTTCTGTCTTCCACCCAAATAGGCTAGGGGATCTGGTACATCAGGGAAGGTGAAGAAGTGGTTGACTATATCCTTTAAGCACCGACCACTAGGGAACCAACAATTAGAAAGGGGCCACCGAGCATGGATCATAATTGTGTCTGGGTTACCCACAAAGACGTCAAGGACTGTCACACCTACGTAGCCTTCACCCAGGGTAGAACTCTAGAAATAATCATCCAACAAGTAATTTGACCTCACAATTGAAGAACACCAAAGGAATCTAGTTGATGCACCTCTAGGCTAATCCAATCTTCCTGACGAATGAATGGGCTTTCATCCACATGCGGATCCGTAGTGACCTTCACCACGTCGGCTGCCCTCCACAACATGGTTCTGTTTTGAACTTCCCCCAGTGTAAGCAGACCTCTCTGGCAGGGAGAGACCCTGATATGTTGAGATTCTGGGACGACCAATGAAGGCCTTACGAGAACGAATACCTACGGCTCGACCGGGATCGGCACACCCAGCCACTCGCCGTGAGGACGGGCCTCCACAACAGAACCCACTCCAACTTCTCTAAAATCCGGTAGGGAAAGCCTCACTACGTCACCATCGCTTAGCGGATCAGTCTGTGCAGTAGATTCTTGAGAACCAGCGTCCTCAGCTGATTCACCAAAATATGGAGTGATGGCATCATGAAATGAATCAGAGTACGAATCCATTGTCTCTGACGCACTGAATCTAGGAACCTTATAGTGGCAAAAACATAATGAAGAGTGAACCTGGAGACGGAAATTCCAGAATATCAGTCCACATTGTAATTATGACTGGACTTCGATAGGGAAAGGAGATACGTTGATTTATCCTTTGACCTAGCCATATGTGAAGTTTGCGCCTTTGGCCGAGGTGGAGTGGGGTTGCACTACTACGTTACAAAAAGAAGAATGAATTAGAATACAAATGGAATATTGTCTTTCGGAATATGGAACTTGAGAATCCAACAATCGACGAGATCGGAAGGTCACATCATGGAACAATTTTATCTATCGGTTTGATGCAACTATACATATTACCATGTACAGTATCCACTGTTGACCGACTGAGATGTTTTCATGGAAACAGCGGGATATCTCCCGTTGAGAACAATGGGATACCTCCCTTTGGGAACAGCGGGATATCTCCCGCTGGGAGGAACGGGATAATTCCTGCTGGAAACAACGGGATATCTCCTGCTGAGATCAACGGATGACTTCTATCAGTAAGTTCTTGACAACGGGATATTTCCTGATGTTTTGAACGACAGACAGGAGATTATCAATTGTCGTAGCTGCACGGCTCCGGTATACAGCATTCACTACGTATTATAGTCTGTACTTGTAGTCTACGGTCGTATACGGTACAAAAGGCAGACGACTACACTATTACGGCTTACGACTTTGTTGCTTTCGCCACTGACAGAGTGACCATGACCGTCCTCCACTGAAGAAAACGACATTATAAACTGCCATTGCTAGCGGTATGCACAATGCCGCTTACAGCACTGTGCCCAACAAACGGTTCTGCGCACATTCTGCACTACTTTGGCATTGCAGGCACTTATCCTCTTTCACCAATTAGCACTTATGTGATACGCAACTAATGCTTAAGTATCAAACTCAAAGGACCTGATGTGTGGACAGTCAAATCATTGTAGAAGGTGACCTTCCGGCCATTCGTCACTGCTGGTATCACTTGCCCAATCATTATTCCTTCACAACTTCTATATTGCCCTGAAAACACTGAACTGCTCGTGAAAGTCGAAATCGCGAGTAACAAGATTTGAAGAATTCATATCTAGAGAGGAAATGCAAGACTACAATAGATCCACAAGCTCCATACAATCTACGAGCGCTGCCAATTAATGAAAGATAGGTGTCCAGACTCCTCGACTGCCACTGCTCGTTCACATGCGCCTGGTAAAAACAAGGAAAGTCGATTGGAGATTCACGATATTGTTGGAGGTCCTGTTTCTTGCTTTCACTTGGATAGGGTCCACTTGCATGTTCATTAACACGTGCACTCTTCAAAGCCGTGCACCAATGTGTCCAGGTAGAATCTTAAGATGCGGTCGTGTTTGCGGAATGTTGACTATATTCTTGTTCATCTCGATTCCTTCAATGCAGAACTGTCGCACCTGAGTTAATGTGCACGTAATTCGGGTCTCAGGAGATTTTCGAGGGGAAACATGCAGCATTTGAATTTGAATCTAATTGGGATTCCAGAACCCTGCAGCATTCACTGCGGCTGTCAAGGACCCGTTGAAGCTCCAAGCTTGGCATTTCTCGGGAACCGGACTCAACATTTACCACTCTGACTGGCATTCTTGCGTCTGTAATTGCATGCGGACTACTCCTTTTTTTCCATTCATTTGACACAATTCAATGGGATTTTTCATGCAAAGGAAATAATATTCAGGCTGGTAGGCTGAAGTGATATTTCTGGTGCTGTCTTGAAAAAACCGACTGCCTTTCTAACTTTGAAGATGCCGCACCTTGACATTTTCATTCCAGCAATACATCTGTCATTTACATTTGTGGAGGTCGTTGGATTCAGTGTTCAATGCATTTCAACTTCAAATATTCGTAACGAATTCCAGCAAGGTCAAAGACATATTAACGAACTTGGCTTACAGTCATGGCAATCCGATTTGGAAAGTAAAAAATTTAACTGAAAATTGTTTCAAGGAATTACCCTTCCTCGACATCATTATAGACAAAAAGCTCTTACGTGGTCGCTACAAGAGCAGACTAACTTACTCAACCTGTTCAATTATACTAAACAAACAGATTAATGACTTCACAAAGCACATCCACCAGTCTTCATAGACATTCATAGGACAACATAGAGTTACCATACACTTAATTATTCCATGCCATGTGCCTTGCCCGCATTCAATACTAGGGTTTAGGGTTTAGGCCTTAGGATTAGGGTTTAGGGTTTCAAGACTTCTAATTTAAGGCTCGGGTTTCTACATTCACGTTCATTGAGTTCAAGATTAAGGTTTTCTAACATATTCGGAACAACTGTAAACATACTCCAGTTTAGGGTCAGTGGGTTTGTTTCACTTAATAATGTGAACTTCACTAATTTTTGGTTGCTACATGGCTTGGTGTGATTTCTATTAAACTAAAATCTTCAGTATCTCCTTCTAACATACTTAGTATCGGCTTAGTGGGTGGGTGGGTGGTACAAAAAATATAAGGAAGTTAAACATCTTTTTTTTGTCCATACATTTTACAGTACCTAAAACCATACTTGTATTATAATTTATCTTTTTCAATATGTATAAAGACAAAGATATATATATATATATATATATATTCTAACATACTTAGCATAGGCTTAGTGGGTGGGTGGGTGGGCCAAAAAATAAAAGGAAATTCAAAATCTTTTCTTTGTCCACATATTTTACAGTACCTAAAACCATGGTATTATAATTTATCTTTTATAATACCTATGAAGACAAATATATATATATATATATATATTCTAACATACTTAGCATAGGCTTAGTAGGTGGGACAAAAAATAAAAGGAAGTTGAAAATCTTTTCTTAGTTTGTCCATACATTTTACAGTACCTAAAACCATGGTATTATAATTTATCTTTTATAATACCTATGAAGACAAATATATATATATATATATATATATATATATATATATATATATATATATATATATATATATATATATATATATATATATATTCTAACATACTTAGCATAGGCTTAATAGGTGGGACAAAAAATAAAAGGAAGTTGAAAATCTTTTCTTAGTTTGTCCATACATTTTACAGTACCTAAAACCATGGTATTATAATTTATCTTTTATAATACCTATGAAGACAAATGTATATATATATATATATATATTCTAACATACTTAGCATAGGCTTAGTAGGTGGGTGGGTGGGTGGGTGGGACAAAAAATAAAAGGAAGTTGAAAATCTTTTCTTTGTCCATACATTTTACAGTATCTAAAACCATAGTATTAGAATTTTATCTTTTTCAATATCTATAAAGACAAATATTTATATTTGTTTATAGAGATGACTGGCATGTAATTCCATTTTATTATTCTTTTCCATCTTCATAAGTTTTAAACTTTTGTTAACCCCTAAAAGCCCAAGGGGTTTGAACAAAATACAAATGTGTTATAAAATATAAGTTCTAAAACTTTTTTGAAGTTTGCATTAAAGAAGATAATGTAAAGCACAAAAATTAGAAAGCATCCGTACGGTCAAATTTATAAAATTATTTTTAGATTTATCTAAAATGAATTTTGAAGATATAACTTCAAAAATTCATCAAAAATACAATTTTTGTTTTTAGCATTTGAATTTTTTTTTGATTGGTCAAATTGTGGTTTCTATTGATTTGTGAAAAAATGCATGAGATCTAGTAATGAGAACACCAATACTTTCCCCAAATAGTACATTTTTCAGCACTAGACAAATCTAGACACTTTGTGCTATTTCCCTTTTAATTTTTGTTTGACCGTAGCAATCTGAGTTTTGAGTATGAATATTGATAAACAACCCAATCTTTTTGAAGAAAAAAATAAAAAGAATTTGAAAAAAAAAAAAATTTTGCCCAGAAATTTGGGCTAAGTTGGGCTGCGACCATCAAATGGTCACTCAAGCGCTTACTAGGGGTTAAGAAAATGGTCTCCAAATTTTTGTTAATTATCCAAACCCAATAAAGGGTTTACGGTCAGTGCTTAGGATTTAGGGTTTAGGATTAGGGATCAGGTTTAGGATTTAGGGTTCAGGGTTTAGGGTTAGGGATCAAGGTTAGAGTTTAGGGTTTTGGTGGTTTAGGGTTTCCAAAATCTGGTTCCAGGAATTGAAGATTAAGGTTGCTGAGCATTTTTGCAACTACTATACACATACTCGGGTCTTTTGTTCGGTTTAATGTATCAAAAATAGCTTTTAGTCGAAAGCACTTGAGGAGCCACGTTTCTTTCCAAGATTTTTATTTCAGGTTTTCTGATGGTGACTGCACATATTTTCTTTATTAAGTATTTTCTTTCTTTAATTTATGAACTTCAAAAAACATGTTATAGTTTTCCAGTGTTCAAGGATGCATTTCAATCATTCTTCTACCTCCTTAATGATCAAAGTAAGGATTCTGTTAAACCTGAGATCATTTTGTTGTTGTATACATTGAGGAGGGCTATTATTAGATAATGTGAGCACTTCTATGATTTATTATAGTATTTAATTTTTATAAGTGTTTGGATCTCCTATGTAACTTTTTTTTATGTAGTAAATTATTGGATTGTACTTCTCCAATCTGTTTTGGAAGGAATGCAAGAATGCAGAAGATTCATTGGTACTACCTTTTCAAAAATGAAATTAGTTTTCTCATATTTGTTGAATATCCTTCATATATAATCGAGGACATTCACATTGATTAAATGATTTTATTTAAATGTGAACATTATGTTTCATATGTAGCTAGATTGAATATAATTAGATCTTACTCCATTGTACGTAATTATTCAGGAATCTTCATGTTCATGAAATTCAATAATGTATTTAGCAATGATGAATTCAAGTTAATAGGACCATCTCCATCATTTTGGGCCTACATTTAAATAATTATATGATGTACAATTCACATCAAGAACTAATAGCCAAAAAGTAGCCAATGTTGTACATCTTCAATTTTCCATTTCAAAATACAATCATAAAATTTCATACATAATATGATTATGTCATTCTTACATGCCCATATTATAGCATATGATGCCCTATGAAAATATTAGTGTATCAATACTGGAGGCCCATATCATAGCATATGATGCTCTATTACTATATACTATGTCATGGAGGCTCATAGCCTATGATGCAAAAGAATTGAGTACACAAATAAAGTTCTTCTGAATTGATTTACAATCCCACAGAAAAAGAGTTATGGTGAAGTGCACTCTAAACCACAAAGTAGAAGGAAGTCCATTGTATAGTTATGCCTTTGTAGCTAAGTTTCTAGAATTGAAGGTGCTTTGCGTCAATAATGGGAAAAAAATTGAAGGTCCTAAATGATTTTAATTTGCTTCCCATTGGCCAGTGAGTCTACCACTTGTCCCGTAATAATGTATTTTACTTTCAAATTACTGAAGTCATTTTGACAATATTTTAGTTTAGTGGTGCCCCATATTTTGAACCAAACCTGAAACCAAATCCTTGATAATTGAGGAAATGAAAATTGAATATGGAATTTCTAAGGGAATGATGGAATTACTAAATGAATGATTAACCCCTCTATGCCCTTTTTTTTTTCAACTTCGCCAAATGTGCTATAAATTTAACCCTAAACTAATATTTGGATAAATTGTAAAAAAGGTATGGCACAATAAGCCAAAATCTAGTTTGGGCGGGCAATATAATAAATTCATTTAAAGTGAATTTAAAATTTTTTCAATTAGTCTTCTAGAAGATAACGTTTTTGTGTACAAGAAAGTGTTGATGCATTTCATTTTCATTAAATATGATAGAGGAAGTTCTGGGATTTTTTTTTGGCCATCTAAATATGTTTTAGAAAAAAATAACTTGTACAATTCATTTTTGAATGCATTCCATATTACAGTTTTTCAACAAATAATTCATGATTTTGTCCACTTTGCTTGGTAAAACAATTTCACCATTGCAATTACGTTGATTCAATTCCATCTTAGAGTTTTTAATGATTTATTTTTTAATTTGCTGAATCTTGGACATACCTTTAATAAATCCTTTTTTGGAAGATGGAAACAATGTGATTTTCCCCTACATTTTTGGTTCCACATTCAGAACTCAATTCCAAAGCATATGAAAAGTTGTCAATGCAGAAGTTAGTTGAAGTGCAAGAATTTGAAGTTAAAAACATTTAAAGTGAAGAACAGTAGTGAGTCATTGAAGGTGCTAGGAAACTTATTTTCTTCACCTAAACCCTTCAGAAGACCAAGTGCGGTTTCTGTCAAAACCATTCCGGTAAACCTGCCATGTCTATAGCAAAGAAAGAAAAACTTAAAAAATTATTTTTTGGGCAATTTAACCATAGGATCTAATACTAGACTTGTAACTATAAGAATGTGTCAATGAATTCTTAGAAACTTGACCCCATACATTGCAAGACCTTATTTTTCATTAAATGTGCAGAAATTAAGTTCTTTTGCAACTCACTTGTAATGATTAAATTTTTGTCTTTGAATGTCTTTAACTAAACATTTTTGCACTATTGATTTTGATTTTCTAACTGTTTCAGTTGAATTGTTGGTGGGAACTAATTGAAAAAAAAATTTGAAGTGAAAAACACATAATTTTCATTCTAAATGCGCAATGTTTACCCTTGCACAAAATCTCCAGTTGGAAAATTAAAAAAATGCATTAATTTTCTACCCAGCGGTTGGAAAAATAATTTGAAGTGAAAAACACTTAATTTTCAGTCATTATTTGCAGTGTTCACCCTTGCACAAAATCCAAAGTCAGAAAATTAAAAATATGCTTTTTGTACCCAGCGCTTGTTGATGCTGAAAGTAGACTTCCAAAATGAGTATCCCAAAAATACGAAGTAATAATTTAGAGCAGCGGGGTTGCTAGATTTTAATTAAGCTCTTTAAAATTTTGGACACCCACATTGGGTGCCTTGGGCATTTAGGGGTTAAGGGGTGTGGAAAAATTGATGAATCGACCCTATTAACTTATTTGAGGGTAACTTACCCCCCTCGCAGTAATTTCAATATATTACCACTCCTTGCATAGGAAGTGGGGATCCAATTCATCATGACCTCATCTCGCTGCGGGTCAAGTCATCCCTTGCCTGTCAGATCGGTAATCACAGCGGGTGGCGCGCCATGATGGCCAAGTTCTCGACCTGGGGCTACGTGCCTCTCTTGCTAAACCGCTTGTTCATCCCACTGCTCTCACTGGTCAGCGTCCTCCTTCGTAGGCTCTCTCCCTTTGGTAATTGTCTTCCTCCACAAAGCGCCTCCTCGTTTTCTCCCATTGCAACGAGCGGCCCGCTGGAAATCGTTGAGTTTGTTGCTTGAATTGCGGGACTTGGGAGAGGAGACCCCGGCATCCAGTTCGTCATTTCCGTGCGTTTCCATGGCTTCGAGGGAGGCGTCGGAATTGCGGCTGTTTGGTTTGCTCGGAGGGAGGCATCGCGATTGAATTTGCGCCAGAGGTCCACGTTGCAAGGACACGGTAGGGTTTTCCATCTCCTGCTCTGGATTTTTTTCTCTTGTTAAGTTTCCAAGTTGGATCCGTTTGATGAAATGAACCCTGACAAATAATCCGAAAGTCTGCTTAGTCACTTGTTTCTCGAAACGAGCGTGAGAGTAGCGACAAGAATTATAGGTGATGCTCTTATCTGGAATAAGAGAGAACACTTTAGGTGTGAAGTAGATTAAGACAGTGTAGACAAAAGACGCTCAACCTCCCGCGTTGGTCATTGCGGCGTGGATTGTGGTCTGTTTTTTTGAGGGACGAAATTTCTATCAGTTTCAGTTGTCTCTACGATGAGTTCAAAGCTGCACTGTCTGGCTGAATTTCTGCGCTGTGGGTATTACATATTTACAAGTGAGGAAGTTCGTGTTCATTTGGTCTTTGATTTGTGAGAATATTGATTCCGTGCTTGTTGCAAGGGTCTCCATTGTGCCATTTCCGGGTGTCTTGCTTCTTCCGGATCTCAGAGCTCGTTGCGGAGCTTGCTTTCCGAAAGCAGAGAGGTTGTGGTGTGCCTGGTCTTTGGATTTTGTGAGGGCGTCTACTGGTTGGCTTAGTGGTTGGACGTGTGTTAAGAAAGCACTTTGAACTGCGTAGGAATTACAGAGGCAAGAGGTCATTGTCGACGAGTAGCACCGTATCGTCGGAGTATACGGCATGAGCACACCATCATGGCTACATCATTGGCAGTCGAAGTCACACCAGCATTTTGGAATGACCCGTAAGATTGCAGTCCCCTGAAGTTCTCTGTTTTTGTGGTTGTTTGTGTTAGATAGAAAGTCAGTATGGTAAGCATTGTAGTCCAGTTTGCACAGAGAAATTTCAAAATGCCCTATAGCCGCGCAAGACTGGACAATGCCTTTGGTGGGAACACCGGAGACACTTGCAGGTGCAAATCCTGAGTCCTAATTTCATCGCAATTAATCCCGATAAAGAGCTGGAGTACAACTAAAATAGTGCTTAATGATATGACTATCGGGAGATTGCCCGATAGTTTCGTAGTACACATAGTACAACAAAGCAGCCAGGAACGAAACAAAGCGATTTTAGTTGAACAGAAAACGAATAAACGGACAAAAAAACAGCGGGAGATCTCCCAAAAAAATTCAAAAAAATAATAGAGTTTCAACCAAGATGTTGACACAGCGTTCAAAAGATGAAAGCGCTTCCTTGTGAAAACCATAGACAGCACATGAAATTGGCATCGGGATATATCCCGATGTCTGATAAGGCATAACATGAATAACGTGGAGAGAAGATCAGCGGGATTTCTCAAAATGCTCTTGTTTGAACATGACTAGTAAGAGAACTCGGGAAGGATTGCGTGAATAATGTCGATAGGAGTCGTATACATTGGGGACTAAGGACGGTCCGGTAAGACACGAATCCAATGGGAGATCTCCTGATGATTTGAAGCATAAGTAATGATCAGTGCAATAGCAAAGGAGAAAACATTATAATATGCAAGGTGTTGTTTCTGTCGGCACCTATTGGACATACTCATCGGGAGAACTCCCGCTGAATATGGTAGACGGCCTAAATTAAGGAGCGATGCAGAGCAGGACGGCATTGACGTTCAACGGGAATAATCCCGATGAAAACTCAGAGGACATTATATGAGGTGGACTTCTAACCATTGTGCATGGCATTGCGCAGAGAAAATACATCGATTGACCTGCCTGCAGACTTGTCACCCATCAGACTGTATAAGTTTATCGACTCAGTGGTGCACACATTCCAGTACATTGGCAAGAGCAATCCAGGAGCTGTGTTTTGATGCAATTGGAAAGTTACAGCGTGGGGTCTTGAGTGGATGGACCAGGCCGGAGGTGTTGCAATCATATGCCCTAGGCTCTTGTTCAAAGGCAAGGCTCACGCCACGACAGGCTTAGACGTCATGGAGCTTCAAGGGCTAGATAACTCTACTGTCCTCGTCATTGTCCGAGAGATGGTTCCCAAAAAGCAAGAAGCACAGACCCCTACGGCCTCATCTTTGACTATGCCACCATGGATCTCCAGATGTGCGAGTCTATGACAATAAAGGGATTTCTAGACAAGCCAGACGGATCTCATTGCTGGACACCGGCGGAGATGTCTAACAAATGGGTCGTTATAGACAACAGCCGTGGCGAGTCCAATACGGACATAGTACCAGTCGTTGCTACTGCATCAACGCCTTCTGTCCCAAAGAAGCAAAGGAAGAGGAAAGCCATAGCGGGTGGGCTAGGAGATGAAATTGTGGAGGAAGCAGAGGAGAAGGGCAGGGATAAGAAGAAAAAAATGGCCACCCCATTGACTATTACGCAGGCAATCAAAATGATAGAGGCTGAGGTTAGCAAGCTCGAGCCAGGTGAAATAAAGGAGATCAATAAGTTGTACAACCAAGTTTTCAAGCTAATGTACAAATGGGACAAGAAGCCACTAGCCAATGCGAAGGGAGAACTCCTGCGGGTGCACTACAAGTTCCTCTACAAGGCAAAAGCTGGGGATCTCGTATATAGAGCTATTGACCAGAATCGGCTCAAAGGGATTAAAAATAAGGTTCTTGTGGACAACGACTTCCACTCGAAGAACTAGTATATAACCGTCTTGCCCTTGAAGAAAGGACCGTACGGGCCGAATAATCTAGTAGAGTTCTGGGACACGTGTCCGAGGAAGGAGAGTCTGACCACCAAATCCCACTACTACATTATTGATGGTCAGCACACTGTTGAAGTGCACAAGGAGTTGATCGAGAAGAAACATATCACTCAGGCAGATAAGGCCGACGCTTCCACGTTCAACATCATTCCCATATGGGCGTTGCATGAAACAAAGAAGAATGATATCGTTCACCTTTCGAGAGCTCTCAACCAGAACCTCGCTGGTGAGCAAAAGGAGCAGAGATTCGCCAGCAGCTTGCTCACGCTCGTGTGAAGTGGAAAGACATGGGGTCCCCACACCCGTCATACGGAGGACGAGAGCACTCAACAGCGTACTTTGTAAGTTTTACTGAACTTATGCTCGAGTTATGCTTGTACAATGTTTTTTTCCTTCCTGAAAATCAACGCGAGATATCCCGATGACTGTCCACAGCGGAACATATCCCGCTGTCGACAGGATCAGAGTAATATTTCTATATTCCTACTAGGCGGGAGAGATACAGATGTTATGAAAATGCACTGATCTCTCGCTGGCATTCAGCGGGAATTATCCCGTTTTTCACAGTATAGCCCCGAATCAATCCAGCAACGGGATTTATCCCGATGATGAACACTTTCATTGTCTTCTGATTTCTGAGTAATCCCCAATATAACTTGCATTGTCGGCATTTATGTGCAGGGATTCTATTTTGTGATGTCCGCAATCTTCACTGGGTTCAAGAATGCAGACAATCCGGATTTGAAAATCCCGCTACTCTTCATGGAGAAGGATGAAGACTTCAACCGCTGGATTCAAATTGACAAGGACTTTCTGGCAAGAAAGTTTCCTGACGGGAACGGACCAAAATCAAAGGGTGTCTGTAAGCCGCTGGCATACACCAACTTCAAGCCTTTGTGGGGATAGCGAGATGAGGACTTGAATTACTTGGCTAGCCAAATGGAGCAGGGAGTTGTGTGCATGAAGAAAACGGCTATAAACCTCAATATTGGGGGAATGCCGGTCATTCCAGTGGCTGTGGCAGCAAGTCGGAAGAAGAAGGTGAGGGCCATGAAGAACAAGCTCATGTGCCACTACAAACAGTTTCCGCTTCCAAGCAAGAAGCCAGAGTACTCTCCCTACCCAGCAGAAGAATGGGAAGAGTTTGTGGCTGCGAAGAAGATTACTCGGGAGCAAGTCGAGTGGTGGACGGATAAGAGCATGGCGACGGAGCTAGGCAAGGAGTGGCTAGAGGGTCGTACGAAGGCCCTGAACAAGACACACGATCCAAGCAACTGTCCAGAGGCGGTAAAGAAGATGTGGGAGATCTTCATGAATGCGCATACAGAGGAGATCCAGGAATATGTTGTCGAGGACTTCGGAAGGGACTATCTGTGCAAGGTCATGGACGAGAAATGCTGGAACATCAGCAAGATTTTGGCAGAAGATTCCGTAAAGGCATGGTGAGGTGAAGCGAAGACCCACATGTATTTCTGGTTTCTCTTTGAAATGACCAGCCGCGGTGCTCGTGCTAAATTCCTAGAGAACCGGAATCTGAACCACGTATTCGATGCCATAGAGTACAAGGATACTAATCGACGCCTTGTGAGAGCCCGTTCACCAGCAGTACTTATAATGGATGGTGCTGGATTTCACGCAATTCTAGCACACCTGGAGAGGCAGCGGCAGGACATGAAAGTCCGGCTCTGGGATTGGCATGTAATTCATTACATTCCGGAGAAAGCAGATGGCTTCACCCCTCCAATGACAGGATTGCATTTCATCGTGTACTTGGTCTTGCTCTTTGCCTACGACGAAGTCCACGGTCCGACGAGTAGCTTCCACAATTTCTTCAGGAGTGCAATTGAGATGTTTGCTGTGTATTTCTCGAGAGATTTGGACGAAGTAGACAAGTTGTGCAGGCGGTCAAATATGCCTTGGTTCTCCATTGCCGCGGCGATGAAAATTTTCCGTAACCACATGACCGACAACGTGGTCATTGTTAACGTGAACGGCAGTCCGGAAATTACTTCTCTTGCAATGGTAAGCCCTAATTCATTTTCTTTCCCATTATTTTTTGTAACTCAATCAATTTCCAGTGCATTGACATTTGCTTCTACAATGCTGTCAGGTCTCCTCGAACAAGGTTATTGAAGTCGTTTATGACTCCGAATCAGAGTCCAAGGCAATTTTGGTCACCCGGCAGATTTGGAAGCAATTGCATAATGCTCAGTTCCTTCGTGAGGAGGATAAGGACGAAGAAGAAGAAGAGGGTGGGGGAAAGGAGGGTGGTAGAGACGGCGACGGGGAAGAGGAGGAGGGATGAGAGGGCGACGAAGAAGAAGAGGAGGGACGAGGAGACGGCGAGGAGGAGAGAGGAGAGGGCAAAGAGGGAGGGGGAGAGGCTGGAGGAGTTGGCAATGATGCTGACATTGTTCCTTCGGATCACCGCCTCTCTTCACAAAGTGAACAGGGAGACAAAGTCGTAGTCGTCGCAGGGGAGGGTGATTCCTCTCATTAGGGAGTACAGGACAATTCTCCAGACCACTAGACCATAGGAACGGACACGAGACGTCAAGACAACGCCTCGGACAAGGAAGATAGTTCCTCCCGCACAGAGAGTGATTATGACGATGAGGAAATTCAAACTGTCGTAGCACAGAAAGTACAAAATCCTTCTCTAAGGCCTTAATGGACCCTAAAGTGACTCGTATATCATTTCGTAGAGATCTCGGTGTAATTCTACTAAGTGGCCGGAATGTAGTGAATTGGTATCCCAAAACAAACCCTAAGTACTAGTCTAGACCGGATCCAACTCCAGTAATCCGGAACCGGAAACTCTTTTCCCGATTATATATCCGATCTAGAGTATGTAACTATATGTAATAAATTCGAGTTTAACCTTTGGACCAAGAGGGATCTGCAACTTTGGGTTTCAGGAAGGAAGCTTAACTCCTACCCTCCGAGTTTTAATGTGTCAGAAGATCTACGATATAAACTTGAAAAGAAAACTTTGACAAGAACAACGAGAAAGAGACCGTCCTCACAACTAGACCGGATGGACTACGCAGGCTAGCAGGTCACGCAGGAAAGTCTAGATTCTCCTAACAATTACTACAATGACAGACTACAGGACAATCCACGGCCTAGGTAGAGAAGGGGTGTCAGGAAAAATTGGGAGAGCTATAATACTTCTTGACAAAAGCCAGCTCTAATCCTCGCAAGGAAATCTTATTGTTTCCTGTCTAACATGCAATCTCTTCAGAGGCCGGATACTTCTTGTATCCGGGTTTCACTTCCTCCTTACCCAAATCTGCACAATCTCACTGCTCTCATGATAACACGGACAAGTACTAAAAGGTACAGTTCACAATTGTAAATTGGAAAACTCCAACGGCATTTGCAGAAAATTGGGAATACAAAGTATGGAAAATGCTACCCGGATCAAACCTAAAATCCGCCTTTAAATACTAAACTACACCTCAAACTCAAAAAGCGCATAAGGCTAATTACAGCTAATGGAATGACACGTTTCATTCCTAACTTCATGTCTAATTTAGGTAACTTAAGCTACAGTCGAAAAACTCCCACTAAAAATAGATCTTAGATCTTAAAAATCCGGAATCAACTTAAGTCCTAACTCCTTCTAAACTAAAAATATACCTACACATCTACTTGTCAAAATTAGGCATGCAGCCCTACAATCACTGTCAGAACCTTCACCTACTTCTTAATCTTCTTCACTGGAGAAAACCCTGCCTTTGCTGGTCCCTTCCGGGTCAAGGGCTTCTTTCCGGTCTGCGGCCTGGCAGTTTGTTTGGACCGGGCTTTGGCCTTTTCTCTAGCCGCCTTCGCCTTTGTCGCTTGGGTCTCTGCCAAGGCCTGATCGGGATCCAAATAAGGTTCAGAATCCTAGTCGGAACCGGATTCCTCTTCATCATAGTCGGAATCCTCTTCTTCTTCCTCCTCCTGAACCTTTGTGTATTTCTTCTTGGCCGACTGTGGCTTAGGAACCTTTCTCTTATGCAGGACTGGAGCAGGCTTTGCTACCTTGCTCTGAGGTGTTCCATCTCCTCCAGTCGGTTTCCTGATTAGGCCCTTACTCGGTGAGCCGGATGAAGTGCCGCGACCGGCTCCAGTCTCTGTCTTCACCACGGACTGCATCAGGGTTGTCATCTTCCCTGCATCTCCAAACTGCACCTTCTTTCCGGGAGTCTTGGGAGAAGACTTGGAGGGTGAGAGGGCATTCATCTGCTTCACCTTAGTACTCTCCCCTGGAATGGACCCTCCTGGTCCGATTGTCGGTTCCGGTCCCTGTGCCTTTGCTGAATCCGATCCCATCACCTTCGTGATCTCCAACTCGTCATCCTCCGGATCCGGATCGATGACTTTGGTGATCTCCACTCCAGTTTCCTGCACCTGATTTGTCTTGGCTTCCTGGTGCTCCTCTGGTACAGGTAGGTCTGGTTGCTCGTGAGAAGTCACACCTTTACCCTTGTCCTCTACTGTTGGCTGTTGAACTGGTTCGTAATCCGGTTCCGATCTTGGTGCAGGATCACTTTGAGGGTTTACCTCGCGCATCACTTCCCGCAGCTGCTCCAATGTGGACTCCATCTTCTTGTGATAAGTCACCATAGCCAGTATGAGCTTCTGATGCAACTGTCGCAATCGGAATTTTTGGTTTTCTTCTGATTGTCTAAATAATGGAACGGAAACAGGTAATTAGGATCTGTATCCAGTTAGAGGGGCAGAAGGAAACTAGGGATAGGCAACGATAATCCAATAAGGAGAAAACTGTATTTAATCCGTTCAGAATGTTAGTATTCAGGAGCGGAATCACATCCGGATTTCACCTCAGATCGGATTAGGGTTGGACCGGATCGATAGAGAACCGGACCAGAAAAGGTCATGATGACCTGTCAAGGCTCCTAAGACTATATAAAGGCTGGTCGTCCTCATTTTCACTCCTTTACTCCCCTCGAGCTCTAGAGCTGACCTTGAGCGCTTTTACGCCTCCGTCCGTGCCAGAGCCGTTGTATGTATGTGCGCTTCTGGCTGGGCAGGTCTGAGAGTGTAGAAAGAGTAAAGAACGTGTGGGTTGCAGATTTTGTGTGTACTTTCCGGTTGAGATCAGACAAGAGGAAGTGAGGAACTGGATGTGCGGCTAGGAGAGAGTGAGGTAACAATCGGTAAGGGTCCAGCGGTCGTCTAGTGTCCATGCCTCAGCTGCATAAGACCAGACCGGGCGCGCCTAGTTCCTCCTCCAACGTCAAGCTCCGGAAGATAGTTCTGGTCATTCCTATGGAGGAACCGGCCCGGACTGAGCTCATGGAGGACCTCAACGCCATGGGGTGCCTAGTCCTGATGGATAAACCCTGGGGGTTTTGGGAGCAGCGGATGGTTAGGGAGATCAAGTGTAAGATGTCGAACGAGTTTGACAATACTCTCCGGGGCCGCCCGACCGAATGGGTGGCTGAGTCGGTGAAGGACACTCTTGGAGAGTCCGGATCCATCGCAGTCAAGGCGGCATTATTTGACAAAGGGGTGCATGAGGAGAAGAAGGTATCCGGTTCCCGGATAGTTCGGATCCTCACCGACTTCACCGATCGGGTGGAAGCATCCTTAGTGGCAGCACGAGAGGCGGCCGACCGGATGGACATCAGCAGTCGGAAGTTGAACGGATCCCTGTTTTCCTGAGAAATCCACCTCTCGGATACTTTGCTGCCGGATTCGTTTGCAGCGGGAGGATCGAATCCAAGGGAGCGCAAGGATCAGACACCCGAGTCAAGGAAGAGTAACCGGAGACCTGGGCTGGGGCAACCAATTCAGTTAGATTCATCGCCCGGGTCAGATCTTCCGGATCCAGCTGCCGGGGAGCGGAGCCGAAACTTGGCGGACGTCTTCAACCAACTGCCCGAGGAACCTAGAAGTCCTACGTTGGGTAGGGGAATTGGAGAGTAGGATAGGAAGTTAGTTAGAAATGTAAAGTATTTGTGAGATAGTTAGGACCGGATCGGATGTTTATCCGGTCTAGCCGGTTAGGATCGGACCCGGAAGTCCAGCGCGGATTTCCGGGGGCTTTTTTGCTTTGTAATCAAGTTGTATATAAGTCAGCCCCTGCTTGGGAGCTGAGAGTTTTTTTCACCTCATTTTTGCGTACGTCTTCTCTTGGCCTCTTGTTGCGTGTCTCTCCCGTGTGCGGCAGGGTTGTGTGGTGAGGAGTTAGGAAGGCGCATGCTAGTGTGGGTGTGATTTCTCCCTTTGGTGTTCTTGTTTTGATCTTATGTGCAGGTGAGCGGGTTGCGAAAGTGTTGGGAGTGGATTCCAGTTCCTCAGCAGCTCTAAAGTTTAGGATTCCGGGCGAGACAGCTGTTGTTAGGCTAGGCGGATAGGGAGGGATTCCTTAGTCGTGCTAGAACTCCTAGGTGGTAAATCCGGTTGAGTGTTCGATCTCCTGAGAGATTTTGTTGCCTCAATGGGCAAACGGAAGAACTTTAGTGGATGTTGGAATGGATGGGTTTACTTGCAGCCGCCTGGCTTCGCACAGACGGAACATGGCGCTAAGGTCGTTGTAGTATGGAAGAATCGTACGAGGGGTCCTTGTGTGACCGGTGATCCGGAGAGTTTTCTGGGTTGCTGTGAAGGATCAAACCGGGTCCGAGTTAGTGTAGAGAATTGGAGAAGGACGAAGTGGGTCTTCAGCCACTATAATTCACGGAAGGAGCGTCGGGCCTGCCACTCTCAAAAACAAGGGGCAAATCCTTTGATGGTGAAATAGAGGTAAAACTAAACCGGATGGTAGTAAAAGCGGATGTGAGTTGATCAAACTAGATCGGAAAGTGGACCGGATCGGAAAAGGAGAAGAGGGTCTGATTATAGTTTTTGGTGTTGTTGTATTTCCGGTTGTTGTGTTTGAACCGGAAGAGGAAATATAGGTACTGACTTAGCTTAGAGACTAAATAAGGCTATCTACTTCACAGAATCTCGCGGGTTCAATCTTTAGAGTCACTTTGTTATACTTTAAAGTGTTTTTTGGTAGTATAACTGGGAAATTACTTGCCCTGTGTTGCGACAGCAGCTGTTGTCCTTCCACCATTACTTGTTGGTCAAACAAGTTAGCCTTGTTGACAACTTCACCCGGATGGGTGATGAATTCCCGGATTTGGGAAAGGGTGTCTCGCGTCTGCTTGGAGAACGTTTTCTCCTTCTCCACCTCTTCTGTTTTCTGGCGCAACTCTTGTTTAAGAGTGTCCACTTGGCCGGAAAGCTTTGCCAATTCTTCCTTGTTTTCGTTATTTTCCTTCTCTCGGGTAAGCCGTATTACCCGAGTTAAGGCTTGAACTGGGTGGACGGCGCCCACTATGGTGCAGATGGTCTGCATCGCCCCTCGCTCTATCTCGTACCGGGTCCTGAAGTCGCTCAATTCTCAGGTGATTCTCTCTAGCGGCTCGTCTCTCCAGACCGGATCGGTATCCTTGGTCTGCTCTTTCTCTACCTGACCCTTTTCTCTCGTTTCCTCACCCTTATCATCATTCTCACTCTCATCCTCATTGTCTCCCTCATCTGAGGATTCTTCCTCTTTTCCGATTTCAGGATCTAAGTCCGGAACTTCAAACTCTATCAGGGCAGCAGCGGCCTCATACTCTACTTCTTCATCTTTTGTCATCACCCCCTCAGAATGATACAGATGAATCAGGAATGGGCAGATGGCGGAGGGCTTGGCCTTCCCAACATTATTCACCATTTTCAGTACTTGGTCCTAGATGACCACTCCCCAATCTACTTTCCGGTCTCCAGACAATGTGCCAAATATTGTGTTGGCCAATGTCAGAGAAACTCGGCTTGGCCTTTCCGGTTTGAGAATGGCCAAGACATACTGTAACAACCGCTTCTCTCTCTAATTGATACAGTCGGTGATTGAGAACCCGTCTTTTTTACTAATTGGGTTTCGGAACTTACCCACCGTATACTTGTGTTTCCGGGATGCACTTCCTTCGCCTTCCTGGCCGAATAGATAGACCTTCCTCCACATGTCCGCCGTCCATCGCTTGGGCTTTGCACGGATTGTGGTCGCGACGCGAGTCTGCGCTCCAGGCCTTAATTCTGCCACTATTGCTTCGCTTCTGAAGTCCTATGGTCGGATCAAGAACCCAGTGCACCCCATCTGCTCCAGGTCTTCCTTCAGCTCCGCTAGCTCCAGCTTGTCTTTGGGCAATCGTGGCGTCACATACCGGAGCGAGATGGTGGCTCCCCCGCTCTGACTTGCAGCCATCTCTCCTTCCGTTAGGATGCGGCCGGTCTATTCTCAGAAATCGGAAAAAGAGTGGTCCTCACGGCTCTCTCTTTCTTCTTTTCAGCTGTGCAAGCACTAACGCTAAGCTAGGATGCTAGCAGACCTCTCTCTTGCGCTTAATGTTCCTCAAGCACTCTCTTCCGCAGTCCGTCAACTCAAAACCCAATACTGATGCTCAGACCGGAAACCAGTAATGGTGCACGTTACTACAACTTTCAGTCAGGGCAAGAAAATGTAAGTGACCAATCTCTGGACAGATGGGGTTTAAGAGAGCCAATCCTAGTTGCTCTTAATGATTCCTCTAATCCAGGCTTTGCTTGTTAAACCTGCCCGTTTAGGATTCCCGTTCACTAATGACTAGAACATTTCTGTAGTTCCCTAGGGTTAAGTAGGTCACCGTTGGATACCGGTTCCTGTTACCCCTTTCCTGATCCGGTCTAGGCAAATTCGAACTTCGTTTCCTTGTTTCCGATACATTCGGTTAGCCTTTACATCGGTTCCTGATCAGTCCACTTCCGGTTTCCAGTTCTAAACATTAGACGGTCTATAACTATCTTAAAATTGAAAAAATTTACTACTAAGAAGAATATTATTCCTTCATTTATATTTTAAATTAGTAAAAGTGGATTTTCAGGTTCCAACACAAACTCCTACTCCTTTGATCACCGCAAGTATCCCTCACGCCGAGGAGGACATAGAGAATAACAAGGAAACTAGTCCAGGCAGAAAGGTCAGTCATTGTACCTAATCATTGGGGTATTTCCCGCTTCCAGTTCCGCATTGCGCATAATCATCTGCTGAGGAAATCTTACGTGTTCTAATCATAGGATGAGACTGCATGGAGACGGACGCCACGTTCAGCGGAGAAGACAGGCACGGTAGGGCGGAGGATGGTCTCAAGCTCAGCACTCATTGAGGTCGAGTCAGGTCGGTGCAATGAGTTGAGGACAAAGATGAGACTGAATATCAGCCTCCCTCGTGACCCTTCGGTTAGTCGGCCGCATGCCCCTCAGTAGCCTGCAGGGAATGAAGGCCCTAGCGTCTCCTCCCCTACACCGTCCGGAGCAAAGGTTGCTTCGACGGGGACTCCTGAGGCGACAATCGCTGCGTTCATTCTTCTTACCGTTGCAATACAGGGAGGAGCTACATCTGCGAAGGACACAATCGTTGACATAGTGCCCCCCACAGCAAAGTCTTCACATGACGTACCTTCGAGGCTGGAGCAGTGTGTCGATGCAGCGGGAGATCTTCCGATCCCGGGTGATCATGCTTCTTTTCCTGGACCTCGGCATTTGAAGGGGAAGG
Organism: Neckera pumila; assembly: GCA_963969595.1. NCBI lineage: Eukaryota > Viridiplantae > Streptophyta > Bryopsida > Hypnales > Neckeraceae > Neckera > Neckera pumila. Next base: position 46,412,073 of record OZ018409.1, on the reverse strand, counting down.
AGCCGATTACTGATGCAACGGGAGATATCCCGTTGCCTGAGACACATGTTCCACCGTTCGCGGAAATGGCGGATACCATTATGGCGGATACAAAGGCGAACCTCACGCAAATGAGTCCGGATGCGGCTGAACCGAAGGTGAATCCAATGATTGCTGTCCCACACCCGGGACGTATGCATGCTGACATGGTTTCCTTGAAGAGTAGGTTTAAGGATCTTTTGAATTTGCTAGCTTTTCATGCTAGACAAGCGCGCCATTTGGCGAGTAACAGCCGGTCCAAGTTTCCGGCCGTCTGGGAGGCGCATTCATTTCTTTATCGCGACATTTTTCAGATAGCCTCTGACAGTGGACCGGTGGAAACAGAGGAAAGGGCCGATGGACACGGGGGTCGAAGGAGTGCAAAAGTCGGGAAAGCAGAAGAGGCGAGGAAGGAAGAAGCCGTTGTGAGAGGTACTTCATGTGACACCTTTCGTATTTCTAAGGGTTTCATTGAAGTTCCTCTTGCTTTTTCATGGACTTGTCTCTAACTGGGCTTTGCCGTACTTGTCTGCAGATTGTGGTGGACCTTCAACGACGCAACCAAGCACATTGGAAAAGGTAGCTCGACAAAAGTATTCTGTGGTCCTTGACTTGAATGGAGTGCTTCTTCACAAGTCATACGAGCATAATAAACAACATGTTGAGCGTCACCCGGGTGTCACCATGTTTCTTAATTGGCTGCGTTGTAGAGCGGATGTTGCATTCCGGAGTAGTGTTACTCCAAAGAACATGGACAATTTGTTGGACATTGTCCTCGCAGATTGTTCCTTTGGCCGTCGAGATGTCATTTGTCTGTGTCAAGGGGCATGCACGAAGTCCACGTACAGGGCCCCATCTGCACCCAATAAGCCAATCTTCCTAAAAGATCTGACGACATTTGCGAATATGGCCAGTTTGTTCACATTGGATAACATTCTTTTCATTGACGACAGTCCAGAAAAGAACATCTTGAACGATGCTTATAACGCTGTTTTTCCTCAGTCCTTTTGCGGTGAGCTGCTCGACAACTACCTCTGCATGCAATTGATGTCGTGGCTTGATGGCCTCCTTCTTTCGAATGAAGCGGTGCCGGTGTATGTGAAGGCGAATCCCCTTCCTGGTGGGCAGAATGCAGTGGAACAAGATTCTACATTGGGCTGGGCAATCATTATCGGAATTCAGCGTCGTTGATTCCTGTTGACATGGGGCTTCAACAAAATATTTCCCGTTGCTGGAGACGACAGTTTCTTGGAATGATGTTTTATAATCGTCTGATTACAAATTGTAATTTTAGTTCTAAATGCTGTTGTAAATTCTTGATCAGACATTTCTCTGAACCTGTAATTGTCAAATAGTCAATACATTAGCAAATATGGATCATGATTGAAGTGATACTTCTTGACAATTTATTGCATATGCACACTCAAGTTGTTCCTTCATGGTTCTTTATTTACACCCAACATGAATTCTATGTGAGTTGTGATCCCGTATTTGCTTTTCAATTATTGGTCACATGCATAATTTTTGAGCTTCCCCATCATTTTTTAGCTGTCCCGGTATTCCTTAGCAAGGACTCGCGACCATGATTGTACTTGTAGTTCGTAGTTCAGATGCAAGATAATTATTGCATCTCATGCTTGTTGAGTTTTTTCTATCTTAAGTTACCGCATTACAAATTCTTAGGCACACTTCCATGTCATCGATATCCAGTTTGTATACAATAATGTAAGAGTGTATTTCTACTATATTGGGAAATCTCCCGTTGGGCAGGGGTTCTCCGTCAAGTTCTGTGTCTATTTGAACCTCTTGAGATCTACCATTTACAAGATCTGTGTAATGTGAGTGTCCCTTTTAAGCTTACCGGGAGATCTTTTGTTGTTTAGCGGTTCTCAGTGAAGTGGCTACCCATTCTTAATTCAACGGGAGATCATTACTTGTTTACTTCTTCTCAGTGTAGTAATTGTCCGTAATAAATCATAGGGATACCTCTCATTATTTACTGGCTCTAAATGAAGTAACTGTCTATTCTAAATTCATCGGGATACCTCCCGTTCTTTGAAGGTTCTCAATATAGTGAGTCCCCTTTGGAATAACATCGGGAAATCTCCCGCTCTTTAGAGATTTTGTCCTCCTCTGTCTGACGAGTTAACTTCCTTGCTATGTTTTGATTGTGCAAAAGGCGGCTGTTGTTGTTCTTACAGGTGATTTATGCGTGGAGGGTGGTGTTCTGGATCTTCCGGAAATAATCGACGTTCCCTCTGGTTTCCATGACTTCCTTAGTCAGTTGGTTGAATGGGCTCACTGTGGGTTGTATTCCTCCATGCATTTGTCTACTTTGGAGGTGCTTATGCGGTGTCTTCTCCCGCGAAAGACTTGGAAAGGGTTTCATTTTTTTGCCGGTTCGAACATTCCTAACAAGAATAATCCTTATCCACACTATGGGGCATTACTAAACCGGATCTTAGGTAGCCCTAGACTGCGCAACATTTTTTTGGATCAAACTATTGCAGTACTTCAAATAGATCCTCTTGAATGGCCACGTTCTCATTTGATAGGTCTCTCTGTAGGCGTGAGGGATGATATTGATCTCCTGAAATTAGAAGATCCATGGTATGTACAGAAGGAGCTACTTATAGTTGGGAATTTTGTTATGCATTAGTCAAGTTGAGTAGTTTAGATACTATAGGGATTGCCTTTCTTTCTTTTCGTGGGCAACTTCTTGATTGTGACCTTCTTTATCGGTGTTAATAAAATGTGGTGACCCTTCTTCACCTTTTCTTTACTTTCAAGTTCCATTCCACCATGCCAACAGTCCTCTTGTACCGTAAGTTTGAATGCGGGAATTACACCAGGAGAATTCTGGATCCTTATTCTGCAGGGAGATACTAATGGGTTAGACAGTGCTTGCTTACTAGTCTTTGTAATAATCTAAGTTGAATGATATTTGTTTTCATTGTTCTCTTGCAACACTTTAGATCCCAAAGTCTGGAATATGCACTACAGCGGCAACTTTCCCGATGAATCTTCTCTACTGTTAGGTAGAATAAATGTACTATGGATGAAATATCTCAGTTATTATGCTTCTTTGTCCTCTTCTTGGGTATGAATATGGTCTACTTCATTCTAATCTTCCCACTTTCATAGGCATTGCGGTCTTGAAACCAATACAACGGGAGCTCTCCCAATGTAGTCTCCTAGGATATAGTCTAAAATTACTCCTAAAGTCCAAAAGTAGTTAAATATGGCATTTTTACATATACTTTTATTTAAACCCTTTATTTTCTCTCTCTCACACACACAATATATATATACACACTTTGTATTAACCTTTTTACTTATCAATGATCATTTTTGTGACTATTTAAATAATAATTATTGGTGGCAGTATTATCTTAATGTAATTCTTACTATGAATTTATTTTTCTTACAATTGAAGTTGGAAACCACACATGCATCTTCAACAATCCACTACTGTGCTGATTTAGAATTTATTTTATTTTTTTGAAAAAAAGACGCAATATATTCAATGGCTTATGCCGAATTTGGCTACAAAAGCGGATGCCCAGATTGCATATCCACCAGATTGGTGGCTTAATTTTATATCAAGTTGTGGATGGAAGAGACCTCAGTTGCAAACCTTCTCACATCAAATCTGGTCCCAAACAATTGAACCTTCCAGAAGTTGTCAAGAAAGATGAAGGACGTCTGCCAAACAAGCCCGAGTTTGTCTGCATGATATGTAAGCAAAACAGAGAGACAGCAGAATGGTGCAAGTACGACTTAGGGAAGAGTTTTCAGTTTGATGAATCAACGGGGGAAGAGGACCAAGCCATAGTAAGAGCATCGCCACCCATTCCCCGGAAACAAGGCTGGGGAAATGAGTTGGCCAGTTCTTAGTAGTCCTCGGGTTGCTTCTGTTAGCCATCCGTTCATGGGGAAGCACACACGCCAAAACAAGACAAACTCATGTATTAATGACTTGTCATAACCAAGAGCCAACCAAAATGCTAATTGATTAAAAACAGTTAGAAACGGCCCACAAACCAACAAAGCTGACAACAAAGCCGACAAGATCAAGTCTGAATCAAAGCGTGGCAAAGACGGGGAGCTAGTGTTTGGAGAGCTCATTTTGGAGTGACCGGTCTTCTTTTGTCCCGTTTCTGTGAATAGGTGGCTCTCTTTTTCTTCCAGGCCCCGCTCAAATCCCGGGGCGCCGTGAATGTGTGGCGATGCTCTAAGGTAGGAGGCTCAAATTGTGAGCGGGCATTTATAATCACCCTACAGAACCGTCATAAATAGTGTAAGATAACTGACCTTAAATTGCACAGTTAAGCAATTCAGCTTGATTCAGCACGGTTTTCACTATTATATTGAAAAAAAATTTGTGGGGCCCTATTGGTAGTCAAAAGGGGATCTTAGATTCTCTTAGAATGCATTTTTTGGACACCGTGTGAATAAACTACAAATTTCCAAAGTGCTGAGAATAGATGTACTCAAAAGCGATCATAGAGTCATATGAGTAGTGGGAGTACATTTTAGGCAAGAATATCCACTGTGTGATTTAGAAAGCGTGCAATTTTAGGTGTAGTTACGTTAGAGAGTTCCAAAAATGGATCACATCTTGTTCAATGCACTTGAGGAACATTAATTGTGTTTTTAAATCCCTCAAAGTAAAACATAGATTCATGGAAGGCTAAAATAATTAAAAGCATAATGTGGATGATAATCTGAGAGTCAAAATTATAGAAACATCCCAAATTTGAAAGTGCTCCATTCAAAGGCTGATTTTGATTGAAGATTGGTTAGTCTATGAGCACCTACCTAAGTACCTATGCACCTTTCACTTTGAAAATTCATAGTTAATTCATTCTAAGTCAAGAAATTACGATGTAAATTGCCTATGAATTGTTTCCCTTTCCTCTTTCTATAAAAAATATGTGAAAAATATTACGCTCTGACTACTGATTTTCCTACAAAGGTCCCTTATTCTTAGATGATCAGTTTATGAGCCTCCTACCTTATTGCCAAAGCATTCTTACTTACCCGTATGCAGTCCATTGTAACCACCGTCAAGGCTCTTGGTGCAAAAATAATTAAACAAATTGATGTCTACAAAACAAAAAAGGGGGTACACATGTTAAGAAGCACATCAAGAAATGTCAAGCTTTTGTGCAATTTGTTGAGCAAACTAGTAGTAACCACCTATTTTTGAAGGGTGGAGTAAGTATTAACATGCTAAAAGAATGGAAACTCTCTGTTCATCCAAGCCCCTCAAGAACTGCAACTTGTGCAACTTGTAAAAATGATTATATCTATTTAAGGTAACTACATATATGGTGAATTTTGTTAAAATGGTGGCATTCCATTACAATGGCACATTATTTCAGTTTGGAACGGCCGTTCTGAAATCTATACCAGTAGTACATTTTGAAAATCTACGCCTTTCCTAGATAGCTTAAATCTATACCAATCGTAGATTTTTTAGAACGGTCGGTCTAAAATCTATGTAGTTCCTAGATGTTTGAAATCTACAATAGCCTTAGATGTCTAGAATCTATACTAGTTCTAGATGTTCAGAACGGACAGTCTAAAAAAATGGCACGGGGAATATGGCACAAGGAAAATATGGCACTGGGAATACCGCCATTTTAACAAAATTCATGATATATAGTTTTGACACTCTAGATTCTTGTCTAAAATGTACTTCTACTATTCATGAGAGACTAGTCGGTTAAAGAGATGAAATGTCTATTTTCAGCACTTTGAAATTCTGTAGTTTATTCATATAGTGTTCACAAAATAAAAAATACATTCTAACAGAATCTATAATCTCTTTTTGGCTACCTTCAAGATCCCACAAAATAAATTCAATATGATAATGGGAACCATACAAAATTGCTTACTTGTGCAATTTTAAGCGTAGTTATCTTGTCTGTGACATTGGATGATGAAACAAAAGATATGGGATTATGAGACATGATTAGAATTCATATTGTATCCATATAGTATATCAATATTATTAGTTCATTGTATATTATATCAATGTATCATTTATTATATTAAATACACAATGTTACAACTCCTATTACTAAATCCATCACTTAAAATACATCATATTAGTTTTGTTTGTTTGTTACCATGAAATCTTTTGGACCATGCATCCTTTGGTTTTATTCTTAGTATTGTTGGAAAGCTCTACGTATAGCAACCATGATGATGATGCACTTCAACCATTATGATCATTTTGGCATTTTCTTGACTTGTATCCATTGTTGCAAAAGTGATTTTTTTAGATGATTATGTTTCTTGGATATCAAATAAATTAGATTAAAAAACAAACTAGACAAATTACAAGTGTCTTTTAAAAACATCGTTAATTATCATTCAATAGATTCAAGTCCATAACCTCTGTGGGGTCCATTGGAAACTGTGGCAATCACCACTAGTGAAATTATATATATGCACTCTTTTATAAGAAGTGGAACACTTTTTAGGCTTAGGCTTAGGCTTGGGTGTCGTACGCGCAATCTAGGCATAAGTATCCTTAACACAAAAAATGTGCCAAGACAACACAAAATATCGTCCCAAGGAATTTCCGGATTTTTACGTAGCATATTCTAGATATCCGATCTTCATCCTCACCTACTTACTCTTTTTCCGGCTTTTCTCACAATCCGGATCATAAACTATCCGGAATCCGGTTTACGTCTCTTCTTCCAATCCGGTTTTCAATACCTCTGTTTTACCTTCAGAGGGTCCACTAGTTGATCTTTGAAGGGGGTAGGGACTTCACCACCTTTGTTTTACTACAATTCTAACAAACACAAATAAAAACACCCAAGTACTCAAAAGGTTGCAGCAAGACGAAAAGATCCGGATCCTCACAGCTTCCGGATGGTAAATCCGGAAAGCAGGTCACTCAGGAATACTTCACTCTCCCTAACTACAACAACAGATCTCAGAGTCAAGTATAAGTATGGGGGTGTGATCTTTCTAGAGGTTAAATGAATTCTAAGGTTGGCAAATCTTCCGGACATGTGGGAACTTCCTTGGGCGGGCGCTTACCTCCACACGGCTTGACAATCGGACTCGCTTCCCCGCTACTCAGATCTGGACTACTCTCGTAGTAATTTAAAGACACAATGCTCAGCTCCTAAGTCAACAATCCAACAACATTACAATAGCACACTCCCGACTTAGACCGTATTCTCCTAAACCTGGATTCCTCCTCACCCGTCCTTTCCTTCCAACAGTCAGACCATTGGTCAACACAATCTGGATACACTGATAGAATGAAAATGCATACCCGAAAGCTTAGATTTCAAAAAGGGAATGAAATACAATTTGAATATCAACTAGGAGGGAATGAGGGGCAACTAACTTGCCCGCCCTTAAAAACCCAAATCAAAACCAAAGTCAACACCCTAAAAACAACAAAGGGCAGCCCACAAACTAGGGCAACCTCACACACACACCAAAGAAATTCCGATTTAACCGGAAAGTCCTTATCCCTAAACTTCCGGAACCCGGACCCACGCTAGGATTCCGGTTCCGGAACTAACTAACTAAATTCTAATTCACCTCTACAAGTGGTCCCCTTTGAACTACTTGGTCATCCGAGACTTCTTTGAACTCCCGGCTCCTTGCTTGGTTGTCGGTTTACCGGAACCCTTGGCTAGCATCATCTTGGCAGCTCGAGGCGGATTCTGCCGGGTCGCAGGAGACGTCTCTTCCTCATTCGCATCCTCCTCAGACTCAGTAGCGGATTCAAACTCATCGGATTCAGAGTCTTCAATCTCCTGCTTCGCTGGCTTCTTACCTTCTGGCTTCCGCTTCTCCGACTTCCGGAGTTTTAGTTGCTTCTCAGGTTCCACCATCTCCAGTTCTTCATCCGGATCCAAGAATTTGACCTCCACTATTTCCGACCTCGTGTTCCTCCGGGTTTCCGGCTTGAGTTCCGGTCTTGCCTCTGGAGCTGGATCTCCTAGATCGATCAATTGTGTCCCCCATGCTGGTGATGGCTCCGCCATGTGAGGGAATTTCTCCGGGTGCTCCCTTGCCGGATTTATCGTCCCCATACCTTCTAAGAGGTCTCTCCGGATTGGCAATCTCTGCCCTATCTTTCCGGATCCCGCCGGAGACTGTGAGGAAGGACTAAAAGTACTCACCATTCCCCACTTCTGGAAATGACCCAAGGAAGGTACCTGGGGCAGCTTGAATAGAGACTTCAAATCTGGATCTTCTTTTGTTCCGGAAGTTCCGGCTCCGTACTTGGCCGGCGACTCCATGAAGATATCCGGAAATGGCCCAAACTTGTCCTTGGCCACATCCAGAGGACTCAGCAACTGTCGCATCTCGTCCAAAACGGTCTTCATCTTAGCCTCGTAATTGACCAGGACTTGCAAAACTCGAGATCCGGTGATAATGCCGTCGTTCTTGAGTTTCTTCGTGTAGAGCGCGGACCGGATGACCAAATGTTCCGGTTGTTCTACCAACCCCTTCAAATCCCTGACGAGCTTCAGGGCATCTGTCTCCTTCTTCCGGGCTGAGATCGACTGTCCCTCCGTCTAGTAGAACTTGTTCTTGTAGTGGTCCCGTTCCGCCTTAAGTAGTGCGATCTCCTTGTCTTTCTCTTGGAGTAGTGCCGGATCAGGTCTCTTCCGGAGTTTGTTGAAGATCTGATCCGTCTTGACATTTAACTCGCTAGCGACGCCCGTGATCACCCCTGCCATCTTAGCGTGCATCTTCCGGCACTGCACCATCCATCGGGCTCCGGTCTCATAGAAGTCCGATACATCGAAAAGTTTCGGCGATGGCTGGGTCAGGGCTGGATTCGATTCCGGTACGTCCACACTCACTCTTCGTGAGTCCGGATTGGTTACCTTATGCCGCTTCTTCTTCTCCAGCGGCTTCGGTTCCGGATCCTCCTCTTCTTCTTCTTCTTCTTCTGCTGCTTCTCCCGTCGGCTTCAACTCCTCCGTGAATCCGTACTTCAGGATCTGCATTCTGGTCTCATAAGCAACTTGTTCTGGCGGGGTCATGTAATCATAATGATGATACATGTGGAATAAGTACGTGCTGAGCGGACTCTGCTTGGCCTTCTCGACCGCTACCGCCATCTTTTTGACCTTCTGGTGGATTAGGCCTGTCCAGTTCACGACCTGGCCTTCGAGTGCTCCGAAAATTGTATTTGCGACTGTGACCGTAATTCTTGTTGGTTTTTCTGGATATATAGTATAGAAATCAGGAAATTCAGTAACCTCCTATGGCGCTCATTGATACAGTTACTAATGGAGAAACCCTCCTTGTGGTGCGGTGGTTTCTTGAACTTTCCTTCATGAAACTTATCCGTCCAGGTTGCGCTTCCGGATGCAGACTGCGTCAACCCGTAAGTTTCCGCCCACATCCCTTCTGTCCAAGGTGACAACCGATCCCTTGGCGTCGGTTCGAACTGGTTCAGCGCCCCCAAAACTAACTCGCGAAGAAAATCCTCGCTCCTCACCGTCCAGGGTTTCCGGATGAACCCGATACCCCCTAGTTTGGACAGATCTTCCTCTAACTCTAAACGTTCACCGGGATCAGACGGAATGATCGGGTACAAGAGTTTGACAGAAGGAACCGTCTTCTGCCCCTGCGCCGACGTTTCGGCCATTAAACTACAATCCGATGCAATCGGCACCCTCCTTTCCTTCTCTCCCTATCCGGCCTAACTCACCACTCTTTCACTCTTCTAAAAGAAAACGCGCTCCAAAACCTGCAAGCACACACCTCCTCGAGCGGAAGAAAGAGGGAGAAGAATGAGAAGATCGTCCGCTTAAGTACCCGGCCAGTGACCGACACCTGTTGGTTCGGTCATTTAATGCGCCGCCTTTTGCAAACGGATCCCTAGTTTTCGTAGGCCGGACCCTTAGTTCGTAGGTTGCCGAAATCCGGATCTGATTCCGGTCTCCGGATTCCAGTAAAAGTCCGTTTCTTACTTCTTCTACAAGTTTTTGTGAGTCGGAACTTCCTGACTAACTAGTTTCTACTAAATGTTCCGGTTCATGGTTCCACTACTACAAAATTTTGAAAATATTTACGGAATTGATCTTAAACTAATCCGGATTTCTAAATAATGACATTGTGTGCTCCCACATTGGGTATGATCCTATATACTATGTTTGTATGATGGCGTAAAGTTATGCATGAATCTACTTACAAAGGACATCATACATTTGTGGTTCAATTAGAACTTCAATTAGGACTTCACCATAATATGATTTCTTCTCCTCATATTTGACGTCATGATTCATTAGGAAAAATTGTAGCCCTCAGAGGGGCCGTCAATTTGTGATTTTTGGCACCCTAGGTGCAATTATGGATTACAAAGAAAAAAAAAATTAGTTTTTTGTTTTTTTTTAAATTCAAAATTTTCCCAATCTGACGTCGTATTGATGTGGCACCATATATGCCACGATAAATTCAAATTTTATTTTTTTACTTTTTTATTTTTTCCCTAATTGCACCGTAAGTCGCGGCCCCTTTGAGGGCTGAATTTTTTTGGAATGTTTTGTAGTTTTCCTTTAGGCTCTTTTTATTTTTTTTTGGCACCTACTATAGAAATTTGAGCTTTTTGGCCCTCCAAAGGAATTATGGTGTGATAAATACTTGGGGAGTTTTTTCTAAATATCCTTATTTTACTCTCATTTGGAGCTGCCATGACTTGGCATATAGTATTCATCATGCTGTATTAGTTGGCTTCAAAATACAAGTTGTTTATGCTTTAGTAGCTACTATGCGACTGACAAATTACCAAGAATTTTTTTTTATTATCCCTTGTAATTATACCATTGTTGATGCTCACAATAAAATAGATGCAACTTACTATTGAAACCAACCGGGACAATAGCATGTTGCAAAAGGAAAAGACAAGGTTGACTAGCTCTAGAGAACTTTTCCGACCTTGTCTTGGAAATATAGCGAAATGGATCATTCATGAATGTGAGGTGTTTATAAGATACTAACTCAAATATGTTTGATCAGGTTACTAATCATCCATAATATTTTAGCACTATCTCCTCTATGGCAGAATGATAGCTTGGATGTAGCAAAGCAAGAAGAGGTCCCAATTTCAATATAAAACAAAAACACTAGAAGCACAATTGCTTTTTTGTCCAAACCAGCACTATTAGTTGGAAATCTTATGTGTTTTCACTTTTCATGTAAGTATAAGAGTACCTTGGTAGTACCGGTAAACTAGATAGTTATGATCCGGTTATCTGAGATGGAGGACTTGTAGTATCTATCTACTTGAAAGAGAGCAAGCAACATTAAAACACTTGATTTGATCTCATTCATTTAAGGGCAAAGCAAGAAGGAGTCTAAGTCACTATACAAAAATGATTGTCATTTATGGACTTTACTTGATTAACCTTTGAGCATCCAATGTGAGAATTCCAAAATTTAGACTTGCTGCCACTCAAATTGGCTCCGCTAATTAAAAAAATGAGATCCACAAGAGGTGGCCGTTGAATTTGCGAGAAGGTTACAAAAGGCAGCTTCCTGGGCAAGATCCGGGCAAATTCAAGAAATTTTTACCGTACAATTTACAAGATTATAATGAGATTATAATGGTCAAACATGAGTTGGTGGAGGCTAGAATTTTCATGTTATTGTAGGTACCATTTTTCTAATAGCTAGTATGTGCTATTTGTCAATATCTAAGACATTTTACCCAAATGCATCATTGTGGCCTTGAAGCAAAGCTTCTTAGTGCCAACATTTTGTTGACATGGTTTGGTTACTCCTACTTGTATCTATTTATTGGTGGGATAATAATCAAAAAAAGGAGAAAAAATCTAAAATATTTTTTTATCAATTTAATCATATTATATTTAAAGCTAAAACTTCATTTAGGCTTCTTTCTTTTCTAAAAAATGGATTTGTTGTAATGTTAATAATTAATACTAGCAATTCTAATATAGATCTTATTACTTTTTAGAAAATCTAAAGTATCCATATCCATTGTGTTAGATTGAAAAGTGATCAATAATTTCATTATTATTCTAGGAAGAAACTTGGGATTTAAAATGGACATTATGATGTCAATCCAGCAAACATAAATGTCATTTTGACCTTACTGCTGAAAAAAATAACATTTGTTGTGTCATATTCCGTAACATGCAACCTACCTTTTTTCCAATAGCAATCGAATGGAAGAAATCCTAACTGCTTAAAAGTGATTATTAGATTTGCATGAGAAAAGTGAAGAAGGTGGTTGACCAATGCTGTGCACTTATCCTAAGCCGATTTGCTTAGGATGTTGCTTATGCAACACTTTGGAGAAGCTTTGTGCTAATGGTATTCTAATGCTATTTTGTGGGAACTAAATAATAAATAAAGCTCTGTGGTCTTCTTCATTCATTATGCGGGGATGTGTAGCTTGTATGAGAACCTAAGTGCCTCCTTCCCACTCCCTTTTGTTCTTTTGGTCTTGAACACTTCGTTCCTAAAATGCAACATTATGTAAAGATTATATAAATTTTACATACATATTCAAATAGATGGATTGGATGCACAAAATAGTAAAACTCTTTCATGAATTCTAGGATGTGAAAAATCATGTGAAAATGTTCAACTCAATGAGCTTTAATTAATGTTCATTACCTTGCTTGTGAAATATATTGATATGCATGGTTTGGAAACATATACTACTCGTATGCATGCAAAATGACTCTAATTTCGAACATTGTAGCCATGGATGTTGAATTTGTCAAAAAAATTATAATAATGATAAATTTATATATATATTTATATATATATAAATACATATGTATATATATAAAATAAATTTCTACTTTGCTATTGTTAACAATCTCCTATATTTTCTCCTTCATTTTTGGGATAAACTTGTTGCGTATTTTTAAGGTCAACTTGAATTTGACTTTTTCCAAAGACATCAAAACATTTGGTACACCTGCTCAATGTTTCATCCACAAAGTCATACTTTCCATCCATGGACTATTCCACCACTGCCTGCTTGAATATACTCCACTTTGGAGAATGTTGCATGGACTCTATTTGCTTATATTGCTTTAAGATCTTTGGTGATAGACACATTCTTTCACTTTCATTTGCATCTACCTAGCTTTTATTGTTGCTAGAATTCAAGATTGGAAATCAAGGCAATATATTGTATCTACAAGTTCATGATAGGTGGAATTCAATTGACAGCTCTTGACTGGTGGCCAACTTAATTATATGTTATGCGCTTGCTAGCTTCATCAATTTGCATGAGGAATGAGGCAGATGGAGAAACCATTAGTACAGCTGTTGTATGAGAGTTTTGAAAGTGCTACTCAATTGCACAATTCGCATTGCAATTCTATTAGTAAGAAATTTAGAAATGCTCTATCTATTGACTTCAATTTTAGCTTATAGACTTTGGATTAATCATTGCATGTATTTGCAAGAGAAGCTTATAGTTTAATATTGGTCAATTAATTGAAGCCAAGAGACTTGGTATTCACAAGGCGCTTTGCAATATATGTTATTTTTGCTTCTTAGTTGTTATGCACATTGAATAAAGGCATATTTGAAATGGTGATGTAGATGTTTGAAATGGTTCTGCATTGTTTTCAAGGCTTAGCTCTTTTTACATTTGCATTTAGGATGTAGGAGTCTATTTTTTGATATGTGAAGCCTATGCAGATGTTTGATGTGACACTACAAGAAAATAGCATCTGAATTGACATCTAGTGTCCGAATTGACAAAGGAATGTCCAAATTGACAGAAAAAATGTCCAAATTAACAGAAAATGATAGCATTTCCATGACAATGGGAGCCCATGATGTTGCTATTTCATCACCCAAGTGATGAGTTGAGTGATGAACCGGTCGTGCTAGAGATTGTTATGGAAAGCAATAAAGAACTTTTAGTGATCCACTGACATCTACGTCTAACTTCTGTGAGAATGGATTTGGAGCTGACTCCCATCGGATTGCAAGTCATGTACATGTTAATGGATGTGGTAAGGGGGGTGGCCAAGAGTTTCCCAAGGGCCTAAATTGCTTCAAATAGACCAACTCTACATAAGAGCAGTGAATTCTTCAAGAAGCTTATCATTGACGTAGAGCTAATCACAGACAATTGTAGGGGAAAATCGATTGACAAAACTACTTTCAAAGACCTCCATTTGTTTGGGCGATTGGTATATGCGTTGCTTCTCATGAATGTAAATCTTCATTTAGAAAGGCAAAGTAATCAATTTTTGATATGTGGTATTCCAATTGAAGAAGACAAAAGAGCTTGACTGTTATCTATAGATGTAGAATTATATTACACCAATTCTAGTTGTTCTTACGGGCATTTCTTCTCAACCTTGGTTTTGTAGATGGGTCTTTAAATTATGCCCAAATCACATGTAGTCATTGAATAGATTTTTCAAAGACATGATAATTAGACATTATTATCAAACAAAGCCAAAGAACTAGATTGGTGCAATGATGACATTGTTGCTACATTGGATGAGTTAAGATCATTGCACGTCTTGAACAATTTAAACAGTTTGGACGGATCAGGTGGACAATGTGACTACCTTAAGTAGTACATTGGGTGTGTCAGGGTCATTGAAAATCTTGAATACGTGGGCAAATAAGACGGTTTGGACGGACAATTTGTCCAATGTGACAACTATAAAACAATCCATCCAGTGTGACATGAAAACGTCACAACCACGTCAAATGGTTAGTCATAGTAGTTTTCATTTATTTCAATTGGAGCCTCAGTTGAGGTTTATTATTTTCATAAGGCGGCTCTAGTCAAACGTTCTCTGAGCGGAGCTCTTCAGATTGTACAATTCATATATTTTGGTCATGCATGCAAGCTTACAACTTTGGAGTATTCACTCTTCTTGCCTTCTCAGTTATTGTCAATAAATCTAGACTCAACATCACTTTGGTCCTAGCATCACATTAGTGCTTTTCTGTAGTATGCTTTTGATACCTCTTAGAGGCTCATATTGCATGTATAACAACTATATATACTCGTGGATATTGCCTCTCTTTGAGGCAGTGAGTGTATAATAAAGTTGCAGTTTGAATTTATGTTGCCTTGAAAACAACATTCATTACACACCCCATACTACATTTCCTTCACACACTTTTAAAGGTAGTCATGCAAAATTATCTCTACCAATTGAATGCATGAGAGACAATGCATTTGGTCTTCATAGCCAAGCAAATATCCTCAAAAGTTGATGTCAATCAGAGGACCATTGCATCTCACGGCTTGTCATTCTTGGTATTCTTTTTCTACACAAATGCTATTGTTTAACCTTAGAAGCGTGGCTTATTTACCTCACAATTATGCTTGACGATGGATTGCCTAGACATTAGAGTAGAACTTTAGATAAGTTAGACCAACCTTATTCCGTCCACAACCCAATTCTGTCCATTTAACGTCCAAATCATTCCAAAAATCAGCCAAATTTGTCTAAAAATTTGACAAAATCAATGTACTTCAATGCCATTAAGAATAACATGTCAATACATGATTAGTGAATAGTTGAGTGCTAATAGATACACAAAAAGGTGGTTTTGGATTGTTAAATTGGGTGTTTCATACTATTGATAGTTTTGTAATTTCAGGGCTAAACACTTTAAAAAATCACAGAAATTACAATTTTGAATGACAAATTATAATTCCACTTGAGGTTTGATTTATAAATTGACCTCTTGAAAAATATGTGCCCCTCTTAAAGTTAGCCCCAAAATTGCAAAACAAGGTTTGTGATGATAGCCTTATTTATCTCAAATGGTGAACAACAATTCTAGAGTGTGAACAAGGAGCGACGGGCAATGAGTGTTGAGCGATGAGCTTTTAGACTCGAACACTCACTAAGAATTTTTTTACTAAAAATAAACATGTCAGAGGCATAAATAGCGATGTCAAATCCAAAAGTAGTAATGTCCAAATTGCCAAAACAGAACCTATTAAAAATAAAAATTTCAAAAAATCAATTTATTGCTAAAAGAAATTTCATTTAAGGTAATTATTTTGCAATCAAATGATGTAGGTAGGGCCAAAAATGATCAATGATAGTCTAACCTTTCCCACAACATAAAAGGTACTATTATAGAAGTGACATACAAATGAATTTCATTCATGTCATCTATTCATTTTTTAGAATATTTTAAAAGTAACTCTAAATACTTTCAAAATCAATGAACAAGAAAAAAAGTTATTTTTTTATGTAGCATCAATTCATTGGATCTCAAAAGACAACTCTTGTTGCCAAAGGAGTTCCTTCTATCAATTTGAGGAATTATGTGAACTGTGATTTAAAAGAAAAAAATTTCAATATTACTTTTTTTAAAAAGAAAATATTAATTTCTTTTGATAATTTTTTTTTTCTAAATTTTTTTTCAAATTTTTTTAATCACCAAATGGCTCTTTAGATTCAAGTAATGATTTCTTGTTGCTAAAGGCATCTTCTATTAATTTAAAGAAAATTTGAATTGCAATTTGTTTTAGTTTATTTTTTCAATTTTTTTTCAAAAAATTTATTTAAAGAAAAAGAAAATTATTCAGCATACAGCTCCTTGGAATCCAAGAAGCCTTCTTTGGGCTCCAAAAAGCCTTGCATTCGCTCCAAAGGACCTTTACAAAGAACTTAAGACCTTTAAATAATCCCCCAAAATAAAAATAAGGTCCTTTGGCACCAAACAATGGCTTTTTGGAATAAAAAAGCCTTCTTTGGGCACCAAGAAGAAGGGCTCTTCACAATCCAAGGAACCCTAATAATTTTTAATTTTGTTTGTTTTGTTTTGTTTTTGGAAAAAAATTGAAAAAATATGCTCCTTGAATTTGAGGAGCCATATATTGAATGTAAATATTACAAAAAAATTAAAAATGATTATTATTTTTGTTTTTGAAAAATAAATTTGAATTTTTTTAGAAAATAAGAATTTGAATTTTTTAGAAAATGAGAATTTGATTTTTTTAGAAAATAAGAATTTGAATTTTTTTAGAAAATAAGAATTTGAATTTTTTAGAAAATAAGAATTTGAATTTTTTCAGAAAATAAGAATTTGAATTTTTTCAGAAAATAAGAATTTTCTTTTGAAGAAAATAATTTTGAAATAATTTTTGTTTTAGATGCAGTTTTAATAACCTTCCAAATTAATAGAGGGAGGGTCTTTTGACAACCTCTCTACTTTGATTTAAGAAACTTGGACATCAATCTTTATCTTAAACAATAGAGTTTTTAATCCCATTCAATAGACATCTATCATCCAATGCAATGAACAATAGATGTATTTCATTTAACAAGTCAACTACAAAAAGTTCATCCAAATGCATTCATTTCTATTCATCTCCATTCATCCTCTTTAGACTCATTTATAGCCATAAGTGTTCACCCTAACTATGGATGTAGGCATCTTATGGTGAAAAGTTTTAAATTTCTTACAAGATTTTCTAAAATCGGTTATTGTTCACCACTCATCGCTCATTGCCCATTGTTCAACACTCAATGCTTGACGTTCCTTGCTTAAACTTTAGCAACCTTGAATGGTGAATGATTGACTTAGAGCTAGAGAATTCTCCCAAGTAGTACTCTCAAGTGTAGATATTTAGCAAAAAAATTTACAAAACCTTTTTTTGTTGCTGCAAATAACGTGAATATCATAGAGTTAAAGATGAGCACAATTATATGTTTAGCACATTTAGTTGTGTTATTACTTTAAATTAGTTAGTGTTTAGCCCCGTAAACATGCCATAATGTGATCATTTTTACTTGAAGTACCTTAATCCCTAAAGGTACAGAGTATTCTCCAAAATTGATGATTTGAGAAAAATCATCACAAAGCATTATTTGGAAGAATATTTTGGAAATAGTATACAAATAAAATTTATAGATTTTGAATTTTAGATTCCATCCATTCAATTAGATTCACCAATGCTATCATTTATTTTTTTAATGAATTTTAAAAGGTAAATTTCAAAATTCCTTCTAAATTCAATTACAAGCAAAATATCATCATTTTTTGAATAAAATTTGTTGGAATGAATTTGAAATGAGAGTCTCTTGATACGGTGGTTTTAAAAGAAAATAATATTCTTTATCCTCTAAATGCTCAAGGCACCAAATTTTGGTGTCAATAATACTTTGAAGTAAGAAAAAGCTAACCAAAAATTGCTACTTTTAGTAGTCTGTATTTTTGATATTTTCTTTTTGAAGTCTAGCTTTTGCATCAAAAATTTGATTTTGAAAATGATTGATTATGATTTTTCTATTCAGGATTTTTGTGCAAGGATGTCCCTAGCAATCTTAACTTTCCGCAATATTGAGGGCTCTTAGAAATGAGCTTCAAATACACTAGACCTTAGAGAAAAAACTGCATTAGAAATTCATTTACAGAAATTGTAAAGTAGATTTTGAGAAGACATAAATTGATTCAGATTATGCATATTAAGCCTTTTAACCTCATGTTTTTTGAATGGCCAACTTTTTAGATTTAATGTGCAAAAAAAGACTTCAAATCACTTTTATAGTTTTAACACCTCCAACATCAAATAATGCAATATTTCAATTCATAAATGATATTGTTGTGTTTTTGTTTTCTATGTGATCTTTAACATATCTAGTTTGAATTTGTATGGTTACAATTCAACAAAAATTTATAAAACTTATCAAATGTTGGCTTTTTGTTCAATTTAGAGCAAATTCCTAGAAGCTCAAAAAAGGCATTGGACATTTTGGGGTTAAGTTTATGACCTCATTTTTGCAAATTTAGTTTTGAATTAGAGTCAATGCATATTTAGCTTGGTCATGCTTCTACATTTGTAATTTTAGAAAAATATGTATTAAGAACACCAAATCCAACCATTAGATAGGACAACAATTTGATAATGTATCTCCACAAATTGGGATGACTTTACTGCAATAATGAGAGTGAAACATGATTTTCAATCTGTTTGTCCTTCAAAAAATGGATGTGGAAGCGCTAAAGGGTTAACCAGACAATGGAATGATGTAGGCATATAGCAAAAGTGATCCCACATTGCTAGAATATGCACTTTAGTAGAATTATGGAAACTAGAGTTGAATAGTTGAAACTTGAAACAAATTTTGAGTTGAGTTTTCATTCTTATTTGACTTCAAATAAACAAGTTTGTAGATTCAAGTATAGTACAAAAATCTCAAAAAATCATAAAAAATACAATTAATATTCTTCAAATCCATTTCAACAACTCCTCCTCCAAAAGTATCACTACAATAGAACCTCTCTAAGTCGAACATCTATAAGCAGATAAACCTCCAAAAACCAATCATGTCAGGCCAGTCCCGGACTAGGCCACATAACAAAAGGCTTTGACTAAAAATAATCCTCCAGAATTCAATAAACCTCTATAAATCAATTTGCCAGACCGGTCCCTTGACCGGTCCGGGACCGATCAGCTTAGAGAGGTTCTGCTGTACTTTGTTTGTAATCAGTTTTACAAATACCTACAAATTTAAGGTTTAAGAAAAAATTATGAATACATCTGTGATAGAATTGGTAAATCCAACCACATGGAGAATGGTAATCTGAACTTCAAAATCTACAACCCTTTTTAATCATCATTATCTGCAATATATTCTTTTTGAATTTTGAATTACACTTTTAATTTTTTAATGAATCTTATCAAAGCTTCAAAATAGAAAGGCCCTGTGAACTGTGGCTTTGAGGGATTTATAATGAAGATTACATTTTGGTATGAACTTTGGTTTCACGCATGATTGTCATATTCATCATACATCCCATGATGTACAATTTGGACAATCAATTTTCTTTGCGTAATGTAAAACATAGTTGACATTTTTTCTTTTGCAGAACAAACATTGATATCTTGTATAATCCTAGTCAACCATACCAAATTTCAATTAAAAAAAAGCCAAAACTCCATTTTTGGTAAAAATTTTAATTAATTTTCATGGTTTTATATGAAAATTCATTGAAGAACATCGATGATGAATTCTTTTAATTCATTGTGGAGAGACGTAGGAAACCTCCATAAGATGTGAGCATGCTGGTATACAATTCTTTTGCAAAAACCTAATTACAATGAAGAGATATTCCTTTTCAAAGCTAAGGGCAAAATCATGTATCTTTGTGGTAGATTGGTAGGCCAATTGTACATGAGAGTGACAAGACATACATCTTTGGACACAATCAATGTCGAATAATTGCAAGAATGACCGGTTGATTTTGTTTCACTTTGGTAGTTTTTATCTTTTTTATCTTTGGTAGTACTATAAACTTAAAAAAATGTATATTTTAAAAGCATAAAAAATACTAAACATATGTTCAATGTATACACTTATAAGAAAAAAGTACCTAGGAAGGAAAAGTGTAAAAAAAGTCTCTAAATAGGAGAACTATAAAGTACAAAACTGCAAAAAAATAGATACTCCAACATTTTAATTTGTTAAAAATAACAAAAATAATTTACAAATAAACAAAAAATAATTTGTTTGAGAAGACTTCATAAGGAAGAGATTTCACCAAAAGAATAATCTTGAAACCATTTTCAACATTCAGAAACAGTTTTCTTTTTTTCTGTCCCCTTCGCCTCGAATATGTGGCCTTTTGTTTATTATTTTTGCGACGTATGTCAATTTCATATGAAATTTGAAATAAAAACATATGTGGTAGTTACTGAATCAAAGTTATTTTTTCTATTTAAAAAAAAGTTTATTATTTTTAAAGAATCTCAATTAAATGTCTATTTTTGCCATTTGGGTGGCTTTAGTACTTATTTCAATCCAAAAATAAAAATTTGTAGGTCAAAATTGGCAAATAAGGACTTCTACTAAAGTTATACAAGACCATATGAGATAGCAGACTGCTATTCTTACATTAAGTACATATACAATAGCATATATTTGTGTCAAGGAAAGGATAAGTTATTCTTTTTTAACATGATTGTAGTACGGACCAAGAATAAAGTGGATTTCAACCCCCGGATGCAACCAAATGGGAATCTTAAGAATGCGTAGTTGATGTACAATCATGTGAAGCTCCATGGTTATAGGGTACCTATATTTTCACAATTCCATAATTATAGAGTATTTACATTTTTCAACGATTCCATGATTCTATAGTTATAAAGTACCTACATTTTCCATGGTCATAGTTACCATACTTTTCTAAACATCAAATTTTTTTCTAAAAAAATCCATTACTCTTAAAATTTTCAAAGATAATCTCTAAAATTTTATTTATTTTTTGTTTACAAATTCTAGGCTCACCAAACCTAGACTCAAGGCTTGTAGACTTGCATTTCTAGGCTCACATGCTAGCGTCATTGTTGTCAAATCCTATCCCTCTTTGCCCCTCCAAACAACTCTCTATTTATTTAATCCCTTGCTCTTCTACCTTTTTCTTCCCTCCTCTTTAAAACCTTCTCTTTACAATTCATTTGCAATAAAATACACTTTGTAAGGTAGACAAATTGAAATCATAGTTATCATATTGGATGGGTTCCTATATATCTATTAAATACCCCATGATGTATATGAGATGTATTGTACATCTAAGACCAAGTCATTGCAAGAAACACCGCTATTGTTTATTTGTCACAAGAAGAATGCTAGAGCTTTCTTTTGTGATAACATTTGAAGCATGACTTGCATGAACTTGAGTTTTTACCAAAGATGGTTGTCATGAGTGTAATCATGGGCTGTTGCAAGAAACACTTAAAGTTTTTGTCTAAAAATGTTGTTTTGGCCACAATAGTGCAAATATTGTGCAAAAGCATCGTAGTTTAAGTCGTAAAAATGAATAAAAAGTGAATAAAAAAGTATTTTGAATCATTAAAATTTTAGTAAAATCATGAAAAATCATGAAAAATATTTTTGAACATTAGAAATGAAAATACAAAATCATTAAAATTCATTAAAAATTCACCCAAATGAATTAAAATCAATGTTGTACTATATAGTACCACTAACTATTGTGGACTAATCATTACAAAGAATTTCAGCCCTCTAGAAGGTTGTTCCAAAGTGACAAACCAAGCTATTTCAAAGCTTGGTTTGTCACTCTGAAAAGTGCTGCAATGAGCAATCAAACAAGCTGACTGCTCACCAAAACAATCAGATTTTGTGATTTATATATATATATATATATATATATAATTAGTTGATTTGTTTTGTTTAATCAATTTTAAACTTTTAAAACTTGGATCCTGCACCACTGCCACTATAATTTCAGGTGGGTGGAAATAGGAAAAAAATGATTTTTTCAGCCCCCCAAAACCAAATTTCAAGGTACCTTGGAAGGCTATGGAGCAACTTTCTAGAGGCCTAAAATTTTCTCTAATGTACAAAGCCCAAAAGACCAAAAAATTGCAAAAAAAGGAAACATGAATATTTTGGTTTTTAGACAGTAGTAAAAAATTAAATAAAACCATTTTTCTTAACTTGAAGGTGTTCCTTCTCAACCATTTGTATCTCTGGAAAAAAAATTAATTTCTCTATACTTGTATAAAGGTAGTAATTTTTAGCATGTGTGGAAGGTAGGCACTTTATTTTTTGGAAAATCTCTTCATGGTCGTATATGAGATTATTGAAAATACCAAGTTAATTTTAGTGCACAAATAATATTAGTTTCAAACAGTTCACAATTATTAGATTAGTTGTTCTTTAGCTTCTTTTCCCTCCATGGATTCCACATAATTATATGTATTCACTCTTTCAATCACAATTTCACATGTGGTGGATGTTATAGAATTGTGATTTGGTCGTTTACAACGTGGTATCAGAGCCCCGAGGGAACAATCTTCATTCCAATTTTTGAAAAGTTTGCAGTAAAAAATGCAGCATCATTAGTGTGGTTGATTAGCAACTAGAGAAGTTGATTTGGTTTTTTCAATACCAATTTTCTTGTTGTGTGTATGAGAGAGATACAAGTCCTAATATGTTGAGTGTAAATAGCGTAGCAAAATAGTGGACGAATAAATTTCAAGTACGTGATCTACAGAGCGCTTTCATACAAATCCCAACATCAGTAGTTTGAACATCAGAGTCACAAATTAGGAAACAAAAACAGTTGCAGTAGTACTTCGATAGTAATCTTGATAGAAAGAAAAGAAGCTTGTACCCTTTTCTTTTTCCACCATGTCTACGTTGGACGTCCTAGCCAATAGCCACAAAACTACCAAATATGAAAGATCCATTGTAGACTCCTTTTCATATTTGGAAGTATGTGGACCCAAAAGGCATCAACCGCCCAATAATCAACAACCTGAAGATACAGCTAGAGGACGCACCCAAGCACTTCATTCCATTACCATATCCTATTGCGAGTCAATTTTCAATGAGCTTTGTAAAATAACCAATCTGAGAATAGCTTGGAACACGTTGAGAGAGAGATTCAAAAGTACCAATAACGCATCAAGATTGATGCTATTGTATCAATTGAATTCCATCAAGCTACCTGAGGGTAATTCTTCAGGTAACTACATACACAAATTCCAGGACATAAAGCTGCAGTTGAAAGCTGTAGGAAACACAATTTCTAAGACAGACCTCGTTGAGTGCATGTTAAATACCTTGCCTCCTAGTTCTGAGGCAATTTATAACCAAGTCAGTACACTTACGAGCATGCCAATGTTGGAGACTTTGACCACCTTACTATCACAACACGAGCAAAGATTACAATTTCAATGATCTGTCAATCTACTACAATACATTAATCTTAATAACGTCTAATGTAATATCTGGATTGACATAAAAATACAAGATTAATAGTAAGGTGGGAAAATGAAATTTTCCATCCTAACCAAAAATGGGAAATGCAATTAGGATTTGGGAACTAGGTCCAAAATCCCTTGTGATATTGAAATCGGATACGGAGCTTTACCGGAAGCTAACGGGACTATCGTGGGAAAGAAGGGACCGTTCAACTGTTGAAAATTTTCTCGTTAAATGGGGAACGGTCAGAACTCAATGGGTGGAAACCAGAATTAGGAAGATAGGAAGGAGACTCTAGTTTTTGCTTTTATTTGCCGTTTGAGTGTCCGTCTCTCTGAAGAGTGTTTTTGGCTGTGTTTTGCGTGTTCGCAAGGGAATGTTGAGAGTGTTACACTATAAGAAACCCGCATTTTAGGTGATGTTAGCATAACCTAAGTAGACACATTTTTGTGGATGCAAAATAAAACAACTTGTATTTTTATGTCAATAATAACGTCTAATGTAATATCTGGATGTTACATTGGACGTTATTATTGATATAAAAAACATGAGTTGTTTTATTTTATGTCCACAAAAATGCATCTGCTTAGGTTATGCTAACATCACCTAAAATGCGGGTTTCTTATACTATTAGTTTCCAGTTCCCGTCATGCAAGGAAGAGGCAGCCAATCTTTAGCACAAGTATCTTGAGGGACTAGCGCTTGTTTTTAGAGTTACCGTGGTGAGGATCTCATATTTGAAGGTGCTGTTACCACCAAGAAGAGATGGAGAAGATGGAGGCTATGGAAGAGACCCCTGTCAGCAATAAATCAGAGGATGACAAGTCTCCTGACAATTCAAACTAGGAGGATAGCAGGTCGAGGTCAGAATCAGGATCAGGTGAGGAAATAGAACCGGATGATGACTTAGAACCAAATAAGTTCCCTCCTTTGCACTTTAAGGAGATAAATACAACTTAGATTTTAGCCAAGGGCCAGGTGACACGTGTTACTAAACCCTCAGGTAGTAGGAAGCAGCCAGCAAGGAAGGGAGATGCCAAGCAAGTGGAGGCGGCCCCAAAACGACTGAAGAAAACTTAGTGTGTTGGAGGAGCACCATTGGAGCTTGGAGCAAGTGAAGTTTGGGGTCGTTTGGAGCATTTGTATTCAAGTTTTTTTTTAACCTCAAGTTTCAAGGTGAGGTATTTTCTTGTTTTGAGTTCATTTGTGCTCATTGAGGATTGATTGTACTTGATAGGCACTGAAGAGGGCTGATTTGGTGCTTCATAGCCTTAGTTGGAAGCTAGGATTTGGCCTAGTCTTCAAAGAAGCTTATTTGTGCATTGAGTGTGCATTGGAGAGGTTTAGACCAATTGAGGGTCTAATTTGAAAGATTAAGAGCACTTGGGGTGCATTGGAGAGATTTAGACCAATTGAGGGTCTAACTTTGAGAGATTTGGAGCACTTCAGTGTGCACTGGAGAATTTTAGATCGATTGAGGGTCTAGTTTTGAGAGATTTGGAGCACTTGAAGAGTGCACTGGAGAGTTTTAGACCGGTTGCGGGTCTAATCTTGAGAGATTTGGAGCACTTGGGGGGGGTGCATTAGAGAATTTTAGACCGATTGAGGATCTAATTCTGAGAGATTTGGAGACTTGGAGTAAGAGTCATCCACCATGGCTATTAGTGAAGGAGATGGCGTGAGGGTCATTGATAAGTTCAATGGAAATAATTTTGGCCTTTGGAAGTTCAAGATGCAGATGATCTTGGCCAAGAAGGACTTGTGGGAGATTGTGGAGGGTACCAAAGAGCTACCTGCAACCGATGCGGATGCCAAAGTCAAGAAGGCCTATGAGAGGAAGGTGAAAAAGGCTTTTTCCATGATTGCTTGCAACCTTGTGGATAGGCAACTTACACATGTTCGAGCATGCAATGGACCAATGGAGGCATGGAAGGTGCTTTGCCACATCTACAAGACAAAGAACTTGTTGAACATGCTCTTCATTCGGTGCAAGTTCTTCACGTGCAAGTTGCAAGAAGACAAGGACATGCTTGACCACATCAATAAGGTAAAGGCACTTGCGGACCAACTAGCTTATTTGGAGGTGCCCGTCACGGATGGAGACATTGTCATGACTTTGTTTGAGAGCTTGCCACATTCTTATGAGTATCTCATCACGGCATTGGAGACAAGACCTATGGCGGAGCTCACTATTGACTTCATCATGGCAAGATTGATGCATGAGGTATCCAAGAGGAAGGAAAATGAGCCTCGTGAAGGAGGTGCAGCGCTCTACTCAAGACATGGCCAAGGGGGGAGCTTACAACCACGCAAAGAGACAAGCACATGTTACAATTGTGGTAAGCCTGGCCACCTTGCAAGGTTTTGTAGGTTGCCCAAGAAGGAGAGTGCAAATAAAGCTAGTGTGAAGGAGGTGGAGGAAGACTTTGCGTTTGCGACTCACTACAAGGGAGGAGTGTCAATTCGGACATTTTTTTGTCAATTTTTTGTCAATTTGGACATTATTTTGTCAATTTTCTGTCAATTCGGCCATTTTTTGACAGGATTCTGTCAATTCAGACATTTTAGTCAATTCGGACATTTTAGTCAATTAGGACGTGTCAATTCGGACACTGTTTTCTTGTAGTGACTATTGATGGGTATGACAATACCAACATGTTCAAGTGGACTATTGACTCGGGTGCAACGCAACATATGACTCCACACAGGCAAGCATTTTTCTCATATGAATCTATTAGCAATTGCAAGGTGTATTTGGGTGACAATGGCATGGTGGATGCAATTGGCATAGGATGCATTGAGGTGGAGGTGGAGGTGAAGGGCCAATTAAGGAGAATTAGCATCCAAGATGGTTTACATGTGCCCAAGTTGCATGCTAATTTGTTGTAAGTGAGCAAGTTGGTGTCACAAGATTTGAAGGTGCAATTCAACAACCAAGGTTGTGTTTTGGGCGCACCCAATGGAGAAATGATTGTGATGGCACCAAGAGAGGGCAACTTGTATCAATTGAGATTCAAATTGGTGAATGATACAAGCATGGCGTATTTGACACAAGGAGTACTTCCCCAACAATCTTTGGAGCTTTGGCACAAGAGATTGGGCCACCTCAATGAGAAGAGTGTGAAGAGTGTTCAAAGCATGGTGGGAGGCATGCAAGTGATGAAAGGCTCTTTTGATTTGAAATGCGAGGCTTGCACTCAAGGCAAGCAAGCAAGGCAACCATTTCCATCCCATGGAGGGACAAGAGCAACCAAGGTGTTGGAGATTATGCACTCGGATGTATGCGGCCCTATGAAGACCACTTCCATAGGTGGTGCAAGGTATTTTTTAACCTTCAATGATGATTTTTCAAGGAAGATATAGGTATTCATGCTCAAATACAAGAGTGATGTGTTTGAGCGATTTAAGGCATGGAAGGCACTTGTGGAGAACGAATTGGGCTATAAGGTGAAGGTGTTGAGATCAAATAATGGAGGGGAGTACATGTCCAAGGCCTTTGAGGCCTTTATGAGAGAGCGTGGCATTCAACACCAAATTTCAGCTCCTTATACTCCACAACAAAATGGTATGGCAGAGTGTGCCAACCGGACACTTGTGGACATGGGCTCGTACCATGTTGCATACCCAAGGCCTCACATATGATCCTTGGGCAGAGGCTGTATTGAATGCAGCCTACACATGCAATAGATGCCCTCCTAGTGCGGTGGCTTCTATGACACTACAAGAAGCATTTAGTAGAAAAAGGCCTAATATTGGACACATGCGCATCTTTGGATGCACATCATATGTGTTGGATTTGAATCCCAAATGCTCTAAGCTTGATGCAAAGGGCATCAAGTGCTTGCTTCTGGGCTAATGTGAGGGCTCTAAGGCCTACAAGTTGATGTGCTTGGAGACAAAGAAGATCATCAAAAATCGGGATGTCACCTTTGTGGAAGACAAGCAAAGGATAAGTGATGCTTTAGAGATGTGTCCAAGTGGGAGCAATGACAAAGCGACGCTTAAGGTGCACAAATCTTTAAGCATGGAAGCTTTGCCCAAGGATGATGAAAACCATGATGAGACACCATCCACACCAAAGGAGAAGACAAATCCATCTCTGAGGTTGGCAACAAGTGAAGATGAAGAGGAAGATGCTTCCAAGGAGCCAAGGTATCCTACAAGGGAGCGTAGGCCGCTTGGAGAATGGTGGAAGAACCACATTTTCACTCAAGAGCAAGAAGAGCATGCAAATGTGGCATATGCAAGAGATCCATGCAACTTTGGTGATGCCATGAAGAGCACGGATGCAAGCAAGTGGGAGCAAGCCATGCAAGAAGAGTATGCTTCACTTATGGCCAAAGGTACTTGGGAATTCTCCTTTCTTCCTCATGATCAAACAAGTGTCGGACGCAAGTGGGTGTTTTGCACCAAGAGAGATGCGTTGGGCAACGTTGTGCGCTATAAGGCAAGGTTGGTAGCTAAGGGGTATTCACAAGTTGAAGCGGTGGATTTCAATGAGACCTCTGCTCTCGTGGCCAAATTTTGCACTATTCAATGTATGGCCGCCACAGGGGCAGTCATGGACTTGGAGATGCAGCAAATGGATGTCGTCACAACCTTCCTCAATCCAAACCTTGATGTGGTCATTTACATGGACCAACCCAAAGGCTTTGTTCAAGAAGGTCGTAAACATTTCAAGTGTAAGCTCAAGAAGGCCTTCTATGGGTTGAGACAATCGGGAAGAGTGTGGTACATGGACATTGATGCATTATTTGCAAGGGTGGGTTTCAAAAAGAGCCATGCAGACCACTCTCTCTACATCAAGCAAACAAATGAGTATTTGGTGATTGTCATTGTCTATGTTGATGATTTGATTATTATGACCAACACCATGAGCAAAATGGTGAAAGTCAAGGCAATGTTGAAGAGCAAATATGACATGAGTGATCTTGGTGAGCTACACTATTGCCTTGGGGTGGAGTTTCAAAGGCAAAGGGCTGACCACACCATCACCATGAGTCAACACAAGTATATTGGGGATGTATTGAAGCGCTTCAACATGAAGGGTTGCAAACCTATTAGCACACCTCTTGATGTGAAGCCTAAGATGGTGAAGCTCACAGATGAAGAGTATGAAGATATGAAGGCTGAAATGCAAGATGTGCCATATATAGAAGCGGTGGGGAGCTTGATGTATGCCATGGTGGCCACAAGGGCTGACCTGGCATTTCCTAGGAGTGTGGTGAGCCAACATATGGCTAAGAGTCGTCCAATGCATTGGGCAGCGGTCAAAAGAATCATGCGGTACCTCCAAAGTACATTGGAGGCCAAATTGGTTCTTGGAAGTAAGAGCCTTACATTGAGGGGCTATTGTGATGCAGATTGGATTGAAGATGCAAGTGATAGGAGGTCAACAACGGGCTATGTGTTTATGCTTGGAGATGGTGCAATCTCGTGGAATTCCAAGAAACAACATACCATTGCATTGTCTACTACTGAGGTGGAGTACATGGCCATTAGTCAATGTACAAGGGAGGCAAGATGGCTAAGGCAATTCATGAGTGGTGTTGGATTTGAGCATGAGAAGAGCACACCTATCTTGTGTGATAATCAAGGTACCATTGCATTGGTGAAGAATCCAACTCATCACTTTCGTAGCAAACACATTGACATTCAACATCATTTCATTTGGGAGAAGGTTGAAAGTAATGTGATTGAAATGAAGTATGTTCTTACAAAGCACATGGTGACTAATGTGCTCATAAAGGCACTTATGAAACCTCGACATGAATTTTTTCGAATGAAGATGGATTTAAGATTGTTTGGCAATAAACAAAATGGGAGTATTGAAGAACATAAGTAATATATTAGTACTATTTATAGGAGGTCCTAGTATGTGTTGAAGAACATAAGTACTACCTTAGTATTATTTATAGGAGGTTTTATTACTATTTATAGGAAGTTTTACTACTATTTATAGGAGGTTTGAGTTATTTGTAGCAATCCAATAGGGCTATAAAAAGGGAGCCCCTAGCTTGGATTTGATACCCCTTTCTCTTATTTGTTTATGGTTTGTTTTCATTGAAATATATTAGGCTTGGAGTTCTTTTCATTCCACTTCCACAACCCTCTCTGCTTCTTTCTACCCCTCTTCTCTCTCCCCCTCTCCCACCCGTCTTTTTCTAATCTATGAATTGTCAAGACTAAACACATTGTTTAGCACAATTAAAAACAATTAGAATACATTAGTGAAGGATCGTATTCTTAGTCTTGTATGTATATATGTATGTGATTACACATATATGTCTACAAACATTGATACATATATATATATATACTATTCAAATACTCTTTTCTTGTTTGGAATTTTTTTCAAAATCAATACAATAGCATTGGTGAATTTAATTGTACGTATAGAGTCTAAAATTCAAAATCTACAACTTTTATTTGTATATAATTTTTGAAATATTCTTCCAAATAGTAATATATGATGATTTTTTCCAAATTGTCAATTCCAAAGAAGACTAGACATTTAGGAGTTAGTATCCTTCTTTGAAAATGGGATCTTGGCCCTAAGAGGTTTCCCTCAATGGAAGGTTAACATTTTTAATCAATTTATTGTTGCTAGATTCTATAGTCAATATAGGATTCACTTGTGTGAGTCTTGTCTTCTGAGTGCATGGTCACTCAGAAGATTCACTCATATTACTTGTTGATTTTGATTTAATTGCCTCCCTCCCCTTGAATTTGTATACAATATATCCATTCAAATACAAATATGCATACGTATACAAATTCACCTACCACCATGAGGGCCTAGTTAATTTTTCCTTCACCCCTCTTTGTATTTTCTAAAATGTATCTCGTCTGCGAACAATAAGGGATAATGGTTTTTGTATATGTTTTGGTATTCAATATTTGTATTATTGAATTCATATAGTCTTTCTGTATCCAGATTGACAGCCAAATCGATTGCCAACTCAACAGTCCCTCTTTATTTTTTCTAAACCTTATCAATGACAAAGGAGGGATTCTTTTTTTCCCTAGTATACTCAAAGGCTCCTATTTATTCGGCCGTGGATGGGTGGATGGGTGAGTAAGCAGAGGTGGCACAATTGTTTCAAGAGATAGTATGAGTCTTGCATATAGTTTGAAGTTCTACCTTTAGGATTCATTTATCCAGGTGTATATTGGCAGACAGATACTAAGGATGAAACTCTTTTATTATGGGATTGAGAAAAGGCTCAAGCTACATCTTGAACATTGGAATGATCTTATCTGTAAATCTAAGATTTTTTATATTGTACTTGGCTCTAATATTTTGTTATATCCTTTTTGTAGGCAAGTTGAGGAAGTGAGCAAGTCCAACAATGTTGTGTTCTTTGCAAATCGTGGATTTTTTGCAAGTCCTCCTAAGCCATTTCAACTCTCTATTTATGCAAAGGCCATTGCAAAGGATTTTGCAGCCCAGAATCCTAAGTGGACTTCTAGAGCCTATTTAGTAGATGCTCGCATTTTGTAGATCATTGATGACTCTGTTGTAGAGCCCAATGGCATAATTACATTAGACTGTAAGGATAGTTCAAATTCAGCTTCTTCTACTTGAAATATTCTTATATAATACTTTAGTATTTTGATTGCATGATGTGTTGTATTTTTCATATTAGATATGATATATCTTTTTCCATTCTCTTCATTCACACAAAGTACTCTAACAACCTATTTTGTGTTCCTTAATTATAGATTCTAAAATTTCCTTTACCACAGTTTTGGGTCCTTAATAAAAAATGCATAAGAAATACCTCAAAAATTGTAGGCTTGTTGACTCTCATTACGAAAAATCGCAAGCCTCAAGTGGGCTGCTCTAGAACAGCTGAAAGGACCCCACAATAACATTTAAATTATATAAAAGATTGTTCCTTCTCCTATAGTCTTTTGTCTTGCACCGCAAATTCAGATGTGTCAGTGATTCAATATCCAAGTACAAGGCATTAAATAATCAGGGTTCGGATATTACAATGCACCTTACCCTGATTATTGCACACCTTGTATTCTAACCAAGTTTTGGAAAAAAAATCAAATGTCGAAATTAGTCCAATGAAATCTATTATCAAGATCTTTTTTAATGGCAATGTGATAGTCATAATTTATTGACAATTGGTGAAAATGAAGTGTAAAGAAGTTGTTTATATAGAAAATCAATTGTCCATGGTGAAATCTCAGAGAATATGGGATATTTCGAAGAGAAATCACTCATTCACATTTCCAAGTTCACAGACTAGCACGCCTGGGTGTAATAATAGATCATTATATAATTTTCTATGAGTATGAACACAATTACTTGCCAAAGATCTTCTAACATACGCTAAATTTAAACTTAAATAAAAAATCATCTAAGCCCCTAAAAATGTTTTCATGGCACGCAATCTTAGTGTACAAAGCAATAACACTTCAAATCACTATTTATCTTTAATTTAGTGAACCTTATTCTTTGGTGGTGAATGATCAATTGACTATTTATGGACACATTTGATGACCAAGAGTAGAGAGTAAGAATTTTCAATTTTGAGGGCTCTTCAAAAATAGATGTAAACTCTTACTGTTTCAAATTTGGCATGTACATACATATGCTCTAAGAACCCTAATGCCTTTATTTTTTTTTGCATTTTTGGATTCCAAGATTAAGTTTGGCAAAAAAAATTAAAACCGCTAATATCAATGCCAAAATTTTAGAGAAATATTCTTTATTTTATTCTATAATGTATGTTAGAAAAATGAAATTTTATCAAATATTCAAAAAAAATCTAGGAACAATATGTCCATCTATCAAACTTTTAACGCTTACTTTTTTCAAAAAAACAAACTAGCCCTTAAAGTCCCATTGTTCTCTCAGGGGACAAAATGAATTTTGAGCAAGCTCCTAAGGTCTTAATATTTTTCATGATTTTTTGAAACTTTTTGTGAAGATAGAAACACACATTAACTTTTTGGGAATACAATTTTTATTTAAATCAATGCCCAAGAAAAAAACTTATAACACAATAAGCCCTTTTTTGTGTTTGATGAAAAGAACCCTCCTATAACAACTACTTTAAAAAATTTAATTTGTTTATAGAAACAAATCTTTGACTTAACACTTATTTCGAAGATACGTCTCTTGTGGATATATAGTAAAGGGAGAAAAAAGCGGTAGAAGCTGAGCAACTCCAACCTTCAGTGAATGATGATTCTTTCCCCTCACGCCATCTTCAGATTTGTAGACTTTGAGCATGAAGTTTCCACTCCATAAGGTACTAAGAGCTGTACAAGCTTCTCTCTTGACAAAAGCTGCATCACAGAAAAGGACAAGGACACGTTGTTTAGAGAAACTCAAGAGAAGAAAAGTTAATAACTGCATAGGAAATAAGATTTTGATAATGGCACTATTGAAAGGATCATATAGAGATGTTCCTTTCATTCAATCACTACAAGAGAAAGGGATATTTTAAGTATAGTCCTAGTAGTATCGTCTTTTAAATGATGGCTTTTAAGTAAGGTTTTTAGTAAAATTTTACTAAAAAGATTGTCTATTTAGTAAAATTTTACTAAAAACCTTATTTAAAGGTCATTCCTTACAAGACGATACTACTAGGACTATACTTAAAACACGCCTTTCTCTTTAAGTCTATTAATAGACTTCCTATTTCGACCATTACATTAAAAGATATTCATAATATGTACTTTAGCGCTGTCTGAGTTTATATTTTTCACTTAATCAATGATAATACCAGCTTCAAAAAACAATTCTCTATCCATAGTCAATGCATTTCTTGTCAAATTAGAGTCTTCACTCCCATGCTGCGGAGTTGCCTTGTAGCCTCATGACTAATCATAGATTGTAATTTTATCTACATATAAAGCTTTGATTCATTCCATTTGGATTTGTTGTGTAGAAATTATGGACAATCTTGTTATTCAAGCAATTAGAGCATTTGATTAAAGAAATAACTTGTACAGTTCATTTTTGAACTCAATTTTTACAATCTTTCAAAAAAAAATTCACAAGGTTGAGATATCTTGCTAGAACAATTTTGCTGGAGATTAGTGTATTTCCATTCCATCTTAGAGTTGTTAATGATGAAGATTTTCCCTTTAATTTGGAACCTACTTTTGCTTAATAATTTTTTAATGAATGAAGATTAAATGTGTTTTCCAGAACTTTGACCCTGAATTCATGCAAATCCAACTGACCTTCCATCCAATTCCAATCCAAATATAAAGTGGGCCTTGTCATTAGTTGGATTCACAATTTCACATTCACAAAAGATATTTGAATGTCTAAAATTCAGACCAAGAGCAAGGACATACAAGATGCCAAAATACAATAAATATGTGGAGATCACGCACACTAATACCTCAACAAGAAAATATTCAGGACCATCACTAGACACATTCAAAGGGATGTTAAAAAAATTGGATGATTTCCGAGTCTCAGTGTCTTGTGGTCCTTTGTTTTGTCTTCTGACCAAGCCACTTGTGGCTGGTTTTCTTGTATTGTTTGGCCTTGCAATGAAATTCCGCTTCATTTGTTTCAACAAAATAAATAAATAAATAAATAAATAAATAAATAAATAAATAAATAAATAAATAAATAAATAAATAAATAAATAAATAAATAAATAAATAAATAAATAAATAAATAAATAAATAAATAAATAAATAAATAAATAAATAAATAAATAAATAAATAAATAAATAAATAAATAAATAAATAAATAAATAAATAAATAAATAAATAAATAAATAAATAAATAAATAAATAAATAAATAAATAAATAAATAAATAAATAAATAAATAAATAAATAAATAAATAAATAAATAAATAAATAAATAAATAAATAAATAAATAAATAAATAAATAAATAAATAAATAAATAAATAAATAAATAAATAAATAAATAAATAAATAAATAAATAAATAAATAAATAAATAAATAAATAAATAAATAAATAAATAAAATCCTTTATTTAGAATTATACATCAGAAATCATGCATCAACCAATTTCTAGCTCCAAGCGCGTTCAGGCCTTCGGGAGTTGATCAATCTCAAGACTGAAAACACAACCAAGGTGTTCATTTTTAGCATCTTCTGTTCTCGCTGGGGTGTCTCCAAGAATAACGTTGAGGGTACTAATTTTGCCCAATTTTGCATAAGCTTTCTAGAGATTTACAACAATTTTGTCCGGAAAAATTCAACAACTTCGTCATAAATGTGGCTAGATATCGTGATCACATTCTCTTCCTTGAATTTTCTATAGGCTTGTAAATTTGCAATAGCCTTGTAGCTAGAAGAAAAAACAAATTGTCAAAATCTAAGAGAATTCAGCCCCAAAGTGAACAACATGATAACAATTCTCTTCGTTTGCGGAAATGAGCACGCAGGGAAAGACACGTTCTGTCAAAGAATGAGCGATGTTATAACCGACGCCAACATGCTACAAAGCAAGAAGGAGGTTTGAATCCACTTCTATACGGTTATCAAAGTGGCACTAGAAAAGCCACAAATGAATATGCAGATGCACCTAGATATGAAGTCAAAATATACAACTTTACAAAGAAAAGAAAAGCTCAAAGTAACCAAACGTCGAATATTTCTATGGACCGTGATAAGGATACGCAATGCTACGAAAGATTCAGCTCAATAATAATTAGTATGTGCCACACAGCAATCTAAAATGAACAGAAAAATTGACTCCTCAAGGCAAAAGTGCCACAACAATTTACTATACTTGCGACGCAGAGGCTAAGCGACTACTACCTGGCCGTTGATGTGCTCTGGAGTTAGGAGACGGAGATAATGGGGCGACCCGTTGAGAGTGCTTACGTTTCTCTTCTCGTTTTAGTTGAAGTTCCTGCTGAAGCTCCTCTTTCCATAACCTTTGGCGCTCACTAGAACTCGGACCTGGACTGGGTGAAGGCTGCTGAGTGTCGTGACTGAACCCTTTCAGTTCATTCACACTCGGGGACGGTATCTCGAGGAGAGGGCTGAGGTTGGCACGCGTCGAAGGAGCTGCATTTCCACCTAGGCTGTCAGAGCTCACGCTGGTTTCACTCTCTTGACTGCTGCGAATACCCACAGACCTTCCGCTGACGCTACTTGCCTTGCTAGGTGACTTGCTTGTACTGGGTGTTGGTTGCTTGGCCATAGCAGGACTCAAAGGGGCAACAAAACTCTCTGCTGTCCCCGCTGTGGTTCCATTCTCTTGAAACAAAGAGTCCCTCAAAGAATCATTAAACTCCTCATACAGGGGTGTTTGCAGCTTCTTTAATTCCAAAGCCTTCTCATCTAAAAATGCACGAATCTTACTCTCTGTGACTTCGTCTTCATCCTCTTGTCGTGAGGAACAACACGTCTCACCTATGCTTTGTCTTCTAATGGCAGGGTTTTCCGATAACTCTGAAACGTTTCTAGTCGACGGCCTTGCAGAGAATCCACCATTTGTTGTCAAATTCAACCTCCACTTGCTGCCATCTACATATGAAGGCTCTGAAATAGGGTTAAAACTCTCGCTCCATGTGTCCTGCCCGACTGAGTCCAACCTCTCAGAATCCCACATGGAATTTAGCCTTACAGAATCCCTCAGGGAATTAATTCTTACAGAAGCCAACCTCACTGAACAATTCAGATCCTCACCATCACCGTTCCCAGCTCTGCTCATGCTCAAATATTTTTTGAAGGGTGCTCGGGGATCCTTAAAGGAAAAGGAGAGGTCTTCAACAGACATACCACCCGGTCTCCAAGATCCCATGTTATCCTGCCTCAATGAACCCCTCCCGGAATTTTGCAGAGACATAGACGTCCTGACACTGCATTCATCGTTGGTGGGCTGCAAATGCTCTTCCAGTACTTGCCGACCTTCACCGCCTTCCTGTCCATTGTATATTTCGTAATTCTGTACAAATGGGTGCTTCAACATCTCAGCAGCACTCGGTCTCAACCGAGGCTCTCTCTGCAACAGTTTCAATAGAAAGTCTTTTCCATCGGCAGACAGATGCTCAGGAATGGGAGGGTGCGACTTGGTGGTGCCAATGTGAAAAAGAGCCGCGACTTCTTGGAACTGCTGACTCCAAGGAGGTTTGCCAGTCGCCATCTCTATAACGGTACATCCAACACTCCACATATCAGCCTGCCAGTTGTGTCCAGTCTGCCGAATGACCTCAGGGGCCATCCAGTAGGGCGTCCCCTTCATAGATTTTGCTTCGGAAATTGTCGCGAGCTCAACGACTTTCTTAGATGCACCGAAATCAGCAAGCTTAATGCATCCTTTGTTGTCAACCAGAATGTTCGCACCCTTGATGTCCCGGTGCATAATGTGGTTGCTGTGGAGATATTCCAGTCCCAGGAGCAGTTGGCGGGTATACATTCGAATGACAGTCTCCGTAAACGAGCCGAACTTGCCGAGCAGTGAGGCAATAGATCCTCCAGGAACAAATTCAAGGAAGATGTTCAGAGCTTCCTCCTCTCGTGCAGTGCCCAGGTAGCGAACAATGTTGGTATGGGAGAGGTTCTGCAGGAGCTTCACCTCCTCCTCTAGATCCCGGATGTGCGATTGAGCCCTGTCTTTGGTAATGTTGTTCTGCGCAATGCATACCTGCTTGACTGCAATAAGCTCACCAGAGTCCAAATTCAGGCCCATGTACACTCGGCCATATGCACCTGCAAGTACCCAAGTACCCAACAGTGTAAGTAAGGAGAATTTAAGATATTCGTCCCAACATACAAAATAAATCTGAAGCAGGTCGACCCTTCAGAGCATTATAATTACGACTAAGTCAGGATTTGATATCCTGCGGGACTGCTATAAACAACAATTTAACAAAGATGATTGACAGATTCTGAGGCGCGACACGACAAAGAACGTCCTAGCATGTTTGTGTCGCTAAAATTGCCCCAAAAGAATTGCCGACAACGAAGGGGGCTCCGCGGTTGTGAAGACTAGTACGAAGTCGAACCTTGTCCGTATGATAGCCTATTATCATATATACTTGAGGGAGGGTCCATACAAATAAAATTGCTCAGTGACTGGAAGATAGTGACCCGTACCTGCCCCAATCAACTCTCCTTTCCGCCATCGAATTGCCCGCGGACTGCCAGGGCGGTTACCAACCTGCATGTTTCCTGCTTGTCCAAAGCTCCTACCTCTAATTGCCTCTTACTACTGAATGTACGACCTCATGCTCAGCCTCTACTCTCGCACTGGCCAAGATAGACAGGTTCCAGATGCCGCCCGGCTGCCTATGCTTCCCAAACAACAGCGTAACGCGGTCGGACCACCATACGACAAATGACGGCTGAGTCAATAGCTTTGCTCATATTTCCTGCTAATCACAGTCAAGCTCCTCGAAGCCTTCCACCACGGATTTTACTCTAAGCCTGTCCGATCCACCAGCAGCAGGCGTCCTCCAAGCCGGATGCAGGGCACCAGCGATAAGTTTGGAGAGTCACAGTGTCATCCGTCCAAGCACCGCTTCTCACATTTCATTTCACGACGACGGCAACAAAGCTCAGCAAGTAAAATACACTATCTCCGCAGTCTTCCAGCGGTTTTTAACAATGCCGAGTACGGCGGCGATACGTTACAAACCTAAAACGTAATCTCCGTCCGACATCGTGCTGAGAACTTAACTGCAAAACGTAGCCCAAGCACCACCAAAAAACAAACGGCAAGAAAATTCACCACGCGCAACGATGGACCCCTGGCTGGACACTCCAGAGATCCCCGAAACAGAGTCCCAATCCCACTCGCTCGTCGGTCGAGAATATGAGAAATCGGAAAAACAGGGAGCCACGTCGGCGAGAAACCACAATGGCAGCCGGCGAGCAGGAGTGGAGGGTGGCGGACGGAGAGAGCGAGAGAACGAGAGCGAGGGAGGAAATTCAAACTGAAACCCAGAGAAAGAAACGGCTAGAAAGTGGGCCACCCTAACTCATCTAACTGCGGGTCTACAAGGGCCAGGGAGGACTGACCCCTCTATTGCCCCATCGGAAGGGTAAATGTAAAAACTGCCCCTATTTTGTGCCGCTTAAATTTTGTATTTCTTCACGTCTCTTAACTAATTCGGGGCCTCTAATTGCAAATACGAATTCAGAAATTGCAAATTTCATAAAAAGTGGCAAATAAAGAATTTCAGTGTTTTCTGCAAGGGTAAAACTTGGGGCGATACAGGGGTCAGTTCTCCCTGGCCATCTGCAAGAAGGACAACTGGACGATGGTTTTTTTTCATTTTTGTACTGAGTTGACTGAAATTTACAAAGTTTTATAAAATTGCCGATCAGTATCCAAAAAACAATTTAACCCCTAAAGTTTCATGACTATGTAATCACCAAAAAACATTTCTAATACAACTACCAAATTTTTGGAAAAAAACAATTTTTGACACATGTAACTGTAGGATCTTGTAGTATGATATTTTGAAAACATGTGGTAAAAATTTCAGAAAATTCTACCTTGTGGATCATAAGATATAAGCATTCAAAGTCTTGAAACCATTTTTTCAATCCTGCAAAAAAACAGGCAGCTGCACTTTGCAAGCTCACTTTTCAATGAAAAAATGCCAATAAAGGTGGTGCTTCTTTGAATTCAGTTTCCTAAACAAGTTGTCTACATGCTTGAAAACTTTCACATCATTTGGAATTGTACAACATATAGAAAAAAATAGTAAGTAGAAAGAAGCAGAAAATGATTCAAAATATTGAATTGTTAAAAATTTAATTATGGATTTTAAAAATGCCAATCCCAACGATTGTAATGTTGTAATAATCAATCTACATCCTAGGATTTTTTTTTTTCCAAAAATTTTGAAAATTGAGTTAAATAAACAACTTTAAAGGTTTTTTTAGAGTAGACAATCCATAACTGCTCGCAAACCAAAATCCCTCATAACTTTTGAC
This sequence comes from Neckera pumila, assembly GCA_963969595.1. Taxonomy (NCBI): domain Eukaryota; kingdom Viridiplantae; phylum Streptophyta; class Bryopsida; order Hypnales; family Neckeraceae; genus Neckera; species Neckera pumila. The sequence continues at coordinate 46,372,420 of OZ018409.1, read as the reverse complement.
TCATTGATTGAAATGGAATGACTCAAAGCTTTTTAAGTATATATAAATGTAGAGAACCAGTTTCAAAAAAATTCCCAGAAAAAATGATTTTTTCTGATCTGCCCAAACTGCCCAGTTATGAAAAAAAATAACATATTAGGTCACAACTTTTGACTTGTGTTTCAAAATGTCATGAAACTTCGTACACATGAAGATATTCCTTGCCCTCACCTTATATGAAAATTTCAGCCTCAAATATGGATATCTCTAATCACACGTACCTGCCCAAAATTTCTATACGGCCAAAAAACGCATGTTGGTCCTTTAGGGGTTAAATTTTGGTGGAATGTCTTCCCTTTTTATTTATGAAAATAAATGGGAATCCATTGCAAAGAGCAAAGGTCTTTAGTTCATTTTGAGGTTCAAGAGAGGTGGTGAGAGTTTTTCTAGAGTTCATTGTAGTAATCTTTGTGAAATTTGCAACCACTAGTACCTAGCATTGGAATCAGTAAAAGATGGAGATTTTTGACTTAAGTGATTGCTTTTAGTTATTAATGGCTCTCAAGTGGGCCTATTAACTAGGAGCGCCAAATTAAGCTTAGGTTTTTACATCTAAACTACTTCTAAATTTTAACCTTTAGATTTTTATTCTAAAGTCTAATCCCTAATTTTACCCTAGGTTTAAACTTCTAAACTACTCCAATGTTTTGACTTCTAATCCTAATTTCTAACTTTTCACTCTCTAATTTCTACTCTAATTTTTTACTAAAAATTAACTTTAATTTCTTGAATCTAGCCTTAATTTTGGTTTGTTGGTTCTTTTGGATGAAGTTTACTAAAGTTCATTTGTCTCCCGATCACTCAACTTGACTTAAGTATTGTAGTCAAATCAAAGTCAAATCCTAAGTGTAATATGTTTCCGGAAACCTCTATTCATAATCTTTGAACTTTGAATCTAAACTGCTAATAGTCACTTATTACTACTTGTTGATGTGGATTAAAGGTTAATTAAAAAAATTAAAGGATAATTAGGAAAAACCCACCAAAGATCAGCTTAATGACTTACATCATTGCTGTTGGTGTTAAAAATGGCCTCGTTTATGTATGCATCCTCGTGTTCCATTGTCATCTTTCATATATTTTCCAAGAAATGCCCACAACTTACAATTGGTTAGAGATTACAATTGCTTTTGATCTAATCACTAGAAGAAATCCGCGTTGGTCCAAATGAAAAATGTGGGCTAAAATTTGTTGAGAACCATGTTTTCAACGTAAAATTTTGGGATTCTAGTGTTGGAAACATGGATATCAACAAATTTCAGCCCACATTTTTTATTTAGACCAGCGCGGGCTTCTTCTAGTGAATTTTCTTCTTTCTCCCTTTTCTTTCTCTTTTCCTTCTCTTATTCTAGAACTATTCCATCAAATGCTTTGATGATGATCTCGCACTACCAACTTTGACAACTAAGAGGCATCAATGTGTCTTCTCCCCTCTTACAAAGTTCTTACGTTGTCATCTCCCAATCTTCCTCTAACAGCTACCGAGGCTCCTTTGCGATTTCTCCTATTCTATCTAGTCTATCTAAACTAGCAAACTATCATCTCTCTCTTACGTCACCCATATAGCCATCTTCTACTCTTATTCTCCTTATGTCTTTGAGTGTTTTGTGTAGGTTTTTTGGAAGGACAACTATCCTACGTGGAGCTTAGCTTGGGCTTGACCCCATCTTTCCTATTCTTTTTCTTTTCTCCCCAACTTTTCTTTCTCCTTTACTTCCAATGTTTCCCTCATTAATTTTAAGTTTTTAAAACAGGCCCGACTCCCCATTCAAGACTCTGGAGTTTCAAAATACTTTTAGAATTTTGAAGTTTTTGGCAACCCTATGGGTCCAACACCCCTAGAGCCCAATCCTCGTGGCCTAGCACCCCCCGCCCAATACCCTAGACTAGCAACCCAAGCTTAGCACCCCGGACCAATAGCCCATCCGAGCTGATCAGGAGACTTTCGAGCTGGCTTGGCTTGTTTTGTTTTGTTTTTTATCTGGAGGCTCCCTAAGAAATCTTGTCTTGTTTTCTTTTCTGATCTGGTTGGCTCCCCGAGTCAGTCTCATCTGTTTTCTTTTCTAATCTGGTCAGCTCTTTTGGGTTGGTCTTGTTTTCTTGTCTTTTTTGATTCGGCCAACTGATCTTGTCTTTTTTTTTTTGATTTGGCTAGCTCCTCAAGCTGGTCGCGTCTTGTTTTCTTTCCTGATCAACTAGTTGGGCCTCCAAGCTGGTCTCGTCTTGTTTTCTTTCTGACTTGGGTTGGCCTATGCCATGGGCTTGCCTTGTTTCGGTTGGGTACCAAACAAACTTAGAGTTGGATAAAGGATACCAAAACTTTAAATTTGGGTTAATAATGCTAAAACTCTAGATCTAGACTAGGTAATGTGCTAGTTCCTACTATCATACATTAGAGCAAAAACTGACCCTCCAAATGCCCTTCAGTTTTGCAAGCCAAAAAAATTAGACACTCTGTCCCGTGGTACTAAAGTTTGCCAAAAAATATTGCTATCTTGTATTAACTTCTAGGCAAAGACTACCATTGTAGGACCAGCCATGGTGTAGTTTAAGGGGTGATTGCAAGAAACACCTGTCCTATTTTACGTCATGCAATGCCTGCTAATTTGTTTTTTGGCTATAACTTTTGAGTTTTAGTTCCAAATGAATCAAGATTTGTAGGAAAGGTACTCATGATTGTTATACACCTTTGTTAATGTTTTCATAATTTTTAAAAATAATTTACTATCCAAAAATAGACCCCAATTGAATGTCACACTTTGCAATTTAGGGATTTTTAATACTATGGAGTACTTTTTTTTAATGATTTTGAACTTCAATTTGGATGAGATGGTCTTCTAATAGACTTCTAGCTTTCCAGAATAGGGATTTCAAAAAAAGTTAATTTTGTGTAGTGTAGAAGTCTACAAAGTGAGCTTCTTTCTGCTTGCATTTTGAAACACATAAAACATAATTTTGGTGGGTTTTTTGGTGAATGACCATCTCCATAGAGCTATTGCAAATGGCTAGTTTTGATTTTGTGTATTTACTTATTTTACTATTTTTCCTTAATTAAAACATGAAATAATGTATTTTCTTGTGATTTAGCACTTTTCAAGTTCTCTTATTTAGGCAATTTTCCTATGAAATTCCTTCTTTAGGAACCTTCATCTTAAAGGTGTATACATAAGTCATATTTTTTGAGTTTTTAAAATTATTTTTCTAGTTTTAAAGTACTCTCGAAAAAATCAGCCAAAAGCAATAAAGTTGACAGGTGTTTCTTGCAATCATCCTAAGCACAATTGAAATCCCTTTAACATTAGTTTGGCATGCTTTGAACTGACATGCACTTCTTTGTGGGTGAGTTTTATATTCATTTTGTGGTTTGACAAGAGCGTGTATACCACTGCTTAGGCAGCTTGCTGCAAGCAAAGAACATTTTGTATTCTCAAAAAATGAAGAATTCATGGAACATTGACATTTTGATAAATTCATCATACTATTTTTAAAATATTAGTTAAATTATCTAGAGGATCACAAATATTTTGGGATTTTAAATAGAAAACATAGAGAGTATAATCCAAAAATCTACCACATTGTCTCATAATGATCCGGCAAAAGTTAGGGACCTTGAATAGGTTAGGATTGGAAATAAGCTAGTAAGCCCAAACAAACGAATCCTAGTTTTTGATTTGTATGGACCTCCAATTTTTGTGATCAAAGAAAATGACATGTTCATTGTAATTGTAGCAAGATCAGGTTTGTTATCCTACAATGATTGTTAAATGCGATAGAAGTTTAGTGGTATACAAAGATTATATTAAATATTACATTGCTTAAGATGATCATTCTATCTAGAGGATAGATTGCATTTTTTATTAGGGAATTGGTTTAGCATTTTTAGTGCAGCCGTTCTATCTATATTTTCTCTTGATGATCCATGGATGTGTTGTTACAAATGTGAGTGTTATTGTGGCTAATATAATGACGTTAGTGCAGCTAGATTGCGAGAAGCACATTTGTCCAACTCCATTGAGCTTTCAAATATCCTTAAGAGCACGGGTGTGTCTGATATACTAATTGTCATTTCCAAGCACTATTCACCATTCATTTACAAATGACACGCGAACATTCATTTATAAGTGACATGCAAACATTCATTTACAAATGACATGCAAACATTCATTTATAAGTGACATGCAAACATTCATTTACAAGTGACATGCATGAATTCAATTGGAGCCTCAAGTCCCATGGTTGTTTGAACCTCATGCTTTAGGTGATTTAGTGGCCAATCAATACCAACCTTGAACTGGAGGGAGATCTGCAGGTTAGCGTCTACTACAATACACTGCAAGGCCACCATTTGAACTGGTTCATCCTGGTCAAGAGGAATCCACTGGCCAAATAGCCGTTTTCTTGTAAAATGGAAGTTCTTGTAAAGCGTTTGTCAAGCAATGTAGTATCTGCAAGTTGATTGCCACTACACATAATTTCATGACAATTTGCTAATTGAAAGTCCCACCTTAATATACTTGGAAATTGGTGGAGTAGACAAAGAAGACCAATGAATTCAGGCAATGAAGTTGGAGGGTACTTTGGTTACCTGAACACAATGCTAGCCATCAAAATTTTGCAGCAGATGATGTTGGCTCCCATTGTCACTTTCTAATTCCAGCCAACATCCATGAGGTCTGCAAAAACATTTTCTGCTAGATTTCGAAAAGAAAACAAAGACGAAGTCTTGATCCGGTTTGGGGGGGTGGCAAACAAATCCACAAAGACGCCCACTGGCATGAACCACTGAACATGCGAGCGTTGCAACCCCATGTTGGGCTTTATGGCATCCCAAAAATCTGCACGCATTTTAGTACGAAAGCATTTGGATGTGAACATATCAAGAAGAAGCCAACCTCTGGAGCTAAAACCCGATAGAGGAATCTCTTCAAGGCTACTGTAAAGTTGCGCGCCCACTAAAAACACGTAGACCCACTTACAGAAGAACACAAAAGCCTTAAGCAATTTGCGGTGTGATATATCGTGGTGAATGGCTTCCCCTAGGTCTGCAATTAAGTCCCACCACCACTCCTACAATAGATCCAGGATCGATCCAATTCTCATAGAAACAAGGATAGAGATCTGTCATTTCAAGGACAGAAACTACCATCAACAAATTGGCATAAATCACTTGAAGCATGAAGTCTAGATACTTGATTAACTTGGTGTTTGAACTAATGTATTCAATTGTTCACTCAAGTGACAATGTATGATGAAAACAAAAAAAAATAGGGCTTGAGCAACCAACTTCCTCATGTGGTTTTTCAATCTAATAGTTAGAAGTGCTAGTCTAAAAATAAAAAAGGCTATACAGTCCCACCTTAGTGCGATAATATGTGTATCAAACAAGCAAAGGTTGAGGCGACAAGTATAGCCACTGGCGAGGCCAGTTGATATCAATTGCCAAAGATATAAAGCCAATCAATGGGAAGTCTCAACATATAGTGTGGCCAAGAAGATATTACACAACTTGCAGGTCAGAAGGTAATTAAGATCACAGGAAATGGAATCATTCTCATATTCACTTGTGGTGAATCATTTAAGGCAACACCTCATATATGTTAAACAGTCCTCCTTGTTGTTGTATACTTGCACTTTACCAATACTGAGAACAAACGACATTAACAGAGAGGTACTTACAGTTACATCAAAGTCTCAGCTGTGCAACATTAGGGTCCAATCTCAAGTGGCGCGACTCATATGCGTGGCACTCGCGAACTCACAAAACAAGCTCTAGTGAATCAGTAGACACCTCAAACTCCTTAATTCGTGCCTTGTATAGTGATTGGGGATTGTCCTCCTCATAACGCGCATAGTCCCAGCCCCATGCAATTGCAATGTTTAGTTGCAGGGGGACCCACGTGTTGACCTCATATTTTGTAGGAATCCATCGCCCCTCTCTGTCCTGGGAGTTGTATAGGATGACAGATTCAACCTTGTTTCTTGGAGGCATCCTATAAACACATGAAACCAACACATGTAAGTGTATCAGAACTTGTATATGTGGCTTAAATAGCGTAGATAAATTCAATTGAAAACCAAAATGGCACATTTGGATAAAATCAAATGTATATTGTAGATGTTCTCAAGGTCATCAATTACTGAACAAGCAGAAAAAAAATAAACTTTTGCAAGAGGGTTTATACCACAATAAGACAACAAAACATGCATGACAGAACAGATCGACAATCAGAAGTGAGAATGAAGGCAGTGAGTTCATGGTACCTGATGAGCTCTTCATTCAACTCTTGCAAAATTTTAAAATTTTAAAATTTTAAAATTTTGCAAAACTCACAAGGCTCCGAGTACTACATGCGGATCAAAGAAAGCAGTGAGACTTAGGATTGTTGCAGCAGCTTATATGAGATTGGCAATGGGTTAGTTCTAGCAATCAAGCTACGACATCATTTTTGAGTACAATGGCCCCTACTGATTTACATAATCCGACCCATGGTATATTTTAGATTATAATACATTTCACTAAGTGGAATGGTCAGCCACTCCCTCCAAATCTATATGTGCATATCAAGAAGATGTTGTCCTTGAAATCTACATAAAGGTGGATGGAAATCCAGACATTGCAATCAGGATATCATAAATTGGGTTTAGGGTATCCCTGCCTACTTGGTGGTGGCTATAGTCTTGAGTGTGTGGGCTCTATTTTATAATTTTAAAAAAGAATCAATGTTGGAAATGCTCAAGGCAAGAGAACAGGAAAGGATCCATCATCACGTACATGAGTGTTGACACTAGTGTTGCTTGATTCCTCTATTTGTACCAATGCGGGATTTATTTATTCCTTTACTTATTGTCTGTAAATAAATATAAGGGAATTTAATGTAATTCTTACTTCCTTATTATCACAAGATCTGTAGGTCATAGTACAATGGATTCTTCCTATGATGAATGGAATATTTTTAAGACACTAATAGCTATTGATTGTGTACTTAGAGGCAAATTAGGATAGATTTGAAGGATATCTATGCCCAACAACAAATAATAGTCCTTTTTCTTGTTGTAAACAAAAATTATAGAGTAGATGTGGATATCATTTGTAGAACAGAGTCTTAGCTGAAACAATCCACTTTCTAAAAAATCTATACGATGAAAATTGATGGAAAGCTAAATTTTGAATTGAGAGGGATGAGAAGCTAAATTTTGCTAGACAAAATTACTATAAATGATATGATGCTTGAAGGTATAGGATACAGGCTCCCCTATTCAATAATTGACAAGGAAAATTGGCATAATTCTTCCACTTCAAAACCACAGCAACAAGAAATAGACCTAATAACAACTTATCGAGAATAAATTTAGCTGGTAGACTTACAAACTCTCTCTTCCATGCTTGAAACTTCTATAAATTAGCTGGCTGCAAATCTAAGCTCATAGCTTTGCTCTTCACGACAGATTCAATTAATTACAGTGTGGAGGCCACCTGAGAGAATTTCAAAATCTGTCCAAATGTCCAACTTATTTAGAAGTCAAAAGAGGTTCAAGTGGCAGAAAGAAGCTCCTATCCAAAAATCAATACATGGATTGAGTATTGACTTTGACATAAATCATTGCTAAGTGACAACTAAAATGAAGGTTTAAAGTTACAAGGACTGATAAATGTAAAAAGAATCCAATTTTGTTTTCAACAAGAAAATATTGAGGTTTTAGACCCCAAAGAAGTCATTATGTGGCAAGATAAATAACATTTTGCTGCACCTTTGTTATTGATACCCGTAAACTTACAATGACCACACATACAAAATAACAACAATGCATTGCAAGAAGTTGTCACTACATACCCTATAGATTGACCACGTATAATACATTAGGGTTTTCCAAAGTTCAGTGTCACACATGATGTGCAAAGGACCAACAACACTTAGTACAAAATGCAGAGAATGTCACTCTCACTAGCATTGTGAATTTATTAACAACCAAAAACGGTAGCATAACAAAACAAGCCAGAGAACTCACCACATAGTCCATCCATGAGTCTTTGGCAAATTATAAGGGGACAAGGTGACAAAAATCAAGCCGCATGTTTCATGTCTAGGATACCTCAGTTTCAGGTGCACCGACTATATTATGTGCTAACCGACTACAATATCTACAAAGGTACTTTGTAGAGTGTATTTACACTAGACTTGCCACAAACCAAACTATGCCACCTAGCAGTTTCAAAAAGCAAACAAGTCAATTGCTAGTACATATATTTCAGATGATGATGTTTATGTTTTCAACACTGCCTATCAAAGAAGGGGCATGTACAGCAATGCTAGTATTGGGTTTCCTTGCTTGAAACAAACTAAGACTTTTTGTGAAATGGAACTATTGGATTGATAGGCATATAGCCCAACTCTTGAAGGCTGCTACAAATCGCAATGTTACCAGTTAGCTCAGTATATCCTCTATCATACACTTGGAAACCTACATCACTAGTAAATGCTAACCGGATGCTCACGTTGATACCCGCATAAGGTGTTTGTTGTTTATTATTCTCCACCAAGGTTGACAAAGCCTTTTGCGCTGCATAATCCAAATTGGTTAGACTTGCTTCTTTAAGCGTGGTTCTCTTAGCCATTGATGTCTATTGTTCCATAGTCACTTCAACTGGACATTGTAAAGACTCTCCGTTGTCCCCATCATTTGTGTCTAGGCACATTACTAAGTCTTAGAAAGAGCCATTCTTAGATGAACAAAGAACCAAGGCACCCTTCACCCATTGATAGCAAATATAGCACAACAATAATGCAATTTCAGATTATGCATCCCAAAACTGCAAATGGGAATAATAAGACATACAAGTAGGAGCTGGATGGTGTACCTGTCAAAAACTGAGAGTTCTCCATGAGGATTGCTATGAGAGAGATCTTTGCCTTCATCTTTTCCGACAATTCATAACCCCATTGGACAAGCATGCCCCCATCAAACTCTGAACTACATTGTGGACAACTGAGCTCATCCTCTTGCAGTAAACCAGCAAATCAAGTTGAATGGAACACGCATCTACAACAAGCAGAGATAGAAGAACAAGATACAAAGCCAAAGTTGTAGTCACCACACAATTGCGACTGAAGATGCAACATTCCTAGAATGGAATGTTGTATACGCCACTTTGGGAAGGCTTGTTTTGGTTGCAGAGGCAAATTTTCGAGGCGAATCATGCTCAACTCATCCTTGGCCAATAAGAGGCTGTCCATTACTTCCTTCAAACCTTAATCCACTCTAGGTAAAACTTCATTTGTGGCCTTCTTTTACTCCAACCCAGTGGCTTGTTGTTTATCACTATGGTCCTTCATTTTGCAGAGCAAAGTTTGAGCCAAGTCCTTTCCATCTGCTTCTACAAACCTTCCTTGCTGCTTCAAAAGTTTAGAGGTAGACATTGCTGCCCCCACTCTTCAGCCAACAACTCTTCTTCAGCACATAGGGCTTCAAATGCAACCTTCAATTTTGCAATGCGCAAAGTAGCCTTTGTGTGAGCCTTGTAAATTGACAAGTGCTTCTCAGAGCAAGAATTCGTCTCCGCCACCGCTGCCAATTTGGTGTTGGTATTGGTGGCAAAGCAATTGTCTTTAGAACACTAAGCATACTTTTTGATGAGAGCACAAATGGCCAATGGTCCCAAATGGCCAATGGTCCAAGCTTCTTTGGATTTTGTTGTGATCTCTCCACTTGTGCCTGCCTACGTTTTGCAGCCTTTGATGCCCAATTTAAATCCTATTTGTATACAAAGCAAGCACTTAAGAATTTCATTGAAAATGACTCGTTGTCTGGACGTCTCATATATACGCGTGAAAAGTGCCCTACAAATAAAGATGCTTGTTGTGGGTCTTCGCAATTGGTAGTTGGAAATCGAAGCTTGTCCCAAGTGGCTAGCTTCTAATTTCAAAAGACCTCCTCTTCAATGGCGTTTGTCTCTGCTAAAGCTCTATCAACCTTGCATCCCGAATTGCAGAGTCCAACCATGCTCAAGAAGAATTCCTTAGAGTAGCAGGCATCTTGTCCCCGCAACATTGGCTCCACTATATACGTCTGGTCGCACATCGACCTTGGACTTCCCAATAGAAGAATTGGCTTCCAGAATTCATGCTCATCCATTGGCTCCTCCTCTACAAGAAATAAGTCACGACTTTCAATGAGATTGTTGGCGCCACCTTCCCCTACACCACAGGTCCATCATTGTCCAACAGCAGGGCGGCAATGCTTCCCCTGGTTTGAAAGCACATAGCCTTGTTCTTTATCAGAATTTTAAAAGTAGCAATTTCAACTTCTACCCCTTACAAAAGCACACAAATGTCCAAAAAAACTACAATGAACTTGCCTTATTGTTGTGGGCCCTCATTGATTCAATTGATTCTTATTTTCATTTGGTAGATGCCACTCACTCGCACACAATTGGAAAAAGAGCATAGGCGCACTCACAAGCCAGCTGGCAATTAGAACTGATAGTCACTAAGCTTTCTACTTTCAAAACCAAAGAAATGTGTTGGTAAATTGTTGAGAAGTTGATTTACAGATTGAGCTACCAGAAAAACTCCCTAAACAGACTGGCTAATAGACTATTGAACAATAAGACTTCTTGCTGAATTTGAGACCGCACTGACGCCCCTGCCATGGCTTCAGATGCCTTCGTCTCCCATGAGGCTCAAGACATTCAGTGATAGGTTTGGGGAAGAGACTTATGGCTAGGGCAGCCCTGGTGAAAGCCACAAATCTGGAACAAGGACTGGCACCAAGCTTGGAATTAGGTTCGGAGTTAGGTGGAAGCTAGGCTTGGACTCTTGGATGTAATGAGCCCCCCATTTTGAAATCTTAGATGTGATGGATTGAAGGTTGGTCTATTAAAATTGCTTAAATGTAATGACACTTTTGATTTTGAAATCGTAGATGTGATGGTCAGAGACTTGGACTCTTAAATTAGGCATTGAACTAGGCTTAAAAGTAATGAATTAGGCATGAACTAGGCTTAACCGTGGACTTTTAAATTAAGGCCTCTTTCAATTTGAACAATTGTACGATACTTCTTTTAAGTGTGCTTTATCACAAACAAGAAGAAATCTAGAGGTACACAATTCAAAAGACGCATTATGCCTTTGTGCTAGGGAGGCTTGGGGTTTATATTGAATTCTAATTCTATGCCAATCTCAATTAACCCCTAAGGGACAGAACACCGTTTTTTGGCAACATAGCAATTTTGGGCAACTCACTATAGACGGAGTTTTTTGTTTTTCTCTTTGAAAATTTCACAAAACATGCGCCCAGAAAGTAGCTTTAAGGTCCAACAATTTTCATAACTTTTGACTACATGATTAAAAAGTTATTGCGTAATATGTGATTTTTGTTACTCGGTGGGCAGCCCGGACAGCTCAAAAAAATTCTTTAAAAATCACTTTTTTGAAAAAAAAAAGTTGGAAGTGGTCCTAGAGAAATATTTAAGAGTAGAAAAGTTTGAATTACTCCTTTTTATTTAATGAGGTGAGAATTATTAGGAATTCCAGTTTGTGGATAGGTTTGGCTCCATGCATACTTGACAAAGTAGTCTAATCTTTTATTCAAATATCAAAGTGGAACAATCTATGAAATATCAAAGTGGAACAATCAAAAACTCTAATTATCAAGAAATTGTTAGTAGGCCTTAAGGGATTAATAGCATTCCAAATTCAATAGAGGCAGTTGTCAAAAAATATCACAAACAAAAAGGATCCTTCTTTTATAAGCACCTTAGGCAGCTACCTTGGCAATGATGGATTAACCCCTTTTAGTTAATCACTAATCAGTATTGTAATTCTGAGGCAACACTTGAAGTCCTGGAATTGAATCAAATTTCCTCAAATGATATTAGCAGCATAAAATCCACGTCTATTTAAACCTTCAGTAGTAGTTTTGCATTAGTTTAGGATTCAATAGGGCTTTTAGGGTTTACGGTTTGCCTCTCTACTTGTGTCAAAGAAGCTAGTGTGGCATAGTGCAAGGCAACATATACTGAAAAAAGATGCTAGATGGTTTACTTTCCTGAAGGCACAAAGCCTCTTGTATTGTACTTAGAACATTGACCTTTCCTGAGACTGGAAGTCAGTTAACTTAGGTTATGTAAGGTATCCAAGTACTTCTGAATGAGTCATTTTCAATGTTGAGTTACTTCTAAGGTATCTATGTGTCCATGCCCTATTAACCAATTACATTGTTTCCCACCGCCAAGTCACCTGTACCCGCTTCTTTGAAAAGCCAATCAGTCTCTTCCATGATAAATGCTCAGCAGTAAAACAGGCATTTTAAATCACATGGGGCCAACTTACCCCAGCAATTGAATCAATATTGGTACTTTCTAGGCATTAAAAGATAAAAAATTTATTAACGCACCCAATGAAAACATTGTCCACTCTTGTATGTCATTTCTTCTCAATTGATTTGTGGTTGTCCTTGCCATGTAGCCAAATATTTTGCCTAAATTTGGTTTCAGTGCCCAATTCTATGATGGAACAGCCAGGATACCACATGTGCTAATCTCATTGTCTAAAAATGGAATAATTTATACTTAAATAATAAGTAGCCAATTGAATAGTTTACAAACCTTCTACATAAATTTCTTGTGCCCTGTTACTGAGCTCAATTTCCTACCTTCCTCTGGATCACCATAGTTTCTCTGTCATCTAGTTGCTACTTGTGTTTAAACTAGTAATTACCTAGACATGATTGCATGAATATTGTTGGATGGTAGTAGGTGTTGATCCAACAGTTAAACTTGTTGAATTGAGAGTTATGAATAGCATACTACTATATGAAACAATTGTTAAACTTTGTTGAATTGAAAATTACGATTAATATGCTAGTGCAATCTGATGGTAAACTTTGCTGTGAGTTGGCCCATGCAAGAGGAGAACAAGGCCCCAATTGCCAAAGGAACATGGGAACTTGCACCCCTTCCTTCCAAGAGATCAAGTGTGGGTTGCAAGTATTGAGATTGCAAAAGTATTGTATAGAAAAAGGCATTACTTAGATGGTAAGAAGATACAAAGACTCATGAGTGGGCTGATCTTATACTAGAAGCCTTTCACTAGTTATCCACAAACCATGTGGGATAACTAAACACTATGGGCTGCCTTTGACTATGAGCAATACCCAAGGGACTCTAAGTCTAACTAAGTGACTAATGCTACTCTTAGTGCTGAATGCACAAGGTCTACACTAATATGTACATGTTCTTCAATACTCCCACTTTGAGAGTGGTCAAAGGCTCCAAGGCCCATCTTCTCAATCACGTTGTGGTGTTGTGGCTTCCCAAAGGCCTTGGTCAGCACATCAGCAACCATAGCTTGAGTAGGCACATACTTGAGCTCAATCACCTCATCCTCCACGCGTTTGCAAATGAAATGGTGTTGCACATCAATGTGCTTCGTCCGAGAGTGGTGGGTGGGATTCTTGGCCAAAGCAATGGCCCCTTGGTTGTCACACAAGATTTGTGTGCTCCCCTCTTGGACAAGGCCAATATCAGCCAAGAGTTGCCTTAGCCAAATGGCCTCTTTGGTGCACTAACTCATGGCCATGTACTCTGCCTCCGTTGTAGAAAGAGCTATGGTGGGCTGCCTCTTGAATTCCATGTAATAGCACCCATTCCAAGCATAAACACGTAGCCGATGGTGGATTTCCTATCCCCTTCATCACCGGCCCAATCCGCATCACAAAAGGCGTGCAAAGTCATAAAGACACCTCCAAGTTGCAACTTCAGCCCAAGTGTGCCTTGAAGGTACCTCATCACCCTCTTGACCGCTGCCTAATGCTTGAGGCCATACTTGGACATGTGTTGACTCACAACACTCTCCGAAAATGCCAAATCAGGCCTTGTGGCTACCATGGCATACATCAAACAACCCACTCTTGCCTTGTAAGGCACACCTTGCATTTCAGCCCTCACCTCTTCAAACTCTTCATCGGTGAGCTTGGGCAACTTCTCATGAGTGTCAAGTGGTGTACCTATGGCTTTGCACTCCTCCATGTTGAACCGCTTCAGAATTTCATCAAGGTACTTGCGTTGGCTGATGGTGATGGTGCGGGCAGCCCTATCCCTCTTGAACTCCACTCCAAGGCAATAGCTCAACTCTCTAAGATCCATCATCTCGTCCTCCATCTTGAGCATAGTCTTCACTTCAAGCATCTTGGTCATGTTACTTGCAAGGAGGATGACATCATCCACATACAAGATCACAATCACCAAATGCTCACGACTTTGCCTTCCAAGTCTCAAAACGCCCAAACAACCCACTCTTGTACTTCAGCATATACACCCAAATCTTGCGAGAGAAATCATCAATGAAGGTCAAAAAATGCCTGGCTCCTCCTCTTGTTGTGGTCTTCATCGGCCCGCACACATCCAAATGTACAAGCTCAAATGGCTTGGTGGCCTAAGTTGCCATAATGGTAATGAATATTTTTAGTTTGTTGTAAAGAAATATGTATGCACATCTTCACTTCAATAAGTGTCTCCAAAAAAGCTTTTACAATTTCCTTTAGAGAGGTTTCAATAGAGGCGTGACAATGTGTTTATTTTCAAAAAATATCTTTTCAATGTAATTAGATTTTCAAAAAGGAATTGTACTATCATGCTCACATGTATGAAATTAGTTGTAGAGTGAAAGGAAAGTGCAAAAATCTAATTACTCCCTCGGACTTCACAAACAATATTATTTTATTCCTAAGAATAATCACCAAATAAATATTGAAAGAACAAGTTCTTTGGTGTAGACGAATAATATTGTTTTTGAAGGAGATTCTTTAGGGCCCACACGTCTTGTTCTTTAATCCTATGTACAGTCTTACTAGGTGAAGTCCATTGTACACCTCGTATCTCCAATTACTTTCTAGGGCTAACAAATGATACTCAACTTTATTTCTTTGACTTGATGATGGAAAGAAAAGACCTACTGTCAATTGTGGGTAAGTTTATACAAGTTGGACTTTGAAAATTTCAAAGATAATCATAATACTTCTTAAAACTTTTAAGACCAAAAAAAAGTATATTGAGAATTGTTGCTCTTATTAAAGGAGGCAGATGTTGAAAAACATGTACATTTTAGTGTAGACCATGTCCATTTAGCCCTAGGAGTAGCATTAGTCACTTAGTTAGACTTAGAGTCCCTTGGGTATTGCTCATAGTCAAAGGCAGCTCATAGTGGTTCGTTATTCCACATGGTTTGTGGATAACTAGTGAAAGGCTTCTTCAACTTGCACTTGAGATGCTCTTGGCCTTCCTTCAACTTGCATTTGAGATGCTCTTGGCCTTTGGTAATGACAGCCTTGTAGAGAGGACTTGTGGGAGTTGGTTTATGGGAGTGAGGAGCCTCCAAGTGGAGATGCGGATCCGAAGACCAAGAAGGCCTTTGAGAGGAAGGAGAAGAAGGCCTTTGCTCTCATTGCCATCAACCTTGTGGACTGCCAAATTGCTCACATTCGACATTGCAAGGGACCAGCTCAAGCATGGACCATCCTTTGCAACATCCACGAGACCAAGAGCCTCTCCAACATCCTCTTTCTTTGGCGCAAATTCTTCACTAGCAAGATGCAAGAGGAGGACGACATGTTGGATCACGTCAACAAGATCAAGGCTCTTGCGGATGAGTTGGCTTGCTTGGAGGCGCTCGTGACGGATGGAGATGTAGTGATGACCTTGTTGGAGAGCTTGCCCCCATCTTATGAGTTTCTCATCATCACATTGGAGATAAGGCCCACCAAGGAGCTCACCATGGAGTTTGTGACCGCCCGCTTGATGCATGACCAAGATGACCAAGCGCAAGGAGAATGAGTCCCAAGGAGAGGGATTAGCCCTTGTCTCATGATTTGGCAAAGGATGCAACACCAAGGAGTTCAAGGAGACAAGGACGTGCTTCAACTGTGGCAAATCGGGCCACATTGCTAAGCATTGTAGGAACAGCCAAGCCAAAGACAAGGAGAGTGCACACCAAGCTTCCAAAGAGGAGGAAGAGGACGGGTTTGCCTTTGCCACCCATGGAGGAGGGGAGAAGGCCAACATGTTTATTTGGATTATGGACATGAGGGCCATGCAGCATATGACCAGCCATCGAGATGCCTTCCACACCTATCAGCCCATTTCCGGGAAGAAGATTTACATGGGAGGCAATGGCATGGTAGAGGCCCTTGGCATGGAGGAGACCCTTGTGGACGTGCATGTTAAGAGAGAAACCAAGAGGATCCAAATCCGGGAGGTACTCCATGTGCCCAAGTTGCATGCCAACTTGCTTTGGGTGACCAAATTGTCTTTAGGAGGTTTGAAAGTGCAATTCAACACAGTGGGGGGTATTGTGAGGGCACCAAGTGGAGTTGTGATTGCATCAGCCGCTCATGAAGGCAACTTGTACAACCTCCATTTCACCAAGGTGAATGGCACTTCCCTGGCTTGTGTTGCCCAAGGATCAGCCCAGGAATGTTGAAGAACATGTACATATTAGTGTAGACCATGTACATTCAGCCCTAGGAGTAGCATTAGACACTTAGTTAGTGTTAGAGTTCATTGGGTATTGCTCATAGTCAAAGGCAGCCCATAGTGTTTAGTTATCCCACATGGTTTGTGGTCTTGAGAGGAGGTGGTGCACTTGTGAGGAGTGTTTGGTCGTTCTTAGGGCTTTGGAGAATCTTGGAAGGTCCTTGTAAGGGCTGATGGGTGCCATTTCAGCCTAATTGGCTTCCAAGGGATTGTTTGGAGGCTGAATTGAGTTTGTCAACTGTCCAAGACACTTGGGGTGCTGCCAACAAGTGGGAGGTGCTTCACCATGGCATCAAGTGGAGGAGAAGGCGTGCGCATCATTGACAAGTTCAATGGGGAGAACTTTGGCATGTGGAAGTTCAAGATGGAGATGATCCTTGCGGAGAAGGACTTGTGGGAGGTGGTGGATGGGAGTGAGGAGCCTCCAAGTGAAGATGCGGATCCCAAGACCAAGAAGGCCTTTGAGAGGAAGGAGAAGAAGGCCTTTGCTCTCATTGCCATCAACCTTGAGGACCGCCAAATTGTATTGAGATTACAATGTAGTGAATGCAAAAAAGGCTTTACTTAGATGGTAGGAAGATACAAACACCCATGAGTGGGCTGATCTTATACTAGAAGCCTTTCATAGTTATCCACAAACCATGTGGGATAACTAAACACAATGGGCTGCCTTTGACTATGAGCAATACCCAATGAACTCTAAGACTAGCTAAGTGTCTAATGCTACTCCTAGGGCTGAATGTATATGGTCTACACTAGTATGTACATGTTCTTCAACACTCCCACTTTGAGAGTGGTCAAAGGCTCCAAGGCCCATCTTTGCAATCAAGGTGTGGTGTTGTGGCTTCCCAAGGGCCTTGGTCAGCACATCAGCAACCATAGCTTGAGTAGGCACATACTTGAGCTCAATTACCTCATCCTCCACTCGTTCACGAATGAAATGGTGTTGCACATCAATGTGCTTCGTCCAAGAGTGGTGGGTGGGATTCTTGGCCAAAGCAATGGCCCCTTGGTTGTCACACAAGATCTGTGTGTTCCCCTTCTTGGACAAGGCCAACATCAGCCAAGAGTTGCCTTAGCCAAATGGCCTCCTTCGAGCATTGGCTCATGGCCATGTACTCCGCCTCCGTTGTAGAAAGAGCTATGGTGGGCTGCCTCTTGGAATTCCATGTAATGGCACCCAATCCAAGCATAAACACGTAGCCGGTGGTGGATCTCCTATCCCCTTCATCACCGGCCCAATCCGCATCACAAAAGCCATGCAAGGTCACATGGGCACCTCCAAGTTGCAACTTCAGCCCAAGTGTGCCTTGAAGGTACCTCATCACCCTCTTGACCGCTGCCCAATGCTTGGGGCCATACTTGGACATGTGTTGACTCACAACACTCACCGGAAATGCCAAATCAGGCCTTGTGGCTACCATGGCATACATCAAACAACCCATCGCTGCCTTGTAAGGCACACCTTGCATTTCAGCCCTCACCTCTTCAAACTCTTCATCAGTGAGCTTGGGCAACTTCTCATGAGTGTCAAGTGGTGTACCTATGGCTTTGCACTCCTCCATGTTGAAGCGCTTGAGAATCTCTTCAAGATACTTGCGTTGGCTCATGGTGATGGTGCGGGCAGCCCTATCCCTCTTGAACTCCACTCCAAGGCAATAGCTCAACTCTCCAAGATCCGTCATCTCGTCCTCCATCTTGAGCATAGTCTTCACTTCAAGCATCTTGGTCATACTACTTGCAAGGATGATGAGATCATCCACATATAAGATCACAATCACCAAATGCTCACAACTTGGCATGATGTACAAAGAGTGATCCGCATGGCCTCTTTGGAAGCCCTTCCTTGCAAACATGGCATCAATATCTCGATACCATGCTCTCCCCGATTGCTTCAACCCGGGAGTGCCTTCTTCAACTTGCACTTGAGATGCTCTTGGCCTTCCTCCACAAAGCCTTGGGGCTGATCCATGTAGATGACCTCCTCCAACTTGGGGTTGAGAAACGCCGTCTTCACATCCATTTGGTGCATCTCTAAGTCCATGGCTGCCCCAATTGTCACAACGCACCGAATGGTGCTAAACTTGGCAACGGGGGCATATGTCTCATTGAAGTCCACACCTTCCACTTGAGAAAACCCCCTAGCAACCGACCTTGCTTTGTACCTCACAATGTGACCCAAAGCATCCCTTTTGGTGGAGAACACCCACTTACAACCCACACTTGATCTCTTGGGAGGAAGGGGTGCAAGCTCCCATGTCCCTTTGGCAATGAGGGCCTTGTACTCCTCTTGCATGGCCAACTCCCACTTGCTTGCATCTTCGCAACGCAACACCTCTCCAAGTGTGGATGGATCTCCAAGGAAAGTCACATTGGCTTGTTCTTCATGTTGTGGAGGAAGAATGTGATTCAACCACCAATCTCCAAGCGGCTTGCGGGTCCTTGTGGGATAACGGGGCTCCTCCGTGGACTCATCTTGCTCTTCCAAGGGCTGATCATGCTCTTGCTGACCAAGGCCCTTTGGAAGCCACAACACCACACCTTGATTGCAAAGATGGGCCTTGGAGCCTTTGACCACTCTCAAAGTGGGAGTGTTGAAGAACATGTACATATTAGTATAGACCATGTACATTCAGCCCTAGGAGTAGCATTAGACACTTAGTTAGTGTTAGAGTTCATTGGGTATTGCTCATAGTTAAAGGCAGCCCATAGTGTTTAGTTATCCCACATGGTTTGTGGATAACTATGAAAGGCTTCTAGTATATGATCAGCCCACTCATGGGTGTTTGTATCTTTCTACCATCTAAGTAAAGCCTTTCTTCCATTCACTGCATTGTAATCTCAAGAATATTCTCCTCCACTTCATGCCATGTTGAAGCACCTCCCATTTGTTGGCAGCACCCTCAGTGTCTTCGAGAGTTGACAAACTCAATTCAGCCTCCAAACAATCCCTTGGAAGCCAATTGGATTGAAGTAGCACCAATCAGCCCTTACAAGGACCTTCCAAGATTCTCCAAAGCCCTAAGAACGACCAAACACTCCTCAGAAGAGCACCACCTCCTCTCAAGACCAATTCAGATGCTAATGAAGCTCAAAGCCACCACATAGACATCATGGGCTAGTGCTACTTCAAATCAATAAACAAACTCACAATGCTCCTCACATTAGGGTACTCCACCCTACAAGGAGCTCAAGACTTGCAATCAGCCCTAGATGGAAGCTACTACTCACAATGAGCACCTCAAGGATAACAATTAACCTCCAACACCCCGAGTTGGATCACCAAGTCAGCAAAGAACCCTAATTAGCTCTCAGTTACTCCACAAAGCTCATAAGGGCACAAATCAGCCCTCTCTCACTCACAAGGACACAAATCAGCCTTCTTGGAAAAAATCCACAAATTTGCCTCCCTCACTCACAAGGGCACAAATCAGCCCTCTAAGGTTCACAATGTCCACTAATTTGCCTCACTCACTCACAAAGGCATAAATCAGCCCTCAACGGCTCCCAATGTACACTTCTAAGCACAAACTCAAATATGGAGCATGCAACCAGCCCTATCTAGGTCTGATTACTACCATGAGCAACCTCTCACCAAAATGTACTCAAAAGCTCACAAAGCAGCCAACAAAAGCCCCAAAAGAATTTTTTTTTAAATGCACTTCAAAAGCATTCTTTTGGAAAAATGACTCACACCATATGGTTTGTAGGTGACAAAGTGACAAATGGCTGGTTGCTCCTCCAAGCTCCAAAATCTCCTCCAAATGATTCGAATTTCTCCCTCAAGCGCAACTCCAAGTGCGTAGGCCCATAACCTCTTGAGATTACAATGTAGTGAATGGAAGGAAGGCTTTACTTAGATGGTAGGAAGATACAAAGACCCATGAGTGGGCTAATCTTATACTAGAAGCCTTTCACTAGTTATCCACAAACCATGTGGAATAACTAACCACTATGGGCTGCCTTTGACTATGAGCAATACCCAAGGGACTCTAAGTTTAATTAAGTGACTAATGTTACTCCTAGGGCTGAATGTACATGGTCTACACTAATATATACATGTTCTTCAACAGATGCAAAGGGCTTATCTGCACTTCGATTCCACTCGTACATAAAGTCAACTATTTGAGTTGTCTTCTTTTTGTGGCTTATACAGAGAGACAGGGAGCAGTACATAGATTGTGCCATGGTCGCTGTAGAGCAGTTGTGCCATGTGGCACGACCCTGACGATGCTTTTCATTTCTCAGGAACAAGATTGATGTATTCAGAAATACCTGAACTCTCTTTGCCTTCATGAACTCCATGATAATGAATGTTGAGCATTTTGTTTGAATTCAGTGTACTTGGAAGTCATGCATGCTGTTGTCTTACATGAATACAACGCTGCTGTTAATTGCAATGGCATGTGATTATTACCTTAGGGCGAAGTTCATCTGTTGTTGGCAAGTTCACTCAGATAGGTAATTCAAATAGTATATGTGTTGTGTGTTGTTTATGGAGGAAGCTGTCTGTCCGCATTTTCAGTGCCCTCTACAAAGTGGAATATAGACCGACTCTTGTTTGATTGGGCTGAAAAATGCAGCTTCTTTTGTCAAATGCGTCAATATAGCAAACATCACTAAGAAATGACTACCACTTAAGAACCCCTGAATTGGATTTGCAATGTATTATAATATTGGAACTCCGATATGACTCGAAAGCGACTCAGACCTGACTTATGCCAGAGTGCACAGCACCTGGGAGAAGTGCACCCATATCTCAGAAATGACTGCAGGTTTCCTGATCTCCCATAACATGTCAACATAATGACATTATGAAATATCGATTTGAAAATGACTTCGGAATGACTCATGATGTGGCAGTCCACGTCAGATTCACCCCCAACTTCTGAATGACTGAAGAATGACTAGCCACGTGGATGTCCACGTTGGATGTT
Source organism: Neckera pumila (assembly GCA_963969595.1). Taxonomy (NCBI): domain Eukaryota; kingdom Viridiplantae; phylum Streptophyta; class Bryopsida; order Hypnales; family Neckeraceae; genus Neckera; species Neckera pumila. Next base: position 46,350,916 of record OZ018409.1, on the reverse strand, counting down.
TCACCAGGCCCGCTTTCCACATGGCAGCTCTACAGCCATTTCATTAAGTCCAACTTTCTTTACCACTTTACCCACTTTTTTTTTCATCCAATTCTACATCCAAAGTAGAAATGGATGGTGATAATAAACCTCTAGTCATTTACGTAAACAACTCGACCAAATGACTTTAGGACCCTCTAGTCATTTTTTAGTGAAAGTGACCAAAACAACTCATTTGCAGTCATTTATGCAAGTCATTCTTTCCATCAATTTCTTGTAGCATTAGATGATATTTGGGGGTCTTGGAGGGCCGTTTCAAGCCTATTCCCTGATCTGCCCAAATCCAGTGAACGCCGGTACGGGTGTGTCAGAAATTTTTTTTCAAAAAAAAAAAAAAAAAAAAAAAAAATTCTTACCAAAATATCATTTTAAGCAAATTTTTTTTTTTTTTTTTTTTTTTTTTTTCAAAAAGTGACGTGGCAGTCGCTCGACCACGTCAGCCTACTGCTACTGCGTTCCCAGACTGCGGAAACGCAGCATGCAGCAGATGAACTCACAGCCTTCTAAGACCCCGAATCTCATGTAATGTGTAATATTTTGAGCAATCAATTGTCACCATGATTTTTCCAAGTTATGAAGTGACGGCATAACAATCTGTAATTTTGGATTTTGTATGGTTTAAACATGGATATGTGAACTTTAAGAAAGATTCTAGGAGGGGCCTTTGACAATGGTGGCTGATGTGTATGTTAGCAGGCACAAGAAATGGTTGGTTCAAATTAGACGATGTTTTTGGAGGTGACGGTGCGAAGAAGCTGCCTCTCATGTTTCGAAGGGTTAGTAAATAAACATGTGCGCTTGCTTTCAATTGTTAAGTATGAAGGGAGTGAGTACTCACTTTGAAGAGGAGGATGTGTGAATAACGAAGGGGATGGATTTCACTGGGGAGACGGTGGTCTTAGAGGTAACATTATAGTGCAACCGTAGTTTTCAAATTTTTTAATGTATAATGTAGGTGAAGGGACCTATTAAATAGGCTAGACAACCTTGGAGTTTTTGTATAGGGTCACGCATCAAGTGCATTATGTGGACAAAGAAATAGACTGCATGGAACAAGTTGCACCTTCTTCTGAACCCTAGAGCTGGCAATTCTTTGTGAGTGTCATTTGAAATTTGGGATAGTGTATATAGTATGTACATAGTTGTTGCAGATGTGGATATGTGGTGGCAACCATGCTGAATGAGCTTTAATGTTTTTAGTTAGTAGAATTAGAAAGTAATAATCACCCCAATGCTGAAGTGGCTATTGTAAACTCGGAACCCCGAGCCAAATTAGAATATATTTTTGTCAATTGCCCAATGACTAGCCTGTGAATTCGCCGAATTCCATCACAATTGGCCAGAGTTAATGAATAAAAAACATTGAGTAAATTGGTTATGTGAACAGTATATGACGTTTACACCATGACCAATCACGGTGCAAGTGGGGAGCCCAAATATAACTAGACCGTGTAGACGTGTCAAGAATAAAATACAACAAAGAAAATTCTAAAATTAGGGTGCCTATGAGGTGAGGACATGTGGTTGTCATTCACCGTCTTTACCTGTTTTAATTTACATCCTAAAACCGCATTTGTCGCTTGTGAACTTAATTAATGGAGTGGCAAATCTGCCCTCTTTTTTGGCAGTCGCTTTTGTCTACAGTGGACAGTAAGTATCTGTTGTGGAAAGCTATGTCAGGTTGAAAAAAGACTCGCCTAAGTAATAGTGAATCCAAGCTGGAATGGTAAATGGAAGGCGTGGCTAGACCGATTTACACCGAAGCTAACGTGGAAGAATCAACACAACTGTACTATATAACGTTTGCACCAAGATGTCCCAAGCAACCGTTTTAAACAACACAAATATGCAAAATCTGTGCTATTCTGGACACTAATTTCTCTGGTAGTGCATGTTGGTTCTTTAGGGGTTAAGTACCCTACTCTAGCTACTCAAAACCAATTTTCAAAGAAGTGATATGAATTGCATCAATGACTTGTGATTCAATGAGGGTAGATTAATTGAATATTGATTTATCATGATGTATTTAAAATTAATCATGGGTACAGTTGTAGATAAATGATTGTTCAGAGCATCTTAAATATCCTAGTTTGTCTTTGAATTAGTGTATGGGTTCAAAATTGTTTGGATCTCTTTTCAAATCAATATGTTATATTTGTCAATTGCAATGATATTTTGCTCACAAACAATAAAGATTTATGCAGTATATAGCTTTTACAAAGTCTAAACTCAATTTGCAATGGAACTCATAGTTACTCTTTTGTCTCTACAAATAAATTAACAAACTTGTATAGAAATCCTTTGAATCAAGTTCATGGATCAGAAATATCATTGAATGCACCAATGGTGAGTTGCCAAATTACAGATTGACAAAACACAAATATAATAATATGTTGTCAAGAATATATATACCTTAAGTTTGGCTGTTTGTTTGTTTGTTTGTTTATTTGTTTTGTTTTGTTTTGTTTTGTTTTGTTACATTGAGATCGTGCTTCCCTCGATTGCATGCTTGGTACTGTCAGAAAGGGCTCGGAGAAGAGGGGTGTATGGGCTTGTTTCGTGGCATTTGGAGCTATGGTGCAGAAGTTATGAAATTTTGAAGTATTTATAGATCAAAAAATTAGGAAATTACTTTTATTTTGATTTTGGTTGCATTTTTGGTATTGTGGAAAGCTCTTGGCGAGGAGGGGTGGACAGGCTTTGTTTTGTAGGGACTTGAAATGACAGTGTGAAAGATATTAAATTTCAAAGGGCTTCATTACGAATAAAAAGAATTGAAAATTATTTTGACTATGATTTTGACTGTGGCAACAGCATAGGGTACACTAGTCACTATAATTCACAATAATCACAACAATCACTGGATTCTTGTGGATAATAGTACAAGATATTTTTACAATATAAGTTAAGGGTCTACTGCAATTGCAACATGTAAGGTAGGAGGCTGTAAATATGACCTTCTTCTTCAAACCGGCCCTATAATTGGATTGGACGTGATCCTTGAATGGACCACTTTAGCTATTGAATGCATCAAAGAAATATTGTTTTTCTATTGCAAGAGCCAGTCATTGACCTTGATTTCCTCAAATCACTTTACAAGTTGCAAAGGGACGGATTTTGGGAGACCTAGGGGTCACAAATAGGTACCTACAATAAAAATCTTTGAAAATTCATAACTAATTCAAAAATGCTTCAAAAAATATGAAACAACTTGTGTTACGTTTGACTTCTATTTTTCTTTCTCTGAAAAATGAACTAAAAATATTTTTGATCATGCAAACCTATGAAAAAGGCGAATCAACCCTTAAAGGGTCACATTTAGAGCCTACTACCTTACTGAATGAACTTCAGTAGTATGTATTTAATAATAAGCAACATGATTGATTCCTCCACCAACAATACTTTTTTCAAAAGATAATAATTATATTCCCTTAGTCCCAAAATAATCTTTTGGTTGCTAAAAAATGATCATTTTTCTCTTCAAGATTCAATGTGGCTACTCGAGCTGAAGCTACAATGAAGGCGATAAAAAATTCGGTTGATTACAAGGGCAAAGTCGCTTGATGCAATCGTAACCCTAATTATAGTAAAAGAATCCTTTGGTAAATGAATGGCACAATTCCGGACGGTGATCTTCGGAAACTAACTAGGTCATCTGTGGACTGTTTGAGAGACCTGCGTTGCCTAGTTGAGGAAGGCTGTAAAGAAAGAAGAATGAATTGTGCCATCGCCTCACAGAAACGCTGACGATTTGCACTAATGGAACAAAGGACACTAGGATTCATAGAATATGATCTCATGGAGCGCCCATAACAGCATAATACGCAACTGGAATTAGGTAACATTACGAAAATGAAGCATTTACTGTTGCCATGTATCAGAATATTAAGAATTGGGTTGCAAAATAGTTCCCATTCAAGTTAATTAACCAATTCAAACATGGATCAAGACATCCTCATACTACCGTTTTAAAAGTCACCTGATCAAGATTGTTTCTCAGCATACGCAGGACCAGCTAAAAGCCAGGCAACGAAGAACTCGAACCTAGGAGTGTCATATGAACTTCCAAGGCCAGGGTAATTAAAGGTCTGATGGTACTCATCCACCAGGTCTGTATCTCATACGATAACTGGTACCATAAGACCATGACATCAGTGCAGGTATGGTAGCCTTGCAGAGAAGGCTGCTAAGTTTCGTTAACTAAAACAGAATTAAAAGAACAATGCTGAGATGAGGTAATTCAATCTAGCTCAATAATTTTGACCACTGATGAGTCCCCAACTTTTTGGCATACCACGATTCGGTCATGCGCTTTCACAATGCCTGCAGCCTTGCCATGATCCAGCGCAACCTGAAAAAGGAACGGAATAATCGTAAGCAAAAAGTTATAAAACCTCACTGAATCTGCTTCAAAAACCGCAATCTTATGGAGATACTATCTCATGCAGAAGATGAGAAGAATAACTGACACTTTTTAATATAGAAACAGATTGCATGGGGTAGAACTGATCGAATAGTGGTTTCAGAGTTTTAGAGTTTGAGTGATTAAGAATTCAATAACAAGTCGAAACAACCAAGTAACCCAAGAATTCAGACCTTCAAGATGGATTCATTCGTGGTACTTGCAGAATCAGACGAGTGGCGAGGGTCAGCCAACATGGGGAAAAGGCCGCGCACGACCAGGCATTGCCGAGCCTGGAAGGCGCCCGTGAAGCTCCACCTCAAATGATTGGTGGTGAGCCTGGGAATCACAACACACAGCACGGGCATCGTGGGGCGATACTTGGCAATCAGGCGGGCGCAGCGGCCGGAGGAAGTGAAGACGACGATGACGGACGCCCTAACTTTCGTGGCAGCTCGCACAGCCGAGGACGCTATGGACTCCAAATGTTGCATGGGCTCCTTAACGCCCTTAATTGTCCTCTTGAAGTAAACGGCCTGATTGAACACCTTCTCAGCCTCCGCGGCAATCTTCCGGATGGTGGTAATGCACTCGACCGGGTATAATCCTCGAAGAGTTTCAGCTCCGAGCATGATGCCGTCAGTACCATCCAAAACTGCGTTAGCAACGTCAGTAGCTTCAGCACGGGTAGGGCGCGGGCTGTCCACCATGGAATCCACCACACGCGTCACGATGGACGCCTTTCCTGCGACGTTGCACTTCTGCAGGGCCACTTTCTGAAACAAAAACACTTTTTCGGGTGGCAGGTCAATTCCGAGGTTTCCACGCGACAAGATGATCCCATCAGACTCCTGCAAAATATCATCAAAGTGCGCCAATCCCTCGTAGTTCTCGATCTTGGCGAAGATTTGCGTCTGGCGCAGGTCGCCGAGCTTGCTTAGATGTTCCCGGCACGCGCGCACGTCGTCAGCATGGCGGGTATACGACAGGGAAATGAAATCGATTTGGTTTCGAGCCCCCCAGGTAGCCATGGTATTCAAATCGGCCTCGCTGAGGGTCGGAAGCTCGATGCGTACCTGCGAGACATGGGCCGTGAACAAGCTTCCAGTTAGGGTTGCGGTATTCTTAATAGTGCACACCACATCCTTCAACTTAGTCTCCACCACTTCCAACCATACGGACGTCGTCTCACTACCCGTGAACAAATATTGGCCCAGGAAGATGGTATCGCCCTTGTTCACCACGGAGGCCAAGCCATCGTAATTGATGGGCAGAACCTCCGCAGACGCCTGAATCTTCCGATTGGCCGTCAACACCAAAGACGCGCCTTCCAGGAGCTCTATGGGATGCTCATTGCTGTTGGTCACATAGAGCTCGGGACCCACGGTGTCGAGCATCACCGCGCACAGGCGGCGCGTGTTCTTCACCGCGATCTTGAGATTCTCCAGGGTCTCTTGGTGGTAAGCATCGTCGCCCCAGGAGAAGTCGAAGCGAGCGACGGACATGCCGGCCTTGAGGAGTGCCTCGATGGTCTCCACATCGCGCGACTGCGGCCCCAGGGTGCCGATGATCTTCGTCAACGCCGAGAACGCCGTGGGCGACGACGGCTCCAGAATGGAGGCCAGCCGGATGGGCTCCTCCAACAATAACTGCGTAGCCTGCATGGCGACGCGCGCGTGCTAGCAGGCTGGCTCGCAAACTGAAGGGGGAAGGGTGCGGGGAATTCCAACAACGGGCGGGCCAGAAGAGGGAAGAGGGTGCAAACTAAAAGAGAGCTGTGGGAAGGTAGGCAGTAGGAAGGTAAGGAAGAGCGATGATGCCTGCGGTAATAGGGCAATGGAATGCGAGGCCAAACGTAAGCGAGCCAGGGAAAAGGGCAGGGACTGCTGCGGAGGCCAGAGAGACGGAGAGACCGGGCAGTCCGGCGGCCAGGCGCTTGCTTTTTGACTCCCGGCCTGGCCTTTCTCGCCTTTACTTTAAGTCGGGGATCCTTTTGCGTTTGTCTTTTGCTTTTCGTGTCCACGAACTTCTAGATGGCCGGGGTGAACCGAACCCCTTGTTCGACCTCCCATGGATGGAAGTAGGTGATGAAGTGGTCCATTTATCATCTCTTCCTTGACTCAAGTAGGGTTAACTCAAGGTTACATTTGTCTTGTAGTGGGGAGGTGGTAGAGAATAGATGTGCTTTTCATTTTGTAGAAGAAGAAGGTGTCACTTTTTAAATCCACTTCCTATAATGTCACGTATATATAAATGAAGAGGCTTCATACTATATCATGTGGCATGCTTTTGACAACCACCATTTCTATTCTTTAGAAGACAATACAATGGGAGGTGTGGATTTCTGTCAAATTCAAATAGATGATGGACATGTAAAATTAAGGGATTGTTTCTCTTTTAACTTCCCAAAATAAATAAAATTCAAGACTTTTTAGTATTATATTATAATTAGATTTGCAAACCATCCAATAAGATTGTGTCATAAATTAGGATTTACAAAAATATTACACTATAAATTTATAACCTCCAATATTGTTTTCAGAAGGGAAGTGCGATGTTAGTATCATTGAATACTGAAGAGGTATAGTTTATTTGTTATTTCTTTTATTTCTTTTTAGCAAAATATCCTTTTGCAATAAATAAATATGAAGGAAAAATTTGATTATTTATTTTTGTGTTTTAGAATATTGCAATACAATTTAGTGATGAATTTTTGAATGGAACATGATGAACTGTAAACGGGTATTGCAAGGTGATCCAGTGATTAGTTTAGAAATGTATCACCAGTCGTAATGGATATTGCATGAAATATCCAATGATTAATTTTTAAGTGGAACATGTGTTGTGATGGATATTGCATAAGATATTCCAGGGATTAGTTTTTGAATGGAATATGTGTCGTGATGGATATTGCATAAGGTAGGCTAGGGAGTATTTTTTTTAATGGCGTATGCGTCATGATGGCTACATTACAAAGTTTAGAACCTGTGGTTTGTCAACAGTTATCATGTAGTTATTGTTGTTTCATGGGTTCACACGTTAATATACAATTTATTGCATCATTGCAATGCGATACTTTACAATTTATTGCATCGTTACGATGCAATAAATGCAACTAAAAGGAATGCATTGTAACAATGCAATAAATTGTAAAGTAATGCATTGCAATGATGCGCTAAATTGTATATTAATGTGCAAATCTATGAAACAATGATAACTACATGATAATTGTTAACAAACAGCAAGTTCTAAACTTTGTGATGTATTGCATATGGTAGGCAAAGGATTACTTTAGAAATAGAGCAAGCGTTGGGATGGGTATTGCAATATAATTCATAGATTAGTTTTTAAATGAGGCAAATGAATCATGTAAGCCTTTGGGTGTGATTGATTGTTTGTGCTGAATACTACACCCTCATGTCATGTGATGCATATGTACATACTTCATAATGAGTTTTGTTTATGGTTTTTTAAAATTCTTGACTATGAATATTTTATATGATTTAAGATTAAAGATTAGGGGTTAATGTTTTCATCATTAAGGATTTTATTTCAATGATATTGACTTTTTTTTCCTCTAAGTATGTGTTGCTTTTTTTATATTTCTATTTTAACATATTTCAATTAAAAAAAATTTTGATGCATATTGCCAACTTGTCATTTCTTATGTGAGCATTTAAATTATTTAAATTGTATCTATAGCTCTCATCATGCCGACTGCCTGTGCCACCTTTGAAGTCTAAATTCATCCACTAGGGGCCACTTTATTCAACCAAATTCAATAGAGAAATAAAGAGCAAAAATATTGGGGATATGGAACTATTGCATTTAATCCTTTTCATAGAGTGGATGATTTCAGTGGTGGTCAAACATGTCCAAATGGATTGCCAGTAGATTAGAATGTTGTAAATAGAATCTTGGGAATAATGAAGAAAAGTTCATAAATAATATCTTTCATTGAGCGTATTTGATATACACGTGCTTATGGATCAAAGGATTATGGAAGAAACTTACAACACCCAAACTTAAAAAAATGTGAATGCATTGCAAAGTTTTCCATCAAGTAATTATTTTTGCATCCAGATTTTGCTAAAGTTGCTTACTACCATGTTAATCATACAAGAGAGGACAGGACATCTGCACATGGATTTGATACTCCCTATTCCATTGGCAGAAAATTTGCATATCATGCTAGGATGTCCAATGATATGAAGGCTAGGATCATTAAATGGTTGAATGAAGGATTTACTGCTAAGCAAATTTATGAAGAGCACAAATGCAATTGGATTGAAAGACAAAAGGTGAAGGCTCCCAAGATTCTTGATGACTTTGTAGATCTCAGGGACATTGCTTACTATGAGCATCAATCAAAAATGGGAGTGTGGCGTAAGCATCTTAAGGACTTTGAAAATGTGAAGATGTGGACTCAAGAGAAGCCTAAGAATGTCTTCATTTGGCATGAGAAGGATGAAGTGTATAATTTGCCATTCATTATTGGGTTTCAAATACCTTGGCAGAAACAAATGATGATGAAGTTTGGACATAATGGTGCTATAGCAATGAGCGCTACATTTGGTACCAACTTGTCTAAATATCCTTTGTTTACTTGTCTTTCATGATTGGAGAAATGGGATTCTTGTGACTAAAAAAGACCTTGTGATGTGGTTGGACCTCTCTGAAGACATACAGAGAAGGACATGCCTCATTTTTTATTTTTTATTTTATTATTGATGATGTTGATTACTAAGGAATGCTATAAACAAGCATGGCCTGAGGATGAAGTGCCCATTTATTTATGTTCCCTTCTATGTTTTAAAAAATTAGAAGAACTACATCCTTACAAAAGTTTCAAAATTGGATATACTAAGAGTCTTTTTATACCAAATTTTACATTCTTTTTTATAAACCCCTATTGAGTATGGAGAATCTAAAGAAGATTTCCACAAACAAGCTCATAAGATGAGCAACTCCATATTCAAGTACTTATACATCAAAACAACAGAGGAATACATACAAGTTCATTAAGTTTGTCAAGGTAATTACTTCACTCTACATTTTGTAACAGGTGCATTATATCTTTTCTTTGCATTCATTTATTTATTTATTTTTTATTTATTGTGCATGCACATGATTTTTATTATAATTCTTTAAAATTTATTAATTTTTTTCCAATCCTATGTATTATAGAGATGGACCTCATTAGCCATCATAGAAATCCTCACTCCAATCAAAACATGAAAGCAAGTATTGAATCATATTGTGGGGCATTGAAACAATGGATGAAGATTGATAATCATCAAATTCAAGGTAGGAGAATAGATTTCCTAATTTGGCGTCTCACTAGTCTTGGAGAAAAATACTACATCCAAGATAAGAAGTTGCATAGATTTGTTTTGAATAAGTCCGTAGAGAAAATGTAGCAAAAGGCATCATGAAGGCAAGTACAATTCTGTTGGGCCATGTTCGCTAGCGTGAATTTGACAAGCAAAATGGCAAGTTCACTCTCAAAGTATAGAAGACCTTTAGTATGAGATTTCTAATTTGTATACCAATTATGCATCATGCTCTTGTGAATGGTCTAGTCATGGAAATTTTGTAAGCATCAATCAAGAGCTTCACTGATATTTCACAGAGCCTAATATTGGATTTTTTTGGACCATATTACTCCCTTTGTTCCAAAATAAATCTAGGGTTTCTAATTATATTTGTTCCAAATTAAATTTGACATTGGCTCTCTACAACTTGATGGACAACAATTGAAGCTAGTTCAAACACCCTAAAGTAAAAGAATTTGTAGATGTCATGCTCCAAAAGACTATAACAATTCAATCCCTACAAAAGGAATAAATTGGACATCGCGCACTGGGTGGAGTAGGGGGAGTCTCTCATTACACTAGGTGGAGTCTCTCATTACACACCACGCACTAGTGTGCATTTTCAAATACTCTATCAAACATGCAGGGCGGTAACAGTGCTTGCAGCTAGTCAAGAAGACATCATTGCAGTTGTACCAGCGTTTGTAATAGCCACAGGGCAGCATGTGAATGCATGGCAAGATGAATCTAAAACCAATTCCAAATCAGCAGGAAGTTAAACAAATTTTAGCCACAATGTCATCCCCCTTCCAAGATGCATTTTTGCTGCTTGATTAGATAGTGCTTTGTATTGAATACTAAATTTGCTAATTTGTATGGTAGCTCGCAGAATTGCATCTTCTAGATCATGGTCTTCAGACTGGGTATTAGCAAACACATGTTCCCCTTGGTAAGCAATCTTCGGCAAATTGTCACATAAAGAATTAGCAAGCATTGTGTCCAAGTCGCTATCCAAAACTTCTAAACCGTCCTGCATTTTGTGAAGCTTCTTTAGTGGAGTAGCCTTGTCATCTGCATCTACTTTTTTTTGAAGAATCTCTAACTGCGTTGAACAAAAAGCAAATCTTAAAAAAACGTACCTATGTCAGATAGAATTACATCCAAACACTATATCACATATGAATAAACAATTATGTCATAAATAATTTTCAATTGAAGACTAACCTAGCAATGTAGTTACTAAACTAATGTAATCACCCAATGTCTTAATTCTACAATGCCTCTACTCCAAGAGAAGTAATTACCATTTCTCATTTAGTTTGTTCTCTAAAAGCAAACCTCAAGTAAAACACCTCCATTGATTGGTAAAAGAATGTCTTAAAAGGACCCAAGAATTAGAGGGCATATATTGTAGGGAATATTATGCACCAATAGTACAAATTTAGAGAGGAGAGATATGTCACAAAACATGTGCTGTCATCCTAAAAAATCTTAACAATCAAATTAACTAGTTTGCATTGATTGACAGTCCTTGCAAAAATCACTACACATTCAATTAATATTTAACAAACCCACTGTGCTTATGTTTTGCAAACAACAGTGTACAATATTCAAAGAGCATGTTTCAAAATACTAATACTGTAAGATAATCTAATCTCAAAGCTCCAAAAATTAATATTAGAAATCTTAGAAGCTTCTAAACCTCTAAAACCTGAAGGGTTATTTTATTAGAATACAACTGTGACACTTGAACCTTAGTTCCTATAATGTAACTATTTATCAAATGTTGAGTTGGCCTTCATGAATTGCTTAAAGAATTAGGCAAATTCATAAGTAAAAATAATAGTGCAAGGTATCAGTGATTGTGATGTTATTGAATACTGCAATCCAACACCAAAGACTATTGATTATGAACCCCTGAACACTAAACACACAATAGTTTGAAAAAATTTCCACTAGCAAAACAATTCCATGTCATGGACATCCCGCCTTCAAGCTCAAGGCACCTAGTGATTTGCGGATATCGTCAAATGAAATACCAGGCCTTAACACTTTTGAATTGTCCACACAACATAGTCCAGTCAACGAGCTTTTTTGTTAGCACCATTGGCATCATTGCCTACCCACCACTTTTGTGAGCTTCCGCCATTGTACTACTACGTTGGTCTCTGCTACTTTTCTAGGACAGACCTTGAAGTTTGGAGCTCCTCAATTTGGATAAGCTCCAAGAAGGCATTCACGTCAATGGAACTGAGAGTGCAATGGCTTTGCACAAAGGATTGAGCACTACAAATCCAAAACTCAATTGTACGTGCACGTGAATGCTTTACATCTAATGTCATCTAGTGTTCCAGGAGGGCAACAAATTTGGGACACACAATGATGGTTAATATGGATCCCTTGCCCCTTTAGATCCCTTGCCCTCATGGTATTTATTCCAATACAAAGTTCTTCCATTTCAATGTGATAGCGGCAAACACATGTATTCTACTGCGTTGATCTTTTTACAAAATAAGGCTTCAAATTAGAAAAGGTTGTTAGCATGATCTTGATGTCCGGGAATTGTTGCTTGAAACGTGTAAAGAAACCCAATTGCATAGAGAATAGACTAATGAATTAATACACTAAAGTCACTTCAAATTGCTTGGGCTTCTATCACTAAAGCATTGAAGTAGGAATTGAGGAAGCAGTAATAAGCATTAGAAATAATAAAAGAATACATTGGTCATCAAAGCTTTTGAACTACTAAACCTTGTAAGGACTCAAAAAACAAAGAAATGAGCATCCATCATAAAGGACTCAAAATGCAAAAGGATCATCAGACTGAGTGAAAAATAAAGGACTCAAATGCAAAAGGATTCAAAAAGCAAAAGAGACTCAAGAAGCAAAAGGACTCAATAAACAAAGCGTTGTGGATTAAATCACTTTGGGAGCTTTTAGGAAGGACTCACTCAATAGTCATGAAAGAGTTATGGAGTCATTAGCCCTATAGTAGTCTTTTTTTAGTGTTTAAAAGAATGAAGTAGTCATTCTAAATCATGACAAATTGAAGAGTCTGCAATAAAAAAAATATATAGATGCATCCAAAAACAATCACTAAACATTTTAGTAGTGAATATGACTCAAAATATCAAAAGCACTCAAAGCATACATGTGAATATTTTTTAAACCAATGTTCAATAACTACAATTAAGCCATGTTTGCAATTACTTCCAAGCTACCAAGCTATTACATGACATGAAGCTAATAACAGTATATGCTTCAGCAAGATTTCTAATACCGGAACATTTGATCAAATGATGTATTGAGTTTTTATTAGTGAAGCAACGAATTATTTTGTTGTGTGCTTTGAAGCTATATAATTTTACGTATGAGCTATTGCATGTGATAGACTTAGATGACTTGGTAGCAAAACTTATACAAATGTTGAAACATTCAAAACACTAGACAACATTTTCAGTCATCTAGATTTGAAGCACTCAAAGTATATGCCTGACCTGTAGATCATGTAGATCCTGTTGAAGAACATGTACATATTAGTGTAGACCATGTCCATTCAGCCCTAGGAGTAGCATTAGTCACTTAGTTAGACTTAGAGTCCTTTGGATATTGCTCATAGTCAAACGCAGCCCATAGTGATTCGTTATTCCACATGGTTTGTGGATAACTAGTGAAAGGCTTCTAGTATAAGATCAGCCCACTCATGGGTCTTTGTATCTTCCTACCATTTAAATAAAGCCTTTCTTCCAACCAATACTTGGTAATCTCAATAGGTTATGGCCCACGCACTTGGAGTTGCGCTTGAGGGTGAAATTCAAATCATTTGGAGGAGATCTTGGAGCTTGGAGGAGCAACCAGCCATTTGTCACTTTGTCACCTACAAACCATATGGTGTGAGTCATTTTTCAAAAGAAAACTTTGAAGTGAATTTTAAAAAAAATAAATTATTTTGGGCTTTTGTTGGCTGAATTGTGAGGTTTTGAGTACATTTGGGTGAGGGTCACCGCATTGGAGACAAGGCCCACCAAGGAACTCACCATGGAGTTTGTGACCGCCCGCTTGATGCATGAGATTACCAAGCGCAAGGAGAATGAGTCCCAAGGGATGGGATTAGCCTTTGTCTCAAGATTTGGCAAAAGAGGCAACACCAAGGCGTTCAAGGAGACAAGGACGTGCTTCAAGTGTAACAAATTGGGCCACATTGTTAAGCATTGTAGGAGCAGCCAAGCCAAGGACAAGGAGAGTGCACACCAAGCTTCCAAAGAAGAGGAAGAGGAGGAGTTTGCCTTTTTGCCACCCATGGAGTATTGAGATTACAATGTAGTGAATGGAAGAAAGGCTTTACTTAGATGGTAGGAAGATACAAACACCCATGAGTGGGCTGATCTTATACTAGAAGCCTTTCATAGTTATCCACAAACCATGTGGGATAACTAAACACTATGGGCTGCCTTTGACTATGAGCAATACCCAATGAACTCTAACACTAACTAAGTGTCTAATGCTACTCCAAGGGCTGAATGTACATGGTCTACACTAATATGTACATGTTCTTCAACACTCCCACTTTGAGAGTGGTCAAAGGCTCCAAGGCCCATCTTTGCAATCAAGGTGTGGTGTTGTGGCTTCCCAAGGGCCTTGGTTAGCACATCAGCAACCACAGCTTGAGTAGGCACATACTTCAGCTCAATCACCTCATCCTCCACTCGTTCACGAATGAAATGGTGTTGCACATCAATGTGCTTCATCCGAGAGTGGTGGGTGGGATTCTTGGCCAAAGCAATGGCCCCTTGGTTGTCACACAAGATCTGTGTGCTCCCCTCTTGGACAAGGCCAACATCAGCCAAGAGTTGCCTTAGCCAAATGGCCTCCTTCGTGCATTGGCTCATGGCCATGTACTCCGCCTCCGTTGTAGAAAGAGCTATGGTGGGCTGCCTCTTGGAATTCCATGTAATGGCACCCAATCCAAGCATAAACACGTAGCCGGTGGTGGATCTCCTATCCCCTTCATCACCGACCCAATCTGCATCACAAAAGCCATGCAAGGTCACATGGGCACCTCCAAGTTGCAACTTCAGCCCAAGTGTGCCTTGAAGGTACTTCATCACCCTCTTGACCGCTGCCCAATGCTTGGGGCCATACTTGGACATGTGTTGACTCACAACACTCACCGGAAATGCCAAATCAGGCCTTGTGGCTACCATGGCATACATCAAACAACCCACCGTTGCCTTGTAAGGCACACCTTGCATTTCAGCCCTCACCTCTTCCAACTCTTCATCGGTGAGCTTGGGCAACTTCTCATGAGTGTCAAGTGGTGTACCTATGGCTTTGCACTCCTCCATGTTGAAGCGCTTGAGAATCTCTTCAAGATACTTGCGTTGGCTCATGGTGATGGTGCGGGCAGCCCTATCCCTCTTGAACTCCACTCCAAGGCAATAGCTCAACTCTCCAAGATCCGTCATCTCATACTCCATCTTGAGCATAGTCTTCACTTCAAGCATCTTGGTCATACTACTTGCAAGGATGATGAGATCATCCACATATAAGATCACAATCACCAAATGCTCACAACTTGGCATGAATTACAAAGAGTGATCCGCATGGCCTCTTTGGAAGCCCTTCCTTGCAAACATGGCATCAATATCTCGATACCATACTCTCCCCGATTGCTTCAACCCGGGGAGTGCCTTCTTCAACTTGCACTTGAGATGCTCTTGGCCTTCCTCCACAAAGCCTTGGGGCTGATCCATGTAGATGACCTCCTCCAACTTGGGATTGAGAAACGCCGTCTTCAAATCCATTTGGTGCATCTCCAAGTCCATGGCTGCCCCAATTGTCACAACGCACCGAATGGTGCTAAACTTGGCAACGGGGGCATATGTCTCATTGAAGTCCACACCTTCCACTTGAGAAAACCCCCTAGCAACCGACCTTGCTTTGTACCTCACAATGTGACCCAAAGCATCCCTTTTGGTGGAGAACACCCACTTACAACCCACACTTGATCTCTTGGGAGGAAGGGGTGCAAGCTCCCATGTCCCTTTGGCAATGAGGGCCTTGTACTCCTCTTCCATGGCCAACTCCCACTTGCTTGCATCTTCGCAACGTAACACCTCTCCAAGTGTGGATGGATCTCTAAGGAAAGCCACATTGGCTTGTTCTTCATGTTGTGGAGGAAGAATGTGATTCAACCACCAATCTCCAAGCGGCTTGCGGATCCTTGTGGGATAACGAGGCTCCTCCGTGGACTCATCTTGCTCTTTCAAGGGCTGATCATGCTCTTGCACCGTTGGTGATGTGCTTGGAGAAGGAGCTGCTGATCTCTTCACTTGGGGTGTGGCCACCTTCTTCATGGGCTCCTCAAAGTCTTCATCTTCCGTTTCTTGCTCTTCATCCTCATCTCCTTCATCTTCCATGTGCACTCTTGGAGTTGTGCCCATCTTTTGGGCTGGTCCTCCACTTCTCCCACTTGGGCTCATATCCAAGAGCTTGGGATCAGCTCCTCCATCCTCCAAGAAGGTCACATCTCGACTCTTGATGATGGCCTTGCTCTCCACACACATCAGCCTATACGCCTTGGTTCCCTCACAATAACCAAGGAAAAGACACTTGATGCCCTTGGCATCCAACTTGGTCCTCTTAGCACTTGGAACCAATGCAAAGGCAATGCACCCGAGGATGTGCATGTGAGAGACATTGGGCCTAGTCCCACTCTAAGCTTCTTGGGGTGTCTTGCTTGTCAAGGCTTGTGTGGGGCATCAGTTCCTTGTATAAACCGCATTTGACACCGCCTCCCCCCAAAGCTCAAACCCTGAGACCTTGGGCATGAATCATGGACCTTGCCATCTCCACAATGGTTCGATTGGCACGCTCCGCCACACCGTTTTGTTGAGGAGTGTAAGGGGCTGATGCATGGTGCTCAATGCCATGGGCCTTCAAGTACTCCTCAAAGGCCTTGGACACATACTCCCCTCCATTATCCGACCGCACCACCTTCACCTTGCACTCGGATTGGGCCTCCACAAGGGCCTCCCAAGTCTCAAAACGCCCAAACACCTCACTCTTGCACCTTAGCATATACACCCAAATCTTGCGAGAGAAATCATCAATGAAGGTCAAAAACTACCTTGCTCGTCCTATGGTTGTGGTCTTCATCGGCCCGCACACATCCAAATGCACAAGCTCCAGTGGCTTGGTGGCCCGGGTTGCTCCATCCTTGGGGAAGGGCTGCCTTGCTTGTTTGCCCTCAATGCACCCCTTGCACACCCTAGAACTCCAATCATGCTTGCAAGAAGAGAGGTTCAGCTCCTTCACGATGTGTTGGAGGCTCTTCATGCTCTTCACAATCAAGTGCCGAAGCCTCCTATGTTAAAGCTCCACAAGGTCTTCATGGGCTGATCCTTGGGCAACACAAGCCAAGGAAGTGCCATTCACCTTGGTGAAATGGAGGTTGTACAAATTGCCCTCACGAGGGGCTGATGCAATCACAACTCCACTTGGTGCCCTCACAATACCCCCCACCGTGTTGAATTGCACTTTCAAACCTCCTAAAGACAATTTGGTCACCCAAAGCAAGTTAGCATGCAACTTGGGCACATGGAGTACCTCCCAGATTTGGATCCTCCTGGATTCTCTCTTAACATGCACGTCCACAAGGATCTCCTCCATGCCAAGGGCCTCTACCATGCCATTGCCTCCCATATAAATCTTCTTCTTGGATATGGGCTGATAGGTGTGGAAGGCATCTCGATGGTTGGTCATATGCTGCGTGGCCCTCATGTCCATAATCCAAATAAACATGTTGGCCTTCTCCCCTCCTCCATGGGTGGCAAAGGCAAACTCCTCCTCTTCCTCCCCTTTGGAAGCTTGGTGTGCACTCTCCTTGTCTTTGGCTAACTGTTCCTACAATCCTTGGCAATGTGGCTCGGTTTGTTACACTTGAAGCACGTCCTTGTCTCCTTGAACGCCTTGGTGTTGCCTCCTTTGCCAAATCTTGAGACAAGGGCTGATCCCTCCCCTTCGGACTCATTCTCCTTGCGCTTGGTCATCTCATGCATCAAGCAAGCGGTCACAAACTCCATGGTCAGCTCCTTGGTGGGCCTTGTCTCCAATGCGGTGATGAGGAACTCATAAGATGCTGGCAAGCTCTCCAACAAGGTCATCACCACATCCCCATCCGTCACGGGTGCCTCCAAACAAGCCAACTCATCCGCAAGAGCCTTGATCTTGTTGACATGATCCAACATGTCATCCTCCTCTTGCATCTTGCTAGTGAAGAACTTGCGTCGAAGAAAGACGATGTTGGAGAGGCTCTTGGTCTCGTGGATGTTGCAAAGGGTGGTCCATGCTTGGGCTGGTCCCTTGCAATGTCGAATGTGAGCAATTTGTTGAAGAACATGTACATATTAGTGTAGACCATGCACATTCAGCCCTAGGAGTAGCATTAGACACTTAGCTAGTCTTAGAGTTTATTGGGTATTGCTCATAGTCAAAGGCAGCCCATAGTGGTTAGTTATCCCACATGGTTTGTGGATAACTATGAAAGGCTTCTAGTATAAGATCAGCCCACTCATGGGTGTTTGTATCTTCCTACCATCTAAGTAAAGCCTTTCTTCCATTCACTACATTGTAATCTCAATAGGTTATGGGCCCACGCACTTGGAGTTGCGCTTGAGGGAGAAATTCAAATCATTTGGAGGAGATCTTGGAGCTTGGAGGAGCAACCAGCCATTTGTCACTTTGTCACCTACAAACCATATGGTGTGTGTCATTTTTCAAAAGAAAGCTTTGAGGTGCATTTAAAAAAAAAAATTCTTTTGGGGCTTTTTTGTTGGCTGATTTGTGAGGTTTTGAGTACATTTGGGGGAGAGGTTGCTTATGGTAGTAATCAGACCTAATTAGGGCTGGTTGCATGCTCCATATTTGAGTTTGTGCTTAGAAGTGTACATTTGGAGCCATTGTGGCTGATTGTGCACTTGGGTGCATTGTTGGTTGTGATTGTGGCAATTGCAATCTAGTGAGAGTCCTTTGTGAGCCTTGGAAGCATCATTGAGTTGCTTGAGGTGTTTGCCATCCATTGAGGGCTGATTAGTGCCCTTGTGAGTGAGTGAGGCAAATTAGTGGACATTGTGAACCTTAGAGGGCTGATTTGTGCCCTTGTGAGTGAGTGAGGGCTGATTTGTGCCCTTGTGAGTGAGAGAGGGCTGATTTGTGCCCTTATAAGCTTTGTGGAGTAATTGAGAGCCAATTAGGGTTCCTTGGTGACTTGGTGATCCAACTAGGGGTGTTGGAGGCCATTTGTTATCCTTGAGGTGCTCATTGTGAGTAGTAGCTTCCATCTAGGGCTGATTGCACGTCTTGAGCTCCTTGTAGGGTGGAGTACCCTAATGTGAGGGGCATTGTGAGTTTGCTTGCTGATTGGAAGTAGCACTAGCCCATGGTGTCCATGTGGTGGCTTTGAGCTTCATTAGGGGCTGAATTCGTGTTGAAAGGAGGTGATGCACTTGTGAGAAGTGTTTGGTCGCTCTTAGGGCTTGGGAGAATCATGGAAGGTCCTTGTAAGGGCTGATTGGTGCCATTTCAACCCAATTGGCTTCCAAGGGATTGTTTGGAGGCTGAATTGAGTTTATCAACTCTCCAAGACACTTGGGGTGCTGCCAACAAGTGGGAGGTGCTTCACCATGGCATCAAGTGGAGGAGAAGGCGTGCGCATCATTGACAAGTTCAATGGGGAGAACTTTGGCATGTGGAAGTTCAAAATGGAGATGATCCTTGCGGAGAAGGACTTGTGGGAGGTGGTGGATGGGAGTGAGGAGCCTCCAAGTGAAGATGCGGATCCCAAGACCAAGAAGGCCTTTGAGAGGAAGGAGAAGAAGGCCTTTGCTCTCATTGCCATCAACCTTGTGGATCGCCAAATTGCTCACATTCGACATTGCAAGGGACCAGCCCAAGCATGGACCACCCTTTGCAACATCCACGAGACCAAGAGCCTCTCCAACATCCTCTTTCTTCGACGCAAGTTCTTCACTAGCAAGATGCAAGAGGAGGATGACATGTTGGATCATGTCAACAAGATCAAGGCTCTTGCGGATGAGTTGGCTTGTTTGGAGGCACCCGTGACGGATGGGGATGTGGTGATGACCTTGTTGGAGAGCTTGCCAGCATCTTATGAGTTCCTCATCACCGCATTGGAGACAAGGCCCACCAAGGAGCTGACCATGGAGTTTGTGACCGCTTGCTTGATGCATGAGATGACCAAGCGCAAGGAGAATGAGTCCGAAGGGGAGGGATCAGCCCTTGTCTCAAGATTTGGCAAAGGAGGCAACACCAAGGCGTTCAAGGAGACAAGGACGTGCTTCAAGTGTAACAAACCGAGCCACATTGCCAAGGATTGTAGGAGCAGTTAGCCAAAGACAAGGAGAGTGCACACCAAGCTTCCAAAGGGGAGGAAGAGGGGAGGAGTTTGCCTTTGCCACCCATGGAGGAGGGGAGAAGGCCAACATGTTTACTTGGATTGTGGACTCGGGGGGCCACTCAACATATGACCAGCCATCGAGATGCCTTCCACACCTATCAGCTCATTTCGGGGAAGAAGATTTATTTGGGAGACAATGGCATGGTGGAGGCCCTTGGCATGGGGGAGATCCTAGTAGAGGTGCAAGTGAAGGGAGAGACCAAGAGGATCCAAATCCGGGAGGCACTCCATGTCTCCAAGTTGCATGCCAACTTGCTTTCGGTGAGCAAGTTGTCTTTGGGAGGTTTGAAAGTGCAATTCAACACGGTGGGGTGTATTGTGAGGGCACCAAGTGGAGTTGTGATTGCATCAGCCCCTCGTGAGGGCAATTTGTACAACCTCCATTTCACCAAGGTGAATGGCACTTCCTTGGCTTGTGTTGCCCAAGGATCAGCCCATGAAGACCTTGTGGAGCTTTGGCATAGGAGGCTTCGGCACTAGAATGTGAAGAGCATGAAGAGCCTCCAACACATCGTGAAGGGGCTGAACCTCTCTTCTTGCAAGCATGATTGGAGTTCTAGGGGGTACAAGGGGTGCATTGAGGGCAAACAAGCAAGGCAGCCCCTCCCCAAGGATGGAGCAACTCGGGCCACCAAGCCATTGGAGCTTGTGCATTCGGATGTGTGCGGGCCGATGAAGACCACAACCATAGGAGGAGCAAGGTATTTTTTGACCTTCATTGATGATTTCTCTCGCAAGATTTGGGTGTATATGCTAAAGTGCAAGAGTGAGGTGTTTGGGCGTTTTGAGACTTGGAAGGCCCTTGTGGAGGCCCAATCCGAGTGCAAGGTGAAGGTGCTACGATCGGATAATGGAGGGGAGTATGTGTCCAAGGCCTTTGAGGAGTACTTGAAGGCCCATGGCATTGAGCACCATACATCAGCCCCTTACACTCCTCAACAAAACGGTGTGGCGGAGCGTGCCAATCGAACCATTGTGGAGATGGCAAGGTCCATGATTCATGCCCAAGGTCTCAAGTTTGAGCTTTGGGTGGAGGCGGTGTCGAATGCGGTTTATACAAGGAACCGATGCCCCACACAAGCCTTGACAAGCAAGACACCCCAAGAAGCTTGGAGTGGGACTAGGCCCAATGTGTCTCACATGCGCATCTTCGGGTGCATTGCCTATGCATTGGTTCCAAGTGCCAAGAGGACCAAGTTGGATGCCAAGGGCATCAAGTGTCTTTTCCTTGGTTATTGTGAGGGTACCAAGGCGTATAGGCTGATGTGTGTGGAGAGTAAGGCCACAACTCCAAGAGTGCACACTGAAAATGAAGGAGATGAGGATGAAGAGCAAGGAGCGGAAGATGAAGACTTTGTGGAGCCCAAGAAGAAGGTGGCCACACCCCAAGTGAAGAGATCAGCGGCCCCTTCTCCAAGCACATCACCAAGGGAGCAAGAGCATATTCAGCCCTTGGAAGAACAAGATCCATCTATAGAGGAGCCACGTTATCCAACAAGGACCCGCAAGCCGCTTAGAGATTGGTGGTTGAATCACATTCTTCCTCCACAACATGAAGAACAAGCCAATGTGGCTTTCCTTGGAGATCCATCCACACTTGCAGAGGTGTTGCGTTGCAAAGATGCAAGCAAGTGGGAGTTGGCTATGCAAGAGGAGTACAAGGCCCTCATTGCCAAAGGGACATGGGAGCTTGCATCCCTTCCTCTTAAGAGATCAAGTGTGGGTTGTAAGTGGGTGTTCTCTACCAACAGGGATGCTTTGGGTCACATTGTGATTTACAAAGCAAGGTCGGTTGCTAGGGGGTTTTCTCTATTGAGATTACAATGTAGTGAATGGAAGAAAGGCTTTACTTAGATGGTAGGAAGATACAAACACCCATGAGTGGCCTGATCTTATACTAGAAGCCTTTCATAGTTATCCACAAACCATGTGGGATAACTAAACACTATGGGCTCTCCCTCCGTTGTAGAAAGAGCTATGGTGGGCTGCCTCTTGGAATTCGATTGTAATGGCACCCAATCCAAGCATAAACACGTAGCCGGTGGTGGATCTCCTATCCCCTTCATCACCGGCCCAATCCGCATCACAAAAGCCATGCAAGGTCACATGGGCACCTCCAAGTTGCAACTTCAGCCCAAGTGTGCCTTGAAGGTACTTCATCACCCTCTTGACCGCTGCCCAATGCTTGGGGCCATACTTGGACATGTGTTGACTCACAACACTCACCGGAAATGCCAAATCAGGCCTTGTGGCTACCATGGCATACATCAAACAACCCACCGTTGCCTTGTAAGGCACACCTTGCATTTCAGCCCTCACCTCTTCCAACTCTTCATCGGTGAGCTTGGGCAACTTCTCATGAGTGTCAAGTGGTGTACCTATGGCTTTGCACTCCTCCATGTTGAAGCGCTTGAGAATCTCTTCAAGATACTTGCGTTGGCTCATGGTGATGGTGCGGGCAGCCCTATCCCTCTTGAACTCCACTCCAAGGCAATAGCTCAACTCTCCAAGATCCGTCATCTCATACTCCATCTTGAGCATAGTCTTCACTTCAAGCATCTTGGTCATACTACTTGCAAGGATGATGAGATCATCCACATATAAGATCACAATCACCAAATGCTCACAACTTGGCATGATTTACAAAGAGTGATCCGCATGGCCTCTTTGGAAGCCCTTCCTTGCAAACATGGCATCAATATCTCAATACCATACTCTCCCCGATTGCTTCAACCCGGGGAGTGCCTTCTTCAACTTGTACTTGAGATGCTCTTGGCCTTCCTCCACAAAGCCTTGGGGCTGATCCATGTAGATGACCTCCTCCAACTTGGGATTGAGAAACGCCGTCTTCAAATCCATTTGGTGCATCTCCAAGTCCATGGCTGCCCCAATCGTCACAACGCACCGTATGGTGCTAAACTTGGCAACGGGGGCATATGTCTCATTGAAGTCCACACCTTCCACTTGAGAAAACCCCCTAGCAACCAACCTTGCTTTGTACCTCACAATGTGACCCAAAGCATCCTTTTTGATGGAGAACACCCACTTACAACCCACACTTGATCTCTTGGGAGGAAGGGGTGCAAGCTCCCATGTCCCTTTGGCAATGAGGGCCTTGTACTCCTCTTCCATGGCCAACTCCCACTTGCTTGCATCTTCGCAACGCAACACCTCTCCAAGTGTGGATGGATCTCCAAGGAAAGCCACATTGGCTTGTTCTTCATGTTGTGGAGGAAGAATGTGATTCAACCACCAATCTCCAAGCGGCTTGCAGGTCCTTGTGGGATAACGAGGCTCCTCCGTGGACACATCATGCTCTTCCAAGGGCTGATCATGCTCTTGCTCCCTTGGTGAAGTGCTCGGAGAAGGCGCCGCTGATCTCTTCACTTGGGGTGTGGCCACCTTCTTCTTGGGCTCCACAAAGTCTTCATCTTCCGTTTCTTGCTCTTCATCCTCATCTCCTTCATCTTCGATGTGCACTCTTGAAGTTGTACCCACCTTTTGGGCTGGTCCTCCACTTCTCCCACTTGGGCTCATCTCCAAGAGCTTGGGATCAGTTCCTCCATTCTCCAAGAAGGTCACATCTCGACTCTTGATGATGGCCTTGCTCTCCACACACATCAGCCTATATGCCTTGGTTCCCTCACAATAACCAAGGAAAAGACACTTGATGCCCTTGGCATCCAACTTGGTCCTCTTGGCACTTGGGACCAATGCATAGGTAATGCACCCGAAGATGCGCATGTGAGACACATTGGGCCTAGTCCCACTCCAAGCTTCTTGGGGTGTCTTGCTTGTCAAGGCTTGTGTGGTGCAATGATTCCTTGTATAAACCGCATTCCGTTGAAGAACATGTACATATTAGTGTAGACCATATACATTCAGCCCTAGGAGTAGGATTAGACACTTATTTAGTGTTAGGAGTTCATTGGGTATTGCTCATGGTCAAAGGCAGCCCACAGTGGATAGTTATTCCACATGGTTTGTGGATAACTATGAAAGGCTTCTAGTATAAGATTGTTGAAGAACATGTACATATTAGTGTAGACCATGCACATTCAGCCCTAGGAGTAGCATTAGACACTTAGCTAGTCTTAGAGTTCATTGGGTATTGCTCATAGTCAAAGGCAGCCCATAGTGGTTAGTTATCTCACATGGTTTGTGGATAACTATGAAAGGCTTCTAGTATAAGATCAGCCCACTCATGGGTGTTTGTATCTTCCTACCATCTAAGTAAAGCCTTTCATCCATTCACTACGTTGTAATCTCAATAGGTTATGGGCCCACGCACTTGGAGTTGCGCTTGTGGGAGAAATTCAAATCATTTGGAGGAGATCTTGGAGCTTGGAGGAGCAACCAGCCATTTGTCACTTTGTCACCTACAAACCATATGGTGTGAGTCATTTTTCAAAAGAAAGCTTTGAAGTGCATTTAAAAAAAAAATTTATTTTGGGGCTTTTTGTTGGCTGATTTGTGAGGTTTTGAGTACATTTGGGTGAGGGGTTGCTCATGGTAGTAATCAGACCTAATTAGGGCTGGTTGCATGCTCCATACTTGATTTTGTGCTTAGAAGTGTACATTTGGAGCCATTGTGGGCTGATTGTGCACTTGGGTGCATTGTTGGTTGTGATTGTGGCAATTGCAATCTAGTGAGAGTCCTTTGTGAGCCTTGGAAGCATCATTGAGTTGCTTGAGGTGTTTGCCATCCATTGAGGGCTGATTAGTGCCCTTGTGAGTGAGTGAGGCAAATTAGTGGACATTGTGAACCTTAGAGGGCTGATTTGTGCCCTTGTGAGTGAGTGAGGGCTGATTTTTGCCCTTGTGAGTGAGAGAGGACTGATTTGTGTCCTTGTGAGTGAGAGAGGGCTGATTTGTGCCCTTATGAGCTTTGTGGAGTAATTGAGAGCCAATTAGGGTTCCTTGGTGACTTGGTGATCCAACTAGGGGTGTTGGAGGCCATTTGTTATCCTTGAGGTGCTCATTGTGAGTAGTAGCTTCCATCTAGGGCTGATTGCACGTCTTGAGCTCCTTGTAGGGTGGAGTACCCTAATGTGAGGGGCATTGTGAGTTTGCTTGCTGATTGGAAGTAGCACTAGCCCATGGTGTCCATGTGGTGGCTTTGAGCTTCATTAGGGGCTGAATTCGTGTTGAAAGGAGGTGATGCACTTGTGAGAAGTGTTTGGTCGCTCTTAGGGCTTGGGAGAATCATGGAAGGTCCTTGTAAGGGCTGATTGGTGCCATTTCAACCCAATTGGCTTCCAAGGGATTGTTTGGAGGCTGAATTGAGTTTATCAACTCTCCAAGACACTTGGGGTGCTGCCAACAAGTGGGAGGTGCTTCACCATGGCATCAAGTGGAGGAGAAGGCGTGCGCATCATTGACAAGTTCAATGGGGAGAACTTTGGCATGTGGAAGTTCAAAATGGAGATGATCCTTGCGGAGAAGGACTTGTGGGAGGTGGTGGATGGGAGTGAGGAGCCTCCAAGTGAAGATGCGGATCCCAAGACCAAGAAGGCCTTTGAGAGGAAGGAGAAGAAGGCCTTTGCTCTCATTGCCATCAACCTTGTGGATCGCCAAATTGCTCACATTCGACATTGCAAGGGACCAGCCCAAGCATGGACCACCCTTTGCAACATCCACGAGACCAAGAGCCTCTCCAACATCCTCTTTCTTCGACGCAAGTTCTTCACTAGCAAGATGCAAGAGGAGGATGACATGTTGGATCATGTCAACAAGATCAAGGCTCTTGCGGATGAGTTGGCTTGTTTGGAGGCACCCGTGACGGATGGGGATGTGGTGATGACCTTGTTGGAGAGCTTGCCAGCATCTTATGAGTTCCTCATCACCGCATTGGAGACAAGGCCCACCAAGGAGCTGACCATGGAGTTTGTGACCGCTTGCTTGATGCATGAGATGACCAAGCGCAAGGAGAATGAGTCCGAAGGGGAGGGATCAGCCCTTGTCTCAAGATTTGGCAAAGGAGGCAACACCAAGGCGTTCAAGGAGACAAGGACGTGCTTCAAGTGTAACAAACCGAGCCACATTGCCAAGGATTGTAGGAGCAGTTAGCCAAAGACAAGGAGAGTGCACACCAAGCTTCCAAAGGGGAGGAAGAGGGGAGGAGTTTGCCTTTGCCACCCATGGAGGAGGGGAGAAGGCCAACATGTTTACTTGGATTGTGGACTCGGGGGGCCACTCAACATATGACCAGCCATCGAGATGCCTTCCACACCTATCAGCTCATTTCGGGGAAGAAGATTTATTTGGGAGACAATGGCATGGTGGAGGCCCTTGGCATGGGGGAGATCCTAGTAGAGGTGCAAGTGAAGGGAGAGACCAAGAGGATCCAAATCCGGGAGGCACTCCATGTCTCCAAGTTGCATGCCAACTTGCTTTCGGTGAGCAAGTTGTCTTTGGGAGGTTTGAAAGTGCAATTCAACACGGTGGGGTGTATTGTGAGGGCACCAAGTGGAGTTGTGATTGCATCAGCCCCTCGTGAGGGCAATTTGTACAACCTCCATTTCACCAAGGTGAATGGCACTTCCTTGGCTTGTGTTGCCCAAGGATCAGCCCATGAAGACCTTGTGGAGCTTTGGCATAGGAGGCTTCGGCACTAGAATGTGAAGAGCATGAAGAGCCTCCAACACATCGTGAAGGGGCTGAACCTCTCTTCTTGCAAGCATGATTGGAGTTCTAGGGGGTACAAGGGGTGCATTGAGGGCAAACAAGCAAGGCAGCCCCTCCCCAAGGATGGAGCAACTCGGGCCACCAAGCCATTGGAGCTTGTGCATTCGGATGTGTGCGGGCCGATGAAGACCACAACCATAGGAGGAGCAAGGTATTTTTTGACCTTCATTGATGATTTCTCTCGCAAGATTTGGGTGTATATGCTAAAGTGCAAGAGTGAGGTGTTTGGGCGTTTTGAGACTTGGAAGGCCCTTGTGGAGGCCCAATCCGAGTGCAAGGTGAAGGTGCTA
This sequence comes from Neckera pumila, assembly GCA_963969595.1. Classification (NCBI taxonomy): domain Eukaryota; kingdom Viridiplantae; phylum Streptophyta; class Bryopsida; order Hypnales; family Neckeraceae; genus Neckera; species Neckera pumila. Next base: position 46,323,706 of record OZ018409.1, on the reverse strand, counting down.
CGATCGGATAATGGAGGGGAGTATGTGTCCAAGGCCTTTGAGGAGTACTTGAAGGCCCATGGCATTGAGCACCATACATCAGCCCCTTACACTCCTCAACAAAACGGTGTGGCGGAGCGTGCCAATCGAACCATTGTGGAGATGGCAAGGTCCATGATTCATGCCCAAGGTCTCAAGTTTGAGCTTTGGGTGGAGGCGGTGTCGAATGCGGTTTATACAAGGAACCGATGCCCCACACAAGCCTTGACAAGCAAGACACCCCAAGAAGCTTGGAGTGGGACTAGGCCCAATGTGTCTCACATGCGCATCTTCGGGTGCATTGCCTATGCATTGGTTCCAAGTGCCAAGAGGACCAAGTTGGATGCCAAGGGCATCAAGTGTCTTTTCCTTGGTTATTGTGAGGGTACCAAGGCGTATAGGCTGATGTGTGTGGAGAGTAAGGCCACAACTCCAAGAGTGCACACTGAAAATGAAGGAGATGAGGATGAAGAGCAAGGAGCGGAAGATGAAGACTTTGTGGAGCCCAAGAAGAAGGTGGCCACACCCCAAGTGAAGAGATCAGCGGCCCCTTCTCCAAGCACATCACCAAGGGAGCAAGAGCATATTCAGCCCTTGGAAGAACAAGATCCATCTATAGAGGAGCCACGTTATCCAACAAGGACCCGCAAGCCGCTTAGAGATTGGTGGTTGAATCACATTCTTCCTCCACAACATGAAGAACAAGCCAATGTGGCTTTCCTTGGAGATCCATCCACACTTGCAGAGGTGTTGCGTTGCAAAGATGCAAGCAAGTGGGAGTTGGCTATGCAAGAGGAGTACAAGGCCCTCATTGCCAAAGGGACATGGGAGCTTGCATCCCTTCCTCTTAAGAGATCAAGTGTGGGTTGTAAGTGGGTGTTCTCTACCAACAGGGATGCTTTGGGTCACATTGTGATTTACAAAGCAAGGTCGGTTGCTAGGGGGTTTTCTCTATTGAGATTACAATGTAGTGAATGGAAGAAAGGCTTTACTTAGATGGTAGGAAGATACAAACACCCATGAGTGGCCTGATCTTATACTAGAAGCCTTTCATAGTTATCCACAAACCATGTGGGATAACTAAACACTATGGGCTCTCCCTCCGTTGTAGAAAGAGCTATGGTGGGCTGCCTCTTGGAATTCGATTGTAATGGCACCCAATCCAAGCATAAACACGTAGCCGGTGGTGGATCTCCTATCCCCTTCATCACCGGCCCAATCCGCATCACAAAAGCCATGCAAGGTCACATGGGCACCTCCAAGTTGCAACTTCAGCCCAAGTGTGCCTTGAAGGTACTTCATCACCCTCTTGACCGCTGCCCAATGCTTGGGGCCATACTTGGACATGTGTTGACTCACAACACTCACCGGAAATGCCAAATCAGGCCTTGTGGCTACCATGGCATACATCAAACAACCCACCGTTGCCTTGTAAGGCACACCTTGCATTTCAGCCCTCACCTCTTCCAACTCTTCATCGGTGAGCTTGGGCAACTTCTCATGAGTGTCAAGTGGTGTACCTATGGCTTTGCACTCCTCCATGTTGAAGCGCTTGAGAATCTCTTCAAGATACTTGCGTTGGCTCATGGTGATGGTGCGGGCAGCCCTATCCCTCTTGAACTCCACTCCAAGGCAATAGCTCAACTCTCCAAGATCCGTCATCTCATACTCCATCTTGAGCATAGTCTTCACTTCAAGCATCTTGGTCATACTACTTGCAAGGATGATGAGATCATCCACATATAAGATCACAATCACCAAATGCTCACAACTTGGCATGATTTACAAAGAGTGATCCGCATGGCCTCTTTGGAAGCCCTTCCTTGCAAACATGGCATCAATATCTCAATACCATACTCTCCCCGATTGCTTCAACCCGGGGAGTGCCTTCTTCAACTTGTACTTGAGATGCTCTTGGCCTTCCTCCACAAAGCCTTGGGGCTGATCCATGTAGATGACCTCCTCCAACTTGGGATTGAGAAACGCCGTCTTCAAATCCATTTGGTGCATCTCCAAGTCCATGGCTGCCCCAATCGTCACAACGCACCGTATGGTGCTAAACTTGGCAACGGGGGCATATGTCTCATTGAAGTCCACACCTTCCACTTGAGAAAACCCCCTAGCAACCAACCTTGCTTTGTACCTCACAATGTGACCCAAAGCATCCTTTTTGATGGAGAACACCCACTTACAACCCACACTTGATCTCTTGGGAGGAAGGGGTGCAAGCTCCCATGTCCCTTTGGCAATGAGGGCCTTGTACTCCTCTTCCATGGCCAACTCCCACTTGCTTGCATCTTCGCAACGCAACACCTCTCCAAGTGTGGATGGATCTCCAAGGAAAGCCACATTGGCTTGTTCTTCATGTTGTGGAGGAAGAATGTGATTCAACCACCAATCTCCAAGCGGCTTGCAGGTCCTTGTGGGATAACGAGGCTCCTCCGTGGACACATCATGCTCTTCCAAGGGCTGATCATGCTCTTGCTCCCTTGGTGAAGTGCTCGGAGAAGGCGCCGCTGATCTCTTCACTTGGGGTGTGGCCACCTTCTTCTTGGGCTCCACAAAGTCTTCATCTTCCGTTTCTTGCTCTTCATCCTCATCTCCTTCATCTTCGATGTGCACTCTTGAAGTTGTACCCACCTTTTGGGCTGGTCCTCCACTTCTCCCACTTGGGCTCATCTCCAAGAGCTTGGGATCAGTTCCTCCATTCTCCAAGAAGGTCACATCTCGACTCTTGATGATGGCCTTGCTCTCCACACACATCAGCCTATACGCCTTGGTTCCCTCACAATAACCAAGGAAAAGACACTTGATGCCCTTGGCATCCAACTTGGTCCTCTTGGCACTTGGGACCAATGCATAGGTAATGCACCCGAAGATGCGCATGTGAGACACATTGGGCCTAGTCCCACTCCAAGCTTCTTGGGGTGTCTTGCTTGTCAAGGCTTGTGTGGTGCAATGATTCCTTGTATAAACCGCATTCCGTTGAAGAACATGTACATATTAGTGTAGACCATATACATTCAGCCCTAGGAGTAGGATTAGACACTTATTTAGTGTTAGGAGTTCATTGGGTATTGCTCATGGTCAAAGGCAGCCCACAGTGGATAGTTATTCCACATGGTTTGTGGATAACTATGAAAGGCTTCTAGTATAAGATTGTTGAAGAACATGTACATATTAGTGTAGACCATGCACATTCAGCCCTAGGAGTAGCATTAGACACTTAGCTAGTCTTAGAGTTCATTGGGTATTGCTCATAGTCAAAGGCAGCCCATAGTGTTTAGTTATCTCACATGGTTTGTGGATAACTATGAAAGGCTTCTAGTATAAGATCAGCCCACTCATGGGTGTTTGTATCTTCCTACCATCTAAGTAAAGCCTTTCATCCATTCACTACGTTGTAATCTCAATAGGTTATGGGCCCACGCACTTGGAGTTGCGCTTGTGGGAGAAATTCAAATCATTTGGAGGAGATCTTGGAGCTTGGAGGAGCAACCAGCCATTTGTCACTTTGTCACCTACAAACCATATGGTGTGAGTCATTTTTCAAAAGAAAGCTTTGAAGTGCATTTAAAAAAAAAATTTATTTTGGGGCTTTTTGTTGGCTGATTTGTGAGGTTTTGAGTACATTTGGGTGAGGGGTTGCTCATGGTAGTAATCAGACCTAATTAGGGCTGGTTGCATGCTCCATACTTGATTTTGTGCTTAGAAGTGTACATTTGGAGCCATTGTGGGCTGATTGTGCACTTGGGTGCATTGTTGGTTGTGATTGTGGCAATTGCAATCTAGTGAGAGTCCTTTGTGAGCCTTGGAAGCATCATTGAGTTGCTTGAGGTGTTTGCCATCCATTGAGGGCTGATTAGTGCCCTTGTGAGTGAGTGAGGCAAATTAGTGGACATTGTGAACCTTAGAGGGCTGATTTGTGCCCTTGTGAGTGAGTGAGGGCTGATTTTTGCCCTTGTGAGTGAGAGAGGACTGATTTGTGTCCTTGTGAGTGAGAGAGGGCTGATTTGTGCCCTTATGAGCTTTGTGGAGTAATTGAGAGCCAATTAGGGTTCCTTGGTGACTTGGTGATCCAACTAGGGGTGTTGGAGGCCATTTGTTATCCTTGAGGTGCTCATTGTGAGTAGTAGCTTCCATCTAGGGCTGATTGCACGTCTTGAGCTCCTTGTAGGGTGGAGTACCCTAATGTGAGGGGCATTGTGAGTTTGCTTGCTGATTGGAAGTAGCACTAGCCCATGGTGTCCATGTGGTGGCTTTGAGCTTCATTAGGGGCTGAATTCGTGTTGAAAGGAGGTGATGCACTTGTGAGAAGTGTTTGGTCGCTCTTAGGGCTTGGGAGAATCATGGAAGGTCCTTGTAAGGGCTGATTGGTGCCATTTCAACCCAATTGGCTTCCAAGGGATTGTTTGGAGGCTGAATTGAGTTTATCAACTCTCCAAGACACTTGGGGTGCTGCCAACAAGTGGGAGGTGCTTCACCATGGCATCAAGTGGAGGAGAAGGCGTGCGCATCATTGACAAGTTCAATGGGGAGAACTTTGGCATGTGGAAGTTCAAAATGGAGATGATCCTTGCGGAGAAGGACTTGTGGGAGGTGGTGGATGGGAGTGAGGAGCCTCCAAGTGAAGATGCGGATCCCAAGACCAAGAAGGCCTTTGAGAGGAAGGAGAAGAAGGCCTTTGCTCTCATTGCCATCAACCTTGTGGATCGCCAAATTGCTCACATTCGACATTGCAAGGGACCAGCCCAAGCATGGACCACCCTTTGCAACATCCACGAGACCAAGAGCCTCTCCAACATCCTCTTTCTTCGACGCAAGTTCTTCACTAGCAAGATGCAAGAGGAGGATGACATGTTGGATCATGTCAACAAGATCAAGGCTCTTGCGGATGAGTTGGCTTGTTTGGAGGCACCCGTGACGGATGGGGATGTGGTGATGACCTTGTTGGAGAGCTTGCCAGCATCTTATGAGTTCCTCATCACCGCATTGGAGACAAGGCCCACCAAGGAGCTGACCATGGAGTTTGTGACCGCTTGCTTGATGCATGAGATGACCAAGCGCAAGGAGAATGAGTCCGAAGGGGAGGGATCAGCCCTTGTCTCAAGATTTGGCAAAGGAGGCAACACCAAGGCGTTCAAGGAGACAAGGACGTGCTTCAAGTGTAACAAACCGAGCCACATTGCCAAGGATTGTAGGAGCAGTTAGCCAAAGACAAGGAGAGTGCACACCAAGCTTCCAAAGGGGAGGAAGAGGGGAGGAGTTTGCCTTTGCCACCCATGGAGGAGGGGAGAAGGCCAACATGTTTACTTGGATTGTGGACTCGGGGGGCCACTCAACATATGACCAGCCATCGAGATGCCTTCCACACCTATCAGCTCATTTCGGGGAAGAAGATTTATTTGGGAGACAATGGCATGGTGGAGGCCCTTGGCATGGGGGAGATCCTAGTAGAGGTGCAAGTGAAGGGAGAGACCAAGAGGATCCAAATCCGGGAGGCACTCCATGTCTCCAAGTTGCATGCCAACTTGCTTTCGGTGAGCAAGTTGTCTTTGGGAGGTTTGAAAGTGCAATTCAACACGGTGGGGTGTATTGTGAGGGCACCAAGTGGAGTTGTGATTGCATCAGCCCCTCGTGAGGGCAATTTGTACAACCTCCATTTCACCAAGGTGAATGGCACTTCCTTGGCTTGTGTTGCCCAAGGATCAGCCCATGAAGACCTTGTGGAGCTTTGGCATAGGAGGCTTCGGCACTAGAATGTGAAGAGCATGAAGAGCCTCCAACACATCGTGAAGGGGCTGAACCTCTCTTCTTGCAAGCATGATTGGAGTTCTAGGGGGTACAAGGGGTGCATTGAGGGCAAACAAGCAAGGCAGCCCCTCCCCAAGGATGGAGCAACTCGGGCCACCAAGCCATTGGAGCTTGTGCATTCGGATGTGTGCGGGCCGATGAAGACCACAACCATAGGAGGAGCAAGGTATTTTTTGACCTTCATTGATGATTTCTCTCGCAAGATTTGGGTGTATATGCTAAAGTGCAAGAGTGAGGTGTTTGGGCGTTTTGAGACTTGGAAGGCCCTTGTGGAGGCCCAATCCGAGTGCAAGGTGAAGGTGCTACGATCGGATAATGGAGGGGAGTATGTGTCCAAGGCCTTTGAGGAGTACTTGAAGGCCCATGGCATTGAGCACCATACATCAGCCCCTTACACTCCTCAACAAAACGGTGTGGCGGAGCGTGCCAATCGAACCATTGTGGAGATGGCAAGGTCCATGATTCATGCCCAAGGTCTCAAGTTTGAGCTTTGGGTGGAGGCGGTGTCGAATGCGGTTTATACAAGGAACCGATGCCCCACACAAGCCTTGACAAGCAAGACACCCCAAGAAGCTTGGAGTGGGACTAGGCCCAATGTGTCTCACATGCGCATCTTCGGGTGCATTGCCTATGCATTGGTTCCAAGTGCCAAGAGGACCAAGTTGGATGCCAAGGGCATCAAGTGTCTTTTCCTTGGTTATTGTGAGGGTACCAAGGCGTATAGGCTGATGTGTGTGGAGAGTAAGGCCACAACTCCAAGAGTGCACACTGAAAATGAAGGAGATGAGGATGAAGAGCAAGGAGCGGAAGATGAAGACTTTGTGGAGCCCAAGAAGAAGGTGGCCACACCCCAAGTGAAGAGATCAGCGGCCCCTTCTCCAAGCACATCACCAAGGGAGCAAGAGCATATTCAGCCCTTGGAAGAACAAGATCCATCTATAGAGGAGCCACGTTATCCAACAAGGACCCGCAAGCCGCTTAGAGATTGGTGGTTGAATCACATTCTTCCTCCACAACATGAAGAACAAGCCAATGTGGCTTTCCTTGGAGATCCATCCACACTTGCAGAGGTGTTGCGTTGCAAAGATGCAAGCAAGTGGGAGTTGGCTATGCAAGAGGAGTACAAGGCCCTCATTGCCAAAGGGACATGGGAGCTTGCATCCCTTCCTCTTAAGAGATCAAGTGTGGGTTGTAAGTGGGTGTTCTCTACCAACAGGGATGCTTTGGGTCACATTGTGATTTACAAAGCAAGGTCGGTTGCTAGGGGGTTTTCTCTATTGAGATTACAATGTAGTGAATGGAAGAAAGGCTTTACTTAGATGGTAGGAAGATACAAACACCCATGAGTGGCCTGATCTTATACTAGAAGCCTTTCATAGTTATCCACAAACCATGTGGGATAACTAAACACTATGGGCTCTCCCTCCGTTGTAGAAAGAGCTATGGTGGGCTGCCTCTTGGAATTCGATTGTAATGGCACCCAATCCAAGCATAAACACGTAGCCGGTGGTGGATCTCCTATCCCCTTCATCACCGGCCCAATCCGCATCACAAAAGCCATGCAAGGTCACATGGGCACCTCCAAGTTGCAACTTCAGCCCAAGTGTGCCTTGAAGGTACTTCATCACCCTCTTGACCGCTGCCCAATGCTTGGGGCCATACTTGGACATGTGTTGACTCACAACACTCACCGGAAATGCCAAATCAGGCCTTGTGGCTACCATGGCATACATCAAACAACCCACCGTTGCCTTGTAAGGCACACCTTGCATTTCAGCCCTCACCTCTTCCAACTCTTCATCGGTGAGCTTGGGCAACTTCTCATGAGTGTCAAGTGGTGTACCTATGGCTTTGCACTCCTCCATGTTGAAGCGCTTGAGAATCTCTTCAAGATACTTGCGTTGGCTCATGGTGATGGTGCGGGCAGCCCTATCCCTCTTGAACTCCACTCCAAGGCAATAGCTCAACTCTCCAAGATCCGTCATCTCATACTCCATCTTGAGCATAGTCTTCACTTCAAGCATCTTGGTCATACTACTTGCAAGGATGATGAGATCATCCACATATAAGATCACAATCACCAAATGCTCACAACTTGGCATGATTTACAAAGAGTGATCCGCATGGCCTCTTTGGAAGCCCTTCCTTGCAAACATGGCATCAATATCTCAATACCATACTCTCCCCGATTGCTTCAACCCGGGGAGTGCCTTCTTCAACTTGTACTTGAGATGCTCTTGGCCTTCCTCCACAAAGCCTTGGGGCTGATCCATGTAGATGACCTCCTCCAACTTGGGATTGAGAAACGCCGTCTTCAAATCCATTTGGTGCATCTCCAAGTCCATGGCTGCCCCAATCGTCACAACGCACCGTATGGTGCTAAACTTGGCAACGGGGGCATATGTCTCATTGAAGTCCACACCTTCCACTTGAGAAAACCCCCTAGCAACCAACCTTGCTTTGTACCTCACAATGTGACCCAAAGCATCCTTTTTGATGGAGAACACCCACTTACAACCCACACTTGATCTCTTGGGAGGAAGGGGTGCAAGCTCCCATGTCCCTTTGGCAATGAGGGCCTTGTACTCCTCTTCCATGGCCAACTCCCACTTGCTTGCATCTTCGCAACGCAACACCTCTCCAAGTGTGGATGGATCTCCAAGGAAAGCCACATTGGCTTGTTCTTCATGTTGTGGAGGAAGAATGTGATTCAACCACCAATCTCCAAGCGGCTTGCAGGTCCTTGTGGGATAACGAGGCTCCTCCGTGGACACATCATGCTCTTCCAAGGGCTGATCATGCTCTTGCTCCCTTGGTGAAGTGCTCGGAGAAGGCGCCGCTGATCTCTTCACTTGGGGTGTGGCCACCTTCTTCTTGGGCTCCACAAAGTCTTCATCTTCCGTTTCTTGCTCTTCATCCTCATCTCCTTCATCTTCGATGTGCACTCTTGAAGTTGTACCCACCTTTTGGGCTGGTCCTCCACTTCTCCCACTTGGGCTCATCTCCAAGAGCTTGGGATCAGTTCCTCCATTCTCCAAGAAGGTCACATCTCGACTCTTGATGATGGCCTTGCTCTCCACACACATCAGCCTATACGCCTTGGTTCCCTCACAATAACCAAGGAAAAGACACTTGATGCCCTTGGCATCCAACTTGGTCCTCTTGGCACTTGGGACCAATGCATAGGTAATGCACCCGAAGATGCGCATGTGAGACACATTGGGCCTAGTCCCACTCCAAGCTTCTTGGGGTGTCTTGCTTGTCAAGGCTTGTGTGGTGCAATGATTCCTTGTATAAACCGCATTCCGTTGAAGAACATGTACATATTAGTGTAGACCATATACATTCAGCCCTAGGAGTAGGATTAGACACTTATTTAGTGTTAGGAGTTCATTGGGTATTGCTCATGGTCAAAGGCAGCCCACAGTGGATAGTTATTCCACATGGTTTGTGGATAACTATGAAAGGCTTCTAGTATAAGATTGTTGAAGAACATGTACATATTAGTGTAGACCATGCACATTCAGCCCTAGGAGTAGCATTAGACACTTAGCTAGTCTTAGAGTTCATTGGGTATTGCTCATAGTCAAAGGCAGCCCATAGTGTTTAGTTATCTCACATGGTTTGTGGATAACTATGAAAGGCTTCTAGTATAAGATCAGCCCACTCATGGGTGTTTGTATCTTCCTACCATCTAAGTAAAGCCTTTCATCCATTCACTACGTTGTAATCTCAATAGGTTATGGGCCCACGCACTTGGAGTTGCGCTTGTGGGAGAAATTCAAATCATTTGGAGGAGATCTTGGAGCTTGGAGGAGCAACCAGCCATTTGTCACTTTGTCACCTACAAACCATATGGTGTGAGTCATTTTTCAAAAGAAAGCTTTGAAGTGCATTTAAAAAAAAAATTTATTTTGGGGCTTTTTGTTGGCTGATTTGTGAGGTTTTGAGTACATTTGGGTGAGGGGTTGCTCATGGTAGTAATCAGACCTAATTAGGGCTGGTTGCATGCTCCATACTTGATTTTGTGCTTAGAAGTGTACATTTGGAGCCATTGTGGGCTGATTGTGCACTTGGGTGCATTGTTGGTTGTGATTGTGGCAATTGCAATCTAGTGAGAGTCCTTTGTGAGCCTTGGAAGCATCATTGAGTTGCTTGAGGTGTTTGCCATCCATTGAGGGCTGATTAGTGCCCTTGTGAGTGAGTGAGGCAAATTAGTGGACATTGTGAACCTTAGAGGGCTGATTTGTGCCCTTGTGAGTGAGTGAGGGCTGATTTTTGCCCTTGTGAGTGAGAGAGGACTGATTTGTGTCCTTGTGAGTGAGAGAGGGCTGATTTGTGCCCTTATGAGCTTTGTGGAGTAATTGAGAGCCAATTAGGGTTCCTTGGTGACTTGGTGATCCAACTAGGGGTGTTGGAGGCCATTTGTTATCCTTGAGGTGCTCATTGTGAGTAGTAGCTTCCATCTAGGGCTGATTGCACGTCTTGAGCTCCTTGTAGGGTGGAGTACCCTAATGTGAGGGGCATTGTGAGTTTGCTTGCTGATTGGAAGTAGCACTAGCCCATGGTGTCCATGTGGTGGCTTTGAGCTTCATTAGGGGCTGAATTCGTGTTGAAAGGAGGTGATGCACTTGTGAGAAGTGTTTGGTCGCTCTTAGGGCTTGGGAGAATCATGGAAGGTCCTTGTAAGGGCTGATTGGTGCCATTTCAACCCAATTGGCTTCCAAGGGATTGTTTGGAGGCTGAATTGAGTTTATCAACTCTCCAAGACACTTGGGGTGCTGCCAACAAGTGGGAGGTGCTTCACCATGGCATCAAGTGGAGGAGAAGGCGTGCGCATCATTGACAAGTTCAATGGGGAGAACTTTGGCATGTGGAAGTTCAAAATGGAGATGATCCTTGCGGAGAAGGACTTGTGGGAGGTGGTGGATGGGAGTGAGGAGCCTCCAAGTGAAGATGCGGATCCCAAGACCAAGAAGGCCTTTGAGAGGAAGGAGAAGAAGGCCTTTGCTCTCATTGCCATCAACCTTGTGGATCGCCAAATTGCTCACATTCGACATTGCAAGGGACCAGCCCAAGCATGGACCACCCTTTGCAACATCCACGAGACCAAGAGCCTCTCCAACATCCTCTTTCTTCGACGCAAGTTCTTCACTAGCAAGATGCAAGAGGAGGATGACATGTTGGATCATGTCAACAAGATCAAGGCTCTTGCGGATGAGTTGGCTTGTTTGGAGGCACCCGTGACGGATGGGGATGTGGTGATGACCTTGTTGGAGAGCTTGCCAGCATCTTATGAGTTCCTCATCACCGCATTGGAGACAAGGCCCACCAAGGAGCTGACCATGGAGTTTGTGACCGCTTGCTTGATGCATGAGATGACCAAGCGCAAGGAGAATGAGTCCGAAGGGGAGGGATCAGCCCTTGTCTCAAGATTTGGCAAAGGAGGCAACACCAAGGCGTTCAAGGAGACAAGGACGTGCTTCAAGTGTAACAAACCGAGCCACATTGCCAAGGATTGTAGGAGCAGTTAGCCAAAGACAAGGAGAGTGCACACCAAGCTTCCAAAGGGGAGGAAGAGGGGAGGAGTTTGCCTTTGCCACCCATGGAGGAGGGGAGAAGGCCAACATGTTTACTTGGATTGTGGACTCGGGGGGCCACTCAACATATGACCAGCCATCGAGATGCCTTCCACACCTATCAGCTCATTTCGGGGAAGAAGATTTATTTGGGAGACAATGGCATGGTGGAGGCCCTTGGCATGGGGGAGATCCTAGTAGAGGTGCAAGTGAAGGGAGAGACCAAGAGGATCCAAATCCGGGAGGCACTCCATGTCTCCAAGTTGCATGCCAACTTGCTTTCGGTGAGCAAGTTGTCTTTGGGAGGTTTGAAAGTGCAATTCAACACGGTGGGGTGTATTGTGAGGGCACCAAGTGGAGTTGTGATTGCATCAGCCCCTCGTGAGGGCAATTTGTACAACCTCCATTTCACCAAGGTGAATGGCACTTCCTTGGCTTGTGTTGCCCAAGGATCAGCCCATGAAGACCTTGTGGAGCTTTGGCATAGGAGGCTTCGGCACTAGAATGTGAAGAGCATGAAGAGCCTCCAACACATCGTGAAGGGGCTGAACCTCTCTTCTTGCAAGCATGATTGGAGTTCTAGGGGGTACAAGGGGTGCATTGAGGGCAAACAAGCAAGGCAGCCCCTCCCCAAGGATGGAGCAACTCGGGCCACCAAGCCATTGGAGCTTGTGCATTCGGATGTGTGCGGGCCGATGAAGACCACAACCATAGGAGGAGCAAGGTATTTTTTGACCTTCATTGATGATTTCTCTCGCAAGATTTGGGTGTATATGCTAAAGTGCAAGAGTGAGGTGTTTGGGCGTTTTGAGACTTGGAAGGCCCTTGTGGAGGCCCAATCCGAGTGCAAGGTGAAGGTGCTACGATCGGATAATGGAGGGGAGTATGTGTCCAAGGCCTTTGAGGAGTACTTGAAGGCCCATGGCATTGAGCACCATACATCAGCCCCTTACACTCCTCAACAAAACGGTGTGGCGGAGCGTGCCAATCGAACCATTGTGGAGATGGCAAGGTCCATGATTCATGCCCAAGGTCTCAAGTTTGAGCTTTGGGTGGAGGCGGTGTCGAATGCGGTTTATACAAGGAACCGATGCCCCACACAAGCCTTGACAAGCAAGACACCCCAAGAAGCTTGGAGTGGGACTAGGCCCAATGTGTCTCACATGCGCATCTTCGGGTGCATTGCCTATGCATTGGTTCCAAGTGCCAAGAGGACCAAGTTGGATGCCAAGGGCATCAAGTGTCTTTTCCTTGGTTATTGTGAGGGTACCAAGGCGTATAGGCTGATGTGTGTGGAGAGTAAGGCCACAACTCCAAGAGTGCACACTGAAAATGAAGGAGATGAGGATGAAGAGCAAGGAGCGGAAGATGAAGACTTTGTGGAGCCCAAGAAGAAGGTGGCCACACCCCAAGTGAAGAGATCAGCGGCCCCTTCTCCAAGCACATCACCAAGGGAGCAAGAGCATATTCAGCCCTTGGAAGAACAAGATCCATCTATAGAGGAGCCACGTTATCCAACAAGGACCCGCAAGCCGCTTAGAGATTGGTGGTTGAATCACATTCTTCCTCCACAACATGAAGAACAAGCCAATGTGGCTTTCCTTGGAGATCCATCCACACTTGCAGAGGTGTTGCGTTGCAAAGATGCAAGCAAGTGGGAGTTGGCTATGCAAGAGGAGTACAAGGCCCTCATTGCCAAAGGGACATGGGAGCTTGCATCCCTTCCTCTTAAGAGATCAAGTGTGGGTTGTAAGTGGGTGTTCTCTACCAACAGGGATGCTTTGGGTCACATTGTGATTTACAAAGCAAGGTCGGTTGCTAGGGGGTTTTCTCTATTGAGATTACAATGTAGTGAATGGAAGAAAGGCTTTACTTAGATGGTAGGAAGATACAAACACCCATGAGTGGCCTGATCTTATACTAGAAGCCTTTCATAGTTATCCACAAACCATGTGGGATAACTAAACACTATGGGCTCTCCCTCCGTTGTAGAAAGAGCTATGGTGGGCTGCCTCTTGGAATTCGATTGTAATGGCACCCAATCCAAGCATAAACACGTAGCCGGTGGTGGATCTCCTATCCCCTTCATCACCGGCCCAATCCGCATCACAAAAGCCATGCAAGGTCACATGGGCACCTCCAAGTTGCAACTTCAGCCCAAGTGTGCCTTGAAGGTACTTCATCACCCTCTTGACCGCTGCCCAATGCTTGGGGCCATACTTGGACATGTGTTGACTCACAACACTCACCGGAAATGCCAAATCAGGCCTTGTGGCTACCATGGCATACATCAAACAACCCACCGTTGCCTTGTAAGGCACACCTTGCATTTCAGCCCTCACCTCTTCCAACTCTTCATCGGTGAGCTTGGGCAACTTCTCATGAGTGTCAAGTGGTGTACCTATGGCTTTGCACTCCTCCATGTTGAAGCGCTTGAGAATCTCTTCAAGATACTTGCGTTGGCTCATGGTGATGGTGCGGGCAGCCCTATCCCTCTTGAACTCCACTCCAAGGCAATAGCTCAACTCTCCAAGATCCGTCATCTCATACTCCATCTTGAGCATAGTCTTCACTCAAGCATCTTGGTCATACTACTTGCAAGGATGATGAGATCATCCACATATAAGATCACAATCACCAAATGTTCACAACTTGGCATGATTTACAAAGAGTGATCCGCATGGCCTCTTTGGAAGCCCTTCCTTGCAAACATGGCATCAATATCTCAATACCATACTCTCCCCGATTGCTTCAACCCGGGGAGTGCCTTCTTCAACTTGTACTTGAGATGCTCTTGGCCTTCCTCCACAAAGCCTTGGGGCTGATCCATGTAGATGACCTCCTCCAACTTGGGATTGAGAAACGCCGTCTTCAAATCCATTTGGTGCATCTCCAAGTCCATGGCTGCCCCAATCGTCACAACGCACCGTATGGTGCTAAACTTGGCAACGGGGGCATATGTCTCATTGAAGTCCACACCTTCCACTTGAGAAAACCCCCTAGCAACCAACCTTGCTTTGTACCTCACAATGTGACCCAAAGCATCCTTTTTGATGGAGAACACCCACTTACAACCCACACTTGATCTCTTGGGAGGAAGGGGTGCAAGCTCCCATGTCCCTTTGGCAATGAGGGCCTTGTACTCCTCTTCCATGGCCAACTCCCACTTGCTTGCATCTTCGCAACGCAACACCTCTCCAAGTGTGGATGGATCTCCAAGGAAAGCCACATTGGCTTGTTCTTCATGTTGTGGAGGAAGAATGTGATTCAACCACCAATCTCCAAGCGGCTTGCAGGTCCTTGTGGGATAACGAGGCTCCTCCGTGGACACATCATGCTCTTCCAAGGGCTGATCATGCTCTTGCTCCCTTGGTGAAGTGCTCGGAGAAGGCGCCGCTGATCTCTTCACTTGGGGTGTGGCCACCTTCTTCTTGGGCTCCACAAAGTCTTCATCTTCCGTTTCTTGCTCTTCATCCTCATCTCCTTCATCTTCGATGTGCACTCTTGAAGTTGTACCCACCTTTTGGGCTGGTCCTCCACTTCTCCCACTTGGGCTCATCTCCAAGAGCTTGGGATCAGTTCCTCCATTCTCCAAGAAGGTCACATCTCGACTCTTGATGATGGCCTTGCTCTCCACACACATCAGCCTATACGCCTTGGTTCCCTCACAATAACCAAGGAAAAGACACTTGATGCCCTTGGCATCCAACTTGGTCCTCTTGGCACTTGGGACCAATGCATAGGTAATGCACCCGAAGATGCGCATGTGAGACACATTGGGCCTAGTCCCACTCCAAGCTTCTTGGGGTGTCTTGCTTGTCAAGGCTTGTGTGGTGCAATGATTCCTTGTATAAACCGCATTCCGTTGAAGAACATGTACATATTAGTGTAGACCATATACATTCAGCCCTAGGAGTAGGATTAGACACTTATTTAGTGTTAGGAGTTCATTGGGTATTGCTCATGGTCAAAGGCAGCCCACAGTGGATAGTTATTCCACATGGTTTGTGGATAACTATGAAAGGCTTCTAGTATAAGATTGTTGAAGAACATGTACATATTAGTGTAGACCATGCACATTCAGCCCTAGGAGTAGCATTAGACACTTAGCTAGTCTTAGAGTTCATTGGGTATTGCTCATAGTCAAAGGCAGCCCATAGTGTTTAGTTATCTCACATGGTTTGTGGATAACTATGAAAGGCTTCTAGTATAAGATCAGCCCACTCATGGGTGTTTGTATCTTCCTACCATCTAAGTAAAGCCTTTCATCCATTCACTACGTTGTAATCTCAATAGGTTATGGGCCCACGCACTTGGAGTTGCGCTTGTGGGAGAAATTCAAATCATTTGGAGGAGATCTTGGAGCTTGGAGGAGCAACCAGCCATTTGTCACTTTGTCACCTACAAACCATATGGTGTGAGTCATTTTTCAAAAGAAAGCTTTGAAGTGCATTTAAAAAAAAAATTTATTTTGGGGCTTTTTGTTGGCTGATTTGTGAGGTTTTGAGTACATTTGGGTGAGGGGTTGCTCATGGTAGTAATCAGACCTAATTAGGGCTGGTTGCATGCTCCATACTTGATTTTGTGCTTAGAAGTGTACATTTGGAGCCATTGTGGGCTGATTGTGCACTTGGGTGCATTGTTGGTTGTGATTGTGGCAATTGCAATCTAGTGAGAGTCCTTTGTGAGCCTTGGAAGCATCATTGAGTTGCTTGAGGTGTTTGCCATCCATTGAGGGCTGATTAGTGCCCTTGTGAGTGAGTGAGGCAAATTAGTGGACATTGTGAACCTTAGAGGGCTGATTTGTGCCCTTGTGAGTGAGTGAGGGCTGATTTTTGCCCTTGTGAGTGAGAGAGGACTGATTTGTGTCCTTGTGAGTGAGAGAGGGCTGATTTGTGCCCTTATGAGCTTTGTGGAGTAATTGAGAGCCAATTAGGGTTCCTTGGTGACTTGGTGATCCAACTAGGGGTGTTGGAGGCCATTTGTTATCCTTGAGGTGCTCATTGTGAGTAGTAGCTTCCATCTAGGGCTGATTGCACGTCTTGAGCTCCTTGTAGGGTGGAGTACCCTAATGTGAGGGGCATTGTGAGTTTGCTTGCTGATTGGAAGTAGCACTAGCCCATGGTGTCCATGTGGTGGCTTTGAGCTTCATTAGGGGCTGAATTCGTGTTGAAAGGAGGTGATGCACTTGTGAGAAGTGTTTGGTCGCTCTTAGGGCTTGGGAGAATCATGGAAGGTCCTTGTAAGGGCTGATTGGTGCCATTTCAACCCAATTGGCTTCCAAGGGATTGTTTGGAGGCTGAATTGAGTTTATCAACTCTCCAAGACACTTGGGGTGCTGCCAACAAGTGGGAGGTGCTTCACCATGGCATCAAGTGGAGGAGAAGGCGTGCGCATCATTGACAAGTTCAATGGGGAGAACTTTGGCATGTGGAAGTTCAAAATGGAGATGATCCTTGCGGAGAAGGACTTGTGGGAGGTGGTGGATGGGAGTGAGGAGCCTCCAAGTGAAGATGCGGATCCCAAGACCAAGAAGGCCTTTGAGAGGAAGGAGAAGAAGGCCTTTGCTCTCATTGCCATCAACCTTGTGGATCGCCAAATTGCTCACATTCGACATTGCAAGGGACCAGCCCAAGCATGGACCACCCTTTGCAACATCCACGAGACCAAGAGCCTCTCCAACATCCTCTTTCTTCGACGCAAGTTCTTCACTAGCAAGATGCAAGAGGAGGATGACATGTTGGATCATGTCAACAAGATCAAGGCTCTTGCGGATGAGTTGGCTTGTTTGGAGGCACCCGTGACGGATGGGGATGTGGTGATGACCTTGTTGGAGAGCTTGCCAGCATCTTATGAGTTCCTCATCACCGCATTGGAGACAAGGCCCACCAAGGAGCTGACCATGGAGTTTGTGACCGCTTGCTTGATGCATGAGATGACCAAGCGCAAGGAGAATGAGTCCGAAGGGGAGGGATCAGCCCTTGTCTCAAGATTTGGCAAAGGAGGCAACACCAAGGCGTTCAAGGAGACAAGGACGTGCTTCAAGTGTAACAAACCGAGCCACATTGCCAAGGATTGTAGGAGCAGTTAGCCAAAGACAAGGAGAGTGCACACCAAGCTTCCAAAGGGGAGGAAGAGGGGAGGAGTTTGCCTTTGCCACCCATGGAGGAGGGGAGAAGGCCAACATGTTTACTTGGATTGTGGACTCGGGGGGCCACTCAACATATGACCAGCCATCGAGATGCCTTCCACACCTATCAGCTCATTTCGGGGAAGAAGATTTATTTGGGAGACAATGGCATGGTGGAGGCCCTTGGCATGGGGGAGATCCTAGTAGAGGTGCAAGTGAAGGGAGAGACCAAGAGGATCCAAATCCGGGAGGCACTCCATGTCTCCAAGTTGCATGCCAACTTGCTTTCGGTGAGCAAGTTGTCTTTGGGAGGTTTGAAAGTGCAATTCAACACGGTGGGGTGTATTGTGAGGGCACCAAGTGGAGTTGTGATTGCATCAGCCCCTCGTGAGGGCAATTTGTACAACCTCCATTTCACCAAGGTGAATGGCACTTCCTTGGCTTGTGTTGCCCAAGGATCAGCCCATGAAGACCTTGTGGAGCTTTGGCATAGGAGGCTTCGGCACTAGAATGTGAAGAGCATGAAGAGCCTCCAACACATCGTGAAGGGGCTGAACCTCTCTTCTTGCAAGCATGATTGGAGTTCTAGGGGGTACAAGGGGTGCATTGAGGGCAAACAAGCAAGGCAGCCCCTCCCCAAGGATGGAGCAACTCGGGCCACCAAGCCATTGGAGCTTGTGCATTCGGATGTGTGCGGGCCGATGAAGACCACAACCATAGGAGGAGCAAGGTATTTTTTGACCTTCATTGATGATTTCTCTCGCAAGATTTGGGTGTATATGCTAAAGTGCAAGAGTGAGGTGTTTGGGCGTTTTGAGACTTGGAAGGCCCTTGTGGAGGCCCAATCCGAGTGCAAGGTGAAGGTGCTACGATCGGATAATGGAGGGGAGTATGTGTCCAAGGCCTTTGAGGAGTACTTGAAGGCCCATGGCATTGAGCACCATACATCAGCCCCTTACACTCCTCAACAAAACGGTGTGGCGGAGCGTGCCAATCGAACCATTGTGGAGATGGCAAGGTCCATGATTCATGCCCAAGGTCTCAAGTTTGAGCTTTGGGTGGAGGCGGTGTCGAATGCGGTTTATACAAGGAACCGATGCCCCACACAAGCCTTGACAAGCAAGACACCCCAAGAAGCTTGGAGTGGGACTAGGCCCAATGTGTCTCACATGCGCATCTTCGGGTGCATTGCCTATGCATTGGTTCCAAGTGCCAAGAGGACCAAGTTGGATGCCAAGGGCATCAAGTGTCTTTTCCTTGGTTATTGTGAGGGTACCAAGGCGTATAGGCTGATGTGTGTGGAGAGTAAGGCCACAACTCCAAGAGTGCACACTGAAAATGAAGGAGATGAGGATGAAGAGCAAGGAGCGGAAGATGAAGACTTTGTGGAGCCCAAGAAGAAGGTGGCCACACCCCAAGTGAAGAGATCAGCGGCCCCTTCTCCAAGCACATCACCAAGGGAGCAAGAGCATATTCAGCCCTTGGAAGAACAAGATCCATCTATAGAGGAGCCACGTTATCCAACAAGGACCCGCAAGCCGCTTAGAGATTGGTGGTTGAATCACATTCTTCCTCCACAACATGAAGAACAAGCCAATGTGGCTTTCCTTGGAGATCCATCCACACTTGCAGAGGTGTTGCGTTGCAAAGATGCAAGCAAGTGGGAGTTGGCTATGCAAGAGGAGTACAAGGCCCTCATTGCCAAAGGGACATGGGAGCTTGCATCCCTTCCTCTTAAGAGATCAAGTGTGGGTTGTAAGTGGGTGTTCTCTACCAACAGGGATGCTTTGGGTCACATTGTGATTTACAAAGCAAGGTCGGTTGCTAGGGGGTTTTCTCTATTGAGATTACAATGTAGTGAATGGAAGAAAGGCTTTACTTAGATGGTAGGAAGATACAAACACCCATGAGTGGCCTGATCTTATACTAGAAGCCTTTCATAGTTATCCACAAACCATGTGGGATAACTAAACACTATGGGCTCTCCCTCCGTTGTAGAAAGAGCTATGGTGGGCTGCCTCTTGGAATTCGATTGTAATGGCACCCAATCCAAGCATAAACACGTAGCCGGTGGTGGATCTCCTATCCCCTTCATCACCGGCCCAATCCGCATCACAAAAGCCATGCAAGGTCACATGGGCACCTCCAAGTTGCAACTTCAGCCCAAGTGTGCCTTGAAGGTACTTCATCACCCTCTTGACCGCTGCCCAATGCTTGGGGCCATACTTGGACATGTGTTGACTCACAACACTCACCGGAAATGCCAAATCAGGCCTTGTGGCTACCATGGCATACATCAAACAACCCACCGTTGCCTTGTAAGGCACACCTTGCATTTCAGCCCTCACCTCTTCCAACTCTTCATCGGTGAGCTTGGGCAACTTCTCATGAGTGTCAAGTGGTGTACCTATGGCTTTGCACTCCTCCATGTTGAAGCGCTTGAGAATCTCTTCAAGATACTTGCGTTGGCTCATGGTGATGGTGCGGGCAGCCCTATCCCTCTTGAACTCCACTCCAAGGCAATAGCTCAACTCTCCAAGATCCGTCATCTCATACTCCATCTTGAGCATAGTCTTCACTTCAAGCATCTTGGTCATACTACTTGCAAGGATGATGAGATCATCCACATATAAGATCACAATCACCAAATGCTCACAACTTGGCATGATTTACAAAGAGTGATCCGCATGGCCTCTTTGGAAGCCCTTCCTTGCAAACATGGCATCAATATCTCAATACCATACTCTCCCCGATTGCTTCAACCCGGGGAGTGCCTTCTTCAACTTGTACTTGAGATGCTCTTGGCCTTCCTCCACAAAGCCTTGGGGCTGATCCATGTAGATGACCTCCTCCAACTTGGGATTGAGAAACGCCGTCTTCAAATCCATTTGGTGCATCTCCAAGTCCATGGCTGCCCCAATCGTCACAACGCACCGTATGGTGCTAAACTTGGCAACGGGGGCATATGTCTCATTGAAGTCCACACCTTCCACTTGAGAAAACCCCCTAGCAACCAACCTTGCTTTGTACCTCACAATGTGACCCAAAGCATCCTTTTTGATGGAGAACACCCACTTACAACCCACACTTGATCTCTTGGGAGGAAGGGGTGCAAGCTCCCATGTCCCTTTGGCAATGAGGGCCTTGTACTCCTCTTCCATGGCCAACTCCCACTTGCTTGCATCTTCGCAACGCAACACCTCTCCAAGTGTGGATGGATCTCCAAGGAAAGCCACATTGGCTTGTTCTTCATGTTGTGGAGGAAGAATGTGATTCAACCACCAATCTCCAAGCGGCTTGCAGGTCCTTGTGGGATAACGAGGCTCCTCCGTGGACACATCATGCTCTTCCAAGGGCTGATCATGCTCTTGCTCCCTTGGTGAAGTGCTCGGAGAAGGCGCCGCTGATCTCTTCACTTGGGGTGTGGCCACCTTCTTCTTGGGCTCCACAAAGTCTTCATCTTCCGTTTCTTGCTCTTCATCCTCATCTCCTTCATCTTCGATGTGCACTCTTGAAGTTGTACCCACCTTTTGGGCTGGTCCTCCACTTCTCCCACTTGGGCTCATCTCCAAGAGCTTGGGATCAGTTCCTCCATTCTCCAAGAAGGTCACATCTCGACTCTTGATGATGGCCTTGCTCTCCACACACATCAGCCTATACGCCTTGGTTCCCTCACAATAACCAAGGAAAAGACACTTGATGCCCTTGGCATCCAACTTGGTCCTCTTGGCACTTGGGACCAATGCATAGGTAATGCACCCGAAGATGCGCATGTGAGACACATTGGGCCTAGTCCCACTCCAAGCTTCTTGGGGTGTCTTGCTTGTCAAGGCTTGTGTGGTGCAATGATTCCTTGTATAAACCGCATTCCGTTGAAGAACATGTACATATTAGTGTAGACCATATACATTCAGCCCTAGGAGTAGGATTAGACACTTATTTAGTGTTAGGAGTTCATTGGGTATTGCTCATGGTCAAAGGCAGCCCACAGTGGATAGTTATTCCACATGGTTTGTGGATAACTATGAAAGGCTTCTAGTATAAGATTGTTGAAGAACATGTACATATTAGTGTAGACCATGCACATTCAGCCCTAGGAGTAGCATTAGACACTTAGCTAGTCTTAGAGTTCATTGGGTATTGCTCATAGTCAAAGGCAGCCCATAGTGTTTAGTTATCTCACATGGTTTGTGGATAACTATGAAAGGCTTCTAGTATAAGATCAGCCCACTCATGGGTGTTTGTATCTTCCTACCATCTAAGTAAAGCCTTTCATCCATTCACTACGTTGTAATCTCAATAGGTTATGGGCCCACGCACTTGGAGTTGCGCTTGTGGGAGAAATTCAAATCATTTGGAGGAGATCTTGGAGCTTGGAGGAGCAACCAGCCATTTGTCACTTTGTCACCTACAAACCATATGGTGTGAGTCATTTTTCAAAAGAAAGCTTTGAAGTGCATTTAAAAAAAAAATTTATTTTGGGGCTTTTTGTTGGCTGATTTGTGAGGTTTTGAGTACATTTGGGTGAGGGGTTGCTCATGGTAGTAATCAGACCTAATTAGGGCTGGTTGCATGCTCCATACTTGATTTTGTGCTTAGAAGTGTACATTTGGAGCCATTGTGGGCTGATTGTGCACTTGGGTGCATTGTTGGTTGTGATTGTGGCAATTGCAATCTAGTGAGAGTCCTTTGTGAGCCTTGGAAGCATCATTGAGTTGCTTGAGGTGTTTGCCATCCATTGAGGGCTGATTAGTGCCCTTGTGAGTGAGTGAGGCAAATTAGTGGACATTGTGAACCTTAGAGGGCTGATTTGTGCCCTTGTGAGTGAGTGAGGGCTGATTTTTGCCCTTGTGAGTGAGAGAGGACTGATTTGTGTCCTTGTGAGTGAGAGAGGGCTGATTTGTGCCCTTATGAGCTTTGTGGAGTAATTGAGAGCCAATTAGGGTTCCTTGGTGACTTGGTGATCCAACTAGGGGTGTTGGAGGCCATTTGTTATCCTTGAGGTGCTCATTGTGAGTAGTAGCTTCCATCTAGGGCTGATTGCACGTCTTGAGCTCCTTGTAGGGTGGAGTACCCTAATGTGAGGGGCATTGTGAGTTTGCTTGCTGATTGGAAGTAGCACTAGCCCATGGTGTCCATGTGGTGGCTTTGAGCTTCATTAGGGGCTGAATTCGTGTTGAAAGGAGGTGATGCACTTGTGAGAAGTGTTTGGTCGCTCTTAGGGCTTGGGAGAATCATGGAAGGTCCTTGTAAGGGCTGATTGGTGCCATTTCAACCCAATTGGCTTCCAAGGGATTGTTTGGAGGCTGAATTGAGTTTATCAACTCTCCAAGACACTTGGGGTGCTGCCAACAAGTGGGAGGTGCTTCACCATGGCATCAAGTGGAGGAGAAGGCGTGCGCATCATTGACAAGTTCAATGGGGAGAACTTTGGCATGTGGAAGTTCAAAATGGAGATGATCCTTGCGGAGAAGGACTTGTGGGAGGTGGTGGATGGGAGTGAGGAGCCTCCAAGTGAAGATGCGGATCCCAAGACCAAGAAGGCCTTTGAGAGGAAGGAGAAGAAGGCCTTTGCTCTCATTGCCATCAACCTTGTGGATCGCCAAATTGCTCACATTCGACATTGCAAGGGACCAGCCCAAGCATGGACCACCCTTTGCAACATCCACGAGACCAAGAGCCTCTCCAACATCCTCTTTCTTCGACGCAAGTTCTTCACTAGCAAGATGCAAGAGGAGGATGACATGTTGGATCATGTCAACAAGATCAAGGCTCTTGCGGATGAGTTGGCTTGTTTGGAGGCACCCGTGACGGATGGGGATGTGGTGATGACCTTGTTGGAGAGCTTGCCAGCATCTTATGAGTTCCTCATCACCGCATTGGAGACAAGGCCCACCAAGGAGCTGACCATGGAGTTTGTGACCGCTTGCTTGATGCATGAGATGACCAAGCGCAAGGAGAATGAGTCCGAAGGGGAGGGATCAGCCCTTGTCTCAAGATTTGGCAAAGGAGGCAACACCAAGGCGTTCAAGGAGACAAGGACGTGCTTCAAGTGTAACAAACCGAGCCACATTGCCAAGGATTGTAGGAGCAGTTAGCCAAAGACAAGGAGAGTGCACACCAAGCTTCCAAAGGGGAGGAAGAGGGGAGGAGTTTGCCTTTGCCACCCATGGAGGAGGGGAGAAGGCCAACATGTTTACTTGGATTGTGGACTCGGGGGGCCACTCAACATATGACCAGCCATCGAGATGCCTTCCACACCTATCAGCTCATTTCGGGGAAGAAGATTTATTTGGGAGACAATGGCATGGTGGAGGCCCTTGGCATGGGGGAGATCCTAGTAGAGGTGCAAGTGAAGGGAGAGACCAAGAGGATCCAAATCCGGGAGGCACTCCATGTCTCCAAGTTGCATGCCAACTTGCTTTCGGTGAGCAAGTTGTCTTTGGGAGGTTTGAAAGTGCAATTCAACACGGTGGGGTGTATTGTGAGGGCACCAAGTGGAGTTGTGATTGCATCAGCCCCTCGTGAGGGCAATTTGTACAACCTCCATTTCACCAAGGTGAATGGCACTTCCTTGGCTTGTGTTGCCCAAGGATCAGCCCATGAAGACCTTGTGGAGCTTTGGCATAGGAGGCTTCGGCACTAGAATGTGAAGAGCATGAAGAGCCTCCAACACATCGTGAAGGGGCTGAACCTCTCTTCTTGCAAGCATGATTGGAGTTCTAGGGGGTACAAGGGGTGCATTGAGGGCAAACAAGCAAGGCAGCCCCTCCCCAAGGATGGAGCAACTCGGGCCACCAAGCCATTGGAGCTTGTGCATTCGGATGTGTGCGGGCCGATGAAGACCACAACCATAGGAGGAGCAAGGTATTTTTTGACCTTCATTGATGATTTCTCTCGCAAGATTTGGGTGTATATGCTAAAGTGCAAGAGTGAGGTGTTTGGGCGTTTTGAGACTTGGAAGGCCCTTGTGGAGGCCCAATCCGAGTGCAAGGTGAAGGTGCTACGATCGGATAATGGAGGGGAGTATGTGTCCAAGGCCTTTGAGGAGTACTTGAAGGCCCATGGCATTGAGCACCATACATCAGCCCCTTACACTCCTCAACAAAACGGTGTGGCGGAGCGTGCCAATCGAACCATTGTGGAGATGGCAAGGTCCATGATTCATGCCCAAGGTCTCAAGTTTGAGCTTTGGGTGGAGGCGGTGTCGAATGCGGTTTATACAAGGAACCGATGCCCCACACAAGCCTTGACAAGCAAGACACCCCAAGAAGCTTGGAGTGGGACTAGGCCCAATGTGTCTCACATGCGCATCTTCGGGTGCATTGCCTATGCATTGGTTCCAAGTGCCAAGAGGACCAAGTTGGATGCCAAGGGCATCAAGTGTCTTTTCCTTGGTTATTGTGAGGGTACCAAGGCGTATAGGCTGATGTGTGTGGAGAGTAAGGCCACAACTCCAAGAGTGCACACTGAAAATGAAGGAGATGAGGATGAAGAGCAAGGAGCGGAAGATGAAGACTTTGTGGAGCCCAAGAAGAAGGTGGCCACACCCCAAGTGAAGAGATCAGCGGCCCCTTCTCCAAGCACATCACCAAGGGAGCAAGAGCATATTCAGCCCTTGGAAGAACAAGATCCATCTATAGAGGAGCCACGTTATCCAACAAGGACCCGCAAGCCGCTTAGAGATTGGTGGTTGAATCACATTCTTCCTCCACAACATGAAGAACAAGCCAATGTGGCTTTCCTTGGAGATCCATCCACACTTGCAGAGGTGTTGCGTTGCAAAGATGCAAGCAAGTGGGAGTTGGCTATGCAAGAGGAGTACAAGGCCCTCATTGCCAAAGGGACATGGGAGCTTGCATCCCTTCCTCTTAAGAGATCAAGTGTGGGTTGTAAGTGGGTGTTCTCTACCAACAGGGATGCTTTGGGTCACATTGTGATTTACAAAGCAAGGTCGGTTGCTAGGGGGTTTTCTCTATTGAGATTACAATGTAGTGAATGGAAGAAAGGCTTTACTTAGATGGTAGGAAGATACAAACACCCATGAGTGGCCTGATCTTATACTAGAAGCCTTTCATAGTTATCCACAAACCATGTGGGATAACTAAACACTATGGGCTCTCCCTCCGTTGTAGAAAGAGCTATGGTGGGCTGCCTCTTGGAATTCGATTGTAATGGCACCCAATCCAAGCATAAACACGTAGCCGGTGGTGGATCTCCTATCCCCTTCATCACCGGCCCAATCCGCATCACAAAAGCCATGCAAGGTCACATGGGCACCTCCAAGTTGCAACTTCAGCCCAAGTGTGCCTTGAAGGTACTTCATCACCCTCTTGACCGCTGCCCAATGCTTGGGGCCATACTTGGACATGTGTTGACTCACAACACTCACCGGAAATGCCAAATCAGGCCTTGTGGCTACCATGGCATACATCAAACAACCCACCGTTGCCTTGTAAGGCACACCTTGCATTTCAGCCCTCACCTCTTCCAACTCTTCATCGGTGAGCTTGGGCAACTTCTCATGAGTGTCAAGTGGTGTACCTATGGCTTTGCACTCCTCCATGTTGAAGCGCTTGAGAATCTCTTCAAGATACTTGCGTTGGCTCATGGTGATGGTGCGGGCAGCCCTATCCCTCTTGAACTCCACTCCAAGGCAATAGCTCAACTCTCCAAGATCCGTCATCTCATACTCCATCTTGAGCATAGTCTTCACTTCAAGCATCTTGGTCATACTACTTGCAAGGATGATGAGATCATCCACATATAAGATCACAATCACCAAATGCTCACAACTTGGCATGATTTACAAAGAGTGATCCGCATGGCCTCTTTGGAAGCCCTTCCTTGCAAACATGGCATCAATATCTCAATACCATACTCTCCCCGATTGCTTCAACCCGGGGAGTGCCTTCTTCAACTTGTACTTGAGATGCTCTTGGCCTTCCTCCACAAAGCCTTGGGGCTGATCCATGTAGATGACCTCCTCCAACTTGGGATTGAGAAACGCCGTCTTCAAATCCATTTGGTGCATCTCCAAGTCCATGGCTGCCCCAATCGTCACAACGCACCGTATGGTGCTAAACTTGGCAACGGGGGCATATGTCTCATTGAAGTCCACACCTTCCACTTGAGAAAACCCCCTAGCAACCAACCTTGCTTTGTACCTCACAATGTGACCCAAAGCATCCTTTTTGATGGAGAACACCCACTTACAACCCACACTTGATCTCTTGGGAGGAAGGGGTGCAAGCTCCCATGTCCCTTTGGCAATGAGGGCCTTGTACTCCTCTTCCATGGCCAACTCCCACTTGCTTGCATCTTCGCAACGCAACACCTCTCCAAGTGTGGATGGATCTCCAAGGAAAGCCACATTGGCTTGTTCTTCATGTTGTGGAGGAAGAATGTGATTCAACCACCAATCTCCAAGCGGCTTGCAGGTCCTTGTGGGATAACGAGGCTCCTCCGTGGACACATCATGCTCTTCCAAGGGCTGATCATGCTCTTGCTCCCTTGGTGAAGTGCTCGGAGAAGGCGCCGCTGATCTCTTCACTTGGGGTGTGGCCACCTTCTTCTTGGGCTCCACAAAGTCTTCATCTTCCGTTTCTTGCTCTTCATCCTCATCTCCTTCATCTTCGATGTGCACTCTTGAAGTTGTACCCACCTTTTGGGCTGGTCCTCCACTTCTCCCACTTGGGCTCATCTCCAAGAGCTTGGGATCAGTTCCTCCATTCTCCAAGAAGGTCACATCTCGACTCTTGATGATGGCCTTGCTCTCCACACACATCAGCCTATACGCCTTGGTTCCCTCACAATAACCAAGGAAAAGACACTTGATGCCCTTGGCATCCAACTTGGTCCTCTTGGCACTTGGGACCAATGCATAGGTAATGCACCCGAAGATGCGCATGTGAGACACATTGGGCCTAGTCCCACTCCAAGCTTCTTGGGGTGTCTTGCTTGTCAAGGCTTGTGTGGTGCAATGATTCCTTGTATAAACCGCATTCCGTTGAAGAACATGTACATATTAGTGTAGACCATATACATTCAGCCCTAGGAGTAGGATTAGACACTTATTTAGTGTTAGGAGTTCATTGGGTATTGCTCATGGTCAAAGGCAGCCCACAGTGGATAGTTATTCCACATGGTTTGTGGATAACTATGAAAGGCTTCTAGTATAAGATTGTTGAAGAACATGTACATATTAGTGTAGACCATGCACATTCAGCCCTAGGAGTAGCATTAGACACTTAGCTAGTCTTAGAGTTCATTGGGTATTGCTCATAGTCAAAGGCAGCCCATAGTGTTTAGTTATCTCACATGGTTTGTGGATAACTATGAAAGGCTTCTAGTATAAGATCAGCCCACTCATGGGTGTTTGTATCTTCCTACCATCTAAGTAAAGCCTTTCATCCATTCACTACGTTGTAATCTCAATAGGTTATGGGCCCACGCACTTGGAGTTGCGCTTGTGGGAGAAATTCAAATCATTTGGAGGAGATCTTGGAGCTTGGAGGAGCAACCAGCCATTTGTCACTTTGTCACCTACAAACCATATGGTGTGAGTCATTTTTCAA
The DNA here is from genome assembly GCA_963969595.1 of Neckera pumila. Classification (NCBI taxonomy): domain Eukaryota; kingdom Viridiplantae; phylum Streptophyta; class Bryopsida; order Hypnales; family Neckeraceae; genus Neckera; species Neckera pumila. The sequence continues at coordinate 46,295,588 of OZ018409.1, read as the reverse complement.
AAGAAAGCTTTGAAGTGCATTTAAAAAAAAAATTTATTTTGGGGCTTTTTGTTGGCTGATTTGTGAGGTTTTGAGTACATTTGGGTGAGGGGTTGCTCATGGTAGTAATCAGACCTAATTAGGGCTGGTTGCATGCTCCATACTTGATTTTGTGCTTAGAAGTGTACATTTGGAGCCATTGTGGGCTGATTGTGCACTTGGGTGCATTGTTGGTTGTGATTGTGGCAATTGCAATCTAGTGAGAGTCCTTTGTGAGCCTTGGAAGCATCATTGAGTTGCTTGAGGTGTTTGCCATCCATTGAGGGCTGATTAGTGCCCTTGTGAGTGAGTGAGGCAAATTAGTGGACATTGTGAACCTTAGAGGGCTGATTTGTGCCCTTGTGAGTGAGTGAGGGCTGATTTTTGCCCTTGTGAGTGAGAGAGGACTGATTTGTGTCCTTGTGAGTGAGAGAGGGCTGATTTGTGCCCTTATGAGCTTTGTGGAGTAATTGAGAGCCAATTAGGGTTCCTTGGTGACTTGGTGATCCAACTAGGGGTGTTGGAGGCCATTTGTTATCCTTGAGGTGCTCATTGTGAGTAGTAGCTTCCATCTAGGGCTGATTGCACGTCTTGAGCTCCTTGTAGGGTGGAGTACCCTAATGTGAGGGGCATTGTGAGTTTGCTTGCTGATTGGAAGTAGCACTAGCCCATGGTGTCCATGTGGTGGCTTTGAGCTTCATTAGGGGCTGAATTCGTGTTGAAAGGAGGTGATGCACTTGTGAGAAGTGTTTGGTCGCTCTTAGGGCTTGGGAGAATCATGGAAGGTCCTTGTAAGGGCTGATTGGTGCCATTTCAACCCAATTGGCTTCCAAGGGATTGTTTGGAGGCTGAATTGAGTTTATCAACTCTCCAAGACACTTGGGGTGCTGCCAACAAGTGGGAGGTGCTTCACCATGGCATCAAGTGGAGGAGAAGGCGTGCGCATCATTGACAAGTTCAATGGGGAGAACTTTGGCATGTGGAAGTTCAAAATGGAGATGATCCTTGCGGAGAAGGACTTGTGGGAGGTGGTGGATGGGAGTGAGGAGCCTCCAAGTGAAGATGCGGATCCCAAGACCAAGAAGGCCTATGAGAGGAAGGAGAAGAAGGCCTTTGCTCTCATTGCCATCAACCTTGTGGATCGCCAAATTGCTCACATTCGACATTGCAAGGGACCAGCCCAAGCATGGACCACCCTTTGCAACATCCACGAGACCAAGAGCCTCTCCAACATCCTCTTTCTTCGACGCAAGTTCTTCACTAGCAAGATGCAAGAGGAGGATGACATGTTGGATCATGTCAACAAGATCAAGGCTCTTGCGGATGAGTTGGCTTGTTTGGAGGCACCCGTGACGGATGGGGATGTGGTGATGACCTTGTTGGAGAGCTTGCCAGCATCTTATGAGTTCCTCATCACCGCATTGGAGACAAGGCCCACCAAGGAGCTGACCATGGAGTTTGTGACCGCTTGCTTGATGCATGAGATGACCAAGCGCAAGGAGAATGAGTCCGAAGGGGAGGGATCAGCCCTTGTCTCAAGATTTGGCAAAGGAGGCAACACCAAGGCGTTCAAGGAGACAAGGACGTGCTTCAAGTGTAACAAACCGAGCCACATTGCCAAGGATTGTAGGAGCAGTTAGCCAAAGACAAGGAGAGTGCACACCAAGCTTCCAAAGGGGAGGAAGAGGGGAGGAGTTTGCCTTTGCCACCCATGGAGGAGGTGAGAAGGCCAACATGTTTACTTGGATTGTGGACTCGGGGGGCCACTCAACATATGACCAGCCATCGAGATGCCTTCCACACCTATCAGCTCATTTCGGGGAAGAAGATTTATTTGGGAGACAATGGCATGGTGGAGGCCCTTGGCATGGGGGAGATCCTAGTAGAGGTGCAAGTGAAGGGAGAGACCAAGAGGATCCAAATCCGGGAGGCACTCCATGTCTCCAAGTTGCATGCCAACTTGCTTTCGGTGAGCAAGTTGTCTTTGGGAGGTTTGAAAGTGCAATTCAACACGGTGGGGTGTATTGTGAGGGCACCAAGTGGAGTTGTGATTGCATCAGCCCCTCGTGAGGGCAATTTGTACAACCTCCATTTCACCAAGGTGAATGGCACTTCCTTGGCTTGTGTTGCCCAAGGATCAGCCCATGAAGACCTTGTGGAGCTTTGGCATAGGAGGCTTCGGCACTAGAATGTGAAGAGCATGAAGAGCCTCCAACACATCGTGAAGGGGCTGAACCTCTCTTCTTGCAAGCATGATTGGAGTTCTAGGGGGTACAAGGGGTGCATTGAGGGCAAACAAGCAAGGCAGCCCCTCCCCAAGGATGGAGCAACTCGGGCCACCAAGCCATTGGAGCTTGTGCATTCGGATGTGTGCGGGCCGATGAAGACCACAACCATAGGAGGAGCAAGGTATTTTTTGACCTTCATTGATGATTTCTCTCGCAAGATTTGGGTGTATATGCTAAAGTGCAAGAGTGAGGTGTTTGGGCGTTTTGAGACTTGGAAGGCCCTTGTGGAGGCCCAATCCGAGTGCAAGGTGAAGGTGCTACGATCGGATAATGGAGGGGAGTATGTGTCCAAGGCCTTTGAGGAGTACTTGAAGGCCCATGGCATTGAGCACCATACATCAGCCCCTTACACTCCTCAACAAAACGGTGTGGCGGAGCGTGCCAATCGAACCATTGTGGAGATGGCAAGGTCCATGATTCATGCCCAAGGTCTCAAGTTTGAGCTTTGGGTGGAGGCGGTGTCGAATGCGGTTTATACAAGGAACCGATGCCCCACACAAGCCTTGACAAGCAAGACACCCCAAGAAGCTTGGAGTGGGACTAGGCCCAATGTGTCTCACATGCGCATCTTCGGGTGCATTGCCTATGCATTGGTTCCAAGTGCCAAGAGGACCAAGTTGGATGCCAAGGGCATCAAGTGTCTTTTCCTTGGTTATTGTGAGGGTACCAAGGCGTATAGGCTGATGTGTGTGGAGAGTAAGGCCACAGCTCCAAGAGTGCACACTGAAAATGAAGGAGATGAGGATGAAGAGCAAGGAGCGGAAGATGAAGACTTTGTGGAGCCCAAGAAGAAGGTGGCCACACCCCAAGTGAAGAGATCAGCGGCCCCTTCTCCAAGCACATCACCAAGGGAGCAAGAGCATATTCAGCCCTTGGAAGAACAAGATCCATCTATAGAGGAGCCACGTTATCCAACAAGGACCCGCAAGCCGCTTAGAGATTGGTGGTTGAATCACATTCTTCCTCCACAACATGAAGAACAAGCCAATGTGGCTTTCCTTGGAGATCCATCCACACTTGCAGAGGTGTTGCGTTGCAAAGATGCAAGCAAGTGGGAGTTGGCTATGCAAGAGGAGTACAAGGCCCTCATTGCCAAAGGGACATGGGAGCTTGCATCCCTTCCTCTTAAGAGATCAAGTGTGGGTTGTAAGTGGGTGTTCTCTACCAACAGGGATGCTTTGGGTCACATTGTGATTTACAAAGCAAGGTCGGTTGCTAGGGGGTTTTCTCTATTGAGATTACAATGTAGTGAATGGAAGAAAGGCTTTACTTAGATGGTAGGAAGATACAAACACCCATGAGTGGCCTGATCTTATACTAGAAGCCTTTCATAGTTATCCACAAACCATGTGAGATAACTAAACACTATGGGCTCTCCCTCCGTTGTAGAAAGAGCTATGGTGGGCTGCCTCTTGGAATTCGATTGTAATGGCACCCAATCCAAGCATAAACACGTAGCCGGTGGTGGATCTCCTATCCCCTTCATCACCGGCCCAATCCGCATCACAAAAGCCATGCAAGGTCACATGGGCACCTCCAAGTTGCAACTTCAGCCCAAGTGTGCCTTGAAGGTACTTCATCACCCTCTTGACCGCTGCCCAATGCTTGGGGCCATACTTGGACATGTGTTGACTCACAACACTCACCGGAAATGCCAAATCAGGCCTTGTGGCTACCATGGCATACATCAAACAACCCACCGTTGCCTTGTAAGGCACACCTTGCATTTCAGCCCTCACCTCTTCCAACTCTTCATCGGTGAGCTTGGGCAACTTCTCATGAGTGTCAAGTGGTGTACCTATGGCTTTGCACTCCTCCATGTTGAAGCGCTTGAGAATCTCTTCAAGATACTTGCGTTGGCTCATGGTGATGGTGCGGGCAGCCCTATCCCTCTTGAACTCCACTCCAAGGCAATAGCTCAACTCTCCAAGATCCGTCATCTCATACTCCATCTTGAGCATAGTCTTCACTTCAAGCATCTTGGTCATACTACTTGCAAGGATGATGAGATCATCCACATATAAGATCACAATCACCAAATGCTCACAACTTGGCATGATTTACAAAGAGTGATCCGCATGGCCTCTTTGGAAGCCCTTCCTTGCAAACATGGCATCAATATCTCAATACCATACTCTCCCCGATTGCTTCAACCCGGGGAGTGCCTTCTTCAACTTGTACTTGAGATGCTCTTGGCCTTCCTCCACAAAGCCTTGGGGCTGATCCATGTAGATGACCTCCTCCAACTTGGGATTGAGAAACGCCGTCTTCAAATCCATTTGGTGCATCTCCAAGTCCATGGCTGCCCCAATCGTCACAACGCACCGTATGGTGCTAAACTTGGCAACGGGGGCATATGTCTCATTGAAGTCCACACCTTCCACTTGAGAAAACCCCCTAGCAACCAACCTTGCTTTGTACCTCACAATGTGACCCAAAGCATCCTTTTTGATGGAGAACACCCACTTACAACCCACACTTGATCTCTTGGGAGGAAGGGGTGCAAGCTCCCATGTCCCTTTGGCAATGAGGGCCTTGTACTCCTCTTCCATGGCCAACTCCCACTTGCTTGCATCTTCGCAACGCAACACCTCTCCAAGTGTGGATGGATCTCCAAGGAAAGCCACATTGGCTTGTTCTTCATGTTGTGGAGGAAGAATGTGATTCAACCACCAATCTCCAAGCGGCTTGCAGGTCCTTGTGGGATAACGAGGCTCCTCCGTGGACACATCATGCTCTTCCAAGGGCTGATCATGCTCTTGCTCCCTTGGTGAAGTGCTCGGAGAAGGCGCCGCTGATCTCTTCACTTGGGGTGTGGCCACCTTCTTCTTGGGCTCCACAAAGTCTTCATCTTCCGTTTCTTGCTCTTCATCCTCATCTCCTTCATCTTCGATGTGCACTCTTGAAGTTGTACCCACCTTTTGGGCTGGTCCTCCACTTCTCCCACTTGGGCTCATCTCCAAGAGCTTGGGATCAGTTCCTCCATTCTCCAAGAAGGTCACATCTCGACTCTTGATGATGGCCTTGCTCTCCACACACATCAGCCTATACGCCTTGGTTCCCTCACAATAACCAAGGAAAAGACACTTGATGCCCTTGGCATCCAACTTGGTCCTCTTGGCACTTGGGACCAATGCATAGGTAATGCACCCGAAGATGCGCATGTGAGACACATTGGGCCTAGTCCCACTCCAAGCTTCTTGGGGTGTCTTGCTTGTCAAGGCTTGTGTGGTGCAATGATTCCTTGTATAAACCGCATTCCGTTGAAGAACATGTACATATTAGTGTAGACCATATACATTCAGCCCTAGGAGTAGGATTAGACACTTATTTAGTGTTAGGAGTTCATTGGGTATTGCTCATGGTCAAAGGCAGCCCACAGTGGATAGTTATTCCACATGGTTTGTGGATAACTATGAAAGGCTTCTAGTATAAGATTGTTGAAGAACATGTACATATTAGTGTAGACCATGCACATTCAGCCCTAGGAGTAGCATTAGACACTTAGCTAGTCTTAGAGTTCATTGGGTATTGCTCATAGTCAAAGGCAGCCCATAGTGTTTAGTTATCTCACATGGTTTGTGGATAACTATGAAAGGCTTCTAGTATAAGATCAGCCCACTCATGGGTGTTTGTATCTTCCTACCATCTAAGTAAAGCCTTTCATCCATTCACTACGTTGTAATCTCAATAGGTTATGGGCCCACGCACTTGGAGTTGCGCTTGTGGGAGAAATTCAAATCATTTGGAGGAGATCTTGGAGCTTGGAGGAGCAACCAGCCATTTGTCACTTTGTCACCTACAAACCATATGGTGTGAGTCATTTTTCAAAAGAAAGCTTTGAAGTGCATTTAAAAAAAAAATTTATTTTGGGGCTTTTTGTTGGCTGATTTGTGAGGTTTTGAGTACATTTGGGTGAGGGGTTGCTCATGGTAGTAATCAGACCTAATTAGGGCTGGTTGCATGCTCCATACTTGATTTTGTGCTTAGAAGTGTACATTTGGAGCCATTGTGGGCTGATTGTGCACTTGGGTGCATTGTTGGTTGTGATTGTGGCAATTGCAATCTAGTGAGAGTCCTTTGTGAGCCTTGGAAGCATCATTGAGTTGCTTGAGGTGTTTGCCATCCATTGAGGGCTGATTAGTGCCCTTGTGAGTGAGTGAGGCAAATTAGTGGACATTGTGAACCTTAGAGGGCTGATTTGTGCCCTTGTGAGTGAGTGAGGGCTGATTTTTGCCCTTGTGAGTGAGAGAGGACTGATTTGTGTCCTTGTGAGTGAGAGAGGGCTGATTTGTGCCCTTATGAGCTTTGTGGAGTAATTGAGAGCCAATTAGGGTTCCTTGGTGACTTGGTGATCCAACTAGGGGTGTTGGAGGCCATTTGTTATCCTTGAGGTGCTCATTGTGAGTAGTAGCTTCCATCTAGGGCTGATTGCACGTCTTGAGCTCCTTGTAGGGTGGAGTACCCTAATGTGAGGGGCATTGTGAGTTTGCTTGCTGATTGGAAGTAGCACTAGCCCATGGTGTCCATGTGGTGGCTTTGAGCTTCATTAGGGGCTGAATTCGTGTTGAAAGGAGGTGATGCACTTGTGAGAAGTGTTTGGTCGCTCTTAGGGCTTGGGAGAATCATGGAAGGTCCTTGTAAGGGCTGATTGGTGCCATTTCAACCCAATTGGCTTCCAAGGGATTGTTTGGAGGCTGAATTGAGTTTATCAACTCTCCAAGACACTTGGGGTGCTGCCAACAAGTGGGAGGTGCTTCACCATGGCATCAAGTGGAGGAGAAGGCGTGCGCATCATTGACAAGTTCAATGGGGAGAACTTTGGCATGTGGAAGTTCAAAATGGAGATGATCCTTGCGGAGAAGGACTTGTGGGAGGTGGTGGATGGGAGTGAGGAGCCTCCAAGTGAAGATGCGGATCCCAAGACCAAGAAGGCCTTTGAGAGGAAGGAGAAGAAGGCCTTTGCTCTCATTGCCATCAACCTTGTGGATCGCCAAATTGCTCACATTCGACATTGCAAGGGACCAGCCCAAGCATGGACCACCCTTTGCAACATCCACGAGACCAAGAGCCTCTCCAACATCCTCTTTCTTCGACGCAAGTTCTTCACTAGCAAGATGCAAGAGGAGGATGACATGTTGGATCATGTCAACAAGATCAAGGCTCTTGCGGATGAGTTGGCTTGTTTGGAGGCACCCGTGACGGATGGGGATGTGGTGATGACCTTGTTGGAGAGCTTGCCAGCATCTTATGAGTTCCTCATCACCGCATTGGAGACAAGGCCCACCAAGGAGCTGACCATGGAGTTTGTGACCGCTTGCTTGATGCATGAGATGACCAAGCGCAAGGAGAATGAGTCCGAAGGGGAGGGATCAGCCCTTGTCTCAAGATTTGGCAAAGGAGGCAACACCAAGGCGTTCAAGGAGACAAGGACGTGCTTCAAGTGTAACAAACCGAGCCACATTGCCAAGGATTGTAGGAGCAGTTAGCCAAAGACAAGGAGAGTGCACACCAAGCTTCCAAAGAGGAGGAAGAGGAGGAGTTTGCCTTTGCCACCCATGGAGGAGGTGAGAAGGCCAACATGTTCACTTGGATTGTGGACTCGGGGGGCCACTCAACATATGACCAGCCACCGAGATGCCTTCCACACCTATCAACCCATTTCGGGGAAGAGGATTTATTTGGGAGACAATGGCATGGTGGAGGCCCTTGGCATGGGGGAGATCCTAGTAGAGGTGCAAGTGAAGGGAGAGACCAAGAGGATCCAAATCCAGGAGGCCCTCCATGTCCCCAAGTTGCATGCCAACATGCTTTCGGTGAGCAAGTTGTCTTTGGGAGGTTTGAAAGTGCAATTCAACACAGTGGGGTGTATTGTGAGGGCACCAAGTGGAGTTGTGATTGCATCAGCCCCTCGTGAGGGCAATTTGTACAACCTCCATTTCACCAAGGTGAATGGCACTTCCTTGGCTTGTGTTGCCCAAGGATCAGCCCATGAAGACCTTGTGGAGCTTTGGCATAGGAGGCTTCGGCACTAGAATGTGAAGAGCATGAAGAGCCTCCAACACATCGTGAAGGGGCTGAACCTCTCTTCTTGCAAGCATGATTGGAGTTCTAGGGGGTACAAGGGGTGCATTGAGGGCAAACAAGCAAGGCAGCCCCTCCCCAAGGATGGAGCAACCCGGGCCACCAAGCCATTGGAGCTTGTGCATTCGGATGTGTGCAGGCCAATGAAGACCACAACCATAGGACGAGCAAGGTATTTTTTGACCTTCATTGATGATTTCTCTCGCAAGATTTGGGTGTATATGCTGAAGGGCAAGAGTGAGGTGTTTGGGCGTTATGAGACTTGGAAGGCCCTTGTGGAGGCCCAATCCGAGTGCAAGGTGAAGGTGCTGCGATCGGATAATGGAGGGGAGTATGTGTCCAAGGCCTTTGAGGAGTACTTGAAGGCCCATGGCATTGAGCACCATACATCAGCCCCTTACACTCCTCAACAAAACGGTGTGGCGGAGCGTGCCAATCGAACCATTGTGGAGATGGCAAGGTCCATGATTCATGCCCAAGGTCTCAAGTTTGAGCTTTGGGTGGAGGCGGTGTCGAATGCGGTTTATACAAGGAACCGATGCCCCACACAAGCCTTGACAAGCAAGACACCCCAAGAAGCTTGGAGTGGGACTAGGCCCAATGTGTCTAACATGCGCATCTTCGGGTGCATTGCCTATGCATTGGTTCCAAGTGCCAAGAGGACCAAGTTGGATGCCAAGGGCATTAAGTGTCTTTTCCTTGGTTATTGTGAGGGAACCAAGGCGTATAGGCTGATGTGTGTGGAGAGCAAGGCCATCATCAAGAGTCGAGATGTGACCTTCTTGGAGGATGGAGGAGCTGATCCAAGCTCTTGGAGATGAGCCCAAGTGGGAGAAGTGGAGGACCAACCCAGAAGGTGGATACAACTCCGAGAGTGCACATGGAAGATGAAGGAGATGAGGATGAAGAGCAAGAAACGGAAGATGAAGACTTTGTGGAGCCCAAGAAGAAGGTGGCCACACCCCAAGTGAAGAGATCAGCGGCCCCTTCTCCAAGCACATCACCAAGGGAGCAAGAGCATGATCAGCCCTTGAAAGAGCAAGATGAGTCCACGGAGGAGCCTCGTTATCCCACAAGGACCCGCAAGCCGCTTGGAGATTGGTGGTTGAATCACATTCTTCCTCAGCAACATGAAGAACAAGCCAATGTGGCTTTCCTTAGAGATCCATCCACACTTGGAGAGGTGTTGCGTTGCTAGGGGTTTTTTTCAAGTGGAAGGTGTGGACTTCAATGAGACATATGCCCCCGTTGCCAAGTTTAGCACCATTCGGTGCGTTGTGACGATTGGGGCAGCCATGGACTTGGAGATGCACCAAATGGATGTGAAGACGGCGTTTTTCAATTCCAAGTTGGAGGAGGTCATCTACATGGATCAGCCCCAAGGCTTTATAGGGGAAGGCCAAGAGCATCTCAAGTGCAAGTTGAAGAAGGACCTCCCCGGGTTGAAGCAATCGGGGAGAGTATGGTATTGAGATATTGATGCCATGTTTGCAAGGAAGGGCTTCCAAAGAGGCCATGCGGATCACTCCTTGTAAATCATGCCAAGTTGTGAGCATTTGGTGATTGTGATCTTATATGTGGATGATCTCATCATCCTTGCAAGTAGTATGACCAAGATGCTTGAAGTGAAGACTATGCTCAAGATCAAGTATGAGATGACGGATCTTGGAGAGTAGAGCTATTGCCTTCGAGTGGAGTATTGAGATTACAATGTAGTGAATGCAAAAAAGGCTTTACTTAGATGGTAGGAAGATACAAACACCCATGAGTGGCCTGATCTTATACTAGAAGCCTTTCATAGTTATCCACAAACCATGTGGGATAACTAAACACTATGGGCTGCCTTTGACTATGAGCAATACCCAATGAACTCTAAGACTAGCTAAGTGTCTAATGCTACTCCTAGGGCTGAATGTACATGGTCTACACTAGTATGTACATGTTCTTCAACACTCCCACTTTGAGAGTGGTCAAAGGCTCCAAGGCCCATCTTTGCAATCAAGGTGTGGTGTCGTGGCTTCCCAAGGGCCTTGGTCAGCACATCAGCAACCATAGCTTGGGTAGGCACATACTTCAGCTCAATCACCTCATCTTCCACTCGTTCACGAATGAAATGGTGTTGCACATCAATGTGCTTCGTCCGAGAGTGGTGGGTGGGATTCTTGGCCAAAGCAATGGCCCCTTGGTTGTCACACAAGATTTGTGTGCTCCCCTCTTGTACAAGGCCAACATCAGCCAAGATTTCCCGTAGCCAGATGGCCTCCTTCGAGCATTGGCTCATGGCCATGTACTCCGCCTCCGTTGTAGAAAGAGCTATGGTGGGCTGCCTCTTGGAATTCGATTGTAATGGCACCCAATCCAAGCATAAACACGTAGCCGGTGGTGGATCTCCTATCCCCTTCATCACCGGCCCAATCCGCATCACAAAAGCCATGCAACGTCACATGGGCACCTCCAAGTTGCAACTTCAGCCCAAGTGTGCCTTGAACGTACCTCATCACCATCTTGACCACTGTCCAATGCTTGGGGCCATACATGGACATGTGTTGACTCACAACACTCACCGGAAATGCCAAATCAGGCCTTGTGGCTACCATGGCATACATCAAACAACCCACCGCTGCCTTGTAAGGCACACCTTGCATTTCAGCCCTCACCTCTTCAAACTCTTCATCGGTGAGTTAGGGCAACTTCTCATGAGTGTCAAGTGGTGTACCTATGGCTTTACACTCCTCCATGTTGAACTGCTTGAGAATCTCTTCAAGATACTTGCGTTGGCTCATGGTGATGGTGCGGGCAGCCCTATCCCTCTTGAACTCCACTCCAAGGCAATAGCTCAACTCTCCAAGATCCGTCATCTCATACTCCATCTTGAGCATAGTCTTCACTTCAAGCATCTTGGTCATACTACTTGCAAGGATGATGAGATCATCCACATATAAGATCACAATCACCAAATGCTCACAACTTGGCATGATTTACAAAGAGCGATCCGCATGGCCTCTTTGGAAGCCCTTCCTTGCAAACATGGCATCAATATCTCGATACCATACTCTCCCCGATTGCTTCAACTTGGGGAGTGCCTTCTTCATCTTGCACTTGAGATGCTCTTGGCCTTCCTCTACAAAGCCTTGGGGCTGATCCATGTAGATGACCTCCTCCAACTTGGAATTGAAAAACGCCGTCTCTAGATCCATTTGGTGCATCTCCAAGTCCATGGCTGCCCCAATCGTCACAACGCACCGAATGGTGCTAAACTTGGCAACGGGGGCATATGTCTCATTGCAGTCCACACCTTCCACTTGAGAAAACCCCCTAGCAACCAACCTTGCTTTGTACCTCACAATGTGACCCAAAGCATCCCTTTTGGTGGAGAACACCCACTTACAACCCACACTTGATCTCTTGGGAGGAAGGGGTGCAAGCTCCCATGTCCCTTTGGCAATGAGGGCCTTGTACTCCTCCTCCATGGCCAACTCCCACTTGCTTGCATCTTCGCAACGTAACACCTCTCCAAGTGTGGATGGATCTCGAAGGAAAGCCACATTGGCTTGTTCTTCATGTTGTGGAGGAAGAATGTGATTCAACCACCAATCTCCAAGCGGCTTGCGGGTCCTTGTGGGATAACGAGGCTCCTCCGTGGACTCATCTTGCTCTTTCAAGGGCTGATCATGCTCTTGCTCCCTTGGTGAAGTGCTTGGAGAAGGCGCCGCTGATCTCTTCACTTGGGGTGTGGCCACCTTCTTCTTGGGCTCCACAAAGTCTTCATCTTCCGTTTCTTGCTCTTCATCCTCATCTCCTTCATCTTCCATGTGCACTCTTGGAGTTGTACCCACCTTTTCGGCTGGTCCTCCACTTCTCCCACTTGGGCTCATCTCCAAGAGCTTGGGATCAGCTCCTCCATCCTCCAAGAAGGTCACATCTCGACTCTTGATGATGGCCTTGCTCTCCACATACATCAGCCTATACACCTTGGTACCCTCACAATAACCAAGGAAAAGACACTTGATGCCCTTGGCATCCAACTTGGTCCTCTTGGCACTTGGAACCAATGCATAGGCAATGCACCCGAAGATGCGCATGTGAGACACATTGGGCCTAGTCCCACTCCAAGCTTCTTGGGGTGTCTTGCTTGTCAAGGCTTGTGTGGGGCATCGGTTCCTTGTATAAACCGCATTCGACACCGCCTCCCCCCAAAGCTCAAACTTGAGACCTTGGGCATGAATCATGGACCTTGCCATCTCCACAATGGTTCGATTGGCACGCTCCGCCACACCGTTTTGTTGAGGAGTGTAAGGGGCCGATGTATGGTGCTCAATGCCATGGGCCTTCAAGTACTCCTCAAAGCCTTGGACACATACTCCCCTCCATTATCCGATTGCAGCACCTTCACCTTGCACTCGGATTGGACCTCCACAAGGGCCTTCCAAGTCTCAAAACGCCCAAACACCTAACTCTTGCACTTCAGCATATACACTCACATTTTCTGAGAAAAATCATCAATGAAGGTCAAAAAATACCTTGCTCCTCCTATGGTTGAGGTCTTCATGGGCCCGCACACATCCGAATGCACAAGCTCCAGTGGCTTGGTGGCCCGGGTTGCTCCATCCTTGGAGAGTTGACAAACTCAATTCAGCCTCCAAACAATCCCTTGGAAGCCAATTGGGTTGAAATGGCACCAATCAGCCCTTACAAGGACCTTCCAAGATTCTCCAAAGCCCTAAGAACGACCAAACACTTCTCACAAGTGCATCACCTCCTTTCAACACGAATTCAGCCCCTAATGAAGCTCAAAGCCACCACATGGACACCATGGGCTAGTGCTACTTCCAATCAGCAAGCAAACTCTCAATGCCCCTCACATTAGGGTACTCCACCCTACAAGGAGCTCAAGACGTGCAATCAGCCCTAGATGGAAGCTACTACTCACAATGAGCACCTCAAGGATAACAATTGGCCTCCAACACCCCTAGTTGGATCACCAAGTCACCAAAGAACCCTAATTGGCTCTCAATCACTCCTCAAAGCTCATAAGGGCACAAATCAGCCCTCTCTCACTCACAAGGACACAAATCAGTCCTCTCTCACTCACAAGGCCACAAATCAGCCCTCACACACTCACAAGGGCACAAATCAGCCCTCTCTCACTCACAAGGGCACAAATCAGCCCTCACTCACTCACAAGGGCACAAAGCAGCCCTCTAAGGTTCACAATGTCCACTAATTTGCCTCACTCACTCACAAGGGCACTAATCAGCCCTCAATGGATGGCAAACACCTCAAGCAACTCAATGATGCTTCCAAGGCTCACAAAGGACTCTCACTAGATTGCAATTGCCACAATCACAACCAACAATGCACCCAAGTGCACAATCAGCCCACAATGGCTCCAAATGTACACTTCTAAGCACAAACTCAAATATGGAGCATGCAACCAGCCCTAATTAGGTCTGATTACTACCATAAGCAACCTCTCACCCAAATGTACTCAAAACCTCACAAATCAGCCAACAAAAAGCCCCAAAAGAATTTTTTTTTTAAAATGCACTTCAAAGCTTTCTTTTGAAAAATGACTCACACCATATGGTTTGTAGGTGACAAAGTGACAAATGGCTGGTTGCTCCTCCAAGCTCCAAGATCTCCTCCAAATGATTTGAATTTCACCCTGAAGCGCAACTCCAAGTGCGTGGGCCAATAACCTATTGAGATTACAAGGTAGTGAATGGAAGAAAGGCTTTACTTAGATGGTAGGAAGATACAAACACCCATGAGTGGGCTGATCTTATACTAGAAGCCTTTCATAGTTATCCACAAACCATGTGGGATAACTAAACACTATGGGCTGCCTTTGACTATGAGCAATACCCAATAAACTCTAAGACTAGCTAAGTGTCTAATGCTACTCCTAGGGCTAAATGTACATGGTCTACACTAATATGTACATGTTCTTCAACAATGTGGAAGTTCAAGATGGAGATGATCCTTGCGGAGAAGGACTTGTGGGAGGTGGTGGATGGGAGTGAGGAGCCTCCAAGTGAAGATGCGGATCCCAAGACCAAGAAGGCCTTTGAGAGGAAGGAGAAGAAGGCCTTTGCTCTCATTGCCATCAACCTTGTGGACCGCCAAATTGCTCACATTCGACATTGCAAGGGACCAGCCCAAGCATGGACCACCCTTTGCAACATCCACGAGACCAAGAGCCTCTCCAACATCCTCTTTCTTTGACGCAAGTTCTTCACTAGCAAGATGCAAGAGGAGGATAACATGTTGGATCATGTCAACAAGATCAAGGCTCTTGCGGATGAGTTGGCTTGTTTGGAGGCACCCGTGACGGATGGGGATGTGGTGATGACCTTGTTGGAGAGCTTGCCACCATCTTATGAGTTCCTCATCATCGCATTGGAGACAAGGCCCACCAAGGAGCTGACCATGGAGTTTGTGACCACCCGCTTGATGCATGAGATGACCATGCGCAAGGAGAATGAGTCCCAAGGGGAGGTATCAGCCCTTGTCTCAAGATTTGGCAAAGGAGGCAACACCAAGGCGTTCAAGGAGACAAGGACGTGCTTCAAGTGTATCAAACCGGGCCACATTGCCAAGCAATGTAGGAGCAGCCAAGCCAAGGACAAGGAGAATGTACACCAAGCTTCCAAAGAGGAGGAAGAGGAGGAGTTTGCCTTTGCCACCCATGGAGGAGGGGAGAAGGCCAACATGTTCACTTGGATTGTGGACTTGGGGGGCCACTCAACATATGACCAGCCATCGAGATGCCTTCCACACCTATCAGCCCATTTCGGGGAAGAGGATTTATCTGGGAGACAATGGCATGGTGGAGGCCCTTGGCACGGGGGAGATCCTAGTGGAGGTGCAAGTGAAGGGAGAGACCAAGAGGATCCAAATCCGGGAGGCACTCCATGTCCCCAAGTTGTGTGGGAGCACGCAATGTCATTATTTAGAAATCCGGATTAGTTTAGGATCAATTTCTTAAATATTTTCGAAATTTTTGTAGTAGTAGAACCTTGAACCGGAACTTTTAGTAGAAACTAGGGAGCCGGAAAGTTCCGGCTCACAAAAACTTGTAGAAGGAGTAAGGGACGGACTTTTACCGGATCCGGAAACCGGAAGGAGATCCGGATTCCGGCAAACCTACAAACTAGGGGTCCGGTCTATGGAAACTAGGGATCCGTTTGAAAAAGGCGGTGCATTAAATGACCGAACCAATGGGTGTCGGTCACTGGCCGAGTACTTAAACGGATTATCTTCTCATTCTTCTCCCTCTTTCTTCCGCTCGAGGAGGTGTGCGTTTGCAGGTTTGGAGCCCGTTTTCTCTTAGAAGAGTGAAAGAGTGGTGAGTTAGGCCGGATAGGGAGAGAAGGAAAGAAGGGTGCCGATTGCACCGGATTAGAGTTCAATGACGGAAACGTCAGCGCAGGGGCAGAAGACAGTTCCGTCTGTCAAACTCTTATATCCGATCATTCCAATTGATCCTGGGGAACGTTTAGAGTTAGAGGAAGATCTGTCCACAATAGGGTGTATAGGGTTCATCCAGAAACCCTGGACGGTGAGGAGTGAGGACTTTCTTCGGGAGTTAGTTTTTGGGGCACCGAACCAGTTGGAGCCGACACCAAGAGGGCGGTTATCGTCCTAGACGGAAGGGATGTGGGAAAACCTAGATCAGGCCGAAAACCCGGAAGAACACAAAGACGGAAATAGTGGAGGTCGAATTCTCGGATCCGGACGAAGAACTAGAGATGGTAGAACCTGGGAAGCAACTCAAACTCCGGAAGGCGGAGAAGCGGAAGCCGGAAGGTAAGAAGCCAATAAAGCAAGAGATCGAGGACTCTGAATCCGGTGAGTTTGAATCCGCTACTGATTCTGAGGAGGATACGGATGAAGAGGAGACGTCTCCTACGACCCGGCAGAATCCGCCTCGAGCTGCCAAGATGACGCCAGCCAAGGGTTCCGGTAAATTGACAACCAAGTAGGGAGCCGGGAGTTCAAAGAAGTCTCGGATGACCAAGTAGTTCAAAGGGGATTACTTGTGGTGGTGGATTAGAATTTAGTTAGTTAGATCTGGAACCGGAATCCTAGTGTGGGTCCGGGTTCCGGAAGTTTAGAGATAAGGACTTTCCGATTAAATCGGGATTTCCTTGGTGTGTGTGTGGTTGCCCTGGTTTTGGGCTGCCCTTTGTTGTTTTTAGGGTGTTGACTTTGGTTTTGATTTGGGTTTTTAAGGGCGGGCAAGGTAGTTGCATCTCATTCCATCCTAGTTGATATTCATTTGTATTTCATTCCCTTTTCAAAATCTAAGCCCTCGGGTATGCAGTTTGGCTTTATCAGTGTATCCGGATTGCGTGGACTTGTGGTCTGGGTGTTGGAAGGAAAGGACGGGTGACAAGGAATCCGGATTTAGGAGAATTCGGTCTAAATCGAGAGTGTGCTATTATAATGTTGTTGGATTGTTGGCTTAGGAGCTGTGCACTATGTCTTTAAATTACTACTAGAGTAGTCCGGATCTGAGTAGCGGGGAAGCAAGTCCGGTTGTCAAGCCGTGCGGAGGTAAGCGCCCGCCCAAGGAAGTTCCCACCTGTCCGGAAGATCTACCAACCTTAGAATTCATTCAACCTCTAGAAAGATCACACTCCCTTATACTTAACTCTGAGATCTGTCGTTGTAGTTAGGGAGAGTGAAGTATTCCTGAGTGACCTGCTTTCTGGATTTACCATCCGGTTGAGCTGTGAGGATCCGGATCTTCTCATCTTGCTACAACCCTTGGAGGTCTTGGGTGTTTTTATTTTGTGTTTGTTAGAATTGTAGGAGAACAACGAGTGGTGAGTCCCTACCCCTCTACAAGACCAATAGTGCACCCTCTGATGGTAAAACAGAGGTATAGAAAACCGGATTGGAAGCAGAGACGTAAACCGAATTCCGGATAGTTTATGATCCGGATTGTGAAGGAAACTAGAAAGAGAGTAAGTAAGTGAGAAGAAAAAAAAAGATCGAAAAAACGGATAGCTAGAACATACTACATAGAATCCGGAAATTCCCTGGACGATATTTCGTGTTATCTTGGCACATTTTTGTGTTAAGGATACTTACGCCTAGATTGCGTGTACGACAAGTTGCATGCCAACTAGCTTTCGGTGAGCAAGTTGTCTTTGGGAGGTTTGAAAGTGCAATTCAACACAGAGGGATGTATTGTGAGGGCACCAAGTGGAGTTGTGATTGCATCAGCCCCTTGTGAGGGCAATTTGTACAACCTCCATTTCACCAAGGTGAATGGCACTTCCGTGGCTTGTGTTGCCCAAGGATCAGCCCATGAAGACCTTGTGAAGCTTTGGCATAGGAGGCTTGGGCACTTGAATGTGAAGAGCATGAAGAGACTCCAACACATCGTGAAGGGGCTGAACCTCTCTTCTTGCAAGCATGATTGGAGTTCTAGGGGGTGCAAGGGGTGCATTGAGGGCAAACAAGCAAGGCAGCCCTTCCCCAGGGATGGAGCAACCCGGGCCACCAAGCCATTGGAGCTTGTGCATTCGGATGTGTGCAGGCTGATGAAGACCACAACCGTAGGAGGAGCAAGGTATTTTTTGACCTTCATTGATGATTTCTCTTGCAAGATTTGGGTGTATATGCTGAAGGGCAAGAGTGAGGTGTTTGGGCGTTTTGAGACTTGGAAGGCCCTTGTGGAGGCCCAATCCGAGTGCAAGGTGAAGGTGGTGCGGTTGGATAATGGAGGGGAGTATGTGTCCAAGGCCTTTGAGGAGTACTTGAAGACCCATGGCATTGAGCACCACACATCAACCCCTTACAATCCTCAACAAAACGGTGTGGCGGAGCGCGCCAATCGAACCATTGTGGAGATGGCAAGGTCCATGATTCATGCCCAAAGTCTTAAGTTTGAGCTTTGGGGGGAGGCGGTGTCAAATGCGGTTTATACAAGGAACCGATGCCCCACACAAGCCTTGACAAGCAAGACACCCCAAGAAGCTTGGAGTGGGACTAGGCCCAATGTGTCTCACATGCGCATCTTCGGGTGCATTGCCTATGCATTGGTTCCAAGTGCCAAGAGGACCAAGTTGGATGCCAAGGGCATTAAGTGTCTTTTCCTTGGTTATTGTGAGGGAACCAAGGCGTATAGGCTGATGAATGTGGAGAGCAAGGCCATCATCAAGAGTCGAGATGTGACCTTCTTGGAGGATGGAGGAGCTGATCCCAAGCTCTTGGAGATGAGCCCAAGTGGGAGAAGTGGAGGACCAGCCCAAAAGGTGGGTACAACTCCAAGAGTGCACATGGAAGATGAAGGAGATGAGGATGAAGAGCAAGAAACGGAAGATGAAGACTTTGTGGAGCCCAAGAAGAAGGTGGCCACACCCCAAGTGAAGAGATCAGCGGCGCCTTCTCCAAGCACTTCACCAAGGGAGCAAGAGCATGATCAGCCCTTGGAAGAGCAAGATGAGTCCATGGAGGAGCCCCGTTATCCCACAAGGACCCGCAAGCCGCTTGGAGATTGGTGGTTGAATCACATTCTTCCTCCACAACATGAAGAACAAGCCAATGTGGCTTTCCTTGGAGATCCATCCACACTTGGAGAGGTGTTGCATTGCGAAGATGCAAGAAAGTGGGAGTTGACCATGAAAGAGGAGTACAAGGCCCTCATTGCCAAAGGGACATGGGAGCTTGCACCCCTTCCTCCCAAGAGATCAAGTGTGGGTTGTAAGTGGGTGTTCTCCACCAAAAGGGATGCTTTGGGTCACATTGTGAGGTACAAAGCAAGGTTGGTTGCTAGGGGGTTTTCTCAAGTGGAAGGTGTGGACTTCAATGAGACATATGCCCCCGTTGCCAAGATTAGCACCATTCGGTGCGTTGTGACTATTGGGGCAGCCATGGACTTAGAGATGCACCAAATGGATGTGAAGACGGCGTTTCTCAATCCCAAGTTGGAGGAGGTCATCTACATGGATCAGCCCTAAGGCTTTGTGGAGGAAGGCCAAGAGCATCTCAAGTGCAAGTTGAAGAAGGCACTCCCCGGGTTGAAGCAATCGGGGAGAGTATGGTATCGAGATATTGATGCCATGTTTGCAAAGAAGGGCTTCCAAAGAGGCCATGCGGATCACTCTTTGTACATCATGCCAAGTTGTGAGCATTTGGTGATTGTGATCTTATATGTGGATGATCTCATCCTCCTTGCAAGTAGTATGACCAAGATGCTTGAGGTGAAGACTATGCTCAAGATGGAGTATGAGATGACGGATCTTGGAGAGTTGAGCTATTGCCTTGGAGTGGAGTTCAAGAGGGATAGGGCTGCCCGCACCATCACCATGAGCCAACGCAAGTATCTTGAAGAGATTCTCAAGTGATTCAATATGGAGGAGTGCAAAGCCATAGGTACACCACTTGACACTCATGAGAAGTAGCCCAAGCTCACCGATGCAGAGTTTGAAGAGGTGAGGGCTGAAATGCAAGGTGTGCCTTACAAGGCAGCGATGGGTTGTTTGATGTATGCCATGGTAGCCACAAGGCCTGATTTGGCATTTCCGGTGAGTGTTGTGAGTCAACACATGTCCAAGTATGGCCCCAAGCATTGGACAGTGGTCAAGAGGGTGATGAGGTACCTTCAAGGTACACTTGCGCTGAAGTTGCAACTTGGAGGTGCCCATGTGACCTTGCATGGCTTTTGTGATGCGGATTGGGCCGGTGATGAAGGGGATAGGAGATCCACTATCAACTATGTGTTTATGCTTGGATTGGGTGCCGTTACATGGAATTCCAAGAGGCAGCCCACCATAGCTCTTTCTACAACGGAGGCGGAGTACATGGCCATGAGCCAATGCACGAAGGAGGCCATTTGGCTAAGGCAACTCTTGGCTGATGTTGGCCTTGTCCAAGAGGGGAGCACACAGATCTTGTGTGACAACCAAGGGGCCATTGCTTTGGCCAAGAATCCCACCCACCACTCTTGGACGAAGCACATTGATGTGCAACACCATTTCATTCGTGAACGAGTGGAGGATGAGGTGATTGAGCTCAAGTATGTGCCTACCCAAGCTATGGTTGCTGATGTGCTGACCAAGGCCCTTGGGAAGCCACGACACCACACCTTGATTGCAAAGATGGGCCTTGGAGCCTTTGACCACTCTCAAAATGGGAGTGTTGAAGAACATGTACATATTAGTGTAGACCATGTACATTCAGCCCTAGGAGTAGCATTAGACACTTTAGCTAGTCTTAGAGTTCATTGGGTATTGCTCATAGTCAAAGGCAGCCCATAGTGTTTAGTTATCCCACATGGTTTGTGGATAACTATGAAAGGCTTCTAGTATAAGCTCAGGCCACTCATGGGTGTTTGTATCTTCCTACCATCTAAGTAAAGCCTTTCTTCCATTCACTACATTGTAATCTCAATAAGCCTTGATCTTGTTGACATGATCCAACATGTCATCCTCCTCTTGCATCTTGCCAGTAAAGAACTTGCGCCAAAGAAAGGGGATTTTGGAGAGGCTCTTGGTCTCGTGGATGTTGCAAAGGGTGGTCCATTCTTGGGCTAGTCCCTTGCAATGCCGAATGTGGGCAATTTGGCGGTCCACAAGGTTGATGGCAATGAGAGCAAAGGCCTTCTTCTCCTTCCTCTCAAAGGCCTTCTTGGTCTTGGGATCCGCATCTTCACTTGGAGGCTCCTCACTCCCATCCACCACCTCCCACAAGTCCTTCTCCGCAAGGATCATCTCCATTTTGAACTTCCACATGCCAAAGTTCTCCCCATTGAACTTGTCAATGATGCGCACGCCTTCTCCTCCACTTGATGCCATGGTGAAGCACCTCCCACTTGTTGGCAGCACCCCAAGTGTCTTGGACAGTTGACAAACTCAATTCAGCCTCCAAACAATCCCTTGGAAGCCAATTAGGCTGAAATGGCACCCATCAGCCCTTACAAGGACCTTCCAAGATTCCCCAAAGCCCTAAGAACGACCAAACACTCCTCACAAGTGCACCACCTCCTCTCAAGACCAAATCAGATCCTAATAAGCTCAAAGTCACCACATGGACATCATGGGCTAGTGCTACTTCAAATCAGCAAGCAAACTCATAATGCTCCTCACATTAGGGTACTCCATCGTACAAGGAGCTGAGGACTTCCAATCAGCCCTAAATGGAAGCTACTACTCACAATGAGCCACTCAACTATTCCAACAATCCTAGTTGGATCACCAAGTCACCAAAGAACCCTAATGAGCTCTCAGTTGCTCCACAAAGCTCAAAGGGCACAAATAAGCCCTCTTGGAGTTATAATGTCCACAATTTGCCTCACTCACTCACAAGGGCACTAATCAGCCCTCAATGGATGGCAAACACCTCATGCAACTCAATGATGCTTCCAAGGCTCACAAAGGACTCTCACTAGATTGCAATTGCCACAATCACAACCAACAATGCACCCAAGTGCACAATCAGCCCACAATGGCTCCAAATGTACACTTCTAAGCACAAACTCAAATATGGAGCATGCAACCAGCCCTAATTAGGTCTGGTTACTACCATGAGCAACCTCTCACCCAAATGTACTCAAAACCTCACAAATCAGCCAACATATGCCCTAAAAGAATGTTTTTTTAAAATGCATTTCAAAGCTTTCTTTTGGAAAATGACTCACACCATATAGTTTGTAGGTGAAAAAGTGAGAAATGGCTGGTTGCTCCTCCAAGCTCCAAGATCTCCTCCAAATGATTTGAATTTCTCCCTCAAGCGCAACTCCAAGTGCGTGGGCCCATAACCTATTGAGATTACCAAGTATTGGCTGGAAGAAAGGCTTTACTTAGATGGTAGGAAAATATAAACATCCATGAGTGGGCTGATCTTATATTAGAAGCCTTTCACTAGTTATCCACAAACCATTTGGGATAAGTAAACACTATGGGCTGCCTTTGACTATGAGCAATACCCAAGGGACTCTAAGTCTAACTAAGTGACTAATGCTACTCCGAAGGCTGAATGTACATGGTCTACACTAATATGTATATGTTCTTCAAGCGCCTTCTAAATCTCAATTTTCACCAATTCGCCAATCATCTCTTTTTTAATGCTCTTCATCTGATATGCCTTGGATCCTTTGCCCTTGGAGATAGCTCGCATGTGCTGGGACTTATCTTGGGCTTGTTGGGAAGACCTTCTTGCCACCAGCATGTCCCACACTTCAGGGTCCACTTTTGTAGATCTGGCTTGAGCTACGTCAGTGAGTTTGCAAATATTGTGGCGGACATTGATGAGTTGTTTTGTGGTGTACTGGGGGATTCACTAAGGATTGATATCTGCATGATTCCCCCTCACATTGGTTGTGTTCCACCCTGCACAAACAAGAAACAAGCAAAGCTGTTCATGAGCACATCATTGACATTCAAATTATATATGCTTAAATGACAAACAAGCCTCCGATTTGCAGGAGAGATATGTGCCTATTGGACCTCAATGACTGACTAGACGGTGGGGTTTAATGCAAAACATCTTGCTCGGGACCGGAACGTTCTTTACAGCACTGTCTCGTCCGCGAGAAGGAACACACGTGCAGGAGTTGAAGGTCACGTGTTCTGCAGCATGTACAGGTGCCGTTCAAGGCACAGAAGACAAAGGTATCTTCAACAAACCAACCCCACGCAATTGCTTGCCAAGGAAACCAAATGCACTCCAGGGACAGCCCAGCATGGAAGTTACATTCAATGAACTGCATGTTATATTACAAGAAGCATGCTTTGCAAAACATGGTAGAAAAAGATGGCCACATGTTAAAAGAAACAGGAGGAAGCGGTCAAGAACATGATGTTGTCCAGACATAGATAAGATAAGTGAATTGTCTTTTGCTAAACGTGAAGCTCATTATTAAAATTCACTTGTTATAGAGCATTACCTGCATTTAGACGGTCAAAGAATCGATTCTTCTTGTACAATCGGGGCGGGCGCAGCATCCAAAATTATAGTGTCCTCGTCTTCACCGTCAGAGTCATTGTCGTTGGATTTAAAGCCATAGCTGCACGTCTCAAACAACAACATGTCACGTTTGGTACTACATTCAACGAAGGATGTGTCTGAGGACGTCAGAAACAACGCTGGACAATTTCTAAGTGCGCTGCTACATTTAGAAGATCAACTCATGTCCCGAATAGTGTTCCACCAATCATTATTAAAAACCTAAAAAAGGTGACGCGCCATTCACCTCTAGTGCTCCGACTCCGAGGAGTCCCCACTCATGGGCTCCTCCTCTTCCTACACTAATATGTACATGTTCTTCAACACAACTTCAACCGCAATAAGAAACTCTAAGCAATGTGACTGTAAGATTGGATAGACGGTTTGAAGGTATGAAGAAATCAAACCGAGGTTCATTAGCCAGTCCTAGTGTTGCAAAAGAAAAGGAATAATGTACTAATTATTGACAAACTCGTCTAAAATATGAAATAAATGTTCCCGAATCCCTCGGCGGCACTAGCAGTGATACCAAACAGCGTCTACATAGAACGTACTAGATTGCTTTTACAAACGTCTCTTGTGACCACCTGACATCCATGAGAACACAGTGTCGTCTTGGTGAACAAAAATTCATCCACATTATTGATCAAGACGGATACGTAGTCGGCTTCATTTCATTAAGCGGATGTATTCCACTTGAATTGCAACGTCTCCCTATCGATAGGGAGATGGTTGCAACGCCATGTTCGTAAGAACGTGACAACTACTGACAGGGTACTATTTGCCATGAACATTATAGCGGTTTCACAAGATCGACAACGTACAAATGTGACGACTATCTACATATATGGATGCGGTTGACACACCAAGCACATAGACAAACGCGATCTCAATGATACGCCGTCTACTAATTTGAGAACAGGAAAATGGAAATGCGTCATGTCCACACTGATGTCTACTAAAGCAGGTACACGCCGCGGAAAACACCACGATAAGCAATAGAATGTTCGCCGCCGAATTCAATTCAGGGCAACACCACAGCTGGACAGCCTCAGGCGCATGACTTATGGAATGCAACAACAAGAACACATGATCAGCTTAACAAAGACAGATAAGGAAGAACCCCATACAATGCCAATCCGGAAAACTTCCCTACGAGCAACGCCTGCAGCAACAACTGTCAACAGAGGATGGGACTCATCGGATCGGGGGGAAGTCTGTACAAAATGAACGCACTTAAGAAGTGAAGACAGCAGGTAGTGCATACCGCAAATGACGAGTGCCAACCATGCCTTTGAAGGATGAGGCACCGCAAGCTTGCATGCAGGCGCGTTTCCCCGATCGTAATGCCGCAACTCGACGACCTCGGGCCTCGCAGCTCTCACTCTCCCAGCGCCTCCCCTACTAACTAATCCGCAACACCTGCAAAGCTGTGGCACTCAAGACGGTAGAGAAGTCACAGACGATTTGCGAGAAGAGTGGCGCGGATCCCTCCCCATAATCAGAAGACAAACTCAAAGACGTCTGAAGCCGAGTCGAAGAGAGGAAGAAGAATGTAGTGGTGCTGTAATAAATAGAAATGGAAGGCAGTGCATGAACAAATGGACGGAGTTGGATGAAGAAACACCATGCCGTAGTCGCCTCCACGTTCGCAAAAAAATAAATTCCGGTTGATGACCACTCATCTATGGACAATGAAGTCCGGTGGTTTTTGAAAACGGTGGCTGTCGTACGCGCAATCTAGCCATAAGTATCTTTAGCCACAATGTTGTGCTAAAATGATACAAGTTATCGTCCCAGAGAATTCCAGATGTTATTGCAAACTAAGGATATCCGGATCTCTTCCAAAACACACCCAAGCAATCCGTCTCATCAATTCACTCTCTTTCGGTTGCTACTACTTTCCAGAATCCAATCGGGAATCCTTCCTTACTACTTTCCGGAATCCAATCCGAAATCCTTCCTTGTCCGGATTCTGGTTTTGTCTAGTCACACTCTGGTTTTTTGTACCCCTGTTTTACCATCAGAGGGTCCACTATTGGTCTTGTAGAGGGGTGGGGACTCACCACTCGTTGTTCTCCTATAATTCTAACAAACACAAATAAAAACACCCAAGTACTCAAAAGGTTGTAGCAAGACGAGAAGATCCGGATCCTCACAGCTCCCGGATGGTAAATCCGGAAAGCAGGTCACTCAGGAATACTTCACTCTCCCTAACTACAACGACAGATCTCAGAGTCAAGTATAAGGGGGTGTGATCTTTCTAGAGGTTGAATGAATTCTAATGTTGTCAGATCTTCCGGACAGGTGGGAACTTCCTCAGGCGGGCGCTTACCTCCGCACGGCTTGACAACCGGACTTGCTTCCCCACTACTCAGATCCGGACTACTCTAGTAGTAATTTAAAGACACAATGCTTAGTTCCTAAGTCAACAATCCAACAACATTACAATAGCACACTCCAGATTTAGACTGTATTTTCCTAAACCCGGATTCCTCCTCACCCGTCCTTTCCTTCCAACACCCAGACCACAAGGCAACACAATTCGAATACATTGATAAAGCCAAACTGCATACCCGAGGGTTTAGATTTCGAAAAGGGAATGAAATACAAATGAATATCAACTAGGAAGGAATGAGGGGCAACTAACTTGCCCGCCCTTAAAAACCCAAATCGAAACCAAAGTCAACACCCTAAAAACAACAAAGGGCAGCCAAAAAACCAGGGCAACCTCACACACACACCAAGGAAATCTCGATTAACCAAGAAAGTCCTTATCCCTAAACTTCCGGGTTCCAGGCCACGCTAGGATTTCGGTTCCGGATCTAAATAACTAAATTCTAATCCACCTCCACAAGTAATCCCCTTTGAACTACTTGGTCATCCGAGACTTCTTTGAACTACCGGCTCCCTGCTTGGTTGTCGATTTACCGGAACCCTTGGCTGGCGTCCTCTTGGCAGCTCGAGGCGGATTCTGCCGGGTCGCCGCAGACGTCTCCTCTTCATTCGTATCCTCCTCAGACTCAATAGCAGATTCAAACTCACCGGATTCAGAGTCTTCGATCTCTTGCTTCGCTGGCTTCTTATCTTCCGGCTTCCGCTTCTCCGACTTCCGGAGTTTGAGTTGCTTCCCAGGTTCTACCATCTCCAGTTCTTCTTCCGGATCCGAGAATTCGACCTCCACTATTTCCGTCTTCTTGTTCTTTCGGGTTTTCGACTTGAGTTTCGGTCTCGCCTCTGGAGCCGGATCTCCCAAATCGATCAACTGTGTCCCCCGTGCTGGTGATGGTTCCGCCATGTGGGGGAATTTCTCCGAATGCTCCCTTGTCGGATTTATCGTTCCCATACCTTCTAAGAAGTCCCTCTAGATTGGCAATCTCTGCCCTGTCTTTCCGGATCCCGCCGGAGACTGTGAGGAAGGATTAAAAGTATTCACTATTCCCCACTTTTGGAATTGACCCGAGGAAGGTACTTGGGGCAGCTTGAAGACAGACTTCAAGCCTGGGTCTTCTTTTGTTCCGGAAGTTCCGGCTCCGTACTTGACCGGCGACTCCATGAAGATATCCGGAAGTGGCCCAAACTCGTCCTTGGCCACATCCAGAGGTCTCAGCAGCTGCCGCATCTCGTCCAAAACGGTCTTCATCTTGGCCTTGTAATCAACCAAGACTTGCAACACTCGAGATCCGGTGACGATGCCGTCGGTATCGAGTTTCTTCATGAAGAGCGCGGACCGGATGATCAAATGTTCCGATTGTTCTACCAACCCCTTCAAATCCCGGACGAGCTTCAGGGCATCCGTCTCCTTCTTCTGGGCTGAGATCGACTGTCCCTCCGTCCAGTAAAACTTGTTCTTGTAGGTATCCCGTTCCGCCTTCAGCAGTGCGATCTCCTTGTCCTTTTCTTGGAGTAGTGCCGGATCAGGTCTCTTCCGGATTTCGTTGAAGATCTGATCCGTCTCAACGTTCAATTCGCTGGCGACTCCTGTGATCACCCCTGCCATCTTGGCGTGCATCTTCCGACACTGTGCCATCCACCGTGCTCCGGCATCATAGAAGTCGGAGACATCAGTATACTCCGGCGACGGTTGGGTCAGGGCCGGATTCGATTCCGGTACGTCCATACTCGCTCTTCGTGAGTTCGGATTGGTTACCTTATGCCGCTTCTTCTTCTCCAGCGGCTTTGGTTCTGGATGCTCCTCCTTTTCTTCTTCTTCTTTGGTCGCTTCTCCCGTCGGCTTCACCTCCTCTGTGAATCCGTATTTCAGGATTTGCATTCCAATCTCATACGCAACTTGTTATGGCAGGGTCATGTAATCATAATAATGATACAGATGGAACAAGTACGTACTGACTGGACTCTGCTTAGCCTTCTCGACTGCCATTGCCATCTTCTTGACCTTCTGGTGAATTAGGCCTGCCCAATTCACGACCCGGCCTTCCAGTGCTCCGAAAACCGTATTCGCGACTGTGACCGTAACTCTCGTTGGTTTTTTCCAGATATACTATGGGAATCAGGAAATTCAGTAACCTCCTATGACGCTCATTGCTACAGTCACTGACGGAGAAGCGCTCCTTGTGGTGCGATGGCTTCTTGAACTTTCCTTCATGAAACTTATCCATCCGGGTTGCACTTCCGGATCCGGACTACGTCAACCCGTAAGTTTCCGCCCACATCCCTTCCATCCAAGACGATAACCGCCCCTTTGGCGTCGGCTCGAACTGATTCAGCGCCCCAAAAACTAACTCCCGAAGAAAGTCCTTGCTCCTCACTGTCCAGGGTTTCCGGATGAACCCTATACACCCTAGTGTGGACAGATCTTCCTCTAACTCTAAACGTTCACCGGGATCAGATGGAATGATCGGGTATAAGAGTTTGACAGACGGAATTGTCTTCTGCCCCTGCGCTGACGTTTCCGCCATTGAACTCTAATCCGGTGCAATCGGCACCTTCCTTTCCTTCTCTCCCTATCCGGCCTAACTCACCACTCTTTCACTCTTCTAAGAGAAAACGGGCTCCAAACCTGCAAACACACACCTCCTCGAGCGGAAGAAAGAGGGAGAAGAATGAGAAGATAATCCGCTTAAGTACCCGGCCAGTGACCGACACCCGTTGGTTCGGTCATTTAATGCGCCGCCTTTTTCAAACGGATCCCTAGTTTCCGTAGGCCGGACCCCTAGTTCGTAGGTTTGCCGGAATCCGGATCTCTTTCCGGTTTCCGGATCCAGTAAAAGTCCGTCTCTTACTCCTTCTACAAGTTTTTGTGAGCCGGAACTTTCCGGCTACCTAGTTTCTACTAAAAGTTCTGGTTCACGGTTCCACTACTCCAAAATTTCGAAAATATTTACGGAATTAATCCTAAACTAATCCGGATTTCTAAATAATGACATTGCGTGCTCCCACAGTGGCAATTTGGCGCAATATGAGGATAGCGCTGGGCGGCGACCACAAAGACGGTGGTCAAGCGCGTACGTCGTGCGGGGGGTTCGTGGGCACGGATCTGGTCTACCGACTTCCCTTGACCTAGCTATCGACCAAGCTATGGTGGAGGCACGCGACAAAAAAGTGGTGACAGAGAAGGTCAGGTGTCTAAGAATTGCTTACTTTGGATTTCGTGCATTCCTTGTGCAGAATCGCGGTGATGTCGCTGACCACTTCGTTGCCCTTGTGCAGACGAGTGCTTCTCCAAATGTTTCTCTCCTCCTCCTCAGAACCTCCGTGATCATCCTCCATCTCCGACGAGCGTGAGGCAGCTACAACTCCCTCCACGAAATTCTGAAAAATACTGACAACTGCATTGTTGATCCCCAGGTTAAGCGTCGCTTCCTACGGTAAAGCTTTTCCACAAATCCCGTCTTGATGCTGTGCAACTAAAAGAATTGGCATATTGCTTGCTAAGAAATGGTCGCAACTGGCGGACATGGAAAGGTCCTGTGTGGAGCGCGCTAAAAGACGACTTAGGGTTTCAACTTGTTTTTGCTGACAGTGTGCATAGTGCGAGGCTCTCAAACAGGTCAATTATTAACTTTAATTGTTTTGGACCCGTCAAACATGTAGATGTATGAAAAGACATTAGAAATGATGTATTAATGCTTATAAGAACGTGTTCATGTCCAAGAGGACGCGTGCAAATACATATTCTCTGTCCTAGAACATGTCGCAAACGTACTCTGGAATTACTCTTCAGTGGAAGACCTCGAAGGCTAATTCTTCCAACATTAGATTACCGAGACCAGAACTCTATAGGACCGACATGCATGAATGCATGTGGATTTGGACGTCCACATGTTGTGCTTCATAACAGTAGTCTTCCTCCCCCTCAGTGCTAATACACAATTATTACATACCACCAATGATTTTTGCACATGCTTTGGCTAGCAAAAATTACAGCCCTCGTTGAATTGGTGTTAGTGTGGCATGAAATTGTTAATGACATTTGAATGGTATTATATGAATTCACGCTATTTAAGTTTGCGAAAAAATATGCATAGTACGGGTGTCAAGAGTAGGACTCGTGGAAATGGAAAAAATTTTATAGAGAATCTCAATTCCACTTCCTTAGAGTTTAAATTCATTTCCTCGGCCAAATGTTTTCTTTGTTAATTTATCTTTTGTAGTACTTTAGAAAGCAATTTATACATCCCCTTTAGTCATGGAGGCTTCATTTTTGTTCCAAAAAAATGAGCCAAAGAAAGAAGTCTCACACTCTATTTAATATGTTTTGTATGAGCTTGACAACCAATTCTTTTTAATGTTAATTCCACACTTGGCTTCATGCTCTTCCCATTTTTTTTGTTTTAACTTAGAGTGGAATTCTAGAACTCTAGCTAGGTGGCTTCATGTTTTTGAAATTGTAATTCTACACTTGGCTTTAAGCTCTTCCCATTTTTTTTTTTTAACTTAGAATGGAATTCTAGAACTCTAGCTAGGTGGCTTCATGTTTTTGAAATTTTAATTCCACACTTGGCTTTATGTTCTTCCCATTTTTTTGGTTTTAACTTAGAGTGGAATTCTAGAACTCTAGCTGGGTGGCTTCATGTTTTTAAAAATGTAATTCCACACTTGGCTTTGTGCTCTTCCCATTTTGTTTGTTTTAACTTAGAGTGGAATTCTAGAACTCTAGCTAGGTGGCTTCATGTTTTTGAAAGTGAAATTCTACACTTGGATTTGTGCTCTTCCCATTTTTTTTTTTTAACTTAGATTGGAAATGAAGAAATAGATGTCACTTTGAATAATTGATAGTATTTTTCCACGCTTGGCTTCATGCTCTTCCCTTTTTTTTTATATATTAAAGTAGACTCTTGTGCGAGGTAGTCAATTGGCACGCTGATGTCTTCCATGACATCATTGCCTACTATAGAATGATACTCCTTCTATTTGTCTAGAATACCCGTGCTTCAGAATTTGTGAGGGATTAAGGAATTTTAACCAAAAATGTAACTGGAAGTTATTGGATTTTATGCTTGAACTATTCCAAGCCCAATTTCATTTTATTCTACAATTAAGGGTTCTCAAGAAGGAGAGGAAATTAGTACCAACGTCTTCAAATTTCAAGTTTTTTGTTATCGTCACAAACGGTTTGAAAAATGATTGACACAAATTGCGTCAATGCAATTGAAAGTAAAGAAAACCTTAGCCTAATTGCCAAAGTACTCTTATTGATCAAAAACCAAATTTGTAATGTTCACACTATTGATGATTGTAGCTTAATGATATGGTCAATTTGCAAACAGAAATCAGTAAATGAAGTTTGCATTGCTAACATTAGCAATTGATGAGCATAAAATGCTCCAACAATATCATCAAACATGCAAAGCCATGCACTTGATTTCAAAGAGAAGCGTAGGAAGAACTTCTTTAATTTTTTATTAAAAGTGATCTTGGATTCTTCTTTTTCAGCCTAATCCCCAGAAAACTGTGCAAAAATACCTAGTTGGTTTTTGGAAGAACTTTTTTATTTTTTTAATTAAAATGACATAAGCTTCTTCTTTTGTACTCTAAGGCACCAAAAAATGGGGAAGAAAATGTAGTAGGTTTACAGTAAAAGTTCTTGAATTTCTAATTATAGTCACCTAAACTTCTTTTTTTCAACTCCAATCGTCTAAAAAATGGGGGCAACTACATTCTAAGCCAAACAAACACCCATATATGGGTAAAATTAATGAAAGCAAATTACACTTCGTCAACTACATTCTAAGCCAAAAAAAAGTGGGAAGAGCATGAAGCCAAGCGTGGAAGAATACTATCAATTACTCAAAGTGACATCTATTTCTTCATTTCCAATCTAAGTTAAAAAAAAAGAAAAATTTGGAAAGAGCATGAAGCCAAGTGTGGAATTATATTTTCAAAAACATGAAGCCACTTAGTTAGAGTTTTAGGAGTCCCTTTGCATAGTGGATGTCACCACAAACATACTTCAGTCCCTGTCAGTGTCATGGATGACAGAATAGTATGTCACTGTAGAAGTCATTGTGTCAGCTCGCAACGCCTGTTCGTTTACAGAACATGCACTACAGCCAAAGAAGCCTTTGTATATAATTCATGAGACGTACTATCTGGTAGCAAAAATGAAAGCAATAGTGCCATGAATAGTTTTTGACACATGAAGCTCTTCTATGAAGCATTAATATGGAATCCCTTACTCTTCAGTTCCTAAAATAATACAGGGTTACAATTGCAGTGATTCAAGGCCACCTCCTTATTGGGATTGCTTTGGTGAGGAAAATAAATTCCTTGTCTTCAATTTGGTTTCTTCAAATGGTTTGTGTTTTGTATGCTTGTATATAAGATGGCTTCCCTGGTCTCTTTTATTTTCTTCTTTTTATTGTGCAATTTTTTGGATTGTCCAGTTGATTGGAGATAATTTTAGTGTTTTGTGTGTCTTCAATCTTTGATTTCTCTTAGAGACTTGGTCTTTCATTCTCTTTGAAACCCTCTTTTATGCTTGGACATCACCTTCTTCTATGCTTTGACATCACCCTGGACAAGGTTCGCTACAAATAGCCTTTTGAGGCGACACTCTAACGCTCTGCTATGACATTGCAGGATTTTTGTGCAATTTCTTGCTTGACGTTACTTTACAGACAATATTGTCTCCGAAAGCCGGGCCATTGAAGTGGTTGATGCTATGGTCATTAGCTTGACATCCGCGATTGTTTTTTGGCATCACAAGAATCGCTTTGCCCAATTTCATGCTCAGGAAAATGCATTGGAGACAAGCATGGTACGCAGTGGGTGCCATGAGGGGGCCCGGATCCGTATTCCTATGGATGGACGTGTCTTGCGCCACATTCCTCTAGGTGACTTCATTTTGCAAACCGAGCTACGGATGGCAACAGAGTTGGATCTCCAAAAGTTCTGATGTCCATGTCAAAATTGTTGTAGAGGATGACGGAAACGCATTGATGTTATTCAGCAGTATCATGCAGAGGTGGGACGAGATGCTTTCCTCACGAAGTCCATGATTGAGGGAGATCCACCTGATGGATACTCCCCTAATGGCATTTGGATTCAGGACATAGCATTTGATGATGATGTCATTGATGCCGGTGTTGACATTCTTGAGGACACGGTGTCTGTCAATGCCAACGTCAGTGCAAGTGAGGACGCGGTGCCTGTCGATGCCAACGTTGGCGCTCATGACTTCCCAAGTGCAGATTTAGGAAATGCGGCAAAAAATGTTGAGCCTCCTCTGGATGCACATTATGACTTGCAACGGCAAGTCCTGGAAGCTTTTGAACGCGGACACCATGGCATCCGATGGTGTTTTAAGTGATGAATACAACAATGACAAAGGTAGCACAGTGCGTGACATGGAGCAGCTATATGACTATGCAACCACACCCTTGTTCAATGGCGCATCGTCTAGTATCTTGTTGGCTACCATTGTCATCATGAACATGTGTGTAGTATTCCGTGTGAGCAACAAGTTCACAGATGAGTTGTTTTGTTACTTATTGTTAGACATGCTTTCAAAAGAGAATAAATTGCCACCCAATCACTACAAGGCACAAAAGCTGATCGAGAGGTTGGGGTTGGACTACAAGAACATTTATACGTGTCTTAGTGAATGTGCGCTATTTGAAGATGAATATGCAGAGTTGACTAGTTGTCCAAAGTGTTCGAAGTCACGTTGGATGGAGGGCAGCAATTTCGTACCCGCAAAGGTAATTCGTCATTTCCCACTGATAACAAGGTTGAGGCGCATGTTTCGGTCTCCAAAAAGTGCGGAAATGCTCACTAGTTGGACGAAGCATGTCAGTGAGGACAAGGTAATGCGGTTAGTGGTGGACAGCCCAGCATGGAAGCACGTTGATTGTGATGCTATGTTTGACAACTTCGGTGCTGAGAAGAGGAACCTACGTCTAGCAATGGCACTGGACGGTGTCAATCCATTCAAATTGAACAACACGAACTGGTCAACTTGGCCCGTGGCCATTTGATTTACAACTTCGAGCCATGGTTTGTCACCAAAAAGTTTTTCATCTCATTGTGCATCCTCATTTCCGGTAAACATTCACCGACTTCAAAGAACATAAATGTGTTCTTGCGGCCCTTGATGAAGGAGTTGCACAGCTTGTGGTCTGGTGTTGGTGCCCAAGATTTCTTGAAGCCCAGAGGATCTCGACGTTTCATGATGCGCGGCTTGTTGATGTGGACCATATCAGATTTTCCAGCATACGGACTCATATCTGGTCTATGTTACAAGGGATACAAAGGGTGTCCAGAGTGTGGACCCGATACGGACGCGAGAATGGCTAGAACTGGCGATGTCTTAGCTGATAGAAGCACCAGAGGTTCCAAAATTGTATATGGTGGAATGCAAAGGTACTTGAACCGCCACCATCCATATCGCAGAAATCGCCACTTCAATGGCAAAACGGAGCTTTGCTTTAGACCAACAAAGATGACAGGGCAAGACATTATCTGCTATGCAGCATGGCGACAGGCTTATTTGGATCTTGGTGGGAAGGAAGACGCTAAGGATGACCTAGTGCACTGGACAGGAGTGAAAAGGCTTTGTGTTTTGTTTGAACTACCCTATTGGCAGGTGAGGAAACACGCCTCTGTCTATGCTGATGTTAACCATGACAAGAGAAGTTTGAAAAGACGTCATCTATGATGGCACTTGTTTGTAACAGAAGAGGACGTAGCAACAAAATGTCCGTCTCCACGTCTAACTTGCATGAACACTACCATTCATCCATTGCATTTTCTTTTTTCATAGTAGGGCCATATTGTGCTGTAGTATATACTGATTTGACACATTCTAGATGTCATGCACTGTGAGAAGAGTCTGTGCGAGAATTTCATCAAGACGCTGCTGGCTTGGAACAACAGTCCTGGAAGTCGCATTGATGCACAACAGCTTGGAATTTGGTTAGAGATCTGGCTCCAAGACCCACGACGACAACAAGATGATTACTACATGCTACATGCTACATGCACCGTATATCATGACAACACAGGAACAAAACGAGTTTGTCAACATCGTATGCAGCATCTGGACGCCAACAAACTATGTAGGTGCCATTCACAAACGTCTGAAGGATGGAAAACTACAGTACATGAAGACCCATGACTACCACGTTCTCATGCAACAACTAAGCAATGTTGTGCCCACCCCTTTGTAATCAAAGAAAGGTTTGGAGGACATGAGTGCGACGTGAGCATACTATAGATTTGTTGGCTTCTAGGTGCATGCCGGCAACCAAACTCTTTTGACCACCCACATTGAAAACAGTACATTCTCAACGTCACTAAATGTAGGAAGGCATGGTGATATATCCATGAGGTACATATTGTCTTGTATTGCATAAGGTCACTACCAAGTAGACTCAAATGCAATGTCCCTTGAGACTTGCACGGCGGCTCACCAGCATCCAGGAGTACATGCGGATGCTGTTGCTATTGCCATAGAGGACAAATGCAGTTCCCGGTGGTGTTATTTCAGACTCTATCTATCAAATGTGTTTGCTTGATGGCTAACTTGTGCTTGTGTCATTATTGAGATTACAATGTAGTGAATGGAAGAAAGGCTTTACTTAGATGGTAGGAAGATACAAACACCCATGAGTGGGTTGATCTTATACTTGGAGCCTTTCACTAGTTATCCAAAAACCATGTGGGATAACTAAACACTATGGGCTGCCTTTCACCACTCTCAAAGTGGGAGTGTTGAAGAACATCTACATATTAGTGTAGACCATGTACATTCAGCCCTAGGAGTAGCATTAGACACTTAGTTAGTCTTAGAGTTTGTGCTTAGAAGTGTATATTTGGAGCCATTGAGGGCTGATTGTGCACTTGGGTGCATTGTTGATTGTGATTGTGGCAATTGCAATCTAGTGAGAGTCTTTTGAGAGCCTTGGAAGCATCATTGAGTTGCTTGAGGTGTTTGCCATCCATTGAGGGCTGATTAGTGCCCTTGTGAGTGAGTGAGGCAAATTAGTGGACATTGTGAACCTTAGAGGGCTGATTAGTGCCCTTTTGAGTGAGTGAGGCAAATTAGTGGACATTGTGAACCTTAGAGGGCTGATTTGTGCCCTTGTGAGTGAAGGGACCGCTGATCTCTTCACTTGGGGTGTGGCCACCTTCTTCTTGGGCTCCACAAAGTCTTCATCTGCCGTTCCTTGCTCCTCATCTTCATCTCCTTCATCTTCAATGTGCACTCTTGGAGTTGTGCCCACCTTTTGGGTTGGTCCTCCACTTCTCCCACTTGGGTTCATCTCCAAGAGCTTGGGATCAGCTCCTCCATTGTCCAAGAAGGTCACATCTCGACTCGTGATGATGGCCTTGCTCTCCACACACATCAGCCTATACGCCTTGGTTCCCTCACAATAACCAAGGAAAAGACACAAATCAGCCCTCCTTCACTCATAAGGGCACAAATCAGCCTCACTCACTCACAAGGGCACTAATCAGCCCTCAATGGATGGCAAACACCTCAAGCAACTCAATGATGCTTCCAAGACTCACAAAGGACTCTCACTAGATTGCAATTGTCATAATCACAATCAACAATGCACCCAAGTGCACAATCAGCCCTTAATGGCTCCCAATGTACACTTCTAAGCACAAACTCAACTATGGAGCATGCAACCAGCCCTAATTAGGTCTGGTTACTACCATGAGCAACCTCTCACCCAACTGTACTCAAAACCTCACAAATCAGCCAACAAAAGCCCTAAAAGAATTTTTTATAAATGCACCTCAAAGCTTTCTTTTGAAAAATGACTCACACCATATGGTTTGTAGGTGAAAAAGTGAGAAATGGCTGGTTGCTCCTCCAAGCTCCAAGATCTCCTCCAAATGATTTGAATTTCTCCCTCAAGCGCAACCCCAAGTGCGTGGGCCCATAACCTATTGAGATTACAATGTAGTGAATGGAAGAAAGGCTTTACTTAGATGGTAGAAAGATACAAACACCCATGAGTGGGCTGACCTTATACTTGAAGCCTTTCACTAGTTATCCACAAACCATGTGGGATAACTAAACACTATGGGCTGCCTTTGACTATGAGCAATACCTAATGAACTCTAAGACTAACTAAGTGACTAATGCTACTCTTAGGGCTGAATGT
The DNA here is from genome assembly GCA_963969595.1 of Neckera pumila. Taxonomy (NCBI): domain Eukaryota; kingdom Viridiplantae; phylum Streptophyta; class Bryopsida; order Hypnales; family Neckeraceae; genus Neckera; species Neckera pumila. The sequence continues at coordinate 46,258,660 of OZ018409.1, read as the reverse complement.
ACATGGTCTACACTAATATGTACATGTTCTTCAACAGTCATGTCGCAGCACATGGTAAGCAATTTTCTAGTTATACTATCAAAAACCACTTTAAAGTATAACAAAGTGACTCTAAAGATCGAATCCGCGAGATTCTGTGAAGTAGATAGCCTTATTTAGTCTCTAAGCTAAGTCAATACCTATATTTCTTCTTCCGGTTCAAACACAACAACACCAAGAACTATAATCAGACCCTCTTCTCCTTCTCCGATCCGGTCCACTTTCCGATCTGATCTGATCAACTCACATCCACTCTTACTACCATCTGGTTTAGTTTTACCTCTGTTTCACCATCAGAGGGTTTGCCCCTTGTTTTTGAGAGCGGCAGGCCCGTCGCTCCTTCCGTGAATTATAGTGGCTAAAGACCCACTTCGTCCTTCTCCAATTCTCTACACTAACCCGGACCCAATTTGATCCTTCACAGCAACCCAGAAAACTCTCCGGATCATCGGTCACACAAGGACCCCCCGTACGATCCTTCCATACTATAACGACCTTAGCGCCACGTTCCGTCTGTGCGAAGCCAGGCGGCTGCAAGTGAACCCGTCCGTTCCAACATTAACTAAAGTTCTTCCGTTTGCCCACTAAGGCGGCGAGATCTCTCAGGAGATCGGACACTCGACCAGATTTCCCACCCAGGAGTTCTAGCACAACTAAGGAATCCCTCCCTATCCGCCTAGCCTAACAACGGCTGTCTCGCTCGGAATCCTAAACTTTAGAGTTGCTGAGGAACTGGAATCCACTCCCAACACTTTTGCAATCCGCTCACCTGCACATAAGATCAAAACAAGAACGCCAAAGGGAAAAATCACACCCACACTAACATGCGCCTTCCTAACTCCTCACCACACAACCCTGCCGCACACGGGAGAGACCCGCAACAAGAGGCCAAGAGAAGACGTACGTAGAAATGAGGTGAAAAAAACTCCCAGCTCCCAAGCAGGGGCTGACTTATATACCACTTGATTATAAAGCAAAAAGGACCCCAGAAATCCACGCTGGACATCCGGGTCCGATCCTAACCGGCCAGACTGGATAATCATCTGATCCGGTCCTAACTATCTTACAAATACTTTACATTTCTAACTAACTTCCTACCCTATGCTCCAACTCCCCCGCCCAGCATAGGACTTCTAGGTTCCTCGGGCAGTTGGTTGAAGACGTCCGCCAAGTTCCGGTTCCGCTCCCCGGTAGCTGGATCCGGAAGATCTGACCCGGGCGATGAATCTAACTGAATTGGTTGCCCCGGCCCAGGTCTCCGGTTACTCTTCCTTGACTCGGATGTCTAATCCTTGCGCTCCTCCGGATTCGATCCTCCCGCTACAAACGAATCTGGCAGCGAAATGTTTGAGAGGTGGATTTCCCGGGAAAACAGGGATCCAGTCAGCTTCCGACTGCTGACGTCCATCCGGTTGGCCGCCTCTCGTGCTGCCACTAAAGATGCTTCCACCCGATCGGTGAAGTCTCTGAGGATCCGAACTATCCGGGAACCGGATACCTTCTTCTCCTCATGCACCCCTTTGTCAAATAATGCCGCCTTGACTGCGATGGATCCGGACTCTCCAAGAGTGTCCTTCACTGACTCAGCCACCTTCCGGGTTGCCTCCGCCATCTCCGGACTGCTACCTTGTCTTCCTTGAGGATTACCATGTCAGCCCTCAGAGCGTCGACTTCCCCTTGAAGCCGACGGATCTCTGCCTCTTGTTTCCGGTTTTCATCCGGATCAGCCAAGAATTGCCCCACCTTACTCGGCAATTCACTATTGACCGGTGCACCCACCAACTCCCCGATAGTGATGAGAGTTCTCCGCTTGACCTTCCAGTCCGCTCGTATCCCACCCAGAACAACCGTCAACTGGTTGAACGGGTTGGTTGGATCCTCAAGATCCGGCATCTCTACCTCCGGTCCCTGTTCTGGTGTGGACCGCGGGTTCAAGGGGGTTCCTCTCTTCCGAGGAGGCGTCGTCTTCTGTCGCTTCCTCTACCGGGATGGCTCCTCCTCTTCTTCCTCTTCTGTCTCGGGTTCGGATCTGGTTTGCTCCTCCATCTTGTTTGCTCCTCCATCTTGTCATCCGAACCCGACTCTCCGTACTTCAGGATAGACTCCTAAACACTCCACGTCTTCTCCTCCATTTGAGTGAGGAGTTGGTTCCGCTGGTAGAGGTGGAAAAGGTAGGGACTCAAAGGAGTGGCCTTACTCTTTCCGATCCTCGTCACCAACTAGGACACCAGATCGAAAAAGATCTGGGCCCAATTCACCTTCCGTTCCCCGCTCAGGGAACCGAAAATGGTGTTGCCGAGGGTCATCGTCACCCTCGTCGGCTTCTCCGAGTGGACGATCGAAACCATGAACTGGAGGAGGTTACGATGCCGGTCGCTCTTACAGTCTGCGACCGCGTACCCGTCGTTGTTGCTCGGCTCCCCATGAAACTTATCATAGATGAATTCGTCCTTCCGTCCGGCCATACCAGAACCTCCCATCCGGAAGTTGTACACTTCCCTCCATCGCTCTTCTTCCCATTCGGTCGGGCGGCCCCGGAGAGTATTGTCGAACTCGTTCGACATCTTACACTTGATCTCCCTAACCATCCGCTCCTCTCGAAACCCCCAGGGTTTATCCATTAGGACTAGGCACCCCATGGCGTTGAGGTCCTCCATGAGCTCAGTCCGGGCCGGTTCCTCCATAGGAATGACCTGAACTATCTTCCGGAGCTTGACGTCAGAGGAGGAACTGGGCGCGCCCAATCTGGTCTTACGCAATTGAGGCATGGACACTAGATGACCACTGGATCCTTTCCGATCGTTACCTCACTCTCTCCTAGCCGCACGTCCCGTTCCTCACTTCTTCTCGTTCGATCTCAACCGGAAAGTACACAAAAACCTGCAACCCACACGTTCTTTACTCTTTCTACACTCTCAGACCTGCTCAGCCGGAAGTGCACATACATACAACGGCTCTAGCGCGGACGGAGGCGTAAAAGCGCTCAAGGTCAGCTCCAGAGCTCGAGGGGAGTAAAGGAGTGAAAATGAGGGCGACCAGCCTTTATATTGTCTCAGGACCCCTGGCAGGTCATCATGACCTTTTCCGGTCCGGTTCTCTATTGATCCGGTCCAACCCTAATCCGATCTGAGGTGAAATCCGGATGTGATTCCGCTCCTGAATACTAGCATTCTGATCGGATCAAATACAGTTTTCTCCTTACTGGATTATCGTTGCCTATCCCTAGTTTCCTTCTGCCCCTCTAACCGGATACGGATCCTAATTACCTGTTTCCGTTCCATTATTTAGACAATCAGAAGAAAACCAAAAATTCCAGTTGCAACACCAAGCATTTTTGGATTAAAATCTGGTAGTTACATTATAAAAAATTCAACGCCCTAAATTGTAAAAGTTGTGTGGACCGTCCGTCTATCCGGTCCGGTTTGCCTATTCGTTCGGGACGTCTAATGACCGTGCACCACTCGATGAGACAATCTTGAATGCAATTGCAATTTTATTATGCAATATGCTTCAGAGAGAAGCAATGTCTACAGGTACACAGGTAGCAGTAATTGATGAACCTAGATTAATTCAATTCACCAACAATACCTGGGAGCCTAAGTGAACACTCCAACAATAGGCTAAATATATAAACTACAGGTACAATCTAAGGCTAATAAACCTCAGCAAAGGTTCCAATTGTCTGAAATGAAATCAACAAAAACTACTCTCCAATCGAGTTCTTGGGCTTTGCCTGGTAGTAATCTTTGATCATTAGGGCATCAAAAACCCTGGTCAATGACTGCTTATAATCCGTGCATAACTTTAAGAACCCATCTCCAAAACCAGAGCTAAAATGCACATGAGAGTCCAGTATCCGCAACTGGAGTTAGTGTGACATAACTCCAAGTCCGTTGGTAGCAATCAAGCTCTCCTATCCTCCTCAACTGGAAGACCGCACATCATGCATGATTGACTACTTTGCCTATTTAAATGAGTTTCTAAATTCAATAGGAGCGGCATATACACCAACCGCCCCGGCAAGTGGAGGTCTTCCAAAGTGGCTTTATTAATCGCCTTTGTTGTAAAAGCATACGTGATAAGTTTTACATCAATGGTAAGCTTGTCTAGGAACTCATCGTTCCTCTTGTGCTGAATCATGCCCTTGGGGAGAGTCTTGAGCCACCCCCTGAGAACCTCTACTAATTTGTACAGGACGTGCAAACCAATTGGCGTCAGCTGCAGAGCCATTTTCACAGAAACAAGACGTGCATGTCGGTGGATCACCACAAGCTCTCTAGTACTTTCAAGAACAATCTCCATCTCAACTAATTCATTGCTGGAGCGATCACTTGACTGTTGAAAGTGCAGAATTGTCATCGTGCGCTCGCACTACAGTAGCTGTGACATCAGACGCCTGCATAGTCAGGCCTTACACACACTAGTAGAAAATAGGCTATCAATGACAATCCTCAATGACTGAAAATTGTCCACAATGACTATAAATGAGTCATTGTGGACACTTTTTAGTCATTTAGGATAGTCATTGATAGCTTGTTTTTCTACTAGTGACATAACATATTTTTATTATTATATTTCGTCTAGTTGCATTGATTTGCATATATATGCATCATTTTCCCCTTCGGAAGCGCTACATTGCTACATCCCTACCTTTTTGAAGCAAGGCAATAGAAAAAAAATACAATGCAATCCAGTCGAGGAGCTAGCTCTAAAAAACCATACTGTAAATGTAGTGAATCCTAGTTGGGTAAGTGCGCATTACTTGCTCTGGCACGCAAGCAATATATATCAGGCTTAATCTCGTTGAATTTCCTTTCCATGTTGCTTGGCCAGTCAGCGTAGTACTATGTGCATCAAAAATGGCTGAGCTAGTTGTTGAGATCAAGGAACAACTGAGTGGCATGGAAGGCAAATAGAGCTGGTCGATCAAATGACGTTTGCACCAAGGTCCATTAAGCACTTCATTTTGCGTAGTACCATGTGCATCGGAAATGGATGAGTTAGTTGATGAGATTGAGGAGTAACTGAGTGGCGTGGGGGGTGAGTCCATTAAGGACTTCAATTTAGATTGATTTAGGTCAAAATCCAAAAAGTAAAGTTTTGAAGCAAAGCATAATTGCAAGTTTTTAAACTATAATATGTGTAGAAGTGTATTTTGAGAATCTCTTTTATTGAGATGCTAGAGAACTTGTATACAAATCCAAGTACTTTTTGATGATGAAATAAACCAATTAGACATGTTTGCATTTATTTGTTGTCTAAATTTGTACTCCATCTATTATAGAACCAAAACACACAAATATCAACTACTAACCTCCGAAAGACTCAAACATGTGCACAATAGATGATGAAATTTTTAAAAGCCTACTCATTCAACAACTAATCATATGGGTAAAAAAACATGCAAATATATAGGTACTGAAAGACAAATAACATTTTATTTGTTCCAGTGACAAAGATACTTAAAAAAAATCCTCTATTGTTGCGTTATTACAACTCTTGCAAAGCAATCTTATAATGTTTAGTTGATTATTTTGGATATATGCAAACAAAGCCGTAGAATATTTGGCCACATAACTCAAAGGAAAAAAAACAAAAAGAAAGTTTGGTTTTTATTAACTAAATTATGCTATTGGCTAAGAGGTTCTTGCTTTCCAAAAGAAATAAAAGTTCAAAATAAAATTCAATAATAGATTTAAGTCATATTGCAAACCGTAATTTTATTAAGTATGTCTTTTGCATTATGTGTTTTTTACACCGATACTTTTTTTTGTTAAATAATTTTATAAATTTTCAAAATGTCATATCTTCCAAAACATCTCTATACTCTTCAAAATGGCAAGAAAATTCAAGAAGAAATAAAGCATGATGTTGTCATTATTTGGTTTGATTATAATGGTGACAACATATGCTAACATGCATGGTGATTGTGTGATGGATGAAGTACTTGTATCCATTAATCAAGAATTTTGCCACAATATTTTGGGTAGATATCATAGAAATAACCAATTCCAACATTATATATGAGCTCCATAATTATGCATGAATGATTGTGTTTTTCTCTACAAAAAGTTAAACAACAATAGACCTTAGAACAAACAATAGTAACAAGACAATTTGGGCACTCAATGACAAAAAAGATTTTATGGCCATTTTTGAAACAATCTACCAAGGAGCTAATAAAAGAAGGACATCATTTTTTCTCCAACATACCATTCAACCAATATTGTAATTGAATATGACATAATTATTTTAATCTTTGGATTCTTTTTAATGCCTATATTATTTAAAGCTATGTAGTAGCTGAAGTACCAAAGGAGAATAACGTAGTTGTATGTTATTGTATTACCATAAAAATTGACAATGTTATATTGTTATAAATTCATCAAGGCAATTATTTTATTCATGTATTTTTTTGTTCAAAATTTTAAAAAATGATTTTATATTCAATTTTTAAAAGCTATAATTAGATTATCATTTTTTTATTAATTCTTTATAACTAAGAATTTAGAACAATGTTAATAAATGAAAAACTTTACAAATTTTAGATTTTAACAATGAATACATTTCAAAATATTTATGAATTATGCATTTTGCTTTTGAATATTATATAAACTCGCATCTTTTATGTGTGTTTTGAAAATCTTAAGTAAATTTATAATATTGATAATTATTAAAGAATGCTACAAAAATTGAGTTTACACCATGAAATTTGTCATTGTAATATATGCACATAGTGAATTTCAGAATTTTTCAGATTTTTTGAAATATTTTCGATTTGATGTGATTTTTCTTCACTTTTTCTTCAAAAATTCTCAAATTATCAATTTTCCTCTCAAAAGTCTAATTTTTTTGTTGTGATGTAAAGAAGATATATAATTTCATCTCTAAAAAATAAATTAATATATTTCATATATGTCTAGTTGCAAAATTGTAGCAAATTGAGTGATGGGCAATGAAGTTTGAATTCAATGGTCATGGGTCCGTCATTTACGGGTTAAGTGGCTTTAGAAATTATATAAGTGACTTATGTATCAGGCTAAAAGTTGTGTTAGAGTAGAAAACCTATGTTGAAGGTTGGATGAAAGGCAAAACTACAATTATTCAATTATCCAAAAAATTGAATTTCTAAAAACTTTTTTTTGAGATGGCAAATATTAAAATTTTCAAATTAATTAATTATTTGCCTCGGCAGTGGGCAAGGCTACTTTAAACGTATAATAATATGTTGTTGAATAAATCAAATTGTAACTACCAATGCGACAATAAAGAACTGCTGATTTTTTATTGGTTTGGTAGGAATTTTCTAGTAATGTAACCTCTCAAAGACAACAATTGCAATGTCCTTAACAATCAAAATCATTTATGTTCCATCAATCTAATTGTTTGTAGATTCTTGTGTTAAATCTATAACATTTATACAACACAAATTTTTAAACTTGCTTTAAAATATTCTTTACGTCTAAGGATTCATGAACTTTTCCTTCAAAAAACTATTTTCTTGTTCATGAATAACCCTCTTAAAACGACTTGAATAAATAAAGAAACGAAAAGACTTTAAAAAATAAATACAAACAAAATTTAACAATTTAAGTTTCAAAGGAAAATAAATTTGCGGAAAATAATAATATTCAATTTACAATCCATTTTTCAAGGAATTTTTAAATTTTTGTTTTTAAATTTTATTGAAAAAGATTGATAAGTGCAGTAAATCGAACCATTGGTATATAATCTTTGGATCACATTTTATAGCTTTTAAGTAAAACTCTTCATTGAAATATTATTCTAAATTGAGTTTTATAATACATCTTAACAATTTTGGAAAATTAAATTATTCCTAGTTTTTAATCATTTATTGCTAGAATTGTTTTTTATATTTCACTTATATTTGGATATGAGTATATATTTACATTACTTTCATCAAATTAGTCACAAAAGTTTTATATTCATCATCAACTGTAGACATTGGAGCAGTCAAGGATTCATGAGTGAATACTTGAATGCCAAGGCACCGCAATGTATTATACATTATATCAAGATCAACACTTTATGCCAAATATTTAGTTAATGTTAGAAAATTAAATTTGATTAATGCTAAAAATAGTGATATTTCTTCAACTTCATATTTTTTTATACAATATTTTTTTTAAATATATCTACTGATTTGGTTCATTAGAATTATTTTTTGCCGACCTTTACAACTAGATTCAATACTATTGGTAAATCTTTAAAATTAAATAACATCTTATGAACTCTTAAAGTTCTAAGACCTTTTTTTTTTTTATCAAATTCTACTCAAATTGCCATTTCTATTGCAATGTACAATAAACTTTAGAAATTATATTTTTCTATATCTAACCATGGAATTATAGTATACTATAGAGTATTATAAAAATGTATAGAAGCACTTTGAAGAAGTTTAAATTGCAAGGTATTTGTGTTTGAAGTGATATAAAATCATTTTTTTGCACCTTGTTTACCTAGACTTTACGGCTTTGACTCTTTTTAGTTTAAAATTTTTGAACTTTTTATATTGAATTAAAAATTTTATATTGAGTAATTGAATCAAAAGTCCAAAAAAAAGAATTAAATACAATATACTTGATTTTTATTCTTTAAGAAATTGTTGAATAGAATTAGGTTCAAGATTGAATATGCAAAAAAGTAAATTGTTAAGAGCTCCAAGATGGAATTGAAACACAATAATTCCAACCATGAGATTGTTTAAACAAGCAAACTTAAACTTTTTCAAACAAACTTTTCAAAAATTGTAAAAGTTGTATTCAACGAAAGAAGAATTTTATAAGTTATTTTTCTAAGAAGATGCTTAAATTGCCCAAAAAACAAAATCGTCTATGGGTAGAAGTACACTAGACCCTTATACTTTTGACATCACAATGCAAAATTGGCAATAAACATGATTTTGTATTTAGTATTATTCCAGCTTGAAAGTTTTTTTCTAGACTTCTATGTTTGTTTCCTATAGACTACACCTAAGAGCATGTCTATATTTGTTGAAAAACTTATTTCATGCTATGAAATAAGTACTTTTGTATATGAATACCAAAATGTCACAATACTACAAATTACGGAAAAGTACTTTTTGAGGGGCTATGGAGAATTTTTTTTCTATTGTCCTTTCTTCACATGAGACATCAAAGGCTTCTCTACACAAGTATGCTTTCAAATATCTAACTACATTATATAGTTGGCCAGCAATGAAGTACAAAAATAGTGTTGATTTTTTGGCAAGGGATAACTTGGTGGAAAAGTACGTTAATACTTGATCAATTTTTAGATTTTGGATGCTTGCATCCCATTCTAGGATGGCTACACATCAAAATTTCAAAAATGTTGTTTTTCAACATAATTTTATTTTGCCTCTTCCTACGTCTATTTAGTACAAACGTATTTTTTATGTATTTCAAACACTTTACAAATGAATGAACAAATATATATTTCCGGGAACAAGGTGCACGGAATACACAATCTTTAATTAAAAACAAGTGGCCTAAATTAGTGAATACGTCCCAACACTTGCCAATTGTCCTTGAATTTAATGTCTTTATAAGCAACAATCCAACAAAGAAGCCAGGAATTGTGGCGACCAAAGTGGATGCCCTCCAAATCTCATATGAGAGAAATCATTCCATGCCACATGATCTGCCATTTTGACAATTGCCTTCAAAAACCATTGGTCAATTGAGATCTACAATGTCTAGCTGTAAAATTGGAATCAAAAGACCTAATTTATTTACTTCTCATCTATAGAGTACAATTTAGTATATTGTTTGTACTTTTGGCAATTTTATAAAATAATTTCAATTTTTGTCAAAAGTGAGTGGGATCTAGTGTACTTTCACCCCTACAACTTTCTCATTGCTAATCCAAGTAGAATGAATCAAATCTTTTCATATAGACAAAAATACTTTCTATGAAAAATAAAATTTTGAAAATTTTATTTTGACTTTTTGAGATTTTTTTGTATTGCCCAATGAATGTTGTTTTGGGTTTAAGGTGGCATAATTTTTGCTTTGGAGCATTGCTTGAAATAAAATTTACATTTGAAAAAAGATGATGTATTTTTCTATCTTCACAAAACGTTTAAAAAAGTAACAATGGAAATTGAAACTATAAAAGCCTACTCAATATCCATCTTGTTCTTTGAGAGAAAAATGGAACTTCAAGGATTAAAAAAATTGTTTGTAATATGTAATTTTTTGAAGGATTTAACTCTTTAAATCTTTTTTTAGCATCAAAAATCCGGTTTTGAAAATAAATGTCTACTAAAGATATTATGAAAGGATGATTATTACAAATTTTAATTTTTCAGTGTTAAGAGGTTTAGAAATGAGACTCAAATGGGATAGATCTTAGGGGAGAAATTAGATCATAATTTTGTTTTAAAATTCTAGAGTATATTTTGAGAGAAATTGATTATAACCTTCAGCCTAATTGTTTTATTGATAACTTTAATTTTAGAGTTGGCACACAAAGAACAAATTCAAAGACTTCGCTTTTTTAAAAAAACAAATTCTAAACCAATGTGATCAAACACTATAATCTTTCAGTCAATCAAAGATGTTGTATTTGTTTTTCTAAGTGATCTACAATGTGTATAATTTAGATTACATGGTTACAATTTTTTTTAAATGGATAAACCCTATCAAATCTTTGATATTTTTATTTAACATTTTAATCCTCAAAGCACTAGTGAACATGCTTCTTTGAGAATATAGTGTTTTTGGACAGCTCACTACAAGCGGAGTTTTTATTTTTTTTCTTTGAAATTTTCACACAACATTTGCTCAAGGTGTAGCTTTAAGGTCCAACAATTTTCATAACTTTTGAGTACATGGTTAAAACGTTATTGTATAATACGTGATTTTCAATGCTTGGCAGGCAACTCAAAAAATTCTTAAAAAGACACTTTTAAAAAAAATTAAAAATTTGAAACTGATTTTCTAGATTATTATATACATGGAAAGCTTTAAATCATTCCATTTTGATTAATAAGATGAAAGTTATGAGGAGTTTGCATTTGGAGGTAGTTATGGAATCTCTACTTTCTAATAAATAAACTTTAAAGTCCATTATTTAACTCAAATTCCATAATTTTTGAAAAAATAAAAGCCTTGGGTGCAGACTATTTATTATTATATTGCAACTATTGGGATTGGGCATTTGTCAATTCCATAATTAAATTCTTAAGAATTTAGTACTTTGAATCATTCTCTACAACTGTCTACGTACTATTTTTTTCCTATATGTTGTACAATATTAAATGATCACAAATTTTTCAAACATGTAGCCAACTTGCCTTGGAAAATGAATCAAAAGAGTAACCACCATTTTGGACATTTTTTCATCAAATTTGACCTTGTGTAGTGCAGCTGTTCAAATTTTTGCAGGGCCAAAAGTAGGATTATTTTCAATTCAAATACTAATATCTTGCAATCTACACGGTGGAAAATTCTGAAATTTTTTCCACATCTTTTCAAACTAGTACACTAGAAGATCCTATGGTTATAAGTCTCCAAAAATGTTTTTTTTTCAAAATTTGGTACTTGTATATTAGAAATGACAGTTTTAGAGAGTTTTTGTTGAAAACATAGTCAAAAACCTTTAGGGGTTAACCATTTAAGGACTGTGGTTGATTCTGGAGGTGGGCAACGCGTTTTGTGCGTTTTGTGGTTGAAGCAAAACGATGCCTATCAAAGATCCGACTGTACCGATGGGTGCGGGATGAATAGTTTACTATGTGGTGGTGAATTTCATGGCAAACCACGGCGCAATCTGATTTATTATGATGCATCTTTGTTTTCAAATGTTGTATTTTTAGCCAAAAAAGCGCACTAATTTCAACCCTGAGCCCACATGGAGGCTCAGATTGGCTCGATTTTTGTTAATGTGAATAGAGTTGGAAATTCCCCACATCCGTCTTCTTTGGCCTGTCTCCCAATTCACAATTAATCTGACCTTACAAATGAAAATATTGCAATTTTGACCCAAAATTGGTCGACTGGTCCTTAAAGGGTTAAGAACTAAAAGGTATTTCAAATTTTCAAAATTGTGAAGATGTATTTAGATGCAATTTAGATTAATAGTTAAATGAAATTTTCAAACAAAAATTGTATAATGTAATCCATTTATTATCTATAATGCAATTCATTTATATCCATTTAATTAGAACCATATGAATCAATATTTTAAATCCAAAAATTATAAATTCCTTCTAAAAAAAATGATTATAGATTGAATATTTGTATTTTTCAAAAGACATTTATTCTCTTTAAGTTCAAAAGATTTAAATTCTAATTAAGGTAATGTTTTAAAACTTTATAATATTTATATTTTCAAGCTGTTTTTGAAGGGTCATTTTTTCAAATTAAAAAGTTTGTCTTGGAAGGCAAATATACTTATACTCTTTTAGCTCTAGAAACATTACAATTTTTTTCTTAAAGTCTATATTGTACAAACGTAAAAGAACTAACACAATAATGTACAAATACTTCAATGAATCAATGGATGTAAAAAACAAGTTTCTATACACTTTAATTTGCAAATTTGTAGTTCAAAATTTGAACATCTAGTCCTTTAAGGTTAGATTTGGAGCAAACTCTAAGGGCCGCTTTACACTTTGAGGCCGGACCAATTTGCTGTGTCAAGATGCCAAAAATCCTCACTTATGATTGGATAAAATGCTAAAATCAACTCCAACCCTTTATATCTAGAAGCCTGGTCAATTTGATAAAATGAATTTCTTATTAAAAAAATACATAATCTAACATGGCTTGAGTTTGCTGAATTGGATGCACCAAAAATGAGAAGCCAAATCTTGGCCTCAAGACCAACGTCAAATTTCAATTAGTTTTTTTTACACATTATTTTTTTCAACAAATCAAAATTGTTGGATTTTGTTGAACTGACCTCAAGGAGATAGGGACTTGACTTTCAACAAAACTACACAAATAATTACATGTTACTCAATTATATTGTTCACCCCTGTAAAACATTGGTCAACCTTTGAAGGACCATAAGGCTACCACATGGCTTTTGCAACTACATTTGTAGAAAATTTGATATGCTAACCTCCCTAACAACTTGTGAACAACAAAAAGACTTTAGATAAATTTTTCCACTGAATCCATTGGTGCCGTTAAATTGAAAAATAATCAAGTGTGCAATTTTTGCTAAATTTTTTGAGAATAGAAAAGACACTCTAAGTTTTCACTTCACAATCCTCGTATCTTTTTTTCTACAACTCAAAATTATTTGAGAAAAATTACACATCAATATTATGATGATTGTACCTATGGAAAAAAATTAGATGATTTTTGGAGCACTTTTTATTATTCCAATTTCAACATTCCCATTTCAACATATATGCAATGTATTGCCTAACCGAACATCTTTCATCAATCTTGTCAACTGTAGCATTTTCTCATAAAAATTGTGATTTCATTAACCTTTTTTTCATAGGAAAGCTACATATAAGTCTTCTTTCATTTCAACATTGGCGATCATCAAAATTATTCCATACAAATGAGGAATTATGCTTGTTACAAGAATTAGTCAAGAAAACAAGAGCTATGCTGAAACACCCAACAATTTTCATAAGTTTTGACTACATGGTTAAAAAGTTATTGCATGATCTATCATTTTCACGGTGTTTTAGGGGTTAAGAATGTTATGCTCAGAAGAAACACCGGTTAACAATTTCATTAATATTTATGACCACCCTTGCAAACAAGCATCTACATCTTTAATGTCAAAAACAAAGGCCCCACAATGCATGCGATAATATTACAACAAAGAATGGTTTGAGAAAATGACACAAAGGAGATACTTAGGATCGTAGGAGTGAAGGTAGCCCAAAATCGTTCACACGTAAAACTCTAAATTATCAACTTCTTTATCACACAAGAAAGAGTGACAGAGCACAGTGATTTGGCCTGGTTGTCCGAAAAAGGATGTTCCCGACAGCAGTATGTTGATTTACTGGATGTTCATGGTCTGCTTAGTCAGGCGGTAACTTCCTCAAATACAAGTTCAAGCGACCTCCATCGAGATTAATGTTACAAACTGGTTTCTATATTACACTCCTAAAAATCCTCTGCCACTATCTGTCACGACTACAGGCTCTGGAGTAGAGCTTGTGATCCGGAGAATAACTATGGTTCTCAGGCATGTCCAAGTGCAACAAGAGTGAAGACGAGGATAACTGGAACCATGAGTAGGAGAGCATACGGTAGAGTTTGCATGAGCGACTCATCGTTTGCAGATTCTGCATCACTTTTTTGATACAGGGTGTTGTAACCATCAGCAAAGGTGTCGAAGTATTTACGGTACGAGGAGCTATCCCAGTTGTAACCAGCTCTTACCTTCAACCTTTCAGCAGCCTGCAATCAAGGAGGGAGGTATTATTGTTACTGAAACATACAAATATCAACGGGGAGGCTCGGTTCTGCCGCGTGGTGCAGGACGAACTAGAGTCACCAATTCAAAACGTACCAATCCAGCCGATGCTCATTCTTCAGACGTGAGACAAGGAATTACCTGGAAGCCAAAAAGAAGCTGACGGGCCTTCTTGCGTACTGCCCCGTTAGGATGAGATACCAGCTTTTCATACTTGACTTTTGCTTCATCGGATCTGCCGACGTTCAAACCCTTTCTTAGTCAACCGATTAAGCTATCAAGGAAGGAAAAAGAGGAATGTTTTTGGAATTGCACCGTAAAAGTATTCCAAGAGGGAAACTTAGAACCATATTTAGATGGCCATGGCCAGTTCAGACCTGTTGAGGGAATCCAAACAGACAGCCTCTTGCAACGCAGCCATTCCATGCAACTCACTCTGCAAAAACGTCGAGTCCATTGTGTCTTTGGTGTTTCTATAGGTGTCCTCAATAATGCATCCATGTCTACTGCTACAAGGAAAGAAAAGCAAGAAAGCCGAAAAGAAAAGAACGTTCAGGTAGAAAAATCTAACCTTTCATAAGCTACTCAAAAAGCAGTAATTCCAAATTGTCAAACTAAAGTCTCTACAGCATTAGTCCTATTGCCACCATAACGTGTATT
Source organism: Neckera pumila (assembly GCA_963969595.1). Taxonomy (NCBI): domain Eukaryota; kingdom Viridiplantae; phylum Streptophyta; class Bryopsida; order Hypnales; family Neckeraceae; genus Neckera; species Neckera pumila. Next base: position 46,243,543 of record OZ018409.1, on the reverse strand, counting down.
ACCACCATAACGTGACATGCGGAACAAAAATAGGTTTAACATGTGATACCAAGGGATGAAAATTACCGCTGAAGGCATCTCGTTCATTAAGGTCACGAATGCTGCTTGAGCCTCTCTTAATTGGCCTTTGTCCATCAAAGTCTGCCCGTTCTTATAAATCTGTGGATCAACGTGAATAAGTAAGCACGAAGACCGTCCAAGCCGAAACATAATTCAAGGTTTCAATACACATACTCACAACTGGAATATTTCCAATTCCATGGATTAATCAATAGTGTTAAAACTTGAGTTCAGACAACCAAATTACTTACCCTCTCACATCGGGCTCTATCTTTGGCGGTCAGATCCAACCCAAGATTCTTTTTGTAATCATCTAGCAGCTTCTTTGTTTTTGACTCTCTCATTACTTTTTCCTCTTCAGTTTCAAGCTTCTGACCAGGCTGAATGGTGCGACCTCCCCCATACTGCGTCCAGCCAATATTTGACAAGAAAATATCATCCACTGGAACCATTCAAGACACTTGGCATGTCATTTGTTTTTTTCTTTATGAAAATTCTGGCCAGAAGTTCCTCGTCCTTCATCGCTATTTTCACGATCTAGTAGAATGGAACAATTTGATTCGCGCCAAATATGCTCAACTTGAACACATTGGAATTCCACTGAAGCAGATAAAGTTGTAAAGTTGGCACTCTCCAGTCTTCTTGTACCCCAATTGAAATAATTCCTTATTAAAAAGAGATGCACAAAACAGAAAGAAACGACAACAGAAATAAAGCTAGTTTGTACAGCATGCTTTGAAGACCATCAAAGTCAGGCATTAGGGCACTTGACGAAGACTTCCATAAATCACAATCCTTAGTCCTTACGGAGCAGAACAGGCTGGGAAGATCACTAGACTTTTGTTCCCCAAGAAACCCCCCGGCAAATGAGTAAATCATGTAACTCATAAAGCGACCGGCTGATCAGAAAAAGAAAAGAATGGATGAAGTCTTATTACTGCTTTGGAAATATCAGCAGGGCGGGGGAACATTCCCCACGTTGCCACCCGAGGTTTGTAAACATCGGTTCCCTCAACCACGGCGTCCGGATTGGCCACACCCGCATCTCTTGTTAGCATTTCCACCTCCGGCAAAGGACCTACACAAGTACATATTTGTATCTCACCACAATAAAAAGAGCATGTCCAATGCCAAACAGACACCTTGCCAAGCATTCTCACCGGGCCGCATCAAAGAGGAAGAAAGTCAGAAACCTAATCAAATGCAGAAAAAATCTAAAACTCTCTGAGTGAGAAGGGCAAGTATGCAGACCTGAGGGCGTTTCAAAGGATTCGATCAGCCCCGCAGGCCGGGAAGTGGAGGACTTCTTATCGGCGAAACCCATTCCCACGAAATCCAGCGTGGACACTCCTTTCCTCTTGATGTCTCTCACGTTGGCAAAGGCAGTTTCGGGCTTCAACACCTTCCGCCTCACAATCCCATCTCGCGTGTGAATCTCTATTTCCACCACGTTTTCTTCCTCCTTGTCAGCACTCGAAGTCGAGGTCGACTGTGCCTCGGGGGGACCTGAACGCTTCGCATTCAAAGCAGCAATCATCTCCGATTGCTGAAGTTTATACACCTTCGCTCTCTCCAATGCGGACAGCGCCTGTGCACTGCCATTGTCTTTCCCATCTTCTGAGTTCCAAGAAGAGTTGGACTGTCCAGGAACAGCGGGTACTTCCCCTCCAGCGCTGGGATAAGGAGACGCCCCAGCATCATCGGCATTCGTAGAGGAAGACGTCCTAGATTGAATGGGCGTAACAGCCAGAATTTCAACCTTCACTGGACTGGAGGGGGGACCAAAAGGAGAAGGTTTGGGTTGATGCTGCGATGATGATGACCGTGAAGAAGGACTTGAATTTGATAGCGCTTTCATATTTCTGTAAGCCATCGCCCTCTCCAAAGCAGACTGAGCTGAAGTTTCGAAAGGCCTTGCTTCCACGTCGACAATGCCCTGTTTTGTGGAGGGAAGAAGAAGATCTGAGCTTGGATACTCGGAACCTGCGGCACGAACTGGAGGGTGGATACTAGTAGCAAGGCGAAAAAAATCAAAAGCACAGGCACCTGCCTATTACATATGGCACAAGCTTACCTTTTCTTTCTGCTTGAATAGGGTCTCAATCTTCTTAATATACTCGTCAGTCATTTTCTGCATAATACCGGCATCAGCAACAACAACATGAGAGCTCACCTGGAGGGTCTCTGTCAAGAAAGTTCAATCCAAGAAGCGTAAGTACTTTCTAAAAGAGAAAATTTTAAAATACAAATAGCACTTGAATCACCTGAATATCCCCAGACAAATGCTTCACATTGTCCTCCGAGAGCTTTTTGTCCTGTAATAATAAGAACACACGTTCAGCACTCTCCAGGTAATCTCCTAACTTATGAAAAAGCTTTTACTCTTTCCAAAGAAGACAGAGAACCCATTCCCGGGGCAGTTTAAGCGGTTTAAGCGGTTTCATTATAGCAACGGGACTTCTGAATTGTTTTCATTTGATTCCAAGGTCATGTCCCCAGTTCTCCAGATGCTTGCACTAAAATTATGTATTATTTGGTTATTGCATGAGCGAGTTATAGACTGCTGAAGTTTGAAGTAGCAGATTCAAGAGATTAGAATACACTTCAACCATGAGTTGCGCATATCTATTGGAAACATCGATCAAGTGCTACAATAGAACGTAGAAGTATCGAGTCTCGTACGAGTCCCATGTTTGAATGAGACTTGCATTGGAAATAGAAGACTATATCAAACCCCACGCAAATGAGATCTCAACCTTAGTCTCATACGGTGCTTGTAATCAGTATCAAGTTCAAACTTTCATTCAAGTATAAGGAAATCAGTAATGACTTGGCGAGTATTTTCATAACTCAAATGAGTAGCTATACAATGGAAATTGGGAGAAGAGGCAACAGTGACCTTCTCCATTTTTTCGAACGACTTGATAGCATCTCTCATCACATTCCGGATGGCAACCTGTGAGAAGGCTTTCAAACAAGGTCAGGGAATAGGCAATTGATAAGAAACAACCACTTGGTGCCCAGTTAAAAATAGAAACCACCGTTTGGAAGATATAAAGGGCTATGATTTCTTCTATCGTCCCGATTGGGACATTTCATCACCTTCCATGAAGTTTCTTAAAAGATGGAATTCAACTCCGATGGACGGGGCTTGGTTATTTAGTATGGATATATAATTGATTAGTATGAAAACTACAATGACAAATCTAGCCATGCAACCACAAATGCTACAATGACACCACTACGACTAATGTAGAATAATATGTCCTTGTGAAAAATAGTTTAAACTATACTAAATAACCATTTGGTGTAATGGTCATTTTGGAACTAAGTGGTAAGTAACTCTGTAAATAGAGCCCAAGCATCCATAATATAAAGCTCTCATTCGCCTCAAAATATGAATTGTTCTGGCCCGCTATCTTAAAGTATCTGAGAATTTCTAATCGTATGAAGAAAGACAGATTTCAAATAGTTGATTCTACAATTGAAGCCAAGAACATAAGTTAATGCTATCTGCAAGCAACATATACTGGATAGTTTATGTGCTAACAGACAAGAAAATCGAGTAGACAGGATCAGTAAAGTTCAATACCTTCCCGTCTTCAGTGAGCTTGGAAACCAACTCCTGGCATGTAGAATAGCATCGGATATCACTTCAGGTAGTATATTAATCAAAACAAAGTTGCCCATTCCAAAAGTTGTTCAAAATGTAACAGATAGGCACCATCACACTTGTCCCGCAGAACCACAAAACATACGTCACGGCCCTCGAGCAGAAAGAAATTAAAACTTCAACACACGAACACTACATCCAGGTGCAAAAGTTCAAAAATCAATGACTTATCAGGTACCTTCCTTTCTGCGGTAAGTTGAGGAACGTTAAGTCGAATCACACTGCCGTCATTGTTTGGTGTAATACCAACATCCGACTTAACAAGAGCTTTCTCTATTGAAGTTAAACTGTATCAAGTTCACGCCCACAAAACATCAACACGCTACATCCAAAACAAACAGAATTGCCGGAGCATAGTGAGTAAAAAGCAGGTAAAATATCACCTGGACTTGTCAAAAGGCATGACGAGGATTGTACTACCATCTGGAGTGCTAACTTGCGCAATACTCTTGAGGATAACATTGGTTCCAAAGTACTCCACCTTGCATTCAATGGCATACATAAGATAAAGAGAGGTGTCCAAAATACTTGGTATTCCAAGAGCAAATGCAATTTAATCGTTTGGAGTTCACAGTTTTGAAAAGGATGTTCACAATAAAACACCACAGACGGCTTGATTCATAAAACCATACTTCTAATGAAAATCAATCATTTACGTAATCATACTATATAATCCAAACATTTAATCGACGTATGATAGACCACAACGCTGTGTATATAATGCATCCCGAGACGTGGTGAAGATAGGTGGAAAGACTCACCTGAACACGATCTAACAAATTAGAGCTAGCTCGGCCAGTCCGAACGGTGTTAAAGGTGGACTTGGTAGCCTCTAATGTTTTCTCCATCCTTTCCATCTGCCACAACTCAACAACGTCAGAAACAGGGACACATTCAGAACATTAGTCAGAACATTAGTAGCATACACAACTACTGAATGTTGCTGATCTAGGTGGGCAATATATGCACAAATGATCAGCGTTAAGGACGATAGGAAATGCAAGCAGCTGGCAGCATGCAAGGCATTTGTGATCATAGACACCACAATACTCAAACTCTCCGAACTAGAACTCTACCAGCAAGAGAGAATTCATAATAAAACAATATATGACTAGGGATTGAAACTACTTACGGCATCCAACTCAATCATCCCCTTCTCTGCTTCCACGTCTTCAGCAGCAGCTCCCCTGATAACAAGTGACCTGCTTGACGAAACCTCTCCGGATCAGCATCAATACTGCAGGTCTCATCAAAAGCAATACTCAAACATTTCGCAAGCATGATGCTTTGTCGTAGATGCACTAGCTCCCATATCAAAACAGAACGCAACCACTATACTCATTTTAAAAAACAAGGTTCTGTGGTTTCGAAGAATTATCTTGTTTCACCAACTGTTAGACATCATAGTGAAACATTAGGGTCTTCTAGGTTTTAAGATTAGAGAGGAGTGGCGGACATTGTTTCAGGAACTTTTAGACACCATCATAAAGAGAACCTTCCGTATGATTCATGGAGAGATCTCCTTATGTTCGCTATGATCGCATGGATGCCTCTTTATAGTTTCCCTAGTTCCTATGGTTTCAATGGTTACACGGAGGACTCCCAGTGTATCATGGGGTAAAGACGACTGTATTGAAGATGACATAGTTTGAATGTGATACAGCCAATGATAATGAGCAAGATATCCTACAATGTCATTTAGGTATCGTCATAACAAAGAGGTGAAAGCGTACGATTTCTGAAAATGCTTGAAAAAATGCTTACCTCGTAGGCAATCCCAAGATGCTGATAGAAGAAACGCCGCTTAACTTCCGTAGTGCAACTGTGGCAAGGCTCCACTGCGGTGACAACACGACACCTCCAACAGCCTTGGCCCTACACAGATCTAGAACAACGCGACTGCGGCATAAGCACTAAAACCATCACACGCCGTCTGGAATGTTAAGCGTGTCACTGATTTATTCATTCGAGCCTTGCCTTGCAATCGCCGCTCACTGCAATTGCATCCCGTCGGAAGGCCGAATTTCAGCTCATAATTCAAAAGACAGGAATGCCTATTCTTACATGTTGGCGAAGAGGAGCTGCAATGCACGGAAGACATGGTCGCTTCTTTCATCTTCACAATGCTACGTGGCGCAACAGAAACTGTCGCACAAAGCGACGACATTGTTGGAAACGAATCTCCACTCCCTCTCTCCCCCTCCTGGACGAATTTACCCCTGCAAAAGTAACACCAACCCCACCAAATTCTCAAATGTCGGAGACTCTCCAGAGGGAAGAAATTCAAACATGTCGAATTTCGATCAGAGGTGAGGGATTGTGGTTCTTGGGATAAAGTGCCGTTTCATGTCAATTCGCTGCGAGATTCTGTGCAATCCCAGAAACGAGACAAAGAAGCTGCTGTGACGGGCAAAACCTACGCCTACGCATGAGAAGAATGGGAGGGGAATCACGGGGGGGTGCGGGTACAAGAACAAAACAAAACAAGGCGCCAACTCTACCGGAAAGAGGGACCGACAAGCTGGAAGCCCACTGCCAGAAAGATAACGAAGCGAACTGACCTCGATTGGGGATCAAATCCGACGGAGCTTGGCTCCAAGGGAGCAGTGCAATGGCAAGCAGGCGAGAAATGTCAGCGAGTGAGCGCAACCCGCAGCCCGAACCGGCAGAATAGCGCTGCAGAGATGATTGAATCCACTGCAGTCCAAGGACAAGACGTGACAAGTGTGCTTCAGCTCCCATCTCTGGACTGAAGGCTATCCACTCCAGGGGACCAGTTGGTGTGACTGAGAACGCGTTCCCTTTCTCGATTCTCAGCCACGCCCCTGACACCCTAATAGCTAAACCTCTAATGACCCAAACGACCATTTTCTGGTCGCTGCCCCTCTTTTTTTTGTTACTTGCTCTCAAATTTTGAGTTTTTTTTAAATAAAAACTATTTCTAAAAAATAGACTGCATTGTGAATCCAATGGCGGTAGTTTCATCAAATTCTAAGTTTAACTCTATCTTATGGAATTTTCAAAAGTTAAATGGTGCAGTGTAGTTTACAACTCACTTTTTTTTTGGGGTGGGTGGGATGAGTATAGACTGAAAAGTTAGCCAATCAATGTGATTGTTGCCACCTCAGAAAAGGCAGATCCAATGAGGTCAAGGAGAAGACAAGTGTCCAATTTTGTTTTTCTTACAAACACAACTCTCATTTTAGTAACCATCATGCATTGCAAGCTCCATCATGAATCGGAAAATGCTTCAAATGTTGTAAAACTTTACACATACATTCTCAACTCTTTTATCTTTCATTCAACATAAAAAGAGCATGATTTCAAAATATTCTCACAAAGATACTAGGGGAGGTAATTTGGAAAAATTTAGCATGTTATGTGTAGCCAAAGATATGGTACATTTTATTCATTGCTCCTAAATTTTTGAAAAATATTTGAAACAATATATTATAGAAAAAATAGGTGCATCACAATTATATTAAATATATGGACATAAATAATTTGGCGAGTTTGATATTTTTAAATCTAATGTATTATGAAGTAAAAGTATTCTAGGCTAGGGCTATATTATGAGTAGGGTCTATGTTCCCACTAGGTATTGTATTAATGTACCATGAAGTGAAAGTATCCAAAGGCTGGGGCTATAAATAGGATCTGTGTTCCCGCCAGGTATTAACCGCTAGAGGACCAACATGCGTTTTTTGGCTACATCAAAATTTTGGGCAAGTACGTGTGACTAGTACACTAGTTTGGAAAGATCCTACATTTACATGTGTTAAAAAAACTTTTCTTCCATAAATTTTGGTACTTGTTTTAAAATGGCAATTTTAGAGCAATTTCAATGAAAATATAGTCATAGAACTTTAGGGGTTAACAATTCAATTGTATATCAAAGCCATGTAAAGTTTGTGGTGCACATGAAGATTGTATTACATGCTGCATTCTAATTGATTTGTTATTCTATCTTGGTAATTTGTGTTGTTTGGATGAAAGAGTCACATTCATTATAGACACCAAGTATGTTTTGAATTCCTACGCAATAACATTTACATATGATAACTTCTATGTGTTTGCAACCTTCATTTGTAACTTAGTTTGGTAGGTAGTTAGCAGTTTTCTATAGTACCACTAAATAACATTACATATTTTGTGTTTTTTTATTACTTATAAGGTATAGTTTTGTTATTCATACATATAGGGTGTTTCCAATTCAAGATCCATTAATCATAATGAATTAATGGTATAAAAAATTGGCCTGTCTTTCAATTTCAAAGTAAGTGTATGGTACTTAAAATTATGAAAAATTAAAAAATTAGATAATGATATGGTCTATTTAATTAGTCTCTTCTATCAAAATACCTCCCTAAATAATATCCTTTGGTCACACATTATATGCAAACCCCCTTAAGAGTCACCCCTTGTGCAAAGATATAAGTACTCCTTCAAGTACGCTGTCTTGTACTCTTGTATTTCTATTGATCCAAATAAAACTTCAAACTTAAATATCTCCTAAATCGTGCAGTCAAATAATCTAAATTTTTTAAGTTTTGACTCTCAATGTAGACTTCAAGATCACATGGTTACATTCTATTCAATCTTAAGAAAAAATGAGCAAAAAATTGTTGAAGGTCTTGGCACTTTTGGCCTAAATTAAAAAATATATCCCCTTTAGGTCATTAGAGATTAATAGCTCTGAAGCTCTAAGATAATTGGGATATCACCAATGAGACAAGGTACACTAATAATGAAATTTAAGGTTCACACTACTATAACTGATTTAAAAATGTTATAAATTTTAATCCTTGATGAATATTTTTATCAACTATGTTTATACACTCTATAGGGATCTCCCCTTGTAAGAATACTCATCAAGACTAAAACCTTATAACATTTGATAATGGTAAACATCAAATTTCATTATTAGTTTAGTGGCACAAGAGGCCATTTTGTGTATTTTGGATGATTTCAAGGAGGCATATTGAATGGAAAAAAAAAAATTTCATTCCATTTTTTGGAACATGTTGATTGCATTTTAACCCCTATAGTCACAAGGCCATTTTTCATCACAAATATTCAAAACTGCCAATTCTATTGCAAAAACGTTTAAATTTTTTTTTTTTTCACATCTAAATATACAATCTTGCACAAGACTATTAGAAAAATGCATGGAAGAAATTTTAGAAACTCCCACATAGATTGCAATATATTTGCATTTAAAGTGAAGATAACAAGATTTTTCTACCTTGCTTGACTAGATTTTTTGAATCTTTGAATCTTTTTAAATTAAATTTTTACACTACTGATTTTGAATTTTGAAAGTTTTATATTGAAGAAATGAGTTGAAAGTCAAAGGATTCTTTTTTTCCAAAACGCATTTGATTTTTATTCTTAAAAAATTTATTGAATAGAAATAGATACAAAATTGAACGAAAAAATAAATCTTTGATAGCTCTAAGATGGATTTAAAACACAATAATTTCAATGTTGAGATTATTCTGACAAACAAATTTAATCCTATCAAACCATATATTTTGGAAAATTGTAAAGATTGCATTCAAAATGAATTCTATAGGTTATTTTCTCAAGAAAATGTTTACATTGTCCAAAGAATAAGATTGCCCATAACATTCTTGTCACTAGAGTAGAACTTATCTAAACTGATTGGTTTGAGATTGCCTGACAAGATTACTTTAGAGAAGTTGATTGCTTAAGAGAGGATTTGCACTACATAGAAAGTTTGCCGTGGGGGATATGTGCCACGTTTTGTTTTTGTTTTTGTTTTTGTTTTTGTTCTTTTTGAACAAATGGACAGAACCCACTTCATTAAAAATCACAATACAAAACAACGAAGCCGTGAGGCTGGACAAATGAAGAGAATATGAGCAAAAAGAACCAATGAGAACAAAGAAATCTAAGAACCCTAGGAAAAACTACAGCCGGAAGGGTTACACCCTTGCCACTTGATAATGCCACCCTCCCTCGATGCTAACAACTTGGAACAGAGCCAGATTTTATTAAACTTGAGCCACACAAAAGCTGCCCGGTGAGATTTAAGCTTAGCAATTATTTAGGCTTTAAGTAAGGCTGCTCTGCCTAAATCAAGAAGCAAGTTCCAGAGCGCTTGCTGCAAGAGACCACGCAGCCACAATGTATGTGAGAACACTTTCTGGTTCTATGCGATCTAGACACTATAAGAAACCGATGTTTTTTTTGACGTCAGAAAAAACGTGATACTGTGTTTGTTTAGACACAAAAAAAATCTGTGTTGATGTCCCCCAAAATTCATCAAAAAGTACAAGCAAAAAACGTGCTGTGTTAGGCCAAAAACGTGCATGTTTTGGGCTTGTTTTTTTTTGACATCCGATGAAACGCACTATTGCAAGTGCCTTGTGGAGTGCCATGTAGATGCCACATGACCTTCACGTCACTTTGTCATCCACGAGTAGTGCCACGTCATGTTTTTTCATCCAAATTTTTTTTGACGTATCTTGTGACGTGGACCCAATGAAAGTATGACATGGCATGCCTTGTCAGCATATTTTCATGCCATTTTATTTTATTTTATTTTTCTAAAATGTCAATTTAGATGTCTAGATAGACATTTTTTTAAACATCAATTGCTGCATACTATATCAAAGGTCAGTAGAAATAATTATTTAAAAATAAACAAAGAATAAAAAAAATGAACAAGAGCAATTGTTAAATTCAACAAGAATTAAAAAACTTACCATTTATATCCATAGTCTGTCCATAGGCAGACAAAATATATGGGATAATTACAATATGGGAACTTGACCATTGTAATTCTTGACGTTGTTTTAGACGTCTAGGCATTGTTGTAGACATCTGGATGTTATTTTAGAGATCTTCATGTTGTGTTAGACATCTAGACCATGTTGTTTCAGACATTTTACATTGAACACAATTCTTACTTAAAGATCCCATAAGGATTGTTAACCTTCCTACCACCCTATTTGTATAAAAAGTTCCTTTTTTCATCCATACTACACATCCATCCATTGCCCATTTTTACAAAACATGCCACGTGGCTGCCCATTTCCTAAAATTTTCACATTTGGGTAGCATACTATCATAAAACATAGTAATTTTTATTGATTTTACCATAGTAAAAATGGTTTTGCTTGCTGACATGGCAGTCTACGTTTTTTTCGACGTTCCAAAAAACACAGTGATGTTTTTGTTGACGTTCATTTTGACATGCGTGTCCGCGTTGACATTAACTCGTCTGGCCCTCTTCCAAGTGCCCGTTTGCTTGGACATCACGCAAAATTCCCACTGCTACGACCTAAACTACCAGACGATGCAACGTTAGAAAAAACACGGTGCATTTTTTGCCAGACGACTCCAAAAATGTGTCTTTCTTATAGTGAGATAAGCCACAGTGACGATCCTCTTAACAGGAACCAAGTGATTCAAAAGTCATGGAACCGTCAAGGTAGAGTCCAGCCAAAAATACAGAGTGTATGTTCAATACGCATATGAGGACCCAACAAGGGTTATTCACCTAGAAAGTGTTGTAATATTGATTAAGCATAGTTCCAAACTTTGTGTGCTTTGGGATAGTGGTAGAATCTATGGTTGGGTGTTTCATTGGCCCCAGTTGACCAACAAATGCAAGATATATCCAGGTCCGGGTTAATTTTGGCCCTCCACAAGTGAATTGCTATTGCATTGTGCCATATTGATCATATAAAGGCGACTTCCATCTGAGAACGCTCCTTAAGCCATATGTCTCTCCAGTCAGGTTCAAAAAAGGGAGCTAAAATATCATTAGAGAAAAAATCAACCCTTGGGAAGGCGATTCCAAATTGACATGCTATGCTATTTCAAGCATGGCATGTCAACTTGAAAAAGTGCACTTAGTGAGCAGTCAAAGTGTATGACTGCTCGCTGGAGCAGTCAAATTTTGCAAATTTTTTTTTATTTTTTTAAGAAAAAAAATTTTAAAATTTTTTTTAATAATTTTTTATTCAAAAATTTGGGTTCCTACACCACTGTCACAGCAGTGTCAGCTGCGTGGAAATAGAGAAAAAACTACTTTTTTTAAGCCTCTTAAAACTAAATTTCAGGGCACAAAAAGGATTTGTGGAGCAGCCCTTCGGAGGATTGATTTTTTTTCTAATGTGGGTCACTTTGATGGAATTGTTTGTTTAGACTAACGGTGTTGGGTGAAGAGTAGTCTGCCACATGGTGTGGTATAAGATAATAATTGTTTATCACTGCTCCAAGACCAAAGTCCGGGGTCATAATCCAAAATACAAATATTTCCTGCATAAAATAACTCCAGGCAATGATTAATTACAACTCTTTTGGATTTCCCAAATCCTCACTTTGCGGATTCCTATATAGGCCTCTAAGATCCCTGAATTGGACAAGATGACTAGCTATTTGAAACTCGGCCCGATTGTTGCTTTACTTGCTCCGCTTGAGATTAAGATTTGTTGGAGGTCTGGTGTGAGAAAGTCTGTAGGGGTTCCTTACTATTGCCACACAATCAGTTGATAAGAAACCCGTGTCTTTACTGGTGTCCGGGTTTGGACGTCAATGTCCGATAGGACACGAGATTATCTAGAGGCAATTGACCTGAACTTTTGGATTTCCGTCGATGTTGCATAAAGCACGGGCAAATTAAGTCAAAAACAGTATGTTGCTGTGATGGACGGTTCTGTTATTTCAGACACAAGTGACGACAAACACTTGTTTTGAAAAGCGTAAAAAAAAATAGGGTTTGCTACATCAGCAAAGTCTATAATTTTGATTGTGGATAAGTCAGCAAGAATTATTTTAGTCAACAATAAAACACCTGCCCGAGTTCCAAAAAAATGTGGAAGGGCAGCCAAACGACCTGCCCATAAAAAAAAAAAAGCATCTGACGTGGCACGTGGCATGGAAATATAGTGACGTGGCAGTAGTCTTTGCTGATGTGGCATTCCACGACAGCGTAGGGGCTTAATGGAGCCTGAAACTGTTCTATTTATTTTTGATGTCTTCCTAGACATTCCTACGACTTCATAGACGTCCCCCAAAAACAGGCGGGCACTTTGTCTTGCATGAAACTGTTCCCTTGTGTGTCTATTTGTTGAAATACATATTTGTTGGAGAGGACCCTGGGATGTTGTGGCCAATGTCTGCATGTTAGATGACTGCAGCCATCAGTCTCCGGATGACATCTTACTATGTCTGACGAAACTTCAACATGCTAAGCTGTACAAGTGAACAAAGAAATGAGAAGTACATAGAAGCCAGAAGTGTATTTCGGATCTTCAAATTATCGTCAGATTGTATTAATTTTCTTCTTATTCAAATGGACTACAAATGGAAATGAAACATAATGCATTTAGTGAAGCTCTACATGTGGCTGGGAAGGCTATGTGATCACTTCAACAGACCTGTACTGTAAATTCAGACTAAGAATGCAACACTTTCAACCATAGGAATTCCAATGCAAGCTTATAGATTCATATAGAATGTGACATTCAAAGACCATGCATATGGCATTCTTCTGACATGCATGTCCTGCACAGCAAAAAGAAACAGTATCTGCGTTTGTCATTGCGTGTCTAAGGAACTGGCCTTGTATTGTACAGAACGTAGAAGTGTAGATGTGACGCAGCACTGTGGGCGTTCATAGTTGACATCCGCTGCTCATCACAAACAAGGGGAATTCTTGATCCAAGGCTACATTGCATCCTCCGTTGTTGCATTGCTCTCTCCAACACTGATGTAGTTTCCTTCGGCATTGGCTGGGCGTCGTGCGGGGTCGGTCTCCCGCAGTTCTGGATGTAGTTCAACAAAGTCAGCGTCATGGTGAAGTTGTACCATGTCTGGGGCATTGTCTATGAAGTGCAATGCACCACGTCTACCGCAAACTTCTGTTTGACAGACAACCTTCCACCCAGGTTGATGTCGATCGTCAGAGAGGAAAAGTTGTTGACAGTGGAGAGGAAATGCAAAGGAATCAGCATGAACTTTCCCATCCATTTGATTGAAATTCGCTAAGCTGAAGCCATAGCGATCTTGCTGAATGGTAGGAAATCGAATGTCTTGTGTTCCCCTCACCCAATTGCAGAGTAGAACAGTAACATAGTGGTTTTGGTAATCTAAAACCAATATTTCTTCAATGTATCCTACGTACTCTTGGGTGGTCTCCACGGGTCTCCCATTGACCAGACCCCAACAAAGTTGACGGGTGAATGATGCTACCACACCTGAATCTCGAGTAACCAAACCCCCTTCCAAACTACGGACACGCAAGTGCATAAGGAAACAGTACATTTGACGGTGTGATGTTGCAAACGCTCTGGACGTTGAGCATATTGCAACACGTCCTGCTCCACTGGACGTCCATTGCGCTGCGCATGTACTACGGCAGATGTCAACCATGACGCAAATGCAGGGAAGTCACTCAATTCCGGAGGGTATCGTGGGGCTCTTCTTGGGTTTGTCTGTTTGGACTGCCGTCGAAATTGCTCTCTCTCCTCCCATTGTCGTGCCTTTTCTTGGATGTACTGCCTGCAAAATATATAAAAGGGAACATTTTTGAGAGCAATCCAGGTGCACCTTCTTTGGTTGAATTTCATGTCATGCATGACGTGGCCTAGCAGGTTCACAACTATGACCCACACTGCTACTAGTACTGCTCAAGAATGGAAGTTTTCATACTACACTATTCATACAACACCGTTGTCGCCAATGGCGTCATCAACACGCACATGCACTCTTGATCAAGTACGTGCATGCATAAAAATGCGTACGCATACATGACACTTGCTACGGAAAACATTTAATGTTCTCTGTGACATTACAAAGAAGGTCATTTGACTCACTTGCGCCATGCTTCCAAGAATGGGGCGTTGTTGATGACGAATGCATGCGCGTAAAAACGAACTTTGTTTGACATACGGCGACGTTGCCCTCCCTTGCTACTTATAACCTCATCATTCATAATGGAGTCTTCTTGAACATCCCAAACACACTGTGCAGTTGCGTCATACTCTCTCATGTACTTTGTGCAAAAGCCCAGTGTCTCTTCAGCTCGATAGCCTTCTGCTATGCTTCCCTCTGGATGAGCAAACGTGCAGATATAATCTTTCAACGTCTTCATATATTGCTCTATAGGGTACATCCACCTACAATGCACACGGGCGCATACAAATAACTGCTCCACAAGGTGCACGGGCAAATGGATCATGATGTTCAAAAATGTAGTTGGGAACTCCTTCTCAATAAGACATGTCGCCATTATGACATTTTGCATCATTTCCTCTTGGTCAGACCTCTGATTTCTTTCTCTCACAATCTTTGAAAGACTCGGCTCATTTTTATAATAGCTAATCGCACATTCTCATCTAAGATGTTTTGAACGGCCACCGGAAGAATCTGCAATGAATGTTCACACATGCACATCAGTAATAGGATTTGAATGCCATTTGTCACAAAGTGATGCTTGAATAGCATGGAACATTGAAACGTTTAGAGCAGTGTCTCATACATTGTAATGACTTGTCGCAACCGGAATTTTTGGTTTTCTTCTGATTGTCTAAATAATGGAACGGAAACAGGTAATTAGGATCTGTATCCGGTTAGAGGGGCAGAAGGAAACTAGGGATAGGCAACGATAATCCAGTAAGGAGAAAACTGTATTTGATCCGATCAGAATGCTAGTATTCAGGAGCGGAATCACATCCGGATTTCACCTCAGATCGGATTAGGGTTGGACCGGATCAATAGAGAACCGGACCGGAAAAGGTCATGATGACCTGCCAGGGGTCCTGAGACTATATAAAGGCTGGTCGCCCTCATTTTCACTCCTTTACTCCCCTCGAGCTCTGGAGCTGACCTTGAGCGCTTTTACGCCTCCGTCCGCGCCAGAGCCGTTGTATGTATGTGCACTTCCGGCTGAGCAGGTCTGAGAGTGTAGAAAGAGTAAAGAACGTGTGGGTTGCAGGTTTTTGTGTACTTTTCGGTTGAGATCGAACGAGAGGAAGTGAGGAACGGGACGTGCGGCTAGGAGAGAGTGAGGTAACGATCGGAAAGGATCCAGTGGTCGTCTAGTGTCCATGCCTCAATTGCGTAAGACCAGATTGGGCGCGCCCAGTTCCTCCTCCGACGTCAAGCTCCGGAAGATAGTTCCGGTCATTCCTATGGAGGAACCGGCCCGGACTGAGCTCATGGAGGACCTCAACGCCATGGGGTGCCTAGTCCTAATGGATAAACCCTGGGGGTTTCGAGAGGAGCGGATGGTTAGGGAGATCAAGTGTAAGATGTCGAACCAGTTCGACAATACTCTCCGGGGCCGCCCGACCGAATGGGAAGAAGAGCGATGGAGGGAAGTGTACAACTTCCGGATGGGAGGTTCTGGTATGGCCGGACGGAAGGATGAATTCATCCATGATAAGTTTCATGGGGAGCCGAGCAACAACGACGGGTACGCGGTCGCAGACTGTAAGAGCGACCGGCATCGTAACCTCCTCCAGTTCTTGGTTCCGATCGTCTACCCGGAGAAGCCGACGAGGGTGACGATGACCCTCGGCAACACCATTTTCGGTTCCCTGAGCGGGGAATGGAAGGTGAACTGGGCCCGTATCTTTTTCGATCTGGTGTCCCAGTTGGTGATGAGGATCGGAAAGAGTAAGGCCACTCTTTTGAGTCCCTACCTTTTCCACCTCTACCAGCGGAACCAACTCCTCACTCAAATGGAGGAGAAGACGTGGAGCGTTTAGGAGTCTATCCTGAAGTACGGAGAGTCGGGTTCGGATGACAAGATGGAGGAGCAAACCAGATCCGAACCCGAGACAAAAGAGGAGGAAGAGGAGGAGCCGTCCCGGCAGAGGAAGCAACAGAAGACGACGCCTCCTCGGAAGAGAGGAACCCCCTTGAACCCCCGGTCCACACCAGAACAGGGACCGGAGGTAGAGATGCCGGATCTTGAGGATCCAACCAACCCGTTCAACCAGTTGACGGTTGTCTTGGGTGGGATACGAGCGGACTGGAAGGTCAAGCGGAGAACTCTCATCACTATCGGGGAGTTGGTGGATGCACCGGTCAATAGTGAATTGCCGAGTAAGGTGGGGCAATTCTTGGCCGATCCGAATGAAAACCGGAAACAAGAGGCAGAGATCCGTCGGCTTCAAGGGGAAGTCGACGCTCTGAGGGCTGACATGGTAATCCTCAAGGAAGACAAGGTAGCAGTCCGGGAGATGGCGGAGGCAACCCGGAAGGTGGCTGAGTTGGTGAAGGACACTCTTGGAGAGTCCGGATCCACCGCAGTCAAGGCGGCATTATTTGACAAAGGGGTGCATGAGGAGAAGAAGGTATCCGGTTCTCGGATAGTTCGGATCCTCAGAGACTTCACCGATCGGGTGGAAGCATCTTTAGTGGCAGCATGAGAGGCGGCCGACTGGATGGACGTCAGCAGTCGGAAGCTGACCAGATCCGTGTTTTCCCGGGAAATCCACCTCTCAGACATTTCGCTGCCAGATTCGTTTGCAGCGGGAGGATCGAATCTGGAGGAGCGCAAGGATCAGACATCCGAGTCAAGGAAGAGTAACCGGAGACCTGGGCCGGGGCAACCAATTCAGTTAGATTCATTGCCCGGGTCAGATCTTCCGGATCCAGCTACCGGGGAGCGGAACCGGAACTTGGCGGACGTCTTCAACCAACTGTCCGAGGAACCTAGAAGTCCACGCTGGGCAGGGGAATTGGAGCGTAGGGTAGGAAGTTAGTTAGAAATGTAAAGTATTTGTAAGATAGTTAGGACCCGATCGGATGATTATCTAGTCTGGCCGGTTAGGATCAGATCCGGATGTCCAGCGCGGATTTCCGGGGTCCTTTTTGCTTTGTAATCAAGTAGTATATAAGTCAGCCCCTGCTTGGGAGCTGGGAGTTTTTTCACCTCATTTTCGCGTACGTCTTCTCTTGGCCTCTTGTTGCGTGTCTCTCCCGTGTGCGGCAAGGTTGTGTGGTGAGGAGTTAGGAAGGCGCATGTTAGGGTGGGTGTGATTTCTCCCTTTAGCGTTCTTGTTTTGATCTTATGTGCAGGTGAGCGGATTGCAAAAGTGTTGGGAGTGGATTCCAGTTCCTCAGCAGCTCTAAAGTTTAGGATTCCGGGCGAGACAGTCGTTGTTAGGCTAGGCGGATAGGGAGGGATTCCTTAGTCGTGCTAGAACTCCTGGGTGGAAAATCCGATCGAGTGTCCGATCTCCTGAGAGATCTCGCTGCCTTAGTGAGCAAACGGAAGAACTTTAGTTAATGTTGGAACGGACGGGTTCACTTGCAGCCGCCTGGCTTCGCACAGACGGAACGTGGCGCTAAGGTCGTTGTAGTATAGAAGGATCGTACGGGGGGTCCTTGTGTGACCGATGATCTGGAGAGTTTTCTGGGTTGCTGTGAAGGATCAAACCGAGTCCGGGTTAGTGTAGAGAATTGGAGAAGGACAAAGTGGATCTTCAGCCACTATAATTCACAGAAGGAGCGGCGGGCCTACCGCTCTCAAAAACAAGGGGCAAACCCTCTGATGGTGAAACAGAGGTAAAACTAAACCGGATGGTAGTAAGAGTGGATGTGATTGATCAGACCAGATCGGAAAGTGGACCGGATCGGAGAAGGAGAAGAGGGTCTGATTATAGTTCTTGGTGTTGTTGTGTTTCCAATTGTTGTGTTTGAATCGGAAGAGGAAATATAGGTACTGACTTAGTTTAGAGACTAAATAAGACTATCTACTTCACAGAATCTTGCGGGTTCAATCTTTAGAGTCACTTTGTTATACTTTAAAGTGGTTTTTGGTAGTATAACTGGAAAATTGCTTACCCTGTGCTACGACATACAAAAATCTGGCGCCGCTGCCGAGGAATTCTAAAGCTATTAGCTCTATTTTGATCCCTATTAGCTAAGGCCAGCTGTTACTGTGACTTCCGTGTGGTTGTTAGAACTCCGGTTTTTAGGCAGAACAAGGAGAATCGGATCTCGCACCCATGAGAAGGAGGACGAGAAGTGAAATCAGGCGATTCCGGAAGAATCAACGTGGAGAGTCGTCGGGATTAGGTCTTAGTGATCCGGAGATATCTCAACCGGAAGACCAACCCATTTTTGTACCTGCACCTGGAGAAGGAAACGAGAGCCCAAGATTGGAGAATACACCCCCAACTTCTGAGCAAGTATCGGAACCGGAAGGAGACGAACTGTTGTCAGAAGAAGACAGGATGACCCGGTTGAGGTACAAGCGTTTCAAGGGAGACGGAAGCCAGGATGCGGATGAATGGCTGTGCGAGTTTCAATCAACCGCGCTTGCCAATCAGGAGAACGAGGCTGCCCAACAAAGAATCTTTCAGGGATTGCTGAAGGGGGAAGCGCTCAAATGGTACCAAGACGTTCTAGAGTTGACCCGGAATGATTGGGATCAGCTAAGAGCGGACTTCCTACAAGCCTTCCGAGAAGTGGGTGGGGAGGCCAGAGCATTAGGTCGTTTGAATACTCTCACGATGAAGTCGATCGAATCTGTACGGAAGTATGGGCAGAGGGTGAAAGCGCTCATGCAGAAGTTGACTACGGAGATTGCCCCTGGTCTGCAAGTAGAATGGTATGTAGCCGGATTACCGGAATCTATGGGGTTCCTTATCCGGCAAACGAGACCGAGGACGCTTCGGGAGGCCATGGATGCTGCGACCAACTACGAAAATTCCGCTCAGTCATTGCGGAAATCTCTGAGGAGAAGTGAAAGAAAGGCCAAGGAGACACTATAAGAAAACCTTGTTTTTTGGGATGTTAGTAAAAAACATTGAAACATATTTTTCCATGTTTTTTGGTAGTCAACCGTGGTGTCCTCAAAAATCCATCTCTATTGACAAGCAAAAAACGTGCTAAAATCACAAGAAACAATAGGAATTTTAGGCTTGTTTTTAGAAAACATCCATCAAAATGTAGTGTTTTTTTCCATAAACTTTCTGCTACGTGGACGCCACGTCACTGACAGGTCAGCCCACTACCACTGCCCTTTTATTTTTGGACTTTTTTTTTTTTTTTTTTTGAAATTTTTTTTTGAAATTTTTTTCTGAATTTTTTTTTCCAAGCAGCCCAATGATTTTGGTTTTGTGACGTGGCAATGGCATGGTCTGACATGGCACAAATACAAGATGTTGAAGTTGATGTTTACTATGATGGATTTGTGTTTCACAAAACATTTCTAAGGATGTTTGTTCAAACATTAACGAGTACAGTATAAGAAGCAAGGTGTTCAAAGTGACATTTATAATGATGGTGCACCAATGGTGCACATTTTCTTTCTAGAATGTACACATGAGATTCAGCCTTGCAAATGGCTCCAAGGACTTTTGCCTAATGGCTTCAAGGATTCTAATCTGCATTGATCAGTCCATAATTTGTCCTTGGTCCCTAGCTCCTCGCCAATTCCTAGCCTGAAAAATAGCGCCAAGTATTACACTTCACATCAGATACAATGTACAATACTTTTAGCACAAACAAAGACCCCATTTGCACCAAGGAAGTAGCGTCAACTAGCTGACTAGAATTAGTTAAAGAGCACCGCAATATCCAGGTTGTGTTATGTTAACAAATTGCAACTAGCTCCCAATAAAAACTTGCATAATTTAGTCATTTTTCATTTTCTTAACTAATTGTGCCTATACAAATGGTTGAACTGTTAAATCTGCACACACTAATCAAGTAGCAGCAGTTTGCTAACTTGAAAGCTTAACTCCCTGTTAGTTGCCATGCAAGTGCGGATACGCAATAAGTCACTCAATTCCCACTAGCTAATTGGGCTTAAGAACCCAAGAAGATAATTGGTGTTACCTGGTTGGTGCAGATGGTACCTAAGACTAAAGCCAATAAAGCAATAGCATGGAGAGGAGAGAGTAGACTACCTTTCAGGAATGGAGCGCCTAATAGGCAACTTCTTGTTTACTAAGCAACTTGTAGTTTTATCATAGGCTGGAGATTCAACGACAAATTCAGATTTCAACGTTCACATATCACCTAGACGGAATAAAGCAATAAGCAACACAATTGTTTCTCATCTTTGAAAGGGCTAAAATTAATTGCATAAGATCTTAATTTCTCAAATGGTAGGTATCAGTAACCTGCAAGGCGAATACAACATCGTCCTGGTTCACTTGGAGTGTCACCTTGCGAAAGTGATATTCACGAAATTCACCAAGCTTCAGCAATGCCTGTTAACAAACATTTTTTGGTCACGAATATATGGCACAAAAACTATTACAATAACTTCATCATCAGGTCCTTGGTAAACAAAATTTAGAGGCTGATTTCAGTAATTACTAGAATTCAGTAACTCTTCAATTACTAGAATGCACTCTAAATGTGTTCAATAAGCATTCATAGCTCATTTCGGCCTTGGAAGATAATAAAAACTTCCAGAAAAACGCTTAATTCTCTACACAGGTCAGTTTCTGATCATTTCTTAGGACTACAAGTGATTTTCTGTAAGGAACTTAGTACTTTCACCTCTAAGGTTGGTATATCATTTTTGTGATCTTGTCATTATATACAAGCTTCGTGAAACCTTGTCAACTGCATTAGAAAGTTTTGAGAGTAGTCAAAGAACTTGAAAATAAGAGGTTCACAATACCAGCTGGTGCTGCAGTAAGTTTTGAATAGTTTCCACAAGTGGAGAACGGAACATGCGCAAGAGCTTTTGCCATGTGATCTATCCATACCTAAACATATAGCATAAAACTGAGATTCAGTGCTCCTTTCTTACAAACAAGCTTGTGAACTGCCGGGAACTTTGAGAAAAAGTAGAGATCATACGCAATGAAAATTCTATGCAACTCCACAAAGAAGATCCTTGTAGACAACCCAGAAAGGAATCTACTTTTCTCAATGGAGCTCTCTACTAGACTTGCATAAATGTTGTGTAACGACCTCAACAAGTCCATATTAAATTCAAAGTTCATCAATGATCCACTACTACATGCATTACAAGATTAAGATACTTTTACAGGTTGTGGATTTAAAGCATGAAATTTTGCCAAAAAGTAACCACTTGATTTCAAACAAATTAACATGGAGTAGGAATTTTCTAGTTTGTTGCATCACTCCTACTCATTAAGTATCAGTTATAAATCTTTGATTATAGAGGACCAAGATAAGGAAAACAGTTAAAAATACCAGATGTGGCGGCTTGATGGAACTTAACCGTCGATCCAAGCCTGTAAGCTCACTTTTGTTTGGTGTTGATATATCCACTACATCCTTGCCCAATTCTGCTCTGACCTCTGTTTCTAAAATGTCTAATGCACTCCTGCGCAGAGCATATGCACTCGGTTCAAGACTCTAAAAATTCAAACTATAGCAATTACAAACCTTGATGGTGCAGAATACAAAAAGTGGTCGTAGCAAATAAATAAACACCTACATTGCAACTTAGCATGCAAAACGTTGGCACCGGGTACATCATCATAACCTATTTGTGAAAAAAAAAGTTGGTACAAGCAACCATGCAAATCTGCAAACGTGAAGGGCTTTCCTCAAATCCCTAGTTGCTACCGCCACTTTCTATGATTCAACAGAAGAAAGAGTCATCAAATGGCAATGAACATTTAAACACGAAATATGGCCACAGCTATATACAAGGGCAGAGATGACCAGAATTATGCAATGCAACGTACTGACTATAGAGTTTTTTTAATGAGGGAGAGTCATACCATATAGATCTTCATAAAGTAGGTAGAATTGTAAGCAAAATAACTTACTGTTGCACATAACTCCAACGCTGCAGTATTAAATACTGGGAAGGGAATACCTGAACCACAACATTCCTACAAGTTACTTTCTGAAAGAGCACGAGTCACTGCACATGTAATAATGAAAGAATCTGCATTCCATCACATCCTGGATCTTTCCCGTCTAAGCAACAAACATAAAGTAGCATTCCTCCTCAGTATTTACTGTCATAGGTGTTTTAAAGTGTCTCCACTTCTTTCAGTGCTGAAGGCAACCAGAAGACAAGAGTGGCAGAGGAAATTGATGTAAATTGCGAATAAAGACAGCTACAAAAATTGTTTGTCAAGGAACAGCAACGAGTCTTAGCATATCCATACAACAGCCACATGTACATCTCAGTATAGGGAAACAACTTCTTTGGAAAATTAGGAAAGCAATTCAGCAGCATTTCTAATACAAATTAATAATGTCTGCAACATTTCCAACCAAGATTAATTATGTAAAAAAAAGGACGCCGCATGCAGTTCCAATCTGAAGTTCTCCTTACATAGGCTTGACTCTCATGCAGATACACAAGAGCAGAGCTTGAAGCAAAAATTCGGCTAATGTGGCGTGATAAAGCTAATGTTAAGTGCGAGTTACAAACCGAAACTCAAACCTGACCGCAGTAAACTCTCAAGTAATATGCACTGAATCTATCGTGAACAGGCTGCAAATCCGGAACTGCTTCTACTTTGACCTCCTCGGCATGGTCCAAACAGGAATGTCGGCTCCCCTGGTGCAACAGCTGCAACCGAAATCCTTTCAGGCTTTCACCAAAACAAAAAGAATCCACTATCCAAACCGACTCAACTTACCAGCGTATGGAGTTCGTTGTACGCACTTGGACTTGAACAAACCCTTGGAACCTCACGTCGGCTCTCCTGGAGGTTAAACCAACTTGGGCGGGCATAGCCAGCTCCCAAGAAGATGGATGCGAGTTGATTTTGCACCAAAATCAACAGAAAAGATAGCTTAATAATCTGTGAATCGGAGGGTCCTACAAAATCAAGACATGCGAACAAAGATTATGAGACTGGGGCCCTTTCAAGCTCAGTGCTGGGACAGGACAAGGCGAAGACGAGTATGTCGGCCATAGCAGAGCTTCACAGTAACTTAGGTTTCAGAAATGGCGGGTAGATGATAACTCAAAAGAGCGTGAATTCCACTTCGGCATTGCTGACGTGGTGATATGTCCGTTTTATTTTACAGGACAATGGGGCAGCCAAAATTATAGACACCCTCCTTGTACCCCGTGCAAACACCCATTTTCAAACGCAATCTTATGTACACAAAATAGTGAAATTAGGTTGCCCCACACTAATTTCTCATATCTAACACTTTCAAACATGGTCAACTATAGTCTGGGGCAACCTAATTTCACTATTTTGTGTAGGAAGTAATTCCTACAACATTGCATTCTTATACAATCTTAATCCCTAAATGACTGACCCATAACCATTGATTTCAAACCTCATTGTCCATCACTCAATTTGCTACCATTTTGCAACTAGATATGTATGAAAAAATTTATATTTATTTTTCAAAGATGCAGGTACATGTTTTCTTTACTTTAGAGAAAATTTAGATTTTTTTGTGGAAGATTAATTTTTTTTAGAATTTTGAATAAAAAGTGAAGAAAAATCATATTAAAAAGAAAAATATTTCAAAAAATCTGAAAATTTCACCATAAGTATATATCACAATGATAAACATCATGGTGTAAATCCAATTTCCGTGTCATTCTATGATTAGAAAATAATAGACATTGAAAATACATCCAATGTTTAAATTGCAATAAAATATGCAATATTAGGAATAGAAATTCAAATTGGAGTAGAAACTAGAGTAGATGACTTCATTTTGTTAGTTTGACTCAAACTCAAAAAATGTTTTTTTGTGGAGAAATTTCAGATTTAAAGCAAGGAGCAACAACTTCCCAGAATACTCTAAAATAGCATATTTTGTGATCCGTTTTTTTTAATAGCTTTTCATTTCCATAAAGACAAAATTTGGAAAGAGTACAAATTCAATTAGATACTCTTCATAATCCAATGTGAAAGGTCAACAAGAAAAACGAGGATGAAAAAATGCTTTTGAACTCTTTTAGCTCAATAGTATTGTCATTGGAACGCCACGGAATGGCATCTGCGGCGGCGCTCCAGGGTTAATGAGGCTTATTAATCCTTAAAGACAAGCAAGCGTTTTTTGATTACATAGCTATTTTGGGCTGGTGTGAATGAAGATTTGTATATTTTAGACTAAAATTTTAATAAAAGGTGGGGACAAGGAATATCTTTCATGTGCACTAAATTTCATGACATTTGGAAATATAAGTCAAAAGTTATAGCCTTCTATGCTACTTTTTTGTAAATAAGCAGTTTGTGCAGATAAAAAAAATTCACTTTTTCCAAAATCTAAAATTTTTAATTAGTTTTCTGGAGTTATTTATTTGGAAAGCTTTGAATCATTCAATTTTGATCAATGAGTCAAAAGGTATGAGGACTATTTGTTTGCAGGCAGTTATGGATTTTCAACTCTAAAATAAACTTTGAAATCCTTTATCTTACTCCATTTTCGATGTTTTTTGAAAATAATAAAACCATAGGGTGTACATTATTTATTACAACATTGCAATTATTGGGATTGGCATTTTTCAATTCCATAGTAAAATTCTTGACAATTAAGTATTTTGAATCATGCTCTATTTCTTTCTACTTAGTATTTTTTTCCCTGTATGTTGTATAATGGCCTAACAAAAAGATAAGTGATGGCTGTTGGGACCATTAAATTTTCTTGCATAAAATAAAACGGAGTTGACATTTTTTATTTTGCACAATGAACATTGATACCTTAGGCAATTTCAATCAAGCATACTAAATTCAATTTCAAAAAACTAAAATTCTTTTTTAAGTCATTTTTTTCATTAAGTTTTATGGTTTTGTACAAAAATTCTTTGAAGAACATTGGTGATGAATTTTTTAAATTTGATTGCGGAGATATGTAGAAAACCTCCATACACACATATTCCATCAACAAGCATATCCAAAAAAAATCAAAATTATAATAAAGAGATTTTAATTTTCAAACTAAAGGCTAAATCACGCCAAAATAAAAACTTCTCTAGAGGATAATTAGATTTTTGCATTTTTTTCCCTTACTATAATTAACCTTTGTACATGTGAGCATTGTGATACAATTCTTTGCCAAAACATAATTACAATAAAGAGAATTTTCTTTTCAAAGCCGAGGGCAAAATCAAGCATGATCTGAAATTCCAAACAAATTAAAAAATTTCAAGCATGTGGCCAACATGCCGTAAAGAATGAATCCAAAGAAGCATCAACATTTCCAAGTTTTTTTCATTCCAATGTGACCTTGTGAAGTGTAACTGTCCTATTTTTCACTAGGCCAAAAAAACATTTTTTGCCAATTCAAACACTAA
This sequence comes from Neckera pumila, assembly GCA_963969595.1. Taxonomy (NCBI): domain Eukaryota; kingdom Viridiplantae; phylum Streptophyta; class Bryopsida; order Hypnales; family Neckeraceae; genus Neckera; species Neckera pumila. Next base: position 46,217,600 of record OZ018409.1, on the reverse strand, counting down.
TATCTTCCAATTTGTACAGTGGAAATTCCTGAAATTTTTACCACATGTTTTAAAGTCGGCATACATTTATGTCCTATGGTTGTATGTGTCCAAGAAAAAAATTCAAAAATATGGAACTTGTACTAGAAATGGCAAAGATATAGGAAGCACAAATACATAAACATAAATAATCATATTTCAACCAAACATTTCCACCTCTAAATGCCTCTAAATGCTTAAGGCATCACATTTTGGTGTAGATTTTGTTCTAAGACTAAAAGAATCTTACTAAAATATCCTTTCTTTTAATTTTTTTAGGTGAACACCTTTTCAAGCCTAATTTATCATCATCTAAAATATCATTTTGAAATTGAATGTTCATAATTTTCTATTCAAGATTATGTATGAGAATGCCCATTGCAAATCACGATTTTCTAGTACTAAAGACTCTTAGAAATGATTCTCAAATATATTAGATCTTGGAAGGAAATTATTTTAGAAAATCCTACGGCAAAAGTTTGTACTTTTGAAGAAATCTTAGGTCAAATTTTGAGAATTTATAATTCGTTTGTAGTTATTCAAATTATGTACTTCAATTTTGTATTTTTTTCATGGTCTAAATTTTAAATTAAACATGTACAAAACTGAATCAATTGATTTAAAACAACTTCCATCATTTGAATACCGTCAAGATCAAATGTTAAAGAATGGGCACCTATAATCATCACAAATGACTAAGTATTATTACTATTATAAAATTTCTTTTGAACAATTTAATGAATCTTATTGGCAAGTGAAGACAATTCCAACAACTTTAGCATGCATTATTTGGACGCCGAATGAATAATAATGAGTTTTCAAAGTGCTATCTATAGGTATTCTATATCAAAAAATAATACTAGACTTTCATAGAATTTCATGTTTTCATTGTATACATCTTGTGTCAACAAAATGTAGGCAATATGTAGGCAAAACAAAAGCTTTTTGGTCCAAATGTATGTCTCATTTTGTGGAGTACTGATTATGGTTGTACGTGCCTTATAATTGTTCAATCTATATATGAAATTGTTGTGTTTTCTTTTCCTATGTGATCCATAATCTTCTAGTTTGAATTTGTACAATTACAATTCAAATTTTTAGATTTAAAGTTACAAAAGGTTGACTAAGAAGCCTATTAAATTGTGATTTTACATTCATGATAATTCATTAAATTATGTTGCCTTTACAATTAGGGTGCCCTATCCCATAAAAGTTATTTTGAAAGTCATCTAAGTGAATTGAAAATGCTACTGATATTTCCAATTCTAGCAATACCAGAGTAAAAAGTGGTACCTTCTTGCACCATAACTATAAAAATTTATAAAGTGTTGAATGTAAAGAAATTAATATGGCGCAACCTAATTCTGGTCTTTCGTATTTTATGAAGTTGTCCACTTTCAATCTATACCTTAAATTAGATTGTTTATTTTGTTTTGTTTGTTTGTAAGGCATCTTGTGGTTTTTTTGGTATTGCTCAAATGCTCTTGGCAAAGAGGGGTGCACAGACTTTGTTTCATGGCGTTTGAACCTTTGGTGTGAAAGTTATTGAATTTCAAAGTTTTTATGAATTTGGAAATTGATTTAACCCCTAAAGCCCTGAACATGTTTTCTTGAGAACATAGCTTCTTTGGGCAGCTCACTACGAGCGGAGTTTTTATTTTTTTTCTTTCAAATTTTCACACAACATTTTTCCAAGGAGTAGCTTTAAGGCCCAACAATTTTTATAACTTTTGACTACATGATTAAAAAGTTATTGCATGATATGTCATTTTCATTACTTGGCGGGCAGCCCAGGCAGTAAAAGAAACTTCTTCAAAAATCACTTTGTAAAAAAATAAAAATTTGAAAATGGTTCTTTAGATTTATATGTATGCGTGAAGCTTTGAATCATTCCATTTGGATGTATGAGTCAAAAATTATGAGGATTCTTAGTTTGAGGGTAGTTATAGAATCTCAACTCTAAAATAAACTTTGAAGTCTTTTATTTAACTCAATTTCAATATTTTTGAATAAAACAAGAAAAATTGGGTGTAGATTATTTATTACAACATTACAACCACTGGGATTGGCATTTTTCAATTCCATAATTAAATTCTGGACAATTTAGTGTTTTGAGTCATTCTCTACCTCTTCCTACTTATTATATTTTTCCTATATGTTGTACAATTCCAAATGATCTGAAAATTTTCAAGCATGTAGCCAACTTGCCTTGAAGAATGAATTCAAAGAGAAACCACCACTTTGGACATTGACCTTGTGAAGGGCAGCTGTCCGGATTGTTGCAGTGATTAAAAAAGGGGTTTTGTCAATTCAAACGCTATTATCTTGCAATCTACATGGTGGAAAATTCTTATATTTTTTCCACATCTTCTTAAACCAATGTACTACAAGATCCTATGGTTACATGTGTCCAAAATTTTTTTTTTCTAAAGTTTGGCACTAGTATTAGAAATGGCAGTTTTGGAGCGTTTTTGGTGAAAACATAGTCAAAAACCTTTAGGGGTTAAATTATCTTTTATTTTGGAGAAACCATAACTTTTTCATCACATGTCCAAACTAAACCTTAGCACTCCTTCATGCATAGAGCATTCTATTCATGCCAAGTTTGTGGCGTTTGGACCTATAGTTTGAAAGTTATGGATTAAAATAAAATAAAATAATGGAATTAAACTATCTTTATTTTAGAAAAAGCATAGCTTTCACATTGCATATCCAAACGCCATGAAACAAAACCCTTGCTATCCTTTGTGCATAAGGCTTTCTATTTGTACCATAAATGCAACTTCTCACACTGTGGTGTAAAAATTCTTGAACTTCAAAGTTTTAATGACTTTAAAAATAAGAAAATTATTTTTCTTTTATTTTGGTTGTGACAACGGACAGGGCACACTATTTTCAAAGAATCATTAAACTTATCTTAATTTACTCTTGAATTTGAATTCACAGCCAACTCAAAGGACGTTGAAGAAGATCAAAGGCCTACAAAGGTGCATGGCTTTCAGTACAATGGTACAATAATTTCCGGGTTTCAGGACCAAGAAAGTTCAAAATATAAGTGCTGTATGCAATATAAATTCCAGTCATTCCGATCCCGGTCGGCCCTAATTGTCTGCGACGGGGTAAGGACCTGCCCTTTCTCTTCCTTTTTTGAATATGCTGCACGTTGAGCTGCTGCCCGTAGTCGTTTTCAAAAAGGTCTCGAACTCAAACCCAGACCAGTTGTCCACGTGGCAAACATGTGTACTTCATTATGTCGCATTGAGTACTGTAATGTTTTTCTAAATGCCCTTTGTAGCATGCACGTCCTGAGCGACATCAATTTGATTTTGTAAGGATACCCGCCCGTTTCCAGGGACATCAATAAAAATTTCACATTCTATAGCCAAAGTTTTCCTGATCCAATGATGTTTCAGATGACATTCACGTTTTGCGCTAACGTCCCTAAAAACAAGGTTTTCTTATAGTGAGAAGAGCAAGAGGAGCAACCGGAAGTCGAAGCATAGTAAGAAAATTTCAGATTCGGAGAGCAGTTCCGAGTCATCCGGATCGGATGTTTCCGATCCCAGTTCGTCAAACTTGGAGGAGGACCGGAGTATCTCGCCTCCGCGGCGTTTGTCCAAGAGGGGTCAGAGAGTGAAGACCGTCGTTAAGGTCAAGACGGAGGATCTGGATTCGAAGAAATTTATGAAGAAGATCCAAGAATCTCTGGAGGCAATCAAGGTGAACCTTGCTAAGAACCGGAGACCGAGACGGATCGTCCCGACTTCCCGAGCTAACGTCTGGTGCGGAAGATGCGGAGAACTGGGTCACTACCCGAGCAAATGTCAGAAGGCAACCCCGAAGCAAGTCCACTACATATATCCTGACGAAGAAACGTACTACACCATGGCGGCTGAAGAAGAGGAGGAGATCTACCAGGTTCAACCTACTTACGGGAGAGGAAAAGGTATTGCTGTTCCAATCCGTTCCAATGTTTTGAACCGGAACTTTCTACCTGGACCTAGCCAAGGCCCAGGGATGCAGCCACCTATGCGAGTACCGGGATATCCGGATAGGCAAGTGGTGATTTGCTATTGTTGTGGAGAACTGGGACACTATGCCAGCAGTTGTCCTCACAAGGGACAAGGGCAAGGTGCACCACGGATTCTGCCGTGCCAAAATTGTAGAGAGTATGGACATGCCGAGCAAGATTGCTCCAAACCAGCGCAACCGCGACCAGTTTACAAGCAAGTGCAAATTCTTCCAAGGGAACAGACCGCATTGAATTATGGTCATTCAGTCGGAACAGAAAATCCGGAAAAGTGACGGTGCGAGGTGGAGCTGCCAGTTCGAGCAGAGAGCGTGGTCAACCGAGTATCGACCCGCAATTCCACCAGGAGCCAAACCGGACAGTCAATCAAAAGAAGTAAGAGTAAGTCAAAAAGAAAACCGGAATCAAGTAGTGATTCGGATCGGCTTTCTTCAGAACAGAGACTGGAACCGGAGGTAGAACGACCAGAGGAAAGAGCAGACGGGTACACATGAGCTAATATGAGCCACTTGCGACATGGAGAGGGTGCTTAACGGAGTCCTTTATGTGCAAGTGTATTGATGACTACCGTTTCTGACAAGCCTTGCTGGACTTCCACCTGGGCGCGCGATTTTGAAATGGCGCTCCCACTTTTGTTCCTTGCAACGGAATCGGACTCCCGTTCTCTCTCTCCTCTCGACGTTACGGTTGACGAGGTGCTGTCAGGCCAGTTTTTTTGAGGTTTCATTTTCTCTTGTGTAGAAAAAGGGAGGAGTTACGGAGCTCGCATCTTGGGGTTTAGGGTTTGAGGTCGCAACTTGGGGGTTTATGGAGCTCTCAGCTTGGGGTTTAGGATTAGTTACGGGTTTACATTCACTGCGTTTAGGGGGGGTTCATGGATTCATCACTTGTACGTGGAGAGTCCGCACATCTTGTGAAACAGAGGAGGGCCTCGTTGGAGAGGAAGCCGCGACCAGTGAAAGCTGGCGCCGGTGTTCCAGAGCTCTTAACGGAGCTAGCAAACTTGAAGGCTCAGACTCATTAGTTTTTTGAGACTGACAGAGGCTTGTGTAGAGAAGGGTTAAACCCTAAACTTGCTAGCAATATGGCCTTGGTGACACAAGAGAAGATAGAGGAGGTTTGGGGGAAATGTACAACCTACAAGACTACCAACAGTGCGTTGCCGCCAGAGAGGAGGAGAGAACTCGTCGAGTTGTACGCAAAAATTTATGGGAAAACGGAGGTCACAAACAACGAGTTCATGGCATGGATAGTTAAGGGAAACATTGCAGAATAAATAGGACTGAAGGTCGACTAGGCCTCTGCGGCTTCGTCCACTTCGCTTACACTTGCAAGCCGTGTGGAGGGAGATTTGGTACGACGTGATCTTACATCTGAGCAACTAGCTCGGCTGCAGGTTCTGGCCCCCCATGTAGCACCAAGAACTGCCGGATCAGGTAAAAAAGGAGCAGTAGGGACACCTGAGCAAGATTTGAAACCTGAGAGGTCTCTTTCTGCCATTGGTCACGTTTCAGACGCAGATCTTGCGACTATTGAGGAGGTGCTGCGAGTGGAAGAGGAATTCCTGGTGGGCAGTGAGAGGAAGCAGCAAATTCTCTTGGCAGCAAAGAAGACCATGGAGGAGAAGATAGTTATGTACAAGTTCGGAGTGGATGACTGACTGACCGATGCAAAGGAAGCTGCTGAAAATGTGACAGCGGGAGAGGAGGCTTTGGCAAAGATCGATCTGCAGATTGCTAATGTCTTGGCCTCGGTAATACTTCCCGATTCTCTCTCCATCCTCTACTGTTGTAAGCCATGGCTTGTCAAGCTTCAACTCTAGGTTTGTTGGTGATTAGGTGAAGGGTTTCAGGGTTTAGGGCGTCTACCTGAATGGTGGGTGCTTATTTTACAGGGTCAAATTTGCAGTTATGTGCACTTCACAAGTTTTGAATTCTCAGCTTCTTATCACTCGTGTGATTCATGGTTCTCCAAGTTTTAGGGTTCAACATTCACGGCAAAGCTCTGGGGCTGCCCAGTCAAGCTCTATGTTTATTAGATTAAAGGAGTCAAAATTTGACTTGGTTGGGCCCAAATATGCTTTTTGATTTTCAGATTATTCATGCTCTGGTTTTCATTGGCTTCTGAAATCTTAGGGTTTGAGGTTTGGAGATGCTGAGTACTTCTCCTCTTTCATTGCCCTTATGAAGGTCCAGGGTTACAGGGACAGACTTGACGAGGGGAATGACGGATTCACTCTGGGACTGAAGAAATTAGATGAACTGAAGTGCGATAGAGACGTATTGGCATGCAAGCTAGACTTTGCTATTTTTGGCTCTGACGATGCTGCGAGGAAGTCCAAAAAAGCACAAGCCCTATACGAAGATGTATGTCTGGAATTGAGGAACTCAGAATTGGACATGCAAGTTGTTTGCGAAGAAATCTTGGAGTTTAGGAGGCACAAAGAAGCAGTGGCTGATGAAATTGAGAAGCTGAAGGCTGGTGCAGGTGTACATTGCTGTCCGAAACCTTGTTTGCACCCTCACAAAGTTGAAGAGGCTGCAAGTCCTTTTATGCTTGAGCCTTGTGCTGTTTGCAATCGTTGGTATAACTCCTATGACGTAGTCATGGCAAGCTGCCGACACTTTTACCACCCTTTCTGCATTACAAAATTGGCAGAAAGAGTAAACAGTTGTGTCACTTGCAATGAGGTATTTGCCCCTAGTTGGTGGGCATCATTTGGATTTCAGAAGATGCAACCGGGAAAGGATGCTACAAGGCTTCGGTTGGACAAATCAGTGTGTGAGCTGAGCAACACAATAAAGTGCAGTTTTGGAATTTGGAGCCCAATGTGTAAGTGGCCTCATTCCGTTCTCTGCTACTGGATTAGGGTTTGATTGAAAACAACCTTCTTCACCTCTGAATGTGCAACGTTGCTTGGAAATAAACCTCTGTCATTGATCAAAATTTGAAAGCTTCCTTCATAATCTGCTCCTCTACTTGAATATGTACACTGTTGATTTATAAATTTGCTAGGATCCTTCTATGCTTGCTGTGTTGCTATAAGTTCTGAGTTCTTGCTTGAAATTCTGCTTTCTGGCTAGAAAATGTGCGTGGTTGGTACTATGTTGGCTGTGTTGCTTAAAATGTAGCCAATCACTTGTTAGAATATGTGCTTGGGTGCTACTACCTTTTATTTGTTGCTAGAAATTTTACTTACTTCCTAGAATTTGTGTTTGTGTGCTAGTATGTTTCTAGATGACTGCTTTGATGCTCGAATTTATCCTTTGTTGCTGGAATATGTGCTTGGATGCTACTATCTCTGCTTTCTTCCTAGAAATGCTACTTCCTTCCTAGGACATGTGCTTGGGTGCTACCGTATGTGTTAGGGTGCTAATGTATGTGCTAGGGTGCTATTGTATGTGCTTGGTTGCTACTGTATGTACTTGGTTGCTACTGTATGTGCTTGATTGCTACTGTATGTACTAGGGTGCTACTGTATGTGCTAGGGTGCTATTGTATGTGCTAGGGTGCTACTGTATGTACTAGAGTGCTACCTGATATGCTGTGTTGCTAGAATTTTGGCTTTGATACCCGAATTTATGCTTTCTTGCTGGAGTGTGTGCCTAGTTGCTACTATCTTTGCGTTCTTGCTCGAAATTGTACGTCCTTCGTAGGGCATGTGCTTGGGTGATACTAGCTTTGCTTCCTTGATAGAATCTTTGCTACCTTGCTAGGAACTTTGCTTTCTTGCCTGATTATGTGCTTTGTTCCTTGAAGGCATGCTTTACTGTTTCAGTGGTTGCTTTCTTGCTAAAATGTTTTATTCTTGCTATGATTTCTGATTTGTTGCCACATTATGTGTAGAGATGCTGAAATGAGATTGCAAAGTCTTCTCTTATTGGTATCAGCTGATCTCTTCTATTCTACTCTTTATATTGGAGTTTCAAATCTTACATCTTTGAGAATGTGCTCTCCTATTGGTGGCTGGCCAGCCATCATCCCTGCTCTTGTACTTAGAGATTTAGCCTCCTTTCTTGTATTTTGTAGTATCACAGTCGAAAGGGAAGCACTCAGATTGGGGATCCACCGGGTCCATCCAACAAGTGCATTCCTTGCTACCATGCACGTCTGGTAGCAAGCTTGTTCCTGGGTCCTTTGTAAGTGGAGGATGTCAAACTCAGGATGAAGCAACAGAAATAGGAAATGACGATTCACAATAGGTGGTTGACTCGCCAGTAAAATAGCCCTATGCTGCTCGGCTGCACCAGTCCGGGGTCACGCAGGGTCTCTCAAGTGCTGTAGTACCGCTGGATAGTAATGCCCTGCGAGTGGTGGAAGCCACAGCTGGTAAGAGCCTGCTCATACATGTGTATTCATTTGATTTTGGGATGCCCTTGCGTACATTAGCAGTCTTCTAGTGTAGAGCGAAGTAGGCTTGGGGTGGTAGTACATCGTTTACTAGATTCTTGCAAGAAATGTGCAAGCTTCAATGACGAGTTGGAATGCCGTATGTTTTGCTGAGGTACAGTCTACATGTGCCCGTTCGCCACGAATCCTAATAATCATGAACTCACGTGTTTCCACTTGCATTCATGGTGTCGATCTTCTGAGTCACACTCCTCTTGTGCCTCCTTTCTGATGCATTCAGTTCGTTTTTGGAGGTGATTACCAATTTGTATGGTTCAGCAGGGGTCGTGCATGGAGAACCTGCTGTATATAATGTAGTAGAGGACAAAAGTGACGATGACGATGGAGCTGAGAAAGGGATTGAATAGGACGCACATGAAAATGAAAGTGGGAAGGGGATGCACGGGAGTGGAGAGGGGCATTATTCTATCACCGGTAAAAGAGCCCACATTCCTGCCTTGGAAGAGCAGGGGCTTCGAAAAAAGGTTAGTGTATCAAGTTTGGGGAAATCGAGTGGAGAACTGGAAAAGGCAGGTAAAGCTCAAGTGCCAGCCCCTACAATGCGTCACACTCGCCATTCTCTTGCCAAACAAGTTGAGGCCGAGGCAGCAGAGAAACCCAAGAAGAGCGGTAGGGGTAAGCATAAGAACAAGTGATCATTTTCTTTGGGTTGAAAATATGTATCCCAGAGGTCTATTGCATCTTCCCAACCACAACGTCATACATTCTGTACAGGTGGATGCTACAGGCCGCATGCAGGTATTTGTGGTTTTGTTTTGATCGAGAATTGGGACTGGGTTATTATTTTGAAGAGAATGGAGTCTGCACAGACAACAACTTGCTGAAGGTTTACTGGATGGAGATCAAGCAACAAAGTAAGCTCGATTGGCAGACTAGCACTCCCGCTTTTGTGTAAACCTGGTCTGCATGCTATACTTCTCTGAGCTAGTAGATACTGGGTGTCATCTCTTTCAGACCAGCATAGATGGAGAGGAATTTGTACTTCACAGATGTACTACCTAAGCAACTATATCAGGAATTTTCATTTCATTCATTTACTTGTAGTTGACGTGTGAAACGGATGTGGTGCAGGAGATGCTGCCTAAGTATATCTCTTTGCAGGTGGCCTGTGCAGTGAGACCAACAGGGGACATCGGTCCAAAAAAATGCCCTGATTGACAATAGCAAGCTACCAACTTTATTTGCACCTAGATTTGTAGCAACAAGTTTACTCTATTGATTGCATGAGTGCCCACATCACGAGCTTGCAAAAACAGCTTATACAGTAAAATTCATTGAATCATCATGCTACATGTTTGTGCCCTGCATTCAATTTTGGTTATAATGCTAACTTTGAGTACTGGATTTGCCTTATTTGCGATGCAGATCTACTACTTATTTATTACTTAGTGATTGCTACACATTCTATAGTGCCAAACTAGTTTGCTTTGGGCTTAGTTCTTGTTATGGCCTTAGAACAAGTTATTGTGCACACTTTTTGTTGTAAATATCAGAGTGTACTAATCATTTACTGCTTTGAAAATGTGAGTAAATTTATATTCTAGAAGGGAGTGAAAAGTTTAGTATACACTAAACTTGTCTTTAAAATTGTCTTCAAAATTGTCTTCAAAATTATTGGTTTGCCAAGTCTCATTGTCTCATTGTGCCATAGTGTCCACAATATTTAATCCCTAAATGCTCTAGGCTTTTATTGAGCTTCTAGGAATTTGCTCCAAATTGAACAAAAAGACAACATTTGGATAAGTTATATCAATTTTTTGTAAATGTAACCATACATAATCAAACTAGACACATTAGAGATCACATAGGATAAAAAATCACAACAATAATGCTTATGAATTGAAAGAATGTAATGTTTAATCATAAAGATGCTAAAATTGCAAAAGTGATTTGAAGTCTTTTAATCCTTTTTTCACAAGTCAAATCTAAAATGTGGTCACCCAAAAAATGAGCTTTAAGGGCCTAACATACATAACCGGAATCAAAGTATCACTTTTCAAAAACTACTCAACAATTTTCTAATGGGATTCCAATGGCTAAAAAGGAATTTCTAATGGGATTTTTTATCCAAGATCTAGTTTATTTGAGGCTCGTTTCTAAAAGTCCTCAACACTATGGAGAGTAAAGATTGCAATAGACAACCTTGCAAAAAAACTTAAATAGAAAAATCATAATCAATTATTATCAAAATCGGATTTATAGTGCTAAAATTAGACTTCAAAAAGAAAAATTTCAAAAATACATACTACTAAAAATAATTATTTGGTTAAGATTTATTTTAACTTCAAACTATTGTCAAGACTAAGAAGGAAAATACTGCAACAAAGTCACATTGTAAATTGCAACATAAGCATGTCAACGATTACATCTTCATGAGTTCAAAATACACCTTGTTATTGGAAAGCAATATTTTTTAATATTAAATTTGATGCAAGTTTTTTATTTGAGTTCTTTACTACATGGTAAAACTTTTGCCTATAGCACATGTTTGCTCATTTTAGTTGTAACCTTATTATGTATAATATATTATGAAATGCAAAATTTGTCCCTAATTCCAAGAGGATGAAGTGTCAACTTAGTCTATAAATGGAAAGTTGGGTATAATTCTATGAACTCTATTTTATATATGAATTTTTTTTTAATTTATAGAAAAATAGATTTGTTTTAGGGATTATAGTTTTCATTTCCAATTTCCTATCAATGTGTTATGTGTAAAAGCAAAAGGTATGGCATCCATGCTACAAAATGGATTTTGTAGGCAAAAAAAAAAATGACAATCATTTATTAAAATTTGTTATAGAAATATTCTTGTGTATATGGAAAGATTTGATACTTTGTATTTGGGTTGCTAATAAAAAAGTCAAAGATAGTCTTATGTTGGGGATAACCATAGCATTGATTTTTTAAAAATAAATGATTGCATTCATTTTTTAATTCAATTTTTATAGTTTTTTGAAAAAATCAAGTTCGACATGCTTTAATTTCCTCTCTAAACCCTAAATCTCATTATTGGGATTATATTTCATTTATGTATTTTTATCAAATTATTATTATTTTTAAATTACATAATATAAGTATATAGATTTTTGGTTTGAAACAAGGTAGTATCTTCAATTCATTTTGTATTTTTGTAAAACTATAGGTGAATTATTCTTTTATTTTTTGATACAACCAAGGTTGTAATATTCTTTTTTATCTTCCTTTTTTTGAATAAGGCATATTTGGGTTCATTTTGTATTTTTGTATAGAGCTAGGTTGTTGATTTTTTTTTATAACAATATAGGTTTTGAAATAGTATTTTCTTAAGAACAAAATAGGCCTACATTCTTTTCTTATTTTTGTAGTGACCATATTCTGTACTTTTCCTTTTCTGTTACAAACTAGGTCCATCAATGAGATTTGATTGGAAAATTGAGTAAAAAAGCACAGGTTTCTATACTACAGGGGCTTCTACAGTGTAGTAGTGGATGGTTCTTCCAGCAAAGTAAAAATTTAGGCAATGTCAAACAATGAGGCTCCACACTCATCTAGAGTCTTTGATTGGTTGCTAGTTTGCTTTCTTATCTAATTTGTATAATTGTCTTTTTAGTTTGACCTGCTCTATTGGTAGAAAGTTGCATACTAACCGGAAAGTTCTAACTTTTGAAAATGGTAGGTAAGGTCTGCCATGTCAGTTTTGTACATGGTCATTGTATTGCCAGCGTTTCCTTCTGAAAGCGTATTTTTTGCAAGAGCAATGTATTTCTAGTCTTTAAGAATTATAGCCAATACTTTATGAATTAGCTCATTTGAATTTCAATTGTGCTAAGCCCTTCCAAAGCCAATAAGAAAAGAAAAAAAATTAAAAACTAAAAAATGCAACTTCTAAGCCCTACTAAATGTTGAAATATGGCCAAATACAAGACTTTTAGTCAGTGCACAGTATACAAGGAATTTCCCAAGACATTAGAATCATTCAAAAAAGCAACAAAAAATTAGTATTACTGGTCAATTGCTACCATGTTCTGTTGTCAAAATCTCATTGAAGGAAACCCTCATGAAGGAAGACAAACATTGCTATGTATACAGAAACTTGCACTAAAGCAACCAAATACGTGCGCCATGCTTTGTATCAAATATCCTAAAGGGGTTAAAAAAGCAGTTCAACTGATGCACTCCAGCTCTAGTCGAGCTAGACGCTGACACACTGCAGCTCATTATGCAACAATGCACGGTGCCTGGTCATTATACTGCAGATGCTTCAAGGCGGGGGGGGGGCCTCAGTTGCCGGTTCTTAATCAGAACAGTGGCTGCTCATTATGCAACTGCAGATGGCTGGTCACTGCTTTTTAATAAGGAAAATCCCTTGCTCCAGTTCAGTTCCCTTTTAACAAGGAGGGTATTTGTTTAGTGCAAATTCTTGAGTTAGTGATCATTTTAAGGATATAAGGACAAGTTTGCCTATAATGCGAGTCCAAATTATCTCCCAAAACGTGAAATGGAAGTGCAAGCCCCACGCACATGACATTCACACAACTGATACACCCCAAGCCAGTCACGTGAAATGGAAGTGCAAGCCCCACGCACATGACATTCACACAACTGATACACCCCAAGCCAGTCACGTGAAATGGAAGTGCAAGCCCCACGCACATGACATTCACACAATTGATACACCCCAAGCCAGTCACGTGAAATGCAAGTGCAAGCCCCACACATGACATTCACACAATTGATACACCACAAGCCAGTCACAGCAGTTTAAGAATGCTATCGAAAAATCTGGCAGCAAGATGTGCAAGTTCACATGGCATACTAAATGCAAGGCAACGATTTCCTGTAAGTTCATTGAAATGAATTCGTATTAAATAAAATACGGTTACAAAAGGCATAGATCGCACCAAAAAACAATGTGTCCACACATAATGTACAATCTCATCTTTCAAGACCACAGATTCCTCCACTGCTAATCTAACAATGCTGCGGCACGAGCAGCCTCATCGATAATCTCCTTCACATCAAGCTTCAACTCAAACCCCGCAAACCGACTCTTCACAGGGTGCAAGATAGGAGGCAAGCTGAATTTTGAAGTCAACAGCAAATGGCTATAAATCGAACTCGGTTCCTTATCGTTTCTCAACAAATAAGTACGACTATCTTCTTTAAGACGCTCGTACCAGAAACCTGAGAAAATAACGTCCCCAGGGCCATACCCATTCCCTTCTGGGTCTGTGAAGCTGTCTTGAAGCGTGCGTGTTGCAGTATGCACTAGCATCAGCCAATATGGCTCCTCCTGAAGTGGTAAACGCACAGCAACATTATCTCCAATGCAAAGCCCGTCGGCGATCCACTCACGGTCAGGACCAGCTTCCACCTCCTCGTCGTTGTTGTACAATTGGTGAGCTTGGCTTGGTCGCTTTGGAGTCAACCTTTCGGTTGCACATGCAATTACAAATGACAACAACATTCACTCAGTCAGTAATGCCTCCAATAAATCAAGGCAGCATACCACGTAAGTCAGAACATCATGTAGTTGTTTGCCAAAATACCCAACATAAACCAATACAACAGCATTCAAGAAAGAGTCTATTTGCCAAAATACCCAACCTAAACCAATACAGCAGCATTCAAGAAAGAGTCTGGCAAAGTCAGCTACAAAGGGAAAACTCCCACCTGTGCAAGATGAAGCTAGGAGCATGATCTGATTGGAAACAAGGACTCTCATAGTCATAACCAAGACAAGCATGACAGAGGCAGCTCAATTGCCAATACTGTATCAACGTCGGGTCTCTGGCGGACACTGACCGGCACTGGTGATTTCCCATGCTGCCTGGCACCGTTTCAGCCTGAAGAGGGTCTGTTCTGTCCACCGAACCAGGACCAGAGACTGGAATCTCCCAAAAAAATTTACTTGTAGTGCATTGTGCACCCCGTGGCCTCGCATGTGCTTTTCTAGATTCCTCTTTCAAGAACGCCACGATTTCTGCAGCATTCTGGAGCTTGCACCCATCCACCTTCATTTGTTCCTTTCGTATCTCTCTTTTTAGAAGAGCACTTGCACCATCCACTTCCCCCTTCCCATGCCCACTTCCAAAATAATTCCAGCACATTTGGCACCCAAAATTTAAACTCACACCACTAGTGAGATTAGGATACCTACTAATGAAATACCAAGCACGTGAAGACTTAAACTGACCACTACATCCATCAGACCAAACAATGTGATTAGAAGGTGAGAAACCTTGACTGCGCACATGCTCCCAGTTCAACATGAAGTACTTTTGCACATACAAAGAGTCGTGGGTTTTGTCATCAGAAATGTAATAATGAATTTCTTTCAGAAGCAGTGGCTCTTCGTTTTCAGCTCTCCATGCAGGATTAGGTCTGTAGGTTATATGCACTAGAATGGTTATCTGGTCATTATGCCAATGCATTTATTGGATTTCGTTCTGAACCTTGAGAGTATAATTTTCAGAGAAATCCACACAAGATATGAGAGTGTCTGCAGGAACAGACCCAAACAGCTCCCGGAATTGGAAATCCTGCCAAGTTGCAATGTAATTATGAAGTACAAAAGCTTGTAGTTTGGGTTTGAGGTAAGCGATTAACTCGCGCGGTGGTGACTCTCGATACTCCATCGTCACCACTTTCTTTGGATTTCCATCTGCAGTTGTTCCCACTACCTTGTATCCAATGCTTTTCCACTTCACGAGCTGGTCAGTGCTTTCTTCAAGGGAACAAACCATAAGCAGCTGTAAGCCACAATCTGGACACTCTCCTAGTAAACAAGCCCGACGATGCCAAGTAGAGAACTCGACTTTCTCACATAAACTGGATGACCACAAGTTTGTTAGTCGTTCATATACTTCACGATGAGCATTGCAGAATCGGCCAACATTTGCAGAATCCAGACTACCACAGACAAATTCACATTCACAATTGCAACTACTGTGAACTCCAAGCTTATCTACACGCATGGTGTCAAGAGCTCTGAGTAGCTCTAGCAGCTCCTGATGATACTTACAACAGCATGTATTCTATAGCCGTAAACGCCTAACCCACCACGGTTTCATGCTCTCGAAAGAAGTCAAGCTACAGAGCAAGTTAGGATACATGGCCTTGAAGCTCGTGTAGAACTCGAGTTGCACAACCGTAGCTGCCGTTAGAAATAAAACAGAGGAAGACACTAAACATTCACAGATATTGCAAAATGAGAGCAAGGAGGCTAAATCTGTAAGTACAGGAGCAAGGTGATGGCTGGCTAGCCACCAATAGGACAGCACATTCTCAAAGATGAAAGATCTGAAACTCCAATAGAAAGAGTAGAATAGAAGAGATCAACTAATACTAAAGCATGAATTCTAGCAACACAGCATATCCAGTAGCACCCTAGCCCATACAGTAGCACTGAAGCACATACATTAGCACCCAATCACATACAGTAGCACTGAAGCACATACAATAGCACCTTAGCGCATACAATAGCACCCAAGCACATACAATAGCACCCAACCACATACAATAGCACCCTAGCACATACAGTAGCAACCAAGCACATACAGTAGCTACCAAGCACATACGGTAGCACCCTAGCACATACGGTAGCACCCAAGCACATACAATAGCACCCAAGCACATACAATAGCACCCAAGCACATACAATAGCACCCAACCACATACAGTAGCAACCAAGCACATACAGTAGCAACCAAGCATATAATTTAGCACCCTAGCATATACACTAGCACCCAAGTACATACACTAGGAAGGAAGTAGCATTTCTAGGAAGAAAGCAGAGATGGTAGCATCCAAGCACATATTCTAGCAACAAAGGATAAATTCGAGCATCAAAGCAGTCATCTAGAAACATACTAGCACACAAGCACAAATTCTAGGAAGTAAGTAGAATTTCTAGCAACAAATAAAAGGTAGTAGCATCCAAGCACATATTCTAGCAAGTGATTGGCTACATTTTTAGCAACACAGCCAACATAGTACCAACCACGCACATTTTCTAGCTAGAAAGCAGAATTTCAAGCAAGAACTCAGAACTTATAGCAACACAGCAAGCACAAAAGGATCCTAGCGAACTTTGAAGCAATAGAGCTAATATTCAAGCAAGAGAAGAAGTATCGTATGAAAACATGTTATAAATCAGCGATGCACATATTCAAGCAGAGGCGCACATTCTCAAGGCATGAAACAAATTCTGAGCATTGACTAAGGTTTATTTCCAAGCAACGTTGCACCTTGAGAGGTGAAGAAGGTCGTTTTCAATCAAACCCTAATCCAGTAGCACAGTTGAAGGAGAGAACGGAATGAGGCTATAGGAAGATACCAAACATTAAGAGGATTGCAAGCAACATGGAAGTGTAAAGGAACTATATTTTTACAATACCTGAGATACTTGTAGAAAATGGGTAGCATGGGAGACCCATTGCCGTGGACCCTCGTGGAAAGTCACAACATCTTTGCGGTTTGGGGACACTGTCGTCTCTTCCGCCCACCACTGCTCAACCAGAGTCTTCACATTTTCAGCAAGGGAGTCGCTCCGAGTCTTTCTCCGATGGTGCAGCCAAAATGCATCTTGAGCAGAGTCTAGTAGTACTCGTCTTCCTTGCGCCTTTGAGATATTACGCCTGTCCACCCCTAACAGCCCAGCAATTCCTCTTCCACTGCCAACATTTCCCTTAGAAGCAAGTGTACACAAAATATCCTTTGCCATTATAATTTTAGAAGTTTTCTGACCCACCAAATGCTCTCTCATGCCTTCTCGCACACTGCTAAGAACGGAATGTCCCAACTTCACAGATTCTAAGTTACTCAAGTACGCTGGAGTGATGTCAGCCATACAAGTGTGTCCCAAGAGTTTCTCAACAGTGAGAGCTCGTATGTTTCTATCATACTATTGAAGACGCTGTGCTGTAAATGCAGCAATTTCCTTCGCTACATGCACACTAATTCTATTCACCCTAGATGCACACAAATCAGAAGTACCCAGCGATTCACAAGATGGATTGGAATCAATCGGGACTTCCCTGTTGGCGCCAGCTACCTTCCTTGCCCTACAACGTCGTGTTCGCTCCCGACTGTCTCTTTTGCGCTTTTCAACATACCATGCTTGGTGTGCCTCTTCTAGTCCACCTTGTGCCTCTCCTAGTCCAGGTGGGGCACATTCTAATGCTTCAGCAGAAGCCATTTCTTCTGCCATTTCAGGAATTAGTGATCTCACCTAAAAAAAGAAGGTGCATACAGTAAGAAAGTCTGATTTTCCAAGTTGATCAAGCTCTTATCCCCTACACCCTAAACCCTAATTCACTAGTGATCCCTTTGGTGAGAAGAAATTGTTCATCAGCTAGTCTTCATGCCTTTTGTTGGGTATACTTCACACTGCTAGCAGGACGCTTACACTGTGAAGAATACCCATTGCAACCACACTCCCCACACAAAACCCACAAAATCCACCTCCGCAAACGCCCTGTATTCTTCCCGCGGCAAGCACTCATCAAACCCTCTCAAAACAAAAATGACACAAACAATACTCCGTCAAACAACATCTTAATGTCAAAAAACCTATCCAAAACAGCCTCATTCGCGCATCACACACGTTCTCACCCTGAACCCTAATTCCTTGTGGATGCATGGGTCCTGTCGTGCAAAATTAATGACAACAAGTAGTAAACCCTAAAGCAATATAACTTCAAGCTTGCAATGAGGTAGAACTTACCAAACCACTTATTGAACGTAACTTCCAGAATGCAATGAAACCCTACTTCAATAACCGAAGTTCTGAAGATCACCCAACCCTCCACTCCGCTCCACAGACCCTAAAGTAGCACCCTCCCCCATCAATTGTCCTGGTTCTGCATTGTAGATGCAGCTTCGGCTTCTGACAGTTTCCTCACAAACAACAGGAAATGAAACGCACGCATAGCACCTGGAGAGTATGGGTATCCCATTTGAATACAGTCTTCATCGTGAGAGTGGTGGTGTGAAAGCAAAATTTGTACGTGCAACAAGATCCTACTCTCTGCAAGCCAAAAAATTGTCTTACAAAAGCAGCGTCTTCAGCGTCATGTGTCCACCAATGCAATGCAGCGCTCAAGGTAACTGGCGGCTAAAGCAGAACACGGCAGAAGCAGAAACTCAAGCAGAAGCACAAGCAGAAGCATTAGAATCCAAAAGAGACGACAGGAACTAAACCCTAGAAGTTCGCAATTGGATTCATCCGCAAATTGCGCTCATCTGAACACAGTCATCCACTAACGTAGCTGGCAATCTCGATCTTCTGAAGTCACTTATTCATCTTTCACTCAACAGTATTCATCCGTTTAAGGACCTTTTAGCACAAAAAGCACTGGTTACATGAATATAAAGTTGCTTTTGGGATCTCAAACGATGACTAAAAGTGGATGGCATTACAAAATAAGATTCTCTAAAGTTTATGAAAAAAGAAAACATAATCTTCAAACCAAAATTCAATCACACTTTTCACACAACTATCCTAAAGCATTTAAAAAAGGAAGTGTTATGTCCTAAGTGGCTCATATTAGCTCATGTGTACCCTGCAGCATTCTTTATCATTAGTATAGGTTTTCATGCTGCATTTAGTTAAATTGACTAAATGCCGATTCTGATCTGTGTTCGGTCTGTTTCTCTAATTTGAAATTTGTTTGTGGTGTCCAGGTGCTTCTGCTGTAGAAAAGGCAATATCTGAAGTTTAGACAGCATACAATTTCGCATTCAAACAAGTACGTATTTGTGAATATGCGTAAACTCTGCACCTTCTCCCCAAGAGCACTCTAGACATATGTCGATTTAGGTTGACTACAGCATAAATTGACATCCTAGAAGTAATCCACATCTGCCTAGCCGACCTAAAATGACACTTGATAGGAGTGATCGATTCAGCTCCTATCGACCTAAATCGACAGAAACAGAGACCGCTAGAAAATATGTCAGACATTTAATCACATTAAGCACTGGAAAAAGAAATTAGATCGGATTGACCTAATTGAAATAAACAAGCCATAAAAAAGAAAGAACTATAAAATAGTAAGAAAACAAGACTCGCCAGATCACCAACCCATGTCGATTTGACCTGATCCGCACACATGACGCCCAATCAGGTCAGGGAGAAGAGATTGCTCATTCAGATCGGTTCGACCTGTTCTTACCAAACACAAGTTGCAACTCAAAAATAACATATTAGGTCGGCCCGAGCTAAACATGGAACCAAAAGTCACAGAAGAGATCGGAAATCTCATTACAAAGTCCTACATTGGGGATAAGGAATAATAGCAAAAGCAACCCAGATCGGTTCGACCTACAAGAAACATCATAAAATTGATTCACAGCAAATAGCTCAAAGGGCGTAGTAAACGAGATTATGAAGAAGCCCAAAGCCTAATCTATAAGACACGTAATTATACAAAGGTACCTAAACAACCCATTCAGGTTGTGTCGACCTAAATAGAATAAGAATGTCCTGTACAGGTACAAAAATTAGAGGCCTTCTACAGGCGAGTGGAGTGACCAGAGACAGAGGAAGATGGTGACGACTGTGAAGATGGAGACTATTGGACCTTTAAGAATCCTGAGCAGGTCGAGTACTGGAGTCTGAAAATGATTCCATTCTGAAATCTAATGTGCTTCTCCGCCAAATACATAGACAGCACTCCATACTACTCAGTCTCGTTTGATGAGAAAATTAAAGCCATTGTGCATGAAGGTGGATCCATGATCAAAATTCATTGCGTGACCGCGCAAATGGAAGTAGAAGAAAAAGACCAGTACCACTTCACGATCGTGCTGGACTCATCGAAGGTTCACTTTAACATCTCACCGTTCCTTACGTCCCTCAAACCTACAGAGTACAGAATCCAAGTCCTAGAGCTGGAGAAGAAAGTGGATGAAGGATTCTTTAAGAATGGCGCTGGCCAGCCCATCAATTGCAAGAATCTATGTAAGCGGCTTCGAATGATCTTTGTAGAATTTGCGGTCCTCGAAGTGAAGCTAGATCACAGAAGAAAAGAGAGGACGGCCAGATCCGTGTCCCACAACAGCCCCAGTCAAGGAGAAGGACAAGGTTTGCAAGGTACGCCAAGGACACAAAACAGCCGAGGGACAAGAAGAACAAAGACTACACAGACTCCTCCACCGGGTCCAATTAAAAGCAACCTCGCAGAGTCCCCAGCAAAGAAGGCACCAAGTAAAGCTCCAGAGGTCGCAGCAATTGGCAAGACAAGTTTTGCGTTAGCTATTATTAATGTTCCAGAAGCTCACGACCCGAACAAAAAGCATGACTACAAGACCTCCGCAGAAGTGTACAAAAATTATTGGGCCACCTGCACCGACGCATACGTCTTTAATATTGACGATAAGAAGACCATTGCCATTGACCAACTGATTAAGCCTCCGGTGCAACTCAACATGCATAGCCACGAGACGCGATTGGCTGAAGATCTAATGCACTTTTATTGGCACATGCCAAACAAGTCCGTTAAACAAACGTTGTGCGTCATGCCGGTCGGCCTAGAGGACAAACCACTATAAGAAACCCGCGTTTTAGATGACAAGCCCAGATTTTTCTTGACGGATTTTAGTGGACGTCTGATGCAACATCAATGTTGACATAAAAACATATGTTTGTTACACTAGACGTCCACTAAAATCCGTCAAGAAAAATTAGGGCTTGTCACCCAAAATGCGGGTTTCTTATAGTGAACCCAAGATAGAGGACTGGGACTCAATCAAAATAGGAAACTTCTTCCTTATCAATGGATAGCATAGCGTAACAGCGAGCCACATGATGGGCGATAGGGGGCTAGACAAAGAAATTCTCAAGCATTTTCGACAATGGGATTGCTACATTGTGTGGTCCAAGGATGACAAAAAGTTGAGAACAATCTCTGCATACTACAACAGAGTTAACCATTTCCAGGCAATGAAGCCGTCGTGGTTGATGAACATCCTTGGTGCAAGGACGGTCTGGGAGAACATGGGGAGGCCAAGAAATCCAAAAGATCTTGCCTTAATTGGAACGGCATCGAATGCACGAAGAAATGTCGAGAACAAGAAGAACAAACAAAAATACAAGGTGAGAACTTCAGGTTGGGTTGACCTGGCTCATGCTAGGAAAGGTGGTCTCGCTTGTATTGCAATGTGTGTGTAGGTCCAATCCATGTAAGTTGTTGCTAGGTCAAATACTAATCCTCCATGTGAATGACAAGCAGGAGTTCCTGACGGCAATGAATAACCGGTTCGCCATGCTTGATGTTGTAAAAGCCCAAAAGGTAGGCAACAGGAAAGGCGCACAAGAAAAACTCAAAATAACAAATGAATTGAAGATTATTACCACTCCGGATCACGTTTACAGGATGTGGAGCGAAGTTATAACCAAATCCGCTCATGGGGAGCTTCTTGACCCCAACACAGAAATGAAGTTCAACAAGAGGTCAAGCTGGAAGTCAGAGAACAGCAATTTGACGCACGAGTTCTTCAAGTGGCTAGGAAATCTCACATACGATGATCTGATGAAGTTTGCAAAGCACATCCTTCACGAGGAGCCAAAGCAAGTGAACAAAAACTATCCAAAGGTGACAATCAAAGCTGTCTCCTCTATTCTCGAGAGCTGCTATACTCACAAAGAGTGGTTTGAGCGTTGGAAACACAAGTACCTCGTCAAGAGGGAGCTGCATATGATTGAACCGGAGCTCAAGTTATTGAACGTGCTTGACGAAATAAATGACAAGAAATGGAGAGAGTTTAAACGCAATCGTAATATTACAAGTGCGACAATGAATGTGCTGTTGGATTAGCCAGGTGTTGACTATTGGATGGAGGCCAAGAACACCAGGGCCAAGTACAAGACCGCCGAGGAGATGTCACCATACGCCGTTGAATTCTTTAGGGTGTTCATGGAGAGGCGGTCAAACTTCGTCCCACCCCAAAGCACTGCACACTACCGGCCATACGATATTGTCAAGGATAGACACGCTGACTGGCCAAAAGGAGTGTGGAGGGAGACAACTGCAAGTGACATAAAACTGGCAGTGGTAGACTTCCGGTATACGCCACTTGTATCGAACAAGACAAAGATCACACCTGCCATGCTATACTTCTTCGCCGTGATGAAGTCATTCCAAGAGAAGAAGCAGCCGAGGATTGAAGATGTGAACATGTGGTTGTTTATCTGCGCTGACATGATGGAGCAGACCCAAGCATTGCACTACGTGCATAGCAACGAGGTACTGAAGGATTACAAGCTAGACTTCTCCAAATACTGCCCAACGAAGTATGAGCGTATGGGAGATTGCTATCCAAACAACAGCAAGGCAGTTGAAAAAATATACCTAGCGTTCCTCCAGAATCCCAAGAATGCAAACTTGGTGAAGCCGAAGCCCGCGTAGCACGCTTCGCAAACCGACGTGTTCAACAAACCTCGGGCTTACAACAAAGTAGAATACAAGATCCACAATACAGAGCTGCGGATGGAGTTTTTTCTGGGGCTACTCAAGAAGTTCTGTTTATTCAGGAGTAGTGTGCTATCTGTCTTTGCAGGTTCAAAGTTTACCTGCGCCGCCATGGTAAGTTCCATTTAGATCAAGTATAAATTATAATCTATACCTTCTGGTTTGCTTATTTAGGTTGGTTGACCCTAAATCAGCATCGCACTCTGTCGGATTGAAACAATTCACAATAGTTTCAGGTCGTACCCATCTAAACCGTTTGAGCTTCTGTTCTAATGATTTCTTACTCTTTTTGAATCCTTGCAGATGAGTGGACTTGACGTGTTTGTCGTGGCTCTAGCAGAGGAATCAGATCAGTGGACTTCGATTGCCGAGACAATAAAGTTCCTCGACATGAATGATTTCCTGCCCATTGATTACTTTGTAGATGAAGTGAAATTCAGCCGCAAACCTGGCGGATCCACGACTCCATCCTCGTCCAGAAAACAGAAATCAACCTGGGACAAGCCCCTTACGTCCTCAAAAAAAAGCACAACAAGCGCATCACAACAATGCAGAGGAGGATGAGGACACGGATGAGGAGGAGTTGGAATACCCAGCCAATGACATCACCACCAAAATGATCACACCAGTGGATCTATCTCAGAGTATTCGGGGTTCTGCATTGGATTCATCAGGGCCGCCAATCTTGACTCAACCATCATCCATGCTGCCGCCCGTAGGTAGCCTGTGGAAGAAAAAGAAGAGAAGGCATGCAGACAATGACTACGGCAGTGAACTTGCTCAACTAAGAGCAGACCATGTGAAAGATAGGCTTGCGAATATGCAAATGTACGCCGCGACAAACAAGAGAATGGATGACATTAGCGAATTGCTGATGTCAACATCCGCAAAGAATGAGAATCAATTTGCGGCCATTATGAACCAGCTCACAGGTATCATGCCAATCGCCTCAGTGGTGCCTGCACGAGAAAATCCGCAGCTGGTCATCCAAGCAACCCCCCTTGTGCCCAAATTTGTTGGAGGATCTACGCCGTAGGAATGTATCACTAGTTCCGTTTTTGCTGCAATGGCTCCTCCCACTACTCCTCCGGCTCCTTCTCTTGCTGCTGCTACGTCCCCTGCTCCAGCACTTCCAACAGATAACTATCACGAGACTCCGCTGCCGCCTCTTGAGACGGATTTCGTTGCTATTGTGGAGGCTGCAAATAATACCCCACTTATTCAATCTACTCTTGCAGTCGATGTGGTTGACGTGCCTATGCTCGTTGAGCCCGTAGGGACTGATCAGCGGAGTGCTCTATTGCGTGACCCGGAAAGACCTGCAGGTTTTTCCAAATAATCACTCGATGTCATTTGTGTAGGTTTAGCTCGACTTGAGCTGATTTCTAACATAGACTGTGTATAGTTTTAGAGTTTCAATTCTCGGATATTAATGTTTTGGAACTTTTCTCTTCTAAAGTAGAAATACGAGGGTCTATATTATTGTCGCAACCAGAATTTTTGGTTTTCCTCTGCTTGTTTGAACAATGGAACGAAAACAGGTAATTAGGATCCGTATCCGGTTAGAGGGGCAGAAGGAAACTAGAGATAGGCAACGCTAATCCAGTAAGGAGAAAATTGTATCTGATCCGGTCAGAATGTTAGTATTAAGGAGCGGAATCACATCCGGATCTCACCTCAGATCGGATTAGGGTTGGACCGGACTGATAAAGGACTGGACCGGAAAAGGTCATGATGACTTGCCAGGGGTCCTGGGACTATATAAAGGCTGGTCGTCCTCATTTTCACTCCTTTACTTCCCTCGAGCTCTGGAGCTGACCTTGAGCGCTTTTACGCCTCCGTCTGCGCCAGAGCCGTTGTATGTGTGTGCGCTTCCGGCTGGGCATGTCCGAGAGTGTAGGAAGAGTACAGAACGTGTGGGGTGCAGGTATTGTGGTACTTTCCGGTTGAGGTCGGACGAGAGGAAGTGAGGAACGAGACGTGCGGCTAGGAGAGAATGAGGTAGCGATTGGTAAGGATCTAGCAGCCATTTAGTGTCCATACCTCAGCTACATAAGACCAGACCGGGCGCGCCCAGTTCCTCCTCCAACGTCAAACTCCGGAAGGTAGTTCCGGTCATTCCTACGAAGGAACCGGCCCGATCCGAGCTCATGGAGGATCTCAACGCCATGGGGTGCCTTGTCTTGATGGATAAACCCTGGGGGTTTCGGGAGGAGCGGATGGTCAGAGAGATTAGGTGTAAGGCGTCGAATGAGTTCGACAACACTCTCCGGGGCCGCCCGACTGAATGGGAAGAAGAAAGGTGGAGGGAAGTTTACAACTTCCGAATGGGGGGTTCCGGTATGGTTGGACGGAAGGATGAGTTCATCCATGACAAGTTTCATGGAGAGCCGAGCAACAAGGACGGGTACGCGGTCGCGGACTGTAAGAGCGACCGGCACCGAAACCTCCTCCAGTTCCTGGTTCCGATCGTCTACCCAGAGAAGCCGACACGGGTGACGATGACCATCGGCAATACGATTTTCAGTTCCCTGAACGAGGAACGGAAAGTCAACTGAGCCAGGATCTTTTCCGATCTGGTGTCCTAGCTGGTGACGAGGATCGAAAAGAGTAGGGCCACTCCTTTGAGTCCCTATCTCTTCCACCTCTACCAGCGCAACCAACTCCTCACTCATACAGAGGAGAAGACGTGGAGCATTCAGGAGTCTATCCTGAAGTATGGAGAATCAAGTTCGGATGATGAGATGGAAGAACAAACCGGGTCCGAACCCCAGACAGAGGAGGAAGAAGAGGAGGAACCGTCCCGGCCGAAGAAGCAGATGAAGACGACGCCTCCTCGCAAGAGAGGAACCCCTCCAACCGCCCGGTCCACACCAGAACAGGGACCAGAGGTGGAGATGCCGGATCTCAAGGACCTGACCAACCCGTTCAACCAATTGACGGTAACCCTGTGTGGGATACGAGCGGACTGGGAGGTCAAGACAAGAGCTCTCACCCGTATCGGAGAGATGGTAGGAGCACCGGCCAATAGCGATTTCTCGGGTAAGGTGGGCCAATACCTAGCCGATCCGGATGAGAACCGGAGGCAGGAGGCAGAGATCCGTCGACTTCAAGAGGAAGTCAACACCCTAAGGGCTGACATGGTAACCCTCAGGGAAGACAAAGCTGCAGTCCGGGAGATGGCAGAGGCAGCCCGGAAGGTGGCTGAGTCGGTGAAGGACACTCTCGGAGAGTCCGGATCCACCGCAGTCAAGGCGGCATTATTTGACAAAGGGGTGCATGAGGAGAAGAAGGTATCCGGTTCCCGGATAGTTTGGATCCTCAAAGACTTCACCGATCGGGTGGAAACGTCCTTAGTGGCAGTGAGAGAGGCGGCCAACCGGATGGATGTCAACAGTCGAAAGCTGAACGGATCCATGTACTCCCGGGAGATCCACCTCTCCGATATATCGTTACCGGATTCGTTTGCAGCCGGAGGATTGAATCCAAGGGAGCCAAGGATCAGACACCCAAGTCAAGGAAGAGTAACCGGAGACCTAGGCCTGGGCAACCGATTCATCTGGATTCTTTGCCAAGGTCAGATCTTCCGGATCCAGCTGCCGGGGAGCGGAGCCGGAACTTTGCTGACGTCTTCAACCAATTGCCCGAGGAACCTAGAAGTCCTACGTTGGGTGGGGGAGTTGAAGAGTAGGTAGGTAGTTAGGAGTGTACAGTTTTGTAAAATAGTTAGGACCGGATCGGATGTTGATCCGGTCTAGCCGGGTAGGATCGGACCCGGATGTCCAGCGCGGATTTCCGGGGGCCTTTTTGCTTTGTAATCAAGTTGTATATAAGTCAGCCCCTGCTTGGGAGCTGGGAGTCTTTTCACCTCATTTTTGTATACGTCTTCTCTTGGCCTCTTATTGCATGTCTCTCCCGTGTGTGGCAGGGTTGTGTGGTGAGGAGTTAGGAAGGCGCATGCTGGTGTGGGTGTGATTTCTTCCTTTGGCTTCCTTATTTTTGATCTTATGTACAAGTGAGTGGGTTGCAAAAGTGTTGGGAGTGGATTCCAGTTCCTCAGCAGCTCTAAGGTTTAGGATTCCGGTCGAGACAGCCGTTGTTAGGCTAAGCGGATGGAGAGGGAATCCTTAGTTGCACTAGAACTCTTGGATGGGAAATCTGGTTGAGTGTCCGATCTCCTGAGAGATCTCGCTGCCTTAGTGGACAAACGAAAGGACTTTAGTTGATGTTGGAACGGATGGGTTCACTTGCAACCGCCTGGCTTTGTACAGACGGAATGTGGCGCTAAGGTCGTTGTAGTATGAGAGGATCGTACGGGGGGTCCTTGGGTGACCGGCGATCCGGAGAGTTCTTTTGGTTGTTGTAAAGGATCAAACCAGATCCAGTTTAGTGTAGGGAATGGGAGAATAGAGAAGTGGGTCTTCAGCCACTATAAGTCACGGAAGGAGCGGCGGGCCTGCCACTCTCAAATTCAAGGGGCGATCCCTCTAATGGTGGAACAGAGGTAAAACTAAACCGGATGGTAGTAAGAGTGGATGTGAGCGGATCAGACCGGATCGGAAAGCTGATCGGAGTGGAGAAGGAAAAGAGGGTCTGATGGTAGTTTTTGGTGTGGTGGTGTTTCCGTTTGTGGTGTTAAGACCGGAAGAGGAAATATAGGTACCGACTTAGCTTAGAGACCAAATAAGGCTATCTACTTTACAGAATCTCGCGGGTTCAATCTTTAGAGTCACTTTGTTATACTTTAAAGTGGTTTTTGGTAGTATAACTGGGAATTTACTTGCCCTGTGCTGCGACAAGACACCCCAAGAAGCTTGGAGTGGGACTAGGCCCAATGTGTCTCACATGTGCACCTTTGGATGCATTGCCTATGCATTGGTCCCAAGTGCCAAGAAGACCAAGTTGGATGCCAAGGGCATCAAGTGTCTTTTCCTTGGTTATTATGAAGGAGCCAAGGCTTATAGGCTAATGTGTGTTTAGAGCAAGGCCATCAACAAGAGTCGAGATGTGACCTTCTTGGAGGATGGAGGAGCTGATCCCAAGCTCTTGGAGATGAGCCCAAGTGGGAGAAGTGGAGGACCAGCCCAAAAGGTGGGCACAACTCCAAGAGTGCACATTGAAAATGAAGGAGATGAGGATGAAGAGCAAGGAGGGGAAGATGAAGACTTTGTGGAGCCCAAGAAGAAGGTGGCTACACCCCAAGTGAAGAGATCAGCGGCCCCTTCTTCAAGCACTTCACCAAGGGAGCAAGAGCATGATCAGTCCTTCGAAGAGCAAGATCAGTCCACAAAGGAGCCTTGTTATCCAACAAGGACCCGCAAGCCCCTTGGAGATTGGTGGTTGAATCACCTTCTTCCCCCACAACATGAAGAATAAGCCAATGTGGCTTTCCTTGGAGATCCATCCACACTTGGAGAGGTGTTGCATTGCGAAGATGCAAGCAAATGGGAGTTGGCCATGCAAGAGGAATACAAGGCCCTCATTGCCAAAGAGACATGGGAACTTGCATCCCTTCCTCCCAAGAGATCAAGTGTGGGTTGTAAGTGGGTGTTCTCCACCAAAAGGGATGCTTTGGGTCACATTGTGAGGTACAAGGCGAGGCTAGTTGCTAGGGGGTTCTCCCAAGTGGAAGGCGTGGACTTCAATGAGACATTTGCCCCCGTTGCCAAGTTTAGTAGCATTCGGTGCGTTGTGATGATTGGGGCATGCAGCCATGGACTTGGAGATGCACCAAATGGATGTCAAGATAGCTTTTCTCAACTCCAAGCTTGAGGAGGTCATCTACATGAATCAGCCCCAAGGCTTTGTGGAGGAAGGCCAAGAGCATCTCAAGTGCAAGTTGAAGAAGGCACTCCCCAGGTTGAAGCAATCGGGGAGCGCATGGTATCAAGATATTGATGCCATGTTTGCAAGGAAGGGCTTCCAAAGAGGCCATGCGGATAACTCTTTGTACATCATGCAAGGTTGTGAGCATTTGGTGATTGTGATCTTATACTGCTTGAAGTGAAGACTATGCTCAAGATGGAGTATGAGATGACAGATCTTGGAGAGTTGAGCTATTGCCTTGGAGTGGAGTTCAAGAGGGATAGGGCTGCCCGCACCATCACCATGAGCCAACGCAAGTATCTTGAAGAGATTCTCAAGCGGTTCAACATGGAGGAGTGCAAAGCCATAGGTACACCACTTGACACTCATGAGAAGTTGCCCAAGCTCACTGATGAAGAGTTTGAAGAGGTGAGGGCTGAAATGCAAGGTATGTCTTACAAGGCAGCGGTGGGTTGCTTGATGTATGCCATGGTAGCCACAAGGCCTGATTTAGCATTTCCGGTGAGTGTTGTGAGTCAACACACGTCCAAGTATGGCCCAAGCATTGGGCAGTGGTCAAGAGGGTGATGAGGTACCTTCAAGGCACACTTGAGCTGAAGTTGCAACTTGGAGGAGCCCATGTGACCTTGCATGGCTTTTGTAATGCGGATTGGGCCTGTGATATAGGGGATAGGAGATCCACCATTGGCTACGTGTTTATGCTTGGATTGGGTGCCATTATATGGAATTCCAAGAGACAACCCACCATAGCTCTTTCTACAACGGAGGCGGAGTACATGGCCATGAGCCAATGCACCAAAGAGGCCATTTGGCTAAGGCAACTCTTGGCTGATGTTGGCCTTGTCCAAGAGGGGAGCACACAAATCTTGTGTGACAACCAAGGGCCATTGCTTTGGCCAAGAATCCCACCCATCACTCTCAGATAAAGCACATTGATGTGCAACACCAATACATTTGTGAACGAGTGGAGGATGAGGTGATTGAGCTCAAGTATGTGCCTACTCAAGCTATGGTTGCTGATGTGCTGACCAAGGCCCTTGGGAAGCCACAATACCACAACTTGATTGCGAAGATGGGCCTTCGAGCCTTTGACCACTCTCAAAGTGGGAGTGTTGAAAAAAATGTACATATTAGTGTAGACCATGTACATTCAGCCTTAGGAGTAGCATTAGTCACTTAGTTAGTCTTAAAGTTCATTGGGTATTGCTTATAGTCAAAGGCAGCCCATAGTGGTTAGTTATCCCACATGGTTTGTGGATAACTAATGAAAGGCTTTTAGTATAAGATCAGCCCACTCATGGGTCTTTGTATCTTCCTACCATCTAAGTAAAGCCTTTCTTCCAACCAATACTTTGTAATCTCAATAAGTTGCACGCACCATGGAGTCTTTTCTAATTTAGAACTTGCAATCAAAGGTGCAAACCACTTGTATAGATTGGGTACACTTGGATTCCTTGACGTTGCTGAGGGAAATACACATGTGTTTTCGGAGACACCTGGAAGTGAATGCGAACGTCCATGTGGACGGTTAGGTGATCTCCCTGACGTCTCTACGTCATAAAAGATGTGACAATGTTTTTGCACACATCCCGTCAATCGTGGCCATCTTTAGTTCTTATCTTCATATATATTGTGAATGTATAATTGCCCTTCCATGAACTGTGACCTGTCAGCCCACCCAAACCTCCAGATGTGTCATTGTCGCTCACAATTCTGATAAACCGTAGCCATTTCCTTCATGCTCAATCCCAAGTACCCGGTGAGGACTTTGTTTCGTGGACTACTCCGCAACCAAAAATGGCACCAAACCGGAAGAAGCTGCCACTGAAGCGCGCGTTGGAGCCTCAACAACATAGTGGTAGCGATGAGGATGCACATGTATGGGGTGTAACTAGCAGGATCCAACAGTCCATCGAGCAACGTTCAAAGCAGCAGAACGATGATGTCCACAGGCACAGTACAGCAAAAGAGAAGGGCAAAGCTATTGCAAGGAGCCCCCCATCGAAAAGAAGTCAGATCAGTCACCCTAAACCGCGTGAGAGGACACCAGAGGAAGAACCAGAGGAGGAGGAAGAAGAGGAGCCCATGAGTGGGGACTCCTTAGAGTCAGAGCACCAAAGGTGACTCATGGTGCGTCACGTTTTTTAGGTTTTTTAAGAATGATTGGTGGAACACTATCTGGGACATGTGTTGATCTTGTAGATGTAGTGGCACACCTAGAAATTGTACACCGTAGCATTATTTCTGACGTCCTCAGAGACATCCTTTGTTGAATGTAGCACCAAACATGACATGTTGTTGTTTGAGACGTGCAGCTATGGCTCTAAATCTAGCGACAGTGACTCTGACGGTGAAGACGAGGACACTATAATTTTGGATGCTACGCTCGCCCCGCCTGTATGTG
The DNA here is from genome assembly GCA_963969595.1 of Neckera pumila. Lineage (NCBI taxonomy): Eukaryota > Viridiplantae > Streptophyta > Bryopsida > Hypnales > Neckeraceae > Neckera > Neckera pumila. Next base: position 46,186,459 of record OZ018409.1, on the reverse strand, counting down.
TGAAGAAAGAAATGCACGAGGAGAAGGGGAAGGGGAAGGTTTTGAGACAACACGTTCTTGTTGATGGGCAGGGTAAGCCTTACAGAAAGCAGGCTCCATATCTAGCAGAGGACGTGAAGCTTTTTGCTAGACAGATGAACCCTTGCTTTGGGTGGACTGACCATCCATTGCACAAGAAGAATTGATTCTTTGACCGTCTAAATGCAGGTAATGCTCTGTAACAAGTGAATTTTAATAATGAACTTCACGTTTAGCAAAAGACAATTCACTTATCTTATCTATGTCTGGACGACATCATGTTCTTGACAGCATCCTCCTGTTTCTTTTCACATGTGGCTGTCTTTTTCTACCATGTTTTGCAAAGCATGTCTCTTATAATGTAACATACAGTTCACTAAATGTAACCTCTATGCCGGGCTATCCCTGGAGTGCATTTGGTTTTTCTTGGCAAGCAATTGCACAGGGTTGGTTTGTTGAAGATACCTTTGTCTTCCGTGCCTTGAACAGCACCTGTACATGCTGCAGAATACGTGACCTTCAACTCCTGCACGTGTGTTCCTTCTCGCGGACGAGACAATGCTATAAAGAACGTTCCGGTCCCCAGCAAGATGTTTTGTAGTAAACCCCATCGTCTAGTCCGTCATTGAGGTCCAGTAGGCATAGATCTCTCCTACGAAGGCAGTAATCGGAGGCCTGTTTGTCATTTAAGCATACATAATTTGAATGTCAATGATGTGCTCATGAACTACTTTGCTTGTTTCTTGTCTGTGCAGAGTGGAATATACCCGATGTGAGAGGTAATCGTACAGATATCAATCCTCAATGGTTCCCCTAGTACACCACAAAACAACTCATCAATGTTCGCCACAACATTTGCAAACTCATTGACGCAGCTCAAGCCAGACCCACAGAAGTGGACCTTGAAGTGTGGGACATGTTGGTGGCAAGAAGGTCTTCCCAACAAGCCCAAGATAAGTTCCAGCACATGCGAGCTATCTTCAAGGGCAAAGGATCCAAGGCATGTCAGATGAAGAGCATTGAGAAGGAGATGATTGGCAAATTGGTGAGATTTTTCACATTGTCCTGCATTGATGACTCTAAGTAACACCCATGCATTTCGTGCGTCATCCTGAAAGTCGCATGACGTCCAGAAGCAGATGTGTGGCATTTTATGGAACATCAAGCGCCATTGCATGTGCTTTGTCTTCTTGGGTCCATTAGTCTCTCTGCTGACATGTTTAGTGTTTGTATGCGTGCCTAGACCTTGAACCTCGGTCGTATACCATATCAGTGAAGCAACGTCCAATTTTTGGAGAGTGCACAGTGGTTGCGTGTTGTTCTGGCGTCTCTATATGCATAGGCATGTCACATGTACGTTTTTTAGAATTCCCTCCCGTCTCCTGACAAAGCAAAGGGGGCATGTCATGAGTCTTGCAAGTTCCAGGTCTTGCATCCCCGAGCGCTGCCACGAGGTCCAACCGTGTTATGAGGACTCAAGCCAATGCGAGGGCAACCAAGTTTGTACCTCCCAATAAAAGCACAAAGGGAAGTGGTTCAAAGCCGTCAAAGCCAAGCGCAGCAAATCATTCTCCTCCCGCAAATAAAGGAGACCGTTCTTCTGCCACAAAAAGAGGGGAGTCCGAAAGGAAGAAATGAATGGAAGAGGTGAGTTTACACTCCCATGTCAACGTTGTATAAGAATTAGTTGTAAGCATTCAATCAATGTTTAAAAAGGCCTGCTTTAATGCAAATCTTTGTCACGCAGGGTATCCATTTGCATCGGCTGGACATCGCTGACATGAGACAAGCGGTGATGGTTGTAGCATTTGAAGTTGCAGAAGACGCCAATCTACTTTTCACAAGCATTATATAAAAAAGTATGTTAGTAGCATGGATCTACAGGCTTCAATTGCAGTTTGCAATCTAGTATTCCAAGCATGCATGGGCCTCTGGTTCATGAAGTAATGGACTTTGTATTACGTCCTCTATTTATACAAGTTTTTGTTGGGAGCCAAGGCTAGTTGTTGCGGACCATCATGTGCAATATAGTCTAACCTGTTGCATTCCTTGTCTTCATGCACTCAGTGTGCTAAGCAAATATTTAACCGTCACCCCCCAAATGGAAAACTTTCGTACAGCAAGAAACCGTGCACCAACCTTTAGCAGCGATCTAGTACACGTGACATTTTCATAATCATGAGGGCATCAACGTGAACGTTTGCAGTCTTGCATGTGTTGTCCTCCGCAATGGGTGTTGTTGCATTTGTCTCACCTTCCAAACATCATGAAAGACGCTCTGCATTCATAGAAAGACACGTGACGTTGTTCGCGATGCTCTCCTGGATGCCCTAGAAAACATTCCACAATGCATCTTCCTCTCGCATTAGGTATATGTTGGAGACATACGTGCACGCATGCAGATGTCACACCCTGTTCTACAGTCACACGCTCTAACATCCATGGCAACCTCATTGTGTTGAACCATATCTTACTTCACATTGGAAAATATGGGTAATGAGACATTCCTATGCACTATACAGCATCGTCGTCGACATTCACCGTAGTCAGCCGATGTCGGCGTAAGCTTATTTTGGCTGACGCAAGATGTTGTGCGCACGACAAAAAGACATTCAGTATTCTTCTTCGAACGTCCTTGCGTACGTTCATTGTCATGACATGCCTATCCCATACGGCATGCGGTCTCTTACAAAACTAGTACTAAGAGTACAGAGGCGTCTTCAGTGACATTAAAAAAGACATATAGATGTCTGTAATGACATCAATTCACACACAATGGAAATGCTAAAACCACCTAAAACAATGCTGAGTCAACCCGCCACGTCAGCATTTTCTGTCACGGCACGTTACATTTTATTAGGGACACGTCATGCTCCACATCATCTGCCATGTCACCAACAGCCCGGATGAAAAAAGTGCAAACGTGGCCTCCGTCGCTGACATGGCGCTAACATGGCAGTTACATGGCTGAATTTCAGCAGCCCTGGATCCATGTCTTTTCTGACGTCTGACCCTTGACACGTCCATGCTTGCTCAGACTTTTGATGTTTTTTGCATGTCTGCCATGACGCAAAAAAAGTGACATCTACGTTGACACAATCGAACACCACTCGGGACGCAATCATGTCAAAATCGCGTGTCCGTAGAAAATACAAGTTTCTTTTAGTGCAAAGGAAGGACTTCATCTGGCTAATTGAAGATGCCAAGCCACTCCCCTATCTGAATTTGGAAGAAGTGATGTGTGAGCATGGATCTCCACTCCAGTGGAATAGAGGCACTAGTCAAAAAACAATAACCAAATTAACAAAAATTTAACTCAAAAGTATTGATTTTTTTTGTTGATTTGGACGCATTGATTTGGGCACTTGTGAACCAAAAAGTGTTGATTTTTTTGTTAATTTGGTCAATTCAAGAATGAAAAATAAATAAAAACTTAAAGGAAACTTGACCATACAAAAATTGCCATGTGGCAAGTGCCACGTCATCATAAAAAAACCACCTTAGCAATTCAAACTAATGGGGAGCCTCCACCTAGACAAGTCACCACCTAGGCCAGTCAAACCAATAGTGAGCCGCCACCTAAACAAGCCGCCACCTAAGCAAGGGGTGCCAACAGGGTTTGATCCTTGCACCCCTTGCTTATAGTACAATGCCTTTACCAATACACCAAGCATACATGTACATGTACACATAAGAGTTTCCGTTTTTATTTATTTAGTTATTGCTAGTTAAATTCAATGTTTTTCAAACTCAATAGACTTTATAGGCCATTTAGGCATAGTAAAACAACTTTTTTCAAAAAACTTTCAATAACAAAGGTTACAAAATCAAGTTAATTCTTAGTTCCAAAAATTCTTTTGTGATTCAGAGTCTCAATCAAAAGTTATGGACAAAATTCAGAGAGGGTTTGGAATGGATATTCTCTTTAGCATTTTAAAATACCCTCTCTAAATTTTGTCCATAACTTTTGATTGGAGACTCTAAACTGCAAAAGAATTTTTGGAGGTATAATTTAACTAGAATTTGCAACTTTTGTTAGTTGAAAGTTCTTAAAAAAAGGGTGTTTTACTATGCCTAAATGGCCTCTAAAGTCTGCTGAGTTTGAAAAATACGGAATTTTAAATGATTATGTTAATCCATAGATGTAGTGAGGAGCGTAAATTACTCATTAGTCAGGATTTCTAAGATTCTTGGTGCAAGAATGAAGTCTTCTGCTCCAATAGTTTTCACAGGCCCAAATGGCAACTATCGCTTAACCTTCCTCCCAGGTTACCCCGTCCGCGGGTATCGAATTGATTGTTGTTCTTTCACGTGTGTTTTTTAATGCAATGGTCACCATCTCTTTGGAAAAAAAATGATTATGTTAAAAAAATACAATCCATAGTACATACAATTCCAACAATGGTGATTTAATCCCTAAATGCCCAAGCCTTTTGAAGTGTGTTTCTACAGTGAACAAAGGACATGGACTTATAGTTATCCCCAATGAAGCAATTTAAACAAAAATTAACTGTATAGATGTTTGAAGGACTTGCTTATTGTGTGTATTCTAATTTTGAGTGTGAAATTGCTTAGGAGTTGTGAGATTAGAATAGGCAAAACTTAATTATCTTATTAGTAGTATGCTTGGGCGTATGCTATGAACAAATTTTAGAGAGGGTGTTTACAACAAAAAAGTTCATTCCAACCCTTCTTTGAATTGTATTTGTAACTTTTGATTGAAGACTTGAAATTGCAAACAGATTTTTGGAGATGAAAGTTAGTTTGATTTAGAAACTACTTTTAGTACAAAGTTTTTGAAAAAAGTTGTTTTTCTATGCCTAAATGTCCTCTGAAGTTTGTTGATTTAAGAAAATACCGAATTGTGAATGATTAAGTTCTAAAACAAAAAACAAATTGTACATAGATTAATAACCATGGTGATTTAAACATTTTTCAAATGAAAAAACTTACTTGAGATTCTTGTAAGTCAAAATGAACAAAAAAGTGTTGATTTTTTTGTTACTTTAGAGTTGAAGTATCCGAATCAACAAAAGAAAGTGTTGATTTTGTTAATGTGTACCAAAATCAACAAAAAATTCTTAAAATGGATGAAACAAAATATGGATAAAACAGTATCCAATTCAATTGAATCTATTAAGTATCGAAAAGATGAAAACCAGATGTGAATTCATCCCATATTTTAGAATCTTTGGTATTAGTATCTCAAATGACTGTTATGTATTTGAGGCCAAGTCTGGCTAGCTCCCTTGCCCTGTCTATGTCAAAATAGAAGTTAGATCCAAAAAAAATTGTGTACATATAAACTAGTGGATAGAACCTCATCCCCATTTGTAGACGGAGAGAATTTGATGGGTTTGGTGAATCGTCTCCATGCTGAATTAATCTTGTTCCAAATCCTAGAACCTCATAATACTGAGTGGCCCTATATCATGAGCCAAGCGTGAAAGGGAAACCAAAATCCCGACAAAGGATCTGGTTTCATCTTGTTTATTCGCTAGAAGAAACCTGCAATTTAGATGGCGTTTTGTGATTTTTTCAAACAAATTTTAGGTGACATCGAAAAAAAAAACTTCTATTTTTTCTTCAACAATCACATCTAATATAACATCTTGATAGTTTAAGGTGTAATAGTTTACCTTAAATTGCACTTTTATATTATATTGATGTATGTTTAATATTTATGACATAAAAAAAATTCAATACTTATAACAAGTGTTTAGTCCCTAATGGATTAGGGATATTTTCTACAAAAAATTGTCAAAAATTGTCATTTTTAGAACATTTATTTAAAATAAGATATAAAAACTTGTATTTGAACTTTATCCATACAAAAGTGTAGCATACTATTATCACTAATTGTGTAGAATTCTAAATTCTAATTGAAATATCATGTGCTATAAATTCTTTGTACAGATGGGTCATTGCAAGAAAAATGGTACAAGAACATTGTCACAAAGGGTGTGCAGAAGCTTCCTTTTGTGATAACTTTTGAAGCATAACTTGTATGAAGTTAAATTTTTTATTGAAGATGTCTCTCTTGAGGGTAATCATACCTCATATTTTTCAGAAATTAAAAAAAAAATTATATTTACAAAACAATTAAATCAATATGCTATGTTTTGAGTTTTAGAGGGTTTTGAGTTATTGGAGTCTCCAAATAAATGATTTAGAGTTGAAATTCCTATAGCCTATTTGCATAGTAGGAACTCATATTTCTACAAAGGGGAATTTAAAAATATTTTATTTTATGTCGTCTTCGTCCATGCAAAGAGGGCTCCCGCACAATTCAAAACATTTAAGATGATTTCAAGATCAAATTGTAGCAACGAAAAGCATACCACTCTTGGAGTTGAAGATAGCGCCTGTTTTGCAATCATTCACTCTGATGCCATTCTCTCTCTTCTACTAAGCACTTTCGATTAAGAATGTCCTTCTTCCCTTACATCAGCTTTGCGAATTGTATGTGTGCTCCGTCTTACAGAAGTATATAACTTATGTGTCACCAAGCAAGAAAGAAAATAAAGAATCCCTTCCTCAAGCTGCAATTCAAAGTGCATCACCTCCAACCCTTCAAAGCTGCCGAACAACAAATTAACTAACGGCAACAGTGACGCTCTTATCCTACCACCCCCACTGCCACAGGTGTGAACCCAAAACTTAAGAACCTGAAGATGGAATTCAACAAACCTTCCCCCCAATGTGAACAACTTCTACAAAAATATCTCCGATAACAAGGGAAGAGGCTCCGAAAAATGTGCACTCTAGTAAAAGAGACCTCCTCGTCCTTATTGCGTTTGGGGAAGATTTCTTTGGTAAGTTAACCTGCTCCCTCTTGACAACTGAAAGTCCAGGTGTGGCTCTACTTTTACTGTAACTTAAGGTATGGATGATCACGTGTCTTGGTTGCTTGGCTAGTGCCAGGCGACAGGCGATAAGGCTGCTGACAGCCCCCTTCAGATTGTGTGGTTGCAGGCGTAAGGCTCGATTTCAAATTTCAAGGTCATGGTTTTGTGGGTGATTCAATCTCACTTATTCCTGTGCAAACAGATCTGGTGGCTTTGCAGATTGCACATTCTCCAAAGTTTTTGGTTTCATTCCATTGTCCCTCGCTAGGTCCATAATATTCTTGAGCATTGGTGCAAACTCCGTCCGTCACCCTTGTTCTTGGTGGAGGGAAGCAAAACAAAACTCCTCTGACATTCACGCCAGAAAAGCAACCACACTTGGATGCTTGTTAGTGAGTGTCTTCTCTTGATTTTCCGAAGGATCAATGCTGATACTCAGCTTTCTCAAGAACAATCTACCTGGGTACTGCACTCTGTTTGCAACACCGTCCATTAGGTGCCACTTCATCAGATCCTCACCCTTTGTACATCTTCGAAGGTAGAGCCACCCATTCCTCACCTATAGGTGCACGTATTTTTGACCAAGCTTAGAATGTTTTGTTTTTTTTCCTTTTCAAGGTTGGAACTAATAAATACATGATACATGTACCAAGTTGTGAGAAAGAAAAGTAGGAAATAATAATTAGGAAAAAAGTTATTGAATGATCGGAATTGGAAGAGTCTAGACATTGGCAATGGGTCCGGAGTACTTTTTGCCTCCCACAATTCCTAGTAATTTCAGTTCAAGCGATCAAATTACCAATTTTTTTGCAATCCTTGTCATTTCTATCGATGTACCTTTGAAAAATATTTGTTTTGCCTTCATGACTGCAGATCATGTTGGAATTCCTTATTCGGTCGGTTATGGGTGGCTCTACCTTAGATCAATATTTTTGAAGAAGCAATTTTAGAACATCTATCTATCAAAAGAATTATGACCCTTCATAACTTCTACATACGTAACTATCCAAATGTGAGAGTCATTATTCTTTGGTGTGTTGAAACCCCCTTTCATTTGCCAACAAAAAATATAATTTTTTATCAATTTAACATTATCATAACTATACACAATAGAAAAGAGGCACCACTTTTATTATTCTTTTGAAGGTGGAATGTATGTTTCAAGATAAATTGTCTAAAACTGCCATTTTTTGATGAATTTACAAGAATTGAAAGTGGAAACTTGTTTTTGAACTTCCACCATTTGAAAGTGTAGTAGACCATTTGTGCAATGTGTGGAAAAGAGTTTAGCCATTTGAACATGGGGATTGTCAGATTATAAAGTTTGAAGTACAAGAATACGTTTTTCGTCAACCATGCCATCCAGAAAGACTGAGAAGAAACAATTGTCCAAATTCTTCTATTTTGTGGAGTGATATTGCCATTCTTGGATGAAAGCATGATTATGTTGGGATGATTGTATGCAATTTTAGACGGAGGCATAGATAGATGTCAATCCATCCATCCATATTTGTAGATGAAAATGCTAGCAAGAATTGCAAGTTACTTCGTTGCTAAGTACTCATATCTTAGAAGGAAAACAAAAGGCTTATTTCAGTGTGCCTTGCCATGCCTGAATTTGCTCCCCCTTTCTGCTATCTTGCTTCCCCACTTCCCGAGTCCCCTCCCGCCAATCGTGCTGTTGCTGTCCCCTCCCTTCCCTGCCAACCAGTTTCACGTTCCTTTGCGTGAAAATGGGAAGTGGGTACCCGGTATAAGTTACCTGAGTACGGTGTCCTTGCGGTCCACCAAGCCAGGTGACAGACTGACGGAGTGTAGCTTAGCTTAGCTTGCCAATATGCAGTTCAGTTAGTACGCCTTGTCCCTCCCCTTGCTTGTCTTCCTTCATTTCTTCCATTCCTTGCATCATGCATGACATTGTCTGGTCCCCTGCCCTTCCAAATGTACTGTACTGTACAGTAGTAACTTACAACAATAGTGCCCGCCATTGCAGGCAAACGGACTGTGAATGCTGCCATAGCCATGCTGAACTTCGAATGCTCCGTCCGTCCGTTTTCAGGCATTCATTCCATTCCTTCTATGGCTTATTAACTTAAATATTAACTTACATTCCAAGGCAGGCGAACTGAATGCCAAACAAGCGACAGGCAGTCCAGACAGTCAGGCCGAGGCCGTCTGTCTGTCCATCCCAGGCAGTTGAAACGGACTCCCTGCTCTTCAGTTCAGTAACTTCAGTTCTCCAGGCAGGCCCCCTCCCCTCCATGGCTCCACTTGATCCACTTGATTCGGCATGGCATCAAGGCCGTGATGTGATGGCAACACTCGTGTTGGGAGTACCTTCCCTTCCCTTAAGGGAAACGACACCTAAAACCACACGCTTCCTAAAATCCCACACTACAGATTCTTGCCTAAAATGTATGAGTTCCCACTATTCTTAGGACTCTATGATCGTTTGTAGGTACACCTATTTTCAGCACTTTGAAAGGCATCATTGATTCACAAGGGATCCCAAAAATTGCATTAGAAGGGAGTCTAGAATCCTATTTTTATTGCCTGCAAGACCCCACAAAAAGTCCTTCAATATAATAGTGGAAACCATGCGGAATCATGCTGAATTGCTTGACTACACGATTTTAGGTGCAGTTACCTTACTTTGTATTTAAGCTACAAACGGTGTCCTTCGGCCCATACAGATACCAGGTTGTTGTCTCGTCCTCTCCTTTCCTATCCTGCTAGCGCCACAAGGTCCAATTTGAACTCCACACAACATTAAGAGCATCCGCACTTCAATATGCTGAAACAGCATTCTAAACAAACTGCACTGTTGATCTTTGAAGATCTTCTACAATCAATGGCTCAGAACCTTTAGAGTGTTGCTTCAGAGTGGGGCAGTGGGACTGCTCTAAGAGCATTCCCACCAAGGTCCGTCCAATCTGACGTGCTAGAATAGATTGAGCGGGCACTAAATTTGTGAAGGCCAAAGATTGGGTAGCAAATCTCCACTTTGTTGCCCCTTGTAGTAAGATGACCCCACCTCTACACTCTTCTTGCGGGTCACATGTCATCACCTCCACGCACTTGTTGCTGCTTGTGTTGCAAGCTCTCTTCAGCTATTGTCAGTTGTCATAATTGGACAAAACTCCGACAACAAGATTCTCCAAAAGTTGTAGTCGCGCGTCTCTAAAGTGGCCTACAACCGTTGAGTGGTCGCTTGATTTTTTGATGTGGCCGCTTCCAAAGTGGCCATTGTAAGGGGGACGGTGGGGGACAAAAAGGTAAAAGGGCCCGCCAAGAGCCGTCGAGGCCAACTCCTGCAGGCCTCGGTGGAAATGCTCTAACATATTGGAAATTGAACTGCCTAGAAATAAGAACCGTTACTTTTCTTGTCATGAATGTCACTTAGCCAAGCTACTTAGCTTACTGCTCAAGTAGGGCAATGGATGGAACATTGGATAGAATCAAGATGATCACCCACTTAAGCAATTTATCCTATCTGTGGCATGTGGAAGGTTGAAGAAAAAAAATCCCGTGGGGAGAAATAAATTTTAGAAGGATTTCATAAATTTTTACATTTTTTCCCTAAATTTTTTTGTTTTGGTGAAGATTCTATTTGTCCCATTCTCGATACATAGACAAACCTATTTCCAACCATAGGCTTGTTACAAAATCAATGTAAGTGATCATTGTGGCTTTCAGGGTATATCTTTTGGACGTTTTTATTGCTTGTGCTGGTCTTGTTGTACGTGAGTTTTCACCTATTGCACAGCTAATAAAAAATTAAGCAATCTAAGTTGCAAGAATGAGAGGTTGGTCAAAAATGGATGATTTCCTTTACACTTTTTAAGGGAAGAAGGGTAAAAAACGTCCATTTACGAGTATATTGGCTTAGGATCTCTTTTAAGCAAATCAAAGCATTTTCTGACAAATTTTTAGTGAAAAAAGAGAAGAAATATACATCCATCACAAAATTTGATTTGCAATTGTGAGATTTAACCCTTAAAGGACTAAATTGTTTGTTTTTTAATGGCAACATAGCCAATTTGGGCACCTTACCATGAATGAAATTTTATTCTTTCACACAATATGGGAAGTAATTTTTTCTTTAAGGCCAACAACTTTTATAACTTTTGACCAAATGATTCAAAAATCATGGTATAATATGTAGTTTTTTTCCTCACCTAGGCAACCAAAAATGATTAAAAAAATCATTGCTTTCAGAAACAAGAACTTGAAATTGGTTTTTTTATATTGATGTTTATATATATATGGAAAACTTTGGATTGTTCCATTTTGATCAATGAAATGAAAAGTAATGAGGAGTTTTAGCTTGCGGGTAGTTATGGATTCTCTATTCTAAAATGAACTCTGAATTCATTTATTTAACTCAATTTTCAATATTTTAGGAGAAACATAAAATCATAGGATGTAGATTGTTTATGACAACATCATTGGAATTGTCATTTTTCAATTTATAAATAAATTCTTAACGATTTAATATTTTGAATTATTCTCCATTTCTTTATACTGATTATTTCTTCCTCTATGTTGTATAATTCCAAATGATTTGAAAATTTCAAGCATGTAGCCAACTTGCCTTAAAGAATGAATCCAAAGAAGCACCAACAACATGGACATTTTTTCATACAAATGTGACCTTGTAAAGTGCAGCTGCCTTATATTTTGCAAGGTCATAAAAAGGATTAATGTCAATTCAAATGCAAATATCTTGCAATCCACACAATGGAAATTTGTGAAATTTTTTCTACATCTTTTTAAACCAACATACTACAAAATCCTATATTTACATATGTCCAAAAGTGTGTTTTTTCTAAATTTTGTACTTGCACTACAAATGACAATTTTAGAACATTTTTGGTGAAAATATAGTCAAGGTTCTATAGGGATTAACCCCTAATGGTTTTTGACTATGTTTTCACTAAAAACGCTCCAAAATTGCCATACCTAATACTAGTGCCAAATTTTAGAAAAAAAGCATTTTTGGACACATGCAACCATAGGATCTTGTAGTAAACTTGTTTAAAAAGATGTGGAAAAAAATTCAGAATTTTTCACCATGTGGATTGCAAGATAATAGCGTTTGAATTGACAAAAATCCTTTTTTTGTCCCTGCAAAAAAACGGGCAGCTGCCCTTCACAAGGTCACATTTGTATGAAATTTTTTCCAAAATGGTGGTTACTCTTTGAATTTATTCTTGAAGGCAAGTTGGCTAAATGCTTGAAAAATTTCAGATCATTTGGAATTGTACAACATATAGGAAACAAATAGTAAGTAGGAAGAGGTAGAGAATGATTCAAAACACTAAATTGTTAAGAATTTATTTATAGAGTTGAAAAATGCCAATTCCAACAGTTGTAATGTTGTAATAAACAATCTACACCCAATGTTTTTATTTTATTTTCAAAAATATTGAGAATTGAGTTAAATAAAGGACTTCAAAGTTTTTTTTAGAGTTGAGATTCCATAACTACCCTCAAACTAAGAATCCTCATAACTTTTGACTTGTTAATCCAAATGAAATGATTCAAAGCATCCCGCATACATATAAATCTAAAGAACCAATTTCAAATTTTTATTTTCTTAAAAAGCGATTTTAAAGAAGTTTTTTTTGTTGCTCGGGCTGCCCGCAAAGCAATGGAAATGACATATCATGCAATAACTTTTTAATCATGAGTAGTCAAAAGTTATGAAAATTGTTGGGTCTTAAAGCTACTCCTTGGAAAAAAATTGTGTGAAAATTTCAGAGAAAAAATAAAAAACTCCGCTTGTAGTGAGCAAAAATGCTATGATCTCAAAAAATCATGTTCAGGGCTTTAGGGGTTAAATTGTTTTAGATATGATTTTCTAAAGCTCACAACAAGAAGGTGCTATTGAAGAAAGGCCAAAGGGACTACCATTAAATGTCTACAACTGTTCATCAATGGTGCAAATGGGTTCAAAATGAAGGAGTATTACAAACCTTACATTTGAAACAATATCGTGCATGTAATTGCCTACAATAGCACAAAATGTCCCACTCTACATTATACTAAAATTTTATCTACTTCCAAATCAAACTTAATCCTCAACCACTCATAAAACTATGCAATAGTAAATCCCAATTGGCACCAATTCATCAATAGACTGTTTTTCATTCCTATAGTAACAATTCATGGTTCAATACTAGGGGGAGTTTTTAGAACATGAGCAAAATATCTCACAAGTTGATCATGATGCTTTCAAACTATCTTAGTGACCTTTTTTAACCACAATCATATCTTGCTCTATAATTGGTAACACTTATTGATTTCAAAAGAAATGAAGGTGATTGCACTTGATAGTGACATGGTTCTAAATTGATTCTAATTAGGGTCAGGCTCTATTCCAATGTTTGGAGAGAACCATTGGCTAGTTCATTGTTAGTTGGTGGAATAGAAAAAAATTGTTTGTAATTTGACAACATTGGAAAAAAATGGTGAAAAGATCTATAAAATTTCTATTTAGAGTAAAAAATAGAAAAAAACGGGACTCAATATTTGAAAAATTGGTTTAATATGGGAATTAAAGGAAAATAGTTGGTAAAATTCAAAAGAATTCCCGAACATTGCTCTATTTATGAAAATCTAGGGTCAATTTTAGATATACATTTTTTCAACACTTTGAAATTTATAGTTTATTCTTATAAATTAAGTTCAAAAAATGAATTTAAAGGGAATTTAGAAACTACCCACAAAGATTCAACAAAATATTTTACTGTTCAATGATAAGAATCATAATGAAATCCTTATTTAGACTAATTTTGGCATTGTTATCATTAATAATCTTGTAGGGTTAATATAGAAGCCTCATAATAGCACTCGGAAAAAAAAATGGGGTTTGAATGAAGGTGCTACATTACTTTTTGATTTATAAATTTTTTTTTTTCCAATAAATGTTATCTCAGTTTTAATTGCATTGCTGGTCCATATTGGGCGGCCCTCTTGAGGCTCATCATCCCCTTTGCAAGAAAAATCATTATATTATTTGGAATGCCTACATTACATATTTTGGATTATCAACCAGTGAAAAAAATTGTGTACCTTATTTTTTTAAGAAATAATTTTTTCATTGAAACTCAATATAGTATTTCTATTTTAATGAGATTCTAAAGTATAATTCATCCCAAAGTAGAAATTTCTTCTAGTCAAGGGACGTAGGGTTTGAATATTAAGCTTTCTAAAGAAGGAAAAATTGGAAATTGCCTCATAATTGAAAAATTCTACAAAGTGGCAAGAGATTTGAGAATGAGAATTGCCATCTTGCATTCGTTTTAACCCTAAAGGACCAAGTGTGTTTTTTGGCAACATAGAAATTTTGGGTAGATATGTGTGACTAGAGATTTGTATAATTTGAGTTGAAATTTTAGTAGAAGGTGGATCGAGGAACATCTTTCATATGCACAAAATTTCATGACATTTGGAAATATGAGTCAAAAGTTATTGCCTGATATGTACTTTGTTTCTCAACTCGGACAATCCGGGCAGATAAAAAAAATCACTTTTTTCAAAAATAAAAATTTGAAACTAGTTTATTAGATTTATATACGTAGAAAGCTTTTAATCATTCCATTTTGATCAATGAGTCAAAAGTTATGAGTAGTTTTAGTTTGCGGGTAGTTATGAATTTTCTACTCTAAAATAAACTCTGAAGTTCTTTATCTTACTCAATTTTCAATATTTTTTGAAAAAAATAAAATCATAGGATGTAGATTGTTTATGACAATGTTCATTACAAGCATTGGATTGGCATTTTTCAATTCCAAAACAAAATTCTCAACAATTTAGTATTTTGAATCATTCTTTCTACTTACTATTTTTTTCCTATATGTTGTACAATTCTAAATGATCTGAAAATTTTCAAGTATGTAGCCATCTTGTCATGAAAAATGAATCCAAAGAAGTACAACCATTTTGGAAATTTTTTCATAATGATCTGACCTTGTGAAATGCAGCTGCCCATTTTTTTGCAGGAACCAAAAAAAGATTTTTGCCACTTCAAACGCTAATTTCTTCCAATCTACATGGTGGAAAATTCTAAATTTTGTTTGACATCTTCTCAAAAAAGCTTTACTACAAGATCCTACGGTTATATGTGTCCAAAAATGTTTTTTTTTGTAACAATTGGTACTTGTGTTAGAAAAGGCAGTTTTGGAGCGGTTTTGATGAAAACGTAGTTCTGACCTTTAGGGGTTAAGCCCTTACAAAATACTCCAATTTTTGTTGGAGATATGGGAGCCTTAGCACCAATACACTGGAACCTCTTTAATTTGCATGCTTAAAAGAAAGTCATGCATAAATTGTCAAAACAGTGTAAATGTGAGACAAGTGTTGTCCAGTCAATGATGGTGTAGCAAGTGTGCCAAATGTTCCATAATGTCATTGAAGAGGAGCTGAGATTAACCCCTAAAGTCCCAAGGCCATTTTTCTGTCAAAAATCACTCAAAACTGCTACTTTTGTTGCGTTCATCTAAAAGATCAGAAAAAATATTTTTTTTTAGAAATTAACCGTAGGATCTTGTAGTACACTTTTTACAAATCATGTAGTAAAAATTTTATGATGTTTGACGGTATGGATTGAAAGATATCAGCATTCAAAGTGAAAGAAAAAGTTTTTTTCAAGAAGATACTCTAACTGCCCGAAAAACAAGATTGTCCATAACTTTCTCATAAAAAATCCAAATGAAATGAATCAAAGCTTCCCAAATAGGCAAAAATATAATCTACAAGGAAAAAAAATTAAAAAAATTAAATTAAATTTTTTGCAAAATTTTTTTGCTGCCCTTTCTCCCTTGTTTTGAGCTTATTTGGGCATAACTTTTGCTCCCGGGCACCGATTGAAATAAAAATTACATTCCCCAAAAGCTAACAAGTTTTTCTATCTTATGGGAAAGTTTCAAAAAGTTTCATTAAAAATTGAGCTCATAGGAACCTGCCCAAAATCCATTTTGTCCCCCGTAGGGACAATGGGACTTTAGGGGTTAAAGAGACATGAGTGGATTTTGTTGCACCCAAGTTTCTACGGTAGTTATTGCGCTCGGGAGTATCACATTCTCATATTTTTCAAGAATATGTCACGAGGTAGAGTGTACAAATGTGATTGAACAACTCAACTCCTCATAGTTGCATTCTGGACAAGAATGACAGGAGATTTGGGGGTCTCAAGCCTGGAACCTCAAGGAGTTTTGGTTTTTGGGGGTGCATTTGATCAACAGTTCAACATCATTGAACACTTCAAGCTCATTGCAACTGCATCAGTAGTAGTCTGGCCAAAGTGGCCTGTCAGAAGCTAGGTGTTAGCTTGACTGACATGAACTGAGTCAAAAGAGGACTTAAGCTTATAAATAATACCCAAGGGTGCATCTGTTTCCTCCGTCCAGTACTGTAGTGCTTCCAGGTTGACTTCTGAATTATTGAAAGCCGGTTGAATGATGCCATGATCAGTGAGGTCAGAATGCTATCAGACCATGTGCAACTACAGAGCACTCTTAAAGATTTTTAAATCTTTTGTTAACATTTGGGTGGAAAAGTGGAACCCATAGGAACTACGTGGGGAGTGTCGGGTGGAAAGGAACAGTTCACCCTGCCAGTGGAGCCGGGCACGTTTTGATGATTGCCATCACTCCTCAAACTCTAATGCTCCATGTCTTGTAATCATAATCCTTGACTGATTTTGCGCACCATTTAAGACAGCCCTCACAACTGTAGTCAGTACAAGCCGCCACAAGTCATGGCAGCAGGGCCACCCCTCTCCTCAATTGAACTCCCGACCTTAAGTTAGCGAGTTTCTCTCTGCTGCAGCCCCAGATCTATTACTCTTTTCTGCTGCAGGCAGGCTTCCCTTGCTTGCTGCTGCTTTCTTCCAGTCTCACTGATTTGGGTTTCGTCAGTCTCTAGCAAGCATTCTGCAATCTGTCCAGTCAGTGAGTGACTGTCTGTCTGTCCGTCTGTGATATATGAACTTGCCCATTCGTGTGCACGCACAGACAGTTGATGGACCGAGGCTCGCCGCAGCTCTGCTAGCTTAAGTTGATGTCCATATGGCGAATCGTTCTAGCTTTCAATTGTTGATGTGCAATGTAAACTATCTACGAGTTAATTTGTGGAGTTGAACTGGAGACATTCTACCTGTCAAACTTCGATTAGTGGTCCTGATCCGAAACTTATATTACATGTGACTCAATTAAACTCGAAAAGCTGGAATTTGTAGGTAAGCTAGTGGACAAGGCTTAGTTAATTGTTGTCGATGCTAAAATAAAAAGACTCGGCTAGGCTGTGGGAGTATATCTTCCAAGTCCGTAGTTTACCAGTCGGATTGCAAGCTCAAGTTTATGCCTTTGCAGATTCCAGTGAGTCAGTCCCTGCAGGAGTTATAAGCCTGCTGATATAAAACTCCTCCATTTTTATACTTACTGTATCAGACTGGTTTTCAAGTTTTCTTGTTGGGGTTAGCCATGAGCGATTGTCTTTGATTCTTGCTAAATCTCAGTTTCTGCCAATTGCAAAACCGAGTCTCGAGTCGAGATAGCTCTACCGAATCTTTAGCAGTGAGGGGATTGCTACTGCTCTATGGTATATATATGCCTCTTTCCAACCCAGTCGGTATCAAATTTAAGAACGCGGTGGTGGGTGCCATCGAAAAAGCCTGCATCAGGAGGAGTCTCTGGCGCACAAGGTCTGTTTTAGGACGCAAGCTAGGGACCCTGCTAACCGGCCACCCTGATGAGATAGATGCTCACGCTTGATGAAATTTTAGTAAGAGAAGCTCAAGTTGATCAAATTTTTTGCAATTGAAGATCAATGGCGACCCATGGCGAGGGAATGCATGATTCTGAGGTTCCTGCAGCTGCATTGGGAGGAAAGGTTAGCGACACTGAGTATGGAATATCTGGAAGAGTGAAATCTGTGGCCCTAGTGTCCCAAGAAACATCTCATCGAGTCGGAGAAGGTAATATTCGAGACTTGTCGTTCTTCTGCGGGGTTTCCTCCTTTGCGCCGAATGTTCATTATACCACTTGAGCAAATCTACCCCGCTTATGTTTTTTGTTTTTGGACGATGGTATACCGCAGATTTAGCAATGATATAACAGGAGATTCTATTGTAACAACATCTCTGCTACATCTATGTTATAAATCTTTGGTACACCAAACTGAGAAAACATCGGCAGGGTGAAATTGCTCCTGCACCAGCCAGGTGAAATTGGCATTGAGACCTTAAGTTCAAATTAAGTGACTGCTAGATTTCCAAGATACAGGTGATCAACTGTGGAGTAGTACCTCAATTGATCACCTTTGCTCATTTACAGTAACTTAGATTTCAGGTAAGTTAGTATCAAGAAGGTTCCATCGGTAGAATTTTGGAAAAGCGGGTGGTTCGAAAGGCAAGTGACTTTGGGTGTGGGTGATTTGGCAGATGAATGGTACACCGTGGGATTCCACATAGTGGCAGCTCTGAACACGGCCTTCATCCTGGGCTACCCAGCTCTGATCATGGCCAATCTCGGCTGGACTGCGGGCGTTATTTGCATTGTGGCAGGAGGGATCATTTCTTTCTACAACAACTGCCTTCTGGGAGATCTTCATGAAACCGGCGGCAAGCGCCATGTCCGCTACAGGGACCTAGCCGGCCACATCTACGGTACAAACTTTTGGTTTGGCAGTCTTGTCCGGATGCATTTCATTTCATTTCCTTGCAAATAAACAGGACAACGTCATTGTATATCCATTATAAGACCAGTCCTGCATGGTGGGTACAACTTATCCTCAGCATGTGTGTCGGTACCTTTTGTGTAGGTCGGCATATGTACATTGCCACCTGGTTTTTTCAGTACTCGAATCTCTTCATTGTCATTACTGGAAGTATCATTTTGGCTGGTGAATCCCTGAAGGTACAATTGAAGCTCTTCTTCTCTTGACCCTTTATTTTCTCCATCGAGTATAAGATTCTCATTCCATACTCAAGATCGAAACCTGCAAGAGTACCTTTCATAGAGCATCGTATGAATTGGCAAAGAATCTCCGACACCTGTTTTGCAAAGATGAGCTCAGTTTGAACAAGTGGAGCATGTCACAGCTTTGGTTTTGCTGGAGGTGTCAAAACTGTGTTTCAACAGCTCTCAGCAGGAATTAATACAGAAAGGCCCATTGTGGACACAGATAGGGGAATGCCCAGTGACTGGACGAAAATGCATTGGTGGTGTACATTTCAAGTTCTGAATTTTACTCCACCTATACAATTTTGCCCTCAAAGAGCTTGCTCTCATTTGTGTCCTCAATGAGCTCATTCACCTTGTACTCTATTGCTCTTAAACAGTGCCTTGCCAGTACTACTCCATAAAGTTAAGGTCGTCCACAGAATGCAAAATCAGTTACTAAGTATGATTAATCAGTAGTTGTATTTGATGCTGCGCAGGCCATTGCTTCATCGTTCTCAGTTGGACCACAAGTGACATTACCAGGATGGGTGGGTGTGGCCGGGGCGGTAATATGCATATTTGCATTCTTGGTTCCCACCCTCCACTCACTGCAATTCTTCTCTACGTGTTCATTGCTCCTAAGCTGCATCTTCACATTCATTGGCATTGGCGTTGCTTTTCGAGATGGTGCGTGCTTGCCCTACTGTGTTCAAACATCATGTCTGCTATCTCCCTAAGAATAATTATTCATGCTTGAGATGCACGTGAGGATACATTTATAATGATTCTTCCTAACTGATGATGTTAGCTTCTCGATCTGGACTAGGTAACTCAAATCTGGAATCTTCTAGGATAAAATACGACATGCTTGTGTAACTTTTTCCATTTGTAACCAGACTCCAAATCTGAGTTACCTAACACAATCTCAAGGAGAAGACTACAATCCTGTCTGAACCAATAGTAAAGGGGGCTGTGTGTCATAATTATTACTGAAAATTATTATGAGAGAATTGAAGCTCGCGATTACATACTAGATAACCATTGACAACATGGATTGTAAAGCATCTTTCAGATTATCCATGAAGCTGATTTGCATGTGGTGTGTGCTTTGGATCGCAGGTGTGAATGCAAATGTACCGAGAGATTACTCACTGAAAGGGAGTGATACGAACAAGGCTTTCAACGCTCTGGGGGCGTTGTCAAGTATTGCATTTGCATTTAACACAGGCATTCTTCCTGAGATGCAGGTATGGCTTACTTCGGACCGGTGTAGTTTAATTATGTCGTGTGCACAAATAATTCCAAAAATAATAAACGAAACGAAACTGAATGAGTAGAGCTCGAATTTGATCAATTGCTTCCAAAATTCTTTGCACTGCATACGACGTACCTTGAAAGATACTACGCAGCTGCCTGCGTCAAGGGCAGCACTCGTAACGTACACCTCTCTAAAAGCATCCGAGGTGGTTGTACTATACCTAACAGACCCTTTCTTCACAATGTTGCTCGTTTTCTTTCTCCCAGTTCGAAAATTTCATAATTTTTCATACCCAATTGAACATTGCCCTTGCCCTTGATTTGATGCCAGATTCCATATTAACTTTTCTGATGAATTCGAACCATGTGTACCTCAGGCAACGGTGAAAGAGCCGTCGACCAGGAATATGAAGAAAGCTCTGGGCTTGCAGTTCACAGTCGGGACCTTCCCAATCCTGGTGCTCACGTTTGTTGGGTATTGGGCTTATGGAAAGAATGTATCGCCTTACCTGCTGAACTCAGCCGTCTCTGGCCCCAAGTCGGCACTTACCGTAGCCAACGCTGCTGCCTTTTTGCAATCCATCGTTTCCATCCATGTAAGTTTTCAAGGACCATATGGAACGAACTTCATTACTTAGGTACAACCTACCATGAATTTGTGCGCTGAGGGCAATTAATCCTGCATCACCACCTCAATGGCTAAGATTAATTTATCTATTGATTCCAGCATTCAATCCTGCTGCTGCATTCTTCACAGGGATGATTGAGAAGAAGAAGAGAATAACTTTGGTCCAAACACCAGCATGTATGAAGAGTCTGCTGTAACTTAGAAGTTCTATAAACTCTACAATGTGGAATGATTGCATTTGAGATAATTAAACTTAAGGTAAACCACCCTATTTGTGCCACTATTCAGTTGTCATATTATTCATATTATTACACTTTTCAAATTTTGTAATGTATAATGCTAGTACATTGTGGCAAGAAAGTGGCACAAATAGGGTGTCTAACCTTAGTTCTACTATTTGTGCCATGAGGATACATGTTGTGAGTACTGCTCTTGATTGTTTGGATAAAAAATATTGATGTTTATGAGTTGGGTGTTAAGCTACATCTAAATAACATGATCTCATATTTGCACCTACAAAAATTCATTTGCAAATGCATTTACAAAATAAACTATTTAAACAGATAAATAATGAAAATAAACTTTAAAAACATAACCATTTAATTTAACAACTAAAAAACAAGCTATATGTTTCTTGTTAATACCAAAATATTATATATCATTGGAGTCAATGTAAAACATTATATGTATTGGTAAAAAAATAAACAGAAAGTGAACAAAAGAAAGTCCCATATGAACTAGCTACTCACCAAAAAAACAAATGATGCCCAATTGGGCCGTTAGGAGTATGGGTTCCTTCAAAGACAATATGAGGAATTTGGAACAACCAATAAGTTTTCAATTGTTGACACATGGCTTTTGGTGGTGCAGATTTATGCGTCCCCCATTTTCGAGTACATGGATACACATTTTCTAAAAAAAGGAAGCCATGAATGGTCATCTCATTCTATGATTGTGCGTTTGGTCACTCGCACCACATTCATTGCATTGAGCACCTTCCTTGGGGCTTTGCTCCCCTTCTTTGGAGACTTTGTTGCTCTCACTGGAGCTTTGGCTGCATTTTCTTTGGAGGCGGGATTAGTGCATCATATGTATCTCAAGGTTATTTTCTTCCTCACTCTCTATTGAAGTTGATGATATATTTTACAGTAGAGATATCTTTTAAATCCAAATCTAGTTCCCGGTTTTTTTTTCCTAGGACGTCATATAAGTGAGTGTATTTAATTGATAATCAACATGGCTTCATTTGATTTGAGTTTTGAGTTTTTCCTTTTATAATGGTGGGATAGTGGAATGACTCTATTGATTGTTATATACACTTAGTAACATGAAATCAAAGAAAAAACAAAATATGATTCATAACATGAAAAATGTAGTTGGAATTGAAAGAGAATGTTTTCAAGTGGAAGCCTCTAAACACAATTGTTTTTTGCAGGTGAAAGGCAAGAAATTTGGGAAGCGGCGACTAACATGGCACTGGGGAATAGTGATAGTTGCTGTTGCCTTGACCTTTGCAACTGTCACGGCTGGTCTCCGGTTCATTATTATTGATTCTATCTATTACCATGCATTTGCTAACATTTACCGATGATGATATAGCTAAATCAACAACTGGAGCATTGCAAAGCATAGAATTTGAAGCCAACTAAAAAGTAGACTGTAATTATTCTAAGTTACTAGAGGGTTTAAAAACCACTAATTGATAGAGATGCAAATCCATCTTATAGAACTTATTGAAATCTTATTCCCAACTTTCACACACCATGTTCTTGTAGTCTTGTTATTTATTATTGTATACAATATATAGGATTGGCATTCCTTGGTGAATAGTTAATTACATTTGGAAATTGCGATTGGGCATATTTTAAAAATAGAAAGACTTGTTTCAATCCAATACATACAAATTGAAAAAAAATCCAATTTTTTGAAATCTCTTCTTGCAAATATGTTTTATTGACCTTGACTGTAGGGTATTGTAGCAAATGGTGTAGTTGTAAGCATGACTTGGTAAGCTTTCTACAACCATTAATCATTGAATAGAAATAAAGTTGTATAGTATTACTCACAAATCTATAGAAGAATACAACCTCCCATACAGTGATAAAAATATGATCTAAAAGATGTTTGGCTCATATATCCAAAGATATTTTTTCACATTTCTATGCATATTCCAAAAATACCCTCCTACAAGAAAATACATTTTATATGTATGCTTCTAAGCACACATATGATATACAACTTGTAAACTTGTTCTTATTTTGCATTTGCATATGATCCCCAATGGTAATGTCATTTACCAAGCAATAATTGAACTTTAGCATTACAAGGATTCTGAACCTTACAAATGCCGCAGGTTTTTGATTTTCAGCACCTTCGCAGTGCAAACATAAAAAAATAAAAAATAATAGGAAAAAATTTAAAAACTAATCAATCTAATGTGGTGCTGACGTGGCAGTAGTAGTGCCAGTTTAGGTTCCCAAAAAAAATAGTTAAAAAATAAAATAAATTCTATAATTGCACCACAAAGGTGCAAAACTTGTGGCCTCTCCGAGGCTTGAACTTTTTCTAATGAAAGGTTCATCTTTTTATATTGAATGTAGTTTAAATGATCAAAAGTGGTTCAATTAGCATCTTCTTTTATCTCTTCAAACCTATATCCATCAATTGTCTTATAATGCACTAAAATACATTACTTAGGAGTACAGTAATTGCACCTAAAGTTGAATGATTAAGAATTTGAACGTAGTTCTTATTACCAAATTACATGTTTTTTTGGCAGATAGTTTTGGGAGTCAAAAGTGAATTTTTAATTCTCTTAGTATGCATTTTTGAATGAAGTATGAAGTCTCAAAGTGTTGAAAACAAGTATAGTTAAAATTGATTTTAGGCATTTATGAATAAACATTATACATTTCAAATAAGAATCTTTAGGATTTGATTCTTAAAACAAGTTACAATTATGCAAATCATACAAGCATCCATCTTACTTGGAAATTTATAAACTATTTATCTATTGATGTTTCTACTAGAATTTTGGAAATTTTGGATTCTTGCAAGACAAATTACAAACCATGAGGGACCATATTTATACAGTCCATTTATCAATTATTGTGCAAAAGAAGATTGAAATTATTACCTACATATATAATATTTGTATACACTTGTAATCCCCTTTAGATTATTCTAATTCTAATTTTAGTTGCAATTATGCATTTTATGATAGAAGTATTACAAAGTAATGATTACCTCTATAATTCCTAAAATCTCCAAAGGTACCAAAAAATAGACAACAAACAAGAAGATATCTATAAATTTAATAAAGTATTTTGGATTGGTATGAAAAAAACATACTATAAGTAGAATACACTTGTAAAACTTAGGTTTTATTTTCAAGTCCATTGGAAGGATTATACAAAAATTATGGCTTAAAATCTACTTTTCTCACAAGAGAAGGACAAACAATCGGACAAACAATGGGACAACAATTTTTTGCAATCTTCTTCACAAACTTTTACTCATAATTGTTCACCTTAAGTTTTATTAAAACACATTGTGTAACAAGTCACCAAATTGCCAAGGTACACATGCCACGCTTAGCATCTCACTTAGTAAATAATGAAGAATATTAGCACCAATTGTTGCCATTAAAATGGCCTTTCACAGGTAATTATGTATAGAAGTTGTACATCCTATGCAAGAATCTAGATGGAACAACAATTCTACAAACATGCCACAATCAAATGCTATTATCATAGATTGTTACTTGCATATGAATTTAATTCCTATGGAAAATATGAATCATACACTGGACTTTTCATTGGTCCATCCAAAGAGATTTATACTTCATTGATGTTGCCTTTCACATTTTACAAGTACAATTCTACCATGGGATGATTTACTTTTGTATTGAATTTATGTCAATGCTAGCAAACACAAATTACGTTAGTTTTGTGTTTGTTTTTTTGGTTGCAAAAATTAAAATTGATTTGGTTCACAATTCTCCTTCCCAATAAAACAACAAATCTAAGAATTCTTTAGAAGTATTTTAGTCGCTTCATTTTTGAGAAAAAAATAACACATTCTTGGTGGTCAATGCAAAAACATACAACTTTCTATTGTTGTTTGCATAGGAAGAGGGACTATTCTCATCCATTTGGATGCTAAAGTACTTCTTTAACTCTATAAACAATTGCAATGTAAACCAAAAGCATTGTTTAAGATTGTGGAATATTGAAATGAATATTTTCATTAGTAGAAAATAGGTTATAAATAACTTGTCCACAATGACTGCAAAATGATTCAAAATGACTATTGCAGTCATTGTAGACAAGTCATTTAGGACACTATTTTTACTAGTGTTTGTTGTATATATGTAGAAACTATATGGTGGTAATCATTGAATTTGCAAATTCTTATCCTTTCTTGAAGAATTCAACCTAATTCCAATCCTTTCAACCCTAATTCAGGGGGGGGGGGGGCACTAGGTGGTGGTTTTAGAATCATAAATAAGTCCAAAAATAATAAAAAGATATATTTAAAAAAAAACAGCAAAAAATATTGAAATATGCGAATTGTGTCATGGGATGCTAGGATATTGAAAAGAAAGGTTGTGTTACTTTTCCATATAAAAAGAAACATGGTATACCTTTAAATCAAGAAATAGACCCAATAATACCTTAGGCATGGGATCTAGTATTTGTGGCTTCAAGTTCCACTTAGGATTTGTTGCATGGTAGATTTAGTGGAGGTCTAACGTGCAAGATGAAATCTCCACACCAAGTATTGGATCTACGCACCAAATTTGGATGATGGTTCAAGTGATACAATTTCAAATGATGTTGTAGACCTCACAATTAGATCCAAGGGTTTTGAACCCTTATATACTTGCAATTTAAGTACACATACATGCATTTAGTATGTTAGTTTGTTCCCTTTGTGTTGTTTGTAATTTGATGTGTGATCTTGTGATTTTGGTAGTATTTGTTAATGTCTTTGCCTTAAAGGGCAACCTCATCTTCAATTTTTCAATGTGGGTTGGATTCTTTTGTGCTTTGATATTGTGCATTTTACACTTTTAGGCCTTTGAAAGTGAACATGGTTATTTAATTGATCAAGAGAGATAAATTAATCCCTATTGTGATTGAGTGTTGATATTGGAAATGTAGGAGTGTAGATTATTGTGTTTCAAAGACAATGTAGTTGTATCATGAGTGGTAGGTAGAATTGTGGCCTATTGGTAGAAAAGAGTTGTTTGAAATAGCTAGAGATGTTGATTTGTAGATAGAGACCCCTTTTGTTGCATGAGTTTTTTTGTGCAAGTTAATGTAGCAAAAAGAAATGGCTTAATAACGCATTGATGCCCATGTGTGTTTTAGTGCTTGGATTTTTATAGCAATGTTATTTTCTTCCTACTTTGGTCATTGTCTCTTATTATTTGTTCATGTATCTTGATTTTTTTTTGAATCCTAGGACTCGGATTATTAGAGATTGAATGTACACAAGGTTGTGGATTTCTACATTTTGGGAGCTATAGTTCTAAGAATTTCCCTTTATACTTTGCTTTGCTAATAGGATGCAATATTTTTCAACCATATCCTAATTAAAAAAATAAGAAAAAACATCTATAACAAATAGAAGTCCCAAATTTAATATGTAGTGTTAGAAAACTATATATAACACTAGGGTATTATAAAAGGAAGAAGGGAAAGTTGTAGTCCACACTAAAATATCCTTTGGACATATTTGCAGTAAATTTTTTCATATGATGCCCCTCCTTGAGCCCTAATTCCACATTAAATTTGGGACTTCTATTTATTATAAATGTTTTTCTTTATGGCAGTGTTGAAGTGAAGTAGTAACCAACTAACCATGAAAAGAATCTTCACCTTTGGGACGTCAAATCATCTCAAATGTGACTATTTAAGGGCCTTCATGATGAGTTTGTTTTAGGAAAATAATGTGACTATACAAGGTGATCAAGATAAACAATACAGATACATTTTTGTTGATTTTTTTGGAAAAAAAATAGTCAATATTTGGGGGATATTTTGGCAAAACACTTCAAAAATTCATATTAATATTCAAAAAAATTCTTGTAACCTTATATTTGAATATGTGAAAAAAATTATAAAATTTCAACAAACTTTTGGAGCAAGGTAAGGCAAATATTTAGGATGAAGTGTCTAAAATCATCCCCTTCTATATAATTATATCATATAGTAGTCTTGTGAAGTATTACCAATACAGTTTCAAAATGTCATTTGTGGAATGTCTCCAACTTTAAACATTGCACAAAATGGTTGAAAGATAGATGATTCTATTGTTGGCGTTTAGGGCATGACACTAGGTCCTAAGATAAACACTTGGCAAGGATTTTATTTACAATAATTTTATATACTAGAGAGATATTTGGTCAACAAAGATTTTAGAAAAAGAACTTAGAATATTTTGTAAACTACTCTTCAATTCTAAGTATATAATGTTGCCAAAATTCAACCAAAAGATTTTCAAACAGGATAATAATGTCACAATGCAATTGGATAAAATGCTTATAAATCTAGATGTTTCATCCATAATTCACATATTTTTTAATATAAATTATCATTAATCCAATCAATATTGCAAGATACTAACCTTGCTCTAAAAAATTGAAATAAAAATCCCTAAGAACAAATTTTTAAAAACAAAAATATTCTTTTTTATTTATAAATGTTCTATATGCGCCTAGGCTTACTAGTGTTGTGATTGGTAATAACATCTAATTCGAATCCCTTTCAAAAATTGACATCTACAAACTCTTCCCTAAATTTTTTTTCCATTATTCATGAGTCTAGTGGGTTAGTTTTAGAAACATCTTTTTTTATCGGATTTTGAAATTTTTTAGTTTATTCATATAGTATTGAACAAATGCATTCTAAGAGAATCTAAAATCATGTTTTGACTACCAATAAGATCCCATTAAAAAAATTCAATATAATAATGAACACCCTCTTGATCTTGCATATTCAAATGCTTATAGGTGTAACTTAAGGTGGAGGCACCCATTACCAACCATCACTCCATCGATAATTAACAGGGTGTTTGAAATTTTGGAGAGGCTTGGCCTAATTTCCAACCATCAGTGCTTGGTTTCCAACCATCAAATCCTCCATTCTTATCACAACATAGGTCTTTGGTTTGGAGTACCAAAGATAACAAGAACTAGTAGTCTCTTAAATGAGCAGTTTTGAAATAGTCTGGACATTGGACATGGATTTAGACCAACTTTTGGCTTTCAAAATTTATACTAATTTCAATTCAAGCAATAAAACTATAACTTTTTTTGCAATCCTTGTCATTTTTATCTTTGCATATAGAAAAACGTTTGCTTTGCCTTATACTACTCCAAATCATGTCCAATAAATGGTCAGTTATGGGTGCTTCCACCTTGATTACTTTCCATGCATTTGGAAAGTACGCATGGTAAATGATTGGCAATTCATTAGAACGGATTTGGAGCCTTTGGAAGATTGTAAGTTCCCCTGCGTTTCCAAACTGTAGGAATGTAGGGGAGCAGCTGGTTGATGTAGTTGAAATGGCAATTTTGACAAAATAAAGGCCCCATGGCTTTAGGGCTTAAGATTTTATTAACCCCCAAACGTCGAAGAGGATGGTTATTGTCCTTTCGATGCAAAAAAGAACACTCTGGGGGTTGGAAAAAAAGCTTTTTCTTTTCAATTTTTTTTTCCAAAAGCGATCATTGCCAGGTTCTTCACCACGGAGTGCCAAAATTGGATTGATTGAAAGTCCTCATGTTTTTCAAAATTGAAATTTGTGAGAACATTCACAACCATGATTGATAAGTCCCCTCCAGCCCTTCTTACAAATTTCATGTGAGCAACATGCGCTATTGTACTTTTTTCATTTTTTGAAGCAATACTATAGCTGTACAGTGCAAGGCAAGCTATGACTATAGGCCCCGACGTTTAAGGGTTAAGCTTTTCACATGTTAGAATGGAAATTAGAAATTTCAATAGGTTTTCAAATTGTATCACAAGACAAAGATTGTAGTTGTAATATTATAGAGGTCATTGTGATTTTAGTAGTATAAAGTAGTATACTATCACTAAGATTGGATATGTGGTATTACAAAGGGACAAATGTAATGTCACATGGGGGCAAATGTAATATTATAAAGGTCCTTATGATTTTAGTAGTAATAATAATGTAGTATGATTGTTCAAACGCTTGCATCTCTCGATGCAATATGATTGCATATCGATTGCCTTTGACATTTGCTTGATCCAATACATGTCTATACATGGTTGCCAAGTATCTATAGTGCACTAACTGATTCAAAGGTCCACTTGCTTGTGTTCACCTATCGATTGGCCAAAACCTAGTAATCATAAAGACATTAGGGGGTTCCAAATATGTTGTTTAGTACCAAAATTGTCCACGTGAATAAGATTTGTGAAAAACGTGGGCAAGTCACTCCGTGAATGAGCCATGACGACCTCCCAGAGGTCGTCATAGCGTATTCACCGGTGAACAAGAACTCGTTCACAACCATTCACTCATCGATTTTTTGAGATATATGAAACCCCCTATTATTTATTCTAATACCAGATTTGACAATGCGTAACATGCACTATGATATAATATAATATTTACGTGTTACTCAGTTAATCAACATACATGGAGTAAACATGCCACACGTAGTCACGACGGCTAACTTCATTTGCAGTTCACAAGCTTTAGCATTCAACATTCAAGCCTAAGGTAGGAGCACCCATTACCAACATCCAACATTGTACCTAATGGCGTCACTCTCTACACATGTAGATCATACATAGCTTATCATCTTGATCAACATCAATAAGCTATCTATGGTGTACCTAGGTTTAAGTTGTAGAATGATTACCATGTGTAGAGAGTGACAACATTAGGTACAATGTTGGTAATGCGTGCTCCTCCGATACAATCTAGAGTTTAATACATTCCCTGAAAACGAGTCATGTACATTATTATATTAGAAGAAGGCCCTACCATTTTCTGCGAATTCTACCACTTAGGTTCATTAGCAGCAAATCCACAAATGTTAAAAGGGTTCAAAGGTAACCTAACCTAGAATCTCACCAAGCAATGTATCAAAACTAATTGACACCTTTCAACCTGACTCAAAACAACTCCACACAAAACTCTCAAATGCTGCTTCGTCAGTTGTCTATGACAAATACAAACATAGTCTGAACCTGGATAAGCAGAATAAAAAGAGGCGAACAAAACTAGAACCCAGAATCAGGCAGATATTGGGAATGACAATGTTCACAAATAAGTAGATTTCACGAACTGCACAAAATTGATCACTTGAGCTCATATTACTGGACGCCAAAAATAGTGAAGTTTCAGACCATCGACAAATGGCTGACTCATTCCATTGACAGGACGTTTCAGCCTTGACATTAAACCAACTCAGCTACGGAAGGCTTTGACAGATAAAAAAATCAAAGAGAAGTTGCGAGAACAGAATACACCTCTATGATCGTGGCTTCACCTCTTTGACCGTGGCTTCTCCTTCTTCTCCTTGAAGAGAGCAAGGAGTGACACACCGGACACCTTCACCACCTTGAAACGGACTCCAGGAATATCTCCCACGGCGTGTCCCCTCCGTCCGAATCCGGCAATGAGAACTTCACCGTTCTCCTCGATATAGTTCAAGCAACCATCGTTGGGAATGAAAGCGGCAATTTTCTTCCCGTTCTTAATGAGTTGCACCCTGGCGCACTTCCTGATAGCAGAGTTGGGCTGCTTGGCCTCAATACCACTGCCACACGACATGCGACAACATTAGAACCATTTGTAATGAAGACCTAAAAAGTAGGCTTATGCTTGTCAGAGTCATGTCACAAGATGCTTAAACACTGGAAAGTTTAGCATAAATTCCTGGTTTAAAATACTCTGGTATAACGATCTAAACCACGATGAAACCACCGAGCTAAGAAAAAATTGACGCGCCTGACAGATATGTACTCCCGCTGTCCCTCTAAAAAGCTTCAAATCAGACACATTCCATTTACCACCAAAAATCTCCCTTTTGCTGATTTAAAACGCTACTGAGAAACCGTTTGCCAAGTTCAATGATCTCATGGGGGGGCAAACTTACACGGCAAAAACAACAAGAGTGAATACATGAAGTATTTATCAGATATACTCCTGCATCTTTCTGGAAAAGTACTCCAACTGCGCTGCAGTGATCAAAATTTCTGGTCCAACATTATTGGGCACAATGTCTCAAATTTTGTTGCTAGGAATCCGGAAAGGGGCACCAATCACTGGTCCACCTGCAGGGAGAGTGACAGTTTGCATCAAGGTGGGATGAATATTCCTTCGTCTTCGAAGTATTGGTCCGACAAAGGGCGCATTCTCCCACCGTTCCCATATCACATCTCCAGTAGATAAGCCTATGGAGATAAGAATGACAACAAACACCTGTCCAGCACTTTCGGTCAACCAACAATCCGCATCTCTTCGCAATTGGGGCACACTCTCTGATACACCAACCTCTAGCACAAGTGACGGCCAATAATCAGGATTTTTGTTGCGACTTTCTTCCATGTATGAAGCATCAGGCTCTTTGTTCCTCCTGGCTGCTTCACCAAAACGTGATGACCCAAGTGCATCAATCCCTGTCGAAGGTGGCACAAGCTCGCGAAACATTTCTTGAAACAGAGAGGTTTTTACTTTGTGAGGGATACCAGGCATGAGCTTCACGATCAGGAGCCTCTTCTCTTCGTCATACAGAATCCTCATCTGCAGGAGCTCCCCACAACTACAACTACGAAGGTGGTCAATTTGATCGATGTCAGAAGGTGAGACATTCTTCACAGCAACGTACTGAAGCTTCGGATCCTTGAGAAAGCGCACTGCCCGCTCTCCAAGGCACCTCTTGAACTCCGCCCAATCTTGCAATTTGATTGTGTCAAAATCATAGTTTGATAATGTATGACCAACAGAAGTGCTGCCCACGTAGGCGGTACTCTCCATGCTGTAGTCATCTCCAAAAAAACTAGTCATCCTCGGAAAAACTGCACAAGCAAATCACAAGAATAATTACTTCCACAAAGCAAGACTGCAGAATTCAAGGAACCCGTCGTCCCTGTGCAAGACAGGAGGCCGCGATTACAACCAACCACGAGCAAAGAAATAAAAATGATATCACGACAAAGAAATATCGGAAGGCGTTTAGGGTTTAGCCCTAAACGCTTTAGGGTTTCACCCGGAAGGCGTTTAGGGTTTAGCCCGTCCTCCTCGAAAACCACCGCCACCGCCAAACGAGCTCCGAAAAGATGCGATACACGCAATTCATTCAACACCTGTTATAAGACTTTAAATAATTAAGCAAAACACCTTTCGTCATTTTGCCAGAGAAATCTAAACACGGTCGCACCGTCGCAGACAACAACTAACAGATCAAATATAATCTAATGCTACGTCAATTAAGTTACCTGACAATGTGCGGGTGAGCCCAGTCAGTTCTAGTATGAGGGTACTTTCACACCTGCTCTTAAGGTGGTGTTACGCTGCGGTGTTATCAAAGACAGGGAGAGGCTATCCACACCGGCGTGAGTTTGCAACTGCCGAGCCTACGTGGAGGTGGAGGTGGCAGCCGCAAAGAGCGGTGGTGGGAGAGGGCGGCAGCGGCTGAATTTTTTAGGAGAAGAGGTAGCTAACGCATTTAAAGTAGCAGCGCATCATCGGAAAACATAGATGTTGCATGCTTAGCAGCGGATTAACTTAAATGGGCTGTTTCCGCTCGATTAACACAAAATGGCGGTTAACGCATAAAATACTCTTCGTAATCAGTCTCTCCACCGGACGCCGTTCCCATGCACCTCGCATACGCAGTTCCTTCATACGGAAGAAATCAATTTCGACGGCTTCATTGATGGAAGTGAGCAGAAAGAATTCCAGCTTCCACGAGATTGTGTGCATTGGAAATCACTGCGTCCGCTGGGATGAGTTCTTCCGTAGATCGGCAGCATTGAGAGGCTTCGAAGGTGCAGTCTGTAGACTTGTTTGTCTTCTATTGGTGTGAATCAGTATAACGTGAGCTGCCTCCTATCAGTAACTCATAAAGTCGTCGTAGTGGTTTGCCTTGCAGATTGCACGCAATGGAAAACCGTCTGAATAGCAAAAGCGTACGGGGCGCCACCAGCGGCGAATCTAATGGCCACCGTAGGTCAGTTTCACTACTCACAGGTGGAAATCCTGTCTTCGACCATCGAGTGCGGTCTTGCTTTGTAAGCGCTACATTCTTCACTTTCAGAAACGTATCCTTAACGACGGTGTCCTTGCTCGTGAAGTCGTAACCGCTTGTGCAGGAAACCAACGGAATTCGTCAGCAACGACATCGCTTCCAGCGGTGCCGAGGCACTGGTCGGAAGAGTAACACAATTCCTTTCGCAAAAATCGGCGTCTTCTCAAACTACTGGAAGGAGGACCCACTAACGGCGTAAGAACTCCCTGCATGAGCGAATACGCGTTCCTCTTTCGTCCCTACCACCACTTCAATTACCAACCAAAATACGCCTCTGTGAACAGTCCTGCCTCGACAGTAAGCGCGTCCGCCACGCAGCTTGGGCACTGTACCTGACGCAAACCAAGCCCAAGTCGCCGTTCGTTGACCGAAGTAACTTAGTAAGACCGATGCTTGCAAACAGCAAGTGTGAAAGTACCCTGAATCAATTGTAACTTATATGTTTCTGCCATATAATTATCATTGACCTTAACTTGTGAAGATTCATACATGGCACCCAAAAATGTAAATATTTTGTCACTGGAGTGTTTAAATTGGGGGGTCAATAATTTTAATAAAATTTTCCATATAATGGGGACCTTTTGAGATGTTTTAGACTACAATAGTTTCCTACATTGTATGTCGTTCAATACATCTCAAATAACAAGGCACCTTGAATAATAGGGGTAGTCACGGCTTGTTCAAGGTGCATGTGAATAACACAAATTCAATAGCAGAGAGTCTTTGGATTAGCCAATGAGAAGCCACATTTTTTGAAGAAGCTGTGACCACCTTCAAAGCTTCTATATTGATATACTTCAATAAGTTACTTTGCTCCAACATTGAATCAGTGTCATGGTCGATTGTTGAGAACGGATAATGAAGATGGAAGGAGGTAATTGGAGGCCAACCCTACGCCACCACAACTTCAATCTCCATTGTTCACCACAATTGTGAACAAGCCGTGACTACCCCTCATGATTTTTCAATGTTGCAAATATTACAAGTTATTGGTTGCTAGTATAATATTCATTACTATCTCAAGATTTGAAAGATGATTGTTTCAATGACAAATTTGATCAATATTGCCATAACATTGATTCAATGTTGGAGCAAAGTAACTTATTGAAGTATCATTTATATACTGATCCAATGTATAATTTGTTGATATAAATTTAATGTTGTTTCAGTAGCATTGGTTCAATACAATTTTAGCTTTGAAAGTTGAAACAATGACATTATGCAAAACTCTCAAAATGATTCAATGTACATCAATTCAATACTACTTCAATGTTAATTGCTTATGCTATATACATTGCCCAACTGTTGCCCAATAATTGTTGCACACTTCATACACTAAAACGTTAATCACCAATCTGTGAATTTATTAATGTGTGTAACGATATTGAAGTTATACCAGCCCAAATGCAATACAACAAGCAGAAGGTCACAAAAAACATAATGGTATTTATAAACAAAGCATGCAGTCAACCAACAAAATTGTTAGTGCCTTTGTTAACATCTGAAACCAAAATTCTTTTTTACCAACAAAATGAAGGAAGTGGTATACAATCAGTGCAAGCTATTTTCAAATTCCTCCACACAACTAAAAGGTGGATGGAGGGATCAGGATCCACCGTGTAACCTCAATTTTTTACCTGAATTTTTGAATTTTTTTTTCAAATGTGTAGTTTTTCAAGAGCTTCAGCCACATATATTTTTTATTTAAAACGGACACTTTGTTCACAAGTTATATCATTTTTTTGTAGAAATGGGGAAGAGGGGGCAGCTTGGGCAAGGTTATTACATTGACTTTCATCCAGGGCAGGTTCTGGGCCACTTGGTGAACCAAGCCAGAGGCAGCGGTTCTGAATGGGTTGGGGAGGGGTTGACAGCATAAAAGATGGCAGGCTGGACGATGCCAAGGGTGAACAAGAGGATGGAACAGGGAAAGAGGTCGGGAACAGACAGGGGAACAAGTCGGGAATGAAGTGGAGAACGGAATGGAGGAACATGGAAACTTTGCAAACAAGGGAATATGATGGAAATTGCAAGAGAACATCCCGGGAGCAATGGGCAATCCAATATGCAAGAGCTGCCCCATGTTTGGGAGGTCACATTGAGCTACAAAGTGACATAGAAACTAGAGATTTTTGAATTTTTGATTTTTTTTTTTTGGCTTGTCAATTATGATTACCCTCTTCAATCCTCCGTTTGGATTATTTTTTTTTTGAACTATGTGATGGCAAAAAATGTGCAAAAATTGGACAATGTATTGTAAAAGCTTGAGGCATAGACACATTGTAAGATTTTTTTGAATGTCCCCATGTCTTTGATTGCCTTGAAAATTGGTAGACATGTGCCTAACATGATAGTGATTATGGAAGAAAATTAAATTTGATGTTTATAGTGTAAAAATTGACCACAAGAGGCGGTCAAAGGCATCTGAAATTTTCGGATAAGGCACAAAAAACAACACTTTGAACCCGACTTTGAATGCAATTATCTTTCAATCCGTACGGTCAAATTTCACGAAATTTTTACCACATCATCTCATACAAGTGTAGTACAAGATCTCATGGTTAGATTCTGAAAATATTTATCTTGTATGTTTTTTCAATCAATGCATTAGAAATGGCAATTTTCAGTGTTTTTTGAGGCAGAAAATCCTCAAAAGTGCCTTGGGACTTTAGGGGTTTACTCAAAATGACCCGATGCCAGCATAAGCTAAAACACTAATACCGAAGCCAAAGCTTTGAGTGCATAATATAATTCCTCAACAGAAATCTGGAGATCATAACTACCAACTATAAACCACAAGAATTTTAGGCACCTTATCCCTATGAGGTGCTTGGATGAATTGTTGCAAGTCTCTTGACATTGAGGTATACATTGTGCCAGGCTCTAACTGAAAAATGGAAGATACAACACAACAAAGGAGATTCTAAAAAGACTAATAAGAACAAAGTCATAGCTGAGAATCGAGGGAAACAACGTGGTGATCAGTTAAAAATTATGTCAGGTATTTTGGCCTTGTCCAAAAATACATATTGCATCTCTTGTACCCACACCTGGACGACACTCAAAATAATTTGCTGTGAGCACAAGACAGATTGAGATTAATATGCTATTATGTGACTAAAATATTAAAAGTATACAAATGAGAGAATATGAGAGATTATGAACCCCGAGACTTAGATCCAATCCCCTTACCGATGCAAGTTCACGTGCATAATTAACCAAGTCATACATACGACAAACTTTTTAGCATTATTTAAGTAGAAAAGGTGTCATTATACAAACTAGTAGTGACACTATTGAGGGGAATAATGCAACAATTTATTAACAATTGGTCGTCCTGTTGAGAGAGAAGTGATATTCGTAATTCATTACAAAATTCTACACGCATATTAGGAACATTTGTCTTGTAAATATCATTGCCCTCAGGATCCCTCTTGGAGTAATACTTTCCCAGCCAGTGTGTCTGCATCGATCGTCCACAGCCGCAGTGGTAGAAACTAGGTGATTCAAGCACCAATTGCAATTTAAGCAGGATAAGAAAATTCTTCGAGGCACAACAATGTTCTGAATTTCATGAAGGAGAAGAAAACTGACTTTCATCTTGTGGTCGAATCCTGATTGATAAACAGAGTTGCGAGCAATCTCACAAAGGTCACAAGAGCTTAACTTCCACACTTGATTCCAACACGCAGAGCGATTGAAGTTGACATAGAGATGGTCTCAAGTACAACCTGGGTCAAAAAACTCCAAATGAACTGCTGCAGAACATTGGACAGAGGCGTTACTTGTGCAGCAATGCTGTACTCTTCAACAAAGGGGTTCTTTGGTCATGTAAATTTGTAAAGGATTGTTAGTTGAAATATTGAGACCCCAAGAAAAGAACATGCCAGGAAAAGGGTTGCGGTGGTAGTCCAGGAAGATGGAATTGTTGTTTAATGGAGACATAGCCAATCCAATCTGCAAGTTAGATTATTCAAAAAAATATGAGTACAAAACTTATTATTGCAAACTACAAGGACAACATAATAATACACCAGACTTATTACCTTTAGAACCTTTAGAGATGAACTATGAGTTTGATGCCAACTTAAAAAATGCAACAATGAACACAATGAACGCAATTGAGAATTTATAGCCATAATTGCAATATCGACATTCAGATTTTGTTGAAGATTGAGCAGCTAGTGAATATGGTGTCAATGTAACGTGCTCAAGTGAAATTGGACAATTGG
Organism: Neckera pumila; assembly: GCA_963969595.1. NCBI lineage: Eukaryota > Viridiplantae > Streptophyta > Bryopsida > Hypnales > Neckeraceae > Neckera > Neckera pumila. Next base: position 46,149,230 of record OZ018409.1, on the reverse strand, counting down.
ACAATTTGATTGTGAGAACCTACCTTTCTCTTTATCAGTCTTCAGCAAAGCCGCTTCTCGGCTTTGAGTGTGCTGAACAATGCTTTGTCAATGCAACCGTAGGCATCAATGCTTAGATTTGGCTTTTCAACTCATATTGCATCCATTGGGAAGAAGTGGAATCACTTGCTATGGTTTTGTTGGCTTTTTGTAATTGCAGAGCAAGTAATTAATTTTCAAACTACATTACATTGCGCTGTTGGTGTATAGATTTTGCAGAGTTAATTTGAGTAGATAGTCCGTTCAGAGTGCGCAATACCTTTACTGACCAATGAAATTGTGGCTGTACGAATCTACAATAATTTTCTAATTCCTCTAAACGGGAACATTATAAGAACAATACCTAGACATTGTTTTAACAATTACATTTTCTGAAAACAACAAAGTTGAGCATTCAGGCATTAACATTCAGCTGCATCTTGTAACAAAGAGACTAAGAAGAAGACCGACATTTCTAACACAATACCTGAGCGAGGTCAAGCAGATCTGTAGAAGACGAAGGCGGTGGCTGCTGCAAGTGAGAACGCAAGGGAGAGAGAAGCTGTGAGTAAGAGCATAAGGGAGAGAACACAAGGGAGAGAGAAATGCAAACATAATGTCAATGTAAGAGAGTTTTGCCGTAATGCCATGGTTTGATTGGTTAAGGAGAGGCAGATTAAGATTGATAATGCTCACTGCTTGCCTTGTGCAAATTTTCAACAAGACGGGTATGAAGAAGAAATTTCATTAGTGTGGCAGTGAGAAATCTAAGAGCAATATCTACTACTGCCAACTTGTTATAACTTAGTGAATGTGCATTCACCTAACATAATCTAAATGTAAGAGACTTTTGACATTGTGACATGTTTTGATTAGTTAAGCAATCAAAGAAGTCAAACGGCTCAACTCTCCTATATTGACATTATATCCGATAATTGCAAAGCAGGCCTAGTCATCAAAAATAATCACTAGTTAGTACCAACCTCACCGCCTGCGGCTTGGTAGGTCCTAACCAGTGATTATTTTTGATAACTTGGCCTGCTTTGCAATTACTTAGTCCATAATCAGGGATCGCAAAGGAGAGAGAAGCCAAAAACCAAATCAGAGTCTCAGAAATGAATTTATCCGAAGCCCTCACTAATCTGCAGCGGTTGATTCTCAATTTGATTGCCGGTCACAGCCGTCAATCAGACAAATGCCTTGTTAGCTACTTTCATTGCTGAACATTCATCCTGAGAATGATAACACTAAGACATCAAATTGGGCAGGTACCATTAGGAAAGTGCCCCCCTATTGAAACAGTATTGCTTCAATGGATTCACAATAGAGTATTAAAACTTTACTATTATAATATTGATGTAGTACTACAACAATATAGTTTCAATGGGTCCATTGAAACTATACTATTATAGTACTGTCGTCAGTACTGTAACAGTAAAGTTTCTTTATTCTACTATGAATCCTATAAAATAGTATTGCAACAACACTGGCACAATGGGGGGGGGGGGGGGGGGGGGGAATTAGTTCCCGATGACGTTCTTACCAGTGGTTTTTTTAGGCGATAAAAAGAATAAAAGCACCAAAAAATTATCTCCTTGCATCAAGCCTTTGGAAAAATGTGGAGATAAAAAAGCTTAAAAAGCCAGATCCGGATCTTTGATGGTAACCTTGTGGCCATTGCCTGCACAATGACTCTTGGAGTATGCAACCTTGTAGCCACCTATGGAATTCAACAACTTTTCATTTAGTGTCGCCTAAATTATACCAAAGTTGGTAAGTTTAGTAGAGATTGTAGCTGCATTCACGCCAATGCCTATGTTACTTCCTATAGCCATGTCCTTTGATGCTCAGAATCTCACACATGCTACCAAAGACAATAAAAAATTTCATGCAAAAACTCAATCGCATTCATATAGCCACCTCTGTCTCATCAATCGTGACTCCATGTAGCTTAATGGACAGATGGACAAGGGTGTGAGCAGGGTTTTTTTAGGCAATAAAAAGACTATAAGCACCAGAAAATTATCTCAATTTTCTTGTTGTAGATTTTGCTTGGCTTTTCTTGGCAATTGCAACCTTTGAGGTTGCATTTTTGTTGTAGACATCATTTCAAACTTTAGAGTTTTGGCAAATTTCATTTTGATGTTGCCATGTGATAAAAAAAATGGGATTTTTCTACTTATGAGTTGCAGTCTTCCTAATTCATTTTGCACCACTCTTCGAAACTTTGTCGCCCTATTTTGCACCGGCCCAAGAGCTGAAATTGCTAGAGATGTTTTCTCAAGTTTTGTTTTGGTGCCATATTACTCACACTAATTCTTAACTTGGAGCCAAATTTTGCACCAAATTTTTTTTCTAAGGTGCCTAACCTCAGCCACTTACTTCTCACCTGGAGCCCAAATCCAGATTTCCTTAAATTAGAAAAAAAATCATTGGACTTCTTACTGTTCATTTGCCTTTCATTCAAAAGTTCTCATCCATAGCCACGTCGCAAAATTCATCCAATTGAGCCGTCATGAGCTCCAAACCCTAATTGTTTCGCACTGCAGAACATTGACGATGTAGGCAAATTTCCTCTTAGAGAAACTACAGTAGAATTGTCGTTGTGATTGTGGTGTGTTCATTCTAGCATCGTAAAAATAACCAATTCGAGTAGCGGTCCTTTGCTGAGCTTCGTGAGTCTCAGTCTGATGCATCAGGTAGTTTCCGAGCTTGTATATTGAAGCATTGGACTGATTACTCTGTATTCCGAAATGTGAAACTGTAGCTGAATTGTAGAAAGAAGAGAACGAGCGCAGGAGGTCACTTCATCAATCGATGGTACATGTTTGGATTCTGATCAGTTTTTGAAATTGTGGAACATGTTTATGTCTTGGAAAAACTAGAATGCTCGTTTTGATTGTGGTATGTTCATTCTAGAGTCGTAAAATCAATCAAATCGAGTAGCGGTACTTCTTTAAGTGGACCGTCACAATTATATTTCTTGCTGACATCCCCTCTGAAGCGTCTTTTAAATGGCGATTTTGAACTCGAGGCACCGTCTTGATTTTTGTGTATTACGAAATTCGAGGCGAACTGAAATTGTAGGTAAATCGTAGGAAGGGGAATGTTGGGAGTTTATGTTTTCAAATGATGAGAGTTGTTTGAATTCGTAGGAAGCAGAAGCCTAAGTTGTTTTTATCAATCGATGATACTTGTTTGAATTCTGATCAGCTGTTAAAATTTTGTAACAAGTTCATGTCTTTGAGGAGCTAGAGCAACTCTTTTTCGGTGTGGTATGTTCACTCTAGAGTCATAACCAGTTCTTTTGCTTCGTTCATGCTTAGATGTTAATTGTGTTCATCTTTTATGTGTTGATGCAGGGACTATTAGAGGAGCAGGTGCACCGCAGTAGCAGCAGCAACTTCAGTTGTGTGCAGTTGCGGAATTGAAATCGAGTGCAGTGGCCATCTTTTCCCTAAAAACAAAACAAAGAGCCTATTTGGATTGGTTACAGAGGGCACTTTCAAAAGGCAAGCACTTCATGATTTTGTGTCTGCAAACAAGCTGCCACTTGTGATCCTCTACAAGAGAGAAACAGTCTCGCTCTTCTTTGACAATGCCAACCAAAAACCAAATACGAAGGCTTTTCTGGGTTTCAGAGATTCTAGGTACGTGCATGTTCTTGTGGAGCTGTTTATGAAGACATGATTTGTCTTGATCATTTTGTGACCTAAGTACCTTTTGTGTTGGGTTGTGTTTTTCAGGTCCTCTGCTTTGTCAGGGATGAGGCCAGGTGTGGGAGTCTCACCAACTGGTTTGCTCAAATTAGCAATCCAATTCTCCCATTCATTTTTTCTCCATTCTCTCCACCCCAAGGAGGGAGACTAAGCAATGATTCAAAAATATAGAAGGATATGGTGTCCAATGAGAATGAGATGTCGTAGCATGTTGGACTCATCGATTTCAAAGACTGAATATCTTATCTCTAGTGTAATTGTGCCGTGTGAATTTAGGGTTAGTGGCATTCGAAGATTTTCAAATATTATACTCCTGATTTTAATCCATGTGTTGGATTCTGACTTGAGTGTGAATCTGAGTGCCAAAGTGGGGCAGGCATTGTTTGTACGTGTGAGTTTGAGTGATCAAATTGGTGCACAAGTTGCTGAGTTCTATGGCGTCACGGGGGAGAATCCAATTGTGGTAATGTACAGTCACTGAAGCCTGGGACTTCCGCAGAACTTGTCAATTTGGAACTAACTAAGGTAGGCTTACACGAAAAGGTAGCAATCGAGAGTTCTGTAAGGCTGAGGTGATGGAAAGGACAACTTTGTGTTGCTCCCGGTGTGGAGCAGCAAATTTCGTCAACATGGCAGGTCTAATGGGCCACATGAAGAATAGCAGTTGTTGCATACTAAGGGAAATGGCATGTGTTCCTTTATCACTAATGTTGATAGAAGTAAAAATTGAAGTTATGTTGACACAATGCACATTGAAACAATGACTATTTTCTATCTAGATATTGAATCAATGTGGATGAAAAGAGAAGTTGAAGTATTGTTGACACAACGCACATTGCAACAATAATGCATCATCATTTCCTTAATATGCATTGATAACAATCACTTTTGTAATACTTTTGTAATGCCATTTTAATCTAATTTGAAACAATTAGTTAGTTCAAAATCACCAAAGTATTTTTTGTTGCAATACCATATTGAAACGATGGTAATAGAGCAACAAAACAACATTAGAACAAACTTTACCTCAATTGGACAATTTTTCTTAACATTGAAACAATGTCAAAACAATGAGGGGGTTAATTTGTGATGTAACGACAGAATTGGCATAGGAGCCACCAGAGGAGGCTGGCAAATAGTGACGATGGGAAAGTAAGGTGAAGAAAGGATGGCAAGGGGGGGATATGGGATGGGCTTGTGGGTAGGAGTTCTGCTCGTATTGGGAGGCGTTGTGAGCGTTCATGGTATGCAAGAGGAATGTGCTGTTGAGATTTACGACATGATATTCAGACCAACCTTAGGTCAATTAAAGAGCCCTTATGCAATAGTGGAGTTCTTTGTCTCTTGGTAAGACTTACCCTTTGATTTGCATAATTCCCTCTTGAATTCGCATTCCTTATTTGAAATGCTAAGATGACTAGTTAAAGCAGATGTGTCAAGTTTTCTTTGGTTGAGAGGTCTATAATCCATAATGTGTGAACTTGGCGATGAACCAAAAAGTTCGCTTTAGAACGTTTTTTTCATTGAAGAGTACAGCTTCGATATATAACTCATAACCTCTCAAGCCTCCCGGCTTGCAAAAGATATCTAGTCCGTATTCAGTTTTAATCTCCTATGTATAATTTATCTTCAATGCCGGTATGAAAGCTCTTGAATTCTCTAATGCTTTGTACGCTGTGGAATTCTGTATGTGCAGGAATCCGTTTTGTAAGGAATACAAGGTGAGCTCATCGGTGGGGAATCTTCTATATTGATGTAATACGATTTTTATCGCAGCTCTTTACAAGTTTTGTGGGAACCGAACATATTCGTATGTTAATGTGCGACTAAAAGTTTGAACAAGCAGCAGAACTACAAGTTTCTTGTAAAGGGATTAGTATTTGTTACAAACTTTGCCGTAGGAACAATTTTCCTTTGCTCGTAACACTCTTACACCAGTTGCAAATCCGTCGCCGAGACGGATATTAGAAAACTTGATATCAGAAAACCTGATATTAGAAAACCTAGGCATGTTGAAATTGGCAGGGTTTCCCTCAGAAACTACCTGAAATGGCGTTGCAATTGGCAGAATTCATCGTGGCTAGTGTTCTAGAATACCTTACGGAGGGGATTTCCTACTTGTTAGGGCAATATCAGTGTCTAATGAAATTTGTGATTGTGCAGCCTCATTACGAGCGTGTGGCGTGTCTGTTTAATGACCCAAATGCAGTTCATGCGGGCGAGGTGTATGTCACCAAAGTGAATTGTGGTTTAGAGGTAATCAATAGGCTCGTTTGTCCTGCAATTTATTAAAAATTATTGGTGAAACTTGTTCTCCTAGTTTTATGCCTATGCTCAATACAGGGAAACCTATCTTTCATTGCAAAATCTCCTGATTGTGCAGAAGATTAGATGTGGTCTGTTAATGCTTTGAATGGTTTTTAGTTATTGAATGATCGACATTGGCTATTGTCCATGCTTGTCCTGCCACTTTGGCAGAAGGTTGACACCTTCTGAATTGACGATGTAATTTCCTGGCAGTCAAATAAGGGTCTCTGCTCGCGGTTTGACATCCAAACGTACCCGACTCTGTATTGGGGCCCTCCAGAGGTTTTAGCATCTGGCGGAGGGTTTTCTACTGCAAAGTTGGGATTGGAATCCGTTGATGGAGGAACTGTGAACACTGCTAAAAATTTACTTCGGTGGATCAACAAGCGTATTAATAAGTGAGCATCTTCTGTCACCATCTTCAATTGTGCTTTGGCTGTAGATTTTTCTTAGTCATACTTGTTTTCAACATAATGTAGCACTACTGCTTCTTCTTTGCTACTGTAGGAAGGTGTCAAACTTCTGTAGATGTTATCTATTGATTACCCTATGCACTAAAAGGCACAGTTCCGACTGTAAGACGTATTCATTACTTATGTTTTTCAAATCCTACATTCTTGTTATATATCACAGAATTGATCTTGCGTTTATCAGTTTGGTCATGCTTGTGAGCGTCCGCTTCCTATTTTTGCCGTCTTTTTCATTTCGCTTCACTGCAATCTCTAATCATGGCGTCATTGAAACTAGAGAGTACTCTCTGACAGATAAGAAACCGAAGCTTAAAAGGCACAAAACTGCCACAGAAAAGCGGACGCCCCCGGCCATCTCTGGAATTTGGAATGTATGGCATCTCCATTAAATGATTGTCAGAATTATCAAATTTTGTTTGCATGCACTGTTCCATTGCCTGTCAAGTTTCATATAAAATTCAGTAAGCATGTTTTCATATTATTGTCGATCATAGTTTTCGATCCGACTGGTAACCTGATTAGCGTTTTTATTTGCCTTGTTGTGATGAAAAGTTGCCTGCAACGCTGCATGATGTGGAGGAAGCAACTGCGTATGCTTTTTCATATATGATGGATTTGAAGGCAAGACACGAACTTCTCGTTAGAGAAGTCTTAACTTCTTTTCATGCGTTTATTTTCCTTCTATTTGCACCAAACGTTAGGGCTGTTTGTCAGTTCTTCTTGTTAGTTTTATGTGTTTGAAATAGCGCTTCGGTTGGCTAAAGCACGAATCTGGCATTTTTTCCCGACCTTGAACTTCCTTGACTCTCATTTTTGACTTGCATAGATGATGCGGGCATCCAGTCGGGCCTCTTTTATCCAGTTTCTGCATCTCTTGGAGAGGCATCATCCCTCTGAGAGGTGCTGCCTACACTAATTTGTCGTCCTCTTCTGATGTGTTTATGTTATCCAAATCTTGTATCTATTGGTAGATGGGTAGATGGTAAATAGTGTTCATCACTTCGCAAATACAACTTGCATATGCTAATTCAATGCGAAGTTACTGGCACAGGTTCTATCTTGAAGCTATTTGATTTTTTACTTTGCAACAGTATATTTAACTAGTGATAGTGTATCATCTCAGTTATCCCTATCAAAATCAGAAAGTTATTAATGGTGGAGTAATGTTGATCTAATAGAACAATTTGATCAATAGGAAGACACTGTTAAATCAATGTCAAGTTGATGCCCAAAGTGAATAGTGCGAGAATAATACGGAGTATAAGCTAATACCAAGCTCAGGCCGAGGACAATACATCACTTTAACATTAAGTTTACAACATTTGGGTCACACTAAAACTACCCTAACATGAGACTTACCTGAATTTGACACCCATTTAAGTCTTTGTCAATCTAATGGGGTCTTTGTGATGATCATTTGGTGCATTATTAGGTGTCGGAAAGGAAGTGCTAAAGTGTTGGAGAATTTAACGGAATGGTGGCCCCTTCGCCAGGCTCCTGTTCAGATTCTAAGGGATCAACAATTGTGCGGTCCAGATTTGCCTCGTGGCTTCTGGGTTTGTCTCATAAACTGTTATTTTCCTACATCCATTTAGAAAGAGAACATCAAAATTTTATGTTATTCTCTATTATTTTCTAGCTCAGAATTGAGATATCCTTTCCTCCTGATGCTATTATTGAAGTAGTGACCTGCTGATGTTATTACCTTATCAGTCAGACAATCGGATATGGACAGCAGTTCTTATGTTACTTTGGTGTGTTCAGGAAACCTGCGATGGAGAAGGTCGTGGTTACAGGTGAACTTTGTGCTTACACTACATCTGTCACCCAAGCCGCCATGATATCACGAGTGCAATGTAATGTACTGCAGACTACATATCTTACTGGTGGAAAGCGTGTCTTGTTCCCAGCGAGAGAGTCCACTCAACTTAGTTGGAAAAATGACCTATCCCAGCCAAGTTGAATGGACTCCCTCGTTGGAATTGGACATGATATTCACTAATAGTATCAAATAACCAAGCAAATTAGTAAGTGAATCGATTTGGAATTTACTCGAATTTAGGGACTGATCTTATTACGAGGTGCTTGTTTTTCTCCGCTTATGTTGAATGTGTTTGATTTTTGGCAGCTGTGGGTTGTGGATGCTACTTCATACATTAACAGTGCGAGTAGAAGACTTTGAAGGCACCTTTGCCATAACAGCAATAGAAGCTTTTGTTGACGACTTTTACAAATGCGATCACTGTCGTGACCAATTTCGGAATATTACCTCCAGGCAAGCAACCTAAAGTTTTCTGTGCAATGGTACCCGTGTTTCAAGTTTCCTAGGATCCATTTGACCCATTAGTGGGTATCAGACCTTAATTAATTTAGTTGTGCATGGAATATCCATTCTGACAAAGTGGCCAATGAAACATCACAGGGATTGGTGAATAAAAGAGGTGCTTTGACAACACATGTATTGAAAAAGTTTGAAAATGAAAAGAGATTCCAATCAAACAAATTTCGAGGATTAATTCATCAAGAGGTTGAAATAATCTTAATGCTTGTAAAATCCTTCTCTGCATTTCTAAATGGAGCATGGTTGTGTGTTTTCAGCTTTGGAATGTTTTTTGTTAACAGATTTCATGCTCACAGTGAATCAGATACCCACTATTAATCCACTGTCAGCAGTTGCTTAACTTTCTGACATGGCTGTTTGCCAGAAACTCAGCCGACTCAACATCGACCAAAAAGGATGTTGTATTATGGCTTTGGAGGATCCATAACAAGGTGTGCTCCTTTGCTAATTCTATGCTTCTCAGGCTGCTCTACTTTTAAAATCGAACTCTTTTCGAACTTCGTCTAAAAGAGGGATCGATCATAATTTATGATTGCAATGTAATTAAAGTAATAGTTGCAGTTAACAAGCACCACTCTGCACGAACGTGTAACATACTGTAGTGTGTTTGATATAGAGCTACGGTAAAGGTATCTAATTGTAACACATACCTCGAGTGGGTTTTAGGTTACCTACCATGAAGTAAATCTTTGAACACTCATTGCTTTTTATTTGTATGCAAATCGCACAATCTTTGGTGAATTGGAGTTTACTTTGAATCGGAAAATTATATTTCCATTTTACAACAGGTGACTGAGCTTGTGGCTCGAGAGGAAGCCAAATTGAACGGGCAGTCGCCAAGGAAGTTGTGGCCACCGGAAAACGAATGTCCGGCATGCCGGGACAGCTTCAACGAAGGCTCTGATTGGGATGAAGAGACTGTCTACATTTACTTAATGGAATTTTATGGACTCAAGGCTGCTGAAATAAGGGCGTACCAGGGCTCTCACGTGCTGACTACTGTTGATACAGCGTTGGGCGTGCCATATTGGGCCACTCTGGGCATGGCCATGGCCAGCTGTGGCTTGGTTTTCACCATTTGCTGCTCGCGCGCCAACAAACTCAAATTCAAGTACCGACTTGCTTGACCTTTTTTCTCTTTCTGAAAATTTTGCATACACAAATGCATTATAATTCCGGAAATTAGTAGAGACGCTACAGTAGTAGAAAATTCATCCCTAGAGATGTTTTTCAAATTTAGCCTTGTTACCATTAGTACGGTTTATCTTAGACAATGTCTTAAATGAAGGTGCGATTGCCAATGTTTACTGGGACTAGGTTTTCTAAATAGGGGTAGGATATTAACGCAGACACTAGTAAAAATCCCACCCTCCTTAGAGGTATTGTAGAAAATCGACCAAAAAGGATGTTGTACGACTGATGAGGTTTTAATGCATCTAGATTTTATAGAGAACCTCGGTGGGGCAAGGGTTTCTCCTTAAGAGTGTTTGATTTAAGATGGATTACCAATTTGAAGTATCATTCGGGTTTCTCTGCGTGCATTTTTTTATTTCCAATGACTGCAAATCAAACTTACCAAAATATGTAAATTTCTGGAGTCAAGCACCAAGCATTGCTTGTGGCAGATTGACGAAACGGGGATGACGTACGCTTTTCAGGTCTTCATCCAGACGCTATTGAGGAGAATTTTCTGTCATGCACAAATGCGACATTTTGTGGAGATGGTGCAGATACTTCCTATTCTTTTGCAAATCATCTCATTAGCCATTTTGACCAGATATCTGCTGGTTGATTTTGATCATTTTCTTGTTGCACGAAGAGAGTTTGAACTTAATTTGAGAATCTAGATCTAGTCATGTTATCATTTTCTTAATACTCTATGGAAATCTGGAATGGGAGTAAGTCGAACATTCTATTGCAAATGTGAAGTTGCAATTCTGAGCATGATGTAATGGGGTCCAATATCCAATCTGAACTTGGGAAACTATTAATTTTTCGGTCTCATGATCTCAATTATAAACTCAGACTCTATATCGGTCGTGCTTATCTAATAATATTATTCAACAGAATATTACACTTGGAATTCATGATGGGTTAATTTTAAGATTGCTTGTTTTATTCAAATACTCCTTCAAAATCTTGAGTTGACATTAGAGTTAATCGTAAAGTGTGTGCAATGGAGGGACCACGAGCAAACACATGATGAAACTCCTTGAAGCATCCAAACTTGGTGTGATGGAGTTTGGTGTTGTGTTTCTTTTGTATTGTTCTTATTTAAACCTTCTTCTAGCACCCCTTTTGCAAATTGGGGTTTACTTTACGATTAACTCTATTGATTCTCAAACAGGAGGATTCAAACTCTTGACCGGAGCCCTTTTTTTATTGTATACAGCCCAATCTCATGTAGAAAATACATAAACAATGAGAGTCAATAGTACAAAGTCACCCCTAAGTACAAAATTGAGAACTAAATTTAAAATTGTGAATGTTTAATTGTCATGATCTTTTTGCATAATTAGAATCAACATCTTGAAATTTGAGTGTAGGATAATAACATTTCCTTGAAGGTCCTATAGTTTGAATTTTTAGGAAACATATTTTATTTTTAATATTGAAAGTATCAAATTGAAATTTTAAATTAAAAATGCCATTTGCGTTGACAAAATATCCTAAAATGGCAATTAATTATCAAAAATAGTTTGGAAGTTAGTAGCTACTAATCTGTGAGGTGGCATTGGTACTAATTCATAGTTTATATTTTGATAATGATATCCTTGATTGCCATTACCTAGTCCAAGATTGCTATCTAGAGATTTTCCAAATGTTTAATCCTTCAGTAACTAAGTGCTAAGTTTTGGTTGGAAAAAAAGTAAAAACCTTCATATAGATGGTTAGAAACCATTTAGTAGCAAATCTATTTTAAAATCAGTTGTAAGTATGAAGTTCAAATGCTACTAGGATTGAATGCACAATTTGCACCAATCAAATCATGATTTGGATTTACAAAACTCTCAAAATATACGATTACGCATAGATTATGTTTTTCTTGTATACATATAATTCTATAAGAAAGAAGATGATTGATGTAATCATAAGAAGGAATTTGATTCTAGTCGACTTTCAAAAGATGGAGATTATATTAAAAAATCACATGATTGGATTTTATGTCAAATGGAAGTTGTTTATAATTCTATAGCTTTTTAGTAGGATGTGATATTTCAAAGCCAAATGCTCTTGTTTTTTTAAAAAATATGTCAATGACATTGTCAGTCAAGATCTCCCTAAATGTGGTTTCTCATCCCTTATTTTGACTCTAATTTGAATGTTCTCTACAAGAATCATTCTTTCTAGACTACTCAACGATTGTAAATTCCAAAAATGAGTGAAAGTTTGTACATTAGTATGACACGTGGTTGTATAATAATGTATCATCTTTGACACATGAAAGGAGGCTCAGTAGCCCGAGGACATGAGCTTGACGTTCCACGAGTTCGGAGTAGGGTTTTTTTTTTCATTTTTTATAAAGTGCCAAAGTGGCTATAAAATACTAGAAAGGTGCTCCAAATTTCAACATTCATCCACATAATAGATAGAAAATATCACATTGGCACACGTCACATATCCATAATTCAGTTTTCATCTACAATCTAGCGATTTCATCTAAGATATATATTCTTTAATTTGAAGTTTTCTTGCAAAAACTTCTCTATTTTCCATCTTTTTTTAGCCAAATTATATTTTGGTAGTGCAATTTGGCATTCTGGCACTATAAAGCCCCCAAAAAAGTGGGTTCTTAGAAGTTAATTCCTCATCAATCGGAACAAGGAGGGAGGGTAGAAGAGGATTTCACAACTGTGATCCCTTCTAAAGAAGTTCAGTTCTATTAGAATTAATCGTAAAGTATACGTATTATGGGACAAGGAGCCGGAGTTCAAGAAAAACAAAGGACCAAACTTGCTGGAGCACCAGAATTTAGGTCTAATGAAGTTTGGTGCCGTGTTTCTTCTATACTATTCTTAGTTAATCCAGAAGCGACACCAGCGCCATTTCATGGCGTTTGGATGATTGTATTTGGTCTACATAGAGATTAGAAGCAATTTTTCATCCACTTTCTTTTCTTTGACCTTTCATTGGTGGGTTATGAAGAATCTTCAATTGAGTTTGTAGTCTTCCCAGTGTTTGTCTTCAAGTGAATGAAAAGTTAGTAAAAAAAACGGATCACAAAATATGCTATTTCAGTGTATTTTGGAAAGTTGTTGCTCTTTGCTCTAAATCTGAAATTTCTCCAAATTTTTTTTTTGAGTTTGAACCCAACTAACAAAATGAAAGCCGGCTACTCTAGTTTATACTCCAATTTGAATTTTGAAAAAATTCCTAATATTGAATATTTTGTTGCAGTTTGAACTTTAGATGCATTTTCAATGTCTCTTATTTTCTAATTATAGAATGATACGATGTCCTGATGGAAATTCTTCCATCATGTAAATATTAGATTTAATTTTTATTAACTCTATATACAATATTTAATAAAAGTGGTTTGGTTATAATGAGAACCACGGTTATTAAGGGCAGTTTGTACCTTATAGGCGCTCACTGTTCTTGTCACATGCACAGCTCAAGATGATAGGTAGCAGGTTGGCTGGTACAACTTCCCTGCCTCATTAGCGTGCCAAGCCGTGGGCCGCCCAAGTCAATCAACGAGCCATCAGGATTCGAACCCGAATCAATGGATTTTGGGCCCGGACCAACTGGCGACCTTTGACCATCGCTTCTCCAGCCAACCAAGCCCACGGCTTGGCGATTGGAGATTTATTTTAGAACCTTTAATACGACTTTACGACATATACAGGCTTTTAATAGATCTTTAGTAATCCCTTAGTTTTATTTTATTAGGTTCAGATTGGAGATGGTTAAAATATTGGCCTTCTGATTAAATAAAATGGCTAGGGAATGCAAATATATGGTAATGTGAAGAGGGCAAGAGAATATACTTATCTTTTGGATGGACTTTAGGGATAAGAGTATGGGTTGATGTATTCCACTCTCACCTTAGAAAGAGGAAAAAGAAAGATAAAGAGATGTCTTGTGTATGTTGAGTGTATGTGGAAAGGTATGTGTGTGTAGTTTTTTTTTGGGAGAGAATCGAATTTCGAGGAGAGATATTTCTATATGTATAAAAGTTTTTGAAATGAAAATTTGTGAGTTTATTCCTTGTGAAATTAGCTTTTCAAAATGAGTTTGCAAGCTTGATTTAAAAGATTATTGAGGGAGTTGTAATAGTTTGAAGGTAGAAAGTTTGCAGTAACCCAACTAAGAGAAACCGAGACTTTCGAGGCCTACAACGAATGGGCAGTAGTTTGAATTTGTATGAGATTTTCTGAAGTTGAAGATTATGTAATTAGCTTTTCAAAAACTTATTATACTTCATAATTGAAGTATTTTTGAGAGAGATTTGAAGATTCGAAAGTAAAGAAGTCTGCTACCTTTAGAGAATGAAGGCCAAGACTCGTTCTGTCTATAGTGTCTGGACAGTAGCTTAGAATGAGTTGAATTTTGGAGGAGCGTCAGTATATTTTGTTAGTTTTTCTAAAAGCTAAGATACTTAACATTTGGAGTTGTGAGGCATCTGTAATATTAATTTGAAATTCAGAGGTATTTTGAAGTTAGTTTTCGGTTTCCTTTTTTTTTTTTGAACACTTCAAGAATACAAGACAAGGAGAAATGAAGAAATGAAGACTTGAAGACCCTTCTGTGTTGTGATTTGTGACCCGATTTGTTTATTTGTTATTCCCAGCCGGTTTTGGAGGCTAGTTGTTTTTCCTTTCTGTATTGTAAACTTATTGCGAGCTCTGTGGGAATCCAAGAGTAGCCCCATTTTGTGTTTGTGGCGACGAAGTAGGATTGATCACCCACATGGTCGATCTTATATGCTGTTCCCACCAGTGAGGTATGATTGTTGGTCACCGTGGGTTTGAAGTTTAAGAGCCCATCATCCGAACGGCATTTTGTGTTATGCTGTCCCGATTATCCCTCTAAGGCTCGAGGTTTCTTATTATTACCTGACCGAACCTTGACCCGTTTAGAGCCAACACATGATAGGCCAACGGAGAGGAGTTTGAAGATCGAAGTTTGAAGATTGAAGACTGAAGATCAGGAGACACGAAGGTTGTTTGAAGTCCTTGGCTAACTTATCCCAGTTGCAACCAAATACCCTGTATATTCCCAAAGCGTGCTCTTCTCAACCCGACAACGGAAATTGAGTTTCCACTATGATGTTTATTACCGTAAGATGCACACATAAGTGAAATTTTCTATTTGATATGATTTTTCTTCACTTTTTTTTTTTTAAATTCTCAAAAAAAAAAAAATTCACAAAAAAATCTTAAAAATTTACAAAGTATAGAAGACATGTAGTTACTTCTCTGAGAAATAAATGTGAAAACTTTCATTCATATCTAGTTGCAAAGTGATAGAAAACTGAGTGATAGGCAGTGAGGCTTGAAAACCGTGGTCATGGGTCCGTCCTTTAAGGGTTAAACCTTCCTCGGACACCCGGCTCCAAACACAGGATGACTTGACGACTAACTCTATCAGTGTCCAGAAGAATCGCCAAATCCATTTCCAGTGTTGCCCACTGGTCGACCCCTGCAAGTGGATGCGCCCCAACTGAACTGCTGCTGCTTTCCCAGCTTGACTGACTGAAGCTTTTTTTGTAACTTCGCGTCCTTTCGTCGCTGCTGGAGACTTGGTGAGAGGACTGACTGAATTCTACCCTGAATTCTCTGAAGTCTGAATCTCTAGTTGCAGCAAACTGAGGAGCTGAGCGAGCTTGAGCTTGAGCTTGAGCTTCGTGAGGGGTGGGTTCAGCTGATTCATTGAATGCATGTTGCTGCTGCTGCTGCTGTTGGGGACTTGCGGGCTGTCAGTCCCGGCGTACGTTACGTCAAGTCCGATTGGGGCTCCCAGTTGTCTTCCACTTCCTGAACCCACCTCGACCATGACTCTGGCGATGAGCTCCAGCTGGGGGGCTGCCCTTTCGGACCGCCCTCATGCCAGGCATGCATGCCTCTCCTCTTCCTTTCGTTTTGTCCAAAGCTTTCTCGTCTCCATCATGTCCGCAAGGCCCCGCCAATGCAAGTTTTCCTGGCCGAAGAAATTCTCAGGGTTTGCAAACAGTCCGTCGTGACCTTCTGGCGTGCGTGCGTGCGTGCGTTTTCCATTCCTCATCCGGCCTAAAACCATCATTCATTGCTGTGGGCTTCTTCTTTCTCCACAGCGAGAGATGGGTCCGAGGATTCCCGAAGCTTGCCAACATTCGATCGGTTGGGGAGCAGCGTGGAAGAAATCAGGGCTGCCGGGTCAGAAACAGCGCTGGCGAAGAAGAGTCCCGTAGTACCGTCAACAATGATTTTGGGGTTGCTGATACAGAAGGGGGGGCTCTCGATGTCCGGGAAAATCCCAGCTCAGGGCTGCTGCTGCTGTTTAGTCAAGCCATGGCACCGAAGATGAGTCGGCGAGAAGCCGTGTGGAATTCCATAGCAATTCTGGGTGTGGGAGGTGGGGTTTGCTCCTGTTGTAATGCAGCAGCCATGGCTGGGGCTCCAGACTGGAGCTATGATGGAGATACCAAATGGGGCGGGACATGCGCCATCGGGGCACGGCAATCCCCCATTGATGTGCGAATCAACAAGGCGCTGCATGGGGAAGCTTTGGGAGAGTTGCAGTTTGACTACAAGTTGTGCATCCCGACATTCAAAAACCCGGGACACGGCACCATGCAGGTGGGGGGAGCCTGAACCCTAAAACACGCAACCTGGCTGGTGGTTTGTTCAATGACTTGCAGCTAGCGAAATGTGTAAATTAGTTTGTTGCATCGGGCCATCGAATGGTTGTCGATTCTGGCTCAGAATGAATAAAACTGGATCAAATATCTCTGTAATGACCATTTAAGTGGATTTTGGGTCTGTTTTGAATATTATGAGGAGGAATTGAGGCATTTATTGGTCATTTCATTGTTTCTAAATATTTTATTGATCAACATTTTAGAGTTGAGCAGCTCTAGCGACGGCCTGACAGCTGCCACACATTTGACGTGTATTATTTCTATGCGGTCTAGAAGTACTTGAATGTGAGCTCAGAGCACATGCCACTCCACAGACCACAACTATTATTCTTGGAGGCAGTTCCACGTCTTTGGTGTATCGGACGAAATGTGTCTTGGATTAGGTTTCGTTAAACCCCAGCCAAAGATGATGTCTTCCATTCATTACTGTTTGTTTGTGAGGATCGCCAGGTCAACTTTCCAGAAGGAGTGAACAAGCTGCGGGTGAAAGGAAGGGTGCTGAATTTGGTGCAGTTTCATTTCCACACTCCTTCAGAGCATGCATTTGATGGACTCCGCTTTCCTATGGAAGCTCACTTAGTACACCGTATGTGCTTTGGAATCTTGTGTGCGTTGTATTCGTTCTTAACCTCAATTGGTTACAGCAGGGGATGAATTGCTTGTGAACTCGTCAGTTTTTATAGAGCATCTGAATATGTTTGTACACTGATTTGCCATGCTTGTTTGCTGTGCAGAGGATGCAGTCACCAAGGCTTATGCTGTCGTTGGGTAAGAAGGCATGTTCAGCAACTTCTGTTTTTCAATATTGGAGACATGACAATGGCAGTATTTGTGTTTTTGCCTGGTATTCAACGAATAGAACGCTATCGTGTGGAGGATTTTGTTGAGTGCCTTACTCATGTGGTAACGTGGCTTTGGTTGCAGGGTTATGCTGGATGCCACACCTGATGCATACTCAAATGGCGCTCTTGCAGCAGCTCTTCGGTACTCACCCCTGGAACATGGAAATACTTTGTAAGTTCTCTTCTGACATGCTTTGGGGAGTAAGTTGTGTCATGATGAGTCTTGAAGGATCCTTGAGTTGCATATTGTTAGCTGGTTACAAGCTGCATTCAGGAGTTGGGTGTGGTGGGCTGATTGCATGGTTGTATCTTCTGTCTTTGGCAAAAACGTTCATAAATACAGAGGCAGACACTGATCAAGAGTTTAGTTGGTGTCCTGCAGAACTCTGTCAAATGTGCAGGTCTCTGCTAACGACCTTCTCCCTCCTAAAGCGACCAAGGTGATCCGTTTTCTTTCAATTATCTCCTTTCCCTGATTTTGTCCTTGAAGTATCTTGAGGTTCAAGCCATTCAGGCCGAACACAATCTTTGATGTTTCAAGAAGTTTATACGCATTAATTCGCATGTCTTAAAAAATTCCTTCTTTCAGTATTACATTACGCAAAATCATTCCATAAGGGTAATGCTTTTGACATGACTTGGGAAGTGGAATGAAGCCTCGCCATTCCTAATTTATCTAGTGGAAGCTAAATTATTGCGTGTTTGGATGCAGGATGATAGACATTACATTCATTATTTGGGCTCTTTCACTACACCTCCGTGCACTGAATCCGTTGATTGGTTTCTTCTAGGTGGGCACTAACTTTTACCCTCCTTTGGTTTTGTCATCTCTTCCACGACAAATCGACTTAGTGTCAATTTTTTCTTACTGTGATCCCTCTTTTGTATACGGCGTCGTTGAGCACAAAGAATCTGGTGAGACTGATGAGCTTCTGTTATGTTTTGTGCTTTACAGAAAAGCCTTTGAGAGTATCAACATCCGAAGTCTTGGAGTTTCTGAAATTTGTGGGTGATGAGCAGACGTTGGGCTTCAACGCGGTACGTTGCTTTTTATCAAGTCCATTCCACCTTACAGTCATTGGCAAATACATTCTTCACTGTATCATGGGTCAATGGTCTTTGCCTTCTGTAGCTAACTCTTTGCTCTTTGTGATCTTTGATGCAGAGACCAATTCAACCGCTTGGGGATCGAGAAATCTTTGAAGGACCATAAATGCTAAAAAGAGCAGCAAAATCCATCATGAGTTAGAATTACTTGGTAATCTATAGATTCCGAGATTAGATTTCAGCACTTTGATTCATTGATTCTTTGGATTCCTTTTTCAATTCATCTTCACGCAAACTCTGAAGCTTCAAGACATCCAGAAGGACGAGAGTGTCGAGAAGTTTTTCAAATTGATTTTCATTTTTCTGGCTTGGAAAATATTAACGAACCTCTCAAAAGCTGTTTAACCCTTGAATGCCGGGCCGGTGGCCGTGGAAATCACCCTTTTGCAAAACCGTGGGAACAGTTGGCTTAAAAAAATGAAAAAGTACTCATTGGAAGTCAAACTATTGTAAAGGACCTTCCTTTTCACAACAAAATTTGGAGGATGAATAGTTGCATTTCTGTCCTACACAGGAGATTTTCTTGTCATTCATCGGACGCAGAACGTCCGCCTCGACATTCAAGGGTTAATTGCAAGCATGCTCCTTCCACCTCTTCAAAGTGATCATGGGGTATCAAAACCTATGCAAGGAGCTTTCACAGATACTAAGGAAGAACAACACAATGTCATCAGTCATTCAATTTTGACATCTACTAGACCTTTCCATTTGGATCAATTATCCACCCATTACCACAATCTTAGCAAGCCTTGAGCATCATGAAAATGCACTTGAGGAAGGGACACATCAATGTAGTTTCATATGTCCTTCCCATAATTTGTCAATTTAGTCTCAACAAGCTTTGAAAAATCATTAAAACTTCATTTCTTATCGAAATGTCTTAATTATACTTGCAAACGGTTTCTTTCAAATTTTTGAATCTTTGAAAAATACATGAGTTGATAAATAGCTTCCTTAAGATATTTGGATAGCAAATTTGCTTGGTAATAGGCATATTTACCTTGTATAGTTGCAATCTTGTAACTGAATTGAAAAGAAGTAAAGTAGCCATACCATCTAATAGTGTGGTCTTGTTGCAAATGAAACCAAGCCCCTATAGGTTCTTGCCTAAAATGTACACCTAAACATGGAAGCTTAGAGTTGATTTTGGACAAACTTATAATCAAAACTTTAAAAATTCATAGTTCATTTGCTAAGAGAATTTGGATACCTCTTTCAATTACCAACAAGATCCAAAAGTGGAAAAAAGGATTGGAGATCTATTTTTAAATTTATAATATAATTTTGATTTTTGAAAATTCAATTTATATTGAATGTGCTATTCATCTTAATCTTATAAGGGCGCGGCCCGCCATTACTAAAGTAGTCACCAAAATTCTCCATTATTGGGCCAATAGATGCAAATTAACAGTGAAGTCATCCATTAAACCATTATCATCCATAGTGTCCTTACAAGGTTAATAATGTTTTCCAAAGCTTTGCAATGTTTGAAATGTGGTGAAAAGACAAACTCTTTATAAAAGTGGGGTGGTGGTGTAAACTTAGTGGTTGCTGCTAATGTGACAACCTCTGGCATCAACTAGGAGGTAATAGAGTTTTCATTTGAAAAGAGAGAACAAGGATAGCCATGGTCTCCCATGCCCCAAAGGCATGGATTTCCAAACACTACAAGAGAAAAGGATGTTTTAAAAGATTTTTAGTAAAATTTTACTGAAAATATATGTATTTCTAATAAAATTTTACAAAAAAACTCCCAAAAAGGTCATCACTTATAGGACTATAATACTAGGACTACACTTAAAACACACTTTCTCTTGTAGTGTAATTACTTCCAACATATCCTATATTGACATTGGTCTTAAAGACTAATGCTATTATAATTATATTATTATTGGTAGGAAGTACAACAATTCATGTAAAGTATGTAAATTAGAGCTCAAAAGCTCATAGTCAAATCAAAAGAAAGAATTATGCTCAAAGCCAAATTTCATACCTCATTTAGGTATGGTAGAATAACTTTTTCAAAACACTTTGAACTTTATAAATGTGCAAAATCAAGCTAACTTTTAGATCCAAAATCCCATTTGTGATTTTGAGCCTCCAATCAAAAGTTATGGACAAAAATCAAAGAGGAGGGTTGAAATGTTGGAGAAAATTGTTTTGCTTTGAAGCTTTTGAAAAAATTGATTTTGCTATGCCTAAATTAGATTTGAAGTTTTGCTTTTAGTACAATTAAGGTAGGAAACCTTGAAATTAATAGGCTCAAAGTGCCTTGTAATGCATGAGTACATTTTGTTGTCTTCAATTTACCATCAGTGTACTAATAATATACATTTTTAGGAAGTGGATGCTTTTCATGACCATTGTGCTTCTTCAAAATTTTATAACTAATTCTATAAAAGTCCAAAAAGTATGAAACGACTTGGATTAAGCTAGATGCCAGATCTTCCTGAAAAAATATTTTAAGGAGTTCAGCTTCCTCCAAAATGCCTTCAACTCTTAAAGGTCCACTTTTTAGTCCTCCTAATTTACTTTGTTTTAAAATGAACATTCAAACTCTCATCTAGTCAAATTGTCCCATATCCTTTGGGATTGATGAAGACAATGTGTTTCATTATAAAACCACCTTTCTTCATTTAGTTCTTATGAAATATTAATAAAGTACCTCCCTCCTTTTGACACAAATTATTAAATTTTCAACATTATTTGACTTTAATTGCCCTTGAATTTGGCTTTTAGAGTCATTTAAAAAAAATGACTTCACCTTTCTGTTTTGTTTTTTTGTCAAACCTACTCTTCACCATGATAGTATTGTTGAATACGGAGTAATAGGAACCATTCTCAACTATTTATAGTCATGATATATGATTACTTTTAGTTGATGTTATTTTAGTCCTCTCTTTGTTTTTAGACAATGTAGTCATTAATCTTACATGCTATAGTTGACGCATTTACAATTCAGTGTTTTTTAAATTCAGTAGCCGTGAAAAAACTGGCAGCTAGTTCAAAGTTAGCCGATGGAATTGGGAAAAAAATCAGTTGCAGTTTGAAAAAATTGGCAAAAAATCGGTGAAAAAATCTATAAATTTCTATTTTGAGTAAAAAATAGAGGAAATAACCAGATTGTATTCTTGAAAAACCAGTTCAATTTGGCAATTGAAGAAAACTGGCCGGTAAAACTCAAAAAGTTTTCCAAACAGTGCTCAGTAGACTTTAGTGGCCATTTTGACATAGTAGCCAATAATTTTTTTCAAAATACTTTGTCCTATAAAAGTTGGCAAATCAAGCTAATTTCATCTACAAAAATCCGTTTTTGATTTAGAGCCTCTAATTAAAAGCTATGGACAAAGTTTAGAGAGGGAAATGAATTTTTGGATTTTATATTCTTAAAATAGACTTCATTGGGTTCTATAATACTTTTACTTGAGAAAAAATTGTTAAATAGAAGTAGGTACAAGATAGAAGGAAAAACTAAATTGTTAATAGTTCTAAGATGGAATTCAAATACACTAATTCCAACAATGAGATTGTTCTAGCAAGCAAAGTCAACAATGTGGAATTTATTTTTCTAAAAAATTGTAAAAATTGAATTCAGAAATGAATTCTAAACAATTTTTCCATAATAATGCAATGATTGCCTACAAAACAAAAAGTTCTGTCACTAATCCAAATGGAATGAATCAAAGCTTTACATGTAGGCTAAAGTATAATCTTTGAAAGATGGATTAAAAATTTTCCAAATTCAATACTTGCAATTTTTTGTGTTAACCAACAAATTGCTTTTTGGACTTAGGGGTGGAATAATTCTTGCTCTCAGGAGCCAAATGAATTGAATAAAAATTATATTTCGAGCAAGAAAATGTGATTTCCTACATTCCAATGCATTTACCTAGTCTTGCAAGTTATATTCTCCAACACTCAAAAAAAAAAACCAATAAATATTAAAAATTCATAAAATCATGTCAAAATACAAAGTCACAAAAGCCTATTCAAAACCGCAAAAGTCTCTTGACAAAATTTTGGGATGTACAAGTATGCTCAATGTAAAAATTGAAATTATGCTCAAACTTCCATTTGTCTAAGGTTATAGAAGCTACTAGGAAATACAGAAGTAGCCTCTATTATTCAGGGATTAACCCCCAAAAAACAAAAGTTTAAATTTTGAACAAGAAATGAATGCAAATATGTTTTAAGCTCATAAAATCTTGATTTTTTCATTTATCCAAATTATTGTAGATTAATTATACTGACACTCATACATTTGAATGGTGTAGGTTTTCAAAATTATTCTTTGTAAATATTCTTTGTATTTTGAGGGATATAGGACTTCAAAAAACGCTTTTTTAGTTCAAAAAGTATCCCTTAAAAATAAATTGTGTAAATAGGTAAAAAAAAATTATTTTCAAACCACCATAATGAGAATTTAACAATTTATTTAAGGAATAAAACTATTAAATAAATTATAAATACTCAATCTATGATAAATTTTAAATATCATTTTAATTTTGGATTTCAAAATTTATTGAAAAATATTGGTTAGTATTGCGAATGATTCAATTGTGTAGATATGATAGGTAAATTATACTTTTTAGCTTTTCTTTGGAAGTCATCATTAAATTACTTTTCTAAAGTGTTTAATAATATATCATAATTTTAGAAACCTAATACTTTCATCTAGATTATTATATCCCATTGAATCTTTACAAAAAGAACTAGTAAAGGATTAAAAACCTACATTCCTATTCTACCTCAATCTTATAGTGGGCAATCCAATACTTTTGGGACACTATGGGGGCCAAATTGCACCATTCCAAAATAAAGCTCTACTTCTAGCTAAATTTTTTCCATTTCAATAGTAATTTTTTGTCAATTGTTTTCCATTTCAAAGAAAAATGTAGATGAATTGTCAATTTTGGATGAAACAATAGTGCATACGTTCAATTTAAAACTGAAGTGTTTGTTGCTCCAAAAGACAAATGAATGTACAATAATTACACAATGCTTCACCAAATTTAAGGTGATCTCCACCTTGATACTTAAATAAAAAATTAGAAGAAAAGGTTTGATAAAAGGCACCATATGCTAGAGCATCTCTACTCTTGTCCTGGAGAGGGTCCAAGGCCAGCGTATGCTGAGCCCAAGATTGTTTTTGCCCCCCCACTGCGACCGCCCAATTTAGCCACAATAGTTTGGCTATGGAAAAACAAGCTGTTTGACCGCAACAATCAAGAGCTCGCTCTCTTCTTCCACAACCTACCTTTTTGTCAAAGAATCTTTGTCTGACGTCTTTGCACGCTGGATTTGAGTTGGTGCCAAGCAGTGAACAGTGCCACATAATGAACCGTGACAAAAAATATGAAAATTTGGAAACCAAAAAACAAATAAAAAAATTCACAATTTTAAGTATGGATATGGATGTGGAAATACTCAAGAACGGCCACAATTTTTATACATCCAAATGTGCCACTGACTGTGAAGCATCAACTTTGACATGAGCGGGGAATTGAATAATGAAGTTTTAAAAACAATTTCTTTTACTTCGTCTTTGAGTACAAGACAATATAAAATCTGACCGGCCTAGTAGTAGTAACTAGGCATAGTACCAATTTATAGCGATTTTGGGCACCCACCTTATTTGGAGAGCCTGCCACCCCAAATACAAGATAGACATCACTACAATAGTTGTTAACCCCTAAAGGACCAAAGTCCCCTCGAGGGACACTTGGGATTTCGGGCAGGCCCATGTGGCCTCAAATTTTGATCTGATTTTTTGAAACTTTTATGGAAGATAGGAAATCACAGTAGCTTTCTAAAAATGTAATTTTTTTCAATTGGTGCCTGGGAGCAAAAGTTATGGCATCCTAAAGCATTAAAGCAGTTTGTCGGGCAGAAAAAAAAAAAAAAAAAAAATGTTTGTTTGTTTTTCAATTTTTTTTTCTCAAAGATCATGTTTTTGTGTACATTTTGAAGCTTTGATTTGTTCTATATGGACTAATAATGAGAAAGTTATGGACAATCTTGTTTTTTGGGCAATTTAAGCATCTTCTTTACAAAACAACTTATAGAGTTCATTTTTGAATGCAATTTTCAAATTTTTTCAAAATTAGTTTTTGACAAGGTCAAGTTCGTTTGCAAGAACAATTTCACCGTTGGAATTATGTTGTTTTAATTCCATCTAAGAGCTATTAACAATTTAGTGTTTTGTTGAATTTTGGACCTACTTCTACTTAACAATTTTTTTGTATGTGAAAATCAAGGTTTGACATTCTAAAATTTTTTTTCCCAACTCTCAACACAAATGTTCAACATAAAAATTTTACCTTTATGGTGTGTAGTGCAAAATAAATCTACAAATGGCTGTCAAAGTCATCTGAAATTGCAGGCCACAATTCAAAAAAACTTCTTTTTCTAACTTCAAATGCTAATATCTTCCAATCCGTATGGTCAAACTTCATGAAATTTTTACCACACGATCTAAGACAAGTGAAGTACAAGATCCTACGGTTGGATTCTAAAAAAAAGTTTCTTTTACTTTCTTGAGTGATCGCAGCAGAAATGGCAATTTTCAATGGTTTCAGAGCCAGAAAATGCCTTGGTCCTTTAGGAGTTAAGGGGTCATTTGAAAGGTCAGTACCAATTGTGTAATTTGGGTAAAGTTGTCTTCAGAGTTCATTGCACATGCATTATGCATTGGGGCCCTATGCTGATTTTTCAGAGCAAGAGTGGCGATGCTCTTAAGTTAATGATAAGCCCCTTGAGAGGTTAGGGTTTCCGGGTTCTTCCAGTTTCCAGTTGTCGGTTCGCCGAGATTCAGCTGCCGCTCCCTATTCCGAACGTGCCCGGCAGAGCTGTGGCTGGCACGCCCAGTCGCGCCCGCCTATCCGCGTCCCCGGCTTGCTAGCAGATCAATATCCACCGTTGATGCATCCAGCCATCCCATCGACGGCCCCAATCGGCATCCTCCAAAGCCCTGGGGAACCCAAAGCCAAGCCTCCACGGGATTCAAAAACCCTAATAGGGTTTCTAGCAGGCTTTGTTGCGGCAGTCGTCGTCGTCGTCGTCCTTGCTTGCTTGCTCTTGCGGTTGTTTGGCGAGCTCGAGCCCCTTGAGAAAGAGCCAGTAGAGTCGCCTTCGGTTTCATGTTGTATTCGAGAGAGTCGCCTTCGGTTTCATGTTGTATTCGAGGTATTCGAGAGAGTCGTTGTTTTCGTTTGTTTTCGTCCTGGAGCCATGACGGCTGCCGAAAGCGAGCTGCCGCAGCAGCACATCAACAATAGCAATGAGCCCAAGGGCACCGCCGAGGAGCGCCTCATTGCTGCGCGCGCGTGGATGATTCGGGCTCTCAAGTCGGGCGCGGACGGCGTCGACAAAGGCTTTTACATGAAACTCTGCGAAGACTTGAGGGAGCCTCATTTGCACGCTCCGGAAGCCGCCTCGCTCCTTGCGCTGCGTTTGAATGCGCTCTCGCAAACTGTGGGCTACTTGAACGAACGCTTGCACCGGGCACTTTTGCAGTATTTGCTGGGGATGAGTGTTTGGACTTACAGTTTTGAAGTCGTGGACGCGCTCCTGGCTTTTGTTGTCAACTTGTCGACTGCTAATGGCTGCTTCGTGCCGGATTGTTTGGATATGCTGGTTCGTAACTTCTTGCCGCCCTCTTGTGGGCTTCCGTCGTTCTTCGATTCGTTTACGAGAACTGGATTGATGATGGGGCTTACGACTTTGGATAAGCTGAAGCTGGAAGGCGGTGAGCACCTCGCGAAAAAAGATAAAGTGAGTTTCTGTCTGTTTTTCCTCATTTTCCTTGATTTTATCGTTTGTGGTGGTGGAGCTTACACTTGTAGGAAGAAATTTACCACGTCGTTTTCTTGTATGTTGCTAAAGATTTTTGACGCCTTGCTACAGGTTTTGGAACGTCTTCACTCTGCTCTGGTTCAGACTGTGGACCTCGTTCCGACAGCCGCGTTTCGGTTGCAGCACATTGTTGTGCTGAGGATGCCTCACAGGACGTGTGAGAAGCTGTGGTTAGCTTTGTACGTGGAGAATATGTTGAGGTTAGAGAGTAGTTCCTTGAGCAGCGCACTTGGAGGTCAGATGCTGTCACTGATTGTGGACCGGCTAATTGAGATTGACGTGGAGATACGGTGGGAGGATATCATGAGAGAGGAGGATAGCAATAAGGTTTTCATGTTTCACATGAACCTGGATGACGATGATACATTGGGAGGCGACGAAGGGTATGCTGTGATTGATTCTTCTGGACCTGGGTGCGAAGCTAAGCATCAACAACAAACGTCTGAAAGTCGGCGTGCATTGTTACCGACATTGGATGAAATGGCTGATAAGATGGATGCGATAATGGATATGACTCTGGAGCACCTACAGACGTGTGTCCAAAACGGTCACGGTGACTTGATTTTTGAGACGTTAATGAGGTGTTTCCAAACGACAATTTTGGACACTTACAAGTCCAAATTCACCCAATTCCTCATTTTTTACTTGTGTTCCCTCGCTCCAGCAACATGTGGTAATACTTTTGCGAATCTGCTCTGTGACATTTTTGAATCCAAGTCGCGGCCCCCGAATACGCGGATGTCTGCTGCTGCGTACTTGGCAAGTTACCTAGCGCGAGCGAGTTACTTGCCTTTGGCGGTCGTTGTGGAGTCGATGAGGCGGTTGCTGGAATGGTGCGTCTCATATGCCCAGCTGGCCGAAGACCGAAGAAATCCGTCGATGACAACTGCTGACCCTGTCTTGCACGGCGTGTTCTACTGTGCGTGCCAAGCTGTCATGTATGTCCTCTGTTACAGGTTGAAGGACTTGACGGAGGATCAGAGGTTGAAGCGCGTACTTCGTACGTTACCTCTGCAGGAGTTGGTTGAGCACCATCTCAAGCCACTCACCGTGTGCTTACCGTCTGTTGTTGATGAGTTTGTGAAGCAAGCAAGCATCGCTCAGCTTGTAGATTGTAGGGAGTGGTCGTATAGCAGGGATGCCTCTTCTTCACATGCTGGAGGCTCTTTTGGAGGAGAAGGAAGACTCGACATGTTCTTCCCATTTGACCCATATCTACTTAAGACGTCTTTCAGGTTTATCCAGCCCCATTTTATTCAATGGTCAATGGTGGAGCTCCCGGAGCTCTATGAGGATTTTTCAGAGGAGGACGATGACTTCGTGAATCAGACATTTTCAGAACCAAGTTCTTCATGGGAAGATGACTCGGTGTCGGATATGCACGAGATGGCGATTGCTTCATCGATTATGGGGACTGCTGATCATTCTATCGCATTAGAGGAAGACATGGGCAATGAAGAGTTCAGGGACAGACATGGAAATGCAGATGTTGTCACAACAAGAGGCTTCGACGTTGATAGCTTTCGCAATGGGAACGGGAGCTTTCAAAGTGCGGGATTGGTAGAGTCCTTCTTGGACCACATGTCGTTTTCTCCACCCAGGGAGCTGACGAGAATGCCTGCTAGGCTACCTGCTGTACTTCACCCATCGTTGTTTACTTGAGCCGGAGACTCGCAATGTTTTGTATGATAACTTATGTTACAGATTGAGTGTCAATTATCGACACACTCATTTATTCGGTCAAGGGTGGTACATTTTTGTACTTTGCTGGCCGCATGAGCTGGACCATACTCGCAGACAACTTTCCAGTTGAGGCTGCAGGGGATCAATACTGCCTACTGTGAAGGCAACGACCTATCAGCTACCCCATTCAGTTTAGTCACCCCTTCGTTGATTGTACCAGATGATGATGAAAAGCTTTTTCCTAGGGTTTTGCATACTATCCCAAAGCGTGATGAGCGATGTTAGCATCAGTGTCGATACTTGGAACACTTGAGAGCTATGAGAATCAATCAGATTAGGCCTTTCTCCAGGGTAACCCGCGACCCACCTTCGAAGAGGTGCTGTGGAGCTCTATGCAGCTCGTGCCCTTTGATAAATTATGAATTTTTATGAATACATTCTTTTGTGTGATGCTTTTTGAAGCTGTTTTGTGTGACTTATACTGTCGCTCGCTGTCATGAATATCCATGATCTCTGCATTCTTAAATTTTGCCATTCCGTTTGGGTACATGAATATGTGCAGGAGTGGCTACCTGAACTGTCTGGGAACTTGGGAAGTTGGGATACGATTTCTGTTGATTCTGACAGTTGTGGTAGCCAGGCTAGTTTCATTTTAGCCTCGTTAATTTTGGGAGAGACAAGAAGTTGAATGGAGGAAAGGGATCTCGTGTATTTCAGGACATTATCCATAAGCTGCATTCCGTCTGAAACATGCCAGGCGGAGCTTGTTGGTTCTGAAAGTGTACAGTACTTTCTTTGCATTAATAGACAGTAGTGGGCCGCAGAGAGGTGCAGCGAAATTAGTCAGATCCGCGAAAACCGTAAACGTTCGTTAATTGCGACTCTGCATCTCGTTCAGTACAGTAGTACCGGTATCTTCTGGCACCTAACTTACAGTAAGCTTGACTTTATGACCGTAAAAGTGCATTTGGGGCAATAAGGAGAAAATTGTGCGGGTTAGGTAGAAGCACCAGTAGTCGATCATTTAAGGAGTTTTGGAGCAGATTGTGCGCAGTATGAGGTGGTGGAAATTTTTCCCATGTAGGAAGATAGGAAATATGGAGATTACAAAATTTTTAGAATTTAATTCCCAGAATTGAAATTACAGTGAATTTTGGGAGCCAAAAAGTTCTGGGAGCCAAAAAGTTCATTTCACTAGTAGACAATGTCTAGAGTCTTCCAATTCCGATTGTCAAGGATACTCACTACTTTGGGACATGTGTCATAACCATATTAGTCCCAACCTTGAAAAGGACAGAAAAACAACACTCCAAGCTTGAATACCAAGCTAAGGTTGGAAATAGCGCACCCTACAGGTTGTATATTAGGCGTGGTCGACAGTTGGTGCTTCTACCTTACATTGTCTTCATACTCATCTTTGAGTAAATTTTATTATTGTACTCCTTAATAAATTTTGACGTTTGATGTTTGGACTAAGAGAAGGACAAGTATTCTATAAGATGGAAAAGAAGTAGCTAATTGCAAGTAGATTGACCCAAATATATGTGCCATTTTTGTATGTCTCTTTTCATACTGTATAAGCTTTAGTTCAATCCTCTATTAGCCATGTGAAGTCTTAGAATGTTATCTACACATCACAGTTCTAGTAGACAAAAGAAATGAATTCTTAAGAATGATGGCTCCGGCATGCTACTATTACATTTAACACGTGTTTCATTTTCATTTGCCTACATAACTTTTGAATTTTCTAACCATTGCACACCATTGCTAAATCTCTTCCTCTAGTTAGAGATAACAGATTAGCACACAAAATTGGCACTTTTAGCCCATAATAGATAGATTATTCCAATGATGGGGCTTCTTTGTAAGAAACTTAGCCTCAAGAGAAAACCAATCCAAGTTGTTTCATAATTCTCTAACGCAACACAATATTCTATGAATTTTCAAATTTGAAAGCATTCGGTACCTATTCACGTGACTAGAGCCCCTTAAATCCCCCCCTTAAAGCAAAAGATGTTTAAACTCTCAATAGTTGTTTTAAAGAGCTTGTGGTGATTTTGAGAAAATAATGGTTCCTTTTTTCGCCCCTCTTTGTTCCTTCTAAAAGACCTAATAGGTAGTGCAAAATGAAAAACAAGCATATTGGATGCATCTACCTTATTAAAGAGTGAAAGTACATTGATTTGTCCTAATAGTGTGTGTAACACTAATTTACCAAATTCACACTATATTGAATTAGTGCAAGTTGAAATATTTTTAGATTAAATCAATTTTCATAAAAAACTAATTTTTATGGTGATACGAATTTTCTAGGTGACTTTAATCTTCTCCTCCCCCCCCCCCCCCCCCCCCCCCCCCCTCACTAATAGGACAAATCAATGTGCCTATTAGAAAGCTCAAGGTTAGGAATGAAGACTTGAAGAGTTTGTGTGCTTAATTCTTTTAAGTACCAAGGATTCATCATTTTAAATTAACCACTTTGATTGATCTTATTGTTGAAGGTATAAACTAAATTAATAGTTTTAAAATATCATTAGATTGAGTGAAAAACATTATATGTATTGGTTCAAAAAAATAATTATTTAAACAAATATGCATTTTTATATGAATTCTTCAAAGCTGATTAAAAAACATGAGGTCCAATATTGGCTTCTTAGTACTTAACTAATAAGTGACCATTTTTGGATTGCTATCCCTCTTTTTTGAGCTACCCATTTTTAAATTCTGATTTTTTTCAAAAATAATTTTTTCTTTAGAAAATAGACTGCATTGTAAATCCAATGGCAGTAGTTTCATCAAATTCCAAGTTTGACGACTCCGCTTTGTAAAATTCTTCAAAGCTAAGTGGTGTAGTGTAGTTTACAGCTCATTATTTTGGGTTTGGTTTGAGAATGGACTAAAAAGTCAACCAACCAATGTGATTCTTGCCCACCTCAAAAAGGACAGATCTAAGGAGTTCAAGGAGAAGACAAGTATCCCATTCTTGTTTTACTTGCAAGCACTACTCTAATTTTAGTGACCGCCTTCTATTGCAAGCTCTACTACAAATTGAAAAATGCTTAGAATGTTGTGAAATTTTATACGTATTTTCAACTCTCTGTTCTTTTACTAGGCACAAAAAGGCATTATTTCAAAATATTCTCACAAAGATATGCTCTTTCAAAGTGCGTTGCCCCTGTATTTCCATTGACCCAAATAAAACTTCATACTTAAATATCTCCTACACCGTGCAATAAAAAAAAAGGTTCTTTTTTAAGTTTTTCACTTCCAATGTGAACTTTAATCCCTAAAGGACTAGTGGGGTGCCCAAATTTCCAAAATTATGAAGATCTATTATAAAATGCAACTTAAAAAGTATATTTTAATGATGGCTCTCAAATAATAGTTGTAAAATGCTTTTTATAAATCACATCCATACAATTAGATCAACAAAATTATATACCAATATTTTTCAATAAAATTTGAAGCCAGAAATTGGAAATTCCTTTTAAAATCAATTGTAGATTGAATGTTTATGACTCTTAAGAGAATTTTTTTCCTAATAAGTTCAAAATATTCAGTTCTAATTATAGTGATTTTTTTTCATATTTTTTTCATAATTTTGTACTTAAGTCATTTTTTAGAGGTCATTTTTTGAACTAAAAAAATTACTTTTTGAGGCTAGACCTCCCAATACCTTTTGAATTATAGAATATTTACAAAGCAAAATCTTCAACATCTGAACGATATAAATGTTAAAGAACTAATATAAGAATCTTCAAATAAAATTGATGGATGGAAAAACACATTCGGTGAGTTTAGAATGTGTTTCCGTTCATTTATTGTTAAAAATCTGCACTCTTGGTCCATTAGGGGTTAAGGTCCTAGGGCTACATTCTATTTGATCTCATAAGAAAAGGAGCAATAGAATTGTTGAAGTTCTTGGCAATTTTGTCTCATTTTGAAAGTATACCTCCTTTGGGTCATTAGGAGTGAACATGTGAAGGGCTAGACTAAGAATCCATTTTGGATTTTTTGAGAAATTGGATAAACTTTGTTGGTTTCATTATTTAAAAAAATTGCATGAAACCTTTAAGATGGATGGAAATCATCCTAATCAATGTGTGAAGATTATTTTACGTCATTCCATTAGATATTGCAAAAGTTCTAAGGATTTTTTTCTTAATTTTAGTGTCAAAGTTGGGAGCTCAAAACATATTTTAAAAATGGATTATTTATTTATTTTTTATTTTTAGATTGAT
Source organism: Neckera pumila (assembly GCA_963969595.1). Lineage (NCBI taxonomy): Eukaryota > Viridiplantae > Streptophyta > Bryopsida > Hypnales > Neckeraceae > Neckera > Neckera pumila. The sequence goes on along the minus strand of OZ018409.1, from coordinate 46,116,805 downwards.
TCCTTTACAAGACATTCAAATCATTCAAATCTAAATAATGAGATGTAAATTATGAAGAGTTTAATTTTGTGGGTAAATGAAGGTAGATAAACATATGAAGTTGTATGTCCATTTTTTTATTTTTTTCAAAATAACATTAGAAAATCATATAAAGTCAAAATATATTTTGAAAAAAACAGAGAAATAACATGGGGTGAGATTTGTTAACTATTGAAATACCCGAGAGTTTGCATATTGTGCCTTCAAAATCAAACTATGGCTTCTATGCTCCGTGATTTGAGTGTGAAATAAATGCTAGAGTCCATCCTTCATAAATAACTTTTAATCTTAATTCTCATTGGATAGGATTTTCTAAGTTATTCTTTGTAATAAAGGACTTGTTTAGATAGTTTGACTTTTGGTTCCCCAGGCATATGCTATAGAACCCTTACTACTATGCAAGCTACTATGCCCTTTTTTATATATCTAAGAATTTTTTTATGAAGCTTTTAATAAAAAATTTAATAAATTTATTTTGGTCAAATTCTTATTAGACTATGTTAAGAAAATCTCTTAAAAAAATACAAGCAAATAGGTGAATTTCTACTAATGTTTTTTGATTCTATATATTAAAATCCAACTTATTTCAACTATTATAATTATAATATGTATAGCTGAACAATTTCCTATTGATAAAATTTGATTTTCATTGCATAGACTCTTGTGTTTAATTTGTAAATTCAAATTTGACTAAACATAAGAAGCCTCACACATTTTTTTTATAAAGTTTTTCTGTTATATTGGTGGTTGGTGATATTGACAAATTATATCATAGACAAGAAAAAATATTAATCACAATAATTCACAATTTTTTGCTATTTAGGCTTGCATCACTAAAATATACAACCTATTATCAACATAGAATTGTACAACAATACAAATTGAACTTTTTTGATAGAAAATATCAATAGGAAGAAGTAAAGGATGATTGCAAGAAACACCTATCCTATATTGCGTCACAACCTACAGACTGATTTCTTTTTTGACAAAACTTTTGTGTTTGGCTTCAAACAAGTCAAGATTTATAAGTACCATACTCATTACTATTATACACCTTGCATAAATTTTTTTTAGCAATTTTCAAAAATGTCTTGCTATCCAAAAACAGCCCCCAATTTTTTGTCACATTTGCCACTTTGGGGGATTTTAGTACTATTTAGTATCCAAAAAACAAGTTTGGAGCTGAAATTTGGAGAAGAGGTCTATAGTCAAAAAGAATTCTAAAAAGGATTAATTGTATTTGGAATACAAGTTTACAAAAAAATTTATATTTGTTTGCATTTTAAAACATGTAAGAGATTATTTTAGTGGTTCTTTAAACAAATGACCATCTATATAGAGTTTTTGCAAATGACCAATTTGAGTTTATTTCATTAAAATTTTCCTATTTTAAACTAATTAAAACATCAAAATATCAATTTTCTTGATATTTAGCATTTTTTCTAGTTTTCTACTTAGAGAATTTTTCTATGATTTTCCTTCACTGTATAACTTCATTTTAAAGTTTTATACATTTTATATATTTAAAATTATAATTTTTTTTTTCTAATTCTAAAGTACTCAAGAAAAAAAATCATGTCCATTGAACAAAATGCAACAAATAGTAATAGGTCTCACCTAAAAGTAGTAGTATTTTCAACCTTTTTCTTTTTTCTTCTATAGACTAGATTCTCTACTATTTGAAGTATGAAGAAGAGTCTTCAATCTCAAAATACAAAAACTTCCAATCTCAAAGTTTGTATAAAAACTTCCAATCTCTTTAAACATTCAAGTTGTCGACTAAGATTTTGAGTTGAGTTGCAAGTTTCAATGCTAAAGGTTGTTTTAAAAGTATAATGCAAGGATTTTGTTGTCAAACTTTTGCAACACTTTCAAATCGTAACATTGTTTAACCCCTAAAGGACTAACATGCGTTTCTTGGCTGCATAGTAATTTTTGGCTGGTACGTGTGACTGGAGATTTTCATATTTTTGGCCAAAAATTGAACAGAAGTTAGTGATGAGGAATATCTTTCTTATACATTAAATTTCATGACATATAATATGTTACATTTTTTTGTAAATAGGCAGTTTGGGCAGATAAAAAAAAAAAACTTTTTTTAGAAATAAGAATTTGAAATTGGTTTTCTAGAAAAACATATATACATATATATATATATATATATATATATATATATATATATATATATATATATATATATATATATGAGGAAAGCTTTGAAGACTTCCATTTTGATCAATGAGTCAAAAGTTATGAGGATTTTTTTGTTTGCGGGCAGTTATAGATTCTCTACTCTAAACTAAACTTTGAAGTCCTTTACCTTCTTCAATTTTCATTATTTTTTGAAAAAAATAAAATCATAAGATGTAGATTGTTTATTACAGCATTGCAACCATTTCTATTGGCATTTTTCAATTCCATTGTTAAACTCTTAATAATTTAGTATTTAGAATCAATCTCTACTACTATCTACTTGCTATTTTTTTCCTATATGTTATATAATTCTAAATGATCTGAAATTTTTCAAGCGTGTGTGCAATTTGTCTAGAAAAATGAAACAACCCCACCACTACCACCACTTTGGACATTTTTTCATAGAAAAGTGAGCTTCTAAAGTGCAGTTGCCCTGTTTTTTGCAGGGCCAAAAAAATGATTTCAATGAATTCAAAAGCTCATATCTTGCAATCCACATGGTGAAAATTTCTGAAATTCTTAACACATGTTTTCAAGTCTGCATACTACAAGATCCTATGGTTACACGGGTAAAAGAAATCACAAAAATTTGGTGCTTGTATGGCAGATTTTGAGTGTTCTCAGTGAAAATATAGTCATGGAACTTTAGGGGTTAATGCACTTAACGATAATTGCAATAACACTTGTCTCCCTCTGACTATTGTAGGAATAGAATAATATCCTAATACAAAACTGTTCTCTAGTATAATAAGTTTAAATTATGGGAGATGATAAAGTAGGACTAAGCTATGCCAATAAGTTCATTTCCAAACTAAGTAATATAATTTAAGGACAAGGACATTTTAATTCGACAATTATCATTTTTCATTATCAATTTTTTTGTATATGAAAATATTCATAGATACACTATTCACACGCTTACAAATTTGGTAATGAACTTTCAATTCCAACAATAAATCAAAATACAACCTAGTTGGGTTGGACTTGCATGCTCTCTTATGGCAGTAGGTGAAAAACAATTGAATAGAGCAACACCTAATAGGTTGTGGTAGTTGACAAATATCAACCACCAACATAGCTTTTCAGATCTTAATAGTAACCAGACAACTAGACAACTAGGTTTCACATAATACTAATGCCTATTCGGGTTAATTATACTTTTTTACGCTAGACTAATAGCAATTTGGATTTTGGATGCTTAAACGACCAAAATTAGAAAAAAAACATCCAACTAGAAGAATTGACTTAAAGGAAAATAAATCCTATATGGAGCCTATCTACAACTGTGTTTTGGGTTCACTGTGGCCTATGTGCTAGCTTTACTTGCCGAAGATCAATTTCACTTCTTGGCTTCTACTCACAATAGCTGCAACATCTGCAATTATTGACCACCCACTAATAAAAAAAGGACTGTAAAGAATAGCCACAATGACTGTATTTGAGTTATTCAAGATAGGATTGACTGCTGAATGACTGAATAGGCCATTTGAATGCTGAAGTCATTGTAGACGAGTTATTTAGGATTTTTTAGTCATTCTGGACACGGGTGTCAGAAAGACATCCATTACCTCTAGAAAAGTTCATCACCTTGAAAATCTGACATAATTTAGGATCTGGACGACTAAGGGGTCATGCCATGGCAGCAAATGGGTTTTTGGGAGTGTGTAGGGAAGTTCAATGATGCAGGGAATGACTATGTTGTAATTGCCGAGCACAACTTGGCCAACATTGTGAAGTCATGTATTAGTCATATCTGAATCAAAGAAGTCATTTACTAGTCACTTTTTAGACTTTGAGAAGTCATTTGAAGGTCATTTTGGAAGTTTTGTGGGGACCGCTGAGCATATGCAGTCAGCGTATGATTGGTAGTGGGTTAGGATTTGGGACGCAGTTTTTGAGAAAATATGAATGTTTTGCTTAGTTATAAAAGAGTCATGCCGTGGTCATTTCTTTAGGCAGGGTTGCTTTGTATAGGGGTATTGCAAACAGAGTTGGAACCTAGTCATTTTGTAGTGCTCTTTCAATCGAGTTAGTGCTTGAGTGGTTATGAAAAATGAGTGCAAAGGGGTGATTGCAAGAAACACTTATCTTTTTTTTTGTCCCCTTGCCCTTGGACGGGTGGTTTTTGCTCATAACTTTTGCATGGTTTGTCCATTTGGCTTGAAATTGGGAAGAAAGGAGCATATGGTGGTTACAGACATTGAATAACTTTTCAAATTTTTCAAAATTAGTTTACTATTTTTAAACTGCTCCCGATTGGATATCTACTTTGGCCATTTTAGGAGGTTTTAGTCCTATTTTGACCCAAAAATGCGAACTTGAAGCCACAAATTGGACATGTTGGAGGTCTACTAACATTACAGGGATTGACAATGAATTTTTATGAAAATGAAAACATGTCAATTGTCCACACGGGGTCAAAGTGACCTTCCTTTGTGCGAAGGTTACGAAGAGGGAAAAATTTTCCTACACTAATTTTTTGGTGCAATGTAAGCACAATCTTCTCTAGCAAAATAGTTTTTTTTGTTTTTATTTTTTGAATTTTTTTTGAATTATTAAAAATAAAAAGGTACACAGATCCTTTTTCTACTGTTTTTTGCTTCTAGTGGCTTTTGTAGTACTTCGCAGTAGTCTATAGTATTGCATAGTACTACATAGTATTGAATCAACGATTGAGATCTGCAAACGCCTTGAATCGACGATTGAGATCTGCATAGGTGCTGCGAAAACATAGTATTGAGTAGTACTGCCAGTCCTATCGCAAAAAACTGTGTTTTGAGCAAGAAACGTGAAGTGTTTTTTGCAATCACCCGAAGGTCAATTTACAATCATTCTAGGCTTTTTCCGTATGCACGAAATTATACAGTAATGTCTAATGCTTTTGGAGTTTTGATCATTTTATTGGGACAACCAACAAATGAGCAATACAACTCAACAACTTTCCTACAAAACTATAGAATAGCAACAAAACTGCAGGATAGCAACAAGACTGCAGAACAACAACAAATGAACAAACCAACAAATGAGCAAATCACAAGTGGGCAAAACAGCACAATAACTTTCCTACATAAATATAGAACAACAACCAAATTGTATGACAACAACAAAAGGGCAGAATAGCAACAAAACAGCAAAATAGCAACAAAACAGCAAAACAACAGAACAACCAAACTGAATAGCACAACAACAACAAACTAAATAGCAAAAAACAAAACAACAAAACAACAGTACATGAAAACAACAATATAAGAAAACAACACAGTAGAAAGAAGAATGTGAACTTACCCATCACTTAGGAAAACTGGAGCCAAAGCAAGAGGAGAAAATGAGAAGACATTTATAAGGAAGAAGGACGGAGAAGAGGTGGTGGCGGCGGCTGACCTAAAATGTGGCGGTTGACCTAATATTTGGCGGCTACCCTAAAATCTAAATCGTCCATTTATTGTTGAAATTCAATCTCAGTTGTCCATTTTTTGCCAAGATGCAATTTCACCCATCCATCTAAGCCATTCAAAAAAGAAGCAATCTGATTTGTCCATCAAATCTGTCCATTTCAATTGTCCATCTGATCCAACGATCTTCAAATGCCTCTATTTTTAAAAAATGACTTTAGAATGACTAGGCAATAGTGATTCTGCAACCACACAAGTCTGCCATCATAACTACTAAATAACTGTTTGGAATTGGTGCAATCATCAAAGGAATGACTGCGCCCACGTCCGAAGATGAATCAAAGTCTCAATCCCTTGATTATAATTATCCCAAAAACAAAAATTGTAAAACTACATGCTGTCAACTGCCTTAGGAAAAACCTATTCATTCGCGAGTCATTTATCTATGAAAGCCAAAGCTCTACTACAAAGATATGACTGGCCCGTGCCACGAGATCTTTCCATCCCACAGTCTTCAACGAAAAATGTTCATTGCCTCCTTTCGGTGCCGTATTTCATCCCGTTGGCATCCACCTGCATGCTGAATGACTGCTCTGTGATTCTCGACTCGTCGCCTATAGGTTGCAAATCCATTCCTAGTACTTGCAATCACTATTCGGTTATTCAAGACAACTAGTCATTAACTGAGTGATTACATATCCCTATTTTTCTATTAGTAACCCTTCCAGCTTGGAATATGAAATTTGTTGTACTAAGACGTAGTACTTCCAATTTGAAGGGATAGGCCTAGCTCCTATCAATGCATATTGATTTTCCCTTAACCCCTAAAGGACCGGAGGGGTGTCTAGATTTCCAAAATTGTGAAGATCTATTATAAAATGCTAACTTAGAAAAATATTTTAATGATGACTCTCAAACAATAGTTTTAAAATGATATTTATAGATCACATCCATACAATTAGATCAACAAAATTACATACCAACATTTTTCAATAAAATTTGAAGCCAAAAATTCAATATTTCTTCTAAAATCAATTGTAACTTGAATATTTATAGTTCTTAAAAGATTTTTTTTCCTATAAGTTTAAAATGGGTTCAAAATATTGATTTCTATTTATAGTAATTTTTAAAGATTTTTATTTTATTTTTTTATTTAAGTCATTATTGAAGGATCATTTTTTGAACTAAAAAAGTTATTTTTGAGGCTAGACCTTCCGATACCTTCTGAATTATAGAATATTTGCAAAGCAAAATCTTCATAATCTGAACCGTAAAAATGTTAAAGAACAAATATAAGAACCTTCAAACAAAATTGATGGATGAAAAAATGCATTTCGGTGAGTTTAGGATGTGTTTCTATTCATTCATTGTTCAAAATCTTCACTCATGGTCCTTTAGGGGTTAAACAAGCTATTTTGCTATACGGAGATGATCAACCTCATTTACAATAGTTATGTTGTAAAGAAGTCATCACTGGAAAAAAATGAAACAAGATCCGGCTAATATAATAATGTCACTCACATTTGGCAAGAAGTAAGTTTCCTTAAGCTCATGCATTTATTGATGGAAATCTAACATCTATAGAGTGTCTTACTTATAGCGTCTTCAATAACATGCCTAAGGTGATAGTGCCTAAGTTGGACAATCTTGAGAAGCATGAGGGGAAGAAGATGACTGTGGTGGATAATGCCAAGCGTGGTCTACTAAAAAGTGCAATTCATTTTTATAAGAACTTATACACACTTGAAGAATGTAAGCTTGTTTGGCTCAAATGCCACATTAAACTACTTTTGGACTTTTGAAAGTCCAGAATTAATATCTGAAGAAGAAACATCAAGAGATAATCATTGGAAGTTTGTGTAAAACATCTAAAGATCTATACAAACATTTGAAGATCTCCAGATGTTATTATCAAGAGATTTTTGAACCTTTTGTCCAGAAGTAGTTAAAAGTGGCATTCAAGATGTAATTAATCGATTCTTCAACAAGTTATTTCCCATGGACAATGAAACCTGTTGTAATATAAGAAGTTACAAATCTCTTATGTGTTTTCATTTTTACATAATAAACATCCTATATGTGAGCATTTGAAGGTAAAAAACATGCTTAGGAAACATTGGTGTGAATCATTAAGTTGAAAAATGGTTCAATACATGCATTTGTCCATCCTAGCTACTCTTGCAATGGCTATGTATTTTTCTAGATCAATTCATTTCAATGATTGTTGATGAGGTTACAAGGAGAATAACATACAATGGTTACCAATGCATATATATGTTGTGAAGGAGTTTTAATTATTAGAGTCCCTTTTTGGCTAAAGGATATAGGTTTGATATGATAACAAGTGCTTTGATGGATTTAGAATGTCATATCTAAGGAAAAGATTGCAAGCACGGTGGTGTATTTTGTGGCTTTGATAGAGCCTTAATTTTCTAATGCAGCAAGACTTGTGTGACAACAATGTTGCAGAAAGGTTGGACTCCATTCACCCTTGGGATGCATTGTTGTAGTCACCACATCAACTTAGCGGTTCAGAATTGTTAGCACATACCTTGGTCATGAAGCTAGAGTTTTTTTATGTAAATTGAGCACAAGAATTGAATTTTGCAAAGAGTCCCAAGCAACATGGTGAATGAATCAAACTTGGTAGCATCATGGAAATTAAGGCAATTAAATAAGATATTGAAGAACATGAAGACTAAATGGATATCTTTGCAAAGAAGGTAATGATTGAATATATATTGCACATTGCTACTAAAAATGGAGCTAGACATGTTTATCATTGATGCTATCAAGAGCAACTTTGACATATTTTTTTATTTTCGAAACTTGATATATGTAGCTTTCTTTCCCTCCCTTGTCCATTGTCCATTGTCTCATCAAATTTTCTCAATTAAAGTAGAGGTGTGTATATTTATGACTTCCTTGTTGAGCATTGTAAAATTTTGTTAGTTCCAATTGGCCAATTACTTCATTGATTTTACAATATAGTTTAGTAGAGATTTGTTTCCAGAGTTTCAATTACTGTTGGAATACAAGCACAAGGGTACACCAATTGACCATCATGTTTTCCAAATGGAAGACCCTACTATATTTTCTTGGTGCTAAGCCAACGTCACGGGGGATAATGATTTTTGTTACTTGTGAGATGATGAACTAGAGTGTAGACACAAATATAGCTTAAATGATTGGTAGATTCCTTGCGTATTTGCTTTATGCTTGCATTGTTTTTATTTTATTTTTCCATTTGAATTATGAGTGCTCCTATTTTAGACAAAAGGGGCTTGTTGCTTTCTTCCTTGTGATGGTTTGAATTACTAAAAAGGCTTGGATCTCTTTATTTTGTGAAGTTCACTTTTTACTAGGCTATTAAAGGTTTGATTTGGATTTCAAGGCTTCTGCCTTTGTTAGTTATCAAATCTGACTCTAATTTAGTTCTAGTTTTTGACTTGTCAAAATTCAAGTATTTGGCCTGTTGGAAGTTTGCTAGTTGTTTTTTATAATATTGAAATTTAATTATAGGGTCCATGTAAAAGGCCTTCTATCATTTGGTTGTGTTTCCTTATAAGCAAGCATTGGATAGTTTTAATTTTGTTCCAAACCAAAAAATAATATTTATTGCACTTGAAAACTTGTTTTTGATATGTTTGCAATTGTTGAGCCCTTGTGAATTTGCCAAACTTTTGTACACATGGTATGTGTCGTGAACTTTTAAAGTTTTTTAGTAGCGCAACCCTTATACACCTGGTACGTCTTATGAATTTTTTTGAGTTTTTTTGAGTGGCATACAGTTACTTCTGGATGAGTTTGGCACCAGGTTTTCTTCTCATGCAATACGAGATGCTTTTGGGCTTTGGAGTTCTGTATCCCTAATGCAAGAACCAACTTGGAGTAAAAGATACTACATTATTTTTCAAACGATAATTGGATACAAAGCTCAAGGTAGAGTATGGTTGTCACCAACCTCTTGAGCAACAAAAATCTAGATCGTCCCTTTTTCGAAACTACGTACAATGCATAGCAATGCAACTGTTGCATGTTCACCTCCTTTTGACATAATACCAGTAACAAAGTTGTAGAGGACTATCTCTTTGTTGCGGATCTAATTTCAAAATACATCTTGCAAGTTGATAGGGGATTATAGAAACGTTCTTGGTATTGGACTCAATTGAAGATGAGTGTTGTTTTTTGAGCTTGAAGTTCTTGAAGTCAAGTCTAAGAAACAACCCTTGGCAAGAACTTGCCAGTAGTGATTTGGATGTAAGAGCAAAAATACTTCACTCTTGAAACTTTTCCTTACAATGAGGCCATTCAATAGGAGATGCTTAATTACTAAGCTTTCAATATCCCCAATTTCATATTGTCCATGGAAGTATATTCTATTTTGATTAGTGTAAAAATGGACATTACTTGGAAGGCATTTTTACACTAATCAAGCATGTTTTGTGCAAGACACTCAATCTATAGTGGCCAGCTTGGGGTTTCAATTTCACACTTAGTGTTTAGGATTTTTTTGCAGTAGTTCTATATTTGCATCTTGTCTGATTGAATTGTGATTGAATTGAAAGTCTTGATAGAACGATAACTTGATTCACTCAACCGCTTGAAGGACTCTCAGAACTCAACCTTATCAAAGTTCACCAAGTATGGGAATGTAATGCATTGAAACTGATCATGTGTTAATTTGAATGCTTGTCCATGAATTTGAATCCCCATGTATGAATCTAAATCCTTGTGCACTGTGTTTCCATGTCACTGTGATTGCGGAGCCCTTGAAGGCTTGAGCATGATACATAACTGGTAATAAGTGCCTGTGCATCGTCATGTCAAATATCAAAGCTGTGTTGCATTTTCCGCATCTTAAATAAAAGAAGTAAGTAAACTATTGTAGCACGTATCTTTTCCTTCTCCAGCATATGATGTCACCAAATAGTTATCATCCCAATTGTGTCCATATTGATCGAAATTGGGTGAATATATAGAGCAGTATAGCACTTCCTTTCTTTTTGAACTCCCGTGTGTGGCAGTTCCTGTTGTCCCCTAAGTGTTTTTGTACAGGGCAATGCCTGACGATAAGGGTATTGCCCAACGTAAAGCACAAGCAAAATTCAATGAAAACCCGGATGATAAATTGGAGCCGGATGAAAAATCCGTAATCCCCGATTACGCGGGTTTGCCCGCGTAATCAGGCATTACGGCACAGAAACTTCCCCGCAAAATGAACGGGAGAAGTCCCGCAAGTGGTTTATGTTATGAAGAAACCAATACTAATTCCTCGGAGTCATCTATTGCAAGCTGTCCACTATGGCCTAGTACTGTAGTGGTGTTGCCAAATTTTCAACCACTCAGTAATAAATACTCCTCCTCTGGGGGCACTGTAGACGGATGGAGACCAACTTTATACTAAGGGCCGGTTTATACTTGGCCTTGGGTTGGATGGAAGGCCGGCCGGATTTGCCTTCAATCCGGCCCACAATCTAGCCCTAATTCTTTGATCCAGCCCCAAGTAATGTAAAGCCCTTGGACCGGATTCTAGGGCCCAATTTTCAATTCATGTGCTCTTGGATTTTCTCAATGCTCATTTAAAAAAATATCAAAAGATTCACATGTTTTTCTTTTCTTCCTTTCTTTCCTATTTCAAAATAAGAATAAGATTTTATTAATTTTTTTCCTTGTTTTCTTTTTCTTCCTATATATTCTATTTCAAAAATACAAAAGAGAGATTCCTACTTTCTATGCCTTGCATCAAAATTTAGAGTCATGTATAAAAAAATAACCCAATGATTTGAAAGTATTGATGTTGAAACTAGAATATTGAAACACACAATTCAAGAAAACATCTATTTTTCACCTCTTTTTTAAGTCTGTATTTTTAGTTTAATTTTAATTAAAAAATATAGAAATTTTTAGTACAAGAACTTGGAATTAATTCAACGATAAATTTTAAGTCACGTCTTACAATACACAGTGTGGGTTACTACTAGTACTATCATCTTTCTCATCATATTCCTTATTGGGGTATTTGTCATCAGAAGTTACAAAAAACACACATCATCTTACAGATGTGAATCAGGGCTTTTTTTTTTCATTTTTTAAGAAGTGCCAAAGTGGCGATATGAAAATTCTAGTGGTGCTCCAGATTTCAACAGTCATCCACATATTGGATAGAAAAGATCACATTAGTACATATCACATGTCTATAATTTGGGTTTCATCTGCAATTTGCTGATTCCATCGAAGATTTTTATTATTTTGAATTTTTTTAGCGATTTCATCCAAAAATTTTGACATTTTTTAAGGCATTTTCTGATTATTTTCTGGTGCAATTTGGTACCAAAAAGCCCCCCCAAAAGCCCTGATGTGAGTCTATTATAATTTCAACAATAACAAGTTAATGATTTCTACTCACAAATGTGAGAGTATTATAAATTCAACAATAAAAAAATTAACGATTTCCACTCAAGATGTAATAACAAAAATCTCAGATGTGATAACAAACATCTGGCATAAGTTAATTCAAACTCAGTACTCCTCTGTGACAGCACAATATCTCACATATACAGTAACTCAGCCCCAGTAACAGTGCTCCAAAAATCCAACAACACAAATATTCAGAAGTTTATTGAGCTCTTAATTAAAAAGCATGTACCAAAAAAGGAAACAAAGGACCTTACACTAGTAGACGGTGGAGATTTGTACAATTCCACGGAGGAGCCCAATCCGGCCCCAATCCGGCCCAAGATGGGAGTTTGGGCCACCCAAAATCTTGTCTTGATTGCTCACTTGGGGCCGGATGGTTTGGCGCCAAAACCATGCCACCTAAAGCGACACGTAGGATGAGTTGTAGTTCCGGCCGGCCCCAAGTATAAAGCCCTTCGGCCGAATTTGGAGAAATTGAAAGATTCTATTGGTCCAAACTTGGAGAGTTCCGGCCGGCCTTCAATCTGGCCCCAAGTATAAACCGGCCCTAAGATATGAAGCGGTGAATAAATTTGAGACGGACGGACGGCTGCGACGAGAGCGGATGAGCCCCCGCCACTCCAATCAACTCCGTCACTGAACTGCCTGACGGACGAACGGAGCAGTTCCCTTCTTCCGGGAGCCTCCCTCGGAGCCTCGGAGACTGACTGAGGAGTGAGGAGTGGGGCAGGGCCCAGCAACACCGCTCATTGGCCACCGCTCTGCTGCGGATTGCGTCCTATCCAAACCCCAACGCCCTGCACGCTCCTCCACGGGCACTCAGCAGGCAACCTCGGGGGCTTCTTCGATCGGCTTCCAAGGCCAAAGCCCCGGCCTGCCCTGGCTTGCTTGCAATCGGGTCAATTGCTCTGCTTCTGCTTCTGCTCTGCTCTGCTCAGCTCTCTTCAGTTCAGCTCAGCTCAGCTCAGCTCGTCCTCCGCAGCAGGGCTTGATCATCGTCTCTAATGTCTGCAGCCATGGCCGCCGTCGCCTCCACCTCCGCTGTGGCCTCTTCGTGCCTGGTGCACAGGGCCTTCGCTCCCCAGGGCCTTCGCGCGGCTTCCGCCCGACCCGTCGCAGGTCTTGCTTCAGTGCCTCTCTTTGCTTAACGGCTCAGCTGGCCCAATGGGTCGCTGGGAAGGGAGAGTGGGCTGCATTCAGGAGCAGGGTGGCTTGGGGTTGCTGGGGGGCAGTTTAGAAGGCGTCTCTGTGCAGACGTGGGTAGTAGGACTTGGAATGGAATGGGGTCGCACTCTTCATGTGCAATGAGGTGGGAGGGGTTTGGACTGGAGGGTTGATGTGATTGGAATGCTTGTGCGTGTGCAGGTCTGCCAGCGCTGCGGAGGTCCAAGATTGTGTGCTCAGCGGAGAAGAAGGATTCGAATGAGGGGACGGGACTGCCCCAGTTGGCTGCCGCTGTGACCTCCGCGGCCACCCTGGCGTATGCGCACCCCGTGTTCGCACTCGTGGACGAGCGCCTGAGCACCGAGGGGACGGGACTGGGCTTGGGGTTGAGCAACCCAAAGTTGGTGTGGATTTTAGTGGGCGTCACGGCTCTCATCTGGACCTTGTACTTCACGTACGCCTCCAAGTTGACGGACAGCGGAGACGATTCCGGGTTGGACCTGTAGACGAGTAGACGGTTTTTCTGTGAGGAACCAAATGGAGGGATGGTGCTGTGTGTCAATTAGCCGAATATTCAACATGTACATGATCTGGATCTCACACGCTGCGTGGCATCATGGGCCTTTGTATGTTGCTTGCATTGCTAATGGCTTGCGCATGACTTGTTTGAATCTGTGCTGTAGAACATGGATATAGGAATGCATTTTGAGTTTCCGTCTTATATATTACGGTCTCAATTGGGCACCGATAGTTTCAAACACTGCTTTAGAATTTCTGCTGGCTCGAGTAACTTTTTCCTTCTGGGCTTGTATTGTGATGGAGTTGATTTGAGTGGCATGGGATTGCGTCTTTGTGCTCGGTTTGGGTTTTATATTTTGGCATGGATACCCTGAATGTGCGTTTGTAGCAGGGGTCTGAATTTTGAGGGTCATTTTGAGTTTTTGACCTAATTTTTTGTTATTTGTTATTCTGCCAGATTTTTAATGTAATGGACGGGTTTGGGCTTGTGTGGATAAGTGATTCTGTACCGTATGTTGCTAATGTAAGGTAGAGCCACCCATAACCGACCGAATAAGGAATTCCAACATGGTCTGGAGTAGTGAAGGCAAAACAAATATTTTTCAGAGGGACATCGATAGAAATGACATGGATTGCAGAAAAATTGGTAGTTTTATTGCTTGAATCAAAATTGTTATGAATTTTGGAAGGCAAAAAGTGCTCCGGATCCATGGCCAACATTAGACTCTTTTAAATCCGATCATTCAATAACGTTTGTTCTATTCATTGTTTCTGACTTTTTTTCTCACAACTTGGGACATGTGTTATGTATTTATTAGTTCCAACCTTGAAAAGGAAAAAACAAAACATTGTAAGCTTGGTCAAAAATATGTGCACCTATAGGTCGGGAATAGGTCACTAGTCGGAAATGGGTGGCTCTACCTTAGGGATGTAGGGTTGTGTCCTATTAATTACGGCTTGTTATCTGTAGTGTACATGTGGGTTAGGGTGGAGTACCTCTTTCTGCAAATATCACAATCTTTATTGAGTGAAAATCTGCGAAATTAGAAGATTTTGTTCACATTTTATAATTAACTAGCGGTTGGTGCTTGCTATGCTACACATTCATCATTAGAATTTTTATGTATTAGATAAAATGCAAAACAAAAAGTTCAATAAATTTTCAAATAAAAATTACTAAAATCTTTGTATAATTTTGTTCATAAGTAAGCATATATTGAAATGTACAATAGAAATTTATTGAATGACAAATGAAATATATGCAATGGTGAATACTGTAAAAGATACACATTTATTGTAATGCATTCAAAAGTCGACTCAATTGTTACGAACAATGGCAACTCAAAAACTTGGTGAATTGAAAAGAAAAACTTGTAAATTTCAAAAACTTCATAAACAACTTAATTGTTGTGAAATCCAAAATCTCTTCAATTGAATAAATTTCTCAAATCATTTGGTAGTAGCAATAGAATTTTGAAATCATAAAAGCTGTAAAAGCGATATTACAGAGGTGGTTGCAAACTACTACTTTATTTCTATAATATAACATTGTGTGAAAACATTATTTTTATGTATGCATGATTGAAAATATTTTTGCAAAGTATTAAAATTAATTATTTCAAAGACTTCTTGAAATCATTATCATGCATTCTATTCAAATGTATCAAAATTTTACTAATATGTGATACAATGAATGCGTAGCACAGCAAGCATGGGCCCCTATTATTAATGGTAGCTTTTGTGATATTACAGAGGGAGTTATGATTTTAGTAGTATGATAAATAAGAATTGCACTCTATTAAAAGACATGGTTCTTCTCTCGACCAGGTCGTCAAGGATTGAGGTTCAATTTTCTCGAGACTGCCAATGAATGTGTCCAATATTCCAATCCCGTTCGTTGCGCAAGTATCAGACTTCATTGGTGTAACCACGTTACAACTTGAATCATAACATTATTGAATCTTCAATCGTCACAGCACCACTAACATCATAACATTATAGACTTGTATGTACGAAAACTTAGGAAAGAAGCATTTGTTGGCTTTGTTGCAAGAATGATGGTATGAATAAGGTAAAAGACCCTATTGCGGTTAGAATTAGGAGTGTGCCTACAAGCCATTGCTAAAAATTTTCAAATTTTTTCCCACACAAAGATAAGTGTGAGAGACAGTGAGGGCATTTGAAATTATATTTTTTGGACTAAGTATGAATTAGTTCTGAATTTTGAAGTGATCAGCCCATAGGAGTCTGTAGGCTACTTCATGACCAACAAAATCTGAATCCAATATGGTCATCTTCCTACCCAATGTAGTCACAACATTTTCAAACATGGAAGACCTAAAAAGTCAATTTTTACAAAGAATTTTACACTGAAAAGTTGGAAGTACCTATTGAGGTCACTAATTACTCCATAACTACCATGTAAGGCATTGATTGTGGTCTAAAAAACTACAATGGGATCATTAGGTGTCCATCATGGGTCATTTGACCGCAATGGGGTCATTTACCTTAGTGGCAGAATTGTTTGGAATGAAATGGTGCATAGATATAGCATATGGAAATGAATTGGAGGAGTATGCATGGTGGACACACATATGTACATACTGTATGTTCAAAATAAAATCTTCCATGAAAAAGCTACAGTTAAACATAAATTAAATGTAAATTGTCACTCACTGATTGGAAGTTGTGTTACAAGTGATTAAACAGAAGGGAGGGGGGAGCTGGGGGAATTTTATATATACCCTATTTATAGTCGTTAAATTTCTACTTTTTGGATTCTCTTAAATGTACCCCTACAGGCTCAGGGCCAAAAAACACTTAATACTATCATTTTTATAGCAAAGTGTAAAAAAGAATTGATTTTTTTTTTTTTTTTCACATTCAACCGTAGGATCTTACACCTAACTAGTATGAGAATGTGTGAAAAAATTTCAAAATTAGAGACCCCATAGATTGCAAGATATCTGCGTTTAAAGTGAAAATAACAAGTTTTTCAGCACATTGCAGGACTAGATTTTATGACTTTGAACTTTTTTAACTTAAATTTTTTGCACTACAAAGTTTTGAGCTATAAATCTTTATACTAAAGAATTGAGTTGAGAGTCTAGGGGGCAAAAAAAAACCTCAAAAAAACTTAATTTCATTTTTAAAAAAATTGTTAAACAGAAATAGATACATGATGGAAGGAAAATCTAAAAAAATTAATATCTTTTAAATGGAAAAAAAATGCACTAATTCCAATGGCCGGATAGTTCCAGCAAGCAAACTAAACCATTTGGAACTTTTTTTTTGGAAAAATTGCAAAAATTGCATTTTGTAATGAATCTTATAAGTTATTTTTTCAAAAAGATGCTCTAATTGCCCCCAAAACAAGATTGTCTTGATAAATTTTAAAAAAAATCCAAATAAAATGACACAAAGCTTTTCAGATAGACAAAAATACAATCTATAAGAAGAAAAAAATTTAAAAATTTAAATTTTTGCAAATTTTCTTTTGCCGCCCCTTCCCAACCCCCATCCTTGCTTTGAGCTTGTTTGAGCTTGTTTGAGCATAACTTTTGGTCCCAGGCATCGATTGAAAAAATATATGTATTCCCACAAAGCTCAACAGTTTTTGTATCTTTAAAAAAAAGCCTCAAAAGATCACAACAAAATTTAGTCCGTAGATACCTACCTAAAATCCACTTGTCCCCCAAAGGAACAACGGGCCTTTAGGGGTTAAGGAATGTTTGGGGGGGAGAGGGGAGGGGGGGGGGGGCGTCTCTTTGCTCCCCCAAAAAATGAGGAGCCCCCAGCAATGGTAGCTTCTGCATTGTACCAGCCAATAGCTCTCTGCCTACTTGCAATACATTATTTATTTTACATATGAGCCAATAGCTCTTGTAGAATCACCTAACAACATTGGCACAACCTATAAAAAGTTAAAACTAACTAGCCAATGGTATTGTGTGGGTTTAAACTAAACTTCCTCGTTGGTATCCATGGAGGAATTATCTCTCGTTCGAGGGGAACAAATCATCTATATTAACAATGTTATGTCATTCCAAATATGATTGTAATTTCTTCAAATTTGATTACTTGTGGAAAAAAATTTCTTCTATTTTTTCCATAAGTCTTTCTCCTAGGACTATTCAAAACACTAGTTTATTAAAGAATTATCTAATTGGTAATTGTATTTGTTTGGTGATTTTCTACAAAAACTTCAATTAGTTTATTGGAGCAATCTTTGAAATGTAGTAAATTTGGATGGTATTTTGTCTAAAAATTTACATCAATGCATAAAGTGTTGTCAATTTCAAAGCAGAAGTATTTAATTTATGTACAATTTTTGGCTATAATATGAAGTTTGTCACAACATCAAAGCCTTAAAATTAAAATTGTCATTGATGGTATTACATCAAAAAAGAAAAAATGTGTGTAATGCCTAAGTTACTTTCTTGTTTGTCACATTAAGTCCTAAAGGTGACTCGATTGGGAACTCACTGTGGAATTTTTCATAATTATGATAGGTTCTATAGTCTTCATATTTTGAAATTATTATATGAAAATTTTAGAATAATTCTTAATCATTACATTCTACATGTAAGCTTTGTTTCTTGACATTCCACTGGCTATTACAAAGTTACTATGATCATTTAGATTTCTATGTCAAAGTGGAGAGCTAATTGAAATAGAGTTTGTTGTATTTACTTTTATTTGATTTGATAGTTTGATGTGACTCAACCAAACCTTAGAACCATTTGATCCAACATATGAAATGAAAGATTTGAGAAGTATTATTTAGTTTGAGGGCAACTATAACATATTACATACAATATAAAGATGTTGTTATAGTTCAGTTTTTAAAATTTAATATAAAAATAAAAATATAGAATATTTATTACTTAGTAGAACATGTATATAATAGGGATTGACAATTTTCAATTTCTAATCAAAGCTATTAGAAATTTAGGTATCACATACTACACCTTCTACTTCATGATTTTTTGAAGGATGAATATGAGATGTTTTGTTGGTAAAATTCTCATGTATGAGATAAGACAAATATGTAAGAAATTTTTTTTCCAAATTTGAGATTCTATTCAAATTTGAAATCCCTGGATCTTCTTGCAGTGGAAAAGTTGAGTGAAAGGACTTGAAAGCCTAACAAAGCTACATTGTTAAAAGTGCAAGCAATCTTGAAAAAAATATTTTGCTCTACTTTACATGCCTTGTTTTCACAAGTACATTGCCTTCAAACACCAATTCTTTTAATATAACCCTAAGAGTATTCCAAATATTTGTTAGTCAAAAGTAATATCTTGCAATTATAAATTTAAAAAATTTTAAATTGCTTTATAGACCTTTATTCAAGAAGTATTGTTTTAAGGTGTTTCCTGGACTATTTGTCATTTTATAACATATGAGATTTTAGGGGTCGAAGATTTAACTTAGTGTGCAAAAACAAATAGTAAGCTACTATTAGCATTACAACAGATTGCAATGTTAGAGTAAAACAATGTTTAGGAGAATGGTTAATCTTGTTCCAAATTCAATTATTAGAAAAGACAAAGGGTCCAAACATTATCCAATTAGTGCTCTGACTTCCAAATTCTAAACAATGAACAAAGACATTAGAGAAAATCCATGGCCTTTGGAGGGCCGCTCTACATCCCTCCGAGGACCCAGTAAACATGTTTTTTTTTACTTAACTAATTTTTTTCCGTTGTTTCCATTCACCTTCAATCCCAATTTCGGATGCTTATCAATGGCTGAAAATCCAAGTCAAAAGTGTTTAATAATTAGGGTTAAGATGTATTAATGCACCATAACCTTGAATATTAAACACTTTCTACTTAAATGCATCTTTCTCTCAATCCAAATTGTAGAAAAAAATACAAAAGTCCCAAAATAGTCAAGTGGCTTACCATCAAGAATTTTTTTAATGCCAGTGTGAAAGACTTATTTTGTGGAAAATTGAAGTGTTTGAAGAAGAGAGGAGAAGATCTTTATAGAAGTGGGTAGTGATAGATAGAACAATGCATATGGGATATGTAAATTGGATTGAGTAGGAGCTCTACCTCTCAAAGTTAAGTGAAAAAAAGAAATCGTATGAAAAGCAGAATATCAGGCCTCATTTAGGCATAGTAAAACAACTTTTTTGAAAAAACCTTGGACTAATAAAAGCTGGGTAAACAAGCAAAGTTTCATAATCAAAAATCTTTTTGTGAATTCAAGTCTCCAATCAAAAGTTATGGACAAAATTTAGACCAGATGTTTGAAAATGTCCAAAAAATGTTCCTTCAAACATCCGGTCTGAATTTTGTCCATAATGTTTGATTGGAGACTTGAAATCACAAAAGGATTTTTGGTTATGAAACTTATCTTGTTTATCCAGCTTTTATTAGTCCAAAGTTTTTTCAAAAAAGTTGTTTTACTATACCTAATGAGGCCCAAAATTCTACTTTTAATACAATAATTTTTTTCTTACATAACTATGAGAGGTGGAGCTCCTATTCATCCTAATTTATATATCCCACATGCTTTGCTTGCCCTAATACAACCTCACTTGTATAAAGAGGTTCTTATTTTCATCTTTAAACACACAAATTCAAAAGCCACTTAAATTGATTTAAGTGGATTGGACTAGATAATTGGATTAATTGGATAATTCCAATAGTGAACCAAGAATAAATGACGGTCAGCTTGTATTGGCTTTTTTTATTGTGGAAGTTGACGACAGGCCTGCTTTTACTGACTAGTTTTGCAAAATTCACATCATCTGACTATGTACTTTTGACAATTTTTATAGGAGACCTACCTGCGTTTTAATAGACTGGATGGTCACTCTTGAGCAACCCTTCAGAGGTCGCAAAATTCTTCTAATGAGGTTCCAATGGCTTTTGTGACCACAAAACTTCTTCATTCATCTAAACCAATGCTTGACTTTTAAAAACCCACACTTTCTATATGATGAATTTGACGAAATTGAGATAAATAACATAATGATAATTATAAAGATATAAGCAACAAATGAATGTGCAAAAATTAAAGGATGGATTCCGGCACTAAAGGGTTAACAAAACATGTATTCATCCCAGAATTGCAGATGATAGGATTTTTCTTGCACTACATTGCTGCTCTTCTTCCCTTATGGATTTGGATGCAGATGGAGACTGCTATCACTTCGTTGTCTGTAATACGGATTTGTATGTGTAGCAAGTAGATTTACTGTAAGGGCCGCTTTACACCAAGAGGCCGGGCCAATTTCTTGTGTCAGAGGCCAAGAATCTTGACTTCTGATTGGACAAAAGGCTCAAATCAGCCCCAACCCCTTTACACCAAGAGGGTGGGCCAATTTGGTGAATTGAATTTTTTATTCAAAAAAGACATGATCTGACATGGCCGAGCTCACTGAATTGGGTGCACCAAAAATGGGAGGCCAATTCTTGGCCTTGAGGCCAATGTTAGATTTCAATTAAAAAAATTGTTTTAATAAAAAACTATTTTCTTCAACTAATCATTACCGTTGGATTTTGTGCAATCGGCCTCATGGGGATTAGGACCAGCCTCTAGGTGTAAAGTGGCCCTGAAAATTTCAGCCCCTCTTTCTTTCTTTTGTAAGTTTTATTGAATCGGCCCAGCTTCTTGGCCTTAAGGCCTTTACATATGGGAAAATTGGCCCCCATCATAATCTTATTCTAATGGGAAGTTGAGGCCGGCCTCCAGCCCAAAAGGGGCTGAAATTTTGTGCAATTGGCTTGAAGGAGAATTGGCCTGGCTTCTTGGTGTAAAGCGGCCCTAAGTTAACATCGATTTATTCCTGTGACCTAGTCAAGCCTCTGCATCGTACAACCACTGGTGCCACTGAGCATCTGAGAGACTCAGTCTCTAACTTGGCATTGATGCACATTTTCGGTAATCTATAGTTTAGAATTATCTGACCCATGCAGATTACAGTTATTAAAGATGTCGTTTCAGGCTCTTCTGAGCTGTTTGTCAGGTTTTCTTTCATGCACTGGGGCGGTCTCGGGGACGTGCAATTCTAAACGTGGCAGGCTAAGTTATTTTGGGGCCTTTGCTTTCTTTGCCCTGCACTCCCGCGATTACGAGATAATACAATGGCATGATCCACATGGAGCTACTGCTAAATCTCTTTTGGCATGTGCTGCAAGCATGCGTTAGGAAAACTGTTAGCTGATACAGATTGCGACAATGACTCCGAGTTGACGATGCTGAAATGTAAGCTGGTGACATTGGAATAATATCTGAACACTTTGAAAATGATGACCAAACCCAAATTTTCCCGAAAGGATTACAATGTACACCCAAAGCTCTTCAATTTCACAGCCTAGCTATAGCTGGCCAAATTCCATGGGAGAATATGGAGTTCTGAAACATGGTGACAGGTTTAAGGAGTTGAGCGTAACATTGAAAAGATACTTCGGGTTGCTGGAGTCAAGGCATTAGAATTCCGTTACTGGTTAGAATTCAAACTCGGTTTTACAGTTCTCGAACTCGGTTCCGGATGTTTCAAACTCAGTTTCATGATTGTCAAACTCCTAGCACCGACAGAAGTGATGACATACCTTTATAGGTCCAACTTTTCATGAGCTTATCGTGATATGGCCTGGTGAAGAACGATGTTCTTACAGGTGCATACCTTAAAACTGTGATCTTTCTAGCAATCATACCCAGAGCAGGCACAAGATAATCAACTGCTGAAGGTATCACCCCCTTGGTGTGAGGGAATCATATTATTTTCCTAGAATCGAAGATGAACTACATGTTCAATGCAAGTCATATTTTTTCAGAAATTTTAGGAAATTTTTAAAAAAGTGTTCCGACTTTTTGAGGCTGCGGTTTTCGGGAGAAGATTGTTTTCATTAGTTACAGAGTGTGCCAAAAAACTCAAAATTTGATAAAAGGTGTAAATTCCCTTGAAGAATCTTGATAGTTAACAATGATTTGCAAAGAGATGCTAGGAACGAGATTTGGCAAGGAAATTTTTTTGCCATTTCTGGAGGGGTTAAGACTTTAGTTTCAGTATAGCCACATGTTTCCAGTTAGCATATTCGGGGTTAATAACATGATTCGGTCATTCTCGACAAAAGACTGACAGAGGAAGTTCTCTTTTGCTTTCAAGTTTCAATTTAAAAAAAGAGTTGATGTCTAAGACTCCTGGTGGATTCTTTAATTTAGTCCGTCCACTGCAGAATGGGCAGGACTGTCACGGGTTCACTGTGAAGGTCAAATGGTCAGGAAGGCAGCAACTGCCTAACATGAAAATTCTCAAGATATTTAATTTCATGCTGAACACAGTTAGCAATGCCATTTCGATTAATCACCATTCGATTAACTTACAGTTCTCCTAATTGGCCCAGTAAATATTCATTTCACTATTATCTAGCACGCATTTTAAACTCGACTTCACCACTAGTGGGTAATCATGAGTTCATGACTGGTAAACGTACCGGAGGGGTCGGCATCTCATCAACACTTCTCAAACGTACTCATAAACCCTCATCACAGGTTACAGTTACAGTGACCGACCTACTTAATTTCTTTTACGTACACCCGGCCAAATTTTTTTGTCCACATAAATTTACCAGAATCTTACCTAAACATGGGTGAAAAAATAGATGAAATTCTTATGACACAATACTAAGTTTGCCAATACGTGGATGAAATTTCCTAATTATTAGTAATATATGGCATACTACCGGCAGATCGAAGACCGGTGCACATGGATGATTCTGTCCGTTTTTCCTTCATGCATTCCAGAGTACATGTCTCTCTACTAATGAGATCATAACAAATTAGAAATCTAGGCTGGGAGCATGTACCCGACAGTGGCTAATGAAGGCACTTGCTGCAGCAAGCTAGCAGTGTAAGTGTAATTAATCCCAATCGCATTCTAAAACCCCCCTTGATTTCACATTGCAGAAGCCACCGGTGAAGTCTTGGGCAAGTGATCGAGATGCACAAGTCGATCATGAGGCAGCTGAAGTTTAGTTACCGAAGTTCGGGAACTTAACTTTGGGGCTTTGGGCTAGGCAGGCACCTAGTATTGAAGGAGACTAATTATGATGTGGGAAGTAGTTGCAGCTGAAGGTAATTACTTAGGTGGAAGTGAGGT
This sequence comes from Neckera pumila, assembly GCA_963969595.1. NCBI lineage: Eukaryota > Viridiplantae > Streptophyta > Bryopsida > Hypnales > Neckeraceae > Neckera > Neckera pumila. The sequence goes on along the minus strand of OZ018409.1, from coordinate 46,092,958 downwards.
GACTCATCCTGCACCAGCCAGGTGGCTCTGCCGTCGTCAGATCGATCTAGCTACTCCTGCTGTCTTGTTCGAGGCCGATCGAAATGGATGGCTGCAGCAGGTACTCATGGATGTGCAGGAACTGCATGCACTCAGGCCAGTCCAGAGCTGAGCTGCCAATCCGCCAATCTTCGTTCTTCGTTCTCTCCGGTACCTGCCCGCCTCCCACTCTCGATCACTGCAGGAGCAGCACCACCTCCATAACGATAGCGCAGACGAGCGAGGGGACGGCAGCTCAACACCAGCAGCATCCTATGGTTCTAACTAAGGCTCTTTTTCTTTGGGTTTTAAGCTCCTCTCTCGTCGACACTCCTCCCACAGATAGCTCGCTCTGCTTCAGTTATTCACTCCAGCTTTGCTTCCTGGACGTATCCTTCTTTGGCCGCTCCCCAGTTTAATTCTTCAATGCCAGCAGCAGCAGATCTAGAGGAATTCATTGTGAAACCCGTGCCAAGCTTAGCGGTTAGCATTTCGATCGCTCAATTCGATTCTAGAGAAGCATTAGTATACGCAGAGGATGCCCAGGCTGCAGGCCGGACTCCTTGGAGCCCAGCTGAGATTTGGATCTAAATAGATCAGCTGATTATATATAACGCAGAACCTTGTGCAAGGTGAGTGATGGGAGCAACGGCTCTGAATTTGTCCGCACGGTGCATGGAAGATCTTTGAATTGATTTCAATACAACGCAAGTCGCAACATTGGCTGTTCTACTCCTGTGGAGCAAGCGGATGGCAAGGATAGCTATGGCGGAGAAACAGTGGTGGAGCTCTGGGGTGGTGGTGGCTCTCTTACTCGCCCTTGCAGGTAAGTACAATTATACAAGGTTCTATACATATTTGGTCCCTGTTGTCGATATTCAAAAGCGTTGTCATTGAATTCGTTTCCCTTAGATTGTTCCCGAGGCAACCTATCTCCGTTCAGCATCCTCTGACCCTGCTGGGCACGGCAATCTGCACTGCACACTATAGGGTGGGTAAACTGTATGCAGTTTGTGTCTTGTGGGCATTTGGTCGATTTTTCAAGACGTAGATACAGAGTATGAGAGTATGGTGCAAAGAAGTGTATTGTAGAGTTAAGTTGCTGGTACAGTGTATGACAAGTTGTCCATTGTAGGGATCAGGCTTCTCTTTTCAGATGAACCTAACAGTAGTTGCCTGGCTAGCTTACCAGTTGAAAAGATGTCTAGGAAGATCTGGTCATACTGTTGCTATTTCAATTGCTCATATTCAAACCCCAGGAAGCAAATAATTGAAGCATCTTACATTCTTACCCATGAATGCTTGCATTAGGACATCCATATCATATCAGTGTTGTGTCAGGTATGGAACAAGGTTATCTTAAATCTTGACCACTCCAAATTTGATAAAACCTAGGGTAGGATAAGGATATCTTAATTCTAGGGAAGTCTAGATACCCTCATACTATGCCTAGCCCAGCATTGGAGTGGCCTGGTGCAAACCTCATGTTCCAACAACATAAATATTGTTGAAAGAAACAACTCTTAGAAAAATATGTATATCAAAATGTTGTATATATCCATGTCCTCCTAGGTTGAAATCGTTAACTACCATCTCAATGTTGTATTTTTCTGTTGTGTGTTTGCACAAGTTAGAGATGATTGAAGCACTTAACCCCAACATAAGCAATCTTGAGTACATATCCATGGCTAGTTTGAAATTCTTGAATATTACTTAAACTTCCTTTAGATTGTCCGTCCATCCGTTGGTTTGGAATGTTTGTACATACGATATGTATGAGTTGCCTGTTTTATTTGTTTACTTCGTTGCTGTGCTTGCATGTAGGAATGGTGGGAGGAGGCGTGGCGGATGCGAATGTCGTTCCTATGGTGACATTGGAGCCGAAGCTAATTGGCGTGTCCAGCGCGTCTCCCGCACATCATGTCTTGCCTAGCAGGCTTCTGACCACGGCCTCCGTGTGGTGCGTGGCGAAGTCCAATTTGTCGGATGCCATGTTGCAGGGGGCGCTAGATTGGGTGTGTGGCCAAGTGAATTGCTTCCCCGTGCAAAGTGGCAACAATTGCTTCCAGCCCGACACGGTCCAGTGGCATGCCAGCTGGGCCTTCAACGTCTACTTCCAAACCCAGAATGCCACCAACGATGCTTGCGACTTTCAGGGTACAGCCACGCAAGTCTACACGGATCCCAGTAAGTCGATCCAGCCCTGTGCACCTCCTCCTCTCCCCCCTGATGCAAGTAAACAACCAGCCTTCACGTGCATGTTGAAACTACATTCTATTCTTCTAACAAACAACATTAACTGGGATCCTGTTGTTTGGACCAAATTCAATGATCGAGAGGCTGAAACAACATCTCACTTAATAAATGCTGATTTTTTAGGGGGTATGCACTACTGATTCCCTAGACGATGACCCTGTTTGTGTTTTCAGTGTTTGAAAAGAAACTTCATCTCCAAGGCCTTTCCCTGTTAATTTTATGCCATTCTCAAATGCAACGATTGAGCTTCTTTTTCACATATATATATTAATGTCGATACTTCCTAATATTCCAAATATCAAGGGAAATTCTATGCTTCTATTGAATAGAAGCAGCAGCCAGGGAAAAGAAGCCCAAGATGCTGTCGCTGTATCTATATATATTAGTGTTTATGTTTGAGCTGATGCTTGTGCTGACTACTTACCAGTTAGTGCAATTTGACAAAGGAAAAGAGAACTTAACATTGTTCATTCTAGTGGAGGAATGAGCAAGCTTCAATCTTCTAAAGCAATGTGCACATGTATTTTTCTGTCTATTGTTGCTCTGATACGTAGTTCGGTAGCACAAAGCAAAGAGAAATGGAATCTCTCGAACTGCTTGTAAATATTTTATAACTGAAGTTTTGTTTTTGCTTCAGACGCTGACTGATGAGGTCTGCATTAATTCTTGTTTGTTGTGGCAACAGGTACAGCAACATGTGTATTTACAGGCTCAACCAAGGAGTAAGTAGTCGAGTTCTCAAGTTGTCTTCATACATGCCTCAAGTCGAGATTCGCTTACTGAAAGTTTTCTAGCTAGCCTTCGCACGCAGCCACCACACTAGTAACCTCAATTGAGCCCATTTCTGTAGAAATGATCGGCAAGCATGCATTGGACATGGAGAGCATGGTTACATCTCATACCATAACTGTCTCAAACGTGCAAGCTAGCTGGCTGCCTGGCTCTGGAGTCTGGACTGGTTCTATATATCTAATATCTTGACATTTGATGACTTTATTTCTCAGGCTGAGTGGCTGACGGCTGTGGGGTATCTTTGCAGAGTAAATGCGACAATCAGTAATGGAAATATGACACCACCTCCGCCTGGATATAATACTCTCCCGGGGAGATCTGCAGCCCTCGCTCGTTATGAACCCGGATTGCTCTCGCATTTGTTGGCGTCTGCTGCGGCGGTTCTGCTCATGACGCAGCTCCTCACACGGCAGGTGAATTAATCAATGAAATTCTAGTGGAGTGTCCAACTCAGCTGTTAATTGGATGGAGAATCAAAGTTGTCCAATCTAGAGCTCAGTCAGGCTCTCAAAGCGATTACAATTTCTACCAATTTTGCCCCAATTTGGGTTCCAATTACAAGCAATCTCAAGTGCAGGATTGTCTTGGTCACCCTTCAGACAGGCAGTAATGACTTCATATCTGTATGTTTATAATGTAAGTTTCTCTGACTTCTATCATATGATTCATCCCTCACGGTTTTTACAGCGTGCCAATAAAATGTGCACAATGTACCGTCCACTGTAGATGTATCTGTGAGAAATTTATCAATGTAAATTGGTGTCTGAGTATTGCTTAAATCACGTTGGCTTTTTCTTCATCAGTGACTATCCCCTGAAAAGAGAGGAACACTTCCTGCTCAATTAATTAGCCCCCACCCCCACCCCCACTTTCAAATTTTCACACAACATTTTTCCGAGGAGTAGCATTACGGCCCAACAATTTTCATAACTTTTGACTACATGATTAAAAAGTTATTGCATGATATGTCATTTTCATTGCTCGGCAGGCAATCTGGATAGCAAAAAAAACTTCTTTAAAACCACTTCTTTTAAAAATAAAAATTTGAAACTGGTTCTTCAGATTTATATGTAGGCGGGAAGCTTTGAATCATTCCATTTGGATCTATGAGTCAAAAGTTATGAAGATTCCTAGTTTGACAGTAATTATGAAATCTCAACTCTAAAATAAACTTTGAAGTCCTTTATTTCACTCAATTTTCAATATTTTTGAAAAAAAATAAAAATATTGCGTGTAGATTGTTTATTACAACATTACAACCGTTGGGATTGGCATTTTTCAATTCCATAAATAAATTCTTAACAATTTAGTGTTTTGAATCATTCTCTACCTTTTCCTACTTACTATCTTTTTCCTATATGTTGTACAATTCTAAATGATCTGAATTTTTTCAAGCATGTATCCAACTTGTCTAGGAAAATGAATCCAAAGAGTAACCACCATTTTGGACATTTTTTCATACAAATGTGACCTTGTGAAGGGCAGCTGCCCGTTTTTTTGCAGGGACAAAAAAAAGATTTTTGTCAATTCAAACGCTATGATCTTGCAATCCACATGGTGTAAAATTCTGAAATTTTTTACACATCTTCTTAAGCAAGTTTACTACAAGATCCTACAGTTACATGTGCCCAAAAATGCTTTTTTTCTAAATTTGGCATTAGTATTAAAAATGGCAGTTTTGGGGCGTTTTTGGTGAAAACCTAGTAAAAAACTTTTAGGGGTTAACCCCTAAATGCCCAAGGCGTTTTTTCTACCAAAAAACATCCAAATCTGCCATTTTTATAGCAAAGAGTAAAAAAATTTGAAAAATGTTTTTTTACGCACATCTAACCATAGGATCTTACACCTAACTAGTATGACAATGTGCGGAAAAAATTTCAGAATTTTTGACCGCATAGATTGCAAGATATTTGTATTTAAAGTGAAAAAAACAAATTTTTCAGCACATTGTGGGACTAGATTTTGTAACTTTGAACATTTAACTTAAATGTTTTGCGCTACAAAGTTTTGAGCTCTAAATCTTTATAGTAGAAAATTGATTTGAGAATCTAGGAAAAAAAATCCAAAAAAAATTAATTTTTGTTACTAAAAAAATTGTTAAGTAGAAGTAGGTACGAGATAGAAGGAAAAATCTAAAATATTAATATCATTTATATGGAATGAAAATGCACTAATTCCAATGGTGAGATTGTTCTAGCCAAAAAACTAAACCTTTTGGAACTTTTCTTTTTGAAAAATTGTTAAAATTGCATTCAGAAATGAATCCTACAAGTTATTTTATTCAGGAAGATGCTCTAAATGCCCGAAAAACAAGATTGTCCATAACTTTCTCATAAAAAATCCAAATGAAATGAGTCAAAGCTTTCCAAATAGACAAAAATATAATTGATAAGAAGAAAATATTTAAAAAAAAAAAAAAAAAATTGCAAAAAACTATTTGCAGCCTCTCATCCCCTGTTTTGAGCTTATTTGGGCATAACTTTTTTCCCGGGCACCAATTGAAAAACAAATTATATTCCCACAAAGCTTAGCAGTTTTTCTATCTTCGAAAAAAGTTTCAAAAAATCATGACAAAAATTCAGCCCGTAAGTACTCCCATTTGTCCTCCAAAGGGAAAATGGGACTTTAGGGGTTAAAATTAATATACAAATTGCATTTCAGTCACAACATTGTATACTACTAAGCTAAGGTCCCAACCCCATCTCAATCCCACCCCACTCCCTCTCAGTTCCCTCAATCACATTCCATTCTCTTCCTTTCTTGAGCATCCATGCCTGATGTCATTTCTATGGAATTCCAACAAATTAACAAAATTAATGTTCTGCTATACTTCTTATAGCGCAATTTCTTGTTGTGACAGGTTGATGAAATAACACATTACAATGGTCAATAAGAAAATGATCTTGATGTACTTGGAAGTATTAATTAATTATGAATCAATAATATAGGAGAATATTTGACTTCTAGATCCTTTCCTTGCATACCTCTTAGTTGAGCAAGCATTGTTGAATCTTGACTTAAGTAATTAATGAACTTAAAAAGCAAAGACATCCAAGACTCACCCCCAAAATCACATAAACTTGTTTCTATATATCATAGGTGGAAAATGAAAATAAATTTTGTTGTTTAAATGTCAATTTTGTAAAAGTGGCTCGATTCTAGCTCCAAAAACTGTGACATATATGTACATAAAGGTTTAAAAAGCTAGCTAGGACAAGTATAGATTTATGTTTTAGAGTGTGCTATAAAAATGCCAAAATATTGGAATTCCATCAGTTTAACAAAATTAACTATTTTAATATACTCTTTGCACAAGTTATAAAGGATCAAAGTTTTTTGGTAGATGTACACCAATTGAATATTTTTGATCATATGACACTATTATCTCTAGCAATTTGGATGTCCCTATCTAAAAACAGACGTATTTTTTATTGAAAGAAGTGGACAAGGTACCTAAAAAACCCTTTAAGAACCTTATATCAAACAAAGAAACCAAAGTTTTTTCATACCAAAGATATTCGGTCCACACGGATGTACAAAATACTAACTCCAGAAATACCTGTTGATTTTGTGCCATATAGAATAGTAGTAGGAGCTTTTGAAATTCTAAGAGAAAAAGTAAAAATGTAAAATTTATTCAATGCTCTAACTAATGCATTTCCAAAATTTAGGCCTAAGAAGTTTTCCCAAAAGTTATGTACAAAATAAGAATGAAAAATACAAAAATAGAAATATTGATGTTTGTATTCTTAAAAAATGAAAATTTAAAAAAATAAAAAAACTATTGGTCAATCAATTACATCTAAAGAAAAAAAAAGTCCCTTTATTAATAAAAAAAAGAAGAGACTTTGAACAAATGTGCATGATAGAAATTCTATATTTAAATTTTTTTTATTTAATACTACGTATGAAGTAAGCCACCTTAGCTAATGTACATTGATCTAATTTAATTGAGCCTATTATGCCATTATGTAGGATTAGTACATAGTTCAAATTTTATAATGTATATTATTGCAACATATTTTGCACTCATTGTCTCAACTAAATTAGAAGCACAAATTTGGTGTTGTATCTTTATCTTTGTAGACAATTTCAAATCCCCATTTTTTTCCTCCAATCTTTGGGTGGGAGATGGTGATAGAGTATGCATTTGAAACAACAAAAATAGACATTCAATCAAAGTTGCATGTAAACAACAAAGTATTTTTGGAAAATGTAAATTTTTTATGCATTATGTAAAGTAGTTCTATGTTTCTTAGTTGTGAATCTTTAATCCTTTGGAGTTATAATACAAAAGTTATGGCTAATAGACCACCCTTCATGGGAGATGGGGAGAGAAATAGGATACTAAATATATATTTCTTGCAATCTACCTAAGAACTTAACTAAGTAACATCTAGTACAAGTTAAAATTCATTTATAGAAACTATGGAAACAAAGATAGAATTTGCACATTGTTTGCAAGTGTTTTTTTTATGAATTTGGCTCAATTCTCCAATTGAGTTAGCAAGAGTTAGCAAGCATTGATGAACTTGGCTAATATTAATGGAATAAAGTTGTCCCACCCAAAGCTCCACTTTTTCCAGTCCTTCAATCTCATGTGGTGGAATTCCAATTTTTGTTTCTATGAAGTTATGAGCAACCTCACGAGAGATCCAACTCAAGTAATGTTGTACTTTTTCAACATCAGGGTAATATTTTGAGAATTTTCAAAGTTGATCAAAGACTTACTTGCACATGTCAATTGACTGCCCTTAAACAAGACACTGGTAAAGCACAAAATATTTAAACCCTCACTACTTACATTAGTTGCTCTTGAGAATTTGAAGTAGCCATTAGAGAAAAAAGCAGCCCTTCAGGGGGCTGCTGCAGATTGATATTCCAAGCTATTTCAAGCTTGGCCTGTCAATCTCAAAAAGTTCCTTGAGGAGCAGTCAGCTTGGTTGACTGCTCCCCGAAACAGTCAAATTTCGTATTTTTTTTTTTTTTTCTTGAAACATTTTTTAAAGTTTAAAAAATAAATAAATAAATAAATAAATTATTATTAATTTTTTACTCAAAAATCTGGGTTTCTGTGCCCCTGTCACTGCAGTTTCTGCTAAGCAGAAACAAATAAAAAAAACAAATTTTCAACCTTGAAAAACACTATTTCAGGGTCCTTCGGAGGGTTGCCTCCGAAGGCTTGAAAATTTCTCTAATGCCATCCAAGGCCTAGATATAATGACTCAAAACGGACTGTGGGTGCGGCTACTTTAGCCATTTGGAGAAATGCTTGAGCTTGAGCTGTCAGCTAGTCTCAAAGACCAATATGGTTGGGCCTTGAAAAGCAGAGTGTCCCAATCCCACTTGTTTAATCCCTATAAACACCCAAACACCATTTTTTGGCAACATAGCAATTTTGGGCAGCTCACTATGAATGGAGTTTTTATTTTTTTTCTTTGAAATTTTCACACAACATTTTTCCAAGGAGTAGCTTTAAAGCTCAACAATTTTCATAACTTTTGACTACATGGTTAAAAAGTTATTGTATGATATATGATTTTCAATACTTAGCGGGCAGCTCAAAAAGTTCTTTAAAAGTCACTTATTTAAAAAATAAAAATTTGAAATTGGTTCTTTAGATTTACATATACATGGAAAGCTTTGAATCATTCCATTTTGGTTAATGAGATGAAAATTATGAAGAGTTTGAGTTTGCGGGTAGTTATGGAATCTCTACTCTAATATAAACTTTGAAGTCCTTTATTTAATTCAATTTTCAATATTTTGAAAAAAAATAAGAAAGCTGGGTGTAAATTGTTTATTACAACATTACAACCATTGGGATTGACATTTTTCAATTCTTTAATTCAATTCTTAACAATTTTGTGTTTTGAATCATTCTCTACTTCTTTCTACTTACTCTTTTTTTCCTATATGTTGTACAAATCCAAATGATCTTAAAATTTTCAAGCATATAGCCAACTTGACTTCAAAAATGAATCCAAAGAATAACCACCATTTTAGACATTTTTTAAACAAATGTGACCTTGTGAATTGCAGCTGCCCGGATTTTCGCAGGGACAAAAAAAGGATTTTCTAAATTTTCTAAATTTTCTAAATTCAAACACTAATATCTTGCAATCTGCTCGGTGGAAAATTCTGAAATTTTTTCCACATCTTTTTTAACCAGTGCACTACAAGATCTTACGGTTACATGTGTCTAAAAAAGATTTTGTTCTAAAATTTGGTACTTGTTTTAGAAATGGCAGTTTTGGAGCGCTTTTGGTGAAATACATTTAGGGGTTAACTCTGGAACTTCTGGTCGCACACTAGATAAGTTATCACCTGCTTCCAAATTTTTGAAGACCTCTAATGACAACAACTGCATGACAACCAATGATTTATTCTCTTCCAAATTTCCTTAGCAATGCTCTAACTCCAGATTTCATTCTCAACAGCACCCCCAAGAAAGTGGTACCGTAGTAGTTTCTAGATAAATCAATGTTCAGCAATGCACACCATCTTACCGAAACTGCTCAACTTGACTACTTCGACCCACTTGACAAAGTATCAAGTCACTCCGAGCATTTGCGGCATGACTTCCGAAGTGTGATCCCAGAGTGTAGTTGCTGGACACTTCCAGTGCGTACACAAAAAATTTAATTGCCAAAGATACAATTGCTACCTCACAGCCAGCTGCTACAATTTCCAAAGGTGATGCGTGTCCTCTGAATTGGAACTCAGATGAATTGAATTGTAAGTCGTATGTCTCCATCATAATTTTAATTATTACCCCTGTCAAGTAAAACCAACACATTTTCTTATTGTTAGTCAATTTAGTGTGCCAATGTTCGCCAATGTCGTGAATATCCGCATATGTAACGAAATTGCCGTTCACTTCTTGAGACTAAAATAATACCAAAGTCCAATGAAAAACCATTAACTTTAAATCAGAGCTAGCACTTACCGCCGAGACATTACACAAGTAATTTCTTCTCTAGAGACGACTTTTCTGTGTTGATAGATTTTATTTACCCCTACTATTAGAAGAAATTGATGAATATCCTGAATGCTGCGTGAAATTTCTCAATTATAGAACTCAGTAGACTTCAGTGAGACATTCTTGCTTATAGACAGAGGTTGTGCTCACCACTGAGGCAACCCACAAATTATTTCTTGTGTGATATCCTCTTCGACATTTTCTTTTCTGGTGGTTTCTTCTCAGGAGGCGGGGCTGTACTGACACCTTCCTGTAACGTAAAGAAGCAAGTTTACCGATTTTAAAACCTCCGTCGTTCAATTTCTGATTCAGTTCCACATATCATTTCAGCCAGCTCCCCCTTGTTGGCTAGAATTTGATTGATTGAAGCTCTCATGGCATTCTGCAGGACCGATGGGATGCTGCTGCCTTGCAGGTATTCATAACATTATAAACCAGTTCTTGCGAGGTCCTGAAGGAACTAAAATCCCTCCCAAAGAATGTGGTTGAAAGATATTCCACCCTCTTAAGGGGAGAAAACCTTTGGGTTAGAGAACATTTCGTTCAAGTGTTAAATGCCGTTGAATGTTTAAAAGCTACAACCCTTACCTTAATGCATACATATACATAATGTAAATCGGGATCTTCAAGATTGAAAGTCGATCCTAATGTGATGCCGTCCTCCTGAAATGGTATAGGTTCAGTTATAGGTCGGGAGCTGCACTCTTGCGCCCTCCTGGAGCCAGGTCTTGCTGCATTGAAGTACCAATCATGAATTTATTAACCAAGAGAAAAAGCAATCCCTTGCAAGGGGTCCAATGCGCCAAAGTAGACCTTATTTGGATACTGTATGCAATATTTATCAGGGTTCAACCTTGTTTAGACACTGTATGCAAAAGATATAAGGGTTCATAGTTTTGTTGACAAGTGGACTAAAACCAACACTAGTATTGATGTTAAGGTGGTGTTCAATTTTGAAATTCTTGCACAAGTCTTCAGGGTGTCACATTAAGGTGCATGTCATCATTGAGCACCTTTACCAAATATCAGTCCACTGTTAGAATTTGTTGCTTCTCTTTTCATCTCATTCATCACAAATCCAATTACAACGAAGGGAGTGAAAACAACATACGTATAACATGTAGCTTTATCTGCCAAGGAATTCCCTCTGATTTCAAATGGGGCATCCTCACCCGAGGATCACCATACGTAATCTGTTTAATCAAGTAAATAATTAAAATAATCAAGTACAAGAGTTTAATTACATACAAAAACACAGATTCGACACTACTTCCATTAGCAAGTCTCTGATCAAATAGAGTATGAACATATTATAGGCAGGACTGAACAATGCAACATAGTGCAAAAACACTCACAAGCATGTAAACACCTCCTGGCTTCAAAACTCTGCATCCAAACATCAATATTCCACAAGTACTACATATAAGAATACGTAAGTTTGAAAAAGTATTTGACAAATAAAAAAACAAATTCTGCGCTGAAATATATGACACGAGTAGAATTTTCACCATGCATGGCGGGACAGAAAATCAAGAGAAACATGCGCATTTGTCTCATCCATGAACATGGAAAATTCTTAACAGGAGTCCTGGACTAGAGTGAGAACCTGCAAACCTCCTTGATCATGGATGCAGCACTTGTTGGTGCATCAGCTCCGCACTGTAACCATGCATCCACAATAAACTTGGTACACAAGATTGGCAACAAGGGCGGATGGAAAAAAATCTACATAGCAAATTAAATAGCAATAAAATGAGACCAACAATTGCACAAGATCCACAGAGGAATGCATATACTCTTAGACAAGAGTTTTGATCCACGTTAATTAGAAAAGATGATAAAGGAGAGAAAAAAAATGGTTACCATCAACGAATCGAGCATGCCTGCCCACATTGCCAAGAAAATAGTGTCAAACCAACGGTTAACAGTATTATGAATTTCTAAAGTTACTAGCGTGATAATAACTCATCCAAATGCTTCAACCCAACAATAAAGTCAAGGATAAGTATATATCAGAGAGACTGGATAGTAAGCACCTTTATCTAGGACAGAATCAAATTCCCCTTCTTTAAAAGCCAGCGATCGAACATCCATCCTTTGATCTAAGGACACAGAAAACAATAAAAATATTTGTAACATATAAAAGCTTGTACCAAACTGAACTAACCTTATCAAATGAAGACAATCAAGAATCTGGATTCGGGAATCAATCACGACAATGTCACTCAGGCATGAGAAGCCTTGAAATTCCATGTTATTTGTGATAACCGCTGAACAAGACCATGTATTGAAGTGCATAAAGTAACACCAAAAGAAGCAGAAATCAAAAAAGGAGAAATGAAATTACATTGAAGCTGTAGCATTTCCTTGTACTTCTCTATCATGGCGTCAATAACAATTTGAGAGATATCGATATTCATAATAGTTTGGTAGCCGTCGTTAACCATGTCCTCCGATATGACTGGCCCCACAAACCCAAAGCTAGCACCTGCCTTTGAGAACCTTCAAAGAGAAACCCGCATCTAAAGCCAGCCAAAAAACATGAATAGCTAAGTTACCCTAACCGGCAACACTTCAACCTCCGGATTATTAGATCTAAACACAAGGTAAAGCCTGGGCTAGAGCGATCCCAGTATTCCGTTAAACATGCAACATGGTATTGGGGAGGTGGACAAATAAATGGAATGGAATGGAATGATCAAGCAGACCTGCATTCCCACAGCCAACCATCAATAGGTTGCCTTCCTTAGGAAGATACATATTGATAAGAGGAGCTATTCCAGCATACCGCTGGTACCAATCGAATGAGCCCACATCTTGGCTGTATCTGGTATCCCAGTAGGTTTCATCTCCATACGCTTGTGGCACGCCTTTTCCTTTAAGCGTCATCCTTCAATTACATGAAAAAGACGCCCTTAACCTGACAAAAGGATGTCAGATTCATGACTAGTTAATTCTGTGCTCTCAACACTCAGCACAAAACTTCAATGACGAAACCGATAAAGCACCATGACTTCTTCTTTACAGGTATAGCATGAAACAGACACTTGGTTATAGAGCGGGATTCGCAAATTTCGCACTGTGAACTTTCACTGAGACATGCCCGGATTGCACTAACCTACTACTAGCATAGGAAAAAAAAATCACAACAATATCCACTCACGTGCCAATATAAGAGGATTGAGCATTTTGATCTTAGGAACAACATATTTTAATTCTATGCTTAGAAGTTATCTCTAAGAGAGAGGAGATCCAAGGAAGATAAGAATGCTGGTATCAGATATCATCCGCTCTTGCAATTCAAGGGGATTACCTTTAGCAGACCAAAGATGAGAGTGAATTCAACTCCTCCAGATCGACCAAGTCGCGTGGAAAACCCTAATAAACAATAAGAATGCCTTTACGTTTCCATTCGATAACTGTACAAAGGTCAATGCAATGTTGATCTTAAAGGATTTCAGATTAAGTTAGAAAGACATAGTGTGTGGTCACTTTTCTATTGTGATCATGTCTCATTCTGGCCATGCACTTGGTGTAAAATCATCAATCATAAACAAATGAGATTTTCAGCCACAATGGCATGTGACTGACACAAAACAAAAGGAATGGAGTGACGTCATTGTGTACACAATAGATTCTTCTATCTTTTAAATATGGTTGTACAACTAACTTTTGCAAAAGATTTAGTTACAATAGCGTCTTGAGTTTTGACATTACGTTGGGTTTAAGTAGATATATTGTAACCACTATTAAAGAGAGAGATGACCATTATGATTCCTCTTTTTGCTCTTTTTGAAGGTGACCTTATGGCTATAACGGCAACAGACTTCAAAAAACCATTAAAAAAATCCAGTCATGAATTTTTTATTTTAGGGCTTTTTTCAAATCGGCTAATTCTGTGCCTGCAGACGCGGTAAGTCGGAATTGTTTATTAAAATAAAATTATTTTTCTGTGTTAAAAAAATATTTTATTATAATAAAAAATTCCGGCTTACTTAATGGACAAAACGAAATTTATTTCAATTCCTTTTCCGTTTCCTTTTTCAAGATCTCATTCGTGACTTTCTAATTACAAAATGAACTTAGATCACTTCCTGTGGCTTCTATGATTTGAACCAATCTTAATCAATTCCTACATTCTCCCAATCCGAGTAAAAAGGCACAATTTAAACTTGACAATTCCAACAATTTGTCTACAGTACCTTGCTAAAAAGGTACACTCACAATATTTCAAATTTGAAAAGGATCCCATATTCCAGTGTGACATAGGGTTGAGATTTGACGAAGAAATAGTAGGATTATTCATGACCCCTCCATCCTGGTGGGGTTCCTTTCTCTCTCACGTTGAAATACTCCCGCGTGATGAGAAATTATATTCTTCCAGGGAAAAAAATTGAAGCCCGTGGCCATCTCCTCCATCACTCCTACTTGCAATCGGATGATTGAAGAATTACAGGAAAAACAAGAACAGAGAATTGAGAGAAAGGGGAAAAAATCGACTGCATGCCAAGAGAGCAGACAACCTTAATTACCTGCTCCTCCGGCCTTCAGGCTCACAACGTACTACCGTACTCAATCAGCTTTGAAGCTGAATCTCGCCACCAATGCTCAAATGTGCGTACTCCAATGGATCCCCAGCAGCATTGATTTGATTGACTGCAGTCAATGTACGTCCATTCAAATGCTGAGCCCAAGAAATATGTAGCAACTCCGTTCCGGAAGTCAGAAGCCCAGAATGCATTCTTGATGGGTTGGGCAAGCACCATCGGAGACAGAGTGAAGAGGAACGCACGCCCAGCGTGGATGCAAATGGGAAGGCACTGAAGGAGGCTCCACACAATTGGGAGCCCAGGTGGAGAGGTGCGCACTCCTGCGGCAAGAAGGACGGAGGCGCTGGAACAACAATGGAAACCACGATCTTGGCCGTTTCCAGGATCGACGGTCAGAGGGGACTCTCCAAGGTTTAGTTCGAGGCAGCCATTTGATAGCGCAAGGTCAGTAAATGAAGTGAACCTTGAACCTTTCCCTATAACAATCTACACGCTTGCACCCTCTAAAATTTTGAATATTATTTCAATTTTAAGCTTAAAATCAATTGAATAAAACAAAATGTCGTGTCAAAAGATTAAGTGTTTTAAGCTCTCTTGTATGGTCACTGGAACCTTTAATTTATTGTATGGTTAATAGAGCCTCTACCTTACAAGCCTAGAAGAAACTTATAGAAAGCCTTCAAAAAAAATGATCCTTTAGCTTGATCTCATAGCAATTTGTTGTAAATTGCCAAATGTCTATTATAGCTACCTAAATAAAAAAAAGAATTCAATTTTTTTCCAAAATTGACAGACGGTGAAAAATTAGAAATTAAAAGAGAAGAGTGGTAGGGGGGACAAAGATAGGTTCTTCATTTTTAGAGTCAAAATTCTCTTGGTACTTTTGAAAATGCTTTCAATTTATAAATTTTTAATAGTTACAATGAAATGACAAGAGGTCATGCCATTTCTAATTCCAAAGCATAAAGAGGGAAATTAGCTTTAGTAGCTAAAAGCAGTCCATATACGCAAAGGCATGTTGAATTCTTTTGTTGTCATATTATTTAACATGGAGTAGATAACTAAAAGACAAATAAGACAATAAATAACTCAATTTATGTTCTACTAATAAATGTTTTTGCCAATATCCATCCAATTATGCAAAATAGACCAAGATTGTCACAGACCTATAGAAATCTTTCCGATTAATTTGGATAAGACCTCAAACCTCAAACTTCAACTTCATATTTGGAGAATTTGTCATGAAATTTGAACTTATTCTTTTATTAGAAGTATAAGAGGTTGTTCTTGTTATATAATCTTGTTCATTTTTAATATTATAAGTATAAAGATTAGTCTTTACAATATAATTTTGGCAAATGCGTATTGTAGTTTTTAAAAGGTCAAATTGTTATTAAATATTTAATTTTTGGAGATATTTATTTAATATCTTAAATGACTTTTAAAAACCTAGCTATTGAACCTTCTAGTGGTTTATCAAAATTATATTAACAAATTTTAAAATATCATTAGAGCCTCTCAAATACCTTAATGAATTCTAGGATATTCTAGGACATTTTGAAAGAATACCAAGTCATATTGTTAGCATAATTATATTAGAAGTACAATACATCAAAGCACCTCAATTTTGCTAATATAATTTTAGAGCATTGTAAGTAAACTCTTTGTACTTCTTTGTATTATATAAAATATATTTTAGAGTTGTTTGGATGATCAATAAAGTTAAAATTTTACAATTATCTTCACCTAGGATATTGGTTGATTTTAATTTGTCTTTGATTTGAGTATACTTACCTCTTCTTTAACCCCTAAAGTTCTTTGACTATATTTTTACCAAAAACGCTCCAAAATTGCTATTTCTAATATAAGTACCAAATTTTAGAAAAATACATTTTTGGATACATATAACTATAGGATCTTGTAGGACTATGGTTTAAAAAGATGTGGAAAAAATTTCAAAAATTTCCACCATATAGATTGCAAGATATTAGTGTTTGAGTTTGCAAAAATCCTTTTTTCAGGCCCTGCAAAAAACAGGGCAACTAAACTTCACAAGCTCACATTTGTATGAAAAGATGTCCAAAATGATGGTGCTTTTTGAATTAATTCATCAAGGCAAGTTGGCTAAATGCTTGAAGAATTTCACATCATTTGGAATTGTAGAACATATAGGAAAAAAAGAGTAAGTAGAAAGAAGTAAAGAATGATTCAAAATATTAAATTGTCAAGAATTTAGCTATGGAATTGAAAAATGCCAATCCTAACAGTTATAATGTTGTACTACGTAATAAAAAATCTACATCCTTTTGTTTTACATTTCAAAAAATATTGAAAATTGAGTTAAATAAAGGCCATCAAACTAAAACTACTCATAACTTTCATTTTGTTGATCAAAATGGAATTATTTGAATCAAATCAAAAACAATTTCAAATTTTTATTTCAAAAAGAGTGATTTTTTCCGATCTGCCGGGGCTATCCAAGTTGAGAAACAAACTACATATCATGCAATAATTTTTTAACTATGTAGCCAAAAGCTATGAAAATTGTTGGGCCTTAAAGTTAATCCTCATTCATATGTTATGTGAAAATTTCAAAGAAAAAAAATAAAAATTTCATTTGTAGTGAGTTGCCTAAAATATCCATGTTGCCAAAAAACACAGCTTGGTCCTTTAGGGGTTTCCAGAAAAATTATTATAGAAGGAAGTAGCAGTCTTTACATCTAAAATCCTCTACAACTAAAAGTTCAAAAATCTAAACTACAACTTCACTTCTCTAGTTTAGATTAGTCTCTATATTAATAAAGATAATTATTTTGAAATTTTGAAATTTTAATGTATTGAGACTTATTTTCATGTAAATTTGAAATTTACAAACCCAAAGCTCTCCTAAGGTAAAAAACCTTCACTAATCTATTTTGTGATCAACAGAGGAAAATTGAACAAAACTCGGGGAGGGCACTTGGTTCTACTACTACTACTACTACAAACCACGTGCAAACAAGTGGTTTCTAATAAACTATAATTTCAACCTAAAATTTTGAGCATTGTTTGGTACTGACTATAGGTTTCTATTGCCAAAGTTTCCAACTCAAATGAAATATAGAATGATTTCTAGAAGAGGTTGAAAATGAACCTAAAATGGCATATTTTTCAACTCAAATATTTATAGAGAACACATTTAGATGACCGTTGCATCAATATTCAACTCAAAATGAGCTTTCAATAGAGAGTTATTTTTAGGAATTTTTTGTTAATTTTTTAGACAATTTTTTAGGATATAATATAGGGGTGTGAAAGTTATTTTTCAGTTCTGCAGTGTATCTATTTACTTCAAAAATTTGTAACTAATTATCATGAGCAAATAAAAATATCAATAATTCAAAACATAAACTTTCAAGTTAGGAAAATATGTTCATATTTTTTTTGTTTTCATTTATTTAAATTTTAGGATATAATATAGGGGGTACAAAGTTTTGGTCGCACGTAGTTTGGATTAGATACACTAAGTGCACCCCCCATGGAACAAAATCAAGAATCAAACTCAAATCTGAATGAAGCCATATTCAGTTTGAAGTACTATTCATGACTATTGGCGGTCAAATGTGAGTAATAAATAGAATTGTTACCAACATTTGAACAACAATGATATTTGACATTCCATGTTAACAAGTAGTGCCTTTTGTGTCTCGCGAGACTAGTTGGACAACACCGTGTGTGTTCAATCCTAAGATTAATGTGGGGAATTGACATTCATTTGAGTGTACATGAAATGTATGAATGTTGGCAACTCGTGACTTGTTGCAATACAAGAATTGATATTTATTATTCACACGCACTAGACAGCTTCACTGAGAGAAGTGTTGTATACAGTTTCAACTGAACAGTCCAAAAATGTTGTAAATGAAATTGATGTTAGGGCATGTTTTGGGTGATTCAAGGGTTTCTGGATTCTGAAGATGTTTCAAAAACATATTTGGATGGTTTAGGATCATTTTGGATGTTCATAACCCCTATCTATATAGATAAAAAAAAACATTTGCAATAGGTAACTCACTTTGAAAATTCATAAAAAAATTCCATTACTTCAGAAGAATGTGTTTCCACTTTCGTTTGTCCCCTTAAAGGTGTGAATGAAGGAATGAAAAAAATGTGGCACCTAACATCCTCTTTCAGGTATGCAGAAATGATGCAATTTTGGGTGGTAACAGGCTTGTCTGCACTGGAGTTCGTGTACCCAAGAGGTCGGCTGATTCATAGTCTGTGAATACAAGTTGGAGAATCAGTCTTGCAACGTCTCCTTTGTAGTCGGTGCTCAAATTGTGGCCTGTGGAAGAAGTTGGCCCTCTTCTCTACCAAACTTTGACTTTAAGTTGTGCTACTCGTTTCAGTTCGTAATGTCATTGCAAAAATTGCGCGGCAACGTAGTTCTGGTCTCCTGGAGACGCATGCCCGCAAAGCAGGCACAACGTTAATGGCGGCCTTGGGGTGGATCTGTGCACCTCTTTTCTAAATTCTAATTCATCTATCAGAAAATTTCTGAAATTAGATTCAAAACTCTAAAGGATCGGAGGATCATTGAATTCTAAGAACCAGTCCACAACCTGAGTGTGTTGTTTTCAAGTTTGAGCTGAACCACATAGCTTTCCAGCATTTTCACATAGTCAGCATCACAGGAAGTATTGGTGGGTCTTCTACCTTGTGTAGAGTGTTTTTCAGAATCAGGTAGGCTTTGTTGGTTGTTCTGAAGCCCTTCCGGTATTTTCGTATAAGCGGCATCATAAGAGGTTATGGGGCTTCTACCCACTTGGAAGAGCTTAAATTCAGTAATAGGCAGGTTGTGTTGGATGTTCTGAAACTCTTCCTGTTCCTCGGAAGCCTTCATGATCTTCTGCCTTTCAGAGGCTTGAGGTGCGTTGGAAGAGAATTCAAGGCCACCTGCTCAGCCATAAACAAGATGTCAGTAAAAGACTGCAGTATATAGCGGTTTTGTCTGTAGCTGTATCACTCTCTACAATTCACGACGCTTTTCTTTCTCATGTTCGTGATCTTGACGAGTTCAGTATGTCTTGGCCAGGTGAAACTACTCTTCACATTCTTTGAATAGAAGCTGATTTGTTATGACAAATAGAGAAAATACGGTAACTACGCTTACTTCTCACTCTTTAGGTTAGGGCGAGACACCTGTGTAACTAACTTGCGGATCTGAGTCTCTGCGAGATGGTTGTTCTCTGTCGGGTACTTCGGAGACAGGATTCCTCTGTGAGACTGGAGTGGAATATGGTTTTGCGTTTCCAGCTCGAGGTACAGAGGAATCAGCCACTTCTTTGATCCTTACTAAAGAGGGTAAAGAATGAGCTTTGGATTGACTTGATCTCTGATAGGGCTGATTGGAAAACCTGTTGTCCGTAGAGGCTATCGCATCAATGTCTTCCAGGCTCAGTTTGGACTCCTTATTCCTCAGCGAGCTGATTTCGCTAAGCCCTCGTTTATCTTCACCCTCTTTTGAGTATAGACAGATTGTTTTTGAAGCTGATCGTTCCATGCAGCACTTGTCAGCGCTCAGAAAAATTCAACCATACGACTATGTCAAAAAGTCGTAGCAGATATGGAGTCAAACCGACGGTTCCTGTGCCTAGTTGCATCACTTAACAATCTTATAACAAGTGTTACGGATGTACGTATTGTTTCGACAACCCCACGAAGAAACCCAGGTTGACAACAATGTCACCCTGGAACAGAGCTTCAGTAAGTACAGTGACGAACCATTTGGTAGAGGAAAGGATCCTCTGCTCCCAGGTGTCTTGTTATGCGCCAGCAACCTGAATAAGACATGGAGGCATTTCAATTTCATAAATTCAAGATTTCTATTGCAAATCAACAATTAGGGATCAATCGAGCAAGATTATTCGAGGCTCATCGGTGCCGTACTTGCTCTCTCATTTGAACTATAAACAAGTTTGGAATCATCAAGAAGATATGCTAAATCGCTAGGTATATTTCTTGCCAACCTTGCTCGACATTCAGCAGTGGTTTTGATTTCTGATTCTATGCTGCTCGTCTGGTTCATCTCACTTGTCCGCTTCACAGTCCAATTTGCTTCTGCATCCTGGTGAACTAGTCCATGGATGGAGTGTCTTGTCGGTCTTTGAAGTTTTAAGAGAACATTGTCGACATTCTTAATGCCTTGGTCTGAAGAGGCAGGCTTCTGTAGTTTACATAGAACAGCCTGGACCGTGTTAAGCTGACTTGCTGGTGAGCACTCTTCCTGACTAGAGAAAGAAGCTCGGAAACCAATATCATGCGCAACCCCATGGTCTATCCATAGCTGCTTCCGTGGCATACGTTCAGCTTCCGTTGTGCTCATACCATTTAAGTCCTCCTGCAGTGGTTTTCTCATAGAGGTGCACACTTGCACCGAGTTTTCCTCGATATTGTGCGTCATTTCGTGCCTTGAAGCATGGTTATATAGATCGTTTGAAGAAAGGCATTGATCTACACTGTCATTACTATAGATATGAGGCTCCAAACCATCATCAATTGTCTCCCCATCTTTCGCCAGAAAAGTTGAAAACGATCTCCTAGTCTTCGGAAATGATTGCAACTCTGAACATGCTTCACGCTGAGGTTCTCTTGAATGCCATGCCATGAGTTCAGTACCCGTTCCAAAGCTGCTGGCCGAATACGGAAGGAGAGGATAATCCAGTTGAGATTGGTGACTACTTGTTAGAATCCTATCGGAAGTCGAACTTTCCCGCGCAGAAGTTAACTTCTTATGTGATGAAGTGGTCGCCTCTACTGCACACCATAAATCTCCGCATCACAATATTATAAAAATGTTAAACACGAAAAATTAGCTGCAACTGAAAACAAGGTGATGTAATTTGTTTTCCTGCCTCTTGGGACACGGCTAAGGAAACTTTGTACACCACTTTACTTGCAGAGGAAGCCGGAAGGATTAGATTGGTCAAGTAGAGTTTAGGGTCTAAGGCTTAGGATTCAGAAATTAGGGTTTACTAGACCTGATTTGATGTCTTTTCTAGAAACACGGAAATCATCGGTTTCTTGAGAGATCCTGCACAATGATCACGAAATATTTTGTTCTAAAACAGCAGTCTCGACTTCGTGACGAAAATCTCAAATTTATGAACATTTCTATTCATTCGATAGTGTTGTTATACCTTTTAGACTCATTGAAGACTCTGAATCTCTTTATGACTGAATCGTCAAGAAATTGAAGGGGCTTAAGCATTACGTTGCCATTGTTGATTTGCGATACAAGATACAGGACTTAATAACCATAAAAACTGTTAAGACAATTGATTTTGTTGCATCATGACTTCCCCCCTCATCTCTTTTCAAATAGGAGCAGGCTTTGTACACTGGTTTCATTTACTGTATCAATATAATTTTAGCCGCAACAGGCAAGAGACAAATAACAGTACCGGTTGAAATGAGTTTCATAGGACAAGGTATTGATATCGTGATCCATTCCTGAAGACGATTTTTCAATGCCGAGCTCCAGCAGAGGGAAACTGGTCGGGAGAATCGGAAGTTCGAGAGAATTCCGATCTACGGTTGGGCAATCCTCATTGTCAGAGAAACAGACGATGATGAAGTCCTCGTCACCATTGTTAATCGGAGGTAGGAGAAGCGGCTTTAGATCTTGAAAACTTTCAGGTGCACTGGTCGCCTGCATTTCACTAGGAAGAAATCCTCCTGTGCAGTTAAAGACAGACAATTATTAATGTATGCAGCACAAAATATATGAGTCACTCGGGGAGTCACTTTCATTCATTTCTATCTAGGTTAGTACTTGGGACCACGTTTATCCATAAAGTAATTGAGTCAGGCAGGAACCACTATGAGTTTATAAACGAGTGGGCAGTACTTCAAAATTCTGCCAGAACAAATGCAATACTCAGCTTAACAACTCATTCACAGTGTGAAGTTAGCAAGTTACATAGACATTTTGCCGTGATGAAATCCTAAGAAGGCATCATGCATTATAAAGTTGTAAGTTGGCTTGTTGAAAGCAAGAAACCGGAAACAATGACGGAGTTATACATGTGGTCTTTAATGAGAATACGATGGCAGTAATTCTTTTCTATAATCTTGTCGTTAGGAGGGTACCTTGCATGACATCCATGTCGCTGTCCAGATAGTCCGAGCTGCACATGCACAACAATGTGTGAGTGGTCACCCAGGATGCAACACGAAATGGAGCTTAATCCTTCACGGATTTCTTCACCAGATCACCTTAAGCTGCTTTAAGTGTGCTCAGTGAGGCACCCTCCAAGCTTGCAAATGATTTTCAAGAAAGCCTAAAGCGAAGGGTAGTTATAGGACTCCGAAACTCTTCAGGAGTGCATACGTACCAACGATATGCTGTCCCTCCATCTACGGTCTGGGACCAGGAGTTAGAACCATTTAGGTTATGCGTTTGGTCTGAATCTCCTCTTGAATGTGCAGAAGAATATTGATCCTGCACAATAACTCCGAACTTTTGAATCTCTTTGTATGAAATGTAAGAATGACACCTCCTACATGCATGAGCTCAGTCAAATGATGACGACGGAGACTGACTAGTATTTGAGAATGAAGAGGGAATAACACGGCACTGGGACATCATCCAATGCTCTTCATTGCGTACAAGGCCAATTTCGTTATATCGGCTCGATTCAGAACGCCAAGATTGTGACATGCTTCTGAAAGCTCTAAAACGGGATTGGTTTCAAGACGCCCGCCTTGAAAAGTGCCACTGTCGTATATATCTGCAGATTAACGAATTTGACGCTGTGCAAATAATATAAACAACTCGTGCTAAATTAATTTCGATTTACAGCTTACCTGATGCCACGGAACATCCCATGTCGCAGAAAGATCGCATTCATACTCCTCAGAAAACGCAAATTTCTCGCGTCGATCGTCGTTCCCACCAAGAGTTTCTTTCTCAAAATTCCTTCGATTAGTCCTTAGTCTTGAAGAAAAATCATCACGTGAGGAGAAATCCGCTTCAACATGCTGTCTCTCTACCTCAAAGCCGTCCATCGGCAACAGTAATTTGCCGAATTTCACATCAGAGATTTTTCTGTATTCAAGACTAGGATAAAAGTCCTCAATCATGTCCTGAAATTTATCACAGGTGCCGAATTGGCGTGAACTATATTGTAATCTGTCACAACTCGGAACCTGAATTGGCCAGAAGTGGTCTGAAAGATTACGAAACTCTCTCTTGAAATTTGGAAGTGTCAATGAAATGTCGTTATTCCAAGTGATCGAATCATTTCCAGGGCTGTAGGAAGTTTCTTCCGGATCGAAAAAATTGCTATCGACTTTGAAAGAGCTCCAGTCGAAACTCAGGTCATGCAAGAAAGGATAATCATGCGTCACTTGGTGATCATAGATATTGAAACTAGGATTCAAATACGTATATTCCTGACGATCTTGCTTCACTTGATTATTCATAGTGTCGACAAAAGAATCAGAAATATCAAATTTCTGAGGTCCTTGCTTCACGTAGAAGTACTCCATGTCCAATAAAGATTTGGAGAAACTCATTTTTCGAGGAACCTTGGCCTTGCTCTTTGTCGTGTTGAAAGTAGGATCAGAGAAATAAAGATCGTGGCCCCCGTTGTGAGTAACTCTGAGAGAATTTACGAAGGATTCTGTTTCTAAACGATTATCTTCGGTCACCTTGTGTTGTAGCGGTTGACGTGAACTTTGACCCTTGAAACTCTGCACATGATGCAGAAAAACACGGGTGAGTCCATTATTATTTCAACTAACCTTTATTACACATATCTACTGCAGCAGCTGCAAACAATGATAAGCATTTCAACTCTATTCGATTAGATCTATGTGACAAGATGTGTGCTGCCGATTTATCAAATGTTCGTCGTCGTATCACCTTCAATTTCTGGGTCGACAAGAATTTGCTCAAGAGATTAGTAGTTCCAGTAACAAGGGTTTCATTGCAAGAGTTGAAAGAGTTCTTCAACTGCAACGATGAAGATTGGAGGTGCTTTGTGCCACCCCAATCCGCGACACTGATATCACATCATGATTTCATCAGAATCTAGAAGTGTACCATAATCTTAAATTCAGAACTGTGAAATGATGCGAAAGCCTTCACTCCAACGATC
This sequence comes from Neckera pumila, assembly GCA_963969595.1. Lineage (NCBI taxonomy): Eukaryota > Viridiplantae > Streptophyta > Bryopsida > Hypnales > Neckeraceae > Neckera > Neckera pumila. The sequence goes on along the minus strand of OZ018409.1, from coordinate 46,068,218 downwards.
ATACCAAGGTATTCGCCACTTGAAAATCGAGTTGGCTGTTTTGAAAGAATTGATGACAACTAGGATTTAGGTCATTTAACATGTGCTATAGAAATTAACCATGTCCTACTTGAAAGCACAAAGACTTGAGCTGATTTACAATGTCCAAAAACTCTTCTCCTGATCACCTGTCAGAATCAAGAGATGTCTCTTGTGGATGTAGAGCACCTTGATCAAACATATTTTCTTCGAAAGCGTCGTTGTTTCCTGCAGACGGAGAATTCAGTTACCGTTGTGGCCAAGAGGAATGATTAAATAAGTGTCATACCAAACTTGAGAGTTCGTAATGCTACACTGCATGAAAGATATATCCTCACCAATTCCAAGTTTATACTAAGACCGCTTAAAATTATCTACCACCAAAAATAAATAAAAGTAGCGATAAAAATGCATTACTAGAGACTAGAGACAAGGACACATCTTAAGAAAACCTTATGCTTCAACCAATCTCACCGTCTTGAGAGAAGATAGCATACGATTCCGACGGCAATCTTTTTTCGCCTCGATTTTCATCCTTCTTTTCATCACTGATAATGTCCAAAAGCTTCAATCCTGCCTCAAAAATTATTTGAAAAAAGCAATCGTCTTTCAAGTTTCACTGAGTTTCGAGCATTGCTGATGTAAATACCTCGGTGAACATTACCTCTAATAGAATGTAAGTATGTCTGCTAAATAATACTCCGTACAAAGGAATGTTAACCGAGCGCATCTCCATCCAGAACAGGGGAATCCAGATATCAATAGATTGGATGGCTATGGCTAAGATAATACCTTGCATTCGATCTGAATCCACAATAAAGTCGTACACAACCTTGTGAACCTTGTGAACCTTGTGAACAAACTTAAATTGCACTAGAGTTGATTGTTTCCATTCAGTAAACAAAAACGAGAGAAGCAAAATCATGCGGAGGACCCATATTTCAATGTTTTGGGGAACTTACGAGGAGTCGATGCTACTTTCTTCGTCTGCAGGTTTCCAACATGGATAGGATTTCTTCTCTTTCCAGGTAAAGGAATCTCCATGTTCCGATTAACAAGTTTCTCAATACCCTGTTGAGCTGAAGCAGCAACTCTTGATGTCCTTTGAGCACATGGTCTGCGGGATCTAATTTATCGATCGAAAATCAAACAATGTGGTTCACCAAAACTTCAGAAGAAGATCCCAAATCTTAACCTGCACATTGAAGTAGTTGGAAGTTTAGAAATTACGCACTTTATCTCTTGCTCTGGTTCCCGGCCGATACCGCGACTGTTTGTCTTACACTCTGCATCCACAGAAACATGCTCCCAGAACGCTGTCTCAGTACTTCATCACAGTACAAGTGATTGTTTCTCACTCTCAGGAGTTTGCAGTCAGCTGGTGAATGGTACTATGACTAGATGGATGATATGCAAATGAAGTTTAAACAGTACAATCAATTGCGATAATTCAGGTCTAAGCAAGACAAGTACATATTATTTGAAATTTCTCGGAACATCAAATAGACTTCACAGACTCGGGTTAGACGGATGGATAAGTGTACCAGGCTGCTGGAGGGAGATGTCTTGAGCATTCCCCTTTAAGGTACCAGCAGAGTATGCGCTCCCGTTTGAAGTTGCGGGGGGTACAGCTCCAAAATCTCCCAGGTTTGGCTTTAATGCAACTGTAAAATGTCAACATCATGAACAAGCTTCCATTTGCTCTCAAGAGTTTATTAAATCCTGGCTAAAATTTCCGTTTGTATTGCCAACGAATAGCTTGAGTTCAATCTTAACCTGTCGAGAGCACGAGATGCAGTTCTTCGGATTAAACATTGCTGAACAATCAAGGGGCGGAGTGAATACATTCTGTGGTCGGTATGTCACTAAAACATTGATTTAAAAGGTGAAGACAAACCAGTAGTAGGATCGGGGAGACTGGCGTCGGAGTCTGCTGCCGTATTGACATCGATGACCGGACTAGGATTTAAGCTCCGTAGGCCAAGGATGTCGAGCGATTCACCGCCGTGTAGATTCTGATTAATGTAATCAGCAAGTGTGTGTACCTTTCCAGATTCTTCTCCAAGTTCCATTTTTCTCTGCTTCTCTTTGCGATGATCGAAATATTCCTGTTGCCTGTATGCCAAAACGATCTTGCAGTTCATTGCACTTATTGAAATGATGGAGGTTGAAATACTCCATAAATTTAGTGAGAATTGAGAAGGCTCACCTCTTTAATTTTTCGTTTCTGGCCTTTAGTGCAGATTCCCAGCAGAGGCAACGCCATACAAAAGCATCCGAATTAGTGCAGATACAAATCCTTAAAATTCAAACAGTGCTGCTAGTTAGCGACCTTGACATTATAAAGGACTCATAGCGTGCATTGCAGCTGTAAAACAGTCAAAGAGCAAAGAACAAATTTGCCAGGGTCTCACTGCTTTCATTTTACGCCGGGCACCTCCCATCCATTGCAACATCGCAGATTACCCTAAGTCGCGAGTACCTGACTACCTGCGCATGTATTCGGACACCAATATAAATGTGAAAGCGGGAAAAGAAACAAGAGGTCCCTAGCTTGTGTCCAGCAAATAATTAGGAGCCTAAGAGAAAGTACTGACAATCGAGGCCGAAAGAAACGCGCATTTAAGAAATCAAAACAAGAAGTCGCCATTGGCGGGAAAAGCGAGTGGTATGAGTAGATCTAAGACCGTGTCCAATTGTACTTCCAATTCGAAACTATAAGAACACAATTCCTTTAGTAAAGAAAATGAAACAGAAGTATGGAACGCAATAACTTTTCTTCATTGTCCATTATTCACCGGCAGATACAGGACTGGTATCTTAACAAGACAGAATAAAACAAACACTAGAGAAAAAAATCCTCGATAATTATTGTGGAAGTAAAGAAACATTGCAATAAGTCATCGCATTAAACTGAAATTAGTCGCAGCAACAAACTCAATTTGCAGGTTCCTGTGAACATTTCGAATTAAGTCCAAATACATTGCATTGCAAATGACGCTGGTGTTCACTACAAATGCAACAACCTTTATGGACAAATATCCTGGATTCTTCTACGATATTCTCTGACCATGACAAGAACAAGATTGCTTGAAGACTACCTCAGCGGGCCATTGTTGTCACAATTAACAGCAAGAAAGCGCAGACCAACAGAGATGTAAATTTAAACTGGATATATCGAGCAGCTCCAGTGGGCTGAATCTTTCAATTTTGCACCAGAAGAAAATTGAATATATTTCTAAGTTGTCGTACGATACTGATTTCACACCAAGTTAAAGCGACAGGCCATGACCATCACGAGGCTCCGACTCCTCCGCGTGGTTTCAACTCGAAGGTCACCTTTCATGTAAGTTAAACCAAGCTCTTGTGTCCGCACAGTGTTCGGGAAACTTTTTGAGTTTTACCGGCCGGTTTTTTCCGATCACTGTGTCCGCAATCTGCCTCGGCACACTGCCCGCCCAGAGCGGGAAAAAAACTGAACAGATGGATGAAGGCTACGCGGATGTGGATGTGAATGAATATGCATGGATGAATTCTTACCATGGACGGATGGATGAAGACGAACTGACAGCTTGAGTATTCAATGAGTTCTAGTCAAGCATCGTCGAGAAGCACAGAAGTACTTAACTGATTATTGTGTGACTCCACATGGCGGCTGCATTTTGTGGGCTTTGTTGAAGTTATCACCTTATTTTGAATCAGGCAAGCTTGAACCAGATGCTCGTTGAGTTGAAACAAGGCAGAAGTGTTGAGTTCACGTTCGTTGATCTGTACACTGAGAGAGAAGCGAAGGTTTGAGGGACTGAGGTTGGTTTGAAGGATCGCCTTGAAGAGCAGGGTCAGCCATTTGCTTTAGCTGTGCTGAAAACATATCACGATCTTTGATGAATTCTGGCGAGTGTCCAAAATGAAGCATCATGGTTTAATTTGATGTGATTTTGTCACTTTCGGGAGAGATTTTTTAGTTTCATTTTTGAGAAAAGGAACTACAATTGTGAGAAGTTTACCTTGTTGCTGCAACAGGATTGATGCTCGATCGACTTGCAAAAGACTGTTAGGGATTGTCTGGCGTAGGGATAGCTTTTGTTAAGTTATGGTACGTGGAGAAATCAACCTCTGAAGTGAATGGCAAGAGGAAGACTCTCAGGTGGGCATCCAAGCAAAAGAGGTTAGAAACCCCTCAACCCCTTTTTGTCAGTTTAAGAAAATTCTTCTACTTTCAACTAATAACTCAATGTAGGAGCAGGACATTCACTGAAATCTTATGAATCAACCCTCCCGGAGAGAGATATTTCTTCTGTAATGCGCTAGCGGGAGCAATCTTTTCTTAGCTAGCCTTCAAAAATTCTATTCATTTCAAGAGCAGCCAAGGATATATCCTTGCAAATTTGCAAGTGGCCACCTCGAAACAGCATTTATAGCAGCTTCATCGTGGTTTGTCGCTACGATGACGTATGCGGCTGTCACAGAGCTTGCACGGCATGAAGGCTGCGATGACGCCCCAGCAACATGATGCCCACCAGAACCAGTTTCGATCCCTCACTCCACTTGCCGGAGAAGCTATACTGAACATCTTTGCACGCTTCCGCATAAGGCATGTTGGAGCTTGCCTGCACCCATCGCTCGCAGCTGTAACCTAGTGAAAGCCCCACATTCCCGTAAGCACTGCACGCACGCATCACCACCAATGTCATTGTATGGCACTTTCCCATGAAAGGGGATTCCAACGCACCAACAAATGCATTAGTTGCATAGCATATGCAAAAGTTGAAAGGTTGAAAATATTTTTTGGTATATGACCTAAACTGACATGAGTTACGATGTAGAGCTTGTGCACATTCTCAGAATTAATACCGTATGAATTCGTTCTGTCAAACTTACTGGTGTCACACTTAGGTAGGTGTTTCATTTAGTTAACTGTACTAATTTTATCATCAGCAGAAGTACCATATGCCAAATTTTAGTATCAGCTCAAGAATGTGTCGCCATGTTGACACAATCTTATTTTAATGAAGGCGAGAGTAGGGATTCCTTAAGGTTTGGACAAACCTGATGACTTCGAAAACAACGCTGAAGATGGTGTAATTTAGAGGATCGGACTTCATGCTGCGAATTTCCAGGATGCAGATGAGGAAGAATGGGCCCAAGAGCCAGGCGGAGTCCCGAGTGAAGAGCTTCGTAAATTGCAGCGACAGTGTGTTGGTCCAAGTCTCTTCGAATTCTTCCGACATGCTCTTGTTGGAGAACTGATTGGCATCGGTGCGATCGAGGCGACTGTCTTGTCGTGACATGAATACCGGGTACACTGGAATGTACCTACAATTCGCCAGGAATAACCTCGTAAGCTTGCACATAATTACATTTGGACCCATCTGAATTTCACTTTTCAGAGTATGATGAGACGTATTGATCATTTTAAACCATGAGTCACTGGTCCTCAAGGGGAACTTGATAATCAGTAGAATGATTCGATAATGGCCAGTTATCGAATCAATGGCCATTATCGAATCAATTTGAGTGGAAAACGAAGAACTTACTGTCACGACACATTGATCATGATAGAATTGAGGAACTCACATCATTACGGTGTACAGGACACGCAAAGGCGGTGACAAGCTGCTCAACGACAAGACTTTCATTCCTGCGGTACGAGAACTGAGCGACTGGAACAGCCCATCCATCAACTTCACTCCTGCATTTGATGATACTGCCGCGGAGTTCCAATCCAAGGCGCAGAAAGCAACCAGGCTCACCGTATTGAACGCCACCACTGTCGCCACAAGGCAGAGGCTGTGCACTGGAGGGAACAGATGGGTGTAACACCGACGTGGGAATTGAAGCAAATAGTCGTACACCTTTCTCTGGGGATCATCAGGCCGCTTCAAGGTCGAAATCCCCCAGATGAGGAATCGCAGGCTTGGGGGAAACATGACGTTACCAGCAAGGATAAGCACCGCAAGTGGTACAAGCACGAGCGGTGCGCCAGCAAACGGAACCATGTTCTCGTCCACTGGTGACAATCCTGTGTTGGAGAATGCTGATATGGACAAGAAAATGGCGGTGAGAATTGGATTCACCTCTTCAGCCTTGTAAATGGCCCTGACCCTGGAGGAGCCTCTGCTGCTGAAGCTGGTGTAGCAGATAATGCACACGGATCCAAAGGACATGATGACCAACATATAGATTGGAACCAGCCACGACAAGGTCACCAGTGCTTGACGCTCTAGCAATTCAATCTCATGACTTGACTCTTGCTCCTTAAATGATTCTCCACAACAGTCTACCAGTGTTTCTGATTTGGCTTCTGGGCACACGTCCAAACCATCGCCCTGCTCGTCTCCTGTTTCCAAAGTCCCATCCGTTTGGGAAATGTCAAGGGCGTCCCTTTCTGTATTTGATGGCGTCTTCTCTATTGCAATAGCCACGCAGTCGACACCGGCAGTGTTGCGTTCAGTAAACCCCAATTTGACAGCTGCGGCATTGGAAGCATTCAGAGCTGTGTCGTGGCGGAACAACTGGATCCTGCGAACACAGACAGGTAGAAGCGACACAAAGACGGTGTTTCCGAGGAGCATGAGCACCATCAAGGTGATCAGGCCAAGAGGGGTGAAGCCTCGAAGCAGCACGCTGGATAGCCCAGTTGCGGTGAGTGCAGAGACTGCATTGAATGTGACGTCCACAAAGCCGATTGGTTCCTCGCCTCGGCACCACCAAAGCGACATCGTTCCGGCTGCTGCCAAAACTCCATAGTAAACTATCTGCATCCACATCAGCTTTCTCTTGGTGAGAGCTTGGTGAGTGGTTTTACATGGAGTTTTATTCACACACTGCTCCAACGACCACACAGGAATCTGAGTCACTGCATCTGAAGCTTGAGTCGAATCTGAAGTGCCCATGTCAATTTTGGGAGGTCTGCCGTCACTAACTCCCTGGTCATCTTCCATTGCTCAGGACTTGATAGTGTGAAATTAATTTGCCTCTGCATGCAAATTAACTCTACCTAGTCGCTATGACGGATTGGAAGAGTACTCGACTCATGATGTGTGTATGGTGCTCTAAATTAACGACAAACTTCGGCATCATAATTTGTGAATTGGGTTGATCCCTGACTACTCTGCAACCTCAACTATACTTCACGACATGCAGTGAGAGGTTTCAGAGTGAATTTGATGCACATGGTCAATCTCGCTCTCTTTGATTCTTCAAGACTAAGCTGAAATTATATACTCGATTATTTTCAGGAACGACCTGTGCATTTTATATGATGGAAAAAGCGTGCTGTCCAGCACCTGGGGACTGCTTCTTCCAGTTTAGAAAGTGAGGCTATGTCACACAGGGGGAGCCCTGCAGATGGGATGCAGATGCACGCGTGGCATGTGAACCCATGAACTATTTAACCCAAGCACCATGTACACTGATGGGTATGGGTACAGACGGGTTTACAGCTCTTCAACTAAGTTATGCACCAAAGTACCCTAAGCAAGGCTTGATCATGTGCACATCACCCACTCACCAAAGTACCGTAAGCAAGGCTTGATCATGGACGCGTCACCCACTCAGGTTTCACACAATAGACGCAGGGTACTTTGTGAGAAACTTCCAATCTGTCCAAAAGGCAACCACCCAGTTCATATAATCATAGTCCGGCCATTCTCTGTGCCAATGCTATAGTGGCCTTGAGCCTTTGTTAGACTTTTGACTGCTTTAGTATCGTAAAAGGTTGGGATTCTACTAAATCGGTGTCCATGTGGCTACAAATGAAAGCTTCAGGGAGCCTACGGGACATCAGCATGTACAAATTAAACCATTTAGGCCATCCTGTTTTGCAGCAGGTCTCACAGCTTTCCTGGGGCATCGATCAGCAGACTGTGACATAGATATCATGATCAACATAATTGTACAATCTACTGTAAGCACATTCAATGGACACGTGCAGTGTTTACTCTCTGAAGAATACTTTTTGTCTCTGCAACTCACCTTGGGAAGAAGTGGAAAATGGTTGAGAACAGATTCACTCACAAGTCACAAAAGCAATTACAACAATGAAAACACAAGGAAACAAAAATAAGTTATATTCACTGTCTCCATCACTGATGCTGGGCCATATAACAGCTCCTAACTGAATGTACAAGAGTCACTCCCTCACATTTCATGAGTTTCCCATGGGCACGCATTCTCACATTTCATGACGGCCTGTCCAGAAAGTCCATATCCAAATGACAAGCACCAGAGTCCACTATAATTTTGAAGGGGGGAAATTACAGATTTGTATGGGGAAAAGACCCAACAATTTCCAAGGTCCCATGGAGTTTCACATGCGGACAACTTCACATTTTACTGCAGCCTGCCTAGAGAGTCAGTTGCCACATGGTAATCATACTATGCAAGAAGGGACCATTAATTAATAGAGCGGACCAAAAAGAGTTCTTAACTCATGGCCTGTATGCATGAGAAGAACCCACAACTGATAATGTTAGTGAAGATTCACATAGCACTGATGTCATCACATATCATAGAGGCTTGCCTGTGGACTTAATATCCAATGCTGTGCAAGAATGAGGGGTTCCTGATTGAAACATTCCAAATATGAGTGCATAATAAACTCTACAATTGTTGCTTCCAAAGTACCAGTCACGTCTTCACATCTCACAGAGGCCTTTCTGTAAAGCCCTTAGACCCAAATGACCGTACTTACCATACGATACAAGAAAATGCCATCTGTGCAAAGCAAAAAATAAAAAAATGACAGTCATCTGAAGGAGAGAAGTACCAACAAATTTGCGTGCAAAGTTTCACAATTGTGTCCTCACAGTACCTTCCTTATAGGGTCTACATCCAAATGGCAATTATCTGCACTAAAATCAGCTATTGTTCACAACTAGTGTATGCAATGTGCACAATTCACAGCCACCTTTCCATGTAGTCCATATCCAAATGATAATTATTCTGCACAAAGAAACCATCTGTTGATGTGAAGAAAATATTTATAAAAACGTACTCAGGACAAAGACCAACATTGTGATACATATAGGATTCCACGTAGTCTCGTCATCACCTTTTCCATAAAATCTGTCATCAGTGACCACCACACTACAGTACACAAGAATCAGCTGTTAGAATGTTAGTAGAAAAAGAATTTACAAACACCATTAGGAAAAGTTTCAGCCCTCGAAGGGGCCACGAGTTTTGCACCCCCAGGTGCAATTAGGGAAAAAAATAGAAATAAAATTTTTTTTTTTAATTTTAAAAAAGTTGGGTGCTGACATGGAACTACTGGTGCGACATTAGCGCCACGTCAGATTTTTATTTTTTTGTTTTTTATTTTTTTATTTTTTTACTTTTTTAATATTGTTTTTTCAAAAACATATATTTTTTTAATAAAAAAATATTTTTTTATTTTTCTGTAATTGCACTGCGGGGATGCCGAAAAATCAAAAACTTGCAGCCCCTTGCAAGGTTTAGAATTCTTGTAAGGTTGTGCAGGAAAAGAACCAACAATTGGCATATACACACTATAAGTTAGTCTGCTCTAAAAGCGACTATTTAAAGGTTGGTCTGCCTTTTCAATAGGTTTTTAGGAACAAAAATGTTTTTAGATCATTCGGTTTTTAGAGAAAAAAAAGTGGATGCAAAACATAACACAAGTGGTTTCATATTTTTTGAAGCATTTTTTAATTATTTATGAATTTTCAAAGATTTTTGTTGTAGGCACCTATTTGTGACCATAGGTCTTCCAAAATCTGTCCACTTACAGTTTCTAAAAGTGATTTGAGGAAATCAAGGCTAACTGTTGGCTCTTGCAAAAAATAATATTTTTTTCTCAATTCATTCAATGGCTAAAGAGGTCCATTTAAGAACCACCTCTATTAAATCCATTCAATAGCTTTTTTAACCCCTAAAGGTCAAAGACTATCACTACAAGAGAAAGGGGTGTTTTAAGTAGTGTCCTAGACATCACATCTTTTAAGCAACGTCTTTTAAGTAAGTTTTTAAGTAAAATTTTACTAAAAAGATTGTCTTTTTAGTAAAATTTTACTTAAAAACTTACTTAAAAGACGTTACTTAAAAGACGTGATGTCTAGGACACTACTTAAAACACCCCTTTCTCTTGTAGTGTATGTTTTCACCAAAAATACTCCAAAACTGCCATTTCTAATACAAGTACCAAATTTTAGAAAAAAATAAAATTGGGACACAGGTAACCGTAGGACCTTGTAGTAAGCTTGTTTGAAAATAGGTCGAAAAAATTTCAGAATTTTCCACCATGTAGATTGCAAGATATTAGCATTTGAACTAACAAAAACCCTTTGGGGGGCCTTGCGAAAAACCAGGTAGCTGCACTTCACAAGGTCACATTTAATTGATAAAATGTCCAAAATGATGGTTACTCCTTGGATTCATTCTCCAAAGCAAGTTGGCTACGTGCTTGAAAATTTTCAAATCATTTGGATTTCTACAACATATAGGAAAAAAATAGGTTGTAGAAAGAAGTAGATAATGACTCAAAATACCAAATTGTTAAGAATTTAATTATGAAATTGAAAAATATCAATGCCAACGTTTGCAATGTTAAAAGTTGTAATAAACGGTTGTAATAAACAACATACATTCTATGCTTTTATTTTTATTTTTCAAATATCAAAAATTGAGTTAAATAAAGGACTTCAAAATTTATTTTAGAGTAGAAAATCCTTAACTGCCCACAAACTAGAACACCTCATAATTTTCATCTCATAAATCAAATGGAATAATTAAAAGCTTTACATGTATATATATAAATCTAGAAAACAAATTTAAATATAAATTTTTTAAGTGATTTAAAAAAAAATTGAACTGCCTTGCCACATTGAAAATGGCATATATCATCCAATAAATTTTTAACTATATAGTCAAAGGTTTTGAAAATTGTTGGGCCTTAAAGATACTCCTTGGGCACACTTGAAAATTATTGGGCCTTAAAGGTACTCCTTGTGTGAAATTTTCAAAAAAATAAAATAAAATTTTCCGTTTCCCAAAAACGCCGTTTGATCCTTTAGGGGTTAAAGGAGCCGTTTGAAGAAGACGGTAGCTTTTAGAGCAAACTACCTCATAATCTTGGCATTGAATGAGTCCCGTGTTGGATTCAAATAATTTTAGGTTTGCAATAATTACTTGTCTACACTAGCAGTTGAGCTTTTACTAAGCAAGCTAACAACAATTAGAAGCCCAATGTCTTCCTTAAACATATACATGAGTAAAAATGAAAAGTTGCAACAAGTTAGGTGAGAAAAATGCAAACTAAAGTAGAATCATAGTAAATTTTCTATAAATAAGAAAAATTAAACATGATTGTTACGAGTATAGAAAAGAGGCAAAGATAAAAATGACAATATATTACACTTTTTGTGCAATGAATGTCAAATTCAAGTAATTCTAATAAGATTTTTATTTTCATCCATAGAATTGAATTTAAAATGACACTAACTTTACCTTCTTTAAAAAAAAGGTTGATATAAAGTCGTCTCTAATTTAGATTGCAATACATCAAAAAATTTGTTACAAATAAATAATCACATCAAGATACAAATAATGATGTAAATTTGAGTGTGCCCACATGGAGGGATAAAATATGATGGAAATCTAAAAGACGATGCAAATTTGAGTTTAAGCACATGAAGGGATAAAACACACATGATGCAAATTTAAATATAATTAACAAGAATGAAATTCCTAAAGTATTTTGAAGTCATTCACCTAATTGTGAGCCCTTTTGAAATATGAACCCTAGAATTTCTTGCCTAAAATGTATAGCCTCCATTTATGAGATCCTAGGATCGCTTTTGAATAGACCTATTTTCAACACTTTTAAAAATCATAATTAATTCATGCGGTGTTCAAAAATACATAAGAAGAAAATCTAGAATACTACTTTAATTCCCTACTATATTCCCAAAAAATTAGACAATTCAATTATAGGAACAATGCTTAATTACTTATTGGATGCAATAGGATAAAGTTACGTAATTATATCAAAAGCTCATGCAAAAAGGCTTTGTGCTAGAATGGGCACATGTGAACGGTAATCAACCTCAATCTCCCTTAACAATGACATGAGTATCATTTTTGGCTCTTTACTATCTGAATATTAGGATCCAATAAAGATATGCATTCAATGTGTATCTTTATATGTTTGTTCATTATACCATTTAAAAAAAATTGCAATATATATAAAATAACTGGTGTTTCTATCATGGATAATTAACATTCCATTTCTAGGCAATTTCAATCAAGCATCAGGAAAAGTTTCAACTTGAAAGAAACTACCAATGTTTGATTTTTGGCACCCCCACAAATATAGAAAAAATAATAAATTAATAAATTGATTGAAAATTAAAAAATACCTTATCTAATGATGCTAACACGTGGCACTAGTAGTGCCATGTCAAATTCAGTAAAAATATTAAAAGAAAAATTGCTCATGTTTTCTATAGTTGCACCATTGCCATAAAAACTCGTGGCTTCTTTGAGGCCTAAAATCTCCTAATGCATACCAAAACTCAATTTCAAAAAACAAAACTTCATTTTTGGTGATTTTTTTAGTTAAATTTGATGATTTTATTTGATAATTTATTAAAAAACATACGTGATGAATTTGCAAAATTCAATTGTGTAGATGTGTAGGAAACATTTCTAAGCACATCTTTCATGTTAAAAATGTGGTTAAGTAAGAAAAATTCAACTACATAGTGTTCAAAATAGCCTATCAAAATTACCAATGGTGCTAGTATGTGAGCCCAAGAATGCAAGCTTGTGAGCATTGAGCCTACAATATTGGTACCCACATACTATAGAAGGTGTATATATCATAAACACCTATAATATGGATATTTGTAACATATATACCCTATAATTATAGACAATTTCTACAGTATATACACCTATAACATAGGTGTGTAGTATTCTAGGCTCATGGGCTCACACTTTTATGTTCATACGATAGCAATCCTCTCAAAATTACCTATTAGAATTTTGCAATTAAATATTTTTGTATTGTAACTATGTTTTTATACTGTAATTAGATTTTTGCATAATAACTAGATATTTGTACCATCATGTTCAATTGAACAAAGCTATTTGTTGTATTTTTTGCTTTTTCAAACTCTAGGTTCACAGAAATCCATGCTCTTTGCTCACATTCATAGACCCACTAGCAATGTTGAGACAATTTGCTCACAATATTTGCAATCAATAGTATCTTGAACGTCCAAAAAGACAGTCATAAATGAAATTTTTGAAATTTCTACAAGTGTTTGGTCAACTCTGGGCATTTTGTGCCAATCCGTCTTTTATTTATGAAGCTTGGTATATATGTAACCAACACAATATATTGTCCAATTGTCAAAAAGATTGTTTAGTGTAAGAATTTCACCCCAAGAAGAATTAAACCCAACTAACGTTGTCAAGCAAGGTTGAAGAATACCATTTTTCTCTAACCTTGAACTCTAATCTTAAAATCTGCATAGTCAAAGTTTTTGAAAATATTTTCACATATTTAAGATGTTGGCTCTTTATTTTACGACTTGTATTCCAAAAAAGCACCCAGATATCATTAAGAACTTGCCAAATCATTCCACCTCTATATATTATTGCAAATTCATTTAAAATATGCAAAAAATTTCATATTCTTCTAAATTTTTGCATGTATTGCACATATTAACAAGATCTACCACTACTTTGTGGTCTACAATCTCAACGTTGATTAGAGCAAAAATCCCACACAAAAGGAACTCAAAGTTTGTTGATCCTATCTTGTAGGTCCAAAAAATAAAACTTTTTCTCTGAAATTTTCAAACATTTATAATCTTGCAATTCACAAGTAGGATAAGATGAAATTATTGCCACGTATTCTACAAATGTCTACTAAAATTTTGTGTGTTTGAAGTTATTATTAAAACTTATTTTTATTTTTGATCAATGCACCAAAAGTTAGCAATTTTGAGAAATTTTCTTGGAAAGTACCCCTATCACTTAGGATTTAATATGAAGTACGCTGGATCCCTTGTGTTGAACCATAGATATCTTCTTCATCCTATTGTCAACCATCATATAAAAAATTGGATTTAGTTTCTTTGCTTGTAGCCATGTTTGACCAACTCTCAAATTTTGCACCCCTTGAAGGTGAAGCTCCATGTTCTTGCTACTCCATTGTAGTGCTTGTCGAGAAAATCAAAGCAAGCAACATTAGATTTTATTTGAGATTAGTAAAGTGTTGTTTTAGGCCCGCCCCCAATCTATTCCCGATGCAAGGAAGGAATGTTGGGCTACTATCAGAACCTTAATTACCAAAAAAAAAAAAAAAAAAAAAATTGCTTTTGAAATAAATTTAAAATTTAAAAATAAAAAAAAATAAAAAAATTTAAAAAAGTGACGTGGTTAAAGTTCAGCCACGCCACACTGTTGCAGCAACAACGCAGCGCGTTCCCTGTAGTTGAGAACTCGCATCCCTTTGGGAGGGCCAAATCCCCTCTAATGGAACCAAAACGGACAGTTAAAATGATGGATCATGAAGTAAAAAATGAATAAGATATATGTTTCTGAAATTTTGACACAAGATGGAAACATTCATCATCTTTGTGAGGAAAAAAAATCCCCCAATTGAGTTCTTACATTGAAAGTTATATTGCTTTAAAGAACTTAGGCAGCTAGGACAGCAATGGACAATTTTTGCGGATAGAAGCATCAAAATTATTGATTGTGCTAAGCGAGACTAAATGGTGGTTTTAATGTCTTGCCCATAGGGGGGGGGGGGGGGGGGGGCTTGGAGGGGCACCCACTGTGAGTGGTAATCTCACCATTTCAAAGTTGTATAACTCACAATGCTAACTAAACTGATCAAAATCCCGTGTACTTCCACCTCAATTTTTGAAAATATTGCCAAAAAATTCCTAATTATAATATATAGTGGTTTGTACATTTTTACTATTTGGTTCCCCAAAGAAAAAAAGTTGAAGACCCCCCCAAAAAAAATTGGCTAGTCAATTGTAGGATGTTTAGACCCTCACATATTGCATGGTGATTTAGAGTGAATCAGCAGATTACAAATTTGCTTCTAAATTTGTTTGAGTGTAACTATGAAGACCAAATCATGAATGATGCAAAGGCTCAATTTTTGTTTAGAGTAAAAAAATTTTACTCCAAGAGGTTCTAAAGCTAGTTGTCCTTGTTGGATAAAGATGATTTTTTTCTTAAACTTCAAACATTGTGACCTTACAATCCACATGGTCAAATGGATTAGAATTTTTCACACACACTGATAATGGTCTACTATACTTCTATAAAATTAAAGTTCCAAAAAAGGTTTTGATTTTCAATTTTTGTCAATGGAACACAAAATGATAGTTTTGGATGATTTCCTTGAAAAATACACCCATCTCATTAGGGATTAACAAAAAATTTAGCCTCATTTGTATTCAATGATAGAATGCATCATGGTAAAGAATAGTCCCCTTTCCAACGTAAAGAAACTATATAATTTTGCATTGACCACCTATAATGTGTCTTTTTTAATTCAAAAATGAAGTGACCAAATCACATATGAAAATTCTTTGATTTGTCATTCAATTGCCCACCTAAAATTGTCAACCCGACCAATATCTCTCTCTATATTTAGATGTAGATATAGATATCTATATGTATGCGCATGCCCGTAACAACCAAAGAAACAACCATAGCTCATCTTACCTTAATGCTTAGATGATTGAAGATGATGAGCATTAGAAACAAGTGCCATGCTAGGAAGCATATTGTCCCGTTACCTATGGCTCACTTTTCAAGTAGAATTTGAATCAAACTTCTTCACATCTAACTCTTGTTAGTTGGAGTAGTTACACTTTCACTAACTAAATTTCTATAAAGAATGAAAAGTTGATGAGAGAAAATAGGAGCCAATAGAGAGTAGTTCGGGTGAAGAAGGTGTGATATCCCATTTGTGTTGTATAGAGGATGAGAACAAAGAATGGATTCACTTGCAATACCTTTTTTGCACTTAAAACAATAGGATGAGCTATTGCGTGCATCAACGTTTTGTTTTAAACTAAAAATACACAAGCCAGCTTGCAAAATTGCAGGTGTCACCCGTTGCTCGTAGTGCAAAGGTAGGCAATGAGGTGAAACTATATAGCGCAAGAGAGTAATCTTCTTATGCAAAATCTTCTTTATGCCTATTATTCACCCTCGTATACACCTTCGAAGGAGAATAATGGATGTGGAGATGATTTTGCAAAAGAAAAATATTCTGTTATGGAGAATCAATGGGAAGCCACCTCATCCCCATTCTTTGAAGAATGGGAGTGCAATAAAGAAGGTGTAACTACCTCTAATCCAAACCTCCTCCTATTTGATCAAAAGCTTATGTTGATGCAATGTCATCTCCATTCTCATAACATTTTTGCCCCCTTGGTCACCTCACTCAATGAAAGAAAATGCTTTCCCTCTACACTTGCAATCTACTTGACTACTAGATTTAGCAATGAAAATTGGTCAAGAGGCTACAATTATAGGGCCTAGAAGCTCCATATCCCTTCCAAAGCCTCATGTTTTGCTTGACAAAAAAACATTCTACATTGTTCACTATTAAGCATAAAAGGACAATTTCTTTCCTAGTAGGGCAACTCAAAAACTCTTACATGAAATTTTAGGACACAAGCACAAGTAGCTGAGTAGGTCAGCAAAAAAATAAATGAAACCAATCAACCTAGTAAGCCAAAGGAACAAGGGGAGTTTTTGCTTATGTATTATTCCTTGCTACTTTCTCTATATGAGCAGCGTCTCCGGACTTTACATGATCCAACCTTGGAATCAAGCAATCTCCCTTGCGCAAACCAAAAAATTGAAAATGTGTTGCACCAATGCAAATGTACATCATCTCTGTACCAATCCAAATACAACAAGACCGCCCAATCAAGAATCCACTGAATACTAAATCAACAATTTTTTCCAACACATGAATGCCAGAGGGGTCTAGAAAGGTTCTTTAGGGTTAAGAGCATTGCCACCATGGAGCGGCCAAATCCCCACGGCAGGCTGGCGGCCCAGGGTTCAAAGAGGTAAGAAGGTCCGGTCAACTCAAATACCCCCATTGTGACCCGGGACTATAGCTCCAAGGTCCTGACAAAATTCTCTAATTTATAATAAGACCATTAAAAGGGATTTTAGAGACCTTGGAGGGCCGTTCAGGCCCGTTCCCAAATTTGGCCCGACCCTGTGAACAGCGGTACGGGCTGTTAGAATTTTCTTCTTCCAAAAAAATAAAAAATAAAAAATATCATTTTAAGCATTTTTTTTCTTTTTTAAAATGACGTAGCAATGGCTGTGCCACGTCAACCAACTACTGCAGCTGCGTTCCCGTAGTTTTGGGAATGTAAGGGAACTCGCAGCCCTCCAAGGCCCCCGAATCCCCTCTAATGCATTAAATGCTCTCCCCTCCAATTAGCCTTTGTTCCTTGCAACTCTTCCGGACTCCGGCTCTAATAGGTCCTTGCAAAAAGATTGGTCAACTTCGAGCACGGTCCAAAATCTCCCCGTCCATACCAAGCTTCAGTATCTCGTCCAAAATTGACCATGCCCGGTGCTTTGAAAAATGTACCCGGTGTCACACTGGGGGACTCTGATGCCTCCTAGCCCTGTCACATTTGCTCCAGCCAGGTTGGGCGAGGGGGTGGAGATGCTCTACTAAATTATGTCGGTTCAGAGCCAAGAAAAACAAGCCTTTTTATTCACAACAAAGAGCCAATATTCAATTTGATTAAAAGTATGATAACCATAACATTCATTAGCCTTCAGAGAGGCTGCCTTTTCCTCACTGGAATCCTCATCCACAGGTTTCATCCTCTTAGCATTTATGTAAGCTTTGGTACCGAGATAGTGGCAATAAATTACGATATTTTCCATTTTCTTTTGTTAATTTTAGGACCAAACATAAAAATCAACAAATTTTTGTAGAGAAAGATGGTTTGCCAAAAACGCTAAGAATCCAATAAATATAACACTAATGCAATCTTATCATTTGCCATCAATAACTCATTTTGGATTTTCTAGTGAGAAGACAACTCTTATATACACATGGGGTGGTAGGAGGTAGAACAACCCATGTGGGATAAATAAATTAGAATATGTACACAAATAGTGATATTAGGTTGCCTTGTCAATTAGGTTGCCTTACCTGAGATAAATTACCTCATGGATCTATGCTTGTTCCACATAGAGGCGTATGCCACTCTTTGAACCAAGCCTTGAACTGGTGCACAAATTTATGCCATACACATGGCTTTGAATTGAATGCATCACTGTACAAAAGCAGTGAATATTTCTATATTGTGGACAATCAAGAAATTAGTGTGGGGCAACCTAATTTCACTATTTTGTGTAGTTTCTCAAGCACTCATAGTTAAGTCAAAAGAAGGAATTGTGTTAAAAGTGGAATTTCAGACCTCATTTAGGCATAGTAGAATAACTCTTCTCAGAAAACTTTGAACTAAAAAAAAGTTGGTAAATGAAGATAAGTTTCACCTCTAGAAATCCGTTTGGCATTTTGAATCTCCAATCAAAAGTTATGGACAAATTTGAGAGAGGGTTTGGAATAGACATTTTCTTTAACATTTTTTCCAATCCTTCTCTCAATTTTGTCCATAACTTTTGATTGGATATTCAAAATGACAACGGATTTCTGGAGGTGAAACTCATCTTCATTTACCAACTTTTTTTAGTTCAAAGTTTTTTGAGAAGAGTTATTCTACTATGCCTAAATGAGGTATGAAATTCCACTTTTAACAAACTTCTTTGTTTTTGACTTAACTATAAGTGCTTCACAAACTACAAACTCTAATTTGTTTATCCCACATGGGTTGTTCTACCTCCTACCACTCCATGTATATATATATATATATATATATATATAGCTTTCTTTTCCATTGAAAACTCAAAATACTATTGGTTTTGAATGAATGCAAGCCAATAGTTTGTTTCATTGTTTTATTAATTTTTTTTTTGTGTTTTGTAACATTGCAAAATATTTGCAATGTTACAAAACACAAAAAATAATTTAAAAAAACAATGAACCAAACTATTCGCTTGCATTCATTCAAAACCAATAATATTTTGAATTTTTAAAACACCCAATGGACAAGCAAAGAACGCTTGTTATTGTGTTTGGTCTAATGAGCGTATGAACTTTGGTTTTGTTTTAATTTTTAATGTACATTGTACAATTGCGGCCAACTGACTTACTCTGACAAAATTCACCTGTGTAAATTAGCTAATGATGGTGTGGTATATTCCACACCATTTCATCTGCCGAATGAGATGGTGTGGAATATACCACACCATTCCGTCCAGGGAAGGCAGCCCAGCTCTCTGCTACTGAATGTTATGACGTAAGTTACCTGTTCCTTCAGAGAAAATAAAGTTTCAGGTAAAACCCCGAAAAAAAAATCTGCTTGACAGAGAATCCATGAAGTCAGTTGCTTTATGAACAATTTTTATTGTAAGTTAACTGAAGCTAATTTCAGTGGCAGGTGCCTGAATTTTTGTTAGTGCCCTCACTGCCCTGTGCGGCTGTGCCTCGTGTGCAACGCTCCCCCCAAACCCAAGAAGAGCCCAACTCTCCAAATGGCTGCCTGCTCAGTTAAGTTAATAGCCGTCACTAAACCCTAGCAGGACGTTAAATCCGTCCCACAAAGTGAAACCAGCAGGATAAGTTTTGTGTTTTGCGGGGTAAAAGTAAAAGAAAAGTCCCCTATTTTGTGCCATGTCTAGGGTAGTGTTCCTTTCCTACCTAATTTGGAGGTCTCTGATTGCAAATAGGAATTCAAAATTTGCAATTTTTATTTCTTTTGTGGTAAATAAAAAATTTCTGCATTTTCCCCTCGGATAAATCTACTATGTTGGTCCCACTTTGTAGAACAGATTTAACGTCCCCCTAAATCCTACCAACCAAAATTTATCCTCATTTTATTTTTATTTCATTTTTAAAAAGTGACCATGTGCATATAAAGTGTTGTACAAGTACCAGTGGCCAATCATTTAAGCAATTTTGTAGCAAATCGTAAGTAATATGAGGTGGTGGAAATTTTTCCCATATAAGAAGATTAGGAAACATGGGGATTACAAATTTTTCATAATTTTATTTTGAAAATTGAGATGACTGCGAATTTTGGGAGCCAGAAAGTGGTTTGAACCAATAGCCAATGTCTGAGGTAGACCAACCCATTTCTGCCATCTGCCTATTTCCACCATCCTATTTTTCGCCCCATTTCTGCCGCAATACTCATTCAAATCCATTCACTTTCCTAACAAAATCAAAGCATTAATGTTACAAAGGATAATGTGTCAATCTTTTATTGGTATATACTTAAGTGCTAATAGATACATAGAAGGGTGGTTATAAATTGTATAATATGGCATTTATGACTCCACTCTACAAGCGGTTTTGTCATTCAAGGGTTGAACACTTCAAAAATTTATAGAAATTACAATTTTGATTGGAAAATTATAATTCCACTTGTATTTGATTCATGAAACAAGCACACCTTTGAAAAATATGTATCCTTCTTGGAATTGTCCCCAAGATATTCAAATTGCATATCAGGGGGGTAATAGGTTTGTGTACCTTAGACTCTTCCAATTCCAATCATAGTCGAACTACTTTTCCACTCACTACTTCCTACTTTCTTGCTCACTACTTTGGGACATCTATCATGATAACATTATTCATTCCAACCTTGAAAAGGACCAAAAAACACATTCCAAGCTTTGGTTGAAAATTTGTTCTAGCCTTAGTTGGAAATAGTTGCACCTTACATGTTGGGTATAGGACATGGTTGGCAATCGGTGCCTCTACCTTATTCAGTAGAGTGTGAGTGGCGCTCAAAATGTTTAGTACACTTACAAAATGGTCATAGCTAATTGAATGAGGAACTAGAGATTTTAAACAAAATGTGGATGTCAGTTGTGCGACATATATACAAGTAACACACATGTATAAAATACAAACTTAAAAAACTTAAAAATACTATGCGATTTATTTATAATTTAATCAAACTTATTAGTGTAAAAATACTTTTAGCACAAATAGAAATTGTTTCTATTTTATATAATTTGTTCCAAAATTCTTCCAAAATTGTGGAAATATTGAAAAGAGTAGAGTACGATTATATATATAACACTTTTCCTGATTTTATTTTTTATTTTTTGAGTGACATACATATTTGGAGTCACATCTTAGTCATTACTTTTTCACTCAATAAAACTTTCAAATTCATGAAATTATCATAAGAAAATTCTACCAAGAATTCTCATTCCACTTCCTGCAAAGAATTTGAATTTGTTTTGTATTTGAATTTTTTCTTCACGAATAAATGAAGATTGAATTAAATTATTACAAAAGCAACACTGAATATTTCTATTTTTTTGAATTTTTTTTGCTGAGATTCCGAAGTCTCTGGCTTTGACCCTCTCCCAATTGGGCTGATGCAGTAAGCCGAAAGGGGTGACACTGGTCCCAATTCCCCCATCCCACACTGCCGTTTTTTTTCCAATTGCAACCGAACCGGCTTTGTTTCTCTCCATTCCCCCGGTTTCCTTATTAGCAATGAACTTCCCTGTTTGTTCGTCCGTCCGTCCGTCCGTCGTTCCTCCCGGAACATTGCCCAGGGCATTTGCCCACTCCTGCTCTGCTCCCAATCCCTGGGCAGGCAGAGCGGATCCCCATTTCTCTCCTCTCCTCTCCTCCTTGCGGACTTCCTGCCATCTCCTGCCATCTCCTGCCATCTCCTGCCATTTGCACGGCCAGGGAGGACTGACCCCTCTATTGCCCCATCGGAAGGGTAAGTGTAAAAACTGCCCCCTATTTTGTGCCGCTCAAATTTTGTATTTCTTCACGTCCCTCGACTAATTGCAAATTCATCAAATGTGGCATATAAATAAATTTCAGTGTTTTCTGCAAGGGTAAAACTTGGGGCAACAGAAGGGTCAATCCCCCTAGCCCATTTGCACCCCCATCCCCTCCCCTCCCCTAATCCACGGAACAGATAGAAAACGCGTCCATGGTCCCCTGATGCCTATAGGAAGCGTAAGAGCATCACCACCCGGCCTCTTGTTGCAGGTCAGTTTTGGCTTGCAAATTATGGGGGCCATCCAGTTTACAAGCCGCGTGGAAGTGGCAAACTCCACCCATGACCTCTTAAGAGGCCACTGTTGGAAGGTAAGAAGGTGAACTCCTGCTTGTAATTTTGAGTAACTGGATAGTCGCAATATCATTTCACTGGTTTGCAAATCTAGAATACTCAACTGTCATTCAAGTACTCAAGTCTACATGTTGTGAAATGTTTTCTAAGCCAAAATCTAGACAACCCTGGAATTAAGGTAAGAAGATGAATGGTTTGTTGCAATCTATTTTAGATTGTAATCAAAACGTAGTCATTTGTTTCCCAATTACTAGCCCCGTATGTGTTCAAATGATGTTCAAATGGAATTTTGGGTTGTTTGTTTAATTGAGACTTGTAATTAAAAACCAAGCCAATTGCAAAAAATATGAAATTGATGTACATAATAATAAAATTAGCATCAATTTTGTATTTTGCATCAATTTCATCTTGAATTTGCCATAATTTTCAATATGAAACTAAATTTGCATCAAATTCATCAATTTTTGATTCAAATTTGCATCAATTGCAATATTAAAAATTGCAATCGCATCAATTTGCATCAATTTGCACCAATACGCACCAATTTTATATTCAAATTAACATAACTTAGTCCTGGGCTTGAAGCACCATCCCAGCAGCACCTTCCGGGCTCCCCTTTTTCCCTTTCCTGCAGCAACCCAAGGCGGGCGAGCTGGTCCTAAGCAGAAAGGAATGGAAGATCGAGCTTAGTCTAGACTCGACTCGACTCGACTCTACGAGACTCTGGAGGTAGTAGGTAGAGTCCATGGCCAGGTTCATGAGGAAAGGGAAAGTCCCTCCAGAAAACCTACCTAAGTTACTACAGTACAGTACAGTACACCCCTCCCTGGCAGTGCAGCTGGCACATTCTCTACTATCCACCTGTAGGGCGGGCAGCTCCATTCGGCGTTTCTTTCTTTCTTTCTTGGATGGAACGCCCACCCACGGCAAGGCGTCACACAAGGCACCACATGGAAGCGGAGTTGGTGCAAGGACGGGACGGGACATTCAGCCCCAAGGCCCTGCTTCCTAGAATCACTGCTTTCTGGAGCCACAAATTCGGGATTCGGTCTCTCACCAAACTCCTCACTTGGCTCACTTGGGAAAAGGGAATGTGCTGGAGGAGAGTACCAAGGACAAAACTCCACACCTTCGCAGAAGAATGAGAGAAGCTGCTGCGCAAAAACAGGAACCTGTGAGGACGGCAAGGCCGAGTGAAGAAGGTGTGACACCCCTTTTGTGTTGTGCGGAGGATTTCTCTAAAGAATGGATTCACTTGAACTAAGAAAATGCAAGCCAGCTTGTAGAAACGCAGGTGTCGCAAGGAGCACAAGAGAAACAAGGGGCGCAGGTGAAAGCAAGTAGCAATTGCCCAAAAGATTAGCTTGCGAAGCCCTTGTGACGTCCAAAATTCACCTCCGCAAGAGAATAATGGACATTGCAAAGGCTTTGTAGAAACAATACATTCCTCAAACCTTCAACCAACCATTCCCTGCTACGTCCTCATTCTTCAGAGAATGGGCGGGTCGCAAAGAGGGTGTGACTATCCCTAGTACAAATCCCCACCAGACTCTTCATTCACGCTGGTCATACAACCAGAGTTCTTTTCCTTCTTCCCAAACCTCCCTTAACCCCTAAAGGACCAGCATGCGTTTTTTGGCATTATAGAAATTTCGGGTAGGTACCTGTGACTAGAGGTTTAAATATTTTGGGCTAAAATTTTAATAGAACTTGGGGACGAGGAATATCTTTCATGTGCATTAAATTTCATGACATCTGGAAATACAAGTCAAAAGTTATGGCCTAATATGTTACTTTTTTCACCGGATGGCCAATTTGGGCAAATCTAAAAAAAACAATTTTTTCAGAAATAAAAATTTGAAACTGGTTTTCTACAATTATATATATGTGGAAAGGTTTGAATCATTCCATTCCAATCATTGAGTCAAAAATTATGAGGTTTTTTTAGTTTGCGGGCAGTTATAGACTCTCTACTATAAAAAAAACTAACTTTGTAATTGTTTATTTGACTCAGTTTTCAGTATTTTTGGAAAAATAAATAAAAACCTAAGATGTAGGTTGATTATTACAACATTTCAACCGTTGGAATTGGCACTTTTTTAATTCATAAATAAATTCTTAACAATTTAGTATTTTGAATCATTATCTACTTCTTTCTACTTACTATTTTTTTCCTATATGTTGTACAATTCCAAATAATGCGAAAAATTTCAAGCATATTGCTAACTTATTTAGGAAATTGAATTCAAAGAAGCACCACCATTTTGGACATTTTTTCATTGAAAAATGAGCTTGTGAAGTGCAGCTGCCTGTTTTTTCGCAAGATTGAAAAAATGATTTAGGAGACTTTGAATGCTTATATCTTTTGATCTTCTCGGTGGAATTTTTTGAAATTTTTATCGCATGTTGTTAATACATCATTCTACAAGATCCTACGGTTACATGTGTCAAAATTTATTTTTTTCCAAAAATTTAGTAGTTGTATTAGAAATGGCAGTTTTGGAGCATTTTTGGTGATTACATAGTCACGGAACTTTAGGGGTCAAGGTCACCAACGGGTAGGTGTGGGACCGCACCTTTGGCCGGCCGGTCGTCAAAGGCCTCACGCCCTCTCTTTGTGATTTGGCCCTTGTTTCATTGTCCCTTGTCTCGTTGCCGGTCCAGTGCGTCTCTGTGTGGTATGTCTTTTTTCCCGCCAGGCCACTTGTGGCTGGCGGTCCTGTATTTTGCCCTTGCAATGAAATTCCGTTGCATTTGTTTGACAAAAAAAAACAAAAAAAAAACGCCCTTAGGGGGCTCTCTTCCCCATATCTTCCCTCCCCTTCACCAACTGGGCTTTGCAAAGGCTGGCTGGTCCGCCCCAATGGTTTCCAACTCAAGGAAGAAGAAGGAGACCAGAGAAACATTCGCCTTGCCTGCCCGCCTGTTGCCTGACCCCCAAATGGAAATGTGCAGGCAGGCAGGCAAGCAGGGGTACTCCCATCAGCACACTGACACGCATGCTAACACGCTTGGGAAACGAAGGTAACTGAGAATTAAGTTAACTTAGAGGCAGGGAGACACGAAAGTAAACGAGCCGAGGACAGGCAAACTACCCAAGACAGACAGACAGACACCTAACATTAGAGTCTTGCATCAACCCATGACACACTTTTCCCAATAAACTACAGTAGAGTAGATTGGGATGCATTAGGTGGAGTTAATGACCACAGTCAATGTCTCAAAGGATTAGGGACAACAATAAGAACACCATCTTTGGAATGCAAATTCTTTGCATGAAGGGACTTGGGTAGGCGTTCATGTTGTAGTCATGTTTGGAAATTTTGTAGCCTTGTTCAAACATATTGTGGCCACACAAATACTCCCTCCATCCCAAAATAAATCTGGGGTTTCCTACAAATGGTTAGATTAACCCCTAACGGCCCAAACATTGTTTTTTGGCAACTTAGTGATTTTGGGCAGCTCACTACAAATGGAGTTTTTATTAATTTTCTTTGAAAATTTTACAAAACATATGCCCAAGGAGTAGCTTTAAGGTCCAACAATTTTCATCTTTTGACTACGCGGTTGAAAAGTTATTGCATAACATGTAATTCTCTGCATTCGGCAGGCAGCATGGGCAGCTCAAAAAAGTGACTTTTGAAGGAGTTTTTTGAGCTGCCCGGGCTGCCAGCCGAATGCAAAAAATTACATATCATGCAATAACTTTTTAACCATGTAGTCAAAAGTTATGAAAATTGTTGGACCTTAACCCCTAAAGTTTCATGACTATGTAATCACCAAAAATGTTCCAAAACTGCCATTTCTAATACAACTACCAAATTTTTGGAAAAAAAATAATTTTTGACACATGTGACCATAGGATCTTGTAGTATGATATTTTGAAAACATGTGGTAAAAATTTCAGAAAATTCCACCGTGTGGATCATAAGATATAAGCATTCAAAGTCTTGAAATCCATTTTTTCAATCCTGCGAAAAACTGGGCAGCTGCACTTTGCAAGCTCACTTTTCAATGAAAAAATGCCGATAAAGGTGGTGCTTCTTTGAATTCAGTTTCCTAAACAAGTTGTCTATATGCTTGAAAAATTTCACATCATTTGGAATTGTACAACATATAGGAAAAAAATAGTAAGTAGAAAGAAGTAGATAATGATTCAAAATACTAAATTGTTAAATTGATGTCCTCTATATTCAATTGCGACGATGTCTTGTGATTCAAATCAAGAAAATTTTCAACAAAAGATTTGTCAATAACAGTTTTTGTATAGTTTTGGGATGAATTCTTCACCTTCGGTTGGTTAGAAGTTGTGTTTCGATTCCCTTGTAGGGATTGAATTGCTATATAATCTTTGGAGCTATATAATCTGTGGATTCTTTTGCTTTAGGGTGTTCAAACTAGCTTTAATTGTTGTCCATCAAGTTGTGGAGAGCCAATGTCGAATTTAATATGGGACAAATATATTTAGAAACCTTGGATTTATTTCGGGATGGAGGGAGTATATTGTGGCCATGTTCAAACAACATATTGTAGCCATGTTCAAAAACAATGTGACTACTTTAGGTGAGTAAGATGGCCATTTGAATACACTTTTTGTTGGTTTTGGGGTAGCCTAGAGATTCATTTGGGCCAATTGGATAGCACACTTTAAGAATTCATGACAAATTCATATTTGTCAAAAAAAATAAAAATTGATTTCCCCATTTTTCATATTTGTCTTTATATGGAAAAAAATTTAGAATTTTCAACAATGCCAACAAGGCCTACAAGTCATTCTCCATGTCATAAGCTAGTATAATTTATCCCTTCAAAAATACTAGCCAAACATTCTCTATAATGGTTGTCTAGGAGTATAAATTATTAAAATTAAAAAAATGTGGAGTTTTGTTGAACTTATTTTTGGAAAAAATCCAACAATATAGATATTTGCAAAATTATGGATATGGATATGGTTGTTGATACGGCGGATGTGGATTATCACATATATTTTGTTAACAATCCATTGTTAATATCCGTATTTTAATTCTTGGATTTTGAAAAATTAATTTGAAATTTGACTAGGATGCTTTGACTCCAATTATATTAAGAGACTTTCACATATTGAGTGACTATTCACTCAAAACACCATCACACTTAAGTGCTTTTGCTAAGGATTATAAGTCATAAAACAAAGCATGGTAAGGTTGGAGGTCCATTCATAAAATGGCCATTTAGAAGCTAATATGCAATTTGGGGGAGTTTAACTTTTTGATATGAATATTGACCTTTGGATATGAGTACACCCTATGGGTACAATATATGATACATGTAGATACAACAGACAAAAATTGCATACAGATATTGCAAACGGTTACATATCCCATATCAATTGCATTCAAGAAAGGTATATGGTCTGGGAGTTATGAAAAATGAATATAATTTATTTTTTTTAAATTATTTTTTGGTGAGGGGTAATGAAAAATAATTAGAAAATTTATTTAAAAGAAGAAGGGTGTGTGGCTGGGCTTCGGTGTCCCATTCCACTCAAAAGAGAGCCCCCCTCCTTCATGATCCTCTCCATTGCGGCATTCAGGTCCCAAACTTCACAATTCCAGCAACGTCACTTGAGTAGTTCACTTGACCTGGACTCTCACGGTAATAGGAGACTCCATCGCCACTGTTGCACGGTTACCCGCCCGTCCTTTCAGGGTGCTGGCTGAGCTCTACGGAATCACCACGTGGTTGGAAGCTACAGTACTGTTCCGTGTCTGCCACAGCGGCGGTTTCAGCAACAGGCGGAGGGGCTGTTGAGCAGCAAGGTGGCGAAAAGACTCTTCTGGCCTCGCAGGGGCCGGGACCCTCCTCGCCGACTCACCCGGCCCAGCCCCAAATTATCTTTTGACTGCTTTCCTGCTTTGGCGTCCTCGGATTGCTGCAATTCCGTGCCCTGTACTCTTGCACAGTTGACAAAGCCCCTCCTTTCCACACCTGGTACCGGGTCCGCGGGCGTGACCCCACCGGTCGCACTTTAGCCCAAATATCTGCAGCTCACCTGGCGGACATGAAGGAGCCGCAGCCCACTTGCCCTCCGTCCGTCCACCTCCGTGTCATTGATTCCTCCGCATCAGGTTTTGGCATCTCCTTAATTATCAACTATGATATCCCGCCTAATTCAGTTCCTCCAGAACCTCACTTGTCCTAATCAGATGCGTTCCCAAAGTCAAAACGAGCCAAATGTGCACTGGAAACAATAAATTGCGCAGAAGAATTGAAGGATCCAGCTCTGCATTTTTGCCCAAAGTGCAGGTTCCCAGTTTGCTAATTTTGAGAAAACAGAATAATTAACGTCTGTCTCTGTTCCACACTTCCACCTCGACTACAGTAGACAGATTCTGCTACAGGAAGAGTAATTTATTGCCGAGAGTAATTTCGACAGGAAGGTTCGTTTTAGATTTTATTACAGTACTGTAGCATTGTCGTGGGTGAGGTCTTCTTCCAGGAAGTTGCCTTGCTAGCTAGAGACGGGTCTCAGCTTCGTTGTGGAGGCATCCCTTCAATGCTGCTTAAATTTGGAACGGGACTGGCGCTGATGACGGACCGACCTTCTCACAATCCAGTCCATACTCCAGAAGAGCGATCGCTGAGTTATATATTGAATCGCGTGGCTCGCCAAGGGCTGACGCTCGTGATTGAGATTGAATTGCTGTACTTGAGCGCCGACCCGTGCACAGGGGGAGAGGTCGCAAGCTAGCGTAGTAGTAAGAGCTCAAGCGCTTCCAGGATTTATTGTTGTAATCGATCCCTTGGGTGATTGAATTCGTAATTGTCGTATCTTAGAACGTTGCGAGAATGTTAATTAGTTCTCAGCATTTCCGAGCATAGTCATCAGGCGATGCAAAAGACAGTTGATCGATTGTAGTCATGTATTGCGTTCAAAACTTCAATTATGTAAGTGTTTTTCTCTAGCTGTTGGGAGGTATTTGTTTTGTGGAGTCATTTGGGACTGAGGTTTTAGAAACTAGTGGGAGTTGCATGTGGTTTTGAGAGTTGTCACTGTGGGGGTTGTTGTCAGATTGGTGCTAAGGCGCTCCAATTTTCCCAATTGCTGCAGTTTCGAAGTAGTGGAGGTGCGATTTTATGGACAGGTTCGATTGACATACCCTGAGCGCCGTGAGTGTGAAAACAGGGTCTAAAATCCTGGTACAGATCAGTGTTAGTTGTGGGTTGTACGTAGATTTAGTGCGAATTAGGTAGTCATGGCGCCTGCGAAGACGACCGCGAGGTCGCGGCGAACGCACTCCTACTCGTGGTCCACCGACTCCAACGCCGTGCGTCCGGTGTATCAGTGGCCAGACGACGACGTCCAGTACCGCATTCCGCCGAAGACGACGACCCCTGTTTCCGGATTGCGTCAGATCTCCGAGGGCGATGCGAGCGTCGACACAGTAGTTCGTTCCGCCAGCCGAGCTTTCAAGCCTGCGGGGAGAAAGGTGAACTACGACAGCGACAGCTGCCTGACGCCGCGCTCGCGTCGCACGCTTCGCCGCACGTTCACCGGCGACACGGAGCCCTGGCCCAGTGTCTCCGCACCCGTCAAGCAGACGAGTCTGGACACGATTTACAGCCCTACGCACGAGATTCTGCACCCCATGCAGTCGCTCCACCTGCAAAAGTCGCTCACCGTGGACGCCACCAAACCTTCCGTCTCGTTCGTCACCGTGCGCACGGGGGTGAAGGGGAACCAGTTCACTCCAACCCGCATGACGCAGTCGTTGGATTTTGACAAATTGAAGTCGAACTCTCCAAAGAAGAAACCGAATTCTCTCAAGTTTGAAAGCTACGCGTTTCCAGATCCCTGCGAGGAGGAGGCGCAGTCGCAAGCGGACGACTCTGTGCTGTCCGAGAATGTATCCGCAGGGCAAGCTCCGAAGAATATTGTGGTCATCATCGTGGATGCGGAGAAGAAGCTGACCAAGTTAGTGGCGCTGGACTGGGCGATCAACGTGGCGGTGCAGACCGGCGACGAGATTGTCATTCTCGGCGTCCTCAAGCATGTTTCCACTCCAAGTACGACGAGTCCCGTTTCTCACACTCTCGCTTTTTAATGATATGTTTTTCTCTAAATAATACAGCAATCTGGAATCTACTTCAAACTTGTCACATGTGCATCCAAACTATGTTATAGGACTTCGCATATTTGGACCCCAAGTATCCAGAGTAGAATTCAGGGTGTAATTTATGATATTTAACCGAGAATGTTTCGACTGAAATTGAAATAATCCGATTCTGTTTAGAGCAGTGCGGTGAGTTGGGCCTTCCCATTTCAAGGAATTGAAGTGGCCTCATCGCGAGTAACTGCAGTAGATCGAGATGGGGAGGCGATGCTACCCGTGTTTACTACAGGTTTAGGGTTTTAGATTCGTCTTTCTTGACTAACTGGTCACTTGTTATGTTGCATCCGATCTTGCGGTCAGATTGAGTTCCACTGAGAGTATTTATATATATTTTTTTGGTTTCTGAATAGTGGGACACGTCTGATCGTTTGAATGGAATGGAATTGCAGTGGGGTATAAGGTGGTGGCCAACACCGACCCATTAGTGGGCGTGAACCGGGAGCTTCTGCAGTCGGAGGTACAGAAGAGCACGGACGTTTTTGAAAAGATGTTGTCTGATAGCGGTAGACGAGCCGCATGCGAAAAGAAGAATGTAAGAGTACATGCTAAACCGTATCAGTGGCAATTTTTGTCTCAAAAGTGGCTTATACATGCTTTAAAATCCAATCCAACCGTTTCTGCCTACAATTTTGTATGGAGTTTGAGCCTCAATAAGCTTACTTGAATCTTGAAGGTGTTCTGATTGCGGTAGAATTTGGGGTGCAGGTGAAGCTCACAGTGCGCATATGTCCCGGTGCTCGAGCCAGAACGGTGATCGTGCGAGAGCTTGCAGCTCTCAAGGCTACATATGCAGTTTTCGACAGGTAATAAAATTCTCTTGTCATTCAATTGAATCCCTTCAAAGGGAACCAAACGGAAGAGACAATGATACAGAACACGAAAACATGTGAGTCCTAATATTCGTGATACTGGGATCATCACCTTGGAATCAAATCACAAGTTCTGTAAAACCAAAATCGTCATTAAGAGTTAGAAGGCAGTATGCTTAATAAAACTTCACACAACATTGTAGAATATGCTCCAAACTTGTCATTATGATAGCACACTTGCACATCCAAAATTCTAAACTTGCCACTATCCTGTATTGGAGATCCACCCTAGTAGTAGTTGGATGAAGGAGGTCGGAGTAAAGATTTCACGCACTAAACGGGGATTAAACTGTTGCAGGAGGGTGATGAGGGGCACACGTTACTACAACAAGCACCTCTCGTGCCACGCGGTCCGGATGCGAAGCAACGGCCGCTCCACCAAGACCATCTTCACCATGTCCACGCAGAAAACGTCCTCCTCGCCCTCCACCCCAATGGGGAGCTCTTCTTCCGGCTCCCCAACTTCAGGATCCTCGAGTTCAGACTCCCCAACTTCAGGGTCCTCGACTTCAGGCTCCGCGTCTTCGTCCCCCACGTACTTCTGGCGCCGCTTCACTCCCTTCAAATCAAGTCGAAACAAGTGGAGTCCAACAACTTCGTCCCTGAGCTCTCGGAGCTCCACGGCCAGCTCGGAAGTGGCGTCACCCGGCGTGGACACGAGCCTCAACCTCGACAGCTTCATGTCGGAAATGCAGGACTTTTCCATGTCCTTGGACCAGTCCAAAGGCTTGCCTCGTGGAGGTCGCTCCAAACTGGCGCTCCAGTCTTGTGTGGTGGCGGATGCGTTGGCGTACAAGCAGGGCATGGACACCTACAAGATTAAGCATCGGCCCATCTCGGTCACCATCCCTGCCATCTGCGCCACTTGACGGGTGGAAGGTAAAAATTTATGGTCACGGTTTCTTTCGGGAATTGATTTTATAACATTCTTTGGAAGGGGAGAGGATGCGCTGGTGGAATGGAACATGAAATATGTAATTCATGATAAGAATAGAACAGAGAAATGACTTTCGAGCTGTGATTTCTCTTTGTTTAGTATCAATCTTGTGTTTCTGTTTTCGCATGCCTGCGGCCTTCTCACTTATTCCATTGCGTTTATGCTTACGACCTTTTTCATTGGGTTTCAGTTTGTGGCACTTATCCCATTCAAGGGTAGTTCAGCATTCAAGGGTATTCAGAATTGGGCGGCAGAAGGGTGAAGCATGTTGGAGGCTCCTGATCATGTCACTTGTGTGTAAATAGTGCTGGTCGTTCTTGTGACTAGATTCGCAGGTGATATTGAAAACCATTCCTTAGTGAAGTTTAGATTCGGTAGAGACGTCTTTTAAATTCTGGGGCACTCCGATTGCATTGTGAGGACTTTACGGTTTCGAGGATGCAGAAGAACAGTGTGCATTGGCAATGGCAATACAGTGAGTAGCTGGGAATTGAGCGTCAATTTTGTCTCCTGGGTAGTGTATCATATGTATACCAAAATCAGCTGGCTCTAGGTTTCGTATTGTCTGTTCACCGTGAGCTGGCAAAATTAAACTTTTTTTTCTTAATCTAGTTGTCAGCTTGAGCATGGATTTTCAGAGCCTTCTGAATGTTTCTTTATAAGCTGAATTTTGAGATAACTTAAACTGTAATCTTTTCAATCTCAGCAAGGATCAAGCCCTCATAATGCCTCGTTCTCAGATTCTGAGCATCTCTAATCTGCAGCCTTCGCAATCTACCGACCCTACCACTCCTAAAAAACGACTCCTATTTTTGAAGGGAAAATGAGTATAGAAGATACTCAAAAGTAGACCACATTATAAGGACAATTGTAAGGTGAAGTGAAGGCCCATTTTTAGTAGTGTGCAGCTTTATTAATTGCACAATAGTAGAGGTGGCAATCTCTCAAATGATCCATTTTGAATATTTTTTGTTGATTTAAATTCTTATGACATATGGAGTATCGTGATACTTCTAGTGCCATTTATCCACGTGCATCAAATGGATTTTGGCAACACCTTTATAACACTTTTACCACCCTACACCTTGCATCTTTGAAATTTGCAACTAATTTACAATGCGTTAGAAATTATGGAATCACTTGCGTTTTGATTCACAATCCTTCATCCATATGCAAAAATTTTTGATTCACAATCCTTCTTCTATTTGCAAAAGTTTTGATTTGCAATCCTTCATCTATATGCAAAAATTGTTGTTAATTTTCTACAGCATAGTGCTCATGGTATATAGCTTGTTTGTACAATTTTAGATGTACATGGAATACCGCCATTTTAACAAAATTGCCCATAAGAATAAATGTATGAGTAGGAAGACAATTTGAGCTTGGCCTGATATGATGGATATCATATTCAGTGATAAGGAAATTTGAGGTATCAAGAACACAAGTCTTGGTAGTTTATCTAGCAATAGCCAATGAATCCGTGGAGTTACTTTACATCAAACTTAGAAGGATGGAATCTACAACATCTCTCTAATTTCAATAATTTCCCATAGATGAAAATGACGTGGCATTTAGAAGTTTCAAAGATTTTAGAATTGTTTTGTGAAAATATAAAATTATTGTGAATTTTTGAATTTTTGAAGAAAAAGTGAAAAAAATTCATATTGAATAAAGAGTACTCTAAATATGCTAAAAAAATAAGAAAATCTCATTATATGAATAGAATTGAACATGTTGAGATATAAGTAAAAAAATTTATAAAATGATTTTTCAAGAGTTTCAAATAAAATTTTAAATTATTTTAAATTTAACTCAAATTTATTATTGAAATTTTTTTTATTCAAATACAAAATCTTCAAGATTCTTCAAGAAATGAAATGGGAATTCTTTTTGGAAATTTGTGGTAAAATTCATGAATTTTAAAACTTTACTTAGTAAAATATTATTGATTGAAGTATGATTCTAAATATTTCTCTTTCTTTACAATATATTAAAAAGATCTAACAAAATTTGTGAAAATTTTGAAAAGTATATAAAATGATTACACACTAATTTTCATAATTTTTTAGAGAATTTTAGAGTGAATTATAAAAATCTTAAATACTTTGGGTTATATTTCAATCAAATAATAAATTTGTCAATAAAATTTTAGAAATCATAAAACTTTTAATATAAAATTCTTATTTTTTTCATTTACTTTAGTTTAGAATCTTGAAGATTTTGTATTCATTTTAATCCCTAAATGCCCAAGGCACCCAAATCTGGTGTTTGCAAAACTTTGAAGTTAAATAAAATCTAATGAAGTTGCTATTTTTATTAGTTTATATTTTTAGAAAGTTCTTCTTGAAGTCTAATTTTAGCATAAAAATCTGATCTTGAAAAATAAATGATAGTGATTTTTCTATTCAAGTTTTTGTACAAGAGTATGCATTGCAATCTTGACTTCTTGTAGTGTTAAGAGCTCTTGGAAATGAGCCTCAAACACATTGGATCCTGGAGAAAAAATCACATTCAAAATTCATTTAAAAAAATTGTAGAGTAGATTTTAAGAAGCCATAAATTTATTAGGGTTATGCAAATTAGGCCCTTTAGCCTCATATTTTTTTGGTCACCAAATTTTTAGACTTGACTTGTGTAAAGAAGATTGAAAGATTTTGGTAATTTTAGCACCCTCATGGTCAAACATTATAATCTTTCACTCTATAAGTGATATTGTTGTGTTTTCTTTTCCTATGAGATCTCTAACATGTTGAGTTTGAATTTGTACAGTTACAATTCCAAAAAAATTGATACAACTTATCCAAATGTTGGCATTTTGTTCAATTTAGAGCAAATTCCAGGAAGCCCAAAACAGGCCTTGGACATTTAGGGGTTAAAAGTTCTTTACAAATAAATTTGAATTAAACTTTAAAATGTATATATTTTTTTGGATTTTTTGAAAAATCATTTTATGCAATTTTGTTAGTTGTACCTCAGCATGTTCAACATTTATTGGTAAAAAAAAAATCTAACTTTTCAATTAGTTATGGCAGTTTTTGAAGTGTATAAAAACTTAGAGGACATATTGTATGTCCAAAGTATAAAATGAAATAAAATATTCAATTATAGATTTTTATTGAAATTGCATATCAAACATCATTCAAATTATTAAAATGTACTTCATTAGTTACATTAATTAATTGACTCTTGAAAAAGATCATTTTATGGTAGAAATACATACCAAAACTAACTAGTTTTTCCATTCTTAGGACACAAATTGGTGCCATTGTCTTTTAGTATTAAACAATGGGCTCACTTATTTTGTTTCTTTAATAAAACAATGCCCTTTCAAAACTTGAAAGAATTGATTTTCAACATTTGAAATTTTGTATTCCTTCTAAATGATAAACCTTGCTTCAACACTTGATAATAGATTTAGAGTTAGGATTTAGAATTCAAGTTTGTTATTTCCTCCATTGAAATTTCCTCCTTTACTTTGATAAATCGTCACCTTTGAGATACTTATGATAATAAATCTACTTGAGCCATTCTAATATTCACAAGAAAAAGTAGAACTTGCAAAAGAAAAATAATTCTATGGGAGAATACTCTATAGTTGTCACTTTAGTCATTGTGAGAAGTTAGATTTGTTGAATTTTCATTTTAATTCTTTCAAATTAAAAAATGAAGGGTATTTCAATGTTATTTTGATCAATTCAATATCACAAAAATAATAATAAGTTGGTCAAAATGAAGAGATCTAATCATGCCACTCTAGTAACATACATTGAAAAAAAACTTTGGTTCTTACAAAAAGGGGAATACCGGTATAATCTTGAAAGAGTCAGTAAGAAACAAAAAAATTCTACTTTTCCTATAGGATTTACATTTCCATTCTAACATGGAATTACATTGAAGATTATGTTAATGCTAATAGAACATAATATAACCTTCAAGATATAAACAACTTGCTATGTTATGTGCTACATTGGATTAGGGTGAAGCCATTTGTCCCCTACATACAAAAACTTTTACTCTATATTAGATTAAAAATCTTAATCTTAATTACTTTATCATCTGTTTGGTGAGAATTTCCTCTATTCTTCACATTCCTCTACCTTTTACACATTTTAACTTCAGTAAGGTACAAAAAAGCATTAATGAAACAATCGATAGGCCTAATGAGACTTTGCATAATCTGCCCATGCTCTAAGAGTTGCCATAAATGTCAATAGCAATGAAAAATTGATCGATGAATATGTGGGCCCATTTGAAGATATTGGTGGGCCCCCCAAACCCACATAGGTACACATTGATTCTGAAATCATTTCTTCCACATAGGCACATATGATTTTGGAGATGTAACCACAGTGATGATGGCGGTTTTAGGTAAGTGGCGCACTTTTGGGGTGGGGGTGTGCGCTCACCTTACATAGAAGTCGGAGCCGAAGTCACCAGTTTGGTGAAGGTTTGCTATTCCTGGATAAGTGCTTCACATTCATGGCGAGCATCTATGAGCTTGAATAATAGCACCCTACGGCTACAAAGTCTAGAAAATCACATCTAATTCATTGCAGATCCAAAAAATAGACTCTAGGTGTGTTGGGTGCGGCTCCCATTCTTCTTGTCACTGAAAATTTGTTTGAATACTGATGTTCAAACCAGCACACAAGACGGGCAAAGGCAGTCTATGGCCTTCCAACCTTACTTCTATCTTATCGCACCTCACCACTAAAAACTTGCACATCGTGCGTGGCTAGTTCGTCCTTGCAACCTTGCAGGTAATCTGGTATTGTCAGTAGTTACTCCGAGCTCTCCATTTCGAAATGGAGACTTCCGAAAACTCTTCACTTGCAGAGTCTGAATAACCAACTTACCCGAATCCTTCACAGTTAGCAAGTAGGTCGTATTTCCTGGTACGGCACAAAATTGCAGGCAGACTGATTCCTGGGTGCATTCGCCTGCTCGGGAAGATACAAAAGCAGTCCGAAACGGATCAGAAAACCGGCATGAACTTCTACAAGTATGAAGTGACCGCTGAATAGCCTCGGACTCGTCTATATACCCGTGTCTCAAAAATCCCAGGGAATGAGTCTTCTCAGTTTATGGGTTCTTTCCAGAGAGAAAATTTGGTACCTACACCGTAGCCTTTCTACAGACAATTAACAAAGTTTGGATCATTGGTTGCAAAACATTTGCACCATGAAGCCGTGCAAGCATCACTCCACAAGGCATGGACACGTAGTAACTGCACCGCACAGTTTTTTGGCAGTCACTGCGCGGTCTCACCTCAGTCGAGCCTTCCAATAGATCTAACCAATAGAAAAGTCCAAGTTTGACCAGTCTCCTCTCACACCACTTGATATCCAATTGAGCAACAATTTGGTTCCTACTTAAGAGGACCCGTCAACGAATTCGGTCAGTTTCTTCTACTGCTCGACATGAGTTTACTACCACCGCCGTTGGCCCAAGCTCCCCGACCAAACCCTCTCACATCGGCAGCAGCCGGAGGCACCGCTGGGTTTCCGAGATCAGAAATGACACCCCAAGGATTTGGATTCGCCACACTGTCCAGGAGCGCCGCCGCAGAACCATCGCCCAGTCGCACTCTTTGAAACTTAGAAACCTTCTTCTTGCGCTTCTCGGCAATGTCGGCTGTGCCTTTCCCTGATCTCGAAGCGAGGGTCCAGCTAGGACCATCGCTACCACACGCCAGACACTCCGCAGCATCTTCTCGGTTACTTAAAGTGCACGTTTCACAAGTCCAACTTTTCATTGGACCCTGTGATCTTGCGGGCTGCTGATTTATCACAGACTCCGGCTCCAATAATCCAGTACTCGCTTTGACCAATACTTGCGGCTTACGGCTTACACCTTCATTGCCAGGATCTGTAACTCCCGGCGCCGTGCTGTTTTCCTCTTGAACTCTAGATTTCCCTTTTGCAGTGCGGTAACCGTCTCTAGACAACACCTCAACCTCCTCACTACTAGGCAGCTGCGGGGACAACCTACCAGAAGTCTGCGTGCTCGGATCTGATTCTACCTTTCCCTTCCCTGCTGTTCCAGATGATCTGGGTTTAGTCGCGACAGAAGAATTGGAGCCGGATGCCACTGCAGGAAATTCTTGTTCACGAGCCAGCTGAGCTGCATGCACCTCGATCAACTCCTTCCCTTTTACAGGATCTGGACAAAGCCTACCGAGCTCGGGCACTACGCGAGAAAGCCCCAGCCCTATTATTTGTCTGTAATAATCCAAAGTGTTCATCTCTCCCTTACTGTACCGTGCTGAAACATCCTTGAAATCCGCAAATGCTTGTTCATTGCCCCTTAGGCCGGCCTGAATGCTTTCAATTAAGGCCTTATTGGCTGTGCGTAGCTCCTCCCTGCTAAGTTGCTGCACAACGTCAACATTCTTTCCTGATGCTGCAGGAGTATCAGATTTAGCCCTGCTGCTATGATTTCCATTTTGTCCCGCACCTATCACCGGGAAAGATTCAGGCTCTGGAAGGTTGTTACGACTGGAGCCAACTTGAGGAGGCCGCCGATTCGGACTGACACTCGTCCAACTAGCTCCAGGCCTTAACTCAGCGCTAGCCGTGGATGGACGTGAATTGTTGCTGCTAGCCCAAGAGCCTCCTCCTACTGTGTTATGCGAATCTCCATTGGCAGAGGATGGGCGAGAACTTGATGATCCTACAGCTGAAGGAGGCCTCGAACCTGCGGTGTTTAAAATTCTAATACCACCCCCACCCCTTCCACCACCCCCACCCCCACCCCCGGTCAAAAGGGCAGCCATGGTTGCTGGACCTTTCTGATTCTTTGGTTTATGCTTGCCTTTCGCATTTCCTCCGGGAAGGGGCGGAAACGCGGAGTCGGCTAGTGTGCTAGGACCCGTTCCTGAGACTGCGCTGGCATATCGTGAGGGGAGAACCACAGTTTCTCCATCAACTAATTCAGTTTCACTTTCACTCAGTGCTGCAAAAGAATTCTGACCCTCACGTGAGTCCGAATCATTGGCACTGGCAGCCATTGCCGCTGACTCTCGGACTGCGTCGTCTAGGTTTGCTTGTTCAACACTGGCTTGAACAGCTGCATCCAGACCATCGGATTCGAATTGCACGTTTCCTCTTCGGCCCCTACCACGGCCATATCCCCGGCTGTTGCTATTGCTGCTGTTATTTCTGCTACCTTCACCACTAGCCTGTCCAGGTCTTCGAAACTCAATCGCAACTGGAATCTATCACAAGAGGAACCAGTTTAGAACTCAGAAATAACTATTTTCAAAAAACATGTTTTAAAAAGATGCAGGCAAGTTCAAAAATTACATTCACTTCGCATAAAAATTCCACCGGTGCCATAACATATAAGAAGTAGCAACACTCTTGACACGAGTGAGAACCGAGACAGAAATCTTGAAGGAGATAACTTATGTAAAACCGAAGACAGGTGTGAGTACCTCAATCGAAAAGGAAAATAAAAATTTCCACTTAGACCAAGTTTCAGTTAGATTAACATGAGCTAAGGATTTAAATTTCTGCGAGTGGACACAAATCAATCCTGCAATCACATAAAAAAACTTGAGAGACTCGCCGCTGCGCAATTCGTGAAAATGACGTGGAGAGGGCCGTCGACTTACCTGCAGTGCAGCATTACGTTGAGAGCGGGACATACTGCCTCCGTGTGTTGTGGCGTTGTGACGCTGCAGCCCAAGAGTTACAACACATTAGTATGAATGGCAGAATTACGACATCAATTCTCCTGAAGATTTTGCAATAAACCAATTGAATTGTCCTTCCTTGTTCCGTGAACGGTATAATAGAGGTAAACAGATATGATTCTTACGGATATAAACTAGCAAAAACTAGAAGAGATGAGACGCATACCTTGAGCTCTGCTTCGCTTACGAAGACAATAAACTTCTTGCTTAAACAGTCCGGATGCTCACACAGTGAATGTTTGTCTCGAAAATGCATCTGTTCAACCCTCCAACACAACATTGACGATCGTCAGATGAAGGAAACAACAGATCAAGACAGGATAACCTTCATGCACTACTCGGATTTTGCAACAAAG
The DNA here is from genome assembly GCA_963969595.1 of Neckera pumila. Taxonomy (NCBI): domain Eukaryota; kingdom Viridiplantae; phylum Streptophyta; class Bryopsida; order Hypnales; family Neckeraceae; genus Neckera; species Neckera pumila. The sequence continues at coordinate 46,027,969 of OZ018409.1, read as the reverse complement.
CAAAGCGTCTTCCTCACATTCATCAACTTCAAAGACAAACAGTGGTAAGATACCACTATCAATCCAGGCTAACAAGGAAAGAAACCACCACCTACCTCAAGATCGTCATAGTTGCGGTAATATTCGAAAAGGCCTGGCCTAGCTCTGCAAGCAATCAATGTAAGAGTCAATCATGGGTGTACAAATTCATGGAAGGTTCAATCTACCAGAACGTGTTTCTGCAGCAGAAATGCTGTAAACTACGCACTTCCACACATTATCTACGCATTGATTCCACGTGACAAATACATCAGTCACAATCAGTTATCATCTATCAGCAAGAACAGAGTAAATTAATATACCGCTGACAAAGATGACAGGTGTAATGCTCGGTGGACATGTGCTGATACAGCTCATGTTCCCCGTAAAAACGCTTCCTACAGAACTCGCACATTGGGTGACCAGTGAACCCTCCTCTCTCCTCTTCCGTACCATCCACTTCAGAGTCACCTTTTTCTGAATGCCGATCCAGCTGGCTTCTTGAAAACAGATTTTGTTCACATACGAACACCTGTTTCAACACAGCGTCCAACAATTATGCAAAGATTAGAACCAAATTATTGCATCCATTGGAAGCACCAGCAAGCAGCAAAATTCTCCCCTCATCACGAATAACTAGAAAGCAACCTGTGTTTGGGAAAACCCTAAGTCGCAAACAAAGCATGCATACGATTAATTATTAATATCACAACAGCGTCACAGAATCACAAAGTCACGAACAATCTGGGGCACGGAGGGCGAAAAGAAACAGAAGCAGGATGACGCTCCGCACTAGCTTAACCACAGGAAAATCATCATCCGCCTAGAAGAGATAGCATAAGAAATAGACAAAACACTAAATACATTAATACCTACCTTCCGCCCTTTTAGACACAATTCGCACATAATGACTTTGTGAGTTTGAAAAAGATGGCGTCGGAGAGACTCTATGCTCTTGAAAATGTGACCCTTTTTAACCGCACCCTTTGGTAATGGTTCATCTGGAGGAGGCGGTGCACATTCCTCGCATTTGCTGCAGGACAGACGACACATGGCTTTAATCCGCCGGAACGGATCCTCATCATCGAAGTAGGCTTGAACACTGTCTTCATAATAGAGACGAGTACCTCCCTTATCTTTCCGACGCAACTCTTCTCCCAACCCTTCGAAATTCGTCACCACCTTCGTGAAATCTCCTAGCGCCTGGACGCAAAAGCAACGTTAGATCCTCGATAACCACCAATTCAACCCCGAAAGCCTAATCCAACCCCAACCACGAAACTCGCGAATTCAAACCCGAAACCCTAATTCAACCAATCCGCTTCATCCGCACCTTGGTGACGTAAACACTGGGGCAATCCTGCTTGCAAATACAACACCGCGAATCCTCCATGATGAAACGCATTCGCGCGGTGCACTCGTAGCACACATCCCGGTGACCGCAAGGCCCATATGCCACCCAAATCAGCGGCTCCGCGCACACTGCACAGCACTCCTCCATGGCTGGCTCGAAAAATTGGCAAAACTAGCAAAAATACTGCCCTGAAAACACACAATCTACACACACAAACACAGGCTCTCTCTCTCCCTCTCCCTCTCCGCGATGAACACAATGACAGCAATTGCGCGTGGTCGTCCAGCAATCAACCCTAAAGCTACCCCCCCTCGAGAGGAAGCTTCTCAGTCACCAGGCCCCTTGTAGCCCGGGCAACACTGCTCCCTTTCACCTTCCTATGACTTTAAAGTAGCTTTTTCCCTCTACTTTCACATTTCCACTACGTAGTGACGGCGATAACGCCAACTGATGAGTGTACTGCAAGTCTGCAAGTGAGGAGGGGGCTTCCAAATATCATTAACTTACATGCAAGAGCGAGAGGTACTTGTCATTTCATTACAAATGATAGTTGCCGTTTCTGGTCAATTATATATATAATGAGGAATTGAAAGGCCGCCTGAAATGTTAAAGTGAAAGGTATAAGTAAAAGAATGCAAAAAGTAATGGAGGACATTAGGCTTGATTTTTGTGGAACAAGAGGTAAAGTAAATAAGTTAAATAATAAAAAATTATTGAAAAAAAATTAGAATAGTTTGTTTTAAAATAATTAAGTAATTATGATGCATAAGGTTCATTTGAATGAGCCCTTTCAAAAAGATTGTTGCTCCTTCAATGTTAATAGAAACCTATAAAAAATTTGTTGGAAACTTTCAATCCTAATAAAGATTCTCCGGAAGTATGAACAAAAAAATGGCAATAAAATATCACTGAGTCAAAATATGACCTTTCAGCAATTCAGCAAAGAACAAGTCACAAGATTCTATTATATACCCAAGTCCAATTATCTTCTTGAGTTGATGTGTTTACTTGATTTTTATCATGGGGGTTCTGCATGGAACTGTATTGTACTACCATAGTCGATCAACTATTAGTTGTTTGATTTTTTTTAAATCTTTTCATTGTTTTGCTTGTAAAAATAGACAAATAAAGTTGATTTTATTTGAAAACAAAAGTACACTTGTAACCCCTAAAGGACCAGCTTGCTATTTTAGCAATATAGAAATTTTGGGCAGATATGTGTGACTAGAGATTTGCGTATTTTAGGCTAAAATTTTGATAGAAGGTAGGGATGAGGAATATCTTTCTTGTGACTAAATTTCATTGACATTTGGAAATATGAGTCAAAAGTTATGAGAATTTTTTGTTTGCGGGCAGTTCTAACTTTTCTAAAGTAGAGCCACCCATTCTCGACCAGCACTACAAGGGAATGCCGTCCCTTTTGACAGAGAATTGACACATTTTTGTCCGAATCAACGAACAGACCCTGGCACAATGACTGCTTTGTTCATTTGGACATTTCATGTTGTTTTTGTCAACTTTCTGTCATTTCTGTTATAATATCATTTCTTCCAAATGGCCCATGTGTAGGGCTCTGGAATTGGAGAAGTACTATGCATCCACTATTTAATTATCATTCATCTACAATGTCTTTAATATAGCGGAGACTTCTACATTCATTCCCAGTCCATCCATATGACTTCCACATTTACTTCACTTTCTAACAACCATTACGGAAAGCGGCATTTGACAAATTCAGCGGAATAATTATTCTCGTCAATGAAACCTTTGTTCCAAAAGCACCATCACTGTCGACTACGGAAAACCTTCTACAGGACGAAGGCACCACCATGTTACTCATTCAATTACAATGCATACAAGTCAAAGCAGAGGACAGGCCTCGTGCTTACCTGCCTAATACATTCTGTGCTTCATGTTTTCTATGCACATAATGAAATCATTTCCCTGCCCAATAGCATTGTCTTAATATACGCATGGCAATTTTCTAGCTAGAACAGTAGTCTTTCCACACAATGGAACTTCAAACATTCCTTGCAAACAAAAAAATTGGATGTGAAGCACATTTAAATTCATATCTTCAATGACAACAACCACATACTTCTAGCTTGAAATAGGAACTGCCGCTCCTCAGCACTGTGGACGACAACAAAGACTATCCATTCACCTCACAAACTAAAACATCCTACAATGACTTCCTACAACAATGTACAAATACTAGCAGAAGATCCAACTTCCTTCTTTCCTGTTTTTATTTCCACTTCCTCTGAATTTTGCTTCAGGCTAAACCTATGAACGCCCCCCTGCACTCAGTTCTTCAATACCAATTGTGCCCTCTGAACCCTTTCCAATCTCTTCTATGTAACCTGCACAATATAGAAATGCAAAGTAATAGGGTTAGTAGTTGCGGTTTTTTGTAATTACTGCCCAAATGACCCCCTCTTCCAACACCGGCGTTGGAAAATGAAATTCCCTGTCTACCATTGACAAACTGTGTATTATCCACAAAATAAATTTTGCCTGTCAACGCATACTTTTCTCTCACCAACTTCAAACATAGCATCAGTTCAACGTACATTAGGATCTCTCTGAATTTGAAGAACAATTAGTCAACTCTCTCTATAATACACATTCATGCTACAGTAAATATTCAAGCACCAGCGATTTCATGGAAAGAAATCAGAAATCTTGCACAGAAGTGGCTTGTACAAAGGACACCTTCTTTGCAGCCCACACCTCCACCGAATTACTTTGACATCTTCGTCAACACAAAGTGCAAGTGACATCACAATGTACACTCTTGGCCCTAGTGCTACTCTTACCATTCACGTAAAAATCCAAAGACCCTCAGGATTGACACTCATATATTGTCATAGTCCTAGACACCAGTCACTGGAAAAAAAATTCTCACCTACCTTTGGCTTCTGCCATGCCGACACGGCCATCACCTCCATCCCTCTCATGTAACCCGTAAACATTATTCTTTCTTCTATAGTGAAGCAACAACAGCAGAAGCACCACATGCACTTCTCTACCCTAAATGACCTCCAAATCTTAAACGCATTACAAACATTTTGGTGTTCTTGACAACTTATGTTATATTTACCTATAGATCATGTGCTTTCACCCTGTAATTAAACTTATCTGATTTCATTGACGTCTACTTTGCAGGAGTACAATGTTTGCACCACAAAGCTATGACCAGCATACCTTGAATTGAAAGATACAAGACCTCCACACAAACACGTACCTTCACCAAAAGCAGCATGACAGTTAAGTATCAACAATCAATTCTGCCCTCCTTCCAAAACACAAATAATGTCCCTGATGACTGACCAACTACTGCTCACATTCCACGCCATTACATATACCTTTCCTATCCCAATGACCTTGCACACCAACACATGCACACTTTCAATTTCTTTGCATGCATTCTTTGATCACCTGTATCTGTCGGGGACTCCAAACAAAAGGGGCTTACAGCATGCTAAAAGTCGAGTCATACCTCTACCACACCCTTCATTCCTTTTCAGCCGGATAACATGCACAACATCCACTGCAGAGCTCTAAGTCCATCGCTAGAAATTAGGGAAACTTCAATTATAACACTTCTGCTAACTCCATTCTTCTTCCATATATATTGCAGGAACGTTTCAGTATATGCCTTCACCTTGTACTATAACTCATAATTATATTAACACCAACTGCAATTTCTGCGACTACCTCGCTACAAGCTCATCACAGACTCAGGAACTACATTTTCTCCTGCCATAACCAATACAATCACCTATTTCTTGACAATCGTAAGTTAATAGAGTCTACCACTAAAAACAATTCAAATTGACGATAGACTCTGAATCTAAGGTCACAATAGTAATCCAATGTGGGAAGACCAATTTCAATAGAAAACAAATTAACACCAAAGTCAAGAGAACTTCCCCTCACCTCTCCTCAGTATGTGCTATCCGTGGTCGACCACTTCCTTGTTTTCAATGAGGGATACCTCTTTCGCACACTTTGTGGATGCATCTCCAACTCCTCCTTCACATGACAACTAACTTCTTTGACACATGGCATCTACTGACAACGCACTTCCATATTCTTGGACTCTACTTGCTAACTGTGCATGTCCTTCCTCATTCCAGATGATAGGCAACATCATCTTGTACAAGACATGCACATGTGTGAAAGACCATTCATATCCACGACTTCTTTTCATACAAAGCTGAAGCCCATCACATCTCAATATTCACAACATCTTCGGAATAATGCCACTCATGCAACTTCTGCATGTCAATGATTGTGACATACCAAATATTGTCAGCATTCCTTCAATTCAAACCATTACACAAAAGATTTCTAATCAATAATTGCATTGTCTACAACACCCAATTACATCTTACTCTACCAAGACTTCATGCAATGAACATGTCGACAACTTCTCATGAATAAGGCTTTCTGTTTATGAGCGGAGTTTTGGAAGGTCTTACGGCCAGTTATGCTCTGTCGTCTTCTTCAACTGGCGATGAAGATAATGAACTTCCAGATTCCATGACACTACTATCATCGACGTTGCCGGAATCCTCCTTGCCGCCACCATCTCCCTCTGATTCACATCGGCGGCGATTCCTACTCTCTCCTCCAACATCGTCATCCTCTCTTCTTCTCCTGCGACCTACTCGATTTCCTCCAAGGTTCTCTCTATACAATGACTCCTCTCTCTCGGCATCCTCTTCATCTGTCCCCTTTGTCTCAACTTCACGGAAGGTGGGCCCCCGCCCGCCACCTCTCTGAGCACCTCCATGCACACCTCCCTATCTTCAAACAGTGGCACCACCACAACGACAAAGAGTGCCTATAGTAGCTACTCCTTTGCCTCCACGTTGATTTACACGCCCTCCTCTTGCACGCACTCTACTTCCCCTTCCACGTACTAGAACCTCTTGTAATACAATGTTATGACCAGTGCGTACTACATCCGCTGATCCCTCTCCGACGTCTCTATCCAGCCTTAACCCCTCAAACTCTTCATCGTCACCGATGTTGAACATCAGAGCCTCTGCTTCTTCTTCAGCATTAGGTAATACTTGTCTTCCTCTCACTTCTTTTCTTAAAACCACTTTCCACCCAGGTGCTTCCTTTGCATTAGAGTAAAAAACTTGCTCACAATGCTTTGAGAATGCAAAACTATCTCGACAGATAATACCTGGCCTCCACTCATAATTTGCGAGTGTGAACCCCCACCTATCTTTGACTACTGTGGCATTCTCTCCCACGTAATTGGCCTTCACAAAATCACAAACCAAGACAACTACGCAATGCTTTCTGAAGTTGAGCTCCAAAATCTCCTCAATGTGACCGACGTACTCAACATCTGCGTCCACTTGACGATTATCACGAATACCATTCCAACATACTTGTCGAAAGGTAGCAGTAACCCTAGTGTCAGCTGTTTTCAAAGACTGCTCTGTGCTCCGCACTTGGAAATGATTCCCAAAAGCATACATTGACTTGTATGAAGCGGCAACTTCCAAGGGTCCCCTTGCAGTGTCCATTACATCTTCGTCTACAACAACACCTGCTTGTTGTTGACAACGTACCTCTTCTAAGGCCCACACAGAAAACTCTAGTAAATTCTTTAGCTCTTGGGGAAATGCAAATCTTGTCCTCCGTCCACCACGGCGTTGCTCACGTCGATACAACTCCCTTTCAGCATTGTGCTCAGCCACACGTTCTTTGTATGACCTGATGAATGTATAATTCATACATCTCCATGTCAGAATATTTCAACCTCATCTTCCATATATGGATGTGACCAACTGCTACAGAAAAAGGTAAGAAACATCCTTTCGCCACTTTGTAGCTTTGCTAAACACTCGTTGTCTTCACCTAAAACAAAAATAAGAGAGCCCATCCTTTCACGACAAAATAAACTGAACAAAATAACAAGCAAAAGACATGGACAAAACTGATGGAATCCATCACAGTACCTTCTATAAGGCTCCAAATGCTTAGTGCTGTCAAGTACAAAGCCATGAATTTGTTTATGAAATTCTACTGACATGTTCTTGTCCCATTTACCGCCTTCTAGAATTTTGTCATACATTGACGGCTCTTCCTTATCATCCCATGCCCTTTTTGTAGTGGGAGTGTACTCCGCCAAGTATTCATTCAAAAAGCCTATGGACTCCTCTCTCAAATAGCCATATGCCATACTTCCTTTGGGTTTTGCTTTGTTCTTTACAAAACTTTTCAAACCCTTCATATATCTCTCAAAAAGATACATCCACCGCGTGTACACTGGACCACATATAAATAGTTCCTCAACTAAATGTATAGGCAAGTGCATCATAATAATAAACACAGATGGAGGCAGTTCTTTCTCTAATGTACAAATTGTTTCAGCTACTTCTAACATCTGAAACTTCTGATTTGAATCAACAACCTTGGCACATATTTTACGGAACACTCTGCTTACCCGCATAATTGATCCAATGACATTTGGACAACCAATGTTTCTGAGGTACACCGGTAGAACCTGCTGCAGTAGTATGTGGAAATCATGCGTTTTCATATATACCTGCAAGTTTCCCATCCTGGATTTGCCGCTTCAAAGAAGCCACATAGTTCTTAGGGAACTTGAGATCCCTCGGTGCTGCTAGTACCTCTTCCCTCTCTTCCCTTTTCAAGACATATGGAGCGTCTGGCATGAAGAAAGTTTGCCCATCAGCATTAGGACGCAAATGCAGGTGCTCGCGTATCCTGCGGGCTCTGAGATCTTCATGGGATTTCACGCCATTGGTCTCTACAAATAGAGTTTGCAATAAGTTTTTACAAATACTCTTTTTGGATCCAACAGGTGCCTCACAGGCAGTTTTTGCAAACATCACCATCCATTCATTTGCCCACAAATAAGACTACAAGCCAGTTAAAGGTGAAATCATAAAGTGCACCCCAATTGTGCTGAGCTGTGATGACCCAAAAATTTTCAATACCTTCTATATACTCCTAGTGCATTAGAAAACACTATCATTTGTTACTTTCAATTTCTTTCATTCAGCAATGAAGTGGCCTTCGACAATCACTTACACAGATCACTATGAAATGGAATCACATGACCTTCGGCATACCACAATAAGGAATAAAACAATGAAGAAGCCATAATGGGAGAACTGCAAACTACGAAATCAAAAATAGAGATGCATTTCTGCAGCTATTTACACTAATTCAAAGGATATCCACACTTAATCCAGAAAGGCAAATTCAATCTAAACTGTCACTAGTAGAAAAATAATGTCCAAATCAATAGAACATCAACAAACTTTTGTTGAATTGAATACTGTATTGTTCATTTTAACAATTTTTTGTTGATTTTGGTACACATTAACAAAATCAACATTTTTTTTTGTTGATTCAGGTACTTCAACTCTATAGTAACAAAAAAATCAACACTTTTTTTGTTGATTTGGATACTTCAACTACAAACATTGACACTTTTTTGTTCCTTTTGTCTTATAAGAATCTCAAGTAAGTTTTTTCATTTGAAAAATGTTTAAATCACCATGGTTAGTATTCTATATACAATTTTTTTTTTTTTAGAACTTAATCATTCACAATTTGGTATTTTCTTGAATCAGCAGACTTCAGAGGACATTTAGGCATAGAAAGACAACTTTTTTCAAAAAACTTTGAACTACTAAGAGTTTTAAAATCAAGTTAGGTCTTACCTCAAAAAATTCTTTTGCAATTCCAAGTCTCTAGTCAAAAGTTATGGACAAGATTCAGAGAGGGTGTTTTAAAATGTTAAAAAGAATGTCCATTCCAACCCCTCTTTGAATTTTGTCCATAACTTCTGACTGGAGACTCTAAATTGATTTTGAAACTTAAAAACTTGACTGGAGACCTCCATGAATTAATACACTATACTAGTAGAAAATTCAGTTTTTCTGTTGTTTTGGTCGCGTTGATCCGGTCAAAATCTGACAGAATTCTGTTGAAAATCAACAGAATTCAACAGAATTTAGTTAGATTTTGACCGGATCAATGCAACCAAAACAACAGAAAAACTGAATTTTCTACTAGTGCTAGTAGAAAAGCAATAACCAAATCAAGAAAAATTTAACACAAAAGTGTTGATTTTTTTTTTGGTTTGGACGCGTTGATTTGGGCACTTGTGAGCAAAAAAGTGTTGATTTTTTTGTTAATTTGGTCAGTTCAAGAATGAAAAAAATAAAAACTTAAAGGAAATTTGACCATACAGAAATTGACACGTGGCAAGTGCCACGTCATCACAAAAGTGCCACCTTAGCTTGGCAATTCAAACCAATGGGGAGCCTCCACCTAGGCCGGTCAAACCAATAGAGAACCGCCACCCAGGCAAGTGGCCACCTAATTAAGTAAGGGGTGCGGATGGGGTTTGAACCTTGCACCCCTTGCTTATAGTACAAGGCCTTACCAACACACCAAGCATCCATGTACATGTACACATGTGAGTTTCCGTTTTTATTTATTTAATTTTCAAAATCAATTTAGAGTCTCCAGTCAGAAGTTATGGACAAAATTCAGAGAGGGGTTGGAATGGACATTCTTTTTAACATTTTAAAATACCCTCTTTGAATTTTGTCCATAACTTTTGACTTAAGACTCGGAATTGCAAAAGAATTTTTGGAGGTAAGATTTAACTTGATTTTGAAACTTTTGTTAGTTGGTAGTTTTCTGAAAAAAGTTGTTTTACTATGCCTAAATGGCCTCTGAAGTCTGCTGATTCAAGAAAATACCAAATTGTGAATGATTAAGTTCTAAACAAACAAACAAATTGTACATAGAATACTAACCATGGTGTTTTAAACATTTTTCAAATGAAAAAACTTACTTGAGATTCTTGTAAGTCAAAAGGAACAAAAAAGTGTCAATGTTTGTAGTTGAAGTATCCAAATCAACAAAAAAGTGTTGATTTTTTTGTTACTTTAGAGTTGAAGTATTTGAATCAACAAAAAAAAGTGTTGATTTTGTTAATGTGTACCAAAATCAACAAAAAATTGTTAAAATGGACAATATAGTATCCAATTCAACAAAAGTTTGTTGATGTTTTGTGGATTTGGACACTATTTTTCTACTAGTGCTCTTACCTTAGTGAAGCAGCACTAGTAGAAAACGCAAGAATTTTGATAGAATTCTGTTGATTTGGACGCGTTGTCTCGGTCACTGTTTTGTTGATTTCAACAGAAATCTGTTAATTTTAACAGATTTCTGTTGAAATCAACAAAACAGTGACCAAGACAACGCGTCCAAATCAACAGAATTCTGTCAAAATTCCTGCGTTTTCTACTAGTGCAGATGTACCGTGAAATCACGTTGTCAAGAAGTCTGCTACGTTTTCCGTGGAGAGAGATGAATTGGAGTTCAACGCATTGGACTTTGCTCCTTCATCAAATGCCTTGCACGGTTTGCAAGACACGCATAACATTAGTCCTATTGGAAGCCATGTCACTTGAATAGTTACAGCCCTAAGGCAGCTGTTAGTTTGAGGAGGCATGCTCATTACTAAATCTCATCCACTTCACCTGGCCTTTTGTCACTATAAGAAAAGCCTGTTTTTGGTGGCGTTTAGGCAAAAACGTGTCATGTTTTTTCAAACATCAGATGTTCTAAAAAACATATACATGTTTTGCAGAAACATGTACGTGTTTTGCAGAAACGTGTAAGTGTTTTGTAAAAAACGTGACTATGTCATTGTAGACGGCTACGTTTGTGATGATGCCGATTGCAACGTGGCCATGATTTTATATAACATCGCATACAACAGAAGCTGCCACGTCAGCAAGTAGACTTGGAAAAGGGCAGCTACGTGGCATATTTTAGAAAAAAAATTAAAAATGAATGGATGAACCTCGGGCCAAATGTTTGGAACAACGGGTTGAATGTCGGACTGAACATCTGAGACAACGTAGGCTAATTATCCCATATTGTTTGTCTCACCATGGACAAAGAATGGGTACAAATATGACCCTGAAAATCTTCATTTTCACGTAATTATGTCATCAAGATAAATTTGATGATAAATGGTAAGTTTTTTTAAAATTCTTGGTGGATTCTATTTTTCTTTTATTGCATAATTTTATTGATTAATTTCTATTGACTAATTAGTTTTTGAAAAATGGATTGGATGAAAAATGGGTTGGATGAAGAAAAGCGGATAGATGAAAAAAATGGGCTGGAGGAAAAAGTTGCCTATGTGGCCCTACGTGGATGAGAATATTGCCTATGTGGCCTCCACGTGCTTTCATTTTGTAAGCTTGGAAGACCCTGTTTTGTAGGACGTTAGAAAAAAATAAGCCAGAAATTGGCACGTTTTTTGAAAACACCAGACGTTTTTTGCTTGTTTTCTATGACGCGATTTTAGGTGACATCTACGTTGATTCTCAGACATGTCAAACCGGACATCATACGACGTTTTTTCAAACATCACAAAAAAGGCCAGTTTCTTATAGTGTGTGGAAGTTAGTAGTATGCCGTGAAGAAAAAGGTATTTTTGCATTACAGAAGAATCCATCATAGAAGACTGAGTAGCAAGATGAATGCATGAAATTCCCAATGGAGTCGGGCACATCGTCGTTCAAGTCACATTGAGTTATTAAACTGAAGCATAGAATGTGAAAAACGGACGTTGAAAGCCACCCACTGACCTACCCGCAATGACACACATGTGCTATTGGTACTCCTTCCTCTATTATATATCCTCTCTTCTGCGCTTTGATTGTGCTTCAAGGAGAGCAACTACAGGCTTTGCAGATTCTGCAGATGACTACAAAAAGCAGAAATAGAGGTGCCATAGTGGTTTGCAAGTTCTAACGTTTTCCAAAACAACCAAAAGAGAGGAGAGAAATTGAGGCCGGCGCAATATGGGAAGGTATTTGGTTGAAGGAACCATGCACAACAAAAAAAACTCTCTATTTACTCGTGAAGAACTCAAGAGAAGCAAATGCAAAAGAATAGAATTAGTGAGATAGCAGACGTAGTGCACCGCAAGTGGAGAAGCCTGTCTTGAATTTGACTCTTAGGAAACTCCTAAAAACAAGTCACGGAGCATGAAGACTAACAAAGGAAATCAACGGCATTACATTTGGCGTCTAAAATTGCTATCCTCAAGTAGACACAACGCTGTGGCCCAACCTTTGGAACGTCTTCGGTTCCTATATACTAGAGTTCTCTAGCATAACTTTGTCGAACTGTACTATAATTGATGAAGAAGAAGACTTGTAGACAAGCATAGAAGGGACACACACAGTTTTACATCCACTGAGAAATTGGACATGTACCAAAGCCGGAGTTCATAAGAGATTTTACAAATGTAACGAACAGAAATCTATTTTATTTTCTGAATGAACACAGTAGTGAAGATATTGCAAGAGAATGGCATTTCAAGTGTCCATGACATCATTGATGTTGACGGCCTTTAAATGATTAGACTAGACAATTCAATTTTAGTACATAATATGTTGTTAATGACTACCCTGGACTAATATGTCAGTTCACAAAAGATAAGCAATTGGAGTAAAGCAGATAGGGGACATGAATTAGGATTTCCCTTGACGCTAGCAAGAATGGAGGTTTTGTGACATACAAGCAACAGCTCCTGATGTTTCCGAAGTTGGAGAGGGTTGCCAAAAATTTAGTGCGTGGCATACAAGAGGAGGAAGATGACAGTTATTATATGTTTGTGCACTAGTATAAAACAGTAATCAAATCAACAAAAATTTAACACAAAAGTGTTGATTTTTTTGGTGATTTGGACACGTTGATTTGGGCACTTATGAACAAAAAAGCGTTGATTTTTTTTGTTACTTTGGTCAGTTCAAGAATGAAAAAAAATAAAAACTTAAAGGAAACTTGACCATATAGAAATTGACACATGGCAAGTGCCATATCATCACAAAAGTGCCACCTTAGCTTGGCAATTCAAACCAATGGGGAGCCTCCATCTAGATAAGCCGCTACCTAGGCCGGTTAAACCAATAGGGAGCCGTCATCTAGGCAAGCGGCCACCTAAGTAAGGAGTGCCAATAGGGTTCAAACCTTCCACCCCTTGCTTATAGTACAAAGCCTTTACCAACACACCAAGCATCTATGTACATGTACACATGTGAATTTCCATTTTTATTTATTTAGTTATTGCTAGTTAAATTTAGTGTTTTTCAAGCTCAGAAGACTTCAGAGGCCATTTAGGCATAGTAAAACAACAATTTTCAAAAAACTTTCAACTAACAAAAGTTGCAAAATCAAATTTAAATTTTACCTCCAATAATTTTCTTGCAATTTTAAGTCTCCAGTCAAAAGTTATGGACAAAATTCAGAGAGGGTGTTAAAATGTTAAAAAGAATGTCTATTCCAACCCCCCTTTGAATTTTGTCCATAACTTTTGACTAGAACTCTAACTTGCAAAAGAATTTTTGGAGGTAATAGCTAAATTGATTTTGCAACTTTTATTAGTTGAAATTTAGTGTTTTGGAAAAAGTTGCTTTACTATGCCTAAATGGCCTCTAAAGTCTGTTGAGTTTGAAAAACACTGGATTTTAAATGATTATGTTAAAAATTGATACAATCCATAGTACATAAAATTCCAACCATGGTGATTTAATCCCTACATGCCCAAGCCTTTTGAAGTGTGTTTCTACTGTGAACAAAGGACATGAACTTATAGTTATCCCTAATGAAGCAATAATTTAAAAAAAAATTAACTGTATAGATGTTTGAAGGACTTGCTTATTGTGTGTATTCCAATTTTGAGTGTGAAATTGCTTAGAAGTTGTAAGATTGAAACAAGTAAAATTTAATTATCTTATTTGTAGTATGCTATGAATAAATTTCAGGGAGGGTGTTTAAAAAAGTCAACAAAAAAGTTCATTCCAACCCTTCTTTGAAATGTATTTGTAACTTTTGATTGAAGACTTAAAATTGCAAACAGATTTTTGGAGATGAAAGTTAGTTTGATTTAGAAACTTTTTTTTGTTTAAAGATTTTTGTTCAAAGTTGTTTTTCTACGCCTAAATGTCCTCTAAAGTTTGTTGATTTAAGAAAATACCAAATTGTAAATGATTAAGTTCTAAAAAAACAAACAAATTGTATATAGAATAGTAACCATGGTGATTTAAACATTTTTCAAATGAAAAACTTACGTGAGACTTTTGTAAGTCAAAATGAACAAAAAAGTGTTGATTTTTTTGTTATTTTAGAATTGAAGTATCTGAATCAACAAAAAAAACTACGGCTTTTGTTAATGTGTACCAAAATCAACAAAAAACTATTAAAATAGACGATACAATATCCAATTCAACAAAAATTTGTTGATGTTTTGTTGATTTGGACACTGTTTTTGTACTAGTGGTGTAGAACATAGAGGTGGTTCTATAGTCATAAAATCTTGTTGTACTTGTGGATAAAATTGCCAAAGAAAACACTTCATGTGTACTGACTTTAGATGTGTTCAAGGAGAAGACTAAGTGACAATACTGGAACACTAGTAGAAAACTTGGCCCGATCTGTTGTTTTGGTCGCGTTGATCATCAACAGATTTTTGTTCATGAACAAAAATCTGTTGATGATCAACGCAACCAAAACAACAGATCGGGCCAAATTTTCTACTAGTGTTCTAAGAGACTTATCGTTCTGAAGTTTCTTGTATTTTGATTTGCAGACGCAGAGGAGTGAAAATGAACGGTGTATTCCCTTGCTAGGAAATTGCCACAGCCGTCGCAAATTGAATGTAGTCATTTATAGCGGGACACCAATGAAAGGCACGTAGCCACTTCCATGAGAATTCTGGTGAGAATAAACTTTTATATTGCCAAATTAAGCAGTTCAAAGAAAATGGTGTAGTGGCATTGCATAGCTGTGCAAGAAGCGCCGCAACTTGTGTAATTGAAACTGACCAACGTGCGGAATTATCAAACAGTTAGGTTAAGGGAGGAGGAAAAATGTCTTCCGTACTTCCATGCAAGTCGACGTCTTCAATTTCCGCGCCTTGTCTACAGTGTTTGGGTGGAACATTAGATGAGACTCAGGGGTCTTGGAGGGCTCCGATTTCCCCTACTGTCTCCTGCGCTCCCAGACTGCGGGAAAGCAGCAGCAGCAGGCTGACGTGGCACAACGACTGCCACGTCATTTTTTGGAAAAAACAAAAAAACTTTTTTGCTTAAAATGATATTTTGGTAAATTTTATTTTTATTTTTTTAAAGAAATTCTGACACCTCTATACCGGCATTCACTGAATTTGAGTAGATCAGGAAACGGGCCTGAAACGGCCCTCCAAGACCTCCAAATATCATCTAATGGGGGCACCTTTTTAAGGAGAACACGAGGCGGCCACCGCCTTAAACGAGGATCGCAAACCTAACAGAGGTTTCTGTGATGGTGTTGTTTGCGGACATGTTGCTTTGCAAAGAGGCTGAGCACAAAGTGAAGTTCTATGAATCTATGTGGATCCACGCAAAACTATAGTATAGGAGTACATCAGAGTACATTCAAGGACGTGAAGAAGTTCAGGTGCATGCAGGGATGCGCGCAGTTGATGAGGAATAAAGGTCGGAAGGAAAGCAGGAGAGGCACTGAAGGGAATCATTTTGATCCGTTGTGGATGACGGATCTTTGTTGGCAACATTTAGCCCGGTAAGCACTTCCGCGGTTTCTATTGTACGCATTGTTACATGTTGACAAGGATTTAGCCAATTCTTGGTGACAAATGAAGAGTACTGACGTGTTCCATATAGGAGCTGGAAAATGGTGAATCCATAGTCATCAAAGAGGTCCTCGGAGACCTTTGTGCAGTGGAGTGGTAGCCAAACGTCATAGACAGCAGCAGATAGTGTTGGCGCTACTACCCCGACATTGACATTGTCGCGGCAAAAGAAAGGGATGTCGAAATCAATAGGCAGAGGAGCAGGTCTAGGGGCCCCTACTGCAATTCCACGCCGACATCGAGAAGGAACGGATGGTGTACGCAATTCTAGTGAGTCGGAGGCAGGACGACGACATAGCTCTTCATTATATGCAAAGAATGTGGAGGTTGATGGAGAGACATCACGCGTGAGAAAAGGGGGTACGAAGTCCAATCATCTTTATTTCTGGTCTTGATGTAAAAGATATGCCCAATGTTTTGAATTTACTTGCAATTGTCATTGCGCTTAAGTAATTAATGGTCCAAAAAAAATATAGAGACCATGTTAAAGGGAGTGCAAGTAATGATGATTCTTGGAGGGACTATGAAAAATTGAAGTCATGAGTTCCGCATGGGGTTGCCAAACGAACATGTGGACTATGAAGTTGAGGTGAGGTATGTTTTATTTTAGGTCGGGTATGCATCATGAATGAAATGAAAGATATAGTGGGGTGCATGTGTAAACATAAGGGTAGTCGGAAGCGTATGACTTTGGAGTCTGTCTTGAAGCTTGTATGTAGGAATATATGGTGTAAGATGTTTTCATGCTGCGTACCTTGTGGAGGTGATCATACTAAATGCAACACTATAAGAAACCCGTGTTTTTTAGGATGTTTTCACTATTTTTTGGATTGCATTTTTGTGGACATTTGGTAAAACAACCTATGTTTTTATGTCAACAATGATGTTCAATAAAACATCAAGATAATGGTATAGAGGTGTCACCCTACATATTATACCATCTCATCTATAGTAGGGTTTATTTTACCCTTTCCAAAATGGTGAAGAAAGCTAAAATTAACCTAATTACTAACGGATAATTGTAGATGAAGTTAGGATTAATTAATCTCTTTTTCCCTTGTTGGGTAATTTTTGATAAGTTCTTTTTATTACTAATGGAAGATAAATTCAACTACCTCTAGAACTAAATAGTTTTACCTTAGAGATGTTATTTCTATACTTGTTGTGGTAAAATAGAATTACTTTTGACTTTCTTGGTGAAAGTAATGCACTGATGAATTTTTACCGTGTCGGTTCATAAAAATTCTTACGTAATTCTTTTTTATCCTAAGTTTTTAATTTTTGACTTATGTAATTTCTTTTTATTCTTTACTTCTAATGTGAACTAGTTTTACTATCAAGATTTGATTTTTATCTTAAAGGTAAAATAAAATTACTTTTGACTTCCTTGGTAAAAGTTATCTTACGGATGAATTTTGACCGTTATCCGGTTCATAAAAATTCCTCCGTAATTTCTTTTTTACTTTGGAAACTCAAAAACCATTTCTACTTTGATCTTTTTGTTTCTATTTTTACTCTAGATTCTAAAATCCTAAAAAATTCTATTAGGTAATTTTCTTTTCCCTTTCTATTTTTACTACGAATTTTTATTCAAGATAATTTCGATAATTTCTAGTACAATAAATATTTGTAAATTACATAAAATTCTTACTAACTTGAGTTACTTTTCTGTTGTAAAATTTAAACTCCTCGGTGAATTATTTTTGGATAATTCTTTCTAAATTGTTCCTAATTTCTACCTTAACTTAAATTTCTTGTATCTTTTGGAGTTTTTATCCTATTCCTAATTGCAAATGTTTTCTAGAAAGCTATTCAAATTTTTTATCTAATTCTAAGTTCCAATTCTTGTTTCTTGTGATTCCTTGTGTTCTAATTTTCATTCCAACTCCCTAATGCTACGATGTTAATCCTAATTAACAATCCTAATTTAATTCACTAATTTGCACAGTTGAATAACAAAACAATAAAAGAAAGAATTTTTAAAAACTTACTCTGAAAATTGCGGATTCGATGATGCCATCCTTGGTTACTGTCATTGTGATTTTGTTGTAGTTGAACGTAGCGTCCGTGTCGTCTTTTCTTTTCTCTTTATAATTTTTTTCTTCTTTTGGGGATATTTTGAAAACAAATCTAATCCTATCAAATCTAATCTAATAGGATTTTTGCTAATGGCTCAAAAGTCAACCAAACTTAAAGATAAACTTGTCATGGTTTTCCTACTAATACTAATTTGTGAACATATCCCAAAGTCAAACTATTCTTTATTTGTTTTTTCTTCCTTCTTTTTCTTCCAATCTAATAAAAAAACGTGGCTAATAAGTCAATCTTGCTTGGTTAGAAGCCTAATATTGACTTTGGTGTTTTTCTTAACAATTCGACTTCTATATCTTCCTAATTTCCAACTTGGTGTCTAGTTTTTCCAACGATTTGGAATGAGAGTTTGTATTTGAAAGCTAAAACAAGTTCCTAAAGTGTGATCATTAGAGCTTGGAAGACTGAAAATTGAGTTTTGTTCACAGAGAACCAGAACCGGAGGTTGATAAATTGTGATCCCTAGCCTGGTCAATTAGGGCAGTTTGTTGACTCAAGTCTAATTTGTTTGTTAACTGTCTTCACTGGCTCTTGATCCAGAGGAAGCCCAGGTTATCACTTAATTTCTCCAAGTCTCAGCCTTGTTTGTAATTTGGAGTTTTTTGCAAATCACCCCGTGGTTTCTACCTTCCTTCCTTCCCTAGCTTGTTTGAAATTTCTCCTGGGAAATCTGAATTCCAACAGCACAAGGATGAGGGAGAACTATGGAAAAATTAACAAAAAATCAAAATTGGGACCCAGCGGGTATCCTCCCAATGATTTCAATTTTGAGCTGATGTATGTGTAGTGACCAACCTGGTCGATCAAGCAACCTAGTCGATCAAGCGACCTGACACTTTTTTTGACCTGACTAACGGCTCCAACTTGCCCTTGCTGCTGGGCTGGCTGGCTCGGTGGTTGTTCTGGTCTTCACTGGAATTCTAGTACTGGGTTCAGTCTAAACTTTTTGGCCGTTGCTTAGCCAAACCTTGGAATTCAAATCCAAACTTTTGGGATTTAACCCCAAATTTGGGTCTCCTTTAGGGACTCCTTAACAAAATAAGAAAAGATGGAAGTTCTAACCAAGAGCAAAGCTTTGCCGTCCGGGGGTTTAGGCCCGAATTTTGGCAAATATCCACTAGTGAGTTAGTACTAAGTAAGG
This sequence comes from Neckera pumila, assembly GCA_963969595.1. NCBI lineage: Eukaryota > Viridiplantae > Streptophyta > Bryopsida > Hypnales > Neckeraceae > Neckera > Neckera pumila. Next base: position 46,008,634 of record OZ018409.1, on the reverse strand, counting down.
TTTGGATCTCACCCAAATCACTCTAAATAACATGAACAACTCTTAAAGAACCCACAACTTCCAACGTCTAGGCTTCAAGGGAAATTTGCAACAACCAAAGTTGTGAAATTTGTCGCCAAAAAAAAGCTCGATTGGAAGGTTGTTAGTACATACATAAATTTGAAACACAATAAGGCAAACTCCAAAGGATTCACACTAACGGCATCGCCAGAATTCGGTGTGAATGTCTTTGGGATTAGTACACAAAAACTTGAAATTGATCAAAGCTTCAAAAATGTTCAAAAAAACATAAAAGTAAGCAAGCTTCTCAAAGGGACCCCAACATCCTTTGAAGTAAGCAATGAGGACACAAAATAGCTTGAAACCACAAAGAAATCTTGAATTGAATGAAAATAAAGGAGTTTTTTTGGCAAAATACCAAAATTCTCGACAATGTGGCCGCGTTTTGGCCGAAGTTGTAACAAAATAAAAAGGGGTGTGAAGTGAGGAGAGGGGGAGGCCTTATATACTTGCTCAAGGCCTCATCTTCCTCCTCAATTTCCTAATTGTACTTCCTAGGTAATTTCAAATTTACTAATTAGAATTCTATACTACTGCTGTGATCACTCTAACTTTTGGAGAAATGCTCCAAACTCTAAACCGATTGCGCCATTGTCTTCAGAAGACCCAAATTAGTCCAAAGGTCCTCGTACTTCCTATTTCCAAGCCGTTTTGTATGTAAAAACCAACGTTCAGCATATCGCTTAAAAGGGTAAAAATCCAATTGTTAGAGATAATTTTATCTTCAAGTTTTGACTGGCTAGGGTTGTCGAGGAGGTCCAAGATAGTAAGAAAAGAGTCCAAGTTGACTCTAATCAAAATTTGGGAGCTTCTGGTGTGCCAGTCAACATAACGAATTTTTAAAAATCTGTTAAAATTCCGTTAGCGCCGCCAGTTCTGGTCCTTGTCAGGGTCGGAATGTGATGGAATTTGGTCGGGCGCTTTATTAGCACTAAAAATTATATCCTAATTTTTAATGGAATTTTACCGCCACTTTGGAATTTTCTAGAAATTTTCCAATGCGTAAAAACACGGTTGACTTCCCAGGGAGTCATTTCCGCAATTTGGAAAATTATGAAACTTTTTGGGCAACTTCTAAGAAGTTCCCAAATGCCATGTGCAAAATTACAACTTCTTTTGCACTAATCTAAAGCGTGTGTGATTTACAACCTTCCAGTTTAATTTCCACCTGTGGGGAAAATCATTCTCAATATAAGTTAATTTCCTTCCGAGGGGGGGGAGGAATCATTCTTGATCAAGGGGATCTAGTCCTCTAGTTTTCTCGTTACGCTCCTAGCAGGTTTCTTGGTCAAAATCTCCGTTCTTGGCCCGTGGATCGCTTGTAATCTTGGTTTATGGTTTTACCTGCATTGATACATGACTTCTTTTCTATCCTCTAATTCTATTCTAAGTATTTCACATGCCCTTCGAAAGTCTATTTCTAGGTGGTTTTGTAGTTTGGCCATAAAGCTTAATTCCACCTAAACCGTCAAATGTTCTCTCAATTGCTTAAATAGACTTAATATTAGCTCATAATAGTAATTAGAGTGGTTCCGTATTTTTTGGTCAAATTATATCTGATTTGTAGGGATTTCCCCCAAATATCACGTGAATATACTCATACTATCTTTTAAACCCTAATTAATCCTAAATATGAGCAAAAAGCGATTTTTTTTTTTTTGAGATTTAAGTGCTAATTTGGGGGCTCACAACACCAAGCTCAACGAACTGGCGACTCCACTGTGCTGCAGAAGGTTCTCCTTGACATGCCCCGCGAGGACAAATTTTGCACATACAATCCACACCTCGAGGGCGGCGAGGTCTTCGGATCACAAAAGTGCAAACCTTACATTCCTATTGAAGCCAATGAAAATTCTCACTGCCCCGACACTGTCAATTTCTCTCGCCCCCATGTTAATCAGAGAAATACAAGATCTCATCCTACACCTCTACCTACAATTGTCGAGGAGTCCTCTCCATCTGTACAGGAGGTGGCGCCTCCTTCACCTACCGGATTGGATGTTCGTCGCATCACAACCGTTCAAGAATCTAAAGTTGACGAGAAGTTGTGGCATATTGCTCGCCTTCTTTATAATTTCGGGAAGTCTTGTTGGGCTATGCATGCTGTCACCAAGAAGAAATGCACTACCAAAATTGTCCCAAATGGCAAGAGCACCCCTGCCCCAACCTACTCCGGATTTTGGAACCATTACTCATTCACAAGACCAAGACTCGAGAAGTTCTTCTTCTGCTCGGACGACATTGAACGCTATGTCAAGGGCTCGCGTTGCAAAATGGAAGGACAAGTTCTCCGCAGACCAGGAGAAACCTTCTATTCCTCCCGTGTGGCCCGTGAAGCTTGGCACAAACCTCACTCGCCCGGAGATCCTGAATCTTGAGAATACCGGCTTCCAATTGCCACAGAAAGAGCGCGTCACTCCAACACGCCTCTTCAACAACTCTACTCCTCCCCTCGACCTCTCTGATGTGGACGTTCCACCGAATCCTGACTTTTACCTTGTTTCAAGGCACTCCAAGTCTACGCGATGCTCCACCCATGTACCATTAGCAAAGCAAATGCAGATGGTTGCGTCCACTTGTGCTATGTCCTAAACCATCTTGAAGTTAACAATGATTCCTCGCCCCGGATTTGGATGTATTATCAGTCTGCAGTCCAAACCTGCTCCAACACAATCAATTTACCAACTCACATTGAGCTCCCTCCCCAACTGCACTTGCCCGGCCTTCAAAGACATGATTACCAAGTTTGGCCACAAGCGACATTTGTTTCTACATTGTAAGCATTTGTACTTCTTCTTTGTCAAGGTCTCTAAGTTAGATCCTGAAGTGAACTTGTTCATTCATGCCCTAACCTTTAGCTTCAATGAGGTTAAATTCATTTTTTAGGGGGGCCTCTTGACACATTCTACCACCTAGACTTGTTGCCGGCCTAGGATTACTTTGTCTTCTTATGGATGTGGTCATTTGTTTATCTCACATGTACTTGCTATCTACTCCCTTGGAAAATAAAATGTCATGTTCTATGATTTTTATTCACCTCAAATCATTGCATTACAATAGTTGTTGCCAAGTGTTTTTCACACCGTCTCACTCTACATGCTAACCCCTAAACCTTTCATTTCTTTCTCCCAACTTGATTTTCGTTGTGCCAACCTCTTAAATGCTTGTAGCTTCCACTCATCATCCGATCTTGCTGGAATTGGATCCGGTCAAAGTAATTGAACGTTGCTAATCGTTTGGTCCTTCGTCCGTTCCTTCCACGGTAGTTGATGTGGTGATAATCTTCTCATCCTCTCATGAAACGACAAAGTCCTTGAAGATTCCCCTAAAACATTGACCTCTTCTTCGAGGTCGACTCTTCATTGTCCACCTCATTTGTCTTCCACGGAATGTCCGCATTCAAATCAACCGCATCCTCCTCCTTCCTATCCATGCAAATTGTTGAATCTTCTTCCACCACATTCACCCGCATCTTGAACTTCACAGATATCATTGCCGCTCTTCGTCTTCCACCCTCCACTTCCATGCTTGTGTGGACTGCAAAAACGGAGTCATCTTGTAGTCATCACAATACCGTTTTGCAACATTCCTCTCACATTCTGGCAATGGATTGAAAGAAACATAAGGATCTCCTAGACTTGCTATCTCCTTGTCCCATCCTAAGCCCTCAAACATGTCTCTCTCCTCTCCCATCCTAGGCATATTTTTCTACCTTCATATTATAAGACTGTAAAAGTTGTGCTTATATATTGAGCTCAAGGCAACTTTGTCAACTATAAAGATTAATTGGTGTAGTCCAAGATGTAGAGAATCAAATTGCCATAGCTAGGACAAAGACAAAAGTGATGGAATAGAAACAAAGCAAGTATGTTGCCCTTCCTACTTCACTTGACTCAATCTTCAAACGCACCAATCTCAAAAACATCAATCTCTTTGATTCTTTCTTGACTTCATCCTCCACATAAGGTCAATTTTGAGTTTCCCAAGTTTCTAATTAAATCACAAGTTTGCGAATTTAGACATTCATTGTTTTTTGGGCCCTCAAATTCCATGGTGATAGGTCACAAAAATTAATTATTTTGTGTTTCTTGGGTTTTAAACTAAATCAAAAGTTTCAAAATTTAGATGCCCAATGATTTTTTTTAACCTTTAGTATCATGGTAATAGGTCATAAAAATTTATTATTTTCAAAAGAATCTTGAATAGTCTTTAGAATATTCAAATTTTTATAAAATCCATAAAAAATAAAAAAAAGTAACTTTTTGTACTTTCTAGACGCTCTCCACTTTCTAAATCTGCACTCTCCGCTCTCCGCTCTTTGCTCACCGCTCATATAGTAGTGTCGTTCTGACCACGTTATAAGTGAATTGGAGTTTTTCTTGTCTATGGAACACTTTTTATAAGGATGGAAGTTAGACGGTGATAAGGTTGCATTTCTATGTAGTGTTAGCTCGGGATTTTTTTGGGTTTAGGATTTATGGATTTGCTTGGGTTTTGGATTTAGGCTTTAGGATTTTGTCAAGAATGGGGCATTCTTGCACGTAGCATGCAAGGCAAAAGGAGGTTGAGAGACTAAGAGCCAGAGAGACAAACCAAGCCAGGCAAGTACACGAGTGGAATAGAAAACAAAGGGTAAAGTTTAGGAAAGAGGAGAAATTGAGATTACAGGCTCTAGAAAGGTTGCGGCCGGATACTTTAGAACACAAGGACTTAGAACATGACACTAGTAGTGAGGGGACTGATCAATCTATTGCCATACAAGCAAGGAGACACAATGTATTGCCACACAATACAATTGATCAATCTATTGCCACATGGTGGAGGACATGATCAATGACCAAGGTGCGGAATTCCAAAGAGCAGTTTTAGAGCGCTTCTTGGAGCATCCAATCATGAAGCCAATCTTGCCATATTATGTTATTTAGTGGAGAGAGTTAGAGCTGTGTCAAGTTGTTTGCAAAGGGCTCTTTGAGGCTTGGTCATCTCTCAAGTATGGAGCGGGAAAAGATCACCATCTTGCTAGGAATGTAATTGAAGCTGCTGTCATTTCCACTGGAGGTAGCCAATGCGCAGAGGCTACATCTCGGTGTGTTGGACTAAACAAGCACATTGTGCAGAGGGCAGTGATACAAAGACGCTTATTGGATGAGGGTGCAGAGGAAGAGGTATGGACGAAAGTAGACAAAAAATAGAAAAAAGATGCGCTTTCTCAATCCTCGATTGATGTCGTGGTTTTGTGGTGGACTAATGAGACCAGGGTCAGCCCGTTGAAGAAGGATGTTTGGAGAAAGCGTGTTGGAGTGCAAAGATTCATTTACCATGCTAGCTATTGGCTTGAAGATAGCCAGGTGCGTGTTTTTTGACAAACCCTATCAACATCTTTTTCAAAATTGTGATTGTCATTGAGTTGTCCATTATAGTGCTCTTTCAAGACGGAATTTTAAATTCCAATACATTGGTCAAGATTGTTTAAATTCTAGTTCCAAGATCTTGTCCGGATTTTTCATACTCAAGCATGTCCAACATCAAATCCTTTTGTTTGTATCCCAGACCTAGCAGTCCAAATATCAATATGGTGATTCTTAGAAAGGAATCCAGACAAGGAAGTCCTTTTGTGGGTTGTTGCAAGAATGACCTTCCGTTTTTGTCCCACTTTGGCCGTTTTCAGCCATTTTTTTTGGAGTACTATAATAATAGAAAAACATTCTTAAAAAAAATAAAAAAATAAGAGAATTGTATATACCTATAAGAAGAAGGTACCCTATGAAAGAAAAGCAAATAGGAGAACTAGAAAAGTGCAGAATCACCAGAAAATACATACTTTGACATTTTAATTTGTCAAAAAAAGGAAAAGTAACTTTAAAAGAAACTGAAAAATTCCATTTGGGAAGACTTCATAGTAAAGAGATTCCACCAAAAAATGATCCTGAAACCATCTTCAATGTTCAAAATTGTGTGTGCAAGGGAGCCTTCTTTACATGGACGTGGAGGATATAAAATAAAATCTTTTTAATGCCCCTTGGTAGAAACATGAGTTCCTACTATGGGAATAGACCATAGAAATTTCAGCTCCAAATCATTAAATTTGGGGACTCCTTACATAGTAAAAACTCCTAAAATTCAAAACGTGATATATTAGTTTAAATGATTTTTAAATATAAAATGATTTTTAAACATAAAATGATTTTTGAATTTTTTGTGACAAATATGAGATATATTTAAACTCAAAAGAAGAAGCTCCAATAAAAATTTCAAGTTTATGCAAGTCACGCCTCAGAAGTTATTGCAAAAGGAAGCTTCAATAATCCTTTTGTGACAATGTTTTAGTATTTTGCAATACCGATCTTTCTTACAATCACCTTTGTCCAAACTCTAATAGGTGTATTCCGGGTTTGTTTTTGTCTTTTCTGTCCAAACTTGTCTGGAATTGGTGTTGGTCTATGAATATGGTGATCCTAAGGAAAGAATCCAGACAAAGAGATCTTTTTTGTCCGAACTCTAATAGGTTCATTCCTATTTTTTTTATTTCTTTTTTGTCTGAACTTGTTTGGAATTGGTGTTGTTTATTAGAGTTTGAACTCTAATAAATTCATTTCTTTTATTTTTGTTTCCATTTTATCCGAATTTGTCTAGAATTGGTGTTGGTTCGTGAGTCCAGATTCTAATACGTTCATTCCTATTTTTTTTGTTTCCTTTTTGTTCGAATTGTCTGGAATTGTTGTTCACTTGGTTTGTGAGTCTGGACTGGAACGCCAGACTGGAATGCCGGACTCTTTCCATTATACTATAAGTTTGTCATATATAATCAATATAAAGGATGTAGTATTGTAGTGGGTGGATGGTCGGGTGATTGTTGTAATGTTGTGTTACAGATTGGTACAAGACTGCAATTGACCATTCTTGTTGATGTATGTGACAATTGGATTTTTATACATCTTTCAAGGCAATGCACAATCAATTGAAGTACTCTCTTGTATGTTTCCATAGACCGCGTCTATACTTTGTCAGACAACTGCAAGATTTCAACACATATTGTTGTCGGCCGTATAAAGACATGGTGGAAACTACAATTGGGTTCAACAACATGCATTCATTGAAGTTCCATATTGGTCAAGGGAATCAATTTGTACTTGCTGGTGTCTTAGTCTTTGTTGTAAGCCAGTGTCTAGTAGTGCAATAATAGGGCTAGTTTCTTGCCAAGGCATACATCATATATATAAGAGGAGCAATGATTTGTGGAAAAGTGCATTGTGTCCTCTCAGTGAAGGCCAAACGTTGCATAATTTAGCCTATATCAAAGGAAAGTGCGAGGTCTACGGTGTTCAGCTATTGCTACTTTGCTTTATAGAAGTTGATCCAAGCATTGAGCAGCTATTGGAATGGAAAAGGGTGATTGAACTAGGCCAATTTCCAACTCGCCATATAGTTTGGTCTGATGGGTGCATCGTCCAATTCAAGTGTGCAACGGCATGGTTCTATGTTGCAAGGTATCTTTTCAAAGGCTCATTCAATTTTTCATTTCCTTTTTAATTTAATTATTTGCATTTCCTTCTAGACTCTCGAATCTCTTGTTGACCTTTCCTTCTTATATTCTTGTGCAGATATCCTTCCTTTACACACTACAAGAAAATGGCCAAATATGTGACTGCAAAGAACAACTGTATAGAAAATGTAACTTCAAAATGACTGGGGCTCCCTATTTGCACCAATGTTGCTAATCCCACAGTGCCCGAGTCACCTTAGAGTTGCATCCACGACTTTGAGATAAAGAATCAACAAAGGGCGAGTTTCATCTGCCACATTTTTGTTGATAGCGTTGTCAATAGTCTGATGTGGCAGGGTGGCATTGAAGACAAGGGGGCGGCTATTATATGTTGTAACTTACCTTCAGTGCAGCACGACTAAAAAATGACTGTAGTGTAATTGGCAAACGACTTCAAGAAGTTTTGGCTTATTGATGGAAAAAGAAAAAGAAAGAGGCCACTATAAAAGACATGGTAGAAAAATATGTTCCGAGCAACTCTGATTTTACTGTAGGGCCACCTTGGAATGACTGACTAATCACTGCACCTTACTAGGTATTTGGGCACAAAATAGTTCTATTCTTTAGGATGTTTCCATGTGCTACATTGTTAAAGGATGCAACTTTAACAAGATGATGTGTTGTCTACAAATAAATTAATAAATGTTAGGGAATTAAAGTGCCTTAGCTCCTAAATACTCTTAGTACGTACTCTTTGTTTATGTTTTACTTTTCTTGTCCGTTTCTGTTTCCTTCATTTTTTGTTTTATTTTTTATTTTGTGTTTATTCTCTTTGTAAAATTTATTTTAATCTTTTCATCTCTTTTTCAACCTTTTTTCTTTTTTTGTGTTGTTGATTTTTTATTTTTCTCTTATCAGTTTCATTTGCTGTTATTTCCTAGAATTTTTTCTAGAAACAAACAAGATTTATTTATTTTATTTTGGATCATTTTCATTCCTTCAGATTTTTTTCCTATTTTGTAATCTTTGTAATTTTTTATTATTATTCAGTTTTTTCCTTTTCTCTTCACTTCTTCATTTCTTTAAATCTTTTTTAACTTTCTCTTTCTATTCTTTGTTTATCTTCTTAAGTTTATTTTGTCGACCTTCTTTAAAAAGAAAAAAATATTCTTTTCTTTTCTTATAAATTATGCATTCCTAATGGCCTTTTTATTTTGTTGGGATCTATTGTTTTCTTTGTCGAGGTCCACTTTAAGATTCATTTACACTCCTACTAGGACAACAACAATGATTTTGGTCCATTTGCGTTGGTAACTTTGCAATATTTCTATACATTTCATATAATTCAAAATGGACATTCTTGAGGTCCCAACATAAAGGCTGGAAGGTGTTTTCATAGTCTTAGAAGCAATTGTTAGTCATTCTCCTCTTACATGAGGAACAACGCTGTTTCTCTGGTGCCGTTGTAGAATGACTTTCTGCAACTGCAAAATGACTTCTTGCGATTGTAGAATGACTTCCTGCAACTGCAAAATGACTTCTTGAGACTGTAGAATGAGTTGAAACATCTTAGATTACAGTGCAGCTACTCAACTACTGTTTTAGTGCTTTGTGCATTGTAATGCATTGTGCGATTTTCAAACATCTGCGTACCTTTCATCACACATCCTCTGCATTTACAACACATTTTCATCATGGTTCATATACAAAAGGCAAGACAAAATTTTGAGAAGATGTCAAAAAATGTCAAAAGAAAATATCCTTTCCAATCCCTTTCACAAATTTGTCCATAACTTTTGATTTGAAGCTCAAAATATAAAATGGATTTTTAGAAATGAAAGTGAGGTTGATTTTCCAACTTTTTTAGTTCAAAGGTTTTTGAAAAAAATTAATCTACCATGCTTAAATGAAATTTGAAATATTACTTGTAACACAATTCCTGCGTTTTACATACCCTACATGGTTTGTCTTGACCCCTACCACCCCACTTGTATAAAAGGCTTGTCATTTCATTTCGTCATATTCACACACTAATTGGCTTTGAAAGACATGTGACACATGCCAACTATATTGTATGTTGTATGGTATATGGTGTATTGTACATGATATATGATGTATTGTTTGTGGTGTATTATATGTGGTATATTGTTGTGAATCTTTGAATGTATTGATATGCGATTGCATAATGACTACTCCTTGAATAATGGGCCCCACATTCTTTTCTGCAAACATCATAATAACTTAAAAATGACTCAAAAACAACTAGAGACATCAGTGGCAATGTCTGCAAAATGACTGCAAAATGACTGCAAAATGACTTTTCAATGACTAAAAAATGATTGGCCACGTGGCCATCCACATCAAATTTATCATGGGTCAATTATAACTTCATAATATGACTAAAAAATGACTGGCCATGTAGATGTCAAATGTTTTAGAGGTCCCGCTTTCCACATGGCAGCTTTATAGACATTTCTTTAAGTCCAACTTTCTTTATCACTTCATCCATTTCTACATCCAAGGTAGAAATGGATGGTGATAATAGACTACAGTCGTTGTCCTAAACGACTCCAAGGCTCTGAGTCGTATTGCAGTCATTGTGTCCACAACAACTGCTTTTCAGTCGTTTTTTGCAGTTGTTTTTTCCATCATTTTTTTGTAGTGGCAAGGTGTGATGAGGTGCCAATGGGTTGTAAATGGAGTGGAATTTTTGGGGCTCTAGACAAGGAAATGGGCCTTATGATGGTGTAGGGGCATGCTTGAAATTTGCATTACGGAAGGAGCAACTCAAGCGCAACATTACCAAGCTACATAATGCCGCAGATGTCATGAACTTCCTGGATACATCTATGAACAGGCCCAATGGAGCCTACCCTTTAGCTAAGTGTGTGGTTGATCAACATTTTGTACTAATAGGCAAAACAGAAGTTTCCAGGGTGCATTCAATGGCATGTAGAACAATTCTTGGGAGTTGGAGTATTCACATATAGCATTCAAAGTGTGGGGCGCCACTATAATAATGTCTTGTTGGAGACACGAGACTACTCTTGTTTCTATGACGTTTGTATCCATAGCACTATAGGCAATTGCTCCAATCGTGCATATGTTGTCCCTTGGCAATTTGTGACTTTAGAGCCTATTACCACAAAGGAAGCACATCAAGAGCTAGAGGATTTAGACGAGCAAAATTGGCAAATGGATGTTGACAATAATGACTTTGCAACAGACTTGGAGGTGGGCGACCACTTTGCAATCCTTGCAGATGAGAATGATCCATACGCAAAAGGAGCCAAATTCTTCATTTTGATGTGTACCAAACAAATGTACGTAGTAGAAGAGGAAAAATTAATAGACTCATGGGGAAGAATTGTGGAGAAAGACAACAAAGTGGTAGAAGGATTATTTTACCATCAAAGTGGACGAAGTCAAAATTCATACCAATTGATGGGGGCTACAGGGCCTGCTTGCATTTTTCTCACTTGGTGGTGGCAGCCAAGTTTTCCATAAAATTGGCACATCACAAGCAAAAAGGTGGAAGGTTGGTATACCAACTAAGCAAGGTTGCATTGAAAAAGATTCACGCTTAAATTTTGGAGTGAGAACAGGTGGATGGCCTGCAAAATTGTGACTCTTCCGAATGAGATCCAAATCAAAAGATGACATGGACAATGTTTAGTGATGGTGATAATAGTGACTTCAACTCCTAGCACAATTAGTATAGTGTATTGTTCAGTGATTTTTGTAGGCCATGCCATGCCTGTAATGATTCACCTAGCTCAATTTGGATTGCAATGCACATGTTGGTAGGGCTGAGAATGGGAGCATTTCAGGGTTGGACTAAAGAGACAGATTCGAGGATGGCGGGCTACCTTTGTCTGCCAATCCACCAAAAATGCTTCGTGGAGAAGATGACTCCCAAATATCCTTGAGATTTCTATGCCTTCCCGAATCTAGACGAATTGACCCAAAACCCTTTTTGTGGAGCAATGCAAACAGTCTATCAGGAGTCGACCATGTCTCCATCCGATTGAAATGACCTTCATCAGCATTGTTGAACAACAACCTTAACTTCAATATGCAAGATTGGGAGCTTATGTCAGCTTTGTCGTCTTTGTTGATGACACTTTGCAGTCGCAATGTAGCAATTGGTGTCCACGACTGGATTACATTAAGATTTCTATACAAAGACTCACTCTCCGACGGGAGGATGTACCTTTGTTGTATAGCTTCATACATCGATGTATCATCATCTTGCTCTGAAGATGACATTACTAGACGCGGGCAAGGTAGAGGAGTCTTGCGACATGTAACCTTAGTAGCCAATGTCTCAGACTTTGCAGCAGCTTCCTTCTTTTGTCGATTGAATGTCATCTTCGCTTGGCCTTTGACAGGTGCCAAAGCGGATTTTTCATCTTCTTTCTCCTGAATTGCGCTTGTCATATTGGATAGAATGTCAGATTCAATTGTTAGTGTATCCATGGCCTTCACAGTGATATTCCTTGATGCACCTGTATTTGTCGTCGTTGTCTTCAATTGCAATGGAATTGCATTCTTGGTCACCTCTTCACGAGCTCTTGAAATGCCATATATTAGCAAAGCAACCAAGGAATCTAATGTTTATAGTTTTTGCATCTTGGTGCTTGAAGTGATATGCAGAAGGTGTTCATTAGATATGCAAATAATGAAATTTGAAGAAATTATGATGTTGCACACTATTTAGTGAGCTCATGAAAAGAGGTCATGAGAACAAATCACTATTGAGTGTGGCAGATCCAAGACTACTTCAAACTCTGCAACTATTAGGATCAATACTCTTTCATTGCAATCAAACAATTTGATCGATAGAAACATATCTTACTATCTCAATAATTGTGAACATTAATTGTGAACATTGTCATTAAAATCCATTAAAAAATGATAGTAAACCTTCTTCATTTGGTCCTATTGCATTGCCTTCCCAGTTCAAAAGCTTGATTGTCCACGGGACTAGAGAATGGATTGTTACGTCAACTTCAAGAAATGGAGAGTCTATCCACCCTTAAATCTGTAGCAATGCCTTCCTTGCCAGTTACCAAGCCTCTGCTGCGACTCTATCTGTCATTGGAATGTTCACAAATAGTCATCAGGTCCATTTCAACCACACCATCTGTATCATGAGTTAACCTAATGCTGAGTCCTCTATGGACAGTAGTCACATCTCAGCATGTCTTTGACAATGTAGTCAACAAAGATGATAAGTCTTAGTGCCCCTTGTATGCACTTCAGACTTATGATTAGACTTATACATCTAAATAGAATGGACAGGATCAGGGCCTGAACATGAGGCTGCATTCTAAGTGCGTTCAAGCTGCAAATTAATGTTAATATGTTGTGGCCATCTTTGGCACAAATCATTCGTGCTTAAAAGTGTGAATATTGTGACATTGAAGTGCATATGCGATGGATCACTCCTTTTCACACTAGCGATTGGATGAGACCTCAGTAACCCTTCCTTTGGGTACCTAATTCAAAGTTCTAACCAGAGTTGCCCATCCAAAATTGGATGGGTTCAGTTCAGGATTGCCATCTAGAAACAGATCAATACCAGTCTTGAATTTCAGTCTTAGATTTCACCATTCGCATTCCTGCTCCAGTTTTAATGAGCAAACAATCAGCCGTCTATCTGGGCACTTGGAAAAGCCTAACTCACAGCACTTGGTCACATTTTGGCACACTAAAATTTGCCAAAAGAGAGAATATCAACCATCCACCTGACTCACGATCAATTGTGATGGTTTCTGCAGACTTACCAGAAGCATAGAATTTCCTTGAGCAAAATAATCAATTAAGCATTGGATGCTCATTATCCAGTGATTGACCACTCTCCATTCCAATCTCTGCTTGTGGAACCTTTTTGAAGTGTTGAATTTGTGCACGTTGTCATTGTTGAAGCAAAAACAGAAAAAAGCTACTGTATCATGCATACTTCTATTCTGGGGCATTTTGAGTTATTGGTGAGATCCATGACTGCAATCCAACATCATCAGTTACAGTACACTATAGTTCTGAATGGAGAGGCCCTCTGTCATTGAAGCCCCAAAACCTGAAGCACCTGAGGTATAATTTCTTTGAACTGAAGGTGATTTCAAAATCACATTCCAAAACTCTACATGGGGTCCAGTACTTGGTGGAGGAAGGAAGAATTGCATTATATACTGTATGCCTTTTCTAGTAATAATCCTGCAAATTTCACAGTTTACAATTGCAATTAAGATATTGATTTCAAATGCTTTAATATGAGCAGAACGAAGATCCATATTGGTGTCAAAAGAGGAAAAAAGGACTCTGAAAAATTAGAAAATGCAATTATTTGTTCGATCCTTCAAGTTTGGCACAACCTACAAGAACAAAATTTCCAAAATGATATGAAGTTAATATTAAGAGCATTATCGGTATATAAAGTAGTAACACCTTAAATCGTCAATGTGAGTATTTCAGTGTCTTCCATATGGCCACATTGTGAAAATTTTGTTCAATTTAAAATATACACCAGAGTAGAATGGTCTGCATCTTCCTTCCCTGTCCAATCTTGTCATCTGTCAGTCCCCCCTCTCCTCCCTGTAATTGGGGTGGTGGCATGTACTTTATCTTGCCTTTGAATGAAAACCTACATAAAAAATTGTTCAACTACATTAGCAAATTGTAGTGACAAATGTTGCAGAAAGGACATGCATTTTTTGTTGCTTGCAGAATTTGTTATAATGTTCTAAAATTTCAAAAGCAAGTTGTAAGCTCTTACAATTGGTGATAGACTTTGCAATAAACAATCGACTTTTGGAACCTCGAAGCAATAAAAAGTGATGACTTAATAGCAACACACTTGAATTAGCAACACACTTGAATTAGCAACACACTTGAATAACCAATTTGATCGCCTACTCAATTTCAAAATAGGAGATTGATGATTTCTCATGTAGATTTGGTTTTCTATTGGCAAAAAATAGGAGTTCATTTTATGCACTAGAGATTTATAATATCACTACTTGAGTGAAGATGCATTTTATATAAAGAACTGAGTTTGCAAGAATAAAATTGGGCTGGAATCTCTTACAAATGTTGAATTCCTTAGTATCACATCTGAACACGGCAACTCCTAAGCATAAGATAATGCACTGATAGTGAGAATATAAATGCAACCGGTTCTTAGGGTTTGCTCAGGGAAGAATGGGTGACCGTGTGAGTCAGTAGAGAGGTCCGGGTGAACGTGCTGCACTGTACAACTGAACGAACCCTCCTCCATGTTGAACTGATCGTGAGCACCAGTGTTTCACGTGTGCACACTCATTGGCTGATTGACATAGACATGGCGTTTCGCTTTTCCTGGCGCCGAAAACGAAACGAGTGAATGACCAATGCTAAAGCAGGCTTTCCAATCCATCCTTAAATTAAAAATCTAGTGACGGCTGGTTGATTATAGTTTCTCCTCAGATAGGTAAACACGTGAAACACGGTGATGGCCTCCTGACGGAATGGGTGTGCACGCTTGACAACTCCGAATTCCATTTCTTCCAGATGATTTGGGTCACCGTGATGGAAAGTGGAAGTATCTCCTAAATTGGGTCGATGATTCTCACAAAATGCGGATTCCCTGGTATCCGTCACTGTGCGTCCGTCAATCGCCTACTGCATGGGTTAAATTTTAGCCACAAATAAGTTACTCTACTTTCTGGAGCAATGAACTCATTCAGTTGAAAACTTAGAATTACGAAGCTGTGCACGCCTGCAGATCACTTGACAACTGTTAACAGATTATTTTCAGAAGCAAATAGAATAGACCGACTTTGATTGCTAGTGACCGACAATATTGCAAGCTAGCCCGCTCACCGCTAACGGGCAGGTTCGCTGTAGAGTGAAAATTTTGAACAAACTCAAATCCTGACACCAGAATCCAGGAACAGGCATATACACTACAGCAGGGACCAGCCATGATATGTATCATTCCACCCATCCTAGTTTTTAGAGTATTGTGCAATGCAACGGCACAATTTTAGCGCTCTGAATCATGCGCACGTAATGGAATTGACGTCTCCTATGGAGGTATTACTTAAAGAAACTGTCTGACTTAAAGATAGTTTGTGATTATACATTGAGGTATCACGCACGTATGTCAAGTCTGAATCAAGTCCACACTCTACACTCGGCCCTCTTCTATCCGCAAGAAAAAATCACTCACTCTCATTCATATGTATTGTTCACAGTCATGCCCTGAAATTTAATTCAACTAATGTAATGCCGGCATTGAGAAGCCCGGAAATGAAAGGGTCTCTGCCAAGTCTGTGTTTCGACGTCGCAATCCTAAGGTACATGAGTCTCTGTGCTTTCACAGCACTGATTGCAGAACTAAACATTGTACCTTGATTGTACTTCCAGAACGGAGGACCTACCGATCACTCCAGTTCATGGTCACAATCTAGCGGTGTCTTCCCCGGAAATTAGTTGCAAATTGGAAGAAGCAGCATGCAGCCAGAGCTCAAATGCCAGGCCTGAAGACGTGGTGAGGTTGCGCGATACTAGCGGCGCCGCAGCAAGTGCATTCGCAATTCAGCCAGAGAAGCCGCTAATGCAGCCTGCGGAAGCATCTCGCCGCGCTCACCTTGTATGCCCGACATGCGCAGCGCATGATCGTCAGGCCCATCAAAGTAGGGCGTGCTCTGCGCCGAGTAGGGATCACGCACCGACGGAAGCTCGGCCTGCTGGTAAGACGACGCCACGATCCCCGACATGGTGCGGCGGCACCAATCTTCCATCTTGCGCTGGAACAGAACGTCTTTCAACCGATTGCGCATGCCTTTGTAGAAGAGCTCCAGCTTCACCAGCTCTTCCACAGGGGCCTGCTCCACGTGCTGCTGCCAGGTCTGCAACGCCGCAGCGGCGAAGCTGCCATTGCCGTTGTTGTAGACTTCGTACATCCCTTTCCTCGCATTGAATCTGGGGTCATGATAATTGCTGCGGGAGAGGGGAAGAGGAAACGATTCGACTTCGCCATACACTGCTGCGTGGAGGCTCTCGGCGTAACGACGGCACTCGCCGAGCTCGGTTTTCAGAGTCGCCACATCTTCGGATTGCAATGCCCTCCGAGCGAAGCTGCGACGTGGATTCTCCGGCTTCGAGGGCCAGAAGTGATCACCACGTCGAGAAGATCTGCTTGGAGACAACATTCCTCGATGACGTGACTCGCGTCCTCGAGAGTCTTCTTGCAGCGTTTGGTCTCCCATTCGCTGTGAAGGGTGGCCTGATAGCTCTCCTCGTCGCGGCGACCGATTGGACCCACCTGGGGACTCCAAACCTGTGCGAAGACTGGAGTAACCAACTCGCGACAGTCGATCTTCCACATATTGCTCTGGTAATCGACCATACGAATTGCTGCGAGCCTTGGAATCAGACTCCACGTCGCGAACGTATGGGCGAATATCGTCCGCACGGCCGCGCGAGCCGCCGCAGCTCGACGCGCGACTAAGCGATTTCCGAAGGTCGGGATAAGTGTCCCCCTCGGACTCAAATTGCGACCCGGGCGGCCACACCACTGGGCTCGGAAACCAGCTATCAGACGGATGGCCTAATCCCAGCACTCCATTCTTGCCCCGCCCCCACGCCCAGAGATTCGTCCCGCCGTGGGAAACCGTTACCGTGTGCGCAGCACCGCAGGCGATCCCCTTGGCGCCCGTGATTGGGTTACACGTCGCCGACGACTCCCCAAACACGCGCACTGGCTTGAGCGCGTCACCGCTCCTAGAACCCGGCGGTCCTATCCCAGGGCACATTCCCAACCCGCCTTCCATCCCCCACACCCAAACATCGCCGGATTCCGTCACGACCGCGGTGTGGAACAGCCCACAGACGGCGGCTAGAATCCTCTCGCCCGTCGGCAGCGCCTCCACAGCCGCGGGGGTGTGCGAAGTCAAGCAAGAGCCGTGTCCCAATTGCCCATTATCGCCTTGCCCAAAGGTCCAGCACGTCGACAATCGACCAAAGTCTCGTGCAGGCGTCCTTCCGTCATGACTTGCCGCCCAACTCGTCATGGAGCCCTGCGAGTACGCCCTGGAGCTTCCATCGCTACCATAGCTACTCTGAATACTCTGAATCCGGCCATTGTGAGGATTTCCCCGAGCCCGCGCTTGCGGCGAAGCCGGCGACTCCTCGGGCGTCACCCTTCCACGTAATTTGGGGGGCCCCATCACCTCATCCATCAAATGGCCGGGACCCTGCCAATACCTTGCCATGGAGGAGCTAGAATCCGAATCTGCCTCCTCGCCTCCACCCCCTTTCGTGGTGACAAGGACGCTGTGAAAAGCCCCGCACGCGAAGTCCACGGTGGTGGTGCTGCCCATCGCGGGCACGGCCATGACGAGCGTGGGCATGTCGCGCGCCTCGAAGTCGCCGAGCCCCAGCTGCCCGTACGAATTGCTCCCCCACGCGTAGCATTCGACTCCGTGGCCGTTGCGACCCTCGACGAGTGCGAGAATGTGCTCATTTCCGCACGCGACTCGCTGGACTCGCTGATCCCGGAGTGCGAGCACGCGGCCTGGCTTGTCAATGTTGGCAAGCTCGAAGGCGTCGGATTTGTGGTAAGCGTCGGAGTCCGTGATTTGCACGCCGGCCGAAGGCTCCGGCACTGCACCCCACAGCCAGAGCCCGCCGTTGTGGTCGATGGCGCTGGACATCATGCCGCCTGCTGCCACCACCACCACCTGGAGTCCGATCGATCGACAACCATTGCTCAGATCTCGCACGTCGGAACATACATGCAATAAATGGGAGCGCTACCACTGAGTTGGTGGTTGATTTCTTGCACTTACCTTAGTCGTGCTGCTGCCCGTGTTCTGAGAACCCCGGGAGTTTTTATTCCGTCCGTCGTCGAAGGAGAAGCTGCTGCGGCGGAGGAAGGAGATCGGTGCGGGGTACGACGCGGCCCCGTCGCGACCCAGCTGACCATCCATGTAATAATTAAGGAGTGGCACTAACATCCCAATCAAATTAATCAACTTGTTCCCACCAGCTCAAGATCAAATTCGTTAACTGGTGTGATTCAGAGCGCCAAAATTGTGACTTTCAGAGTTCCCAAAACAAGGATCGGTACCTAGACGGGTGCCTGGAAAGTGTCAACCTCTTACATTTTCGCCATCTTTAACAAATTTGGCGTTTCCTCATCATTATGAAAGGATTTCAACTGCAACCAATTCCAAAATTCTGACTAAGAGATTGATCGTTTCAAGTAGGATACAGGCATTGAATCCCCATGACGACACTGTGCCGTCACCTGTTGGATCAAATCAGTCACCATACTTGTAAGAAACCAAGTTTGATTCAGCAATTAGTGATTGTGCTTTGAATGTAGATTATGTAGTGTGCATAGATTGAATGATAGTGTAATGAAAATTTGGTTGACCCTCGGAGTTCTACAGCGAGGTGATGGTCGATAATAGGGTGGTACCTGATAGAGCCAGACTATGATACGCTCCTGCCGATATTTGGGTAATCGAGGATCGCTCAGCTGGATCCCAGTCTGATTCCCTAGTGCTCTCCGGGCCCGTTTCGTCCATCTCCACTCCCATCGGTATAATCTCTACTTGGGTTGGCACAAGCTCGTCTTGGAACACCCCCATGCCCATGCGACCAAATTGACCTCGGCCACATGTGTACACCCTGCCGCTGGCTGCACTCAAAAACGCACTCGTTTACAGCTAGAAAATTAATGCGACTGCCAGCTCTCATTGATTTCTATTCAAGAACTACACTACCAACGACCCTTCGACAACAAGTAGCATAATCTCCTACAACAACGCAGATTCACGACTTTATAGATCTGGCTCTGCCACAAACGGGAACGCAAGCACTGCACCCCGGACAAGGTTTCCATAACAGCATTCTCAAACGCTGAGAATGGTCCAAAGAAGCAGGCAAGCGCACCGTGCAAAACTCGACACTGACAGAGAAAATCTGCAGGCCTGCATTGACCAAATCTCTCGTTTCCCAGCGACTTGTAATCTTGAAGTTATGTACTGTAACTGTTTTCCATTCGAGAGCTACACTGTCACTGCTGATAACCTTTCCGAAAGGCCAATCTTCTGAAACAGTCTAACGATTCCACGACTTTACAGCTCAAGCTCATTGACATAGGGGAAGCAAGCTCCACCCGGCCCGAAGATTTTCGAATTCAACCTCAAACGCTGTGCATGTTGGATACAAAACTAACCGCACGGTTCCAAACAGGAACTCACGGACCCGCATTGACCCAATCTCTCGTCTCTCTCGTTTTGAAACTGAATGTTGGCCGTTCCAATGTAATTGGCAAGGAGGCCGTGAACTAAGTGGGCACAAGTAGTACGACAACGACGCACCTGTGAGCACCAGAGTGTGCGCCTCTCCGACCGCCACTTGCACCACTGTCGTCGCCGTCGAAGCTCCGAGATCTCCTTCATACCCATTCACCGCAAGCCCCGCCATCCCCCTTCCCCACCAATCACCAACACTAAGGAAGACTCCCCACCCCCCTCCCCCCTTGCACGCTAAACTCGTTCACAGCGTCAGTGAACCATTCATACGCGCCGTCACTCTTCCGACTGCCGACTTCCTCCCAGTCCCACTTCCAGCTCCATCGTCGATGGTCAGCCCAGAAGTGTCGGACGTAAGTCCATTCCCGAGCACGGCCGTCGTATGTGCGAATGTGGGAACGACAGCAGCGACCCAGTGTATTGAGTTGTGGAATTGGCAGGTAGGCAGGGATTGCGTTGATGATGCCCACCGTGCGGCAATGGAGCGCTTGCCGTGGTCTGCGTGAGTGGAGGCGTGCCAGTGTTTGCATTCCACCTCAATCCATCGGAAGCGGAAAGGCCGGGAGGGACGCAGCCAGGCCCGTGTGGGACGGATGGACGACCTTCATGAGTCATGACCAACCGATGCGCCCCCAGGGACCACAAGGGCCGCAAACTAGGCGCTGCAAGTGGCCGCCATCGATGCACTCACTGCGGGAATGATGCCGGAGTGCAAACCAGCATTCGGAGAATTTTTTCACAATAACCGGTTTCCTTTTCCAAAACTAGACTCGGTCCATGGATTGCATGAACAGGCTAGACCCTAGTGCCTGTAACTTAGATCAGTCTAAAGTTTTCAAATGTCTAACTAAAAAGCTCTTAAAACTATGTCCTAACTAGATTAAAGTTTTTATATCTTCATGGTAAGCCCCTCATCAATTGCATAATCTTGAAGTTTGATGTAAAAAAACAAGTTATTTTGAACTTTTGGAAGGTTCATCTTTCAAGCGTTTTAATGAAAACAATTATGTCCTACAACTTGTATAAAAACCTTACACTGCCATAACTTTTGCATCCATGCACCGATGGAAATAAAAATTATATTCCTAGAAAGCTAATCTGTAGGAGCTTGCCCCAAATCCATTTTGTCCCCCAAAGGGACAATGAAGAATAAATTGAGAATACATATTTAAAATTGAACCAAAAATCCTTCAAATTCATTCTTAAATAAAACATTAACTATAAAGAAGAACATGACACAAGCTCTAAAGAGCTTTACGAGTTAATTTAGATTTTTTTAGAACATTTTGTATCCTTGTGATCATGAGGTCACTAAAGTAATGCAGGCAAAGAAATGCAATACAATTCATTGCAAATTGCTCTGTTCAATTAAACCACATCAGTGTACCATAACACCAAGTGCACTCCACTTCATATAATAGGAACCTATTTATAGATTTCCATGTTTCCAGTGTTTCTGAGTATTTCTTGGAACTCAGGCTTATAGCCAAGTTATAGAGTTCTAAACTTGTCACAGACAACATAATTCAACACTGGTCCGCCGTATCAATGACCATGAAGTAACGAAAAGCAGATTCCCTCTGCATTCAAACATTCCATTATAATCTCCCACAGTAGTGTTGCAAAATGATGGCAAGCACAAAAGTTCAAAGGACGAACAACGCAACACCTAACTAAGCCAAAGTGTTAATCCCGCACCAAGAGGAAAATTCTTCAGGACCTGGTGAAATATAGTCTCCTGTGTGAAATTTCAGATGTCAGAAACGTGCAGCAGCTGCACAAGACTGTTGGCAAAGCTGACTTTCTGTCCTCACTTGATCTTGAACTTAGCCTTAGCAAAATTTGTATGCCAGAGCCAAATCGTCTGGACACATCACCAGTTCTCCTGCACATCAAGACGGAGCTCCCATTAAGGAAGAGGAAAACAAAATAGACGGATCATAAACTCTTAATATTCAACGTTCCAAGATATGCAAAGAATTAGAGATCCAGAATTCGTGAGTCCCGAGTAAGAGAAACACATGTAGCTAAATATACCCTTTCATCTGCCTAGATTTCAAAAGGCGGATTCACCAAAAAAATACAAAAAGCAGGTGACCAACCTATCTGGGAGGCATCGTAGTGCATAATGACTTTCGAATTGAAGCACAAATATCACTTCCATCAATCCTCCACGTTCTTCAGATTCCTATTCACAAGGCATTTAGTACTGCAAGGTTGTAGCGACAGGACACAAACCTATGTATTTCATCATTTTCTCAATTTGAACTGAAAAATGAACCAGTGTCGATAACCGCCAACTAGATCGTTTACAAAAAGCTTAAATAAAATGCAAGAGGTAAAATAACACGAAACTGGCAACTTGGTTCCACCTTGATTACGTTAGTGGTGGGGCTGGAGCGGT
Source organism: Neckera pumila (assembly GCA_963969595.1). Lineage (NCBI taxonomy): Eukaryota > Viridiplantae > Streptophyta > Bryopsida > Hypnales > Neckeraceae > Neckera > Neckera pumila. The sequence continues at coordinate 45,986,376 of OZ018409.1, read as the reverse complement.
TTATTTTCTTGGAGTCATCAGTGTTTGCAGAACCGTAAAACTCGTCCTTCTTAATATTGAGAAGTAGCACCCATCGCCCGTGACCATTGATTTCAGTCCATGTTTGTAGGAGAGACCGAGAATTAAGCACTTATGATCACTGGGAATCTTCCTTCTGTTCTCCCAACATTCCCGGGACACTTAATTTGCGTGTCTGCTGGTAGAAGAGGTCAGTAATATCTGAAGGGGAGCTTGCATCCTCAGGCTTCTTGTCAGTTCTTGCTGAAATAAATCTTGGAAAGCGCATGGAAATTCCACGGGATGGGTGCACAAGACCAACCCCTGCCTGATGCACAGGCGATATTGTGAGGTCTGCGACACAATGAGCACAATCTGAGAATCATTCGCAACACTTCTTCAGGTGCATTTCATACAAAACATACTGCAATCATTATGTTTTAATCGAGTTTTGAGATCGATAGCTCGAGAAATTACTTTAACCCAATAATTATCAGGACGCTGAGCAAATTCATTTTATACTGTTCGACCAAATCGAAGAATTAATTACCTGCTCCACGTATTTCCCAAACAACTTCTGCTGAAAACCAAACATCACATTCCTCTCGAGTCTGGTAGTATACTGGTTTCTTTAGCAAAACCCGCCCGTCAGAGTAGAAGTCTTTGCTCTGCATTAAATCACAAGACATATAAGATTGGAGATATTGTTTACATAATAACTTCTATCCTGAAAAAGGCCAATCATACCCTACATTGAACTACAAACTATAAAACCACGGCTCATGTCTGAGAAGGATTTACACTATACCTCTCGGTAAAATGCATCGGAGAATCCAGACATGACACGACAGACGCTCTGGTATTCCTCGTTGTTGGAATCGTAGCATGCAACCAAGAAGGGACTATACCTGCAATCAAAACTCATATTCTCAGGCACACGGATTCTGCAAGTTACAATCTAACAATTTATTCCTGTAACGCTTCTGAGCATTGTAAGCTTGACACAAATTTTAAAACTTGAAAACTGTCACGTAATCACTAATTACAAGATCCTCATAATACAGATAGGAAGTCACTTGCCAGCCAGCCTTTCGTCCGTTTCCATGCCATGCTCCGATGGGCACCAAATCCAATGTATCATGCAATCCGTCCACGTAATCTCTCTTGACCTAATGAGTACGCTGTCAGTCCGCTGCTATGCAGAGAAACAAGCATCAACTTCATGAAATGACAAGGCCAACGTCAAGAAAAAAACGCAAAGACCATTATAAGTCGTGATTTATTGCAGCTAGACCTTCAACCAGGAATCAGATCGCTTGGAAGCCATGTATGTGGAATCCTCGTCGAGTGATTTGGCCATCAGACCTTCACAAGATGCTCCAAAAGCTTCATCTAAGAAATTGTCCAGCTTCTGAGATATTGATGCTGGTTCTGATTGCGCTTCCTCCGACTCCACCTGTATCTTTCATCGTATCAGAGAGAAGGCCCCATTCACCTCGTGATGATATGAGAATTGAAATATGTCAACAAAAAAGAACCGACAGTGAATTCTGGAACTCACCATAATTTCATTTGCGTACTGAAAATATCCAGGCTTCAAAGTTGGAAATAATGTATGCATATCTGAAAACCGAGTTCAGAGCATACCGAATTTAATGCAAGGGTGCCAGAAAGACAAGTAGCTTTACATATTACAAGACAAATAAGATTTGCGATCAATGTTGAGCGATAAACACCATTTATCAGGGCTCTAGATTACAGATACTACAAGCACAGTCCCAATCGCAAGAGCAGGATTGATTGCATACATTTTCGTCGTTCTCGTAAAGGGCTTTTTACTAGTCTGCGCACAAAAGCATGAAATTAGTGAAATTGTCCTACTCTCAAAGCTCACATCATGACAAACCTTGACATAAACTCCCACCGCAAATCTTGAAAAAATAGTTTCTTGCGGCACTAGAATGACTTACGATTCATTGTTGGCTAACATGACGTCAAATAAGAAAACGCATACCTCCACCTAGAGCAAGATAAAACTTTAGCTTAGTTTCAGAAAGAAAGAGTAGAGATAGATTAGGATGAGAGCCAAAAGACAATCTCAAAACACTGAAGCATATAGTCAGGGAACCCTGAACCAAGGCAACAATATCTACTCAAATACTTCAGCAATTAATAGATGATTGCATACACAGTTACCAAGTAAGTTTTCAACCTTGATATTCTGCACAATGTGACCATCCTTTGACCCTCTTTCTCGAGTGCTCAGATGCTGAAACGCCAAGAGATTGTTTCCATTCTCCCTATCAACAGCCACGATCTGGCACAGCACGATTCGAAAGATTCGTTCAAGTTTTCTAAAATGATTTGAGTCTACAGAGAGCGCAATTATTACGAGAATCAATATCCAGAATTTGAAACAAGAAATGTGAGATTTGAACGTGTCGCAGAAGCACACCTCTGCATCGATGATGAACATTTGCGTCCCAGGCTCCATAGCAGATCGAACGATCTCTGCTACATCTGGAAATTTAGAAGTGTTGTCCTCACCGTTGCGAGAAAATATGCGAACAGACCCATCAGATAACAAGTGCACTTGTGCTCGTTGACCATCATACCTGCAAAATTATGAATTCGTGATCAGGACACAGCACTCAATGATTATGAGAAAAGATTGTTACCCACGGACAGTTAGCAAGAGTGGAACCTCATTGGAAACAAAAATGTGGCTGTGAAAAGGGCTGGAGGGCTAGACCATCGCTGTTTCAGAATAGGCAGTTATAAATTCATCAAATGCCACAAAACCTCCCGTAACAAAGTACCAGTGATCAGTAAAATACAGTACTATTTCCATCTCAATGAACAAATTGAATGCTTCATCTAAAGTCATCAAGACTATTTATCAACCAATATCTTCTCTAAACACATGCTATATAAATCAAAGCAGAGTTTGAACAGTACTTGTATTCGCAGGTGAAAGCTTTTCCTTGAAATTTCTTCAATACTTCAGGAATGCCATTTGTAATCCTGTAACACAAGAGTATTCATGTGTTAGATATTGATGTTCAGGCCAGTCAGCCGAAATACCAAACATTTCCATCACGGAGGTTGAGATAGAAGTACAAAACTTACTTAGCAAGCATGGGCTTGATTGGAGTACCCGCACGAACAGAAATACTAGCAATCAATCCCTCTACTCCTTCATTGATGAGCTTGGGAATCAGCAAATCCTGCCGGCGTGGGTCAAGGTCAGAAATAATACCAAATAAGTAGTGACCTATAGCTATCTTTGACAAACTCGGCACCACAGGCATAAGCATTCCATTACACACCAGATTTGGGAGAAAATTATACGCCTCAACAGCTGCTGTCGATGCCTCCTGAAAAAATTCCATATACGTTAATATCACGGCTCACATATATCATGAAGCTCCCGAACAACATCAGACTTAAGACTACAGTGATAATGAAATGAAAGACCTGATTTTATATCATATGGTGCATTCTGTAATGCTAAGAGCTAACCTGAAGCTTCGACTTGAGGCTTTCATGTGAATTTTCTGTAGGACGGTCTGAAGGAAGACATTTGTGGAGGACAACAGCTTGTGCTAGGGCAAGCAAAACGGTCCGCATCATGGCACCTATCCTCATGTTCTGAACCTGTATTGACACATTAATATATTAATGTATTGACACATTAATTACAAACCCCAGCATCATGACTGATTGCAGACAAACCTTGCCATTAGGATTACAACCAACAAAAACAAGCATGTCGCCTCATCTTACCAATGTCCGGACAATGTACTTCGTCTCCTTCTCCCTACAAGCGCGTACAAGTCCCAGAACTAAGCCTTTCTTGCGAACTCCACTTCCGTTTCCAGATTCTTTGCTGCAATCGACAACACAAGGACAATGCACTCACGGAAGTTTAGGCGATGACTTTGCCTGATCCATAGGCACTTTGAACGTAGAATGTGTAATGACACAACCATCTTGAAATGGGACCAGCAAAAAACAAATCTCTTCAGAACTTGAACGGACTAGTGAGGAGCAGCAGTACACAAGCCTGACCTAATTACGATATGAATACCCGAGTAAGGGTTCTTTGATATAATTCATTGTCCGGTATACAAGGTTCAGGAGTGGAATAAACCATGAGTTAGAAACTCACCTAATCTGGTGTAATGTGGAAAAAACCTTACGAATTCGGAGCGCAGGCGGTTGCCTAAGCATAGACTGGTTCTGCCGGCAAGCTTGTGCGACATCACCTGATACATTCCAGTATCCGTTGTAATGTGTCTTTAACATGATGTTTAGGCCATTTAACATGACTTCCTCAAACGTGTTTCTCACCTTTCCTCACATTTACAGGCGGAGGATTGAAGAACATACCAAGATCCCCGATGTTGTTGTACATCTCTCTCAGTTTTGCCCTTGGTGTTCCTGTCGCTTCACTTATAGCTGCTGCAACTGTACTTCCTCCAATGTTCAAGTCCTGCAATCGATGACAGTGTTCACCATCAGACATATAGAAGAGACTTAAGCAATCCACAAATAAGCCAATGCTGACCGAAAAGATGGTCAAATTAACGGCTCATTTAAGACAAAAACAATGGCTTCGAACATAGATTTCCTAAACTTAAAGTAATAAATGTGAAAGCACTCACCGTACTCTCGTGATCTGGGGCAATGCGATTTGTTGCAAGGTACACCGCAGGAAGTACATCTTGGGGTGACAACGCTAACAAGCTGCAACAGAAATGGATAATTGATTAAAAGGTAGAATCCTTGATCCACTTCAATGGTAGCTTGTAAGTACCCATAAGTTGCCGACAAAGCGGTATTTAGAAATTGATGACATGAAAACAGTCAAACTCCACGCCCACGCTCGATCCTTGGCATTTGATTTACCCCTGCAAACTAAACAGATATATTGCAATGTCTGTCATTGTTGAAGCAAAGTTATGTTGGAGTGCTCACTCCATACAGATAGCGAACACCTAGTAACTGAGACAAAACTATTGCACACAATTCACCTCCGAAACATGTTGCAAAGCATGTCTGCAGTCTTCAAGCGTCCGCTTTCATGCTCTACCAAGTCAAAAGCACGAGCTAGATGAACGTAAGGAGCCAGCTCTCCAACTTTCCAGCATGCTGCCATGCATCATATAAAGTGGTTAGTAGCAAACTGGTATTGGTTTAACGCATGAAAGAGTACACCTTCAAGGAATTCAGCATATAATCTTGAATTTGCTGAAGTGCAAGACCCACCACAAAACGGAAAGTGTAGGGTCAGAATGTATTCGATATTCAATGTCTAAGAAACACAAGAGGATTGGCCTTGACACTATTGCTAAGCTGAGATCAGGAAAAGGAACCAACCATGTGCAATCGGATCATACTGTCCGATAGGCAATGCAACTGAACCAACATTTGGGTCCAAGCCAACAGAAATTTTTGAAACTGAAAGATGCTCTTCTGGTTTAACGAACAGAGATTCCAGACGGCCACTCGATCTGTCAGATGGGCATGGCTTAGAGACCTCCAGGTCCTCACTAACTAAGTCTTTGTTTACAAACGAGAAATCACTTCCTCCGGCAACTGATGTTTCCTCTGCCTCGAGGTGATTTACAGTGGCTTCAATAACACATCCAATGCTGATTGATTTGCAAACTGATGATTTCGCTTGGTCATGCTTGGACTTCATTTCATAGTGCAAATCAAGAGCCTCACTAACGTTGCCATGCACCTTCTGCAACAGATTTTCAGCTTCTTCTTTATTTATAAGTCCATCCAAAATTAACAGAAGCTGAGAAACTTCGTCGTTATATTGAAAAGGGTCTCTCCCACCATTTATCATTCCTCTACTGGTCTCCCCAACCTCCGACGGGGCAGTCTGACAAGTTGAAATACTCTCCAATTCTGCAGATACGGAGGTCGGGAAGGTGTTCACCATATTCTCAGCTTCAATGCCGACCCCGACCTGACTATCTGAATCGATGGTATCCTGTGAATCATCTCTGGCTTCAGTTGCATCTGAACCACTCTCCCCCTTGCTGACCGCTGCAGAGGGCACCTCATTTCCAGCCTTTTTGAAAAAAGTCAATATTGTTGGCTGAGATGCTTGTTTTTTATCCAAGAATGCAGCAGGTACAAGAGCTTTTGCCTTGCTATTCCCAGTCTTTCCAGATGCCACAGTGGTGGATTTAGCAACTTTACGGCTTCTACTCTTGGAGGGAGATACATCAGAGGCAGACACACTTGCCAACCTCTTTCCCGAAGGAACAGCTTTAGTAGCTCCGGTTCCAGAATTTCGTAAGAGTCTCATACCTTCAGAGCTCGCCAGATTCAACGGTTCATGATGACTACTCTCTCTCAGCCCATTTCCTTCAGTGAATAATGCAGCACCTGGCAACTCTCCCATAACAACATCGCTAGTGGTTGCAAGACCTCCTGCCCACCCCTCAACCTCATCCAAAGTGGACCTGCAATGAAAAAAACTTGGGGTTTAAGTCCTGAAAATCTCAGGAGCTCAATCTCATAATCACCAAATGTCCAATATACACCACTAGAACGGAAACATGCAATTCCAAATGCCAGCGGATGCTAACAGGTTAACAAGCCACAACCTAAAATTCCAAAAACGTCCCTCTTGCCAAAGACCACCAAATGGGCGCATAACACCGCAATTGAAAGGAGAGATTCCATGAATGAAAATCGAGAGTCACACTCACTTGGCTGCTATATCAGAAACAGGGGTTTAAGGTCCGAAAATCTCAGTAGCTCAAGCTCGTAATCACCGCATACAGAAAGACATTGCGACAATGGAAGCAGAAAATTTTCAAATTCCATCGCCTGTTAAGTTGCTAACACGTTAATAGCCCAAACCCTACAATTCCAAAGTCCGCCAAATGAATGCATAACACCAAAAATGAAAGGAGATATTCCATGACGGAAAATCGAGATTCACACTCACTTGGCTGCATTATCAAAAACATCTTCGAGGTCATCCGGCGCACCAACGGTGGCTTGCATGCTGGTACTCAATTTGCGCTTAGCAAAGCCCCCTAACACAAAATCTCCGCAAAATCTTTCGAATTCGAAATAACCAAAATAATAAATCACCCAGGAGTGTCAAAAGTCAGAACCGATCGCTAAATCCACCGAAAAGAATAATGAGGTGCGAAGTTCATCGAAGGATGCAAGGATTCTTCTTCACCGATCACAGAGGCACAAAGCTCCGAATCAAGTGCAATCGGAAGAATGTGTTCGGACCCCTGCATTGAGGCCCGGATAGGAAGGTAGTCAGCGGGTATGGGTCTAGGATTGGATGAACGATGCGACAATCGTGGATGAAGAATCTGGGCTGAAAGTGTCCAGTAATTGTGAACCCCAGGTGACCAAAAGTGTCCCCACATAGTTTGGAAGTCCAATTTGAAGTGTCATAACTCTTGTATCCAAAGTCCAAATTTAATAAAACTTATTAAGAAATTTGTGCTTTCTCTTCTAGTTTTTATGGTAAACATTTTAGATCAATCCAAGATGTACTGATGTTTGCGAGTCATTTAAAAGTTCACAAGTTCAATTCTAGTTCACCAAACTTCAATTTTGGAGGCTTGTATGGCTCCTTCATCCAATGTTAGTTTCAATAAAATTTGTTGAATTAGATCCCCTTGAAGTCTAGTTATTGTCAATCTAAGTTGTTTTGAATGTTTGAGAACCGCTCGAAGTTCAAAATCCAGACATGTGTGGATTATAGTGAACTTTGGTGGCATGTTTCTTCTTCATACAGCGTCCATTTCCAATAAATTTTGGAAAAGTTGTGCATACTAGTCTAGTTTGTATGGTTAAAATTTCATATCAATCCAAAAAGTTATGGGTGCCTGAGAAACAATTCGGTAGAAGGGGATTTAGCCTCAGATGTTCTTCTTGCAACTTTTCATGCTACTTTTTGACATTTCAAAGCCATTTTTGGCAAACACAATGAGTCATTTGAATGATATTTTCTTTTACCAATGTGTTTGTATGCTGGTTTTGAAGTACTTTATAGTTTAAAGTTTTCATTTGAGTAGGTTTAGAAATCAAATTCACTTCTAATGTGTTGCTAGGAAAATTTTAGCATCTTGTTTCAATACTAAAACATTATAATCTTTGCGATCTATGTGACCAATTGACTCCAAATTTGATTCATGTCATCTACAACACATACACTACGAGATTGTATAGTTGAAATTTCTATACCTTAGTGACATTTAGACCTATAACATTTCAAAAGTAATGATGTTTTCAAACCCAAAAACTCTAATGACGCTTAGGAATTAAGGTCCCTCCACCTACAAGTGATAGTAAAATTACATTGAAATTTTGTAATAAACAAGAGAAGTTCCTCTAACACATCTATTGATTTACATATTGCATATTTCTTCATTCAATCAATGTATCATATGATTTATCTCAAAGCTTTGTCAAAAGGTATTAAATGACTAAAATGTACCTTCTACGACATTCATCATCCACCCAATGGATGTTGATCACTTAGGATTTTAGGAATTGTGGAAAATCTTATGTGTATGATATTGTATTTGAATGACTCAAAGAATATGAACTATATACTAAATGATATACTCCACATGATTGATAAGCCAAGAAGTCTGACCTTTTCATTTATAAACCACTTGTTTGATATCATTGTGAATTGATTACATTGTAAATGTATTGTTTGAACAAGTGAATGACATTTTTGTTGAGCAATCATGCTTATTCTACCACCTTTTACTATAGTTAGGAGCCCTTTTTACTCTTCTCTTTTCCATTATAATACAGTTTAGTAAATAAAATGAAAAGGTCTATTTATGTCAAATAAAAGGGTATTTTTGAGGAGGTAGCAATCAAGCATTATATGTATAAGACTTGATTATATCTAATAATGGTATATCCAAATATTGCTTAATTAAGATGATTTTAACCCCTAAAGGACCAAGGCCTTTTTTCTGCCAAAAAACTGCCATTTCTAGAGCAAAGAGTAAAAAAATCTGAAAATTGATTTTTTTGCAAATCCAACCATAAGATCTTATACCTAACTAGTATGACAATGTGTGGAAAAAATTTCAGAATTTTTGACCGCAAAGATTGCAAGATTTTTGCGTTTAAAGTGAAAAAAACAAGATTTTCAACACATTGCGGGACTAGATTTTTGACTTTGAACATTTTTAATTTAAATTTTTTGCAATACAGAGTTTTGAGCTTTAAATCTTTATAGTGGAGAATTGAGTTGAGAATCAAGAAAAAAAAAAAAAAAATTCAAAAAAACTTAATTTTCATTCTTAAAGAAATTGTTAAGTAGAAGATAGTACAAGATGCTTTAATTGCCCAAAAAACATGATTGTCCATGACTTTCTCATAAAAAATCCAAATGAAATGAATCAAAGCTTTTCAAATAGGAAAAAATATAATCTATAAGGAAAAGAAATTATAAAACAAAAAAATCTAATTTTTAGCAAAAAAATTTCGCTGCCCCCTATCCCCTATTTTGAGCTTATTTGGGCATAACTTTTGTTCTCGGGCACTGATTGAAAAAAATTATATTCCCACAAAGCTTTTCAGTTTTTCTATCTTCAAAAAAAGTTTCAGAAAATCACGACAAAAATTCAGCCCATAGGTACCTGCCCAAAATCCCATATGTCTCCCAAATGGACAATGGTCCTTTAGGGGTTAAATGTGACGTGTCCTATTGGCTTTCATTGTAGGCACTTGCAGTTGATATGACACTAAGCATTTAGTTGCAACTGCAATCCTTTTATGTTCTTGTTAAAAAAAATTGGGAACACTCAAGGAATTTGAAGTGAGCTTACAAAAACAAAGAAAACTCTTAAACTTATTGAATTTTTCTGTATTTGAATTTTTGTAAAGATGTATTGTAAACAACAATTTGGATAAATCATTTTGCATTGGGGGATTTGGATGGTACAAATGGTGCATTAGTTTTTGTGTAGCTATGCAAAAAAATTAATTATCTTCTAGGATATTTAAATTTTCAAATTATGTCCTATTAAATTGTGACCTAATATTTTGGAAAAGACAAAATTAAATTTAGATAGAGCATCATATTATTTATAGAAAAAAATATTAAAATTTGAAAAACAAACATAAAAGGCATTTAGTAAAAAACCAAAGCATTGTCTCATAATTTTAAAAGTTGGTCTTTTAAATTTTATAATAATTCAAAGCTACGAATTTTTTTAAATGATTTCAAAACCTAAATTTTGTTAATATAGACAAGAGTACTCATTTGAATGCGCAAGAGTGTGCAAAGAGTTTGTGTAAGAATTAGTGGACCATAGGTTGAAAGTGCTTTTGGTTTTCAAATAAGGTTTTAGATTTTGAATTTTGCATTACATTAGAATAGTTTGATAGTTTAATTTATATTACCAATATTTATAAATAAGATTTAAAGGTTAACCTAAAATTAAAAATACTTTCCATTCTTTATTACATCCTTAAACCTAAAGGCTTTTGACTATATTTTCACCAAAAAACGCTCCAAAATGGCCATTTCAATTACAAGGACCAAATTTTAGAAAAAAAGACATATTTGGTTACTACGGTTAATGATTATTTTACGGTAACCATAGCATCTTGTATTACACTATTTCAAGAAGATGTGGAAAAAATTTCAGAAACTTCCATGCTGTAGATTGCAAGATATTAGTGTTTGAATTGACAAAAATCCTTTTTGTGGACCTATGAAAAAACAGACAGCTACACTTTACAAGTTCACATTTGTATGAAAAAATGTCTAAAATAGTGATTATTCTTTGGATTCATTCTTCAAGGCAAGTTGGTTACATGCTTGAAAATTTTCAGATTGTTTAGAATCATACAACGTATAGGAAAAAAATAGAAAGTAGAAAGAAGTAGAGAATGATTCTAAATGCAAAAGTGTCAAGAATTTAGTTATGGAGTTGAAAAATTCCAATCCAAACGGTTATAATGTTGTAATAAACAATCTACACCTATATTGTTGTTGTTTTCAAAAACTTGAAAATTGAGTTAAACAAAAGACTTCAAAGTTTATTTTAGAGTAGAGATTCTATAACTACCCGCAAACTAAAACTCCTTACAATTTTCATCTCATTAGTAAAAGCTTTTTATGCATATATAAATCTAGAAAACCAATCTTAAATTTTTACTTTTTAAAAATAATTTTTTCCGATTTTTTTGAGCTGTTTGAAGATCAATGATAATTACATATCATACAATAATCTTTTAACCATATAGTCAAAAGTTATGAAAATTGTTAAGCCTTAAAGAAACCCCGCAAGCATATCTTGTGTGAAAATTTCAAAGAAAAAAAAGAAAATTTTTGTTTGTAGTAAGCTGCCCCAAATCACTATGTTGCCAAAAAACGGTGTTTGGTCCTTTAGAAGTTAATATTGTCAATTTTAGAGTGATTGTGTGTAATAGACTTGTAATTGTAAACTCCAAATACAAATATTATAAAAACTAAATCTTGACTGCTTTTTGCGCTACTTGGGACATCAAACAAAAGATTTTACACTTTAGAAAACTTAAAAGAACAAAGAATCTAAATAAATTTATGACTAAATTTGAAAATTTATTTTTGAAATGTACTTGTAATTCAATAAGTTGGTAAGATTTTCAAAAACAGAAATTACATTTTCAATTTTTTTGGTGACAATTCATTTTTTTATAATATGGTTTAATTTATATAGATACATAGGATATAAATTGATTTTATATTGATTTTAAACATGTTACAAAGATGATTTATTTCTAATATAATTTGATTTATCCTTTCATGAGAAAGTGACTTTATTTAGGTGGGATTTTGTACATAAAGTAATGCATGGGTTTGTAAGTAGATTGAAGGTGCTCATTGCATGAATTTGTTCTTTTAACAATGATGGAGAGTATATAAAATCAAGTAAGGATCTACTAAAGAATTGATTATCCATTCAAAATTTTTAGGGAATTTGATTAAGCACATAGAGATTTTTTGTAATTATTAAACTAAAGACTAAGAGTTGAAGGATATTTCTTTTTCACTTCAAATTTCACAAATTGATTCTAAAAGACTTGAAAGATACAAAATTTGATCTCCATATTTCAACATTTCATTTTTCATTACAAGTTTATCAATACTTATGTCTTTATAGACTTACTTTGTGGCCACTTCGGCAAATGCTACTTCCAATTGTATTTTGAATTTTTAAATGATATGTCATGCATTCTTCTATGATGAATATCCAAATCTATAATGAATAGATCAAGTAAGGATCTACTAATGATGAATAAATCAAATAAGGATCTATGATGAATATCCAATCTCTTCAGAAAATTTAAATTTTTAGTTTTTTAGATTTTAATTTTTTAAATAATCAATATTTGAGATATCAATAAATTTACAAATAAATTTTCAAACTAAAAATAAATATTTGAAAATTTATAGGTGGGTGTTGACTCTTTTTGATGGTAGTCTAGCAAAAGAGGTAAAAAACAAATACTAGAAATGTTGATGTCATAGTATTCAAATAACAATTGTTGATCAAGAGGCTCTGCTTTTCTAAATCTAATATAACAATTCACTTTATCAATTGACAATATAAGTTTTTTCAATATAAAAATTTACTTTATTAATTGATAATATGAGTTGGTTAGATCTATATGGTTCTTTAGCTTTTTCCAAACATCTGTGCTCTCATTTTCCCGCTCATTCTCCATTAGTTAGTTAGTCATAATGTGAGTGCCTTTACATTCAAAGCAGGAGAAAAAAGAAGTTCATGACTACAAAAAAATTTGGAGCTCTAGCCAAAGATTGTGACATTCACCACTTTACACAATTGGCCGACATGAAGAGTCAACAAGGAATTGCAATTGAAATACCCAAAACCCAACCCAACTAATAGCAAAGAAATGGTTTACTCATGGCGACGACATGTTGCATCATAGATGCATTATAGCGTGAAATTGTTTTTGATTAATATTTGTGCATAATAATATGTGTTCTCATATTTTTAGCACATGAATGTCGCATTTCTTTGGTGTGTTGGAACTTCCTTCCACTTGCCAACAAGAAATTACAAAAATTTGACCAATTATTTTTTTCAAATCGGGTGCCTGAACTTTTTTGGAAGCTCTAGCAATATCAAGTTTAAAGCATGAACTATTTAAAAGGGAAAGTTGAGGTGACAAGTTTACATGGTAAATCACCCGCTAATGAGCATATTAATTGATGGGTAGGCACCTTTACAAAACTATAGGACACTCTTTTGCAGAACATGTATTTTAAAACAAAATTGATAATAATTTGTAATGTAATGTTCTAAATTTCCAGTATTCAAATTCTTCAACTTTCAATGGTTGTCCAAGAAAAGATGAAAAGATAGACAAAATGACATAACAACATTATATTTAGCAACAATTAGCATTATTCATTTGCATGTCATTTTAATATATAAACCTAATCTTCCTCAAATACACATAGAATACGATACATTATCATTTTTGGAGCTTTTAAGACTTGTACAAGGAGAAATAATGACCCATATTAGAATTGTCAACTAAATATAAACTTCTATTGATATTATATATAGGATACCTCAATTCTATACCAAATATACAAAACACTATGTTGGATCCAAAACAAGAATTCCCATACCTCTAAAGGTTAATGAAGGCACCACATCAAACAAGATATAGTATATATTTCAACATTAATTGTAGAAGGCAATATGACATGAGGCAATTTTAGAACACCCCACCATAAGGTAACTACACCTAATTATGACCCCTTTCTAAAACTAACCCCTACAAATACTGTTTCATATATACAGTACACCCACTATTCCTAAGAGTTTAGGGTTGAATTTAGAAACACCTATTTTCAACTCTTTGAAAATTCATAGTTTACTCATCTAGTGTCTGATAAATGCATAAGAAAAGAACCTAGAATGCTTTTTCAACTTCCATCAAGATCCAACCAAAAATTGCACAATTTAATAATAGGAACAATGCTCAATTGCTGTTTTGGACACAATTAGGTGCACAGTGGTGACCTTAGTGATTGAAACATTTCTGGAGATGGAAAACATATCCCTACTATGTTATGCTCTCTTGCCACATGCGAGAGAAATGACGGCGATGAAGAGTGATAGTTAGATTCTGGAGTTAAAATCGTATTGTGTGAAACCCGTCCATAGAAATGACCCATGAAGAAATAATTTCCACAAATGCAAATTACTTGCGAACAGCAAAACCCCACAAGTGCCGGGAACTGTGAAATTTGATCCACCCATTTATCTTCAAAATTTGGATGAGAAGGTCACCAAGTAGAAAAGACATGGCGAGCTGGACAAGCACAAACTAATAGTGTGACAAGTCAACACAATGAATGCCCTGCAGGGATGGCAATATCCGTAGAAAGAAATTCCAACCTTAATTCAATGGAATCCATCATCCAAGAAACCTTACCAAGGTGAAATACAGAATTAGTGCAAACTCAACATATTTGCTTACCTGATCACGCTTCTGTACCATATCCTCCAACAGACAGGTCTACAGCAAATACCAGACTACTCGTTGAAGCTAAATTAGAACAAAGGATCTGTGAATTAGCTTCAACTCAGGTCACAAATACATTCTAAAAAGGGGTATATTGGCTAAGCACCACGACAACAACTATCAGTACATCATCCGGTCATTTGGCACTGACAGGAGATGTGTCAAACTTCTCCAGACAATTTCCCTAAAATCTTCACCAATAATACTAGTTAAACGTTAGCGGGGCCTCGTCAGAGCTCCAGCCGACCGATATGTCCCTATATTTCCCACTTTTTCATATCCATACCTGATGGAGCACTGCCCTCTATCGTCTTCTTGCCAACATCCTTCCAATTTGTGGAAAGTACCGTGCCATTGGACTCCACCTGCCCAAATATTCACAGAAAGAAATGTGAACTTCAGAACATTTAAAGTAACCTATAAATCCATTTGCATTTCCATTAAACGAATACTCGTTAGTGAATACTCTTTTCATGGAAAGATTTAGCATCAGCTACTTTATATAAGCTGTAGCCCCCTGCACAAATGAAGGAATACCTGTGCCAAAACACAAATCTCATTTTCTGCTTTATATACTTCACGTACAAGTATAACAACAAATTGATAAAAATAATGTAAAGGAGACATACAAATGATTTATTCATTGCCCGCCTTGTATCCTCGTCAGCATTTGAGTATATTTCTCGGAACAGCTTGTTAAGGGCGGCATCCCCTTCAAGTTTTTCATCCTTCTCCTACATAGTCAAATGTCCAACCTAATCAGGTGAAGAAGGATCGCAAAATCCTAAAGAAGTTCTCCCTGAAGAGGAATTAGGTCCAAGAAATCAACAAATGCACATCATCTCCAACAATAGAACATCAAAAGGCTCATAATGGCAAACACTAATCAGTGACATATAGACATACTTCTTTTTTCACTTCTGCCTCCAGCCTGTCCCAATCCTTAGCGGGCTTCTTATTTGATGTTGGGTACTTGACCTTCTCCTCTGCGGGCCCTACCAAAAATTTAGCAAAGAAACAAGAGCACAAATCGTATCTAAAACCAAATAGAAAACCATACATGGAAAGCACCATAAGCGAAATCAAGTAGGCACCAAGTCCACACCCTTTGGAATAACCACAGTTTTAACAATCTGTGGCTTTGAGTCAAACTCAAGCTGCTTCCACTGTATATTGTCGGCCTTCGCGAGCTTGATTTCAATCTTCGTACTCAAGGGAGTGTAACTGCATTGAGCCGGAACGATCTGCATTTCCAAGCTCAGAACTGAGAACACATAATGCACGATCTCATTCAAATTAATCAATGCTTAACAATTCAACTTTGAGTAAGAGTTCGGCAGCATTGACAGCCTCAAGCATCCTCGTACCTTACCAAACAGGCGAAGCTGCAAAACGTAAGGCTCTTCTGAGTCGGCAGATTTGATCAATACACTAAGCTGCAAGAACCGCAGATTTTTTACAACCCATAGATTTTTCTTGTCAGTATAATATTCAAAAATAGAAGATACTAAACGGTCTAGATGCAACACTCGTCCATCTCTTCTCCAACATCAGAAGCCGGATGATCACAACGGTACACTGCCCTAGTTCCAATCAACCCTAATTTAAACAAAAAAGATCACCATAGCATTAAGAAAAGAAGAATAGTCATCTGAAGAAAGAAAAATGCGGGTATGACACTACGTGCAGCAGATCACTGACTCACAATTTGCTCTCCGAAGTCCACTTCCAAATCCTCCTTCTTGACGCGTTTGGCAAATATCTCAATAAAAGCATGAGACTGAGACTGGTACCAAGTGTGTCTACAGTAATAAAACAAAGCGCTCAAAGCCATTAGAGACATGACCAATCTTCCCAAAGATGAGAGCAATATACACAGAGAATAACCTGGATACCTACAAATAGCCTTGAAATGATACAAGTACAGACCTGTACAATCAACTTCGTGAGAGAAAGTCGTCTAGCTATAACCCTTCCCATGAATAACAGGAAACCAATAGCAAAAATAATATTCTAGATTAGGCCACAATCCTGCCTCTAGCCCACAATTATATGTTTAGATGAAAGCTAGAAACTATCAAACATTCCAATCCCCACACCTGAATTTTGCTGGTGCAGGCGGACTGGGCGCAGGCACAGGTGCAGGCAAAGAATCTGAAGCTGCCTCTTCTTTCTGAGATTCAGCTCCAGAACTCCCCGCTTGCGCGACATCCTCCTCTGGTGTGGTATAAACTGCAGCAGAATTTGCTTTGGAGGCCGCAACTACTTCCCCATTTTCCTCTGCACACACGCAAAGATCAATAAAGAAACAACATCCTTCATCTATGGCAAAACGATAGAAGATTCCTAAGCCTTTTGGGAAAAGATAGAATAGTCGTACCTCTGATTTTCGCATCGCATTTTGAAATCCACGACTTGAATGTAGAGGCCTTTGGATCTAAAGCGGCCCCTGCTTCGAAGGATGTCTTCGCGGTCTGATATTCTTCAAGGTGAAAGCACGCTATACTGACATCACCAGACAAATAAGAAAGGCTCAAAACACCGGAAATCTTGGACTCATAAGAACTCGTCAGCAAAACAAAAGACGATCCCTTCACTTCGACCCCTAGATGCCATGCCTGCTGTCGTCCATGATTATTGACCCCCACTAAAGCTCCCTAAATCAATTAAATCAGTTCACTCTCAATCAATTCTGTTACATACTCTGCAAAATGTCCAAGCGACAGCTGATACTGTTCAAGAAGACTAATGGCCGAGTAACAAATTGCAGAAAGAAGAATCTGTTCCTAGCCATAACCGCTATACTTGTACATCCGGCATTGATTAAGAGACTCATTCAACTCGCCTACCCTTTTCGAAGATACGCCTTCGATAGTTTTGGATTTAGCTCAATCGCTCTGTTCGCATCAGCAACAGCATCTGTTACCACCAACATACTTCCATTTAGTAAGAGCATCACACTGAAAACTCTTCTTTGCTACTACCATAGAAAATCACATTAGGTCAACTCTGCAGCATGCAACACTACCGACAGTTATTTCCCTGTCCAACATAACCATCATTAAATTTCAAAACTTTAATTCGGAACCGCTTCAATCTCAAAAAAGCATAGCGTACCCTCCGTACAGACTCAATGCTACACCCTCTTACCGACAAGAACTAAGGTGCAAGGACAATAGCAGTCCATGAGAGTCTCAATATTGATGTGCCAGAGCATTCATGGGGAGTTCTCTCTTAGGGTTTCTTTCAAAAAGGAAAGGGAAGAGATTCCTCAATCAATCTACAAATGTGCAAAATAGGTCCCCAAAACCTCAACCAAAAACAAAGAGGATCTTCGTTCCACACAAGCATTAGTTAGAAATCGATCCAAGCCCATTCGTATCTATCGACAATCCCACCACTCAACCCTAATTCCTTCTTACCCGTATAATTCTCGAGTTTGACATGAGCAGCGGCGCGATTGATGTATACCGACGCATTTTCGGCCTCCAGAGACAAAGCCTCCGTGTAGAAATTCACGGCGCTTTCGAAATCCTCGTCCACAAAGGCATCCAGCCCCCGCTTCTCGAGATCCTCCGCCGACTGAAAACCCACCATCGTAATTGCTCCCAAATGCTCCTGCGAAATTCCAAACCACTAAGGCCACCCGGTCTGGATGTCCTGAATGATCGCAACAGAGAAGAACGGCCTCACTCACACCTCCGCTGATCGGAGCACTGCAGTAGTGTAAGTTCGACCTCGACGGACGCAATTGAGATACCGACGATGGGAGCGACTGGCGAAGGAAAGGAGTTCGTCTAACGAGACCACCGAACTTTCTAGAGTCCTGACTGTATGTACAGTACTGTATAGTCCAGGAACGTATTGCTGGGTGTGCCTAAAACACTTTTTACCACTCTAGCAGTTTGTTTGTTTTTTTCATTTTATGGACTGCCAAAGTGGCGATAGTGAATGTTATACGGAGCTGTAGTGGTGCTCCAAATTTCAGCATTCATCCACGTATTGGATAGAAAATGTTACGTGGCACATTAGCACATATCACATAATCATAATTCAATTTGGCGATTTCATCCATGATTGTTATTAAAATTTGAAGTTCCCTGCCTTTTTAGTACTATTTTGTTTTATGGGCTTGGTACATGACCCATTATTGTGGTGCAAATTATTGATAAATTGCCAAAAAAGACCGTTGCACTCTAGTGAGGTACAATAATTACAAACTCTAAAACCACCCTAAGCTAAGGTCAGATTCTTTAAAAAATAATTCAAAATATAATTAAATATGGCATCTAATAAAATTTTCAAAAATTACAAGGTGACATAATTGAAGAGTGTAGAAAATGCATTGTATGTAATATAACACTAAATTTCATTATTAGTGTACCTCTTTAAGGAATTATTTAAGTTTGTAAAGCACACTAATATATGGATGTTCAAAGCATTTTAGATTAAATTATTAAAATGCAATGTATACTATTCCTATATAGTCTCAAATAAAGTAAAAACTTCTCTTTGTACTATAGTGCATAGTAATCCTAATTTATACTATAGTGCATAATAATCCAAATTTGTACTATAATGCATAGTAATCCAAATTACATAGAGAACAAAGGGCCACTAATCAAATCACATAGCAAAACAAGGGTTCTAACCTTGGTATGGCTATCATTCAACATTCATTTTACTTTCAATCTACTTTCATCTAAAATTCAATAAGTGAAATAAAAATTGTTTCTATGGCAAAAAAAAATTTTAGACCTAAATTTTTTAGTATGTTGAAATTGATTTGCAATTCATGGAACTTAAAAATATAGGTATTGATGCTCCATGAAAGCCAATTTCTTTCTAATTATTTTTTACTTCTAATTATGTAGACTATTAATGTTGATATATTATAGGTAGGATTGTGAATGATTGATGAAATGGGATTACAATTGTATTAGTTTCTTTTAGACTTTGCCTATAATGTTCACCTAAAAATAAAAAATTCTCAACCATGTGTATGCTTTGCCGTCTAAATTTCAATCACAACTAAAACTTAAAGAAAATTTAAGAATGTTTTTTATGATAGATGCTTTTATTTGACACTATAAGCATGCGTGGTATAATTTTAAGTCATTTGAGCAATTTTTTAAGACATTTTAAAGATTTTAGATGTCAAATGTCTTACACTATCGTATAAGATATTTGTCATATGAGACTTTTGATAGTTAAGCTCAAGTTTGGCTTCAAAGGTAATCTCAATTGAAATCATTAGAGAAAATTTCAAGCCTTTAGAAGGTTGCTCTACAGCCCTCCGAGGTACCTTGAAATTTACTTTTTTTTTCCTCAAAAATTTGTTTTTCTCCTATTTCCACCCAGCTGAAACTACAACGGTAGTGGTGCAGGAATCTAGAATTCCGAATAAAAATTTATTAAAATAAATAAATATATATCTTTAAAAAAAATTTAAAAAAATTCTGCAAAATCTGATTGCTCCGGCAAGTAGTCGTAGACTTTGATTGTTCACCATGAGCACTTTTTGAAGTTGACAAGCCATGTAAGAAATAGCATGGCATATCAACTTCAAACGACCCTCCAAGGGGCTGAAAATTTTTCTAATGTTATATCTGTAAGTACAATGAATTTTATCCAATTTAGTCACTAATTACTTAAAATTTTGAGAAATTCCTAACATTGAAAAATAAAAAAATCCCATTCAAATCTACATTAGTTTACATGATGAAATATGTGTGGACTATTTTTCAGTTTTCAGCATGCGTTTTTTTTTTTAAAGTAAGGGGGCATGGCATTCCTGTGGAGACTACATGAATAAGCCACATTACTTTAAAGGCACCCCAATATTTTGAATTTTGTATGGGTGAAAATCCATTGATGAGAAACTGCCTGTTTATTGTCCATCCTTCCGTTTCACCAATCTAGATGCTTGTTCTACTGCTCTTCTTTTTCTTTTTTTTTGAAACACATGGACAATTTCCATTGCAGGGAAAAAAGTACACCGAACCAAGAGCCGAAGCCCCGGCGGTTGTTCTAATGCTCTTCATTCGATCAAGGAGTGTAGGCTTTGAATTTTAGAAAAACACATTATGAATTGTGTAACCTAATTATTAATCTCTTCCATCTTTCTTGGAACTCCAGTATTTTGGCACTATTTATTTGTATTGCTTAATTCTGCTTTGGGGGATTGCTACAACCAACCATCAATGACTTAGAACTAGCTTAGGTTCCAATGGATTGGAAGCTATGGAGTAGCAATAACATTCACTATAAAAACCCTGTATTTTTGTTGATGCATTTTTATTGATATCTAAAGTAACTGACCCATTTCCAACCACTTAAGCAATTGTGCATATTTGGAGTGCAAGTTTTTGAGTGCAGAATTCTTTTCCATGTATGAAAGTAGAATTTAGAAGGAGTGCATATTTTTCCAGAATTTTATTACAAAAAACATATTAACTATGAATTTTTTTGTATAAGATTTTCTTCAACCTATAATAGTGATATCGATCTTTTTATTTTTGACCACATGTTGATTGCAAAGTTGATCAAGGGCTAGTCTCAATATTGAGGGCCTTGTAGCAAATCATAATGTGCCACAACTATTCCTCAAACTATGCCTCAATTGAGTAGTCTATGGTCAAAAAGAGAGCAGCCTATAGATTGGAAATCAAGGGGTGGTTGGAAATGGATTGACTACCTTACTTGTTTTTATGTTACAATAACATCAAATGTAATGTCAAGACATTATATGTAACAACTAATGTAACATAAAAGCAAGTGAATATTGCCGGTATAAATAAAAATGCATCAATAAAAACACGAATTTCTTATAGAGATTCTTAACTTAGGAAGTTAGGGTGCAACTCTTCTCCCAAGAGCAGTGATCCATTAGCGATGGCTTCGTGAGTTCATTTTGTCAAATGAAGTCAAAGGAAACGCAAGCTTCACTTTTTGAATATTTTGAACGGAAAGGAGAAAGTGTGATGCATTTTCATTTTGAAAGCTTTGAACAGAAATGAAGTCAGAAAGCGTGATGCGTTTCAGTTTATGGTTGTGATGTGGTGAGAAAGAGGTGGTGGAGGAGGGGGCACGATTCGATGAGGGCCGGGAGATTACAAGCAAAGAACATCGAGGATGCCACGATGCGCAACACCGAGGCGTTGTGGAGTCGAAGATGGTGGTGGAGATTCTACTCGTGGCAGCGCAAACGAGCAATGAAATCGAGGAGAAGAAAGAGGAGCTCCTGCAATTAACTCGTTGGTGCTACTGTAGCTACCTCAACTTGATCGAGTCTGCGGACTCCATTATACTCATGAAGTAGTCATGTCAAGTCGTAGTTGCCAACATCGGCCAGATAGATCGGAGTGTGGTTTTCTGAATTCGAAGAGAACTATATGTGCGCAGGGAGTGGTTGTACGAGGTTGACTCCACGGTGAAGTATCTCGTGGACACGCCGAGAAAATCTCGGGATGCTTGGTCAAGCATATGTAATTTGGAAGGTTCGGAATGGTACTTGCAAGTTCGGGAGGTGCATTTGCCTTTGACTAAGGCAGCTAAGGAGGACTTGCTGGACGAGTTTTCGTTGCTGCGTCAGCAATGGCCCTTGTTCGAGCAATCCACAAGCATAAAAACAAGTGAATATCGGTATCAATAAACCCCTAATGCCGGGATCACAACTCTTTAGAGGCATTCCTAATGCGGATATGGAAGTGCCCGTGTGGAATGCCGGGACTATGATGAAACAACAAGTGCCAGCAAATGGCAACGTCATTCAAGAATTGGACGTCAATTCCAACCGAAATCTCAATCAGTGGAAATCTTTTGGTTTCAATGCGGAGAGCGAGTGGGATGGCGACGCTCGATTCTTTTTTGAACCACATCTTTCAAGAAGCTATCAGTGTCAGTGATAATGTGGATAAAAGTTTGAGTCTCATTCTCGGAGATCTGGTGCACTTTCTGCAAGGCCCTTGTGTATAGATACGAACAGACACACTCGGAAACTACCTACATGAACAACGCTTTCAGTGGGTCTCTGTTGTTGCCAAGATAATTGAAGCTCGGCTTTCAAAGCGTTCGAAGAATTAACATGGCCGAGGCAGCTAGCTGCAGAAGCCTCTTCAATTTGAGTCAAGTGGAAAACCCAAAATACACACTGGAAGCTGGCAATGTACTTCACGGGAGATCAGCCAGGAGGGCTGCCTTGCATCACAGCCATGCCTATTCAAAGACGGAAGGAAACGTCATGTCAAATGTGGTGGAACAAACATCATTCCTGGGAAAACATTCTGCGCGCAGCTCTAGGAGGGCATTCTCTCTTTCCCGCTGCCTTCCCTTCTGGGATCCCCCACATTGTAGACGACTACAACCTAGTATTCGTCTAGCCTTGACAACAAAAATTCCGTCGCACATTTTGCCGTAATCATTACGGTCTAAAACAAACAACTCTGGTTTCGAGGATCTTGGAAAGTGGACTTTTGGAAGGGGAAGAGGAGCTGCCGCCACCAAAGTCTGATGACGGGGCTTTTAAATTGCAGGAGTTGCGACTTTGCCTTCGGCAGCAGAGCCTTGCTGTGAAAGCCGCGGGCGACTACTGGGGGGCGCGAAGCCCCCTAAATTAAAACACAAGCAAAGCACAAAGCGATTACATCAAAGAGTCAGGCAAATTGAAATGCCACACCATGAGGCCCGGGTGGCAAAAAACAGGTGACCAAAGTCTTACAAACTGCGAACTAATGCGATCTCTGTTTTCGATGCTTTTCACTCTAGTTCTAAAATCCTTGTAAATTGCCATACCCGAGTGAATAGAGGAGAGCCACGCAGCCTGCATAACCTTTCTAATGCTGAAGTCCAGGGTGCTATATTTAACATTACATCTCTTTACCCAGATATGCCAGAAAAAGAAAGACATGAAGATATCCCAAGGTTGGAAATTGTAAACATATTTATCAAGTTTGAACACCCTGTTAGGGCTAATTCTGCCCAATAAGGCTTGCTGAAAGCTACATATCCTAGGCACAGTGAATATGACACTGAAACCATTAAATTTAGACCAAAGCTCCTTCGAGAACTTGCATTCCCAGAAAAGATGGCTAGCCGTTTCCATATGATGCCCACAATTAGGGCATCCATGATCTACATCTTTAATTCGCCATGCCAACCATTCTCCTGTCACTATACCCTATTCAATGTCTGTCTGCCTCAGCAACATTGCTGGCTTCCTGGGACGGGCGGAATGCCACATAAGCTTGAATGTGAGTTTTGTCTGCTGCACCATCATCCCTTGATTCATCATTTCTTGCATTCCTATTGATCTCTCAGTTTTCCTCTGTAAGCTACTCTTAAGGGGGTTGTCTCAAGTGTAGAGTTCAAAGAAAAAACTCTAATTGCTTCTTAGTATAGCTAGAGGCAAAAGAAGCATAACTGTGATGACGCACATTGCCATAATCAGTATACTAGTACTTTCAGATTGCTTGATATTAATGCACTAGGATGCTTGTAGAGACTGAACAAATTTTGATAATGTAGATGCTTTGGCCGGTGTGAATTGCGCGCGGGAAGAGATTGTTTTGCTTGTAATTTATACCTTGTTGAGATTGGTTTTCTCAATTCTTTTGTTAATTACGTTGCAGCGCCCCTTCTTTTCAATCACAAGGGCATCTCTGTTGAGGTCTTGACGAACCCAATCACAAGAAGAGAACGATGCATTTTGAGTGCTGTCGTGAATAGTGACGATGGATCTACATTTTTTTTTTCAGTTTATCATCTCAGAACTCCCAAAGATCTGCCAAACTGCTGCAACAAGTGATGGGGTAAGTTGCTACATAGAAGGTGGTTTCACTTGGGTCTGGACTGAGCTTTTTACTACATGCAGTTTTGTGTGCATTTGAACTTCCTTCCTTCAAACTAGGTCTATCCACTTTGGTCAGAGGTTGAACATCTCTGATTGTGTGCATCTGTCTGCTCGACCAAGTCTCATCCACGAGCAAGATAGTTTGTTTGTAACCATGTGATGTTCATCCACAAAGGCAATAGTTACATGAGTTTTAATCTAGGCACAGAGCTGGTTACGCCTTGTAACTCACTTGCCACCTACTGGTAGCTCAAAGGTTACCTAGGTCATAGTTCCTACGCCCTAGTTTGTTACTTAAGGAGACTTTTACTAAATGGGATTATAGTACAATACAGTTTCCATGTTACGGACACTTGATTGTGCTATTCAAAGTTTTTTGCATAATATAGAATATATTTGACATTTTCTATCTAGCATAATTAACTTTCCATTCTTATGCAATCTCAATCGAACATACCACATTTCAAGGTTTTTTTAAAACTCCATTTTTGGTAGATTGGATCATTTAAAATTCTTGATTTTACATAATCATTGATTGATAACATGGGTGATGAACTTTTAAAATTTGATTGCATAGATATGTAAGAAACATCTATATGCAAACCTTTCCTTCTAACAAGCATCTCCCCAAAAGCTTCAAAATTCCATCTAAGGATGGAGATTTCAATATGTGGGTGACCATGCCTAAATTTTGTAAAATAGATATCTCTCTATTGTAATTATATATTTCTATCAGTTGATCCTTTCAATGTCACTAATTCTATACCTTGAGCATGTCTGATAGGACAATTACTTTGTCAGAATCTAATTATTCCAAAAGGACTGTAGTAAATAGTGAAATTGGGTTGCATTGACAATTAAGCTGCCTTATCCCAAAGAAGTGACCTCATGACTCATTGCTAAGGGCATATTTGTTAATATGAGACAATTTGCAATCTCATATTATCTTAGACTTTATATATAGATGATAATAAATGTTTGATTTTGAATTTTTTTGGTAAACCAAGACTTAAATATATTAATACATTCACAAACCTTTGATTTTATAAAGGTTGGTATGTTCATAAATTTTTGATTAGTTAGAATAAAGGTCTCAAATAACAGGATTGAAGTCTCAAAATGTCCATTTTGTCTCAATTTAACAAACAATACGACCATGCTTGTCCAAATAGAGGTACAAACCATTCTCTAGCTAGTCCCCAATCATGAATCAGTACACCCGAATCCATGCACCACACATGTTTCCCACACCACTACATCCTTGTACAATAATTGTAAGATTAATAGAGGTAGAATGTCGAGAAATTAGTGTGGGCAACCTAAATATTGAATAATTCATTTAATTTCCTAAATATTCAATGTAGGGGTATTTTTCAAGAAAAATTGTCAAAAAGTGCAATTTATTGCTTTGTTGACCAAAACTGAAAACTATAACTTTTTTTCAAACTTCAATCATACAAAAGTGTATTAAACTCCTATAGCAATATGAGAAAAAAATTTCAGACCTATTAATTGCGTGAATTGAAAGATTATAACATTTGAAGTTTGTGAAAAAAAATTCATCCTTGCCTAACTTAACAAGGACAACATACTTTGAGCCCTAACTTGGAGTAACTGAAATTGTGACATGTTTTCGTGACATGTTCATGGATGAGAATTGCTACTTCACTCCAGTCAAGATCGCAAGTTACGTTGCCTTGAAAAAAGGCGAATAAAATCCTGGGTCTGGAATTTCTGTTGCAGTGCAGTGAAGTGTCGTCAGCAGAATTTGTGTCAACCAGGTGACATTCATCCATCCAAGTCCTCATCGTCTCGCTGCCCGTCTTCCCGCGGCCACAACTGAACTGAAGGAATGTGCGATAGCCGCTGCCGGATCGTTTGCCATCCCAATTGCAATTGCCATCGCAGCTATGGCGACAGCCACAGGGCTCAGAGCTTTTGCGTCTTCTTCCCTTCTCGCGCCCGCTCAAGCCAAATCCAGAAATGTGCGACTCCCTGCCTTCGCGGGACACGCCCAGCTGTGTACCAATCGACGAGGGGGTCTGGCCACAGGCATGTGCACTCAGCGCCGTGGCATCGTCCGAGCTGCGGTCTCGGAGGCGCAGGCTTCCAAAATTGGCGCTGTGAACACGGCGGGATTGCCCGTGAAGGCTTTGATGGACGCGCTGGACGCCGCGAGTCGCCGAGGGGCTGAGGTGAGCTGATCAATGACCTTAAAAGTGTCGGGAACAACAATGCTGAATCCAATTGCACGAATTGTGAATAGGGCTTGTGTGAATTCTTGGTGGGGAATGTGTAATTCTCTGGGGATTGTGGGTGTCTAAGGACTTGAGGTTTTTGCCATGACTGGGCATGGCACCTGTAATCGAAATCTGAGCCTCTGGAGAATTCAATTGCCAGGGTCTAGGATGATTTTCCGTGAATGCTGGACTTTTACAATTCATTATTAATCATATATTATTATCATTATTCTCTGGCCACGGATTATTCTGGGATTCGAGATTGGGATTTGCGCTAGGTTAGGGTGTCAGCAAACCCCATTCCCGCATTCTCGCATTCTCGCATTCCTGCATACTCCAAAATGGGTGAATGGAGGATGAGTCGTTTTTACAAATTTGCGAATGGTTTGTAATATATTGTGCACACCGACAATGTGGTGTTTTTATGGTGTGTAGCATGTTCCGGAAATGGCAAGATGCGGGAGCTTGTACCATTTCAGGAAGCCTTGCCGCACACCGCAGAACCCTATTGGAGGTTTAATTTGTTGATTAGGAAGTCATGTCGGTGTGCCTTGCTAATGTGACACCCCTATTATCAATTTGCATTTGAATATGCAGAGGCACTTTTGAAAATTTCTAGATGAACACTTAAGGCGGCGAATCCGCGTACAGGATCATGGCAGGTTGGAACTTTGAATTGGCAGCTCCACGAAATCTATCAGCTTCTCGAAATAATGAGAGGGTGGAACCGAATTGATTTATGGAGGTTTTAATTTTTTGCACTTCACATGCAGGTCATCATGGCTGCAGTTGACAAGCCACGAAATATAGACTATAAGGGCAAGACCGACCTTGTGACAGAGTCAGTGTCTCTCTGCTTCGTCGACTTTTTGATTCATGTGCATGTGTTCAGTTGATTATACCTTCAATTTGAGTTTGTAATCCCTTCATTTGGAAGAAAGGTCTGCTAGCTGAGAAACTGAATTGCAAACCTTATGCTGGGACTATTATCGACAGCACTGATCGTAAAACAGAGCTTGCAATTCTAGAAGTCGTGCGAGAAAAGTTTCCAGATCATCTGATTCTCGGAGAAGAGGGAGGCGTGAGTGGAGATTCAACTTCGGAATATCTGTGGTGCATAGATCCTCTAGGTACGTCTCATTTGAGCACTTGCTATCATCCACTGATTCTATCAGAATACTATCAGAGTTTCTTAATAAATGTTTTCTGGGTGAGAATTTGAATTAAGAGGTGAATTTTTTTGCTTTAAAAATGAGCTTCTAGGGCACGCGTTTGCGTTCTTAGGGAACCTCAACGTCCTAAAACTGTTCTTCATATCAACATTTA
This sequence comes from Neckera pumila, assembly GCA_963969595.1. Taxonomy (NCBI): domain Eukaryota; kingdom Viridiplantae; phylum Streptophyta; class Bryopsida; order Hypnales; family Neckeraceae; genus Neckera; species Neckera pumila. The sequence goes on along the minus strand of OZ018409.1, from coordinate 45,958,383 downwards.
TCAAGTTGTATGTAACAATAAGTGCGGAAACCATTTCCGGCATACCTTCATGCTTTTGAATTTGTATCTGCTTGCTTCGTGATTGCAGATGGCACATCAAATTTTGCTCATGGTTATCCTAGCTTTGCTGTCTCTATTGCTGTGCTTTATCGAGGGCGACCTCTTGCTGCCACGGTGGTGAGTGGTTCTTTGATGTGACTTCATTCTTCTTGCACAAGTATTTGGTATCATGCTTGGCGAAACAAATGATGATTGCCTTATGGCATTATTGAGGAGCTGCCTGAGCACCTTGCCATCAAATGACCAGTGAGCCAAGAAAGGGAATGCAGAATTCTTTTTGTTCATACTGTTGACTCATGTCATGTTATGGCGCGTGTGGCTCTCCTTAGTATTATTTATTTCCTTTTCTACAGTCCTTTAGTCAGCAAGTTTGCATATGGGCTCAATTAACGTACCTGAATCAAAAGTGGTCTAGTTCTTCAATATTCTAGTTTTCTAGATTGTTTTTGTGCTGCAGTGGAAAGGATGCAAGCTGAATAGTACTCTGGAATGTTATGCTAGATAAACTGGTTTGGATAAATGCCATTTGCATTTCTGTGTCTGAATTCCCATGCGTAGTGCCCTGTTAAATGTATCTAGGGAAACCCTCGTGAAGACCATGAAACACTTTGGATGATTTTTATAGGTGGAATTTGCTGGGGGACCTTTCGCATGGGTAACGCGAACATTCTCAGCATCTGCAGGCAACTGCCACCAGTCAGCCCTCCTCTCCTGTGGTCAACCTTCTGTTCGCACAGTGATAATGCGTCCTTAATATCAAAGTGGGCACAGAGAAGAGTGTTCATTCCTTCGTGGCTGTACCTTATCTGGTATCTATAGACGCACAACTTTTGTGGCCTCTAAGTACGTGTTGGCTGGACATTGCAGGTGGAGGAGCATTCTGCAACGGCCATCGCATCCATGTTAGCAGTAATGATATGGTACTGCATTACATCTTTGACAGAAGCTTCTTATTAGCCGTTCTCCAACTTTGGTTATCTGTCAAATCTTTTTTTCAATTACTGCAGCTCTTGGTCGCGACCTCATTAATGGGACGTGAAATCTGTTTGGGATCGAGCTTTGTCAAAACAGGTAGAGAGGTCTCTTTTGGTGACTGGATTCGGTTATGATCATGACGAAGCTTGGGCAACCAACCTCGATCTTTTCAATCACTTTACGGACACCTCCCGGGTACATGAATTTACATTTGTCCATTGCATCAATGAGCGTGTGTATTTTCTGAGTTATAATTATGTCATTTTCTGAGTTTAGATAATGTTGTGCGTTTTAGTATAACTCCTCTGTGACCAATGGTTGATTGTTTTTTAAATGACCAATGTAACTGTTCATGTTGTTCATCTATGATTTAGATGGTACCAAATTTTATATCACCAAGAACATTGCATGTTTTGGTCAAGAAATTAAACAAAGTTGAACAAAAGGAACCCCCCATATGACCCACTCAGAACTTTTTAATTAAAAATGGTCTTCTTGGTACTTCTGGGTTCAAACTATGACCATGCACTTCTGACCACCTGGGACATTTAGTCAGTGGATTTAACTATCGAATGATTGCACAAGAAGCATGCCACTATGCAGACCTTCATGTTGTGACTTATTTCCTTTCATGTGGATCCACTAGGGTGTCAGGAGATTGGGTGCTGCCGCAGTAGACTGTTGTCACGTTGCTCTTGGCATTGTTGACTCCTACTGGGAATATCGCCTCAAGCCCTGGGACATGGCTGCTGGCGTCTTGGTATATTCATCTCCCTTCATGTCCTTGGTTCAGTTCATTTCGGGAGACGTCCGAAATGGATTGGTTGCAATAGGAGCTTTTTTTTGTTTCCGGCACCCAGTTAACTGCTTCATTTTGAGTATGCTATATATTGCGTAATGCTATTCCAAACTCAATTGAGTGGTACCTATGTAAGAAAAAGAGGGTACCTATAACGATGCATTTCTGTTCCTGAAGTAGTCACCTTTGATGACACTAGAAGAGTCGACCTTATCAATGGTCTGCACTCTAAGTTCTACTCGAAGGTGGCTAAGCAGGTTCACTTGTCAATGGTGGGGTGGATCAGATTGTGGAAGAGGCCGGTGGAAAGGTGACTCGCATGGATGGTGGAGCCTTCACTGTATTTGACCGCTCGGTCATCGTCAGTAATGGAGCCATTCATGACAAGGTACACATTTTGCCTGTACTTAACATTCCAGAATCCAAAGATTTCCTCCCTTGGACCTTTCTGTGATATCTCACTAGCTCATGAGTATCCCTCCCTAGGACATTGAGGAGGGATTTAAATTTAAGTGACCACTGATACCTCACTAGCGGAGTCTCTATGTTTGTCGGAGGCAAGTCCTACTAGAACTAGTTAGTCTTATGTAGCATCTAGTTCGAAAACACCAATTAGGAAGTTCCAAAGACAGCAGGAATCAACAAACAGACGCACAAACCAAACGGACAATACTCCAACTAACTGGTGACTAGGATGTTGGACTGATATGCAACTGATGTATGCTTGTGATTGCAGCTTTTGGAAAAGATCCAACCAGCTACAGAGAAGTTGATTGCGGATGGTTTAGAATTCTCTCAATGGCTGAAGCCTTCCGGTTATAAGTCAGATGTGTAAGGAATCAACGAGTAATACAAGCTCATTGGAAGCTTCTATAGGTTATCAGATACTTTCAGTCACATGGCTCTCATGTTACTATTCAATAATATTGAGGTCCGTCCGTCCTACTAGCATTGATTGTATGCTCGAGCCTACACAACAGTCTTGAAGAGCTCCTTCAATACCCTGGGAAAAGGGACCCAGATTGGGGTTCTTGAGACCCTTGAGTTTTCTCAGGAGGGAGGTTCCAAAGGTTCCAAGAAGAATTGAAGCGCTGGTCATTAATGGAATGCCATGCAGGCCCGCCGCTACAATGTAGATTTGGTTGCCATTTATAGTGGAGAAGGGTCAGTCCTCCAAACTGCTCAAGAATTTAATGTTCGATTGAGTTGGGGATCTGGAATTTGCTTTCATATACGGAGTATATAATATATCGTCGTGTTTTACAAGTCCACGCCACTAAAGCGTTACTGATCTGTCAAAGTGTTATTGCCCGTTGACGTGCCGGCAAATTCGACTGAAGATCAGTTCACACACAACTGCTACTGCAGAGCCTTTCTGTGGAATCAGAGAGCTTTTTCCTGAGTACTAGATGCAATTGGTTGAACCAAGTACACGCACTATGTCAGCTTTGAAATTTGGCCTCACGTGAGACTTAGCTTTTCCAAGGTTTTGGTGTTTTTTTCAGATCCTTTGTTGACCACTGTGTTCTTTCAAGACACAATAACATGAGGCAGATCGTATGCAGGGTAAAATGCCCCATTCAAGATTCAAATTCCTTCAAATGAAAGAGTTTTGAAAAGTCTACTTTTCCAAAAACATGTATCGTCTTGTCTTGACGTTCACTAATTTAATGTCTGCTCACCCAACGCTGAGTGTCACAAATCCTTGGAATGAATTCAGAAGCTACTCCGACAGATCTGCACTAAGCTGCACTAAGGCATCTATTTTTCTATCTTTCTTCCAAATCTTCAACTGCAGTTTGTTCCTGAAGATTGGCAAGGGGTCAATGCTCATCGGCTCATCAGGATCCACTATCTCCCATTCAAAATCCAGCAGTGTGATGCACGGACACCATCATCTCCGTCCGAGTGAATTCATTGCCCACACAGATGTGTGGTTCTCCTCCTAATGGTGGAGGTTCGGAGCCCTCAAAGTGTGGGGTCAAATTTCTCCGTGTTGGGGAAGTGTGCAAAGTCTTTGTGGGTGCGATCTATGGTCCAGATTAGCTGCACGGCCACCATTAGGAAAAAGTTGAACCCTGGAAGAGGCCGTGAGACCTGAGAACGCAGGGAACACAAGCCGAAGAAGAAAAAAAAAAAAAAAAAAAAAAAAAAAATATATATATATATATATATATATATATATTTTTTTTTTTTTTTTTTTTTTGCAACAGTGAATTGCAGGCGCGGAACAGCGCAAAACAACAGGGAACAGGGTAGCTGAACTGCTTAAAAAAACATTAAAATTTTTTTTTATTAAAATAAATTCAAAATTACAAAATTTTCAGATTTGACATGGCACTACACATGCCATGTCAGAATGCAATCATTACAATTTTTATTTTATTTTTATTTTTTTTATTTTTTATTTTTTATTTTTATTTTTTATTATTATTTTATTAATATTTTTTATTTTTTTATTTTTTAAATTTTTTTTAAATTTTTTTTAATTGTAAATCACTGTTGAATTCCCTGGAGTTCCCTGGAGGGAAAGCTTACACTATGAAGCAGCCCCTTCCAGGGTTCATTTTTTCCTAATGTGGAATGCCAAACAGCATACCAGGGAGTTATGTAAACCCCAAACTTCTTGAAGGATTTGTCTGGGGTTGGCAAACAGAAATGAATTAAAAAAATTCTGCAATGGACTAGGTAACGTGAAGTACAGCCTTGAAATTTAAGAAATAAACATGTTGAGCTAAAGGAGTGGGAAGAAATGTTTTTTCAATTGCCAGACTGCTCCGGTCCAACAGTGCACCACCCTTTTTCGATAGTGAAATTTCTTCCTGTTCTGCTACGAAACAAGCATTTCAATCTACTTTGTGAGCTTCAAAACAATCTTTCATAGACCATATGACACCTTGGAATTGTACAAGATGCTATTGAATGTAGGGTACATCCATTTTCCTGAAACGTCTTACACTAGCAAAGCAACCAAGGAATCAGGTGTTTATAGTTTTGACATCTTGGTGCTTGAAGTGGTGTATAGAAGGCAGCCTTTGGATATGCAAGCCATAGAACTTGAGGATCTTGTATTGTTGAATTCCACTGGGCAAGCTCATGAAGTCAAGGCCGTGGACCTAATATAGGAGATCCAAGACTGCTTTTGAACCATCAAGGTCAATATCTCTTCAAAATGATGAGTCCATAAATACAACAAAAACTTTCTTAAGAGTTGTGGATATTGACATTGAAGTTCATAAATCAATGATTGTGAGTCTTCCTCATTTGGGGCTCTTGTGTTGCTTTCCCAGTCCAAAAGCTCAACCATCTATTAGCCAAACAAATGGAATATTGCAAGGGATACAAGACATGGAGAATATATGTACCATCACCATTGTTGTAATGCCTTCTCTACCAACCACCAAGCCTCCAATTGAAGGCTCTATCGTTCACCTATTTATTTTGTTGTGTTTTGAACAATATTCATGATCTTTTTTTGGATTACTTTAAAATTAGAAAATTCATTTTTAAAAACTTAATAAGTTGACACTTCCAAGGTGAAATACATTGAGTCAAATGAATTGATCATTTCAATAAATCATGAGATATTTTCACTAAATCTAGAGTTGATTGCAATGTTTGTGCATTAGGAAATTAAAGAAAGGTGAAATGATTTGGGTAGATGCAAACATTTGAAACATAAGCTGAAAGGGTCTTAAAGTTCATTGTCAAGGCCGAATACTTTGTCAAGCTCTTAACATTAGTCCAAAGATAATCTAGGTGAATTGCATGGACATTGTAGCTTAAACAAACAAAGGTAATAATGCGCAATTAATAATGTTGTGTGCACTTGAATCACATTGCTAGATTGGTTAGCAATTTGGGAGGCTCAAACTTTGGAATGCAAGGCAGATGGTATGCTTTGTTTTGTTTTAAGAGATACAGGCCAATAATTTAAGTCATAGAAGAGAAGCAGTGCATTCCAGAAGACAGTCACAAATTAATATGGTGTGTGACCCATGATTTTCACTCTCCAAAATGCGACACCTACACTTGGACCAAAAATCAACAACTAAATTTGGATATTAAAGACACAAGATGCATACAATGGCAACATGAGAGTCAAGGAGAGACTAGTATCAATCTTTTGTACAGATATAAACAGTAGTTAAAAAAATTTCACTGCAAGAAAAGAAATGTTTTAAGTGTAGTCCTAGTAATATAGTTGTATAAGTAATGACCTTTTAAGGAGATTTTTAATAAATTTTACTAAAAACAAATGTATTTCTAGTAACATTTTACTAAAATTCTCCTTAAAAATTTCATAACTTATTCATGTAGGACGTTATAGGGTGTCTTACAAAGTCTGCACCACTAAATTTCATTATTAGTGTATTTTTTGCGAATGTCAAATAATACCTTGCGCAATTGAAGTGATTGGGTGAATAAAAAGTAATTATTGTAGAGTAAATTCGCCATTTACTGCAAACATCCTAAAACCAAACAACAACCATTGCCACTTACCAAATAATAACCGCATAATTCAACTATCAATTCAAGTGCTATAAAAACAAAATTTTGTATCACTGCCCAATGACTGCAGTAGGACAAATAAAAAGTAACTTCTATAGAATAAACCTACCATTTACCACACATCCTAAAACCGGACAACAACCATTACCATTTACCAAATAGTAACCACACAATTCAACTACCAATTCAATTGCAATGAGAACAAAATTTTGTACCATTGCCCAATGCTTGCACACTCTGTGGTGAAGGGTTGCAAGGAATTTTTAATTGGATTTCAGCTTCCATCATCTTTAAATTGCAATAAAATTTGTAGGAAGAAATCTTTTTGCATTCTATTTTTTGAAAGGTGAATCTTAACATGACATTTAATAATCACACCAAATTTCAAAACATGCAAGTCTCTTTATTTATGTGGGAAAGGATTTGAATTTTGTCTGTGTGGCAAGTTTTCTCCAAGTACCTGATGATGACTTATTTACATTCGTCTGTCCTTATCAGTAAAATCATGATTTGCTGATAACGCGACTAGTCCGAGCGATCATCCAGCATCGGGGTCTTCGCAAAGCAAGCCTCTGAATTCTCCAAATGCTTGAGCCAGATTCACCAAAGAACAAGGGAAGTACACAAAACATGCACTCAAGCAGCATGTTTTTTGTGCATAGGCTCCACAATGTTAGCTTGTCTCACATTTTGTGGTTGTTTAGGCTCCACAATGTCTGACATCACACCCTTTACAGAATTATGCTCACTGCTTACAAGTGAAGCAAATGATATCCTAGACTACCAGAGATCACACAGACTCTTACATATGTTCCACTGCTTACAAGTGATGCAAATGCTCTGCTCTAGCTGAAATAATTACAATCCAAGTCTCATCAGTTGCCTTGCTTCTGGCCTTCTTTCCAGATGTTCAACTGCAGGCCGCGCTTGAAAGCTGGCATGGGGTCGATGGTGATGGGCTCCTGCGGATCCACCATCGCCCACTTGAACTGGAGCGCAATGTGGTGCAAGAACACCAGCATCTCCGTGCGAGCGAATTCGTTGCCCAAGCAAATGCGCGGGCCGCCCCCGAACGGAACCCACGTGAACGGCGGAGGTCCGGAGCCAGCGAAGCGGGACGGGTCGAACTTCTCCGGGTCGGGGAAATAGGCAGGGTTGAAGTGAGAGCGATTCGCAGACCAGAAGAGCTGCGCAACGTTCAATATTCCGTCAGATGAATTAGGGGATTGTAGTCTAACCTTAGAAGCCAGGAGGGTGGAGAACCTTACTGCGTACAGAAATAGCAAGACATAATACTATCACGTGCTTTTCTTCAATCCCAAACCACCATGTAGACCACAACTGGACTTCCCCAGACCTTAAAGGGTTCCGTGTAAGGAAGTGATCGACCAAGCCTACAAAATGTTCTGCTAGTGTAGCAAACAGACATGATGGCTTTCTTGGTGAACGAATGCATGCAGTGAGAGCACTTGAGCAAGGCAAAGGGATTTAACTGACCTTCCACCCTTTGAGAATGCTGTACCCGGCGTACTGGAAATCTTGAAGAGCTCCCCGGAAACCCGCAACAACCGGGGGCTGGATCCTCAAAGTCTCCTGCACCACTTGCCATGTGTACTTCATTCTCCTGGTGTCGTTCCAGTCCAGAGGCGCACCATTCTTTTCCATGGCAATTTCTCGTTGTTCTGCCAAACGAATGAAACACCACCATGTCAATGACCTTGTAAGCATCCTCACATCATCCTCCAGAATATCGGGGACCGAGCTAGTGATCTTTCATCCTCGTCATAGAATATCTAAGGAGGAAATCTGTAAGGGCATCAATCCTCGATTCACCTCTCTGTTGTTGGCCTCTACAGCAAATAATGGTGGAATTCTCGGCTAGTTTTGCTAGTCTTCTGATAAGAAATCTTCTCTAAATCAGAAACAATGAAGAAGGAGAACCGCCAGTGCCGATGAGCCGATTCGTTATCCTAAAATGCTAATTCAATATCAAAAACTTGAGGCGAACCTTAGAGAAATGTTGAATCAAAAGAACACAAAAGAACTGTCTGAAACAGATTTATCAATGAACATCTGACGGATTCATTAGTATTAGAGTCTAATTACGGGTATGGACTGGTGGTGGCTGAAATGTCGGCGAGGGCAGATCGACACTAGTGAGAAATTGAAGAGCAGGGCGGCAGGCACGTACCTTGGATGAGCTTGCTCAGGCAGTGGGGATGGAGATGCAGATACTTGAGCACCAAAGCCAGAGTGATGCTGCTCGTGTCGTGACCGGCGAACAGCAGATTGATCATGTTGTCCTTAATGACCTCGTCCGCCATCGCCAAGCCGTCCTCGCCGGGAGCCGTGAGCAGATAAGCCAGCAGATCTTTCCTCGAGGACGCCGTCCCCTCTGCCAGTTCCTGCAGACATGAATGAATCGCCACAGCACCCACGTTCAAATTGTTATATATGCTCTGGATTTTGGAATACTCTGGAATAAATTTGATGTGAGCTTCCCACCCCATCTCACCTGCTTTCTCTCCGCAATTAGGGTTTGTAAGATCCGAAGCATGGATTGCCGTCCGAGCCACCCCTTGTGGTATGCCGTTCCTGGCAAGTAAATAGGGAGCTGAAAAAGGCCGGACAGTACATCCTCCACAGCAGCTTCCAGAGGACGGAACCGCGCGTCATGGTCTGCCAAACTCAAGAACAAATCCGACGCCACGGCGAAGGTGAATTCCTTCACGGTGTGCACGCCCGGAATGCTCTCCTTCCCATCCCAGTACTTCGTAATGTGGTCTCGAGCGATCGCGTCGATTCTCGGCACAAAGCTCTCAAGTCCCTCCGGGTTGAAAAAAGTTGTGAAGATCCGTCGTAAGACCCTACAGCAACCCAGCAGAATAGAACAGTATCATGAAACAGCTAACTGGGGTGCCAATTGGAGAAGACGCTGGAGTACACATCGATGGTACTTCACAGTTCATTTGAGATCTGGCCATGGCATGGTGCATGATAAATATTCCGCATAGTCTGAACTCTGAGGCTCCTGCATAATAACGTTATGAATGCAGGGATCACAGGCATTGCAATTTTTGAAGACTCTTCTTGGCAGAAACTCAGATGGGTTCATGTGAAGATTCACACCTGTGCACTTCACCGACTTGAATAACAACGGAGTGCTTGCCCATGAGCTTCTGAACTGTAGATGGCCAGGAGATCTGTACCAACTTGTTTTCATTTGAGAACAGAAACTTGTTTCCATCTGGCGCGCCTAAAGACACAGCCGGTGCCCCAAACAAATGTGTGGTAAAGACCTGTACAGCGCAATTCAAGTCCATTCAAGAAAAATATTCGAAAGGCTCTTGTTACTCTTATTTTTAAGTCATGCAACTTCCCAGCTTATGCATTCTTCTCCCTCAGAGCAAACGCGTCTACAAATACCAAAATGGATACCAAAATGGACTAGGTAACTGGTGAGAGCAGCCCGGTTGTTGGAATAAATCAAGCTAGATTACAATAAATTGTCAATAGTACAACAAGAGTGAACATAACCTCAGCAGAGCTCACTATTTGATAGGCACACCTTTACAAGTAGAGGCTCTTAATTCTCAAAACATGGGGTTGCTTTAGAGTAATGGTTCTCTTCTATTAGACATTTAGACCCTTGATTGAGCTTGATGGAACAACATCTGGACAACCATTGAGGTTATGTCTGGGAATATGAAACTAGTTCTAGACCCTCTTTACAGAAACTGATTTGCACCAAGAACATGAATTACTTGGCGAGTGCTCTCGTTCCTATTCTAACGATTAATGACAAAGGGGAGCTTGATGCCTAGAATGGCACCTATCTATGTAATTTGCATCTACAAGGTTACTACCTGCAGAAGTGTAAAGATTACTGAAATGCTTGCAGTTGTTCACACATTCAACATTACTGTTCAAGGGATTGAGAGCTTAAAGGCTTCAAGCTTTGACACATGATAGTCTTAACATACTTAGAGTCTCAGTGCATCTAGATATAATTAACCGCTCAAAGATACGGTGTCTGCATTCAATTGGATATAACTTAAGTCCAGACAACATACATATAATCCATCACGTTGAATCTCAAGAAAACAATCCGAGTAGTGTAATGATTGTCAAAACTTGATGACATCAAACCGACTGGGTTAGCATGCACGCATGAAAGTGATGAAACCATGCACGGCAGACTCCATATTGATTTCTTTCATCTGAAAAATGAAGCCCACAAACAGTGTATGCAGCCTAATGCCACGCGGGAGCAGAAACGCACCTCTCCGTATTTGGCCACCCGGGTGCTTGTGAATTCGCCCGCTTTGTTGGATCGATTGGCGGCCAATAACTTGAGCGTCTCGCCGACCACGGGCCATCCGAAGCCGCCCGGCGGCACCGGCGGTGTCATCTCCTGCTGCAAGTTGCTCAGCTTTGCAGCCCACCGCCAATACACCCAACCCAGCAGCCCTGCCACCAGCGCCACCGCCATGGCTGCCCACTGTCCGACCTCCATCGCGAATTTCCTTGCAGCGATTCAATTCAACTCAAAACCCTGGTGTAATGTACCAGCAATGAACGGAACTCCTTTCAATTTCCCCCTTGGATATCAATGTGTGTCTCGCGTCTTGACTACGGTTCTAGTAGGCAGGGTGACGGAGGAGGCGTGAGAGAGACGGAGCACCAACTCAACACAAATGAAAAAGTTCAGCTTCTACGGAGTATATTTTACCATTTGCTTGGTTTCTACACGCAAAAGCGACTGGCAAGTCTTTCTCGTGACCCACTGCCTTAGTGAAACTCATAATAACATTTGTTTTCTTGTGGAGCTCTCTTAAGAACAATATATTTAGAGAATTCATAAGAGCATCCCCACCAATCTGTTCTCTATCCAAGTCTCAAAGCAGTCAACTTTGACTTTATACAGATGAGACCTTGCCAATTCTCTATAAGGTAACTACACCTAAAATCAACCGTGTTGTAATTGCAACCCCTATCTAGGAAAGACTAACATGTTACTTGAAGTATGTTCTACTGTCAATGATGAGTTAGTTAGGCTTAAATGGCCGCTTTAAGAGCATACTACCTTATGAGCCTCTAGATAGAGAATTCGGTGAGAATTTTATAGAATTCTGTATAAGGTAGGTACACCCACTACCGTCCCTGTATCTAATTCCGTTCTCATGTCTGAACACAGTACACATTGGAAAGAAAATCCGAACCTTGGCTACATATTGTCAGAACATGGTAAACGAACGGTAGTGGGTGTTCCTACCTTATTTACGGATACAGATTTTTGAAAAAGTTTGGTGCGGTGAAATTTCTGTATCCCTGTCTACATCTGCGGTCCTCTTTCCTAAACTTTTAGGGAAACGGAACTCCCGGTGGGAATGCTCTAACGTCCTGCAAGTTGAGTCACAAGGATTAGTAGCCTTACTGATGTCACGATTGTATGGCCAGTGACAAGAGTTGCTATTAATAACATTGTTAACGTCAAGATGAGGCAGCACCTCTACAGTGAACAAAATTGTTTTGCACGGCTCCTGAGGCAACCCCAATCCTTGAATTTCCCCCAGCTCTTTCCTTTAGTCGATTCGTCAGTGGTTTTCTTGCTCTTAGCTTTTTTTTATTATTTTTTTCACACGGCTTGGCTGTCTTATACGTGGTAGGTTTTTCTAATGCAATGATTCTTCCATTTTTTTTTTAAAAATTGAAAATTAAAAAAAAAAAGTAACTCATAAGGTCCTCAAAGTAACTTATAAGGTCTTTGGAGTAACTCATAAGGTCCTTGAAGTAACTCATAAGGTCCTTGAAAGTATTTAGCAAAGCATAATGCTCTAAGGTAACTACACCTAAAATTGCACGGTTCCTAAAAGCGCACAGTGGATATTCTTGCCTAAAATGTACTCTCACTATTCATATGACTTATGATCGCTTTTGGGTACACCTATTCTCAACACTTTGAAAATTTGTAGTTTATTCACACGGTGTCCAAAAAATGTATTCTAAGAGAATCTAGAATCCCCTTTTGCCTACCAATGGGACCCCACAAAAAAAAATTCAATATCATAGTGAAAACCAGACTGAATCAGGCTAAATTGCTTAACCCTTAAATAACGCGAAGGCCATTTTCTGGTCGATGAATGACAGGGAATCAAACTGTATAGGACAGAAATGCAATCATTCATCCTTGAAATTTGTTGTGAAAAGGGGAGATCTTCTACAATAGCTTGACTTCCAATAGATACTTTTGGATTTTTCAATGTAGATGATGTCACACGGTAATGGAAAAGGATGATTTCCAGGGTCCCCCTGTGTCCTTTAAGGGCTAACCGTGCAATTTAAGGTGCAGTTACCTTACCTTCCTTGTATGGGAGAGGACCATGATTACTTAGTTGTACAATGTGTTTTTTGTGTCTTTTTTAATAAATGGAAAGAATTGTTGCATTAATTCTTAAAGGTCTACGCATCCAAAAAGTGGATGCGCCTTGGTCAACCTCGGTTGTAACTTTCAAAATAACTATTTTTGGAATTTGATTTAAACTAAGAAAATGGAGCTTGACAAGTTTTGCTTCTACTTCATTTCAAAATTTGAAAAATGTCAAAAATTGAAAGAATTTTTGCAATTGAAAGCTCCATGTGTAAGAATCCAAATAACACAGTGTGGTGTGTTTTTCATTCATAATTTCTTTAAAAGAAAATTTGATTTAAATTATAGAATTATGTTTCTCATTCCATCCTTTTTCTATGGTTAAAATTACATATTATTTTAATATATATTATAATTTATATAATTTGATTTCCACCTTTAGCTTTTAAAAATCACAATAATTTTATTTTTTCATCAAAATTATTGAAAAAAACATCATAAATAGAAAATACATTCTTCCACTAGCAAAAAATATCACAATTTTGTAAATCTATTGAAAAGGATAAATTTGCTTTGATAGTTGAATTTGACTTCAAGATTTTTGTTGTGGTTGTTTTAGGTGTAAAAAATAAAATTACCAATTGAAATTTTTTTTACATTAATCTCTATTGCTAATTATAACTCTTGAGAAAATTTCCAATCTTTTGGATTGTTTTTTCTATTTTTACTTATTTATGGTCAATTTTTGCAACAAAAATGATAACAATTACAGATTTTCATGAAACAAATTGAAATTTCTCACAATGATATATAATTTAGAGTCTCAAGTGATAAAAATATAAGATTTTTTTTAACACAATTTAAAATGCTAAATTTAGCTCAAAGAGGAAGTTTGACCATTTCACAATGGATCAAGACGTTTAAAGGTTAAAAAGAGTAACCAAGAAACACAGCGGCCAAGCCAACAAGGCTAGAGTTGTTCAATGTTATGATTATTGTTCCGGCATGAAGGTATAAAGGTACACTCATGTTTAGATTCACATTTATTACTTACAAAGTGCCTATTGTGCCATTTAAAAGATTTGCATAATACAGGAAACAATTGCCATTTTTTGTCTTGTATAATTAACATTGAATTTTTAGTCAATCCTAATCAAGCATATCAAATTTCAGTTTCAAAAAACAAACTCCATTTTGGGTGCATTGTTTTGTGTAATATTTATAGTTTTGCATGATTATTAATTAAAAAACATTGATGATGAATTTTTTAAATCAGGTTGCATAGGTATGAAGGAATCATCTAAACACACCTCTTTTTCTACCATGCATCTCTAAAAAAGGTTTTACAATTCCTTCTATAGAGATTTTAATATTAGGATAACCATGCCCAAATTTTATAAAATAAATATTCCTATTTTTTAACTAGATTTTGGCAAAAATAATTTTTTCCTCATGCTCAAATGTACAAATTTAGTTACAATTTATATGTCAACTAGCAAAATCTAATTACAATAAAGAAGTATCTGTTTTACAAAATCTAGGCAACATCACCTCAACAATGAAAAATTTCTAGAGGGAATTCTGCAACTTTTTTAATCCCTAAAGTTCCATGACTATGTTTCCCAAAAAACGCTCAAAATTGTCATTTTTAGAACAAATACCATATTTTTGAAAAACAACTTTTTTTGACACATGCAACCATAGGATCTTGTAGAGTACCAGTTTGAAAAGATGGAGAAATAATTTCAGAACTTTCCACCATGTAGATTGCAAGATATTAGCATTTGAATTGATAAAATCCCTTTTTTCTCCTTGGTAGCTCTCGGGCAGATGCACTTCACAACCTCACTTTTCTATGAAAAGATGTCCAAAATGGTGGTCACTTTTTGGATTCATTACTCAAGAAAAGTTGGCTACATGCTTGAAAAATTTCACATCATTTGGAATTGTACAACATATAGGAAAAAATAGTATGTAGATAGTAGTAGAGAATGATTTAAAAAACTAAATTGTTAAAAATTTAATTATGGAATTGAAAAATGCCAATTCCAACAGTTGCAGTGGTTTAGTAAAAAATCTACATCCCATGATTTTACTTTTTTCAAAAAATATTAAAAATCGAGTAAGATAAAGGACTTCAAAATTTATTTCAGAGTAGAGAATCTATAACTGCCCGCAAATAAAAAAATTTCATAACTTTTAACTCATTGATCAAAATGGAATGATTCAAAGCTTTCTATATGTAACTCTAGAAAACCAATTTCAATTTTTTGTTTTTGAAAAAGGTGATTTCTTTTTATTTGCCAAGACTGTCAAATTATAAAAAAATAAAAAAATATCAGGCCATAACTTTTTACTTATATTTTCAAATGTCATGAAATTTAGTGCATATGAAAGATATTCCTTGTCTCCACCTTCTATTAAAATTTGGTCTTAAAATATGGAATTCTCTAGTCACACATACCTGCCTAAAATTTCTACGTAGCCAAAAATGCATACTGATCCTTTAGGAATTAAGATGCATATTTGTAGATAGATGTGCACATGGACGTTTCCTACATAACTATACAATCAAATTTGAAAAATTCATCACCGATGTTTTTCAATCAATTATCATGTAAAACTATGAATATTAAATGAAACAATTCACCAAAAATGGAGTTTTGCTTTTTTGAAATTGAAATTTGGTATGCTTGATTAGGATTGCAAAAGAATTAAATATTAATTATATAAGACAAAAAATGCCAATTATATTCTATAGTATACAAAATTCTTTGAATGGCACAATAGACAGTTTGCAAGATTAATATTTGACTAGATTGTACAATCATCTAAATTTGTCCCGTAATTGAAAGTACCTACTTTTAAATATGAAAATTCTAAAAATGTCATGATATTAGAAACTAAGGTGTAGTAGGGCCATAGATACCCATTAGGGATCAATACCTTAAATGAAGCTGTTTGTTTGTTTGTTTGTTTTGTTTTGTTTGTAGCGTGGACAACTTCTTGACCATGCATCCCCCGGCCGTGTGCTTGGTACTGTCGGAAAGCTCTCACCGAGGAGGGGTGCACCGGCTTGGTTTCGTGGCGTTTGGAGCGGTGGTGCAAAAGTTATTGAATTTCAAAGTATTTATTGATTAAAAAATTAGAAAATTACTTTTACTTTGCTTTTGGTGGCGTTCTTGGTACTGGGAGTGGAACCGGGAGTAGAATTGGGAGTAGAATCAGAAGTAGAACCAGGAGTGGAACCAGGAGTAGATGAAAATTGGGCCAACGGCATAGGGTCACACTAGTAATAATTAAGGTAGGAGGTCCATGAAGGTGACCTTTTACCATCTCATTTGCAATTTTGAAAAGGTTGACTTCATGAAATATTTTTTAGTAAACGGAATGGCATCTAATGGAATTGGCATCTAAACTGTCATTTCATATTTTTTAAACATGTATAGAATTAAACTTTATGAATTTTGAAGTAGGAATCACAAAGGACTCTAAAAGCATTCACCTTCTTATATGTTCATTGTTGATTACCTTATTTTTTTAAATTTTAAGTTAGCTGTTTGTTTTATTTAGTTTTGTTTGTTTGTTTGTTTTGTTTTGTTTTGTTTTGTTTGTTTGTTTATTTGTTTGTTTGTTTGTTATGGTGAGATCTCCTGGATCGTGCATCTTCCAATTGTGTTCTTGGTACTAGCAGGAAGTGCTCATCAAGGAGGTGTGTGTGGGCTTTGTTTCATGGCATTTGGAAATACGGTGTGGAAGATATTGAATTTTGAAGTTTTTATAAATTAAAAAATTAGAGAACTTCTTTTACTTTTATTTTGATTGTGGCAATGACAAAAGGCACACTAATTCATACCTTAATCCCTCAATGCCTAAATTTTACAAAGTATCTTCACAAAGTTTCAAGTCCAATTCAAAGTATTGTAACTTTTCTCATCTGATGTCTAATTCAATAAAATTTAATGGAAAATTGGCGCTCTCTCTTCTAGTTTGTGTGGTAAAATTTTGAAATCAATCCAAAATGTAGTGATTTTTATGAAGCCAATCAAAGTTCACAGGTTTAATTTGAGTTCACTAAACTGCATTTGATGGCTACAAATTTGAGGTCTACAAATTTGAGGGCTTGTATCTCCTTCATCCAATGTTTGTTTCAATAAAATTTATTGAGTTATATTTTCCTCAAAAGTCTAATTATTGTGGTAAATTTTCATGTCAATCCAAATTACTTTGAATGTTTGGGAGCAATTCAAAATTTAGAATCCCTACATTTTTGGATTACAATGAACTTTGGCGGCTTGTTTTGTTTTCATTTAGTGTCCATTTTCAATAAAGTTTTTTTTGAAAAGTTGCACATACTAATCTGATTTATATGGCTAAATTTCATATCAATCCATAAATTTATGAGTAATTGAGAAGCATTTTAGTAGATGGAGGTTTATCCGTAGATGTATTTTTTTGCAACTTTTCTTGCTATTTTTGACATTCAAAGCCATTTTGCAGACACAATGAGTCAATTGAATGATATTTTTCTTAGCAATGTATTTGTATGTTGGTTTTGAATCATTTTGTAGTTTAAAGTTTTTTCATTTGATAGGTTTAGAGATCAAATTTCACCTCCAAATGTGTTGCTAGGAGAATTTTAGTATCTTCTTTCAACACTAAAACATTATATTCTTGCAATCTTCAAGGCCAAAAGACTCCAAATTTGAGTCACATCATTTACAACAACGCTACTACAAGACTATGCAATTGAGATATCTATAACTCATTGACATTTAGATTTATAACACTTCAAAAGCAATGATGTTTTTGAATCCAAAAGGCTTTGGGTTTTGAGGGATTAAATTAGGTTGTTTGTTTTGTTTGTTTGTTATAGTGAAATCTCCTGGACCATGCGTCCCTTGGTTGTTATTTTAGTATCATGAGAATGCTCTTTGCAAGGAGGGGTGCCTCGGCTTTGTTTTATAATGTTTGCACGTACGGTGTAAAAGTTATTGAATATTGAAGTTTTTACGAAATTAAAAATTAGAAAATTATTTTTACTTTACTTTTATTTTGTTGTAGCAACAACACAAGGTACACTAGTTTATACCTTAAATTAGATTGTTGGTTTATTTCTTTTATTTGATACGGTGAGATCTCAAACACCATGAGTTCCCCGGCTGCATTCTTGGTACCATTGGAAAGCTTTCTACAAGAAAAATGCAAAAGCTTTGTTTTGTGGTGTTTGGACCTACAATGTGGAAGTTATCGTTTTATTTAATTATTTTTAAATTAAAAATATTACCTTCTATTTTGGAAAAAACATAACTTTCACATCGCAAGTCCAAATATCACGAAATAAAGCCCTTGCACTCCTTCGTGCATAAAGCTTTCTATTTGTATCAAGAATGCAACCTCTCACACCACAACCTTGACCACAACAAAGCCCTTGCACTCCTTCAAGCTATTTGTTTGTTGTTATAATAAAATCTCCTAAACTGTGCGTCCTCTAGTCACATTCTTGATAGAGTTGAAAAGTTTTCTCCAAGATTGGGTGCATGGGCATTGTTTTGTGACATTTTGACCTACAAAGTGAAAGTTATTGAATCTCAAAACTTTTATGAATTAAGAAATTTGAGAATTATTATTACTTTTATTTTGACTAGCCATGGCATAGGGCATACTAGTATTGATGAAAGCAATATGTACCCAATATTAGAGATCACTTTTGGATCATGAATTGTTTTAGGACCTCTTTCCTTAATCCTTAAAGGACAAGGTCTCCCATTACCAAGATAATCACCAAAATTGCTCCGATTATTAGGCCAATAGGTGCATTCCTTGTCTCTTTTAGTGAATAATGAAGTCATCCCCGGACAACTTTTTGGTCTCATCATCCTTTTGAGGGTTAAGAGCATCTCCACAGCGATGCGGGGGAGTAGCTTAGACTTGGAAGTGGCTGGGCTTGGTCGAATTATACTTCCCCACGGCAGACACAAGCGGGGTTTAAAAATGCCCGGGCGCGGCCAAATGAAGAGTCTTGGAGTAGCTCGGCATCCGCTCTTTTTGTCCTTTGATTGGAGTTATTAAAGATAAGCTTTTAATGTTGAACGCTGGAAGGCGTGAAAATATGCGGTGGAAGTCATGAAGGAATACGTGGAGGGAGATTAGGAGCTCTTGGGCTCCGTGCATGCTATTCCCTCCCCCTTCAAGAGTCAGCTGCCATGAGGAAGACACGGCCCGGGGGAGCGGAATGAGCACGCCAAAACCCACTAGCCGGCCCATCCCCCCGTCTTTAGGTGTGGGGATGCTCTAAGTTCATATGTGGCATTGCTAAAGTGGTCATATCACAGCATGATAAGAGGAAGTTTTTTTGGTAAGGCAACCTCACCTATTTGAGATGAGATCCTTTATTCTTTTAAAAAAGAATGAGTCTTCCAAGTAGGTTACAATTCAAATATGATTCACAGTTTTAGCATATATAAGGAGAATCTAATGTCAATAGAATAAATAAAAATACTATCTCTACTTTGTATTTCAAAAATAGTGGAGATAAATCCTTGGGTGTTTTCATGCTATGAGTACACCAAAAATGTAGTCACAAAATGACAATTCCATAATTTTCACATTTTCACATTTCATTGCAATTTATGAGCTTTATAGAATTTTTTGTCCTTTTGCATTCTATATTTTTTTTTGGTATTTCTTGTTCTTTTGGGTGATTGCAAGAACGACTTGCCAATTTTGTTCTACTTTGACAATTTTCAGCCTTTTGGGGAGAGCTCTAATTATCAAATTAAAAAAATATTTTATGAAATAATAAAAATATGTCCATTGTATAAATTTATAAGAAGAAGGTAGAAAAAAGATTAAAAAATCTTTAAATAGAAGAACTAGAAAAGTGCAAAATTGTAAGAAATAGATATTTTGACATTTTAATTTGTAAAAATAAAAAAGAATAGGTTGTAAAGAAACTAAAAATTGGCCATTTGAGAGAATTTTGTGGTAAAGAATTTTGCACCCAAAAAATAATTTTGAAACCATCTTTGATGTTTAGAAGTGTGCACTTAAGGAAGCCCTATTTGCACAAGTGTGGATGATATAAAATAACATATTTCCAAGCGCGTCCTTAGTAGGAATATGCTTGCCTAATGTGGAAAAAATCCACCAAAATTTCAGCTCTATATCATTAATTTTGGGTACTCTATGAATACCAAACCTAAACCTTTTATAGTTTGTCACAATTTTATAAATGAGTAATGTAGTAAGAAATCAATCTTGCTTCAATAATTCAGTGCTAAAAAAGCATTCATCTATAACTGAAAGACAAATAAAAAAAGATTTAGACAAAATTTAAAATTATTTTCTACCTTTTTAGTATTAACTTATTAAAAAAATCTCAGGCAACATTTTTTATACTTCCATTTTATATTTAAAACTTTCAAACAGTTGGATCTAAAATTAATCTAATAATTTAAGGGCTAGGTATAAAAAAATTCATCTTACATATCTTTTTTCTATGTATTTGTGATTTAATTCTTTTTTTAATTTCAAGCCAAGAGCTATTTGAAAAAGTTTTGAAAGACAATTTTAAATTCCTCAATCTTCACTATATAATTTTTTTAGGTTTAAAAATAAATTATAGATTTAAGCCTTCATTAAAGTTTATATAAGTCAATTTATATGTCCTTAATTTCATAAGAATCCACAATAAAACTTATTTCAAAAATGAACATTTAACCTCTAGAGTCTCAAGGCCTTTTTTTTTTATCAATATCCGCTCAAAACTACCATTTCTATTGCAAAGAGCAAAAAAAGAATTTAATTATTCTTTTGCATATCTAATTGAAGGATCTTGCATTGGACTTGTATAAAAATATATGGAAGAAATTTCAAAAACTTTGAAATCTCAAAAATCTTACAAAATTTGCAAGCCATTTTTTCATCAAAAACCATTGAAAACTGCCCCTATTGCTGCATTCATTGAAATTTTTAGCAAAATATCCTTTTTGAAAATTGAACCGTGGAAATAAATATTAGACCTGTAGAAGAGGATTTAGTAAAAATTTGACTGTATGGATTGAAAGATATGAGATTTTGAAGGCAAAGTGTTTTTTTATTGTGCCCAAGAATTTCCGTTGCCTTTGACCATTGATTGTGGAAAAATTGTGCACTATAGATTTTGAATTTAAAAATCAAGCATATTTCAAATCAGGCATGTCTTCTAAGAATTTCAAGGCAAAAGAAAGACATGGAGGTCATCCAAGAAAAATTTGCAATACTATAATGTCCAAAAGTCTACAATACAATACATAATTTTTTGAGCACATTTAGCACTACATAATTTTGAATTTCTAAAATCCAAATAGTGAATCGGAAGCTTTAATTAGATGATATTTGGGGGTCGTGGAGGGCCGTTTCAGGCCTGTTCCCTGATCTGTCCAGATCTAGTGAACGCCAGTACGGGTGTGTCAGAAATAAAAAAATAAATAAAAAAATAAAAAAATATCATTTTAAGCAATTTTTTTTTTTTTTTCAAAAAGTGACGTGGCAGTCGCTCGACCATGTCAGCCAACTGCTGCTGCTGCGTTTCCAGACTGCGGGAACGCAGCAGACAGTAGGGGAACTCAGAGCCTTCTAAGACCCCCAAATCTCATGTGATGGTGAGCTCAGTCTTTTTTTGGAAAAAAATAAATTTGTAATTCCTACATAAATTAGAAGTCCTATATATGTATTCCATGAACTAAATGGAATGGATACATTCAAAATAATGGGTCCCAACATGTTCTACCATTTTTCCCAAGAAGTCTTCATATCCGTTTCCCTCTCCCCTTTTCCATAAATCAAACTATTATAGACAATTTGAATATTTGTGGTCCTATGGATTTAATTTTTCAATCAATTTAATCACTAAAGGTATAATATAATCAATTTGGAGGCTGAAAATTGATCGTGAAGTATCCAACTTAGAAATTTGCATCAGTAACAAAGTAAAACATATCCACATGAGATTAGTTGCAACTTTAGAAAGTCAAATTTATATTCAATTTCAAAACCCTTCACCTAAAATCTTTTGATTTTTCCACCCCTTCCCAAAGGTAATCTACACAAATAGTGAAATTAGGTTGCCCCACACTAATTTTTCATATCTAACACTTTCAGACATGATGAACTATAGTCTGGGGCAACCTAATTTCACTATTTTGTGTATGTCAAGACCATATCGAATCAAGACATCCACTTTTGTACTGTACAAACATCCACCTCTATACAAACATCTTTTGGATGCAAGCAATTGATAATAGAAAATATGAGGTAGACATCTTATGATGATGCATGAATTGGCTAATAGGGAGAGTGTTTATAGAAGGATGAAACCAAGTGATTAATAGTTGGATGATTATATTTCCTTGATTGGATCAAATCCAAAATTTATATTTTAAGGGAAGTTCACAAGGTTGCTTCTATATACGTTTGACACGTCTTACTAAATTTGGAGGTTGTTGAGGGGGGATTGTTATTATGTGAGTATAGGAGCGTGAGCCCATGAGCTTAGAATACTACACACCTATGTTATAGGTGTATATACTACAGAAATTGTCAATAATTATAGGATATATATGTTACAAATATCCATATTATAGGTGTCTATGAGACGTCCACTTTCTATAGTGTGTGATATCTATATTATAAATACCTATACTGTAGACTCAATGCTCACAAGCTCGCATTCTTGGGCTCATATAATAGCACCGTTGGTTGTTGAGGTCTCTTTAAAGTAGAGACAATCAAAAAAGCTACTTTTCTACAATGTATAATTTCTATTATTATATTGGACAAATTTTTATATTTCCTTATTGTAAATTGAAAGGAGGCTCTACACACCAAAAAATGTATGACATTTAGATATTATATCCAAAACTTATGAAGGGTCAAAGTTTATTTGTTAGATGTTTTAAAATTGTTTTTTCCATAGAAGGTCCATGTATATTTAGAAGATGTACAAAGAGTAAGGAATAAGGATCTTTCAAAGTGGCGCTTTTAGACAATAAGATTTGGGATGTACCTAGCTACCTTGGGTCAAATTACAAAAACTTAAGCATTTTAGAAATTTTTTTGTATGTTAAGGCAAATTAGAACGAGACTCCTACGAATTTCCCACTACAAGAGAAAGGGGTGTTTTAAGTGAATTTTTAGGTACAGTCCTAGACATAAGATTATAAGTAATGACCTTTAAGCAGATTTTCAGCAAAATTTTACATGAAAAAACAAAATTGTTAATAGTTTGAAACTGGAATTGAAAATCATTAATTCAATGGTGAGATTGTTCTAGCAAGCTATCTAAACCATGCTGAATTTCTTTTTTTGAAAAATTGTATAAAAATTGTGTTAAAAAGTGAACAATTTATTATTTCAAGAAGATACTTAGATTGTCACAAAATCAATACTATCTATAACTTCTCATCACTAATCCAAATAGAATGAATCAAATCTTTCCATTTAGGCAAAAGTACTATCTTTCTATGAGAAACAAAATTTTGAAAATTTCATTTTGATTTTTTGTGATTTTTTTGGTGCTACTGATGAAGACATAACTTTTGCTATTGCACCAATTGAATTAAAAAATTGTATTCACATAAAGCTACTGTGTTTTTGCTGTCTTCTAAAAAAGTTTCAAAAATCACAATGAAAATTGAGACCAAGTAGGAGCCTATCTAGAATCCATTTTGTCCCCCAAGGGAACAATGGGAGTTTAAGGGTCTAAAGTTGAGCTAAACATATGACTACTATATTTTTATTTTGAGTGGTTAATTAAGTTTCTACCTTGCTTCATTATCTCATACTCTTTGAAAGCTTGAGATGGATGTTGTTGCGGACACTATTCCCCTTCTGCTTAACAAAATCATGTTGTGTTCAAGATTGTATGTTTTGTCAAACAAATGTTCCATTATGAGAAACACAAAATATAGTGCATGCCAATACATAGCCATGTAAAATTGGCCTATAATATGGACATGTTACAGAAAAATATGAGTGGCTTTCTACCCGTGCTGCAACTTGTTTGAAGAGTTACATAATGCAGTGAAAACAACGCGTAGCAAGAACTTCGTTTTTTTATAAAGCAACTGTCTCTGCCCCACCTTGTTACACCAACCCTGGCCAATTCATCTTCACTACTTTGACACAAATCTGGAGAGTTTCTCAAATGTCAAGTGGGAAGGTATCAGAAGGCCTTTCTAAACGGAATCACTTCCTAAAAAAGTCTTAAAGATTTTCATCCTTGGCATGCCAAGAAATTCGAGTACAAAATGCCTTGAAATGAAACAAAAAAATTGATTGAAAAGAATCCAACACTTGAATAAACCGTAACGAGATTAATACAAGCTCTCTGCTCTGGACTGTCTGGACCATCGATCGTTTGTCTTGCTTCTGCAGCTACTGGCTGGTTCATGCTTTCTTTGTTGACGTTTGTGAAAGATTGTTGTTCGCTAGAGTTCCTAAATGTCAGAATCCACACGAAGATCAATGTATTCCAGGAGACTACACCTCTGCATTTCCTCAGCCGCAGAGAAAGCATGAACATGACAGCTCATTGGAGCATCCAGCTGGATCTGGGTGATCATAGCACAGAAAAACGAACAAAGCCGATTGTGTGCACTTAAAAGAAGGAACCATGTGCTGAAACCTGATTGGAAATCGAACAATCATGCATGAACCATGCCTACGGCCTCAGAACGATACACAAATTAAAGAGCCATTGTACAGTACAAGCTTCACTATTGTGTAATCAGAGATACCCCTTTAATAACATTGCAACATCTTTCCAAATGAGAAGACAATCTGACAGTCAATATCAAACGTAAATCTCGACAGCATGAGATATGCTCCGAGGGAATATATACAGGTAGGTCTAGAGCTCCACCATCCCGTACAATCCAAAACGACTTCACAAGTTAAAACAGAGTTTATATCTACAACCTCAAACCGTCTCTACGCATGCATCGTTGTTGGATCACCAGGTGCGCGATGGACGTCGTAGAAACAACAAGGAAAATTTTCCTAAACCGAATGAGCTGCAGAGACTACTTCCTGCAGCTCTAATTTGCATTAGTTTTATTTACATCGCAATTGATACACCTAATTACCTACAGGTTTCGGGGAAGCAGTCTACGAGCGATCGTCTTGAGGATTGATGGAGGGGATGGGCACGACATCGCCCGAGTTCGAGCAAACCTGCAGCGTCTTCTTCTGAATGAGCTTCAGCATGTTAAGAAAGCCATTGCTACGCGATGGAGTCAAGCTTTGCTTCAACCCTAGCATGTGGACGAAATCGGGCGTCACCTTCAGGACCTCCTCCGCCGTATGGCCCGACAAGCCTTCCACGAGCAGCCCGGCCAATCCTTTGGTGAGCAACACATCGGACTCCGCTTCGAAGTACACTCGCTCCGCTCGCAACTCACACGCGATGTACACCTTGGAAACGCACCCCTCCACTTTATTCTCGGGCTGCTTCTTCTCCTCCCCCAGCGGCTTCAGCTTGCTCGCGTAACGCAGCAGCTGCTCGCACTTCGCTCGCGGCTCTGTCACGCCCTGGAACACGCGCACGATCTCCTGCAGCTTCGTCGGGAGCCCCTCTTCTTCTCGTTCCTCCTCGGCCCGACAGCAACGTAACCGCGCGTTTCTCTGAAAATTAATCGGAAATCGCAGATCGGGGGAATACGCAAGCGAGCCACGGGAAACGAAGGGCGAGCCTGAGGATCGCAAAGAGGACGGAGGTGCTGCAGAGACGATAGCCGCCATAGCCAACTGCTGGGGAACTACAGTAGCCATGGCCAAGCGAATTCCTGTCCCCGTGGACCGACAGACCAACTCACGAACTCCGAACTGGACCAGTTGAGACCAATGACGTCCGCTTTATAGGGATGGCAAAAGGAATGTCGGACACCTTTTTTATTTTCTTTATTTGGGTTTTAATGTTGTATGAGACTTTTTTTAATGTTTTTAATTGTTTTTAATGTTTGAATGACTCCTCATTCGCTGGAGGCGTGTGCCGTGGTGTTGAGGTGGAAACTGAGCCTCCCACTTCAGTTTGAGGGTATCTTTGGGGAAGTTAGAGCATCCCCACCAGGGAGTTCCGTTTCCCTAAAAGTTTAGGGAAGAGGACCTGGGATGCAGATAGGGATGCAGAAAGTTCACAGCACCAAACTTTTTCTAAATTCTGTATCCGTAAATTATACAGAATTCTGTAAAACTCTCACCGAATCTTGTATCCAGAGGCTCATTTAGAGAACTCGCGAGGTCTCATCTACATAAAGTCAAGGTTGACTGCTTTGAGACTTCAAGTTTAGGGATAGAGAACAGATTGGTGGGGATGCTCTTATTGCCAGGCGAACATGCTCATCTGTCCTGCCACAGTTCCAACTGGCGTGGCTTGTTGCAAAACCACCTCACATAAGGTAGTCTGCTCTTAACCCTTAAAGGACGAAGGGGTGACCCCTAAAATCATCCATTTTCATTACCGTGTGACATCATCTACATTAAAAAATCTAAAAGTATCTATTGGAAGTCAAACTACTGTAGAAGATTTCCCCTTTTCACAACAAATTCTGAAGATGAATGATTGCATTTCTATCCTATACAGTTTTATTCTTTGTCATCCATCGGCCACAAAATGGCCTCATCATCATTTAAAGGTTAAAGCAATCATTTAAAGAGCTGATTGCATTTTTGTTGGAAAGTAAATTCATTGAAACGATTTGCAGTAATTTCCGTAGCAAGAAAATGGAATTGTCATCTAATCCAAGTTGTTTCATATTTTTTGGATCTTTGTGGATTTAGTTACAAATTTTTGAAGTTGAAACATAGTGGCCGCTAAAAGTGACCACGTCCTAAAATGTACTACTACTGGCACATTGAAGAAAGCAAAATGCATTTATGTGTCATGATCGCTTTTAGAGCATGGGCGCTTTTAGGTAGACTACCTTAACATATTTTACCACTGAGGTAGGGGTCCCTTTTTAGATTGGAGAGGCCCATTACCTCAAAAAACACAATATTATATTAAGTCCACCTCAAGTCTAGTTGGATAGAATAACAATTTGACCAAGATTGACATTTGTGATTAGTTTCATTCTACCCTCTTTACATTAGAAGAATTCTTAACCCAACGAAAGGTTGCCAAATTTTCATTTTCAGCACCCCCCACGGTGCAAATACAAAAATAAAAAAGTAAAAAAAAATAAAATATATATATATATATATATATATATATATATATATATATATATATATATATATATATATATATATATATATATATATATATACATTTTTTAATCTTTTTTTCGAGAAACATAAAATATAAAAAATATTTTTGAAATTGTCAATCTGACATGGCACTAGTAGTGCTTCAAATATATTTATATACTATATATATCTATATATACTTTTTCTATTCTTTTTTTTTTTTAATTTTTTTTTCTTGCCGTAATTGCACGACTCCTATTTGTGTCTTGTGGCCTTATGCAGGCCCAAAACTTTTTCTCATGAATTGCATTGCCTCATGGGACTATAAGTTTTTCCTTGGTCTATTTTCAATATAAGAAAGAAAAGACTCCAATTTCTTTTTGAAGTGGGCATAAATTAAGTTTATACTTACTTTGTATCTCACACATTGTCCCCAGAGGTAAAATAAGTGATATTAAGACAACATACATTTATTAGAAAGGAGACTCTATAGCATCCGATAACATAAATGGATCAAGAAAGTAGTAGGTGGTACTTTGGAAATGAGAAGAAGTTGAGGTAAATTAAAATATAACAAGTTTTGGCGGAATTTTATATGTTAGTTTTGTGATGTGTAGTGGATGTCTTAGTAATTTGAGATCTTTTGGGTCTAACTTATTAAAACCACACCTCAAACTAGACAAACATGCTTTATGGCACTATGGACATATACTTGTAAAATCTATTATATACTAGAGAATGTGGGTGGATTGACTCACCCATGAACTGTTCACACACATACATACACACCAATACACTCCCTAACAAATTTAAGAAAAAATTGAATTTATTGTTTTATAAAATATAATAATTCAAAACAAAGATACAAGAGGTTTTTCTTTAGCCTTTTGTTGCATCTGGTGAATTGCCACAAGGTCGTACCAACAACCATTGTAAAAGCATCTCCACCGCAAATTTCAAGTCAAACGTGACCGCAATTGTATGTAGTGAAAAGGCGTCAATTTAGTGCCATCCATTGCATGACCACTACAAGCTTTCTGATTTTCCTGGGCAACGCTACAATGCTCCGCCCACGCCATTGTTGAGGTCTTTTGAGACCACGCAAGAGCCTATGCAACAACTCAAAGTCTTTGACTAAGAAGTAATAATTTTCTACTTTTGATGACCCAAAGTAAGTTTTATAAGGTGTTGCCAAGGGATGAAGCGTGGATGCTCCATAATAAATAATAAGCACAGACACTACTACAACCGCCCTGCAAAAAACTTTTCACAATCCTTTTCAAATTGAAGCGGTGGAGCTAGTCTAAGGTTAGTTTCAAATTGTTGTATGAATAGGTTTCAATTTTTTTCAATTTTATTTCCATTCTTGTATCTCATATATTGATAAAAAGTCCCTTTTAATTTAACTTTAAATTTTTGTCATAAGTACATGAGCTTTTGCTCTTAACTATGCTCTTTTGTCATAATTTACTTTAGTCTTACTATTTTGAATTAGTATAGGTTGAAATATTCTTGTATAGCACCAATTTGCACATAAATAAAATTCTGTGGTGACACTAATTTTCTAAGTGATGCTAATCCCCCCCGCCCCCGCCCCCGTGGGGTCTCACCTCAGATAGGCCAAAGTAGGACAATTGCTTTAAAGTGACGAAGTTCTCTGTATGGCATGCGAATTTCAGGTGATGATATGCGTTCAGCTGGCTGGAATGGATTGTGTCTCTGGTAGCCAGGGGTAGGAATTCCGATGTAAATGGAGAATGTAACTTGTGCTTACTCCCGAAGTGAGGAGGATGCGAAGTGTAACTTTTTTCTATTGGAAACAGTCTATAGATTGACAGGCTTTTTTAAAACTCAATTCTCAATATTTTTGTGAGAAAATAAAATCATATGATTTAGATTGTTTATTACAGGTACTACATTACAACCCTTAAAATTGGTTTTTCTAGTTCTAGAACTAAATTCTTAACAATTTCATATTTTGAATCATTTTTTATTTCTTCTTACTTAATATTTTTTTCCTATATGTTGTACAATTCCAAATGATGTGAAAATTTTCAAGCATATAGCCACCTTGTCTAGAAAAATGAATCCAAGGAAGCACCACCATTTTTTCATAGAAAAGCAAGCTTGTGAAGTGCAACTGCCTGATTTTTCCCAAGGCCAAAAAAAACATTTATGTGATTTTCAAATGCTCATATCTTTTAATCCACACGGTGGAAATGTTTGAAATTTTTTCCACATGTTCTTAAGTTAGTGCACTATAAGATTGTACGGTTACAGGTGTCCAAAATATTTCTATTCAAAACTTGGTACTTCTACTACAAATGGCATTTTTAGAGCGTTTTGGGTGAAAACAATAATGGAACTTTAGGAGTTAAAACACTTGGCAATCACAAATTTAGTGCCTTTGACAGCCCTGGGCCTATCACCTATATTTAATCCTTCACAACAACAAGCTTTGCAATTTATTGCTATATATAAATCGTTTTACAGAAGAACCACTTTCCCATTTGAAAGACTTTCCACTCCAAGGTTGCAATTATAATGCACTCTTTCGAGTTTGGGATGTATGCATTTCTACCATTTCACAGAGTGGTTTCTCTTTCAAAGCCTATTTGCGTCCTAAACCATTGCAAAGTTTAAAACAACAATTACTTGATATGGTCACAATGGTGCAATTCCAAACTACATTCAAATTGCAGTACAAACCTCAAGTATTATCAGCACCTTTCATACAACAACTTCATATCTTAAGATAAGAAGCGCAAGTTCTGTAAGATATTGGTGCATCACATGTCATTCATGAAGAAGAAAATGCATCCCCTGATATTACTAGTATTCCTTTTGTGGCAAATGTTCTAGCTAGCTCCAACTTCATGATACTCTACATTATTACTAAATGAAGTACTATTGGCTATGGTAAAAGATGAGCAAATTGTGTCAAAATCAGCTTGCCGGAAAGTTTCTATAATGCCCCAATGGAATGTTTAGCATCCAAAAGTATTTTGGGATTATAAAAATATCCACATAAATAACTTAAAAGATGGTATAAGTATTTGCAAACTCAAATTTCAATCCTACCATCTTCTAATTTGATGTTGGAGGTGATTTTTATCAAGATTTCATTGAAGCCAAACTTGAAATCATAGTAGATTTATCAATGTCATTGACTTTGGTTGCTTCAAAATCTTTACAAGCACAAGATCAGAATCTATATATGAGCCTCCACTTTGTAATCAACTTCCAAGTCTTAAAGACATTGACATGGCAATTGTACCTTTTGCAACAAAAGGCACTCCACATTCTGAAAAAGAGACTCAATTGTTTTCCTGTTTATTACATCATCAAGATAAAAAGAAACATATCAAACCAAACAATTGTACTGCGGTTGATAGGGGAAAGTTTGCAATGTGATCAAAATATTATTGTCAGGTAGAAAATTGCCTTGGAAATTCTAATTTTCTTATCCGAGATCAATTTCAATTGAAACAAAAAAAGAAAGATGAAGACAAAAGAGGAAAATAAAAAATGTAGTAGATATTATATGCTCTCGTGTTAGAATTTATGGGTATTTCATTTAATATATATTGATATGTAAAATTATGATAATTTAGAGAATTTTATTGCCATATTGATGCTCTTTATGAAGCATTGGTTTTCATTTATGTATGTTCCTATTTGAATACATGTTTTCAATTGTACAAATAAAATGATAACACAATATTGCAATCATTTATATTTCCTTCACTTCACTATATGATTTCATTTATTTTCACTTCACTTCAGATAATTTCATTCACTATATAGAATTTATAATCAATTTATTATTACTGATTTTTTTCTTCAGTAATACTAAATTATTTAATATTTTATTTTAATTTGAAAATATCCTAATAATAATAATAACAATAAAATAAGAACATTTACCATTAAATTGAAACATATATAATGCATTGAACATTGTTTAGAATACTCAATTTTTATATTTTTAAATCATGTTAAATATTTACTTAATTATTAAGAGAATATTAAATCAATTTATGAATTGAATTTAAAACTTCTTTTCTTCTTAAATACAAAGATTTTTTGCTATTATCTTTTTCTAATTTAACCCCTAAAGAACCAAGTTGCATTTTTTGGCAACATAGCGATTTTGGATAGCTCACTATAAATGGAGGTTTTTTTCTTTTGTTTGAAATTTTCACACAAACAACATTGCAATCATTGGGATTGGCATTTTTCAATTCCATAATTAAACTCTTAACAATTTTGTATTTTAAATCATTCTCTATTTCTTTCTATTTGAATTTTTTTCTATATGTTGTACAATTCCAAGTGATCTGAAATTTTTCAAGAAAGTAGCCAACTTGCTTTATCCAAGAAAGCACCACCATTTTAGACATTTTTTCATACAAAAGTGAGTTTGTGAAGTGCAACTACCTAGTTTTTTGTAGGGCCAAAAAAGGAATTTTTGTCAATTTAAATGCCAATATATTGCAATCTACATGCACTACTAGAAAACTACGTCCAGAACAACAGAAAATCAACTGATTTCTGTTGTTTTGTACACTGGAATGTCCATTTTCACTGATTTTTGAATTTTTTGTTAATGCAAACAAAACAGCTTCCAATTTTCTGTTGATTTGAATAGTGCAATGACCAAATCAACAACTTTTTGTCGAATTTTAATCTTTTTGGAATCTTTTGGAATCTTTTTGGAATCTTTTGGAATCTTTCAAAATGTTTTTGACAACAAAATTTTGTGCCTTGGGCAATTCAAAGTTCAACACCAAAATTAGAATTTTAAGTATAACGAATTTTATTTTTCTGACTTAACCATTCAAAAATTCAATGTTTTTTCAATTCAGTAGACTTTGGCGGCCATTTTGGCATAGCAAAACAACTTTTTCAAAACAACTTTCAACTAAAAAAATTTGGGAAATCAAACTAAATTTCACCTCCAAAAATCCGTTTGCAATTTGAAGTCTCCAATCAAAAGTTATGGACAGAATTCAGAGAGGATGTTCGAAACATTTTTTTCGATATTTTCGAACATCCTCTCTGATTTTTGTCCATAACTTTTGATTGGAGACTTCAAATTGCAAACGGATTTTTGTAGGTGAAAGTTAGTTTGATTTCCCAAATTTTCTTAGTTGAAAGTTTTTTGAAAAAAGTTTTTTTCCTATGTCCAAATGGCCTCCAAAGTCTGCTGATTTTACAAAGAAAATAAAAACTAATGCAAAAACTCTATAATTAAATTTCTACTTCTATATGGTGCTCATGGTAATGGCCATGGTTCAATGGCTAAAAACCTTGGACCTCAACCATGAGGTCCAAGGTTCGAAGCTCCATGGATTCACCTGCCCGCATGGCGGGTGCCTAGGTGGCCTGCCCGCGTGGCGGGCTGCCACGTGTCAGGCTGCCCGGATTTTTCGGGCAGTTTAAAAAAATTAATTTTAAATTTAAAAAAAAAAAAAAAAAAAAAACTTTGGAAAAATGTCTGAAACAACAGATTTCAGTGTAATTTTGTCCAGTACAACGCGACCGAAACGACTGAATGGACAACGCTTTTCTGTTGAAAATCTGTTGTTGTGGACGTAGTTTTTCTAGTAGTGATGGTAGAAATGTGTCCAAAAATGTTTTTTATCTAAAATTTGATATTCATACTAGAAATGGCAATTTTAGAGTGTTTTTGGTGAAAATATAGTCAAAGAACTTTAGGGATTAAAATTAATGTAATTTTTAAAAGTTTGACTTATAAACAACTAGTGTGGCGTTGTACACTTGTCCAATTGTTTTTCGTGATTGACCTATGTATTCTTTTAATTTTTAGTTCTTAGAATAATTTATTTGTAATTAAAATTAATTTATAGAAAGAAATTCAATTGAAAATTCATACTTTCACAATTAAGAACTAAAAGTGCAAAACAACTTTGGTGCATTTTTGTTCATTGAGAGCTTCTGGGAGATGCCAAGAATGACATCAAAAACTCCTATACTCCATTTTTTTCTAATTTAATTCAATTTATGGTCTTTAAAATTGCTTACAAATCTATCGTATGTCCCAAATCAATGATACAACTTTAGTACAACCCTTGTTAAGTCAAGCTCTCCAATGGTATAAACAGAATGACCTGTAAGCACACATCTGGAAATATCTCAACGTAACATATAAAACAAACTAGAACAAATGTTACCATTGTCTTTTTGCTTTTATTTTTATTCAATTTTTACAAACTAAAATGTTAGAAGTGGTATTTTCTTCACTAGACTTTTGGACATAGAATTCACATAGAATTTGGGTGAAGAAAATACCACTTCTAACATTTTAGTTTGTAAAAAATAGGATTTTTTTTTGAAAAATTATATAAAAATTGAATATTTAAGAAGACTTTTTGGTGATGAGATTTGACCAAAAAATTCACCAAAATATTGTTTTGCATCTTTGAAAAAAAATGTAGAAAGAAGCTCTCTTTGTGGACCTCTACACCACATAAAAATAAGTATTTTTAAAATTCCTTTGGATAGTAACTACTGGTGTACTAAGAGACCATCCTCTCAAAATTTCAGCTCAAAATTGGTTTCTTTGGGTTCCAATTAGTGCTAAAACCCCCTAAATCAGCAATTGTAAAATTTTTTGGAGTTGTTTAAAAATAGTTAAATATTTTTGAAAAATACTCAAAAATTATCTAAGGTATATGATAGTTATGAGTAGCTTTCCTGTAAATTTCAAGTCATTTGGAGCTAAAGGAGAAAATTTATGGTCAAAACAAAAATAAAAAACTAAGGTGTGACATACCCCTTTAAGTGTTTCTTGCAATCACCCTTCATCTTAAATTGAGCTAGAGGCTTGCTCAACCTAAGATGGGGGCATTTGCCTAAGTTGGGTTGGATTTTAGGTTGTTTCTAGGGCTACACGTGAGGATTGGCCCTTTTGGATTGGAGCTCTGATTGCCTGCAATTGCGTGCTTCGCCTGCTATTGTGGACCTTCTTCTGCTTGCTTTCTCTCGTCCTAGTTGTGTTAAAAATTAATAATGTTTTAGAAAATGAAAAAATTGCCTTTGGAGACTCGGTCCTTTGGTTCTGTGTACTTTTTTATTTTATCAATCAGGAATTTATCCATGTGTTTCAAGAAAAAAGAATGCTAATTCCAACGGCTGCAATGTTGTAATAAACAATCTACAACTAATATTTTTATTTTTTTCAAAAATATTGAAAATTGAATTAAATAAAGAACTTCAAAGTTTGTTGTAAAGTAGAGATTCCATAACTACATGCAAACTAAAGCTCCTCATACCTTTTATCTCATTAATCTAAATGGCTGAGTATTTACCGGTCATTCTCTTTATACCATTGGAGAGCTTGACTCAACAAGGGATGTATAAAAGTCGTATCATTGCTTTTGGATGTATAATAGATTTGTGAGCAATTCTTAAGATCATAAATAAATTGAATCAAATTATAAAAAATGAAATACAGGAGTTTTTGATGTTATTCTTGGCATTGTCAAAAAGCTCCTTAGAAATGCACCAAAGTTGTTTTGCACTTTTGGGTCTTAAGTGTGAAAGTTATGGGTTTTCAATTTAATTTTTTATTTATAAATTTAATTTAATTACGGATAAATTATTCTAAAAATTAAAAATTAAAAGAATACAAAGATAAATAACAGAAAACATTTAGACAAGTCCACATTGCCACACAAATTCTTTATAAGTTGAACTTTAATTAGGAAGTTGAAGGTCTTTGTACATTGCCTATGGTCCATGGACAATCTTAAATTCATGATTTTCAAATGAAAGGGGCTTCAATTCACAAAGAGCAACAAATCTTGTGTCCTAAAGTTTAAGAATGTTTTGTATTTATCATTATTATTTTATTTTAACTTTCATTTGCATCTATCTTCTATGTACATGAGCACTTTTAACTAGCGTCTTGCACAAGATTCAATCTAGTGAGATAAAACTCCTGCACATTGCTGATCCTTATAAACTAACTGAAGTATAAACGATTTAGTACTATAAATGAATTAATGTATAAATTTTCAATAGTAGATATAGTAAGAAGTCATATTGAGAGTATCCGTTAGGTGAGCTTAATTATGATCCGTCTAATGTACACGTACTAAAAATGATGTCAATAGTTTCAAAACATTCTTTGATCAAGGCGTCAAATTGAAAGGAATTTTACCAAAAATTATCCGGCCTTTTTAGTTACAAACCCATCTTATTATCCCTTAGAAAGATGCAGCCACCTATGTTCATGCCATCCATCCATTAGAAGAGATTTGGGGGGACTAAAGGACCGTTTCAGGCCTGCTCCCTCGACACTATTCCCCTGGCAAATTGGGGAACATCAGCTATCAAATTTTTTTTTTGAAAAAATCTGAAATGAAAAAAAAGCATTTTTTTTGGTGACGTGGTAGTCGTTCTGCCACGTCATGCAACAACTGCAAGGCTATTCCCCCGACCCTGGCAGTCCAGGGAACTCGCAGTCCTTAAAAGGGGCTGAGAAACATCTAATGATCCCCGCTTGCCCCCCTAAAAGAGCCGTTGATTGGTTTTAAGAAGAAAAAAGTCCTCTCCTCCTGTTGTCAATTGGTAGAAAAGGCATTGCCATGATCCATCTCACCGTCCAATCTCACCGTTGATTTAATTAAAACCCTAGGAGTAGTGGAAGAGGTGTCGTGGTACAGATTTGATACATATCCAATACGGATACAAATACAGGATATAGGATACATATATACAAGATATATCCCATAGCAAATCGAATAAATTGGTATCCAAACCAATTTTATTGTTATAAAAGATTGAAAACAAACAAGAGAAATTCAAAATTAATACATTCCAATTCAATATGATATGATCACATATTACATACCAAAACTTGTGCTGCTATTTTTCATTAAAAAATTTATTTGCACTAAAGAGTATTTAATTCAACCTAAATTAATTGGCTAAACGTCCTAAAACAAATTCTTGGTTTTAAAGAATTTAAGGGTCAAGAAAAACATGTTTGTTTATTAATAGAATATGTATAGAATTTCTAATCTAAAAATAATAATATTTATTCTTCAAGAAAAATGTATTGTATAAAGATCAAAGATAGAATTATTTTTGAACTAAATAAAAAATAAAAAAAAATAAAAATTGATATTTGGATATTTTAATTTTAAAATATAGAAAATGATTAAAATAAACTTAAATAAATTTGGAATTTTGTGACAACTCTATAAAGATGGCTATGCACTAAAAATATTGCCAAAATATTTTTTTCAAAGTTTGTTAACTTACAAGTCAAATTATTTGAATGTAAGACAAGAACGCTAGAAGCATTGAAATTGCAACAAGTGTATAAGATATTCCAAAATGTCATTGAAAAAGGGTCATATTTTGAAGGGCATGGATGTACATTGTTTAATTATTTTGAAGGTTGTACTTGTAAAATATGCAAACTATCAATGCATAGCCATGAATAATTCAAGAATATCTTGTGATTGTTAATTATTGAGCTTTATTTAGTTAGACATCAAGGAATCCACACATATGAGTATTATAGTAAAATAATATCAAATCATTAAATATAGAATTCAAAATAAATCATTAGATATTATTGCTAATTTATTGAAATCCAAACCAAAATAATTAAAAACCAAAGTATTCAATTTAATCAAGATGACTTTGCAATTATAAAAACAAATTGATTAATTGAAGTAGGATAACTATAATAAAAAAGATTGCAATGAAAATTTATTTATAGATTTTTTTTAAATACCTTTATATTCATATTTATTTAAAGGAAAGGAAAGTAAGAGGCAATGGGAGGGATATGTTAATAAATGATACAAAGGATTTTTAAAATTAAATAAAAGGAATAACAATGGTATGGAAAATACAAAATTGGTGGAAAATACTAAATTGCTAATAACTTCTATAAATATTTGAAAATGTCAATTCCAAAGGTATGAGTGTTATAATTAGCAATTTTCACCCTAAGCTTTTAGAAAGTCTTAAGAATATTGAAAATTGAAATAAAAAATGAGCTTCAAAGTTTAATTTTGAGAAGAGATCCATGAAAACCTACAAAATAAATACCCTCATAAAATTCATTTCATTAGTAAAATATATAATGATTCAAAGATTTTTAAATACACATAATCTATACAACCAAATCCAATCTTTTTGTTAAAAAAATATGACTTTTGTGAAAAACTCAACTTGTTCCAACTCAAAACAAAATCATTTTTGTGATGTTATGTGATATAAATTTTGAATGGTGTATCAAAATTGTTTAAGATTTAGAGTCATAATCCCATAACCCTTAGAGGCCCGTGCAACCATTTAATGGTTGTTGCCTGACGTTGGACAACATTTTGAACGGAATTTTTTTTCTTAAAGATTTTTTTAATGCAAACTTGATTAGGTTGTCTTTGTATTTTAGCGTTCAAAACAAAGATTACTATAATAAAGAATTAATTATGAAAAAAATTTAAAAAAAGGCTTCGTATTTTCTAATGTTGTAAACTCTACTATTTGGAAAAAGTGTTGGTGATCACATTGTTGAATTTTAAGTCTTTTTTCACAAATGAATTGAAATTGAAAATTTTGACCAATCATAAAAAAATTCAAATACGAAGTATAGAAATTACATTTTTGGTGAATTTTAGAAGTAAATCTTCTAAATTCATTTGAAACAAATGTATAAATAATTTTGGAATTTTAACTATATGGATACTAGATGCTTAACATTGTTTCTTTTTATGCAAAATTACAGAGGTTATGGACCTCATATTGTTATAACGTTTGCATATTGCCCCAAACCCTTGGCATTGTAGGAGTTAAGAATCAATGGGTAGTTCAAATTTCCAAAATTGTAAAGATGTATGATAAAATTAAACTTGGAATAACAATCTAGTGATGATTTTTGTAAAAAGGTTGTAAAATGTGAATCACAGATCATATCTCTACGGCTACATCTACTACTAGCCTAACCAATAAATTGAAAATTCAATGTACAATTGACTGGAAACTGACTGAAAATTGAATGAAAATTGAATGAAAATTGAATAATTGAAAGTTCTACTACCAGGCTTTTTTTTCTTTAAGTAAAAACTCTTAAGTTCAACTTATGCTATTTTTTGAGATTTTCGTTTGCTTATTTATTCAAGTTGCTTTTGAAGGGCCAATTTTAAGAACAAGGAAAGTTATTTTTGATGTCAACATATTCTATACCTTTCGTACCATAGAAGATTATTTTACAAAAGCGAGTGTTGAAAATCTATTCCAACATTTAGATGTTGGATGAAAAAATAAGGAATTTTGGGGGTTAATCCCCAAAGACTTTGAAAGTCCATTTTTCAAAATGATGAATAGTCAGATTGTTTTAAGGTGATTTTCTAATCCAAATAACTTCTCATTCATCCAGCATAATTCTTAAACATGATGACACTTAGGAGGTGAGAGGATACCGTAAAAATATTGATGGTAAATATTATATTTTCCTGAAGATTCAAGCAAAAAATACCCAAAATTTAAAAATGGATTTAGAATTGTAAAAGAGTTCAAATTGACCATTTTTACTTGAAATAAGCCTGCTGTTTTGAAGACTGTGGAGTCGGTGCTCGTTTGTACTTCAACAGTGGCTTGCTCATTTGCTTGGTGGTGGATTATGCAGTCCCCACGGAGTTATGTGCTGCCAGGGTGAGGCGACGTCATTCTCACTCATTGTTCCCTGCATTTTCGAAAGTAAGCCCTAATTGTCGTAGTTTCTAGAGCCTTGTGTCGATGTATGTCACACAACTGTTGGGGCTGGAATTGCGCCAATTTAACAAAATTCAAGATGGTTAAAGCTGCTTGGGATGGGCGAATAGAGTGGACGAACAAAGTTGAAACCACATCCATGCTTTGTCCATTACGATAATCTGTCTTTTATTGTTTAGTTCCTCCGATTTGAATGCTGCGAAATGTTTAGGCTTTGTGGTATTGAGTAGAAATCTGAGATTTCTAAGGTACTCGCAAGGGAGAGAATGTGTAACAGCTGAAATTTATTAAGTTGCGAATGAGAGTCTGGTCTGTGGCAATTGTACATGGACAGCTCATGTTATTCTCTCTAGTTATTTGCTAAAAAATTCAGCTCCTCTGGTGGACAGTCGTCTGCTTGAGTTTGTGATCAATTTTGATCATCTTTAACCAGCAAAATCTCATGTTTTAAGAGTGAGTAGTTCAATTGATATAATTCAGATGAGCCAAAATTCACATTACCAGAACCAGCGAATACACACAAGTGTTGGTCAAGAAATGAATAGAATTGTACAGTCCAAAAGGAAGTCCCCATTGATGACCAGCTCAAAGCTGCATTCAAAAACTGAGATGTGTAACGTAGGCTTCTTAAACCTTTGGATACTAAGTTGCTTCCAAAACTGAGATAGGTTGAATGGGGATTTTTCGTTTCACAGAATTTCGATCAGTGCTCACTGCTGGTGGAACTTCAAACTTTCTTCAAATTACAGTGTCTTGCTGTTTTTTTGCGGATCTAATGTTTTCTACGATAGCATGTTGCTTCCCACAGACACTTCATATTTTGGAAGTGATTTCTTATCAAGAATGTGTAACCTTGACCTCACTCCGGGAATTCACCACAATTTGAATACTCGGGGGCAAGAGATTTGGCCAGGCACTACCCCTAGTTTCCCTCCAGACAGGCTTGGCAGCATTGCTTGAAAGTTTCTAGCAATATTAATTACACTGAATATTCATCTTTCAACACTAGCAAAGATGATAAACCAGTAGTTTCGTAACAAGCTACGTTTGTTCAGCCTAACATTTGATTGAAGTCCAGAGAAAGGCCCCTCCACCCAATGACTTCTATAGAAGGATAATCGCACCCCAGCCTGCCTGTGGGTTGTGGGGATTGAATTCAGTGAATGTCATGTTGCTACCACTATGGGTAATGACGTAATGATTCTCAACTCACAAGATTTTTTATAAACTGCTGTAGTTGAAAATGAACAGGGACTTTGGATATGAGTGCACCCATTCACAAATTCCTTGAATCATTCTCGGAATTTGCGTTCTCATTCAAATCTCAAAAGAGAAGAAGAATCTATTCAATACCTCTGGTGTTATGCAAACGAGGAGGCAGCTTGGGCATGTGCAACAATCTCGAAGGTGACATCGATGTACGGAATTCTTCGGCACTGGATTTCTGCGGGACCGACTGATCCTGATTTCTTCGACAATAAAACTGATGTTATTTGAAAACTAAACTTTCAGTTCCTGAAGGTTGCTGTCCACCTGCTGACTCCCTTCTATGTCAAGTACTCAAGTTGTACCGGAATCTACATACTGTAGTGGACATTAGAGTCGGGTACAATAATCTTACAAACTGCTCAAAAACTGCCTATTTGTGCCATTCAATTTCTTCTTGCATAATGTAGAATACAATTTTCATTTTTCCGGCTTGCCACTACTGCAAACCCGTCACTTTTCATTCCCTGAAATAGCAACAAAATCTGGGGTAAGTGAAAAGAGTCACAAACTACAGAATGTGGGGTCGACTTGGCTTCTAACATTAGATAATTTTCAGTGAAAAGCTACATTGTTCTAGATGAAAAACAACGGGTTTTGCTCTAGTGTGCACAATTAACACTCAATTCTTATGCACTTTCAACAAAGCATATCAAATTTCAGTTTCAAGAAATCAAAACTCCATTTTGGTGAACTTTTTCATTTTATTTTCATGGTTTTGCATGATAATTCGTTGAAAAACATTGGTGATAAAAAAATTTAAACTTGATTGCGGAGATATGCAGGAACATCAATATACACATCTTTCCTTCAAAAGCATCACAAAAAGTTTCACAATTCCTTCTATAGAGATTTCAATGTTGGCCGGTGATAATGCCCTGGCTAATTTTGGACAATAGATATCTTCTTAGTCAAATTAGATTTTGGCAAGGTAATTGTACAATCATGTTCAAATGTACAATTAGGTGCAATAATCTTACAAATCGCCTATTTCTACCATTTTTGCATAATATAGAAAAGAATTGAAATTTTCATCTTATATAATTAATACTCAATTCTCACCCAATC
This sequence comes from Neckera pumila, assembly GCA_963969595.1. Classification (NCBI taxonomy): domain Eukaryota; kingdom Viridiplantae; phylum Streptophyta; class Bryopsida; order Hypnales; family Neckeraceae; genus Neckera; species Neckera pumila. The sequence continues at coordinate 45,917,344 of OZ018409.1, read as the reverse complement.
CTAATCAAGCATACCAAACTTCCATTTCAAAAAAACAAAATTCCAATTCTAATGCATTTTTTAAATTCAATTTTCATGATTTTGCATAAATTTCTTTGAAAATTGGTGATGAAGTTTTTTAATTCAATTGCATAGATATAAAGGAAACATCCACATGCACACCTATCATTTAAAAAAAATATCCCAGTAAATAACAAAAATATGATCTATGAAGAGTTCAATGTAAAGTGTCATATAACTAAATTTTGTTTAATAGATAGATTTCTATACCAATTAACTAGATTTTGACAAAGTAATTCTACCATTATGCTCAAGTATACAAAATTAGTGACCATGTCATGGGCAAAAAGAAAAATCTAATTATAAAAAAAAGATATCTATTTTACATAAATTTGGGCATTGCCACCACAACATTAAAATCTCTATGGAACAAATTATGAAACATTTTTGGAGATGCTTATCCATGAAATTTAAATGAAATTCACTAAAAATAGAATTTGGTTTTTTGAAACTGAACTTTGGTATGCCTAATTGAGATTATGTTAGAATGCAATGATAATTATATTTACAAAAATATACCAATTATAATCCACGTTGTACAAAATTCTTTGAATGGCTCAAATAGGCAGTTTGTAAGATTATTGTATTGTATAGTTGTACAAAATTAGTTATAATATGAGGTCAAGTAGGAAAATCTAGTTAAAATATAAAGATATCCATTTTACAAAGTTTGGTCATATGATACCTCACATTGAACTCTTACTAGATTATATTTTTGTTACTTAATGCAGGGTATTTTTAATCTGAAAGATGTGCATATAGATGTTCCTTACACACCTATATATACAATTGAACTAAAAAAATTCATCACTAATATTTACAATAAAGTGTAATGTGAAACCATGAAAATTGACTTTAAAATTCACTAAAAATGGAGTTTTGCTTGTTTGAAACTAAAAGTTGGTATGCTTGATTGGAATTGTGAAAGAATTGAGTGTTAATTATGTAAAACAAAAAATTCTAATTCTTTTTTGTACTACACAAAAAAAAATTAGTGGTAGTGGACTGTACATGAATATAGACTCCCTACAAAGACATATATCAAAAGCCTACCATTGTGTTTAGACTCAAGCCAAGGTATGTATCTCAAACTTAAGGTAGGGACACCTAAAAGCATTAGGTGTCTAAATATGGCACTTGATGCAATGCTTTCCTTTGTAGAATACAATACTTTTCCTAAATCAATAAATACCTATAGTCAGAAACAAATTTAGAACATTTATTTAAAAAACTTTGATTCTTCATAGTTTTTTTATATAATAATCAAATGATACATTTTGAAACACCTTTTAATTTCCAAAAAAAAAATTATCAAAAAAAAATGGTTGAGTTTAATAATTGAAAATTGTACATAGTAGAAAAGTGACAATTTTAGGTGTTTTTACCTTGGATAGTAATAAAAGCACGCATATGTATTATTATTTGCAAGGGCAAATAGAATTCATGTTGCTTCTTTATGGAAAGTGCATAGAAGTTATATACATCAGGTGATTAGGCAGGCCATATGTATGGTTGTGTTGTTTATGTTTCTTTCAAATGTAGATTGAAGTGAATCTTTTGAGAACTTGAGTAAATTCAAAAAGTTCACATCAACTTTGAATTTAAAAAAAAATAAACACTTTAGAGTGGCATATCAATATATTAAATATGTTAATGACTTATTTTAAAGAGGACTTGTTATCAAAAGTTTGATTGTTTTTTTTTGGCCTCATATATTAGAAGATCCAACACATGGCTTATATAAATGAAAAAGTGCTACAATCTTTTTATTTATTGTCTAAGACTTCAATTCAACCATATCAAGGCATTGCCCTTCAAAAGTAAACTGATATTAGGACACATTCAACCAATGACCAAGTCATCAAATACATTATTGCTCCATTTCATCTCTATACAAGCTTTTTTTTTTTTACTTTTTGAGAGATCATACAACATGTCTTTTATATGTCATAAAAAATTCAAATTTCTTGTGACGATTAGAAATTGTTTAATACAAAATTTCAAAGAAAACTGGAAGAAATTCATATCAAATACGGAGTACATTTAAGTTCAAAAAAATAAAAATTTCAATAAGAGTGTATATTCTATTTAAGAATATTATAATATAAAGAAAATTATATATCATTCAATTGTTAGAAATTCAATCAATTGTGTTTACCGGTGCAAAGTTCAAACTAGAATAAAATATCTTATTTTAGTAATTTTTCAAAATTTTAAATTGGACTAGAAAATAGACTTTGTAAAATTTATTTCCTAATTAGGTGTTTGTAAGAAACACAAATCCTATTTTATATCACACATAGTGTGACGAACTTGTGATCCTCTATAATTTTTGAAGCTTGAATCCATTGAATTTGAATTTTTTTTAATAGAGATGGATGTTTCCATCATAATTTCATCCTTTATTAACCAAAAAATTTTAAAAATAATTTTACATTTAAAAGCCTTTTTGCTAATTTGTCAAACTTTCAAATTTAATAGTTTTGGGAAAATTCGAATAGCCAAAATTAATGATCTAGAGGTACAATTTTTGTGGTCTATTCCCAGAATAGGTAGGCATGTTTTATATTAGGGGCATCTAAAAATAGATTATTTTATATCCTCCACATTCATGCAAATAGAATTCCTTAGCACGCAATTTTTTAGACACTGGAAAATACTTCTCCATTATATTTCTAGAAGAATCTTACCACCTTAAAGTAAGTTCTTAGAAATGGAAAATTTTTGTTTGAATTTATTGAATTTTGTTACTGTTTTTAAGTAATTTAAGCCCTAAAGTCCCAAAGTCAAAGTCCCAAAGCCCCCTCGAGAGACTCTTGGGATTTCAAATAGGCTTGTGGGACCCTTTAAAAAAAGAATGGGACCTTAAAAGAGCTACCAAATCTAGACAAACATTGCAAATAAAACATCAAATTCTTTTTCAAAAAAAGTTTTTATTATTTATTTGCACTTGCACTTTTAGCACTACTAGTCAATATCTGATAGTCCTCTTGAGGCCCCATTCTTTTTCTAATACTTAATTTTGACATGTTTTTTGAATTTTTTGAAAATAAGAAACCACATTAGATTTTTAAAAATGTAATTTCTATTTCAATTGGTGCCGAAGAGCAAAAGTTTGCCATCCTAAGTCCAAAAAGCAATTAGCCAGGCAACACCAAAAAAATTCAAAAAAATTGAATCTTTACAATTTTTTATTTTTTTCTCAATCATTATGTGAAGCTACATGTGAAGCTTTGATTCATTCCATTTGGATTAGTGATGTAAACATTATGAGACTTTTTGGTTTATAGGCAATTATTGCATCATCTTGAGAAAATAACTTATAGGATTCATTTCTAAATTTTTTGAAAATTCCCCATAATTGACTTTGCTTCCTAGAACAATCTCACCATTGGAATTAAAGTATTTTAATTCCATCTCAGAACTATTAATAATTTCATTTTTTCTTTAATCTTATAATGACTTTTGCTAAGCAATTTTTTAAAGAATAAAAAATAAACAATGTGTTTTTTTGAATATTTTTCTTGACTATCAATTCAATTCACTACAAGAAACTGGGGGTACAAATGATTGCAAAAAATGACTTAAAAATGACTTCCAACAATCATTTTGGAAAAAATGAAAGATAGATGATTCGGGACCGCAGTCATTTACAAGTCATTTTGCAATCATTTGCAAGTCATTTCAGATCTACCTTTTATTAGATATTTGAATTTCAAATCTTTTGTTCTTTAAGATTTTAGAATTTCAAATCTATATTTATTTTAGATTTTTAAATTCTAGATCTACTTCATTCCTAGATTTCAAAAATTCAAATATTGATATTTAATAGATTTTATTGGTTTGGAAAACCTTAAAATTTCGTAGATATTAAAATTTCTTGGATTTTAAATATTTTTTGATTTTTGTAGATTATAAAAATCTACAAGTTGTAAAAATCTATACTCAATAGAAATCTACTAATCATAGACATCTTAGAATTAATCAAAAAAAATTCATTGTATGAGACTACAACAACTTACAAGTTTTATACGTCCAATCTAATGGTACTCTTTACAATTGATATGGGACAATCATTATAAGACAAATGGGAATGAACTTTGGAAGCAACTAGGAAACAACTAGAAAATGACTAAAAAATAACTAGTGTACAACTTAAAAGCGACTAGGAAATGACTAGCTTCACTATCAGAAAATTTAGTTTTTTGTTGATTTGGTTGCATTCATTTGGTTCACTTTTCTATTGATTTCTATCCAAATCAATAAATTACTCTCCAAATCAACAAAAAAATGAATCAAATTTATGCAACCAAATCAACCAAAAAGTTGAATTTTCTAATAGTGTAGGAGATGACTAAGAATCAACTAGTGTACGACTAGAAAGCGACTCATCCTAAACTGCGGACACGTTAGCGCAGCAAAATCCATGTAGGCAACATCAGATTTCCTCAAAGGCGCCTTCAGTGAAAAAGCAATCATTTGTAAGTTGCAGGTCAGTGACGCTAAGTTGCAAAAAATGACTATAACCTCCACAATAGGAAATCAAATGAACCATCAACAAACATACGCACATGAAGTCTAGTTTTCATCGCGTCTTCATCCCCCCAATTGCGACCGTGACTAGTAAATGACTAAGACATTGTCGACAAGACGACAAAGGCTAGAGGGTGCAATTAGAGAGGTGCAATTGTGCCACAGTCATTTTGTGGGGGCATAAATGACTTTGCAGTCATTTGTACTCCATTTTCTTGTAGTGATTCTTCAACATAAAAAATTAAGAAATCAAAATTGTTACCAAATTTTTTTTTAAAGTTAAGAAGATTCAAAGCCAAAAAAATGTAAAGTAAACTTGTCATTTACTGCACAGATCTAAAAAACAAACAACAGCCTTTTCAATTATCAAACAATAATTGCACCATTCAACTTCCAATTCAATTGCGATGGGAACTAAATTTCATATCATTGCCTAATGATTGTACATTGTGTGGTAAAGGGTTGCAAGGAATTTTTAACTAGATTTCAGCTTCATCGTCTTTCAATTACAATAAAATTTGTGAGAAGAAATCTTTTTGCATTCTGTTTTTCAAAGGCAAATCTTAACATGACATTTAATAGTTGTGCCAAATTCAAAATATGAAAGTCTTTATATTTGTGTGGAGAAAAAATTGAATTTTATTTGTGCGTTATTGGCAAGTTTATTTAAGTCAAGCAAAGGTGCAAAAAACTTGTTTTTTTCACTTCAAATGCAAATATTTTGCAATCTTAGCAGACAAAGTTTCTTAAATTTCTTCCACACCTTTTTAAAATAGTCTAGTGCAAGATCTTACAATTACATATGTAACTTTTTTGCTCTTTGAAATAGAAATGACAATTTTTGAGTGTTTTTTTTATGAAAGAAAGCCTTGGGACTTCATGGGTTAAACATCCAAAAGTATATTTTCTACAAAAAAAATTATCCAGTGATGTACATTTCATTTAGGTCTTAAATTTTGATGATATGTTTCTTTTAGGACTTCCTACAATAATTACCCACATTTTACTTTATGAATTTTTTTTTCCAAAAGATCACAGTATTGTGCAAAAAAAACTAAATGCTACAAAATTGAGAAGTCTTTTTTGCAATCACCTAGTTGAGCGTAAATTTAAAAAAAGATCATTTTTGGCTGATACTATTTGGAAGGTGATACAAATTGCAACAATCTTTAAAAACATCTCAACTAATTCATTTTTTGCATCTTCTTATATAAAGAAGTTGATGTTATCTCAATGACAAATTTCCACCACCATCTACTTCAAATGCACTTAAGAAAGTCTTAAAGTAAAAATGAGATGAAAAATTATAGTTCTTCATCTTCTAATTTGCTTTTGATACAATTCATATACCATTTTTTGTCCTTTGTGACCTTATAGGGTTAACTATGTATGAAATGCATTTGCTATGCACTAATGAAGTAATGTGGATGCTCTATGCTAGAGAATTCTTGAGTAACATTTGAGCACACCAATTTCAGCATACTAAGGTGGTAATGCTTTATGATTCAATAGCACCAAAACTTAAATTTGAATTGTACTACATAACCTTTACTAGACTACCAATGGTAGACGGCTCATCCTTTGACAAAAGGTGGTATTATTGGTCAATTGATTAGTTTTCCTATTTGAAGTCCGTGCTACATTTTGTATCCATGAACCTGTGCACAAATCGACCTTTGATCCTTTGAACCTGTAACTACCACCTTGGCAAGATATGATAGAAGTATTGGAGACTATTGGAAAGGGCCCGTCTCACTTGCCGAGTGGTGATGCTCCATACGCTTTGGTAGTGAGCAGGACCCTTCCAGTACAAAAGTGCAAAGCTTTATGCTCTGCACCTTTTGAAACATGCCACCCTTTTGCAAAGGCGAGCCTAAGTAGCTAGCTGTGGCCAACTGAAAGCCACATGTGAAGAAGAAGTTTGAGCATGCTTGATGACCTCGCTCCCCAAGCAAAGCCTGAGTGGCAGCCAGTGCTCCTCCAGGGCCATGTTGAGATATATTAAATTATCAGTTGTGGCGCATGTTCTCATACGAGAATTATCAGTTGGTGGCGCATCTTCTCATACGATTAAAAACCTCCACGTCGCTCACATGAAAGCCGTCCCTTCCTGCCCAAGTCCCAAGTGTAGTATAAGCTACGTTAAGTTCTGTCCTGTGTAGACTGTAAAGTTGAAGGAAAATCCAGAAAAGGAACCAGGTACTCCCCAGCTGACCAGCAAGTG